>CM050521.1:5392071-7802071 GCA_027563665.1 Antrozous pallidus
TCTGGGGGTGCCCACAGGCTGACGTCCCTGCTCTCTCAGGCAAGGCCACACCCGGCAGCCTGCAGGCCCCGAGCATCACCCATGGTGCTATGCGACAGCAGCTCGTCACTTTCCTCTAGAAATACACATGCGGTGGAAACCACATCCACCAGGAGCTGTTCAGTGAGTGTTTCCTCAGTCACCTGCAGGAGGTGAGGACCTTGCAGGGGTGAGGGCCTGGGTGTGGTGCAGGCGGGTCTGTTCTCTCGAGTGGTTCATCTCCTTCCGCTAAGCCAGCCTCCAGGACGGAGGGAGCGCAGCGTCTCTGACGTGACTCTGTCCCACTCTGAGGAGGCGGCCTTATTCCAGCCTTACTCTTGGCCTCTGCCCTCGTGGTCTGTGCTCCTGGGGGCTCAGCCTCCTCAACACGGGCCCTTTGAAGTCACACCCAATGTTCCATACTAAAGACAGATGTGTATTTTTCTGGGAAGAAGGGCTTAGCATTTATCAAAAGGAGAAATGGATTTTAACTGTTGAGAGGCCTTTCTTCCTGCATTGGGGGCGGGGGGAGGGGGCTAGACCCTCTCTGCTCCTCACACCCAGAATCCCCTGGGCCCTTGGTGGAGTGTTGTCAACAGATGTCAGCCCAAATGACATTCGGCTGTATGAACTGACAGCAGGTGCCCGGGCCCCCCCCCCCCCAACCAAGACTGTCTGTGCCCGTGGCCCTGACTTTATACAAGTCACTCGTGGGCTGATCTGGCTGTGAGAGTGACAGCAAGGCTGGCCTCTGGCGGGTAGCACAAAGGCCTTTCAGAAAATCCGCATAACGCCCCAGCTTCCCCAAGGCTCTGCCATCCCAATGCCCCGCCCTGCCCCTTGTCTGACCTGTCCCTAGTGTGTCCCACTTTGCCCAGAACTTTGCTGGTCTTTAAACTACAAGTCCCATGTTCCCAGAAGCCTTCCAGTTTGGGACCGAGCTGGAGGGTGGGCCTCCCCGCCTGTCCTCCGTAACTGCTAACTGTGGCCCACGCACTGGGAGGGATGGAAGCATCAGAGCCTTGGCCGTGCTGAGGGGAAGGTCTGAGTGGACCACAGGCTCCATACATGGTGGAGATTCTGGGCGGCGTCCTAGAGAAGGGGTGTCCTGAGCTGAACCCTGGAGGTGAGTGTGGCCACTGGGTGGGGAGGAAGTCTCTTCCAGCCTCGGGCAGAGGCAGCTGGCCCCTGGCCCGGGCAGGTGTCCATGCAGGTGGTGGGCCGCGATGGCAGTGACCCAGGACGCCTTGAGGCTGGGCTTTGTTCTATGGGTGGTGGCCTCTGCCTGGGCCCTGAGATTTCAGGGGTATTCTCCCAGCCTCTCAAAGGCCCCCCCTGAAGTGGGGGCCTGGGATACTCTAGCCCAGAACTTACTCTGGGGGCATTTCGTGCTTTCCGTTGCCTGGGCTCACTGAGTGTGGAGGATCCCTGCCAGGGGGAGCCTGTGAGGGCCTGCCGGCGGCCCTGAGGGCCAACCCTGACTCTCCCTCTGCCACCAGGATCCTGGTCACCAACAACCAGCTCTTCAGCAGCTCCTACGACCGGACGGCTCGGGCCTGGAGTGTGGACAAGGGGCAGGTGTCCCGGGAGTTCCGGGGCCACCGCAACTGTGTGCTGGCTCTAGCCTACTCTGCCCCCTGGGACCTGCCCGGGGCTCCCTTCGAGGAGGAGGCTTTGGCCGGGGGGCTGCTGGTAACAGGCAGCACAGATGGCACGGCCAAGGTGTGGCGGGTGGCTAGTGGCTGCTGCCACCAGACGCTTCGGGGCCACACGGGTGCTGTGCTGTGCCTTGTGCTGGACACGCCCAGCCACACGGCCTTCACGGGCAGCACGGACACCACCATCCGCGCCTGGGACATCCTGAGTGGGGAGCAGCTGCGGGTGTTCCGGGAGCACCAGGGCTCTGTCATCTGTCTGGAGGTGAGACCGCTGCCCCCCCCTGCCTGCCTGCCCAGTGTACAGTCAGCTGGGCTTGTGTGACAAAGTGCCACAGGTGGGGGGTGGCACGGGGGTGAAACAGCAGAGCTCGGTTGTCTCAAAGTTCTAGAGGCTGGAAGTCTAAAGATCAGGGTATCTGCAGGCTGGTTTCACCTGAGGCATCTCTCCCTCTGGCCTCAGCCTTCCATCCGTGTCCACATTTCCTCTACCTAGAAGGACACCAGCCCTACTGGGTTTTAGGCAGGGGTTACCCACTGACATCTGTCAGAAGTGGTCTCTATGCCAGTGAATGTTGGGGGTCCTTGCTCTTATCAGTATGGTACAGGCTCAGTCCTTATCTTCTGTGAAGCTGCTGAGGAGCAATCAGTGACTTGGTCAAGGGCAAGTGACAGTCAAGACCCAAAGCCAGATCTGCCTGCCTGCCTGGCCCCACACTCCCTGGAAGTGTGGAGGAGCAGGAAGGTCCTGAGTGCCTGAGCAGGTGGTCAGGTGGGACCCACAGACGGGCATTTCTGGCTGCTGCACTGTTTCTCCACTGAGACTAGCACATCCCCTCCCCTTTCACTCAGAGAGGCTGGGAGGGCCTCTGAGCCACAGTACCCATGTCCCTCCTCAGCTCGTGAACCAGCATGTATACTCGGGCAGCGCCGACAGGACTGTCAAGTGCTGGCTGGCGGACACGGGGGAGTGTGTGCGCACGTTCCCAGCCCACAGACACAGTGTGAGCGCCCTCAAGTACCATGCTGGCACCTGTAAGTGACCCTCCCTGCACCACCCACCTGCCCCGCCACTCTGCTCCCCCAAATCCTTCCTGCTCAGCACCTCTGTGCTTCTCTACTTCTCCCTAAGATTCCCTCATTGAGATGGGCAGCATCCGAGAGCTGTGGCCAGATCACCTCCATTCACAGGTTCCTCTAGCATTATTTACAAAGAAAGCCCAAAAGGTGCGGGGACTCCCCCCTAACTTTACCCACAAGGACGTGCAGCCGCCTGGCTGTTCAGAGGCCCTCGGGTCAAGAGCAGGTCTCAAGGACACATTCTACTTCTCCAAGTGAGACTGACTGCTTACTCCAGCCGGCCTGAGGGCCGTGTGGGTTTGGCTTCACTTGGCATTTAGGTTTGCGTATAGATAAGAGAAGACCCAGAGCAGTGGTTTAAATGAGGTAGATGGTGGTTTCTTTTTCTCTCAGAAGAATTTTATCAGGCATCCAGATACCTTCTGTCACTTTGCCTCATCACACATACTTTCTATTCTTCAGGGGCCTGATGCTCCACGATAACGGCTGGAGCTCCCGTTTTGTGCAGGAAGAAGAGGGAAGGACAAAAGGATGTGTCTCTAGCTGATAAGGCCCCTTTAAAACTCTCCTGGAGGCCCCACCCAAAGACTTGCCTGCATCCCAGACCGCTGCCTGCAGGGGCAGCTGGATAATGAAACCTCTTCTCTGGGGACATAGCTCCCAGGATTAACCAGGATTGTTTTGTAAAGGAAGAAGGGCAAATGGCTTATTAGGTAGGCAGCAAATCATCACAGACTGAAATAGTCACACCGCTGGGCTCTGTGGGCTTGTGTGTGTACATCCCAGACAGCAAGAAGATACACTGTTCCAGGGAAGCAAGCCCAACCTCATCGCATCCACAAGGCAGGGGGCTCCCAGGTTCCTGAGCATCTCTCCCTCAGTGATTCCCAATGCTCTCTGTTGCCATCAGCCTCCCTTCCCCCATGTACAGACACACACACACAGTACTGAGCCTGCTTGTCATCTTCCTAGCTCTGGAGTGAGGGAGCAGAAGGGTAGAGGAAGAGTCACACGGAAAATGCACACTGACTTCACAACATAGGTGTTAGATGAAGACAGAATGTAGATCTCTGAAAATAGCACCTGAGATGCCCCTGGGATTTAGGTGTCTGACATGGGCAAATTATATTTTACTTCTTCCTATATCCAAAACTAAGTGTGATTTTGTCTCAGCCCCCAAGTTGGGACACTTAAAAAGACTAACTTAAAAAGACTGTCACCTAGAGCACCTCCCCTTGGCAGCAGCTGGGATGGAAGCAGCCACTATTGGATCCCAGGGACCCTACCTGCTGTTGCCAGTCATTAAGGAACTTGGACTTAGTCTGTCCAACAGGCTGTAGGATTAGACTTACTTCCTGACCCTGCTCCCACCCATGGGGTGCACAGCAACCAGGCTGCATTGGTGGGAGGGGACGGCAGGAAAGGAGCTGAAAAAACCCAGAAAGGGAACTGCACATCCAGGGCCACACTGACCAGTAGCTTTGGCAGAAAGACTGGGGGACAGGAAGTGGGGTAAGAAAGGGAGCCCCTGGGGTTGCTTGCTGTGACTTGCTCAGGCCGCAGGTGGGTGTAGTGGATGCTGTGGGTACCATGTTCGGGGGTGCTTCTTGCCCCAGCACCTAAGGTCCTTAGCCCGCATGTGTGTTCCTGTGAGGGGCAGAGGAGAGCTGGGATTGATACTCACCAGAGAGGCCCTCAGCCAAAGAGGAATGAGAACTGCTGGATAGGCAGCCCAGCATCTTTGCCCTCGGGTGGGACAAGTCTGATACGTGGTCTGCACCTTCTCCCCAGGGCTCATTAGTACCCGGGTGTGGCTGTCCATCAGTGTTTCCCACTAACTGGAATGCCCTGTCGGATGACTCTTGGCACTAAAATCCTAGTGTTGGGGTCAGCTTCTGGGACAACCTGGGCTAGACAATAGGTGAACCAGAGGGCCAGTGTCTCAGTGTGGTTCCTGACCAGCAGTATCAGAATCCCCTGGAACTGGTTAGAAATGCAGGTCCCCAGGCTGCCTAAGTCAGAAACTTGGGTGAGCCCAGCAGCCTGCGTCTTAAGCCCAGCTGGTCATTCTAATGACACTGGGCTTTGGGGATTCTACTAAGTTCTAAGAAACCGGGCTTATCCTTGCAAGAGGCTGGCCTGCGCTGGTAGGTGAAGTTCATTAACGAGGGAGGAGCATCTCTGGCTGCTCCTTGCCCCATGGCCTCACATGGTAGGAGAGGGCGTGCCCCTGACTCAGGGCCAGAGGAGACCAGTTTCACCAATGGCTTCCACCAAACTCCTGAGAGGGGACCTGGGCCCAGGCGGTACTCGGGAGGAACGGCAGCCCCTGGAGGGGCAGTACAGGACGATGGGCGCCCAAAGAAGAAGGGGTCAGCAGCCAGAGTCCCGCCGAGCCGACGGCAGGCCACAGAGGGCCTCTCCGGTCCCCAGGATCCCCCTGACCCGGATGTGGTCAGGTAATGGAGGTGCTGCGTGCTTCCTGCCCAGAGGCTTCCTACAGGCCCCACGGGAACCTTATGACCCTTGTGAGGCGGGTGGATGAGGGGCCCAGGTGACGTGGCCTGCCCTGCCCCCTGCTGCGGCATTCTGGGGGTGGAAGGGCTGTGGGGCAGGAGGCCCAGTGGCGCGTGTGTCCACAGTGTTCACAGGCAGCGGGGACGCCCGCGCGCGCGCCTTCGACGCCCAGTCCGGAGCGCTCCAGAGGGTGTTCCGCGGCCACGCCTTCATCATCAACTGCATCCAGGTAAGCGCTCCCGCCCTCAATCCCTGGGCCCCTGCTACCCGCACCTGCCTGGGAGGGGGGAAGGGGCTGGAGCTCGCGACCCCATGCCCCCAGCACTACACAGGCAGACCTCCCCTAGGTCCTCTGGGCTGACCGCTCCCAACAGTCGGAGGCCGGGGCCTGCAGTGGCTGCGGTAGAACAGGGACTGCGTGGTCGATCCTGGAACTGCTGGGACCCATGAGTGGGGCAGCTGGCTGCCTCCCAGCACCCTCCCCACGTCACACCTGCAGGTGCACGGCCAGGTGCTGTACACCGCCTCTCACGACGGGGCGCTGCGCCTCTGGGACGTGCGCGGACTTCCCGGCACCCCGCCACCGTGCCACGCCGTCCCCCAGCGCAGCCTCTCCCGCCTCTTCAGCAACAAGGTGGGCTGCACTACCACGCCCTTGCAGCCGGCCTGAACCCGTTGACACCTACCCACCCACGGACCCATCCAGAGACCCACAGAGGGAGCGCCCATGCCCCCTGGTGTCCCGAGGGGACAAGGCGGTTTTGCCTTTCCTCTGTGTTCGTGGGCGGTTGAAGCTCTCCCATCCACTGTGAGCCCACCCACAGGACACTGCTCGCCTGCGGGGATACCTACCTGCTGCCTTCACCCCAGACCCCTGCACAGAGGCCTGCTCGGGACCCTCTATGGTCTCCGGTCGTCAGAAGCCTAGCCCTTCCTGCTGAGAGGAAACAGATGTTTCTTCAGAAACGCCCTTGAGCCACAGATGATTATTTTTGCAAATTGTTTGTCCTGAAAACACTGGTCAAGAACTGAAATAAATGTCCTTCAAAGTGCGTTGGGTCCTCTGACTGGTGTGGCTCAGCTGGTTAGGCACCACCCGGGCACCAAACGGTCGCTGGTTCAGTTCCTGATCAGGGCACACATCTGGGTTGAGGGCAGGATCCCTGGTAGGGGGTGTGTAGGAGGCAACAGATTTTTTTAAAGTATGTTTTTACTGATTTCAGAGAGTAAGGGAGAGAGAGAGAAGCATCAATGATGAGAGAGAATCACTGATTGGCTGCCTCCTGCACGTCCCTACTGGGACTCGAGCCCAGAACTTGGGTATGTGCCTCCAACCTGAATCAAACCCAGGACCCTTCATTCCACAGGCCAGCGCTCTATGCTCTGAGCCAAACCAGCTCGGGCAACAGTAGATGTTTATCTCCATTTCTCTTCCTCTCCCTAAAAGTCAACTTTAAACAATGCTGTGGAATTCCTTTTGTTCTGCACATCGAGTTTCGGCTCCTGGGGCCTCATACACCTGCTCCTCCCAGTGGGTGAAATGTGGGGCTGTGGCTGCGGAAGAGCAAGGGACCCGCCCTCCAGTGGGGACCCACCAACCCTGCTTTGGAGCTCCCATTTCTACACAAATCTGGGAGGGCCTCTTCTCTTAGTCTGGGGCAGTAGCCCCCCTGGCCAGGGACAGGAGCCAGCTCTCTCCTCTGTGGAATGAGGCATAGACATAGGAACAGCTGTAGTACTAGCCAAGAGGTGCTTCATGGGAAGTGGGGCTCAGACTCTGGAGAGGCTGGGAGGGGAGCCGCCCCCAACAGACCCTCATCATCAGAAGCTGGCACAGCTTTCTATATCCACAATGCCCTGTGTGCCAGGCCCTGGCTGGCCCCTGGTGCAGGAAGACAAGAAGGTTGCAGAGCCTTGGCTGTTTGGCTCAGTGGATTGAGCGTCAGCCCCAGACTGAAAGGTCCTGGGTCGATTCTGGTCAAGGGCATATGCCGGGGTTGCAGGCTCGATCCCCAGGAGGGGACGTGTAGGAGGCAGCCAATCAATGGTTCTCATCATTAATGTTTCTATTTCTTCCTTTCCCTTCCTTTCTGAAATCAATAAAAATATATTTAAAAAAGAAAGAAATCATGGCAGAAAACTTCTCTAACTTGGAGAAGGAAAAAGTCACAGAAGTTCAGGAGACACAGAAAATCCCAAGCAAGAACTCCTCAAACTGGCCAATGCCCAGACACATCATAATTAAAATGCCTAAAATTAAAGACAAAGAGAGAATCTTAAAGGCAGCAAGAGAAAAGCAATTTGTTACCTAAAAAGGAGCTCCCATAAGGCTGACACTCATCAGAAACTCTACAGGCCAGAAGGGATCCTTGGAAAGCAAGGATCTGAAACCAAGATGACTATACCAGCAAGGCCATCATTCAAAATAAATGGTGAAATAAAGAGCTTCCCAGGAGGAACCAAGATGGCGGCACAGGTAAACACCTAGGCTGCTGCCCCCCCACAATTTTAAGAATACAACGAAAAGACAAAAGGGACATAATCTAGAACCACAGGAAAGCTGGCTGACTGAAAATTCTAAAACTAGAAGGAAACAGAAATGCATATGGGTAATCAGAGCAGCTGCAAAGCCTAAGGTACGGAGACTCGCGCGCACGCTGAGAGGATGGGCAGAAGGCAGGGCGTCTGGGTGCCCGGCAGGGGTGCTCTAGCGGAAAGGAGACAAGAGCTCCAGTCTGTGTTGAACCCAGTTCAAATTGCACCAAACCCCCAGTTCTGGGTGAAACCCGGGGACCCAGGCCCTTATGGGGGGAATCTGGATTGTGAGGCGGAATCTCAGGGGAACAGCCAAAGGCAGAGCTCTGGAGGCGTGTGCGAAAGTGCACACAGAGAGGGCGGACTGTTGACTGTGCTGCTGGCGTTACCTAGCAGGAGAGAGAAAGGAACCCGGGCGGGGCTCAAACCCAGTTCTGACTGCACTAATCCCCAGTTCTGGGCAAGACCCAGGGGACCCAGGCCCTTATGGGGGGAATCTGGATTGTGAGGCGGAATCTCAGGGGAACAGCCAAAGGCAGAGCTCTGGAGGCGTGTGCGAAAGTGCACACAGAGAGGGCGGACTGTTGACTGTGCCGCTGGCATGGTCAGGCGGCAGGGAGAAAGGAGCCTCGGGCGGTGCTGAAACCCAGTTCTGACTGCACAGAACCCGGGTGCCGGGCGAAAATCTGGGAGTCCGGATTCATTGGGGGAGAAACTGGACAGTTTGGCGGCAGACGAAACTTGAGGGCACCTTTCTCTCAGAGGTGCTTGGGGTGACTGCCTGCAGACGCTAAGTCCCAGTGACCTCATGGGGCGGGGCTGACTGGAAGCCAAGGCTATCAGCTCCTCCCTGAAAATCTGCCCCAACCAAGCTGAGCACAGAGGCTTTGGCAAATTTGCAAGTCTTGTCGCATAAGGTTGTCTCCCAACTTAGACACAGCTGATCCTCTCAGCCAGTTGGCCTGGAGGTCAATTCCTCCCAGTGACAACAACACTCAAGACTTATCTGCAACAAGGCTGTGCACACAGTCCACAAAGGGGTGCACAAAGAGTGTCCACATCAGGTAACAGGGAAGGCCGAGATACCTAGTACATAAAGCTACCCTACCAACTCAGGGAAGCAATGAAAATATGGAGAGAAAGAAACAGATCACAAACAAAAGAAGTGGAGGAAAACAAACAACGATATAGAGTTCAAAACCACAGTTATAAGGTTTTTCAAGAGGTTCCTAGAAAAGGCAGATAAGTTTAGCGAGACTCTCAAGAATATGAGTGAGACCCTTGAGGATATGAAAAAGGACCAACTAGACATTAAACATACACTGACTGAAATAAAAAATATTTTACAGAAACCCAACAGCAGACTAGAGGAACACAAGAATCAAGTCAAAGATTTGGAATACCAAGAGGCCAAAAACACTCAACCGGAAAAGTAAAAAGAAAAAACCCCAAAATTTGAGGATAGTGTAAGAAGCCTCTGGGGCAACTTCAAGTATACCAACATCAGAATTATGGGGGTGCCAGAAGAAGAGAGAGAGCAAGATACTGAAAACATATTTGAAGAAATAATGACTGAAAACTTCCCCCACCTGGTGAAAAAAATACAAGTCCAGGAAGCGAACAGAATCCCAAACTAAAGGAATCCAAAGAAGATCACACCAAGATACATCATAATTAAAATGCCAAGAGCAAAAGACAAAGAGAGAATATTAAAAGCAGCAAGAGAAAAACAATTAATAACCTACAAGAGAGCACCCATACGATTGTCAGCTGATTTCTCAACAGAAACTATGCAGGCCAGACAGGAGTGGCAAGAAATTTTCAAAGTGATGAATAGCAAGAACCTACACCAAGATTACTCTACCCAGCGAAACTATCATTCAGAATTGAAGGTCAGATAAAGAGCTTCACAGATAAGAAGCTAAAGGAGTTCACCACCACCAAACCAATATTATATGAAATGCTGAAAGATATTCTTTAAGAAGAGGAAGAAGAAGAGAAAGGAGGAAAAGGTGGCTGCTTCAAACTAGAGCATGGATGGAATTGGAGAGCATTATGCTAAGTGAAATAAGCCAGTCAAAGAAAGATAAGTATCACATGATCTCCCTCATTTATGGAATATAATGAACAACATAAACTGATGAACAGAAACAGATCCAGAGACAGGGAAGCATTGACTGTCAAACCTCAGAGGGAAGGTAGGGGAGGATGAGGATAAAGGGAAGAGATCAACCAAAGGACTTGTATGCATGCATATAAGCCTAATCAATGGACACAGACACCAGGGGGGTGAGGGCATAAGTGGTGATGGGGGTGGGGGGTTGGAAGGGTTAATGGGTGATGAGGACACATATGTAATACCTTAATCAATAAAGAAGTTTAAAAAAAAATAGTTTCCCAGACAACAACAACAAAAAAGGCTAAATGAGTTCATCACCACCAAGCAAGCATTATAAGAAATAAGAAGAATAGAGAAACCTAGGCATACGGAATTAAAAGTGACAATAAGTACCTATCAATAATAACCTTAAGTATAAATGAGTTAAATGCTATAATCAAAAGACATAGAGTAGCTGAATGGATACAAAAACATGATCCAAATATATGTTACCTACAATAGACCAACCTCTGAACAAAAGACACACAGGATGAGAGTGAAAGAAGGGCTGAACATTTTTTCCCATGCAAATGGAAAAAAAAAAAAAAAAGCTGGGGTGGCAATACTCATGTCTTGACAAAATAGACTTCAAAATGAAGGCCATCACAAGAGACAACAAAGGTCACTACATAATACTAAAGGGATCAATCCTGCAAGAAGATATAACCCTGGTAAACATATATGCACCTAACTATATAAAAAAAACTTTGAGGACTTTAAGGGAGGAATAAAAAACAATACAATCATAGCAAGGGACTTTTACACCCTGCTGACTTCACTGGATAGATCTTCCAGACAAAAAATTAACAAGGAAACAGTGACTCTAAATGACACACTGGATAAGATGGACTTGACATTTATAGAACATTTCACCCCCAAACTACAGCATATACATTCTCCTCAAGTGCACATGGATTCACAAAGATAAGACCATGGTTAGGACACTAAAGAAGTCTCTACAAGTTCAAGAAGATTGAAACCATATTAAGCATCTTCTCAGATCACAGAATGAAATTAGAAATCAACTACAGTAAAAAAAAACACCCAAAATATTCAACACATGGAGACTAAATAGCATGCTATTAAACAGTGAATGGGTTATCAACAAGATCAATAAAGAAATAAAGCCGAGACCGGTTTGGTTCAGTGGATAGAGCGTTGGACTGCGGACTGAAAGGTCCTGGGTTCGATTTCAGTCAAGGGCATGTATCTTGGCTGCAGGCACATCCCCAGTAGGAGGTGTGCAAGAGGCAGCTGATCGATGATTCTCTCTCATCGATGTTTCTGACTTTCTATCCCTCTCCCTTCCGCTCTGTAAAAAATCAATAAAATATATATTTTTTAAAAATAAAGAAATAAAAAACTTCCTGGGAACAAATGAAAACGAACACATAACAATCCCAAATCTCTGGGGCACAGCAAAAGCAGTCCAGAGAAGGAAGTTCTTAGCACTCCAAGTCAACCTCAAAAACAAGAAAAATCAACAATAAACTATTTATCCCTACAACTCAAAGAATTAGAAAGAAAACAACAAGAAAAGCCCAGAATAAGTAGAAGGAAGTAATAAAGATTAGAGCAGAAATAAATGTCACAGAGATTTAAAAAAATCAATGAATAAAAAAAAATCAATGAAACCAAGAACTGGTTGGTTTTTTGAAAGAATAGGTGAGATTGATGAACTGTTAGCCTGACTCATCAAGAAACAAAGAGGACCCAAATAAAAAAATTAAGAAATGAAAGTGGAGAAGTAACCACTGACACCACAAAAATCCAAAGGATTGTAAGAAAATACTATGAACAACTATATGTCAACAAGCTGGACAATGAGGATGATGAAATGGACAAATTCCTAGAAAAATGCAATCTCCCAAAACGGAATCAGGAAGAATCAGAAAACCTGAGTAGGCTAAATAACAACTAAGGAAACAGAAGCAGTAATCAAAAAACTCCCAGCAGCCGAACCAGTTTGGCTCAGTGGATAGAGCGTTGGCCTGCGGACTGAAAGGTCCCAGGTTTGATTCCGGTCAAGGGCATGTATCTTGGCTGCAGGCATATCTCCAGTAGGGGGTGTGCAAGAGGCAGCTGATCGATGTTTCTCTCCCATTGATGTTTCTGACTTTCTATCCCTCTCCTTTCCTCTCTGTGAAAAATCAATAAAATATATTTTAAAAAAACAAACCTCCCAGCAAACAAAAATCCCAGGGCTAGTCAGCTTCATGGGGGACTTTTACCAAACATTTAAAGAACCAACACCTATATTCCTCAAATTATTCAAAAAAAAAATTCAAGAGGAAGAAACACTTCCAAGCTCTTTTTATGAGGCCAGCAATATCCTAATTTCAAAAACAGATAAAGACACTACAAAAAAAAAAAAAAAGAGAGAATTACAGGCCAATATTCTCAATGAACATAGATGCTAAAATCCTCACAAAATATTGTCAAATTGCATCCAGCAATATATTAAAAAGGTCATACACCATGACCAAGGGAGATTTATTCCAGGAATGCAATTACAATATCTGCAAATCACATCACAAAATCACATGATCATATCAATAGACATAGAAAAGGCATTCGACAAAATCCAATGCCCATTTTTGATAAAAACTCTCAGTAAAATGGGAATAGAGAGAGCATATCTCAACATGATAAAGGCCATACATTATAAACCTACAGGGAACATTCTACCCAATGGGCAAAAACTAAAACCATTTCCCCTAAGAACAGGAATAAGCCCTAGTTGGTTTGACTCAGTGGATAGAGCATTGGCCTGTGGAATGAAGGGTCCAGGGTTCAATTCCAGTCAAGGGCACATGCCTGGGTTGCAGGCTCAATTTTCAGTAGGGGGTGTGCAGGAGGCAGCCAATCAATGATTCTCTCTCATCAATGATGTTTCTATCTCTCCCTCTCCCTTTCTCTCTGAAATCAATAAAAAAAAATTTTAAAAATAAAAAGACCAGGAATAAGGCAGGGATATTCACTTTCCACTCTTCTTCAACATAGCACTGGAAGTCCTAGCCACAGGGATCAGACAAGAAGAAGAAATAAAAGGCTTCCAAATTGGAAAGGAGGAAGTAAAACTCTCATTTTCACAGATGACATAGAAAACCATAAAGACTCCACTAAAAATCTACTGGATTTAATAAAGGATTTGGCAATGTAGCAGGATATAAAATTAACACCCAAAAATTGATGGCTTTTTTTATATACCAACAATGAATTCTCAGAAAGAGAAACTAAAACAATCCCATTTACCACTGCAACAAAAAAATTAAAATAGCTAGAAAAAAACATAAGGAGGAAAAAGACTTGTACTCATAAAACTAAAGGACATTGAAAAAAAGAGATAGAAGATATAAACAAGTAGAAGAATATACCGTGTTCATGTATTGGTAGAATGAAGATGATTAAAATGTCCATACTACCCAGTGCAATCTACAGATTCAATGAAACCCCTATTAAAATACCAACAGCATAGTTCACAGATCTAGAACAAACATTCAGCAATCTTGAGAAAGAAGAACAAAGTTGAAGGAATCACAATACCAGACACCAAATTATACTACAACGCTACTCTAACCAAAGCAACCTGGTACTGGCACAAGAACAGGCATATAGATCAATGTAACAGAATAGAGACCCCAGAAACTGACTTAAGCCATTATGCTCAATTAACATTTGAAAAAGGAAGTGAGAACATACAATGTAGTCAAGACAGCATCTCCAATAAATCGTGCTGGGAAAATTAAACAAATACATGCAAAAATATGAAACTAGACCATCAACTTTACACCATACACAAGAAAAAACTCAAAATGGATAAAAGACTTAAACGTAAGTCAGGAAACCATAAAAATCCTCGAAGAAACCATAGGTAGCAAAATCTCAGACATCTCTCATAGCAATGTATTAACAGATACATCTCTTAGGGCAGTAGTCAGCGAACGGTTTGCCGCTCTGTTGACTAATGAGTTTGCTGACCGCTGGGATAGGAGCTTAATCACAAGGAACAACAGCAGCCTGTCATTATTGGAATCAAGAGTCTAGGTCAGTGGTCAGCAGACTCATTAGTCAACAGAGCAGCAAACCATAGCTTCTGAGCTGCGTGTGCTCGAGAGCCGCAGTTTGCTGACCACTGTTTAGGACAAATAGTGGAACTAAGGAGAAAATAAACAAATGGAACTACATCAAAATAAACAGCTTCTGCACAGGAAAAAGAAACCATCAACAAAACAAAAAGGGATCCCCCTGTATGAGAGAACATATTTGGCAATGATATATTCAGATAAAGGGTTAATATCCAAAATATATATGGAACTCATACACCTTAACAAAAGACAAATAATCCAATTTAAAAATGGGCAATGAACCTAATAGAGACTTCTCCAAAGACATACACATGACCAAGAGACATAAGAAAAAAATGCTCAAAGTCACTCATCATCAGAGAGATGCAAATTAAAACAATGAGGTATTATCTCATACCTGTCAGAATGGCTACCATCAACAAATCAACAAATGGTAAGTGCTGGTGAGAATGTGGAGAAAAGGGGACTCTAGTACACTGCTGGTGGGAATGCAGACTGGTGCAGCCATTATAGAAAACAGTATGGAGTTCCCTCAAAAAATTAAATATGGAACTGCCATTTGACCCAATAACTGCACTTCTAGGAATATATCCTAAAAATCCTGAAACACCCATCAGAATGCATGTACCCCTATGTTCATAGCAGCACAATTTACACTAGCTAACATCTGCAAACAGCCCAAGTGCCCATCAGCAGATGAGTGGATAAAAAAGCTGTGGTACATCTACACCATGGAACACTCTGCAGCAGTAAAAAAAGAATCTCTTACCCTTTGAGACAGCTTGGAGGGACCAGGAAAGTATCATGCTGAGTGAAATACATCAGTCAGAGAAAGACAAGTATCACCTGATCTCACTCATATGTGGAACCTATTTAATAAAATAAACTGATGAACGGAGTGGATCCAGAGACTTGGAAGCACGGAACAGAGTGCAGAATCTCGGAGGGAAGGCAGGGGAAGGTGGGAGGTGATCAGAGAACAACAAAAAGAAGCTGCAGTAGACATGTCTGTCCTTGAGAGCTCAGCATCTTTCTAAGGACAAGCCTCCCTCTGCCAGAGGCAACCCTTAATACAGGTAAGTGGACGCTCCACTGTCTCAGTGCAAAAGGTGTTCCGTTAGCAAGATGCACTGCTGGATGGGCATCACCTGCTCCCTGGTGCTCAGGTCCAGCCCCGATGAACAGGACAGTACTGGCTCCATATGTGATAAGAAGGGGTGCATACCCTCAAAAGCTAGGAGCCCAGGAAGACAGCCTTGCTGGTGAGAACTTGCAGAAGCCACATCATTCAGTAGGCACCCTTTGGGTGGTACTCACAGCACACAATCCAGGTGTGGGGCTCCCTGGGTGCCACCTACCACATCTGGGAACACTCACGTCCTAGCCACGGCCCACCCACCCACCCTAGAGGGTTTCCCAGGATGCTAAAGTTCATGTCATGGAGGGCAGGTGGAGCACTACCTTGAGTACTTATGCCCACGTTTCCCCACCTCCTCAGAGTGCTTTGCAGAGTACCAGAAGCTGGGGATGCTACCAGCTGACACTGCATTCCTGAATCACCAGCTCTTACTCATCAGATCCCCCATCATACCTCCACATAACAGAGAATAAGCACACATGCCAGGGGTCAGCCACTGGATCCAGACCCTACGTTGGGGGGTTACTGCGCTTGCTTCTCCAGCCTACCTCTCCTGGAGCGAGGAAACAGAAAAGCACATTTGCATTTATATAGCAGAGCACTGAAATGTGTACGTCAGCACCACAGAGGCCTTGACTAGATATTGAGCTTTAATAAAGACCAACCAAAAGCTATTTCTTTGCTTTTGATATCACCTTGCCTTTCATAAGGCAACAATAAGCAAAGGACATAGGGGCAGGGAACAGGGATAGAACAGGGCAGTGTCACCAGAGCCAAGAGCAGACAGATTTTACAAGAAAAGTAATGGGCATCAGATCTGACAGAGGATAGCATGTCCCAGCCACAGTCTGGCTGAGATCTGCCTTACAGACACCTGCAGCTCTTCCTGCAAGTCCTGTGACAGGCCTGGTATGCTGCCACTCAAAAGTAGGTGCCTTTCAGGGTGCCCTGCAGTGGGACTCAGCAACCCTTCCAAACTCATTCTCCTCCCAACATGCACTCTGGTGGCTCTAGAACAGCTCTGCGATCCCATGAACATGGCATACTTGGTCTACCCCCACTTTTATTTTGTTAATCTTCACCCAAGGATATTTTAGAGACAAGAGACCACATTCACCCTGACCTCCAACCCAGGTACGTGCCCTGGATTGGTTATCAAACCTGCAACCCTTAATCCGTGGGCGGATGCTCTAACCACTGAACCAAAGCCATACCCCCAATCTTACCATTTGTCCCAGGTCTGAAATGTTTTTTTCTCCTCTATCCAAGGACAGCCTCTCCCAGGCCCACCTCCTCTTCCAGTCTGTTTCCTGCTGTTCACTTTAACAGCCTTTTTTCATCATAAATCCCCTTTGCTTCTTCCCTTGCACAACAGAGCAGGAGTGGCATGTGGTCGCTGCCTGCCCAGCTTTACACAACCAGCTAGAGGCAGGACCAAAGCCCATCTCCTAGCTCAGAGGCGAGCAGCCCCAGGGGACAGTGGAACCTGGGACTGACCCTAACTCAAGAACTGGCTTCTCTGCGTCTCATGAGAAACTGGAGCAAAGTCAGAGACGGGCTGGTGTGGCTTTGCTTCCCTAGCCTTTTCCATGATCATTAAGAAAGCATGCCTAGCCCGAGCCCAGGACAGTAATTTACTAGCCAAAATCTGAGTCTTGACATAGCCTCAAACGAGGCTCAGAACCCCCTCATCATTAGCTGTCAGCACAATCCCTCTTCCCCTCCTCACTCAGTCTGCCTCCCCACCATCAGCTCTGCCCTTTTACATGCACCTTTTTATAACAGGCGATGTTTTGATTTGCACATGAAATTGGTGGAAGCAAAAGTTTCTAATCGAAATGATGCTCTAGAGGCCACCCACGCATTTTCAACACTTGAACAGTTTAGGAGTTTGAGTAATTTACTGCAGTTAGGCTGACAAGTTTTGAATATATTTTCCTTTATTTCCCTTAGTATCATTCATTTTAGAATGACAAGAAAAGATTCCCACCTGTTCCAACTGGACTGTTGCCCAAACATTACGAAAACGACTGGTGAAAAAGTGACATTTCAGTCAGTCCTGACAGATACGGTAGTGCCCGCTGCCCTCAGCCAGGGAACTTCAGTGACATGGGAACACATCTGGCCATTGACTCCAGCAGTGCCCGCTGCCACCAGCTTTCCTGGTGCTAAGTTTTCATTTAATATCCATCTATAGAGGACCGCATGGCGCAGAGAATGGGTCCTATGAGCCAGTTAGAGGCCATGTACCTTTGGAGAGTCTTCTGTATTATCTATGTCCCCCCAATCCTACCGAACCTGCAGAAAACGTATCTTAGGTAACTCAGCCAGCAGTAAGTTTAACGTGGCAGTACAGCGTCTGAAAATGTTAATTAAAAATAAGTTGCTTTTGTTAGAGTTTAAGACTTACCTATTTAATACATTTTATTTTTGTAAAGAATTTAACACATATAAACTTTGAACTTCAAGAGCATATTTTACTAAACTATGAGCATAAAACACTGACGTTGCAGGCTGAAGCGTCAGGCATAATTTGGATTGGCTGCTAAAGCTGATACCCCATCTTTATGCCCCCAAAGCGCTTGGAATGGTTGAAGATTTAAAGAACCTTCAGGGATGGGGCAGAGAGTGAAGCAGCAAGGCAGAGCTGCATCACGGGAAGAACAAAAAGATGAGCAGCAGGCTCAGGGCAGGAGAGCCAGGCAAGGAGAGAAGACAGATCAGAACGCTCCCTTCCCTGATCTCACCTGAGACCTTCCCGAGGCTGCCCTATTCTCCGGCCCTTCCCATTTCTCGGAGGAAAGAAACCCAGCAGGGAGCTCTTGCCTCAAATCACCAAGGGACCACACCCCAACCCCCTCCCCAAGTCTCCACTAACTTTATCCGTCCCTGTCCCCTGCCTGCCCCTCCTACACTCAAGTAGGAAGCATTCTGGAGCAAAATTAGATGAAAAGAAAGAAGGAAAAAAAGGGAAAACCTGCTTTACACTTTTCATAATGATGGAATTTATAAGCAAAAACATAGTGCTTCTTTCTGTTCATTATTTAGTTTTTCTTTGTTACTGACTTTATATTTTCTACATAAGATAAGTACTCTGCAATAATAATTTCTTCGTCTTCCAGAGTTGAGTCAAGATAATCCTCTTCATGTTCTGGAAGATCTTCCAGTATTTCATTGACAGCCTCTGTCTCCATATCTTCATCTGTGGAGACACCAGAGGTACCTGCAACACAGTCATGCAGTGACAAGGGAGCCAACGGAGAACGGAAAGCAGAGAAAACCCCACAGAGACACCGCACGGATCCCGTCAACCTGGCCACAACTTCCCTGGCCACACCACGCAGCCGGGTCGGACGTCCATGCCCTGCTCAGTCCCCAGGGAGGTCTACCAACGTCACAACCCACCCTCCACTCCCTGTGTGCAGAAGCCCAGAACTACCTGCAGAATCAGAGAGGGACGTGGTTGGCGTTGATGGAGAGTCTTCCAGCGGGAGCTGCAGGTCAGGAGGGAGGCTGCCTCCGTTATGAGCAAGGGTCTGAGCTGCCAGCTGGACGTTCCCTTTGAACACTCGCAGGGCAGCTTCGGCTGCTACTGTGTCAAAGCCCATGTACACCAGCTGAGGAAGAACATGGGTGGCGGCCACGGCTGAGGCTGGGCTGCCTGG
Organism: Antrozous pallidus; assembly: GCA_027563665.1. NCBI lineage: Eukaryota > Metazoa > Chordata > Mammalia > Chiroptera > Vespertilionidae > Antrozous > Antrozous pallidus. The sequence continues at coordinate 5,410,926 of CM050521.1, forward strand.
AGCCGGCACACATCCAACACTCCTGTCCCCGCTGTGCAGCCAGGGTAGTCTTACTGCTAAGGGAATAGGTTTTTAAAACCCTTGGCATGCGTGTCCTCAGCACAGGCCTTCTGCACATGCCGCTCGCCAGCACCAGCACTCGGCCTGGGCAGTGTGGAGGAAGTCAGCCTCCCGCCTGTTGGTGCCTGGTCATCAAAGGCGGCGAGCTCATGGGCTGAGGAAAGGGCTATCCGAACCTCGTTACTAAGGCCATTGATTAAATGGCCACAGCTCGGTGGCCTCATGCGAAGGGGACAAATGTGGACCAAGGAATTCCACAGACCTTTCTTACTCCCCCTGCTCCCCTTCCATCCTCCACAACACAAGGTCCTGGGCTGGACCCTGTGATGGGCCTACGTCACACCAGGAGTCCGGGGAGCCAGGCTCAGCTCTGCCAACCTTGTCACCCCGCCAATCCCACCCGAGGCCGGGAAGGCGGAGCGAAGTACAGATGACTCTCACTTACTTGATCAATGTTTTCCTGGGAAGGGCTTTCTTGAAGGTTGTTGGTGTTAGGATCAAAATCATTGAACCACCACATGTGGGGATTACTGAGAAGAATCTAAAACACACAAGAACAGCCGTTACTCAGCACCAACACCTGCTCACTTGTGCGGAGACTGAGCAACCCGAGGTGCCAGGCTGACGCAGCCACAGGGCCCACACCCCTGAGGACAGTGTGGCAGACTCTGCAAAGGTGCTGTGGAAGCAGAGAACAGGATCCCAGTGGGGCTGGGTGGGCAGGCAGATAGTCAAAGGCTTCCTGCCAAAGGATGAGGAGACGAGGCCCATCATGCTACCTCTGTCATGGGTTCAAGAACAAGACAGTACTGAGCCTCAGCTCCAAACCAGGAATGAGGGGCCCACAGGAGCAGAGCTCCGTGCAGTGGGAAGGACCCTGGAGAGGAGCTCAAATGGAGAAGTGGAGGAAGCGGTGCCTGGGCCCAGAGAGGGGCTGCTCAGGGCGGCCAAGGGCGCCTCAGGGACGGGCGTCACCTTCAGGGCCGCGTCCAGGTCCCCGCCGGCCTGATGGAGGGCCTGCTTGGCCGCGTGGCCGGAGTAGCCCATCCCTTTCAGAGAGCTGATGTTCTCCAGGCGGCGTCTTCTCTTCTCCTTTTCCTCTCTTCTTATCTGGGCCAACTCCTTCAGGGAAACAGCAAAATTTACCAAGTGGGGACTGAGGTGCCACAGAAAGCCTTTTCCATCTATGCTCTACAGGATTTGCGGGGCGGACTGCAGGTGACCCCCTGCCAGGCTTGGCTGTCAACAGCATGAGGGCTACAGGGTAGACACCCTGAAGGGGCTACCAGTGCAGGCCAGTGGGAGCAGGACACTTCCATCAGAGGGTAAGAGTGCACCTCATAGCTACCACCAGCCGGCACCAGAACTGCCACACAGAACCAGTGAGTTCACCGCTGGGTCCCAGAGAGATGTTTGGACCCCTTCTAGGGAGGGGCTGGAAGAACATTCTGCATGGGTAGGCGGGCTGCTCAGCCTTTGATGAATCACTGGGCTCGTGATAAAATGTGGATTCTGAATGGGGGAGGGGTCCTGGGTGATGCCATAGCTGCTGATTCCTCCACCATACTCGGGGTTTGTAAGGTGCAAGAAATGATGAGAATTATTTTTCAAATTATCTCATTTTAAAACACTAGCTTTCCAAATGCTAAAGAAATCTTACTGATAATCAAGTAATGGTCCAGAAGTAAATACGGTATCAGCGATGTTTGCTTTCCATTAATACTGAAGTAGCCTGTGACAAATGAAGCACACAGAATCCTGCTCTTTGGAGTCTCTGCCTTAACTTGGAAATTTCTGTGGCTGAGTTTACAGCTACTGGACCCGAGGCAATCTATACCAGCTTCGTGTGTCAGAGAGAAGAAGTGGTTTCCCCCCTCACTATCCTATCATTAACGCTCTCTGGACCTCAGCTTCTTTACTGTAAAACTAGCACGGTAGTCATATAACATTCCAACTCCAAAATCCTACAGTTCTTTTACTGTACTTATTTCTACTTGTTTTAAACGATAATTTTGTGCCTTTACTTCCATAACATAGTATTGGTTGTTCCTATGATCTGACTCATGTTTCTAAGCAAGAATACTATCTCAAACCACAACCATGGCCCTCTGGGAAAATATGACCCCGGTACAAGAGTTTGCAGCACTGTAATAAGATACAGAAAAGTGAGAGAAGACTGCTTGGATCACTGTACTTAAGAGCTATCTGCCACCAGAGCAGGTGATAAGAGACTGCAATGTCTGAAACTGAACGCAGTTAAAATGACCAGCTCTTCCTGACTTCCCAGCCTGAGGTGGCGGAGTTCCTTATTAATACCTACTATGGAATTATCTTTTCCTTTTCTTTCATATCCGAGAGCTAAGGCACTTCAGAAATGAGCTGGCTATGCTTCAGGTTTCACACCTACTAACAGCACAGGCGGCAAACCAGGGTCCTGAGACCACGTTAAGGTACCTCTCTGCGGTTGGTAATGTGGATGGCTGCGTGGTCCACATTCCCGTCACAGGCCCTGAGGCCAAGCCGGGCTTCCTGGGCAGTAAAACCCAACTGCAACAAATTGTGAACTTTTGATGGATCAATATATAGCTCTTTAAAGAGCTGACGAGCCTATAGACAGGAAAATAGAAGAGTCATACAACCAATGCAACATTAATATTTAACACAGAGCTAAGCCTGGAGGGGATTATTCTCAATGGGAATTAGGGAGTGTCAGCCTTTAAAAACTCTCCAAGAAAATGCAGACAGGCAACACTGCTCACATGACTTATCTACAACGAAACAGGAGAAAATAGGCTGAATAGTGTAGCAGGGGCGGTTCCTTCATCATCTCTTTTGCAATTCATTCCCTGAATCTGAGCTGTGCAGAGGTATTTCTCACCCTCCCTTGAGCTGGGGGTAGCCATCTGGTTAAATCCAGGTGATCGCATTCAGCAGTATTGAGGGGCATAACTTCTGGTCCTCTCTAAAGACTCACTTGCCCTCTCTGCTGGCTGGAAGAGGCACTGACAGGACCAATCTTCAATGCCACAGCAGGGCCTTCATTGCTCTGGCCTGTTTGCCTCTAGGTGGCTGGATGACACAAAGAAACTTCTAGCCAATGAAAGTCACCGTCTTTTAAAGGTTTTCTTATTATGTGGCATCTGGCCTGACAACTAATAAATACAAATATGTTTATGGTATATCTAAGAGAGAAGGGATGGGAAAGAGATATATTGTCATCACAAGTCACAAACTAGCCTATATAATAAAAGGCTAATATGCAAATTGTCTCCTCAACTGGAAATTCGGCCAGGGGGTGGAGCCAGCCAGCCAACTGCCTGTGGCACCTGGCCCAGCCAGATCGGCCCTCACTGGGGCAGGCTGGCCAGATCCCACCCATGCATAAATCTGTGCACCAGGCTTCTAGTTGAGTTTATTAAATATCTAACTTCCAGGGATAAAAAAAAAAAGTAGATGGCCCTGACCAGGTGGTTCAGTTGGTTGGAGCACTATACTGTACACCAAAAAGTTGTGGGTTTAATTCCTGGTCAGGGAGCATGCTTGGGTTGCAGGTTCAATCCCCAGGCAAGAGTGTTAGAGTGCACATGGAAGGCAACAGATAGATGTTTCTCTCTCTCTCTAAATCAATAGAAGCATGTCCTTGGGTGAAGATTTAAAAAAAACATAGGTGAAATGGTTACTGCTTTGAGTGTTCATTTTCTTACCTTGTTGAGGTACTCACAAGCCTCGTCACCATTTCCACTGTGATAATTTCGAATACCTTGAAGCAAGTAAAGTCTTAAAAACAACACCTTCTCTTTTCCACAATTTCCCTAAAATTATTGGGAGGAAAAAAAGATAAAACTGTCTTATTTCTAATTACAGGTCAATGATAGTCATAATTGTAATTCCATTCACCTCCACGGAGCAAAATGGAATTACTAAGACGTCTGTATTTTCACTCTTGCTGATGGTGATGGTAATATTCCAGAGGACAATGACATCCTCTGGCCAACATGGAAGAAATGGTATCAGAAAACCTATCTCCAGATCTCTGGGGCAGTGGCTCTGGTGGTCAGTGAGAAGTACGCAGAACCCAAACCAGGAACAGTTTATGCTCCCCTATCATCCCCAAGCAGCTTTCTGATGACTTGTGGAAATTACCTGAGAAAAATCCTTATTCAAATCACAGCACTTGAGCTGTGACTCATTCATGGGAACCATTACTCTTCAAAATACCTATTTTCTGCATTTTAACCTCCCAATAGACTCTACTCAACAGTCACCTGCCCCCTCAGTCAGGTGATCAGAGGGGTTCCATGAAGAGGTAACCGTGTTCCTCTGGGCTAAATGCTGCACAGTAACAGCCAATCGCCTCTGGGCAGCAATCTAAACACTGTGGTAGAAATGAACTCTAATTCTAAAAACAGGCTCAATAACACCTCTAACAAATTACAGTAACGTACTTTTATGTGGACCAGTCTCTGATGATTTTCTCCATAGCAATTTTTAAAGCATTTCTGGGCCAAGTTTAATTTTTTTTCTGCATCGTCAAGGCATTCCAGTTGCTCTAAGCGGAAGTAACACCACACTATGTCCAGCTGGAGCACTGCGTAATTGTCCACCGTGTCCAGCAGTTCTCTTCGACACTCACTGGGGAGAGAAAGGCATGACATCACCAAAACAGGGCCTTAAGCACCCTTTTGGGAATTCCTGGGATTCTTCTCCAGTTCTGCTGTATTTCCAAAGACTGGCTGCTCTGAAGCAGAGACCTGGATGTCTATGAAGGAGCCATATTTATAATCTCACAGCGCACGCGCGCGCGCACACACACACACACACACACACACACACACACTGCTATGATGGGAAAGAGGTCTAGCATACAGTGGAGTTCAGATCACTGTGTCAGAGAGATCCTTAAGCAAACATGGGGAGACCATGCTTTAATGCAGTGCTTTCTAATCTTGAGTGCAAATTAGAATGCCCTGGATATTTGCCACCTTGATTTCCCTTGACTCCCAGCTCTTCCACACGGGGAGACCACGCAGGGCTGCTCCCTGCCCAGTAGCCTGGAACCAGCACACCACAGCTCCCACCCTTGTTTCTCCACCTCAGGGATCACTGTCCTGAATTGCAGAAAACATATGTTTCCATACATTTTGCCCAATTTTTCAGTTATGTCAGGTGGGAGGGTAAATCTAGTCCTGGTTATTTATTCCCTCTTGGCCAAAAGCACAACTCCCATTTCTTATTTTAAGTAGGGAAAGGAACTATTCTTGGTCATACTACAAACCACTCCCTGAGGTGTATGACAAAGTTTTGATAGAACTTCTAGCCCTTTTGGAAAAGAGAAGGAAAACAAAGTGTTCAAAAGGAAAGGAAATGAAATTTCTTCTAGTTACATGACCGACTTGCATTAGATTTGATCTCCTCAATGAAGAGGGGAAACTCACAAAAATTATGCTAATAAGCTGTCCTAATAAACAGATCCTCAGAAAAAAAGTCATTCTCTACTTAAACAGACACTGATAGGTATTGTTGGATTATATCTACTACTTACTGAACATGTTGCTGTAAACTGAAGGGACAGTCATTGTTGCTCAGAGAATCACTGGGAGGACTTGCCCAGGGTCAGAGGAGCGAGAGGCACATACAGACCAACAAAGATCAGCCATGTCTTGCTCGTTGAAACTGGATTATGAGTACATGGGAATTCATTATACCAGTCCCTATTTTTTATGTATGTTCAAACTTTTCCCTAATGAATTAGGAGCAATGGGAGGAGATAAAAAATTTGCCTGCATTTTAAGGATCTAACTTCCAGCCAGCACTGCCTGCAGCAGTGGAGTGACAGGGACGCTCAGCAAGCAGCAGACACAGAGGCCAGTAAGAAAAGCCTAGCGGCATCAAGGCCCTGTCCTAGCAACTTCAAGTGTTGCCCTTCCTCCCAAATACTTGAGACAATAAACCACCTCCCTTCTTGCTTAATTTGGAATTTACTCATTTAAAACCAAGGGTGCTGCCAATACAGTTAGCAAACTATACACATTTGTATTTATGTTCCTGCAGTGTACAGTATATCTTGGGAATTCATCAAAATCGAAAAGAAAATGACACTAAAGTCATTTTGATCATTTCAAATATCATCTATCTTTCAAATGTCTCATCTGCCTGGGTCATAGTCTCTTAGTACCATTTCCCATTATGAGGACAGGAGCCACTGGGAAGCTGCTGGCTCCTGGTGTGGAACCAGAAATGCCCAAGATGACTCTGGAACATCATGGGCACCAGAGACTAGAGACTACCAGGATTAGGTCAAAAGGAGGCAAGACCTGCCCGCCAGCCACAGATGGCCATTTAAGCACTGAGGTGTGACACACATCAAATGTGTTAAAGTCCATTCTGACACTTAAAAAGAAAGAAGGACAGAAAACCACACTGGTGATGTCACGTTTGGAGGACACCAGGGAAGCCACTCATTTATCCTGCACTTGATCTTGGGCAAAAGGCCGAGAAGCGATACACTCATTTATCCTGGAGGACAGGAAAATAAAGAAAAAGAACCAAGCACTTTATTCTGTCTTTCAGTACAAATAGTACCTCAGCATAACCAAACAGCTGATGAGGAAAACTATTTCTTTTCAGAAGAATTCTAGCAACAAATGCAGGAGTAGAAAGGTATCACTATTGCATCCCCAAAGAAAATAGATTTGGGGAATGGTCATCTACACCAAAGCCAATGAATGAAAAGCTGATGGGGACTGGAGACTGGGCCATTTAGGCTGACAACACCTCGCAGAAAACAAACGAGATGTCCTACATGCTTGTTGTAAAAACCTAAGTGCATAAGTTTATTACTCTTTACAGGGAAGAGAAATCAACTAGAAATATTTAGAAAAGAAAGTACTTACAAATGGGCCTACACCATAACTACTCTTTCACATTAACCACTTCCTGGGGTGAAAACTGGAAGTGTGAGGCGTACAGAAGTTGGGAGGGTGCTGCGGATAATTTGGGGCCATCTTCCTTAAACCTTATGTTCACCAAGTATAAAGATGCCTACCAGAAATATTTGTCGGCGTCCAGAAGACAAGGCAAGGCTATTCCGTATTCTTTTCTTTTCAGGAAAGCTCTGCCCTTCTCATGATATCCCATAGCTAATGTAAGGGCCTAAGAAAAAAATAGGATTTTTAAAACATCACTTTAAACTCTCATAAAACATTATATTAAAAGCATATTACAGCTAAAGAAATCAAAGTTTAAAAAAAATACCACAACTAATTTAAAAGCCCAACTTAAAAAAAATATAATTGGCCCTAGCTGGTTTGACTCAATGGATAGAACATCGGCCTATAGACTGAAGGCTTCCGGGTTAGATTCCAGTCAAGGGCACATGTTTGAGTGGTGGATTCAATCCCCAGTAGGGGCATGCAGGAGGCAGCCGATCAATGATTCTCTCTGATGTGTGTATCTCTCTCTCCCCTTCTCCCTTCCTCACTTAAATCAATAAAAATATTTTTTAAAATTAAGAAAATACAATTAAAGTTTTATTTCACTTATGTAATTTGGCCTTGCAGAGGTTTTCCAAAACAACTGGATGTCATCATCTATCTTCTACAATAATAAAAGTGTAATATGCTAATTAGACCAGACAACCTTCTGGATGAAGCTGGTACTGCATGAGAAGCCCAGGTCTTGGGTGCTTGCCTGCCAGCAGCTGGAGGAAAACCCAGGTCCCACAATGGAAGCTGGTGCTGGCAGTTGGGCAAAGGAAGACCTACTCTTTCACAAATTTCATGTATTGGGCCTCTAACTATATATATAAAAGGCTAAGTAAGTGACCGTCTGACCAACTGACCATCTGGTACCTCTGATGCACACCGACCACCAGGGGGAGACACTCAATGCAGGAGCTGCCGAGCTGTGGTGACTTGGCAGCAGCAGTTCTCAGGTGATGCACCCCAAACTGGAGGAGAGGAAGCCCTATTCCTTGCAGGGCATGCGATTCTACCTTTGGCCATCGGTTATGTTGTCCCTGGGGCACTGTTGCCCAGAATCTGGTTTACTGCACACTTGCGTTTGCACTCCACACTCTGTATAACAGCAACTCACACTCTGGAACCCCTCATGGGATGTAGGAGAGCCAGTTTCAGCCAGATCCCCACAGGCCAGGCTGAGGGACCCCACCTGCTAGAGGAATCCCACTCACTCTGCAGACACCATTCGAGCCAAGGTGCCGTCCTAGGAATTCTAATTAATTTCCTTTCAATGTGCACAAATCCATGCACCAGGCCACTAGTTTAATATAAGAGAGCACTGGACAAGTAATTTCAACAATTAAAAAACAACAGCCCAGCCAGCATGGCTCAGTGGTTGAGCATCAACCTATGAACCAGGAGGTCACTGTTGGATTCCAAGTCAGGACATATGCCCAGGTTGCGAGCTGGATCCCCTTGGTGGGGCGTGCAGGAGGCAGTCGATCAATGATTCTCTCTCATCACTGATATTTCTATCTCTCTAGACCTCTCTCTTCATTGCTGAAATCGATAAAAATATATTTTTGAAAAATGAAAATGAAAATAAAAAAACAATAAAGCAAAAACCAATCCACTGGCGGTTACAAAGTTCTTTTATTAAAATGTAACTTTAATCCTCAATAATCCTATCTAATAAAGAGGGAATATGGTAATTGACTATCACACCCTCACAAAAAGGAGGGAATATGCTAATTGACTGCCATGCCCTCAAAGATGGTGGTGCCCACAGCCACAAAATGACAGCACCCAGTCCCCTCAGCCCCGCTGGCATGGCAGGCACATGGCACAACTGAACCCATCCCAGACTGATCCGGCCACTCCACACACCTACCTCCAGAGTCCCCCAGTCCCCTTAGCCCTCCAGGACTAGCCCACGGTGCAGGCAAACCTCAGATGGCAGCTACCCAGGGCCACCCGAGGCTCAGGTAACCAGGACCAGCTGAGGCTTGCGCTACCAGCAGTGGCGGCAGCAGCAGTGTGATGGGGGTGTCGCCTTCCCATAATCGTCAGGTCGCCTCCCGCCTCTGAGGGCTCCCGGACTGTGAGAGGGGGCAGACCGGGCTGAGAGACCCCGCCTCCAGTGCATGAAATTTCATGCACTGGGCCTCTAGTTTTAACATAATAATTCATATAATGAAACCTCCTCAAGACTGTCCTTTAAAGATAGAAAAGTTAAAACTACCTAGACCAGGGGTTGGCAAACAGTGGCTCGAGAGCCACATGCGGCTCTTTGGCCCTTTGAGTGTGGCTCTTCCACAAAATACCACGGCCTGGGCGAGTCTATTTTGAAGAAGTGGAGTTAGATAAAGTTTAAGTTTAAAAAATTTGGCTCTCAAAAGAAATTTCAATCGTTGTACTGTTGATATTTGGCTCTGTTGACTAATGAGTTTGCTGACCACTGACCTAGACCCACAGTCATTAGTTTTTTTTGTGTTTTTTTTTTCCTGTAAGAAGTTATTGGACTCCGGCTTAGAGACAGAGCTCAGGATCCAGGTTGTACAGTGCTGCTACACAGAGGACCCCTATTCCAAATTCTAGAACAGGGACAAGGGGAGTGAAAAGACAGGGGAGACACCGTAGAATCACCTGTCATTCTTTCTCCAAACTACAGTTTCCCCAGCCACCCACTCTAATCCATCCCTTGGGGACTTGGCCCTCTAGTAAAATCAACCCCACCGAACCACCAATACTGAAGGCAAGGCGTCACATCACTCGGGAATGTTCAGTCACTGTTTTGTAGCTCTACCCTGGAAATCACAGTGAAGATGTTTTGTGCGTTGTATGGTTATATCCTCTGTTTATAAGCTGGAGACAGAAAACTGTTTCTGATCCTTTGTAACATTCCAATATAGAATGACTAGAAAAGCAGCTCGGTTCCAACAGCAAATCCAAGAACAAGCTGCAAATGCCCTGGCCAGCATGGCTCAGTTGTTAAGACTGTGGGCCTGGGCACTGGAAGGTTGCGGGTTTGATTCCTGGGCTGGCTGGTATTACTCAGTGGCTGAGTGTCAACCTATGAACCAGGAGGTCAGGGTTCGATTCCCAGTGCCCGGGTTTGGGGCAGAATCCCCTGTAGGGGGCATGTATGAGGCAACCAATCAATGGTTCTCTCTCACCACTGATGTTTCTCTTTCCTTCTCCCTAATTCTATGAAATTAATAAAAATATATAATAACAAAAAAAGGACCCATACCTGGGTTGCAGGTCTGATCCCCACCCCAGGTTGGATGTGTGTGGGAGGCAACCAATCAATGTGTCTCTGTCGTATCAATGTTTCTCTCTCTCTTTCTCTTCCCCTCCACCTCATCTCTTCCACTACTCTTAAAAACAAACAAAAAAAACAAGCCATAAATTTAAAAAATATATGTATTTTTATTGATTTCAGAAAGGGAGAGGGAGAGTGTGATAGAAACATCAACGATGAGAGAGAATCAGTGATCCAATGCCTCCTGTACGTCCCCTACTGGGGATCAAGCCCACAATCCGGACATGTGCCCTTGACCAGAATCAAACCCGGGACCCTTCAGTCCGCAGGCCTAACCAAAAATGTATCCACTGAGCCAAATCAGTTAGGGCCATAAATTTCTTACAGTACTTACTTTTCTTTCTGATGGAGGAATTTTAATTGATCTGCCCGTCTGGTTAGCTATCTCTAAGTATGGTGTGGTTTCTGGATCCACCATCTCACCTGCAAGAAGGCCAAAGAGAACTTTATGAATTCAATGTTAAAAAGCAATGACGGTTATATTTAAAACTAGAGGCCCAGTGCATGAAATTCGTGCATGGGGGAAGGGGGTTGTCCCTCAGCCCAGCCTGCACCCTCTACAATCAGGGACCCCTTGAGGAATATCAGACTGCCCTCTCACAATCCAAGACTGCTGGCTCCCAACTGCTCACCTGCCTGCCTTCCTGATTGCCCCTACCCACTTCTGCCTGCCAGCCTGATCACCCTCTAACCACTCCCCTGCCAGCCTGATTGATGCCTAACTGCTCCCCTGTCAGCCTGTTTGTCCCTAACTGCCCTTCCCTGCAGGCCAGGTCGCCCCTAACTGCCCTTCCCTGCAGGTTTGATTGCCCCCAATTGCCCTCCCTTGCAGGCCTGATCCCCCCCACTGCTCTCTCCTGCTGGCCATCATGTGGTGGCCATCTTGTGACCATATGGGGGCAGCCATCTTGTATGTTGGAGTGATAGTCAATTTGCATATTACTCTTTTATTAGATAGGATAGAGGCCTGGTGGTTTGCCCTGAAGGGTGTCTCGATCAGGGTGGAGGTTCCCTTGGGGCATGGAGCAGCCTGGGCAAGGGTCCTGCGATGGTTTGCAGGCTGGCCAATTCCGCACCCCCCCCCCCCGCCCCTCACGAAGGCCCTAGCATCTGGAATTTATCTTTTATAATTGAAGCTTTGTAGCCTTGAGCGAGCCAAGCCTCCTGCTTGCTCTGTGGCCACAGTCATTTTTGTTAGGATTTATTTATCTTCTATAATTGAAACTTTGTAGCCTTGAGTGGAGACCTAAGCCAGCCAGGGCAGGTGGAAAGCTTGGCTTCCTCCACTGCCTGGAGCAACCCAAGCCTCCTGCTCTCTTCGTGGCTGCAGCCATCTTGGTTGGGTTAATTTGCATACTCACTCATGACTGGTTGGTGAGTGTGGTTTGTGGGTGTAATGGAGTGATAGTTAATTTGCATATTACTATTTTATTAGATATGATGTTAAGATTATTGGAAAGAAAACCAAAGAGCACTGGCCAGTGTGGCTTAGTTGACTGGGCACCATCCCATACATTGATGTTTTTCTTTCTCTCTCTCCCCCTCTGAAATCAATAAAAATACTTTTAAAATGAATAAGTAAAAATATTAAAAAGAAGAAAAGCCATGAGAATTTTAATGTCCCCACAATGGTGGGGCTGGCTGCTACCTTGAAGTATTCAGTGAGGTAAAAAGTCCAAAGCCCCATGTACCTCTCTCTGCCAGTATCTCTAGTCCTCTCTTTGTCCTCTGAATTCTCTTTTCTTTGAGTTCGGCTTCATTTTGCTCTTCTTCTTCAGCCTGGAAGTTCTTCCTTGCATCCTCTTCAGACTGCTTTAGTTCCAGCACCATGGCTTTCACATTGTGAGTCACTCCCTGTTCTTCAAGTGCTTTCCCTGTGAAAATCAGAAATGCACGCTGTAAAAAGTCCTTCCATGAAGTTGGTAACAGGCCACTCTCTCCATGCTCAACGGAATTCTTAAGTCTGCCTTAGCACTTGCAAACTGCCAGGTCACATGGTGAGGACATGTTTAAATTTGGTTGTGTACCTCTATAACCATTAACTAGTGGATAAATCAGCTAGTGAAAACCAAGCTAATCCATTCTTTCCAATCTTCTTATTTTCATCATGAGATTAGACTGAAGCAATACATATTTGAGACTACCACTGGGAGAGCACTACACTAGGCAGCAGAACGGGAAAATGAGAAAGTGTAATCAGCGAATTTTTCTACCCCCTGGTTGGAGAAGTAACCCACCCAATTCAGAGCACCGAGGGAGCAGCCACGGTGCAGTAGTGCACTGGGAGAAGTCATTTACTGTCGAGGCTAAGAGCAAAGACCCTGGGGTCTATCACTTTCTAACTCAGAGGCCCTGAGTAAGCTACTTGTCTCCTAGGAGCCAGTTTCTCATACATAAGCTGGCTCTATGAAAAAAATCAAAGCCCAGCCAGCATGGCTCAGTGGCTGATCATCAATCTACAGTCCAGGTCACAGTTTGATCCCCATCAGGGCACAGGCCTGGGCTGCAGGCTCCACCCCAGTGCGAGGCATGTAAGAGGTAGCTGACCAATGGCTCTCTCGTCACTGATGTTTCTGTCTCTCTCCCCCTCCCTTCCTCTCTGAATCAATAAAAATATCAAATATCATCTAACAAAAATAAGTCAAAGATACAAATAAACCATGAAAATGAAAAAGGGTAAACTCAAATGCGAACATTTAAAATAAAAATTATGAACTACAAATATAAAAATCTGAACATAGTTCTGAAAAATGCTATTTGGATACATAACATACATATATACACACACACACACACATTTATGTATACGTGTGTATATACACATGTTTAAATATATTTTTATTGATTTGAGTGAGAACGAAAGAAGGAGGGCTAGAAACATTGATGAGAGAGAATCATTGATTGGCTGCCTCCTGCATGCCCCTCCAATGGGGATCAAGCCTGCAACCTGGGCATGAGCCCTTGAACCAGAATCAAGCCCCGGACTCTTTAATTCACAGGCTGACACTCTATCCACTGAGCCAAACCAGCTAGGGCTATGTATATATATTAATACCCAGCACTAGAATGGTGGAACAATCGGAACAACCAGTGGCTATGATATGCTCTGCTGCAGACAACCAGCATGATCCCGGGCCCTGACTGGCCTGTCCCCGACTGACCCCCAACATCCCGATCAAGGGCAGGGCCAACTTCCCGCCACCCCCAGGCCCCATGGGCCCTCACTGGGGCAGGCCAGCTGGATCCCACCCATGCACAAATTCATGCACTGGGCCCCTAGTCTAAATATATAAAAACCTAAGCAACTGGATGACCAGATAGTAGCTATGACATGCACTGACCACCAGGAGGCAGACACTCAACACAGGAGCTGCCCCTGGTGGTCAGTGCGCTCCCTCTGAGGGAGCACCACTCAACTGAAATAGGCGCTAGACACCGGGCTCACAGCTGGAGATCACAGCCTCTGCCACGGACACACCCCTGCACACTCGAGCAACAGTGGTGGTAGGAGCACCAGGGCGGGAATGAGCGAAATCGGCATGTTGCCCAGCACAGGCTTGGGCTCCTCCCTGTCCACTTGCGGCTTCCTGCACTACTTCATGCTGTGTGGGATTAATGTGGACAGCAGACTAGAGCCTGACAAGCTGGTGGGTACGGCCGGGCTGTGGCAGTGTGGAGGTCCACTGACCCCCACAGCCAGGACAAGGGACACCACTGGTGCACAAATCCGTGCACTGGACCTCCAGTATATATTTTAAAGAAACTTGACATAAAGATCTACTGATGGCCAAGTCACATTGGTAAGGAACCAAGAGGGAACTTTTTTTTTAATTCACTTATAATTTATCCTAGTTCTGAGTTCATCTTCTTTTAAAAATATATTTTATTGATTTTTTACAGAGACAGAGGGATAGAGAGTCAGAAACATGATGGGAGAGAAGCATCGATCAGCTGCCTCCTGCACACCTCCTACTGGGGATGTGCCCTCAACCAAGATACATGCCTTAACCAGAATCAAACCTGGGACCTTTAAGTCGCAGGCCAATGCTGTATCCACCGAGCCAAAGTCATTAGGACCAAGAGGGAACTTGTTTTAAAACTATAATAAAAGCACAGTAGGGAGATTAAAAATGGCGACAGAATAATTGGAAGCTACACTGACATGCTCCCAAGACCAAATTGGAATTACCACTAAAATACAGAAAAACACATCCCGAATAACCAACTAAAGACAAGCTGGAGAGAACCCAAATAGCCAAGTATGTAAAGTGGAGACCTCACAGAGACTGGTAGGAAGGGTAGTGGTGCAAAAGGGCTGGCCAGCCTCTCACAGTCAACAGGAGGAATGTAATATGTCAGCTGTGGGAGAACTCTGGGGTCTAAACCCCAAGCTGGGCTCCTCAGCCCAGACCACCAAAACTGAGAAAGGTGCCCATGTAACATCTGGCTGTGAAAAGCAGCAGTGTTGCTATCTGAGAGGGAGAGATGGTTGGAAATGCAGGCACCCTCTTAAAGAGCCAGCACCCAAAATTTCATGTACAGCCACTCACCTAGGGCTCCAACAGAGGGCAGGCAGAGTGGACTGGAACTGTGTGAGCAGAAATCAGATCTGGGTGGCTCTGGAGTTAGAACTTGAAAGGCAATCACCCTGGTTTACTATGCTGAGTCATTCCCTCATGCTGCAGAGGACATCTTTCTCTAGTGCCCATTAAAACAGCGGTCCCCAAACCTTTCAGACTTCATGGACCACCAGTGGTACTCGAACCACTGGTTAGTGACTACTGCATTAAAGACTAAGAATAACAATCAGCCTTAAGGCAGAAGAACAGGAAAATCTGTTGCCCCACCATGTGGTGGGCTAATTAAGACTGAATACAGCTGAAACAAGTTTGGCTCAGTGGATAGAACGTGGGCCTGTGGACTGAAAGGTCCCAGGTTTGATTCCGGTCAAAAGCAGGTACACCTTGGTTACGGGCACATCCCCAGTAGGGGGTGTGCAAGAGGCAGCTGATCGATGTTTCTCTCTCGTCGATGTTTCTGACTTTCTATTCCTCTCCCTTCCTCTCTGTAAAAAAAAATCAATAAAATATATTGGAAAAAAAAAGACTGAATACAATCAGATTGCTGGCAGAGGTGGGTCTCTGGAGGCTTTGAGTTTTCACCTGATCTAAGCCAGGGCCCAGGGCTAGAAAAAGCAGAACCTTGTATACACAGCCTGGTCCTTCCCAAAGGCACCTAGCCTCAGTGGAGGGAGTCATAAGCTGTGGTTTGCTGATAGCTCCAAACAAGGAATTCAGGGCATGACAATGTAAAGCACAAGTGATTGGGAGGCATCAGAGATCTATAGAACATATAGCTACAAACTCAAGCAGGCAGCCAAAATAGTGAGACAAAAACCAAACCAAAATGAAAGAACAAGAGAATTCTCCAGAAGAAGAGACAAATGAAACGGAGATAAGAAATTAATAAATTTCAGAATGATTGTAAAGATGCTCAACAGCATGAGAAGACACAGGAACTCAAAGGGTTAAAGAGAATAAAACAGGGCAGAGAAAAACTTATTGTGCTTAGCAGATATCTTGCAGAAATCTTGCAACCTTGAGCACCGCATAGCCCAGATAACTACTAGCCATCTGACCCCGAGAGGAACCAAGGATGGACTGGATCCTTACATCAGAGCTGCTTACAGCCAGCAAAAATTAATAAAAATATATTTCTCCTGCTCTCTTCATTGATGCCCTTCTTGGTCTCAGCTCCCCTGCAGCCAGGTATCTGAAATAAAAATCTCTTTTGATACATTATGACTTCATGTTATAAGTGTGTGACTATGAAGAATGACATGGAACTAATAAAGAACACAGGGGAAGGAATACACAGCAGATTAGGGGAAGCTGAGGACTAGATCAGTGAATTAGAAGACAGGGTAGAAAACAAATCACTAAATCAGAGAACCAAAAAGAAAAAAACAATTAAAAAACAGAAGGACAGCTTAAGGGAGCTGTGGGACAACAGGAAATGTAACAATGTTCACATCCTAAGAGACCCAGAACATGAAGAAAGTGAGCAAGGGATAGAAAACATATTTGAAGTAATCATGGAAGAAAACTTCCCTAATCTGGTGAAGGAAAAAGGTCACACAAGTCCAGGAGGCACAGAGAATCCCAAGCAAGAACTCAAAAATGCCCATGCCCAGATACATCATAATCAAAATGGAAAAAATTAAAGACAAAAGAATCTTAAAGGCAGCAAGAGGAAAGCAATTTGTTACCTCCAAAGGAGCTACCATAAGGCTGTCAGCTGATTTTTCATCCAAAACTTTATAGGCCAGAAGGGGATGGTATGAAATATTCAAGGTAATGAAAAGCAATGATCTGAAACCAATATTACTATATCCAGCAAGACTATCATTCAAAATAGATGGTGAAATAGAGCTTCCCAGTTAAAAAAGAAAAAAAAAGGCTGAGTTCACCACTACCAAGCAAGTATTATAATAGTGAATGTCTTTTTTCCCCACTAGCACAGAGTAGACAATGAATATTAGAAAAGCTGCTTGCTGCTTTACTTTTTATTTTAATAAACTCTAAAATAATTGGTTTTGGATTATATATGCAATAAAAACCACTAGACATTTGTGAATAGGGGAAAAGAAAAAAAGATGCAAAACCATTTTTCTATACTAACTTTATTTTTAAATTCTGCATACTTTGTCACAACATACCTAGTTGAAGTTGCTTCTTATTTATGACAATTTTGATATAATTTTCTTGAAATCCAAAGGTTTCAGCTATTCTGTAAAATAAACAAGTGAAAACTGTAGATAACCAAATTTGTTATTTTCCATTAAATAGTTTAACCATGATGAGCTATTTTATACATTTTACTCAGAAACACCAGTATTTCAATTTACTGACTCACAGACATCACTTCATGATATGCAAGAAACAATGTTCTTTTTAAAACTAGCTTTAACTACTTGTTTCTTCATGAAGTGGAGACACTGGTACAGGATAGCCATTTAAACAGCAGGACCCTAACTGCCCGTCAGGAGAAAAACCATTCTCTACCTTCTGCAGCCCCCTGGAGGAGCCCACAATAGGGGGCTGTTCCACACAATCCTGGATCCATCCCTAACAGCCTTGATGCAGACCAAAGAAGAAAATGAGAAACATCAGCTTCAGAAATATGGGCTGGCTAACTTTTGACCATGTCCTCAAAAGTTAGAATTTCACTAGTAGGTGACAGGCAGGTGTTTTTTTCTTCCTACAGATGGGCCAACAGTCTGAAATGGGCTAAAACACTGCTGAATGGCCCAGCAAGTTATCAGGGCAATCTATATAATAAAAGCCTAAGCAACCATTCTGACAGAACAACCAGAATGACCGGTCACTATGATGTGCACTGACCATCAGGGGGCAGATGCTCAATGCAGGAGCTGCCCCCTGGTGGTCAGTGTGCTCCCACAGGGGGAGTGCTGCTCAGTTAGAAGCCAGGCTCACAGCTGGCGAGCACAGCCGGGGTGGTGGGTGCCTCCCTCACCTCCGCAGCAGCGCTAAGGAGCAGCAAGCAGGCAGGCAGTAAGGAGTAAGGAGTCCTGGACTGCGGGAGGGCACAGGCCGGTCTGAGGAACACCCCGTCATCCACCCCCCGCCCCGCCGAGTGCATGAATTTCGTGCACCAGGCCTCTAGTAAGGAATAAAATTCAAAGCTAAGGACCTGGTGACCCCCAGCTGGCTCTTATTTATGTATTATTCACTCATGAGTCATACGTGCATCAGGTGCCTGTTAGGTGGTGGACGTGAAGTTCCCACCTGATCTCAAGTTTTACCAGGAAATGAAGAAGAGTGGTGGGAATCGAGCTCTCATTTGTCCTTCACTACCAGTGTGAGTCTGAGTAAGTACTGCAGCCTCAATGCCTCAGTTTTCCCCTCATAAAGTGTGGAGACTAGCCTTCCCTTTCTCTCTTCCAGGCTGCCTCCAGAATCAGATGGCCCAACTTAAAAGGTTTGGGAGCACCAGGCACGCGGATACTTACTTAGCTCTCAATTCTCTGCCGGTGACATGCAATCGCGTTTCTAAGAGGTTCTTCCTGTCCTATTTAAAAATCAGACAAATAAAATAACTTTGGATTATAGCTTTATTATTATTATTGGGGGAGAGGAAGGGAGATAGATGTATAGAGAGAAACATTAATGTAAAAGAGAAACATCAATCAATTTCTAGCACACAACCTGGGTGTGTGCCCTGACCAGGAATGGAACTGGCAACCTTTCCGTGCACAGGATGATGCCCAACCAACTGAGCCACACCAGCCAACGCTGGATTATAGCTTTTTTTTTTTCTCCATATTTTATTGATTTTTTACAGAGCAGAAGGGAGAGGGATAGAAAGTCAGAAACATCGATGAGAGAGAAACATCGATCAGCCGCCTCTTGCACGCCCCCTACTGGGGATGTGCCCGCAGCCAAGGTACATGCCCTCGACCGGAATCGAACCCGGGACCCTTCAGTCCGCAGTCCGACACTCTACCACTGAGCCAAACCGGTCTTGGCTGGATTATAGCTTTTTAAAAAATATATCGTAATATATTTGATCACCTCACTGAGTTAACTAGGCATTACTACCTACATAAACTTGAGAAAATTACTCACTTTTCTTAGTCGTGGAGGTAAAAATACCTCAATTGTAGCAATTCCTGTTGTCTTATAATTTTCATTTCCTGTGCCACGCTCGATTGCTTTGCAACGTATTTCTTCTATTATCTTCTCTACTTCATTTTCACAACATTCTAGCTTGTCAGAGTACTTCTTAGCAAGATCCTAAGAAAAACCAGAAAATACAGACCAATGTAGTACCAACCCAAAATGAGATGGAGGTCAAAATACAGAACAGCACATGTGTGACTCCAAGGCAAAAATCTCTGATGAGTGGTGGTCACATTATAGCAAAATCCAGGCTGGCCTGATACCTTTTTTTTCCCCCTCACCCACGGAGTGGGGATATTTTTCCATTGATTTTTAGAGAAAGTGGAAGGGGGAGAGGAGAATGGAGGGGAGAGAGAGGAAAGAGACAAAAAAACATCTATTGGTGTCTCCCCTCACACCCTGACCAAGACTGGGGATTGAACCTGCAACTGAGATAAACACTATTGACCAGGAATCGAATCACTGACCGTCAATCCTCTGGCCAACATTCTTAACCAATGAGCAAAACTACCTAGGCCTGATATCTTGCAAGATATAGAAACAAATAAAGGATAGGAAAAGAGACCCAACAAAAAATGAAAATAACTGAGATTATTCTAGGGAGAAAACAGAAGTGGACTGTAACTTATGTGACTATAATATATAAAATTATTTTTTAAGACATGCCTTAGCTAGGTAGCTCAGTTGGTTAGAGTACTGTCCTAGACACACCAAAGGTTTCGAGTTTAATTCTCGGTCAGGGCACATACAAGCAGCAATCAATAAATCCATTAAATAAGTGGGATAATAAATCAATGTTTCTCTCTCTTCCTTCCTCTCTCTCTAAAATCAATCAATCAAATTTTTTTAAAAAGAACGAGTGAACTAATCAATTTCCCTGGAGGGGGAAAAAAACAAAACAGAAAAAAAACATTCCAAGTTTTTTAACTTGTGAGAACAAGTCAGGGTAAACATAACTTTCTTAACAGAAAATTCTGAATCACTGATACTGCTTGTAAAATAATAATTTGCTAGGCTTATTCAACAGAACTTAAGAAAATGCTCTACTTCCTATTATGGTTTATCTTAAAGGATACAAATGAACATCTAGATAAAGAGGGAAACAGGTGGAGTCTGAAAGGGTCCGAGATTCAGCACATGGATATGTTTGCCAATCTGGAAGCTCCCCAAAGCCCACCACTTGTAGAGTTTTTATGGAGGTTCCATTATGTGGGCTGACTGATTAAATGATTGGCCACAGGTGATTGGCTCTCCTGCGCTCGCTGAGTCCCAAGCCTCTAATCAGTCTGGGCTTTTGGTGACCAGCCCCTTCCTGAAGCTGTTGCCAAGAGCTGCCTAATTAGAACAAAAGATACTCCTATTGCCCAGGGTTTTAGGAGTTCTGTGCCAGGAACCAAACAGCTTTCTTATCATGCCACATCTAACTTCTGAGCCAAGAGATAATAATAAGCAAATTTAGAAAAGTCAGAAAGTGGTTGCAAAAAGAAAGGAGGCCTGTCAGGAACAGGAGACAGGAAAACTCTTAAGACCCTGTTACAGCTATTACCTTCCAAGTGCATCATTGTGTCACAACACAGGACAATCTGATCCCCTCATGACAATCCTTCATCCCTGATAAATGTTATTTTATCTCAAGATACTCAGACTGAGAAAGCAGAAAAGTGTGTGCTAGGATATTCCAATAGATTTCTATAAAAAATTATTAACATTATTCTCTGCTCAAAAAAGCAGAGAATTTTGATATTGATGCAGAAACAGTATTCAAGTCTTTCAAGAAGTGTAGCATATCAAATTCATTAGATGGTATGGGGGACAACTACTTGTGGCAAGATGAAGAGGAAGCCGAAGCTGAGACCACACCATCTGATACGGAATTCGATCCATATGATGACTGCCTTACAAATGTTTCACAAGATGTCACTGATGTACTTATGATATCAGACGACGAACAGGAGATTTTGAAGGCTTTTAAAGGGAAACTGTCACGTCAGCAAAACCTGTAAAAATACCGTAGCTTGCAGTTATGATGGGTATTGCTAACTGGTCAGGGAGCTGCCCGGCACTTGCTCTCTCTCTATTGTTTATCTTCTCCTATCATCATCAGTTTCAGTTCAGTTGACAGCTTAGAAAACAAATAGCATGGCAGCTCCCATGGGTTTATTGTCTTATCCTTCCTTTCAGCTTTAGAGTGAATTAGGAAAAGTTTAATCCACTTGCACTGTTTTATGTTTACATGTTTGATGACAAACAGCCTTATGTTTGTAAGTGACAGTTTTCCTGCTAAGTACCCTCATGTCATAAGCATTTGAATTAAAATTACCATATTGAAATAAAATTTAAAAAAGCAGAAAATTTTCCAATTTCTAGAAATTTCACTGGTATCGAATAGGGCCATTTCTGATGCCATGAAAAACTGAGGCATAACTATTAGGAAAATATGGTAGTTTGGGAAAATGAACAGAGCCACAGTGTAAAAAAAGTCAGGAGAGCCCCAGCTGGTTTGGCTCAGTGGATGGAGCATCAGCCTGCAAACTGAAAGGTCCCAGGTTCGATTCTGGTCAGGGGCACGTGCCTGGGTCGTGGGCTTGATCCCCAGTTGGGGACTTGCAGGAGGCAGGTGATCCATGATTCTCTCACCATGGATGTTTCTCTCTCTCCCTCCCTTTTCCTTCCTCTCTGAAATCAATATATATATATTTTTAAAAAGTCAGGTGAGGGGAGCAATTGTTTCCTAGCAGACTATGTTAACAAGGGGGGCTGGGCCCCACCCAAAACACTCACCCTGCACATGTAACACTCACTCACTGGCACCGGTACTGCCACACTGGTCTCCAGATTAATAACTTTAGATAACACTGTGAAGATAGTAAAAACAGTATATGGCCTGGCTGGTGTGGCTTAGGGTTGAGCATCGACCTATGATCCAAGAGGGCACATACCTATATTGCAGGCTCAATCCCCAGTAGGAGCAAGCGGGGGGGCAGCCAATCAATGATTCTCTCTCTTCACTGATGTTTCTATCTCTCCCTCCTTCTCTGAAATTAATAAAAATTTATTTTAAAATAAAATAATATCATCCCCCATCTTGCCTTCTCCCTTGATTTCATGTAATCTCCCTTAAATTCCCTTCTTAATAATTCCAAATGTATATAAGAAACTGCAAACTGTCATTCTGGGAAGCATTTTTCTCAGTCTGTTAAGATCTTGCTTCCAAGTTTATCCTCTGTTTGGTTCAAATAAAAACTCCAATAAACTTGGACAAATTTCTACAGGTTTAGACATTCTTATGTGGACACCAAGGAGACACTGCTAATTATCTGTCTTAAAAGAAAAATACCTTCAATGCCAAACCAACTTCTTTGTTTTCATCTGTATATGGAGGTTTCCAAAGTTGAATTTTGTCTTCCCTTAAAAACTGGGTCAATTTTGCTTGGAGATATTTCTTTTGCGCCATCCTTGAAAGCAAAACAGTACAGCAATGATACCCCCACACATCTCAAGGTGCTTTATAACTACCAACATGCTGATGTGTCTTGTAGCATAAGCAGAGCTCCTTCACTCTTTCCAGTTGTTTAATACAAATTATTTGTAGGTTAGGTTTTAACTAGCTCTAGACTTCTCTAAAATATACATATTTACAGATATTGGAATATACAATAAGTGACCAGATTATTATGATCTCTGAATGCATAATAATCTGGCCACTCAGTGTGTATCCTATATAATAAAAGGCTAATATGCAAAATGTCCCCTCAACCAGGATTTCAATCATGAGGCTGGCCAGACTCCACCCATGCACAAATTCATGCACCAGGCCTCTAATACACACACACACACACACACACACACACACTCACACTAAGTGGCCAGATTATTATGCGTTCAGAGATAATAATCTGGCCATTAAGTGTATATTTCTTATATAGTCAATTATATATTACATTAAATATGTATTTCAAAGTTGCCAATATGTAGCAAGGTTTATTACACCTTTTTATTTGTTAACCTATTATTCTCTAAGCTAAGTAAAAAGATAAAATAAGAGAAAGATGAATTCCTAAAGTAGTGAACTTTTCTAAGAAACTCAACACCGAGCTCATAAAGTGTCTTGTATTTTGGCTAGCTTAACATGAAACAAATGCCAACTACTCTGATAGATAAGCATAAAGAAAAACTTTATGTGAACTAAAAATAATATATATTCTTTGTATCTGAATGTTTTAAATTCAGTACTTACAATACTGGAAAAGTATTGCATGATACTCTGTGACAATAACACAACAGCAGAGCTACATCTTTAACACCAACTGCTTGAACCATCATTTCACAGCTGAGAAAACCCAGGCCCCATGTTTGTAAAATAACCCAGCTAAGGTCACAAAATTAGCCAGCACCATCACGGGCACTGGGACTTCTGCCTACAACGCCGGACTCCGCATCCTGTCTCCATCTCCTGCTGCTTCTCTATTCTTTGTATGTAGCTGCTCTCTCCTAAGAGGCACCTGCAAGCAATTGAGCTGGCTACTCGGACCTCAGTAACAGAGCAGTCAAAGGGCTGGACTAGGTTTCCAGGGCCAGGGAACAACTGGA
Source organism: Antrozous pallidus (assembly GCA_027563665.1). Classification (NCBI taxonomy): domain Eukaryota; kingdom Metazoa; phylum Chordata; class Mammalia; order Chiroptera; family Vespertilionidae; genus Antrozous; species Antrozous pallidus. Next base: position 5,434,562 of record CM050521.1, read on the forward strand.
AGGGATAGTGCAGACAAATCAGACAAGCAGTTAAAAAAAAGTAGAAAATTATTAGGTCCTGCCCTGGCTGGGTAGCTCAGTTGGTTAGTGTTTTGTCCCCATAAGCCAAGGCTGTGGATTCTATCTCTGCTCAAAAACAACCAATAAATGCTTAAATAAGTGTAACAACAAATCAATGTTTCTCTTTCCCTTCCTCTGTCTCTCTAAATTCAATCAATAAAAAATTTCTTTAAACAGTTATTAGAGCCCTAGCCTGTTTGGCTCAGTGGACAGAGTGTCAGCCCACTGACTGAAGGGCCCCGAGTTCAATTCCGGTCAAGGGCACATATCTCGGTTGCAGGCTCAATCCCCAGCCCCGGTTGCCATGCATGTGGGAGGCAACCAATGGATGACTCTCTCTCACATTGATGTTTCTCTTGTCCTCCCTTCCATTCTCTCTAAAAATCAATGGAGAAATATCCTCAGATGAGGATTAACAAACAAAACAAAAAAAAAGGAAGTAAGTTATTAAGTACTGAGAATGAAAAGAAGTCCTAGAGAGAGAAAAAAAAATAGGAGTTAGCCCTGGTCAGTTTTGTTAGAGTGTTGACCCTCAGACCAAAGGGTCTCGGGTTTGATTCCTGCTCAAGGGCACATACCTCAGCTGCAGGTTCGATCCCTGGACTAGTTGGGGTATGTGTGGGAGGCAACCAATTGATGTTTCATTCAATCTCTCTCTCTCTCTCCCACTCTAAAAATCAATGGAAAAAATATCCTTGGGTAGCGATAAAAAAAAAAAAAAAAAGAAAGAAAGAAAAAGAAAAAAAGGAATTAATGTAACCTAGATAAGTAACTTTTCTATTCAGGACCTATATTCCACAGTTCCAAAACTTGATTCACCTGATTTTTTAAAAGAACAATTTATTGATTTTTAGAGAGAGAAGAAAGAAATGTCAATGTGAGAGTGAAACATCAATTGGCTGCCCCTACAATGCCCCTACACTGGAATCAGGCATGTGCCCTGACCAGGAATGGAACCAGCAACTTCTCAATGCATAAGATGATGCTCAAAAAATCAGCCCTGGGTGCCGAGACCGGTTTGGCTCAATGGTAGAGTGTCGGCCTTTAGACTGAAAGGTTCCGGGTTCGATTCCGGTCAAGGGCATGTACCTTGGCTGCGGGCACATCTCCAGTAGGGGGTGTGCAAGAGGCAGCTGATTGATGTTTCTCTCCCATCGATGTTTCTTTCTATCCCTCTCTCTTCCTCACTGTGAAATATCAATAAAATATATATTTTTTTAAAAATCAGCCCTGGGTAATGTGGCTCAAATTTTTAGAATGTAATCCTCACCCAAGGATTTGCTTTACTAATTCTAGAGAGGGAGGGAGGGAGGGAAACATCAATCGGTTGCTTCCCCTATTCACCCTGACTGAGGATGAAAGCAGAAAGCTAGGTGCATGCCCTGACTGGAATGGAACCTGCCACCTTTTGGAGTGCCCGGCAACAGTCCGATTAAATCACCGAGCCACACCAGCCAGGGCCCGGAGTCACCTGGTTTTTGAATCCAGTGCGATTCCTTCAGGGTGTCCCATAAACAAGAATTTTAGAAGAAACTCCAAATCTATGTTATATCAGTGTGGAGGAGAGAAAGAGGGTAATCAGGACAGGGAGGAGGAAGGGGAGGAAAAAACAAATACATTAAGAGGGGGTTGGTGCATCTGTCCAGGGGACCTAAATGCTTCTCACACAGTAAAAGCACAGAGTAGTGCCACGTGTATTTGCTTTACAAATAACTTACATGACCACTACACAAAATCTAGGTCCCGACTCATAAAAATTCAGAAATTCTGAATGAAATATTTAGGTTGGATGCACAGCTCTCTGCCATTACCTGACCAAAGGACCAAGGGTCTCATACACTTAGTGGGTGCCCCGCACTCCACCCACAAGCAAATAAACAGCAAGGAGCGTGGGTCTACACTGTCCCCCTCAATGTTTAGACAAGAAACCACTGTTGTAAAACAACAAAACTTCAGTTACAGACAACAGAAAAAGTGAGGATACAGATATCAAATCCAAAGGAAAAAGGTTTAAAACATCCGTTTTCCATTCGAACTGGAGAACTGAAAAGTATTGTGGGTGCCAAACAGGGATCCACATTATAGCCCTCAAAAGCAGAAATCCATTTGCTGCTCCAAACTGAAAGTGAAACGTTGTCAACCACCACTTCTTAAACTTTACACTTTCGATTTTGCAACAGACTGATCTACGCAGCCTTTCTTTACCCAGAGCTTCTCATACACACACACACACACACACACACACACACATATATATATACAAATTAAAAGTTCCTGTATTTAAAAATAAGAGTAAGGGAAGGAAGTGAGAAATACTGAATCAAATTGTCAAGACTGGAGAAAATCAACCGTGTTCTCCCATTAAGTAGGAAAGAAAATCTGGCTTTGATTGCAAATAAATCGCAATGGCATATGTGAAATACCAGCGCTCGGATTCACGCTTGTTTGGCTAATTAGGTTAGTGTTTAAGTACACACACTTCTGTCTCCCTCCCAAACAACACTCGGTCTTTTTGAAATACCCCACCATCCTCGCCCAGCTCAGCCCAAACCTAGGGCCCCGCGAACGGCGGGTGCGTCCAGACGCCCCAGCCGCAGCCCCGGTCCCGGTCTGGCCTTCACACAGGGCGCCCGGCGGGCGGGGAGGCGTCGGGATCGCGCCGCGGACGAGGGGCACCGGGCGGCGGCGCTGAGACCCCAGCCAGGGCTGAGGGCTCGGCTGCTGTCTCCTCACCTGCGCCACCGCGGCTCCAACACTGCGCCGCCGGGACCTGCGGAGTGCCCGGATGCGTCGGCGGCCGCCGTTGGTTTTCATTCCGGGTGAGCCCGGCCACGCCCCTCCGCCGCAGTCGCCGCCGCTGCCCGTCCCGCCCCGCCCAGCCCTCGCGAGGCCGGAAAGGAAGTTGTGGGCGGGGCTAGGCGGGGCGGGCCTTAGGCAGGGAGAAGGCGGACTTGCTAGGAGGCTGGGAGGGCGGGGCCGGAGCAAAGGTGGGGCGGGGCCGGAGGGTGAATCCGGCCTAGCGCGAGGCAGTGGAGACCCAGGACCGGGTCCCTGGGAACTGAGCGGGAACCGTGGGCCCGACCCAGTTTGTCGGACTTCGGAGGCAATTGAGCCTGACATCATTCTTCCAAAAGCCTTGAGAGAGGCCAGAGTGCCTGGCAGGAAGACCCGGAGGGAAGTCTGGACCTCCTGCCGCCGGGTGCCGCCCGTCCTAAGCCTCCGGTGTCCTCCCGCCCTCCGTCCCCGCCGCCCCCCCTCCCCCGCCCAGCACCCCGCTAACCTCGTGGGTGCAGTTTCTCTGCCCTCCGCAGGCCCCACTAACCTCGCGTGCACCACGCTCTCTTATACCAGTTCAGTGTCGTAGATCCGCCAACCTCCGGGTTGCCCAGCTGCAGTAAATGCAAATCAACCTGTGGCCTGGGTTGGGTCGGGGCGTCCCCGTGAGGGAATCTGACATTCGCAGAACTAAGGGCTCCGGGCAGAGCTCAGGTGGTTGAGCACAGGTTCTGGCAGCGCTGCTGCGGTCGGCCTCTGGCAGGCAGACCAGGCCGCAGAGAGTTTGCTGTGTTGAAGCCCATCCTCGGACCTGCTCTAGCACTGTCCTGTGTGGGGCTGTAGCGCACAGGTCCTGCACGCGGGCAGTGGGTATCTGGGGAAGCCAGGAAACGCTCCGTCTCAGCGGGGATGATTGTAACACTGCTGCCCACGGGGGTTGGGGGTTCAAATCTTGGACTAGGGCCTGCCCCTGTCATTACAGCAGGACAACGCCCAGGGTTAGCCCCAGCGGTACATTTCCAAAAATATATGTATTTAGGTCTATAATAACACCAAGGAGCCCTGTCTAAAATGCTCCAAAAAGAGCTTTGTATAGCCTCTGTTTATAGGAAGAGGGATGTGTTCCAGAGGTGCCAGTGTTCCCTGCCCATCCAGAGGGGACTGCGAACGATGCAGAGCAATTTCAGTTCCCCTTATCTTTCAGGCACGGCCCACCGACCGAGCAGGGCTTACAAAGCTGGCAGATTTCTGTCTTTCCAAATAAAACTTTTCTGTCTGGATAGCCTCCTCTGGTTACACAATCACTCACATAATCTTTGAAATTAAAGTTATTTAATCACTCACATAATCTTTGAAATTAAAGTTATTTACCTTGGGCCAAATGAACTTTGTCAAGGCAACAAATGCCAAAATGGGGGGAAATATTGTCAATTCACATCAAAAGACAAATCTCTTTGCTATGTAAAGAGCTCTTAAAATTAAATAAGAGACCAAAATGGAAAAGTGGGCAAAAATTAGGAAATGTGATTCACTAAAAGGGAATTAGAAATTATTTATAAACATATGAGAAATTACTTAACCCCACTTATAATGAGATAAATATAAATTAAAACTACACCAAGATATCACTTTTTACCTATCAGACTGGGGGGAAATGGTAGCATGCTATGATGGCAAGGCTGTGTGGATACAGGATACAACCTGGAAGGGAAATCTGGCAGTGTTGTGGAGCGACTTCCACGACCAGTTGCAAACGACCACGGAGGCGGTTAAGTTGGTAATAAGCAGGCAGGGTTTACTGAAAACTGGCCAGGAGGGTCCGGGGGCACCGCCCAGAGATCTAACACTCATGGGTGCAGGCAGGCCTTTTAAAGGGGTCTGAACCATAAATGTTATTGCTCTGCGTTTGGTGAACAGCCCCCAAGGCCGCATCTGGGGAAGGGGTGCCAATAGACTGAATGACCCTGTTGCTAGCTCCTTATCTTCTAATTGTATATGCTGCTAGACGTGGGAAAGTGGTCCTATCTTGCAAAAGCAGGTGGTGTTACTCCTCTACATTCTGGACTTCAAAGGTTTTTTTTTTCTTCAGCCTTCAAGGTCTCAAGCTGGAAACTAAAGCAATAATTCTTTTGTTTTAAGCAGGCAGGGGTGAACAGTGGCCAAAGTTTCAGAACAGCAATTTTACCCTAGATAAATGTTCTTATGACCTTATTTCAGCAGGATCTACCAAAGTCAAAATGCATTTTCTCTTGACCCAGCAATTCAACTTTTACTATTCTTGTTGTACTTTGTTAACCTGCCCCAGTCCTGTTTTTCCAAATATGTACTGATATTAGTGGTTTTAACTATAATTTCTTGAGATGAAGATGTCTTCCTAATTCATGTTTGTGCTTTTGTTTCGGTGGGTTTTCGAGATGATAAAGAATTAGGGAGCATTTACAGAGAGATTTTACATCATTAGAAGTAAATAAACCCTTAAATATCCTTAAATATCCTTTGCATGACAGTGAAACTTAATGCTGAATGTTACCAGTTCTTACTAGAAAAGTATCAAGTTAACAGGAAGTTTTAAGTGTTCAGCTTTATTTGTAGTTGTTTTGATAAGAACAATAGATATGCATTGGGTTCAGTTGTGTGGTAAACTAATCTTTTGTAAACGGGGAAGTGGATTTAAAAAGAAACCCAGTCCATTCTTGAGTTCTCTATTTATAAGTGTTTTTCTGGGGAGTGGTTATAAACTGGAATTTCTGGGGAGTTTGAATGATGACTCACTTTCAGCCTGGTGGGCTCTCAGTTTTACTGATAACCATATTTGGAGACATGGTCATTTCATTTAGCATATTGGCTGGACGAGAAGAACAGGGAAAGAACAGAGAAGACAAGCAGGTAGAGAGGGAAATATGTTCCCACCTGATTAGAAATATATCATTTCAATCATCATTGAAGATGGTAGAAACTGAAAGAAGTTATGTGTAGGGAGTGGCAATGGGGTCAAGCCTCGGACTGACCTGTGGCAGAGCCCTCCCAGCACACTTAAGCTTGGCCTTATATAGTCCTCCCTTGTTCCTGTAGCTAATGGGCTGTGGGAGGTGCAGCAGGTGCTGCCAAAACAAGGCTTGAGTAAGGAAATAGATCGGAAACTCCCAAGAGCATTGTAAACATGCTGACCACTCCCCTTGTTTTGCTTTGTGGGATCTGACAGTAAAATAAAGCTTCCTTACAGGCTGTGTCATTGTTTCCTCATCCCATCTCAGTGATCCTACCTAGCCCCAACTGTGTTCTCTTATGTCTTGTTTAATCCTTCACTGCCCCTCCTCAGGTTCACCCCGGGTGTGCCAGAGGAGGTTCAGTTATGAAAAGATCCCGTAAGAGAGTTACTCTGGTTCTCAGGAAAGGTGGGCTGGGAGGATGGACCTCAGGTCCTGTCAGAAAGGGATAGCCTGCCCACCTGGGACTTGGGTGGAGTCTTTCTGAAAGCATGTAGTCCTCACATTCTGTATCCTGGTTTGGAATTGCTGAGGTAATTCTGGTCCCAGAGGTTAAACCCAAGTGCATCCATTTATCTGTCTGCCAACAGATGGGTCGGTGATATGCTAACTCTGAGAGAGAAACAAATAAGGGCAGAGATGGTTATGTTATCAAACCATGGTATCAGTGCTGTTGAATTCCATTCAGGATAATCTGTTTTGTTGTTTAACCCATTTTTAATGTTAAAATAAATTTTAATACAATATTAGTTTCGTGATTTTAAGGGTGAGTGAAAACTAAGGTAACCAGGCAGGCAAGAAAGTAGCTAATCATTGCTGTAGGTCTACAGTTTGAGAAACTCCTATGGAATGCTAGAATTTACTTTAAAAAAAAACCTTAATTCCAGGTTCTGACTGAGTAGCTCATTTGGCTAGAGTATTATCCTGATATACCACAGCTGGAGGTTCGATCTCTGGGCAGGGCACATACAAGAATCAACCAATGAATGCATAAATTAGTGGAGCAACAAATCCAAGTTCTCTCTCTCTCTCTCTCTCCCTCTCTCTCTCTCTCTAAAACTCAACAAAGAACTTTTAAAAAGCCACACAAAAAACTTAATTCCAGAAAAGAGTTACAAATCCTATGTTATACCTGACAATTAAAAAGGTAAAGCCAGCGGGGCAGGTGTGGCGCCATGGCTGAGTGCTGGCCTGGGGACCAGGAGTCCCGTGGGGCGCAGGCCTGGGCCGCAGGCTTCATGCCCAGCAGACAGTGTGTAGGTGGCAGCTGCTCAGCGACTCTTTCTCGTCAGTGATGTTTCTCCCTCTCCCTTCCTCTGAAACATATATATATATATATTTTTTTTTAAATAAATGGAATCCTGCTGATAAAAAAAAAAATGGAACATGCCAAAAAAAAAATCTTTGGGTGAAGATTAACACACACACACACACACACACACACACACACACACACACACAATAAAATAATGTGTCTTAATCCAACAGGGAGATAAACTGATTGGAAAATGAAAACAATCTTATTCACCTCATTAAGAGATACATTTCCAATAAAATATTACCTTTTTACATTTAACAATTATTTATCAAAATTGGCAACATATAGCCCTGGCTGGCTTGGCTCAGTGGATAGGTCCCAGGTTCAATTCCTGGTGAAGGAAGGGCACATGCCTGGGCCTGAGCTCCAGTGTGGGGCGAGCAGGAGGCGGCCCATCAGTGATCCTCTCTCATCATTGATGTTTCTCTCTCCCTCTCCCTTCCTCTTTGAAATCAATAAAAATATATTTTTTAGCCGAAACCGGTTTGGCTCAGTGGATAGAGCATGGGCCTGCAGCCTGAAAGGTCCCGGGTTCGATTCCGGTCAAGGCATGTACCTTGGCTGCGGGCACATCCTCAGTAGAGGTTGTGCAAGAGGCAGCTGATCGATGTTTCTCTCTCATCGATGTTTCTGACTTTCTATCCCTCTCCCTTCCTCTCTGTAATAAGTCAATAAAAATATTTTTTAAAAAAAGAAAATATTTAAAATATATATATATTTTAAAAATTGGCAACATATATACACTAAATAAATAAATAAAATTTAAAATTGGCAACATATTTATGTTGCTTTAATAAAATATTCATTACTAATAAGAAACTTTGCAGTGCCTAGAGACTTTTTTTAAACTTTATATTTATTGTTGACATATTACTTAGAGACTTTCATTCATAGGATATGAAATTATCTTCAATTTTAATTTATATTTTTATTGTTGAGAAGTATGACAAGGAAATCCATAAAAGGCTTCCAAACATAACATGTATTAGGACAAAATTACATGAGGCAACTAAGTGAAAAGGCAAACTTATGAAGAAAAAAGAACCATTAAAGAATAAGTTATTTTTGTAAAAAAGAATATAATTTATTTATGTATTTTTAAATAGTGAATATCAAATTGCTATGGTATTTAGATGTCAATGAACAGAGTCAAAGTCACATAAGAGTTTTGTTTTAAAATATATTAATATTGCCCAGCCAGTGTTGCATTGACCCATGAATCAAGGTGATTCCCAGTCAGGATACATCCTTGAGTTTCAGGCTCAAGCTCCAGTTGGGGTGTGCAGAAAGTAGCCAATCAATTATTCTCATCATTGATGTTTCTATCTCTCTCTCCCTCTCCCTTCCTCTCTGAAAATCAAATATATTTTAAAATATATTACTTATGATAAACTGGGAGTTGCATCCACTTAAATTCATGAGAAAAAATTTTAGGTGGGGAACCTGTGGGGAGTGTCCTCAGCAGGCAAAGTCCCTGAGAGGGCAGGTCTCACGAGGTGGCCTGCCTGCTCCTAAGATTAGTCATACTTTCTGCCCCTTAGAGAATAGTGACCTTTAAGCATAATAATAGTTTAGTAAGCATGATTGTCCTCCAGCAAGTAGCATTGTAAATAGCTAAGTTATCTGTGGAAAGGTATTTAAGTGACATCTTGGGTGAAGGTATAGCTGTAAGGGAGTTAGTTAAGATAAGGGGTTTGGGGGTGGGGGAACATGTAACAAAAGAGTATAGTTTTGCTTACCACATTATGGGAACGATGAATTGTGTGATATGTAACCAGAACTGTATAAAAGAGTGGAGAAAAATAAACTCGAGGCCACAGTCTGAAAGAATGCTTGTGGACCTCCTGATCCCATCTGTTTTATGTCTATCTTTTTTCCTCAATCCTCACCCCCCTTTCAGGTGCTGTATGATTGATGCCAGCTGGCTCCAGGATTAAGTGGCGCCCATAACAGGGATCTGAAACAGGGACTCGGTGAAGGACACTGCTGGTTAAAGAGATGCATCGGATCAAGTAAGGAGTGGGGCAGTGAAAGTAATAGAGTCGGGATAAAAAACCATGGGGCAAGGTAATAGTAAAGAATTGTTTGTGCATGTGCTTAAAAACACGCTTAAGGCTAGGGGAACTAGAGTGCGATATAAGCAGCTTGAGCGCTTTTTAAGCTTTTGTAGTAGAAGTCTGTCCTTGGTTTCCTGAAGAAGGAACTGTGAATCTTGAGACTTGGGCTAGGGTTGGAAAGAAAATGCAGGAATATTACTCTGCTCATAGTCCAAAGAAGATGCTGTTTAAAAATCATAGAAGAACCTGCAGGGAAATGCAAATCTTAGCAAAATTAGGTGTTAGTTATTGCTTAAGAAAGCAAAAAAGAAAGAAAAAATTTAAGATCTGACTTTATACAAAAAGAAATTGACAGCCAGTAAGTTAAAAAAGGAGGATTAATTCTGTAATCCAGTTTAAATTTAATTTATATTCTTTAAGATAATTTAAGTATATCGTTAAATCCTATATATATATTTGATCTTTCCAAGTATATTTCAAGAGACTGTGAGGATAACTTTTGGACATTTCAAGGGCCCCAAAATGTTTTCAAAAGTCTGTTCTCTCTTAAAAGAAATATTTTTTAATTATACTTGAGATTGCATGAAAAGTTTTATCAAATAAAATTAATCAATATATATTTTACTTATATACATGTATTAAGAGTTATAGAGGTTTTGCTTCTGGAAGGGATAAAGTAGAGTAACAATATATTTCTTAATTATAGCCCAATTTTTCAACAACAGTAGAATTTTAAGAAAGACAAAAAGCTCCAAGCCGCCTACACCTTTAAGTAGGGTGGTTGTGGGACAGTGTGCTTTGTATATCAGACCTCTAAACTAAGTCTACTAAATAAGTGTTGTTTTTTTAAACATATTTTATTGATTTTTCACAGAGGGGAAGCGAGAGGGATAGAAAGTCAGAAACGTTGATGAGAGAGAAACATCAATCAGCTGCCTCTTGCACACCCCCTGCTGGGGATGTGCCCGCAGCCACAGTATATGCCCTTGACCGGAATCGAACCTGGGACCCTTCAGTCCACAGGCCCATGCTCTATCCACTGAGCCAAACCAATTTCGGCAGCCTTTTTTTTTTTTGATAAAGATACCTACTTAAGTTACTTTATAAATGAGCCTTTTAAAATATAATTAAGGTCTCATATAAACTAAGTTACATTGAGAAGCCAATGTTTTTACAAGTAATTGAATTTAAGTAAAATCCAAAAAACAGATTAGAAGCCATTATTTACTGCCTGAATTTGGTAGCCTCCTACATTGTTAAGCTAACGGCAGGGCAACATTTACAGCTTGTAAATTAGACGTCTACATTTACTAAATTCATTTTTCTTTTTAAATAAAGATGCTTACTTTAATTACTTAAATAAGTTAGCTTTTTAAATTAAAATTAAGGTCTTAAGCTAAATAAAAAGCCAATGTCTTTATGAACAATTTGAATAAGTGTTCTAAGTTACTAAGACCTCCCGTAGTCCCTCTGGGTACAAATAAGTCTAAGGGGATACTCTTTAAAAATAATATTCTAGCTTAATAAAAAGGAGAAATTTAAAAAATCACTTGTGGAGGAGCAGGACACATGGCAAAGCAGTGTCCCTCCAATAAAAGGATTAATAAAAGAAATAGCAGAGGTCTTAAACAACCTGGACTGTGCTCTAAATGTAAAAAAGGAAAACATTGGGCCAATGAATGCAGATCTAAGAGAGATAATCAAGGGAATGTGCTGCCTCCCCAGCAGGGAAACAGGAGGAGGGGCCAGCCCCAGGCCCCTCAACAATGCTTTGGGGCATTGCAAAACGGACCCAACCAGCAGCAGGGAAATCCGTTCAGGACTTATACAGATCAACCTCAGGGAGCGCAGGACTGGACCTCTGTGCCTCCTCCTACACAGTATTGACTCCTGAAATGGGAGTGCAGGCTCTGCCTACAGGGCTTCATGGGCCTTTGCCTCCAGGTACCATGGGACTAATTCTGGGACGTAGTAGCTCTACTATAAAGGGTTTGTTCATAGCACCTGGGGTCATAGATGAAGATTTTACAGGGGAAATAAAAATCATGACTCATTCACCCTCCACTATCTCTGTGATACAATCTGACAAAGGATTGCTCAATTGATTTTATTGCCGTGTGCCAGGGCAGGTCATACAGCCACTGGCGCTCAGAGAGGACTGGCGGGGGGGGGGGGGGGGGGGGGTTGGATCCTCTGACCTTTACTGGGTTCAAGCTATTAAGGCTCAACGCCCGGAGCTAACACTTACAGTAAATGGAAGAGAATTGACAGGGGTGCTGGATGCTGGAGCAGATGTGTCAGTCATTACCCAAGAGCGATGGCTCTCATCCTGGCCAGAGCAGCCTGCTCTAACGCAGCTCCAAGGCATTGGTCAAGCTAGTAGTCCAGAACAAAGTAGTAATCAATTACATTGGCAGGATAGCGAAGGACATAAAGGAATATTTCAACCATACATTATTCCTAGACTTCCTGTGAACCTATGGGGTAGGGGTGTCATGCAGGAGATGGGAGTTTACATTTATAGTCCCAGTGCTCCAGTAACAAGGCAAATGTTTAATCAAGGGCTACTGCCAGGTCAGGGGTTAGGAAGAGAGGGTCAAGGAAGAATGGAACCAATCAGGCCAGACCCTCCTAGAGCAGGGTTAGGGTGTTTCTAGGAGGGGCCTTTGATTATCCTGCAACCCATGCAGATCCGATTCAGTGGGAGTCGGATGATCCAGTGTAGGTTGATCAATGGCCCCTAACTACTGAAAAGATACAGGCCACCAAACAGCTGGTGCAGGAACAGCTAGACGAAGGCCATATAGTAGCCTCTAACTCCCCCTGGAACTCTCCTATATTTGTTGTCAAGAAAAAAATCAGGAAAGTGGAGATTACTGCAAGATTTAAGGAAGATTAATGAGACAATGGAACTTATGGGAGCCTTGCAACAGGGCTTCCCTCTCCTTCTGCCATTCCAGCAGGCACATATAAAATAATTCTTGACCTTAAGAACTGTTTTTATACTATTCTCCTGGCACCTCAAGATTGTAAAAGGTTTGCTTTTAGTATACTATCCACTAATTTTCAGGAACCTATGAAAAGATATCATTGGTTAGTTCTCCCTCAAGGGATGGCTAATAGTCCCACATTATGTCAAAAGTTTGTTGCACAAGCTCTTGTTAGTACTAGGAAGAAATTTCCTTAGGTTTACATTATACATTATATGGATAATCCTCTGTTAGCTTGTCAGAATGAAGAACTATTGCTACCTGCATATACTCAGCTGCAAAAAGGGCTTGAAGAAAAGAGGTTAATCATTGCACTTGAGAAAGTACAGAGACAGTCTCCTTTCTCTTATTTGGGATATACCTTACATCAGAATTGTATTACCCCTCAGAAAATACAATTGAGAAAGGATAGGTTTGCTGAAGCCGGTGTTGCTCAGTGGATAGAGCGTCGGCCTGTGGACTGAAAGGTCCGGGTTCGATTCCGGTCAAGGGCACGCACCTTGGTTGCGGGCACATCCCCAGTAGGGGGTGTGCAGGAGACAGCTGATTGATGTTTCTCTCTCATCGATGTTTCTAGCTCTCTATCCTTCTCCCTTCCTCTCTGTAAAAAATCAATAAAATATGTTTTTTTTTAAAAAAGAAAGGATGGGTTAAAAACACTTAATGATTTCCAGAAACTGCTAGAAGACATTAATTGGTTAAGACCTTATCTTAAAATCACCACAGGACAGCTTAAGCCTCTTTTTGAGGTACTCAAAGGAGATTCTAACCCTAAGTCTCCCAGACAGCTGTCAGAGGAAGCAAGACAGGCTTCACAGGTAGTGGAAACAGCTATTGGTCAACAGCAGGTGTCATATTTAGACTATTCTCAGCCATGGGGAGCTTATATTCTTGCTACTCAGCATACCACCATGGTAGTATTATGGCAGGAAGGTCCTCTATTATGGATTCACCTGCCCGTATTGCCTGCAAAGGTGCTTACACCTTATTATGATCAAGTAGCTGCTCTGATCCACATGGTGAGGACTGAAGCTTGCAAATTAATTGGATATGAGCCACCTTATATCTGTCTTCCTTATTCCAAACAGCAAGTAGATTGGCTGTTGCAACATAGTAATGACTGGGGAGCGGCTATGGCTAATTACCCTGGTCAAACAGATAATCATTATCCTCACAATAAACTTCTGCAGTTTGCAAGCCAGCATGCTTTCGTATTTCCAAAGATAGTACAAAAAGAACCTATTAAAGAGGCTTTGTTAATTTTTCTGATGGCTCATCTAATGGTAATGCAGCCCATAGTATTCAAGGTGAGGTGACAACTTTTCAAACTACATATACACCTGCACAGGTGGTAGAACTGTGTGCCATCTTAGCAGTGTTACAGTGTGTTCCAGATCAAGCATTTAACCTGTACTCAGACAGTCAGTATGTGGTAAGGACAATGGAAGTAACTGAAACTGTTCCCTTTATTGGGACAGTTAATTCCATAGTGCAAAGTATGTTTAGAGACATACAGTGCGCCTTACAGCAGCGCACCCAGCCATGTTTCTTTGGTCATCTCAGAGCTCATACTGGACTGCCTGGACCGTTGTCAGAAGGGAATGAACAGGCAGACACTGCAACTAGAATAATATTACATACCCAGGAGCAATTGGCTGAGCAATCTCACGCGCTCCATCATCAAAATAACAATAGTCTCAGGCAGCAATTTAAAATTACCAGAGAAGGTCCATCCATATTTGGGGGACAAAGAAACCAAAGGGGATAAAGGAAGAGCTTCCACCATATTGGTTTTCTCAGACTTTGGAGGCGTAATGAAGCTGTCCATTTCTCTAAGCATCGCGCGGGTTCTTCGGTCTTCCACAGCAATAGTACAAAGTAGGACGTTACCATTTCTGTGAAAAAGAATTCTCTGCACATCCCAGGAAAAGGAGGCTCATTTGTGTGAGGCTAGAGAGAATCGAAATAGACAGTGGCCAAATAAGCCTACAAATTTAAGAAATGCCTGTGATGTGATAAGAAATAATCGTTTGGTCTCTGCCCCCTTTTCCTGTTACCCAGCTCCTAAACTGTCCAGTATGTGACGTGACCAGTGTCTTTTTGTATGCCAATGAGACAGCAGGGGTGGAGTGGAGGTGGCTGGGCGCCAGCTGCCAAGGCCAGCGGAGACTCAGAGCAGGACCAGGAAGGGTGCAGGATGAACCTGCGTCAGCCTGTGGGGACTCCAAGGGGAAACCTGTGAACTGTGAGGCAGGGATTGCACCAGCAACTGAGGAATTGCTCTTCCACAGACATCTTGGACAACTAACTCCTCAGTGAAGCTGGTTCCCCTCAGAGCCTCAGCACATCAATCCCCGGGGACCAGGCCTTCAGGGGGCTGGAGGGCCCGGCCTTTCTGATGCCCTTGATGACGCCTGTGCCTCTAGGGACGTGCACTGAATACTAAAAAATGTAAATGCTGCAATCAGGACTCTGGAAGTAATATAGCTGGAATTATTGAGAGAAATTTACAAGTTAAATAGCTTAAAAGGCTGCAAATGCAAATGACATTAAATTAGTAGGGACTTGAGGAACACAAGATTGACATGCCCTTCCTAGAAAAGAAAGTGGTCAGAGCTCCAATCACAAGCCTCACCGGCCTCCTTGGACTCCATCCAGCAGGGCAGGCTCTGTGTCTGCATGTGCAGGGTGCTTAGCATTCCATCCCCCCAAATGCTAGGAAACCCCCCTCCCCCCGTTCTTGTGACAACCCAGAATGCCCTTCCCAAGGCCAGCAGAGGCCTCATCTCCTGGGGAGGAGCCTGAGTGGTGGCAGCTACTGCGGCTCTCCTCCCTGCTGGTGACGGAACTGGAGGAGACCTGGGCTCTCCGGGCTGGGCCGGGCGGCCCACCAGCTGGGCCTCCCCTTATGTCCCTGCACTGAGCGCAGCTGGTTCGGTCTGCTGGTGGAGAGCTATGGTTCAGCGTGCTGCCTGTGGCCGGGGGACCTGACCCCAGTCTTATGATGTCGCTCACTGATGGCTGGGCTGGGCAACATCCGTGACAGGCAACAGACAGACCAGCACACCAGCCTGGTGGGTAGGAGGCAAGCAGGTGATGCTTTTGGGCAGTGGGTGAGGACCAAAAACTTGACCGGCTTACACAACAGAGCTTATTGTCTTGGGCCAGACGTCCCACTTCCTCAGCTTGTGGCAGCAGAACTCCAATGGCCACCTGGCATTCTTCCCTGTGTCTGTCTGTCTCTGTGTCCAATTTCCCCTTTTTATAAGGACACAGTCATATTGGGTTGTGGCTATCCTCATGACTTCATCCTAACTCATCACCTGCAAAGATCCCATTTCCAAATAAAGTCACATTCACAGGTATTGGGGTTAGGACTTCAGCATCTTTGGGGTGACCCCACACAGTGTATTTAGCTCTCTGTGTGTATAGGTCTCTGTGCAGGCCACTGAGGAGCTGACCCCAACTTCACCAAGAGGAATGGTAGCATCACCATTCCTCTCTACCGGCCACCTGTATGCAAAACTGAGTGCCGGAGTCATTCTGAATTAACGCCTGCCTGGTCATATCGGAAACATCCCAAAAGCACACCTCTCATGCATCCTTTCTCAGAATGCTACTGTATTCAATCAAAATTTCAGGATAAATGGGATCCAGGAAAGGGGGGCTGCCATTCAAGGGAAAGGTGGAGCTCCAGGAAGCCAGGTGTCACCAGGCACAAATAGCAGCCCGTTCACATCGAGCAGAGCAGAAGGACCTGGGAAAGAATCGTTCAAAACTGAAATTCATGGAATATTCGCCACATTTGAATTTATCAAAGGGAGATTTACACACTGGGCAAGAATTTGGGTGGTAAAATAGTAATAAACATATGGAGAACTGAGCAAAAGAACCTGTGAGGGATTATTAAATCCAGAGTAAAGGAAACAGTGTAGCATAAAGGAAAACTGATCATCATGTACAGTTCATAGTCATCTAATAGTTCTCTACTATATTAACATAAATGCTGAAAATTGATCTAACCAAATAACGTATACCTGGGAGGGGAGAAGATAAGAAGTGTGTGTGGGGGTGGCGGGGAGCAGGAACAGGAAGTGCTCAATCCTTGTCCGCCTCAGCAGAGAACACCTGAAATGGAAAAGTTGAGACTGCAGATGTGTTGTTAGAGATAAAGAGGTAAATGAAGAATCAGCTGGAAGAGTTCAGAGTGGGGATGTAAGAACTGCTTTTTCTAAATTACATATATGACTTTAAACTGTAATTTTGATAACATTACAAAAAGTGAGCCCATGAAGAGTTGTTTGGTTGTGTGTCTGAGTGGGCCCGGCCTATCCCCACTCTCAGGAGGCTCCCTAGCTAGCGGGGCGCCCAGCCCTGGCCTATCATTCACACCCGGGACTGGAGGAGCTATGTGGCCTCCACCGGGGAGTGGGAAGTGAGGGTCAAAGGTTAGGGTCCAGAAAGGGTACAATTGGTCTGTGTGCTAAAGGGGGCCAAGGCAGCATCAGTGAGTCCACGCCTGGTGTGGCGTGGCGTGGGATTTGGAGCACCCCATTTGTGGGGCGGGTGCTCCCGGGTTTGGAGAGCATCACAGGGTGCCGACCCCTTGATGGCCGCCAGGTGGCGACAGAGCCCGCACCAGCCCACAGCTTCCTGGGCTCCCAGGTCTAACCCAGAGGGAGAGGCCCAGGCCAGTCTCCAGGTGTGGATCTCGCCCGCCTCAGCATCCCAGGGAGAAACTGTTTTCCATGGGAAATTTCAAATAGATACAAAATCAGACCAAATGGTATAATGAAAAGGCTAATTCGGTTTTCCCTATTTCTCCTTTTTAAAAAATATATTTTATTGATTTTTTACAGAGAGGAAGGGAGAGGGATAGAGAGTTAGAAGCATCGATGAGAGAGAAACATCGATCAGCTGCCTCCTGCACACCTCCTTCAGTCCATAGATGGATGCTCCATCCACTGAGCCAAACTGGTTGGGGCTCCCAATTTCTCTTAAAGCTGAATTCAATGCCTGGTCCTTGGTCATGTTCTCAGCCCCCTCCCAGACCCTCACCTTAGGCTGGCCACTCTCATTCCGGCCTCTTTGTTCACTCATCTGTCTTCTTGACAAATATGTATTTTTAAAAAATATTTTCTTTTATTGATTTCAGGGAGAGAAAGGAGGGAGCTGGAGATGAGAGAGAGAGAGAGAGAGAGAGAGAGAGAGAGCAGAAACATTTATGAGAGAGCGAAACATGGATCAGAGCTGGCCCCTATCGGGGATTAAGGCTGGAAACTTGGGCATGTGTCCTGTCTGGGACTTGAACCAGGGAATTTTCTGTGCATGGGATGACATCCAACCAGCTGAGCCACACCAGCCAGGGCTTCACAGACATGTAGTGAGCGCCAGGGTGCCTCAGTGAGCCCTCTCTGGGTGCTGTTTCTGGAGAAGACACAATCTGACCATGGCCATATGGGTTTGAGGGTGCAGCTCAAGGAGTTATCGGAACCTAGTGCCGGCTTTCCAGATGAGCAGGGCTTTTCCAGGGGCGAGTGCAGCAGGTGCCCCCAAGGTGGGCTCACCTGGCCTGTTCAGTGCCAGCCAGAGGAACTGGTGGGACAGTGAGTCAGTCAGAAGAACTCCAACCCACTGCCCGGACCTGTCAGTATAACCAACTGGGTCACATTGTACAGTAAGGTCGAAGGAGGAAGTGGGGGGACTGGGACCCTGTGGGTTACCACCTCCTAGCCTCCCAAGAGCCTTTCTCTTCCCCACCCATCGGGGCCAGTATAGTTTTAGTAAAAAAGGAAACTGAGGCTCAGGGAGATGGGTGAGTTTCCTGTGGCAGCTGTCACACATTCCTCCACACTTGGCAGCTTAGACCAACAGAAACTTATTCTCTCTCAGTCCTGGAGACCAGAGGATTGAAATGAAGGTATCAGCAGGGTCACGCTCCCTCCAGAGGCTGTAGGGGACAAGCCGCCCCTCACCTGTTCCAACTTCTGGTGACAGCTGTCTCTCGTTGACCTGTGGCCATGTTGCTCCAGTCTTCAAGACCAGCATCTTCCAGTGTCTCTCGGCCTCGTCTTCACAGCACCTTCTCGGTGTGGGGTCGTCTCCTATGCCCCTCCCTTAGAAAGGCATTTTGGCTACATTTAGGGCCACCCAGCTCATTCAGGACAGTGTCTCCATATCAAGATCCTCAATGTAATCACATCTGCGAAGACCCTTTCCCAAAGCGGGTAGCATTTACAGGTTCTGTTGACCAGGCCCTGATTTCTTTAGGGACATCATCAGCCCACCATGGGGAGATAGGCCCTTTGCTCAAGGTCACACAGCTGACTAAGTGGTAAAGCCTCTGTCTGCACACTGGTCTGCCGGGCTGGCAAACACACGCTCTTACTCCCTTGTGCCACGTAAGTCTCTTTTCGTGGGCTACCATCAGAACAGTGTCCAGTTCTGGGCTTGCTTAAGTGACCACGTGAGTTGAGAGATGCTGAGAGAGCTTTCCCAGCAGGGAAGGTGTTTTCCCTCAGGGCCTGGCCCAGCCTAGTCAGGAATCCTCGGAGAGCACCTGCTGAGAGCCCTGGTTCCCGGCAGGGACAGCTTGCAGAGCGAGGGAAACCTCCCGCATCCATCACCGGGGCCTTTACGCCACAGGTGTTTACTGTCACCTCTTGGGAGTGCCCAGCTCAGGGAACATCCAGATTGAACCCCATGACGGGCAGGTCTGGGGAAACCACAGTGGAATTTCGGGAGAGGACACTGAGGAACCTGTCTGATCCTTGTCCTGTATTCCCAAAACCAGACCAGAAAGAGGAACCAGCTGAGATCAAACACTGAATTAATGACTATCATTGCTCAGCCATTGCTATTAACATCACCAAGACAAAAAAGAGACTGAGTGTGCCTCCTGGTGGGGGGCGAGGAGCTTGGCATCACAGTGGGGCAGCCAGCAAGATCCAGGCTGCTGGAAACCCTACAGAGAAAAGATTGGCTTCTCCCCAGACACCTGCACACACTCAGGTACACGCCCAGGCACACACACACTCAGGTACACGCCCAGGCACACACACACACACTCAGGTGCACGCCCAGGCACACACACTCAGGTGCACGCCCAGGCACACACACACTCAGGTACACGCCCAGACACACACACACACACTCAGGTGCACGCCCAGGCACACACACTCAGGTACACGCCCAGACACACACACACACACTCAGGTGCACGCCCAGACACACACACACACACTCAGGTGCACGCCCAGGCACACACACTCAGGTGCACGCCCAGGCACACACACACACTCAGGTGCACGCCCAGGCACACACACACACACTCAGGTACACGCCCAGACACACACACACACTCAGGTACACGCCCAGGCACACACACACACTCAGGTACACGCCCAGACACACACACACACTCAGGTACACGCCCAGACACACACACACACACTCAGGTGCACGCCCAGGCACACACACTCAGGTGCACGCCCAGGCACACACACACTCAGGTACACGCCCAGGCACACACACACACTCAGATACACGCCCAGACACACACACACACTCAGGTACACGCCCAGACACACACACACACTCAGGTGCACGCCCAGGCACACACACACTCAGGTACACGCCCAGGCACACACACACACTCAGGTGCACGCCCAGGCACACACACACTCAGGTACACGCCCACACACACACACACACTCAGGTACACGCCCAGACCCCCACACACACTCAGGTACACGCCCAGACACACACACACACTCAGGTGCATGCCCAGGCACACACACACACTCAGGTACACGCCCAGACACACACACACACTCAGGTACACGCCCAGACACACACACACACTCAGGTACACGCCCAGACACACACACACACTCAGGTACACGCCCAGACACACACACACACTCAGGTGCACGCCCAGACACACACACACACTCAGGTGCACGCCCAGGCACACACACACTCAGGTACACGCCCAGGCACACACACACACTCAGTACACGCCCAGACACACACACACACTCAGGTGCACGCCCAGGCACACACACTCAGGTGCACGCCCAGGCACACACACACTCAGGTACACGCCCAGACACACACACACACACTCAGGTGCACGCCCAGGCACACACACTCAGGTGCACGCCCAGACACACACACACACACTCAGGTGCACGCCCAGACACACACACACACACTCAGGTGCACGCCCAGGCACACACACTCAGGTGCACGCCCAGGCACACACACACTCAGGTACACGCCCAGGCACACACACACACTCAGATACACGCCCAGACACACACACACACTCAGGTACACGCCCAGACACACACATACACTCAGGTGCACGCCCAGGCACACACACACTCAGGTACACGCCCAGGCACACACACACACTCAGGTGCACGCCCAGGCACACACACACTCAGGTACACGCCCACACACACACACACACTCAGGTACACGCCCAGACCCCCACACACACTCAGGTACACGCCCAGACACACACACACACTCAGGTGCATGCCCAGGCACACACACACACTCAGGTACACGCCCAGACACACACACACACTCAGGTACACGCCCAGGCACACACACACACTCAGGTACACGCCCAGACACACACACACACTCAGGTACACGCCCAGACACACACACACACTCAGGTGCACGCCCAGACACACACACACACTCAGGTGCACGCCCAGGCACACACACACTCAGGTACACGCCCAGGCACACACACACACTCAGTACACGCCCAGACACACACACACACTCAGGTGCACGCCCAGGCACACACACTCAGGTGCACGCCCAGGCACACACACACTCAGGTACACGCCCAGACACACACACACACACTCAGGTGCACGCCCAGGCACACACACTCAGGTGCACGCCCAGACACACACACACACACTCAGGTGCACGCCCAGACACACACACACACACTCAGGTGCACGCCCAGGCACACACACTCAGGTGCACGCCCAGGCACACACACACACTCAGGTGCACGCCCAGGCACACACACACACACTCAGGTACACGCCCAGACACACACACACACTCAGGTACACGCCCAGGCACACACACACACTCAGGTACACGTCCAGACACACACACACACTCAGGTACACGCCCAGACACACACACACACACACTCAGGTGCACGCCCAGGCACACACACTCAGGTGCACGCCCAGGCACACACACACTCAGGTACACGCCCAGGCACACACACACACTCAGGTACACGCCCAGACACACACACACACTCAGGTACACGCCCAGACACACACACACACTCAGGTGCACGCCCAGGCACACACACACTCAGGTACACGCCCAGGCACACACACACACTCAGGTGCACGCCCAGGCACACACACTCAGGTACACGCCCAGACACACACACACACTCAGGTACACGCCCAGGCACACACACACACTCAGGTACACGCCCAGACACACACACACACTCAGGTGCATGCCCAGGCACACACACACACTCAGGTACACGCCCAGACACACACACACACTCAGGTACACGCCCAGGCACACACACACACTCAGGTACACGCCCAGACACACACACACACTCAGGTGCACGCCCAGACACACACACACACTCAGGTGCACGCCCAGGCACACACACACTCAGGTACACGCCCAGGCACACACACACACTCAGGTACACGCCCAGACACACACACACACTCAGGTGCACGCCCAGGCACACACACACTCAGGTACACGCCCAGGCACACACACACACTCAGGTACACGCCCAGGCACACACACACTCAGGTACACGCCCAGACACACACACACACTCAGGTGCACGCCCAGGCACACACACACACTCGGTACATGCCCAGGCACACACACACACTCAGGTGCACGCCCAGGCACACACACACACACACACACACACACTCAGGTGCATGCCCAGGCACACACACACACACACACACACACTCAGGTGCACGCCCAGGCACACATACACACTCAGGTACACGCCCAGGCACACACACATGTGTGCACACAGAGCCAAGAAACCTGTAGGATAAAAGAGACTTAGCTTGTGAACTTTATTTTCATTCAAATAAACAAGATATTTTAAAATGATATTAATAATAAATTTAAAATGGAATATTTGATGAAATTGAGAAGATATTGTTAATTTTTAGATGGGATTATGGTGTTATGAAGATTATATATATATATATTTTTTAAATATATTTTATTGATTTTTTACAGAGCGGAAGGGAGAGGGATAGAAAGTCAGAAACATCGATGAGAGAGAGACATCGATCAGCTGCCTCCTGCACACCCCCTACTGGGGATGTGCCCGCAGCCAAGGTACATGCCCTTGCCAGAATCGAACCCAGGACCCTTCAGTCCGCAGTCCGACGCTCTATCCACTGAGCCAAACCGGTCTCGGCGAAGATGATATATTTTTAACGAAAAGTTAAATGTTTTATATTTATACTAGATGCCTGATGCATAAAATTCATGCAAGGGGCTCAGACCTCCTAGCCACGGTGGCTTGCCTCGGCTCTCGCAGCTCTGGCTTCATCAAGAAGGACGTCTGAGCCGAGACTGGTTTGGACGTCTGGAAGGTTGCTCGGCTACCCAGTCTAATTAGTATAATACACTTTTATTATTATAGATACTAGATACTATGTGGATTTAAATATAGTGCATTTAAATATATTTTGTGAAAATATTTTAAGCTTTAAAATATTCTAATTTTCATATTTTAAATTATTAAATATATTTTGTGAAAATATTTTAAGCTTTAAAATATTCTAATTTTCATATTTTAAATTATTTAAAAATATTTGCCCTTGTTGATTTGGCTCAGTGGATAGAGAATCAGCCTGTGGACTGAAGGGTCTCAGGTCTGATTCCAGCCAAGGGCACATGCCCGGATTGCAGGCTCCATCCCCAGTAGGGGGTGTGCATGAGGCAGCCAATCAATGATTCTCTCCTATCATTGATGTTTCTAGCTCTCTTTCCCTCTCCCTTCCTCTCTAAAATCAAAAAAGAAATAGTTTGTTTTCAAAGAAAAAACTATTTTTGGGAGCAACCAAGATGGCGGCATAGGTAAACACCTATTGTTCTGCCCCACGCAACAATTCAAAAACTATAACAAAACAACAAAACAAACATCACCCAGATTCACCGGACAGCTGGCTGAGTGAAAACTCCACACATAAAAGTAAAGGTGGGACACTGAGACTCAGAAGAGCGGCGGAGCGCAGCCTTGAAGATACGCGCGGAAACAGAGAAACGATGCAGGCCAGACAGGAGTGGCAAGAAATATTCAAAGTGATGAGTAGCAAGAATCTACAATCAAGATTACTCTATCCAGCAAAGCTATCATTCAGAGTTGAAGATCAGATAAAGTGCTTTGCAGATAAGAAAAAGCTAAAGGAGTTCATCACCACCAAACCAATATTATATGAAATGCTGAAAGATATTCTTTAAGGAGAGGAAGAAGAAAAAGGTAAAAATATAAATTATGAACAACAAATATACATCTATCAACAAATGAATAGCCGAGACCGGTTTGGCTCAGTGGACAGAGCGTCGGACTGCGGACTGAAGGGTCCCAGGTTCGATTCCGGCAAGGGCATGTACCTTGGCTGCGGGCACATCCCCAGTGGGGGGCGTGCAAGAGGCAGCTGATCGATGTCTCTCTCTCATCGATGTTTCTGACTTTCTATCCCTCTCCCTTCTGCTCTGTAAAAAATCAATAAAATATATATTTAAAAAAAAAAAAAAAACAAAAACCAAATGAATACAAAAATCAAGTGAATTAATAATCTGATGAACAGGATAAACTGGTAAATATAGCAGAATCATAGACATAGAGAGGGAATGGACTGACAATTCTTGGGGAGAAAAGGGGTGTGGGAAGTACAGCAAGAGACTGGACAAAAATCTTGCAACAATGGGAGAGGACAGTGGGGAGGGGGAGGGGAGGGTGGAGGGTGGGATGGGTACAGGGTGGAGGGGAGCTATAGGGGGATAAAAAAGGGGGAACAATGTAATTAATAAACTGAACAATAAAGATTAAAAAATAATAATAATAAATAAAAGAAAAACTATTTTAAAAAATAATAGAAAATAAAAGTATTTTACACACTGAAATATTTATAAATGAAATAATATTATGTCAGGGATTTTCTTTAAGAGTAGAGGCCTGGGCCGAGACCGGTTTGGCTCAGTGGATAGAGCGTTGGACTGCGGACTGAAGGGTCCGGGGTTCGATTCCGGCAAGGGCATGTACCTTGGCTGCAGGCACATCCCCGGTGAGGGGTGTGCAAGAGGCAGCTGATCGATGTCTCTCTCTCATCGATGTTTCTGACTTTCTATCCCTCTCCCTTCCACTCTGTAAAAAATCAATAAAATATATTAAAAAAAAAAAAAAGAGTAGAGGCCTGGTGCACAGATTTGTGCACTGGTGGCAGGGCATGGCCTGCGGGGAGCAGCCACTCATTCGTCAGCCCAGTGGCACTTCCACAGTGGGAGCGCATTGACCGCCAGGGGGCAGCTCCTGTGTTGAGCTCCTCCCCCTGGTGGTCAGTGTGTGTATAGTGACTGGTCAACTGGTTGATCTGGTGGTTCTGCCCTTCAGTCACTGGGCTTTTATATATATCCTAGAGACCCGGTGCATGAAATTCATGCATGGGAGGTGGGAATGTTCCTCAGCCCAGCCTGCACCCTCTCCAATCTGGGACCCCTCGAGGGATGTCTAACTGCCTGTTTAAGCCTGATTCCAGTAGAATCGGGCCTAAATGGGCAGTTGGATATCCTTCTCACAATCCAGGACTGCTGGCTCCAAACTGCTCACCTGCCTGCCTTCCTGATTGTCCCTATCCGCTTCTGCCTGCCAGCCTGATCACCCCCTAACCACTACCTTGCAAGCCTAATTGATGTCTAACTGCTCCCCTGCCAGCCTGTTTGCCCCCAACTTCCCTCTGCTGGCCTGGTCAACTGCCTACCCCTGCAGGCTTGATTGCCCCCAGCTGCCCTCCCTTGCAGGCCAGGTCCCTCCCAACTGCCCACCCCTGCTGGCCTGATCACCCACAACTGCCCTCCCTTGCAGGCCTGGTCCTTCCCAAATGCCCTCCCCTGCTGGCCATCTTGTGTCCACATGGGGGCAGCCATTTTTGACCACATGGAGGAAGCCAGCTTGTGTGTTGGAGTGATGCTCAATCTGCATATTACTCTTTTATTAGATAGGATAGAGGCCTGATGCATGGGTGGGGCTTGCTGGTTTGCCCTGAAGGGTGTCCTGAATGAGGGTGAGGGCTCCCTTGGGGTGTGGGGCAGCCTGGGCGAGGGGCCTGTGGTGGTTTGCAGGCGAGCCATGTCCCCTGGTGACCCAAACATAGGCTGGAAGCAGGTATCTGGGATTTATTTATCTTCTATGATTGAAACTTTGTAGCCTTGAACAGAGGCCAGGGCAAGCCAGGGCGGGGGAAGCTTGGCTTCCTCCATCACCTGGAGCAACCCAAGCCTCCTGCTTTCTTCAGTTCCATGGCCATAGTCATCTTGGTTGTGTTAATTTGCATACTCATTCCTGATTGGCTGGTAGGTGTGGCTTGTGAGTATAGCAGAGGTACAGTCAATTTGCATGTTTCTCTTTTATTAGATAGGATAAACTAGAGGCCTGGTGCATGAAATTCGTGCACTGGAAGGGGGAGGTCCCTCAGCCTAACCTGCACCCTCTTGCAATCTGAGACCACAGGCTCCTAACTACTCACCTATCTGCCTGCCTGATCACCCCTAACCACCTCTGCCTGCCTGCCTGATCACCCCTAACCACTCTGCCTGCATGCCTGATCACCCCTAACCGCTCTGCCTGCCTGTCTGATTGCCCCTAACTGCCTCTGCCTGCCTGTCTGATCACCCCTAACCACTCTGCCTGCCTGACTGATTGTCCCTAATTGTCTTTGCCTCAGCCTCTGCCTCCAGCTTCATCTGGAAGGACATCCAGAATGATGTCTGGAAGGTCGTTCAGCTGTCCAGTCTAATTAGCATATTATGCTTTTGTTATTATAGATAATACAAGAAAGGAGGAGTTGAGTAGCAACATAGATGATGACAGACTGGTGTGACTTGTTGAAGCTGGGCGGTGGGTGCATGAGGTTTCATTAGACTAGCCAGTCGGATGTGTATATGTTTAAATTTTTTATAAGGCAATATTAAATAAATTTAGAAAGACAAAAGACATAGGGCCCCTCCAAGGGCTGTCAACCACCTAAGAGATATTTCCTGTTCAGTTCTTTTCCTGCTACTGCCAGCTTCCCTCTGATGTGTCTGTCACTTTTCCACAGGGACCACTAGGGGGTACTGTGTCCCTTGAGCAAGGCTTGCTGAGGCTGAGGGGCCAGTAAACCGGAATCTTGGTGCCCAGAGGCATGCCCATCTAATTATTGAAAGGATTCCTAGACTGAAGGAGCAGGGAGGTGAGAAAGTCCCCCATCACTACCCTTCTACCAGCACACCTCACCAGTTCCTCCCAGCCTCCTTTGGCACCTTCCTGGTAGGATTGTTACAGTGGGAAAGTAAAGAGCGTCCCAACACCGGGAGGACTGATGTTTCACACCTCCCCTTGACCGCTTGGACCAGAGAAACTCCAGTGGAGCCTGAGAGACTGGAGACCCGGCTTACCTCCTCAGGTGCTTCTGAGGTTTGAAGTGGGGACTTGCACAGATTCATCAGAAGTCACCTAAAATCAGAGATTCCAGGCTTAAAAGGAAGATTGTGATTTCCTTGGGATGCTGGCTATACATAGGATGTCCCTAAAACACTTTCACAGCTGATTGCTCAGTTCTTTGCAGATTTAACCCATCAGAATTAATAATGGGTTTAATGTGTGTATGTATTTGGGGGGGCACCCTGTGTATGATTATGGGGACATCCCACGAACTACAATTGGCAAGCTAGAGGTCCAGGAGAGACGATGGTGTAAGTCCCAGGTCAAGGCAGGAGCAGACCCATGTCCCAGCTCAAACAAGCAGCGGAGAAGAAATTCTCTTGTTACCCTGCCTTTTTATTTTTATTTTATTTATTTTTTAAAATGTGTTTTTATTGATTTCAGAGAGGAAAGGAGAGGGAGAGAGAGATAGAAACATAAACGATGAGAGAGAATTATTGATTGGCTGCCTCCTGCACACCCCACACTAAGGATTGTGCCCTGACCAAGAATCAAACTGTGACCTTCTGGTTCATAAGTTGATGCTCAACCACTGAGCCATGTCGGTGGGGCTGTTATCCTGCCTTTAAAAAAATATTTGTTGCCGAACCGGTTTGGCTCAGTGGATAGAGCCTCGGCCTGTGGACTGAAAGGTCCCAGGTTCGATTCCGGCCAAGGGCATATACCTTGGCTGTGGGCACATCCCCAGTTGGAGGTGTGCAAGAGGCAGCTGATCGATGTTTCTCTCCCATCGATGTTTCTGACTTTCTATCCCTCTCCCTTCCTCTCTGTGAAAAATCAATAAAATATATTTAAAAAAATATTTGTTGTTGAGAGTATTAAAGATGTCCCTCTTTTTTTCTCCTGTTGCTTCCTCCACCCAGTTCCCACCCCAGGCCTTCACCATCCTATTGTTTGTGCCCATAGATAATGCAAATATACATATAAGATCTTTGGTTAATCTTTTCCTGACACCCCCCCCCCATATTTGTCAGTCTGTTCCATGTTCTATACCCTGGGTTCTATTTTATTCATCAGTTTATTCTGTTCATCAGATTCTTTCTTTGTTTTGATTTTTAGATTCAATTGTTGATAGGTATGAATTTATTACCATTTTACTGTTTCCTCCTCCTCCTCCTCCTCCTCCTCCTCCTCCTCCTCCTCCTCCTCCTCTTCCTCCTCCTCCTCCTCCTCTTGTTCCTCTTGCTCCTCTTCCTCTTCTTCTTAAAGACTACCCTTCAACATTTCATATAACACTGGTTTGGTGGAAATGAACTCCTTTAGCTTTTTCTTATCTGTAAAGCTCTTTATCTGACTTTCAATTCTAAATGAGAGCTTTGTTGACTAGAGTAATCTTGGTTATAGGTCCTTCCTAGTCATCACTTTGAATATTTCTTGCCACTCCCTTCTGGCCTGCAAAGTTTCTGTTGAGAAATCAGCTGACAGCTTTATGGGTGCTCCCTCCCTTTTAAGTAACTAACTGCTTTTCTCTTGCTGGTTTTAAGATTCTCTCTTTGGCCCTAGCCTGGTTTGCTCAGTGGTTAGAGCATCGGCCTGTGGACTGAAGGGTCCCAGGTTCAGTTCTGACCAAGGGCACATGCCCAGGTTTCGGGCTCGATCCCCAATAGGGGGTGTGCGGGAGGCAGCCAATCAATGATTTTCTCTCATCAGTGATGTTTCTATCTCTCTCTTTCTTCCTCTCTGAAATCAGTAAAAATATATTTTAAAAAAGAGAAAGAAACCCTGACATTAAAAAAAAAGATGCTCTCTTTGTCTTTAACTCTTGGCATTTTAATTATGATGTGTCTTGGTGTGGACCTCTTTGGATTCCTCTTGTTTCGGACTCGGTACTTCATGTACTTGTAAGTATCTTTCACCAGGTGGGGGAAGTTTCCTGTCATTATTTCTTCAAATAGGTTTTCAATATCTTGCTCTCTCTTCTCCTTCTGGAACCCCCATGATACAAATGGTACTCTTCAAGTTGTCCCAGAGGCTCCTTACACTATTTTCATGTTTTTAAAATGTTTTTTCTTCTTTTTGCACTTCTGATTGGGTGGATTTTCCTTTCTCATATTTCATATCATTGATTTGATCTTGGAATCCTCAATTCTACTGTTGAATTCCTATAAATTATTCTTTTTTAAAAATATATTTTATTGATTTTTTACAGAGGGGAAGGAAGAGGGATAGAAAGTCAGAAACATCGATCAGCCGCCTCCTGCATGCCCCCTACTGGGGATGTGCCCACAGCCAAGGTACATGCCCTTGACCAGAATCGAACCCGGGACCCTTCAGTCCGCAGTCCGACGCTCTATCCACTGAGCCAAACTGGTCTCGGCTCCTATAAATTATTCTTTATTTTAGTTATTGTCTTCTTAATTTCTGACTGGTCCTTTTTTATGTCTCTGAAATTCTCACTAAGATCCTTGAAAGTCTCACTAAGTCCCTTGAAGCTCTCATTAAGATTCTTGATTAACCTTATAGCCATGGTTTTGAACTGTGTATCCAGTAGTTTCCTGGCTTCCATTTCATTTAGTTCTTTTTCTGGAGATTTCTTCTGTTCTTTCATTTGTGGCATGTTTGGTTGTCTCCACATTTTGGCTGCTTGCCTGTGTTTGTTTCTATGTATTAGGTAAATCTGCTACATCTCCGGAATTGGTAGAGTGGTCTTGTGAAATATATGTCTTATAGGGCCCAGTGGCTCAGCCTCCCCAGTCACCTGAACTAGGCACTCTTAAGTGTGCAGCTGTGTGGGCTGTGTGCACAGTCCAGTTGTAGTTGAGCATTAATTGTAGTCGGCTTCACTTGGTGAAATTGACCTCCAGGCCAATTGGCCGTGAGGACCAGATGTGATTATACTGGAAGAGCTGCTGTGCAGGAGACACCCTTATGGAGAGTAATTGTTTCAGTGGGGCTTTGGTGCTCACTGAGTCTGCCCCTTGAGTATGTATGTCACTTGTGTATGTGTAGAGTTATACTCTGATATGATCTGAAGCTGTCTACCAGGTGCACTGGCTCTGGGACCTCACAGGAGGTGCAAAGTCAGCCATTGCCTAGGGCCACCCAGCAGGAGCTACAGAGAGGTCTGCAAATGGCTGCTACTTGTATTGGGCTAGGAAGTGTTCAGCCAGGCCAAGCTGTAAAGCAAGGCAGGTTGGTGCTAGTGCCAGGTCTTGGGCCTTTTGTTGATAGGTTGGGTCATACTGATGCCAGCTGATGCCAACTTGTTTGAGACATTTTAGCAAAGTCTGAAGTCTGAGTTAGGACAGGCCATTCATATGGAAAAGCTGCAGCAAAGAGCTTGGGTGGGGCCACACAATGGGTGGCAGGGGGGGTGGTTCAGGGAATCACCAGGATGCAGCAAATAGTGTGAGCCAGGCTGATGGAAAGAAACTCAGATATGGTTGTCAGTCAGCCCTGTAACAGGGGAGGTCCCAGCACAGAAACAATGACCCCCGTGAGTACCCCTGTCTAGGAGGAAGCTGCCCGAGTTCCTGCCCTGATGCCAGACAATCCAGTTCCTTCTTGTATGTCACTGGATCCCCTAAACCTGCCACCCAGCTCTGAAGCGCAGAGGGAGGGAGTCCAAGTAAGTAAATGCACTAGCCCTTTAAGAGGAACACCTGGACCCAGCCAGTATGCCTCAGTGATTGAGCATTGACTTATGAACCAGGAGGTCACAGTTCGATTCCCAGTAGGGCACCTGCCTGGGTTATGGGCTGAATGCCCAGTGTGGGATGTACAGGAAGCAGCCAATCAATGATTTGCTCTCATCATTGATATTTCTCTCTCTCTTCCTCTCCCTTCCTCTGTGAAATCAATAAAGATACATTAAAAAAAAAAAGATGAACACCTGGGTCTCCAGCACCTCCGTGTCACTCAGCCACAATCCCTTGTTTGTTTTTTACAGCCCACAGTTATGGGATTCTCTTACCATCTCTGGAACCCTGGGCTGAGGTATGAGGCTGAGACCCCTTGCTCCTCACAGAGGGCCTCCACAGCAGAGATATCCCTCCTGATTAAGAAATATGCCACACGCTGCCGAGACCGGTTTGGCTCAGTGGATGGAGCATTGGACTGCGGACTGAAGGGTCCCGGGTTCGATTCCGGCAAGGGCATGTACCTTGGCTGCGGGCACATCCCCAGTGGGGGGCGTGCAGGAGGCAGCTGATCGATGTCTCTCTCTCATCGATGTTTCTGACTTTCTATCCCTCTCCCTTCTGCTCTGTAAAAAATCAATAAAATATATTAAAAAAAAAAAAAGAAATATGCCACACGTGGGTGTCAAACCAGCCTATTTTGCACCTATGCCCCTCCTATCAGTCTCAATGTGCTTTCTTTTTTACTACTCTAGTTGTAGGACTTCCATTCAGCCAGCTTTCAGCAGGTTTTGAATGATTGCTGTTCTGTATTTTAGTTGTAATTTTTATCTGGTCGTGAGAAGCGGAGAGTACGTGTGTTTACCTATGCCGCCATCTTGGTTCTGTCACCCTGCCCTTTTGTTTTATTCAGGGCTCCACTGAATTGGATGAGGCCCACACACACTGGGGAGGGCAATCTTCTTTATTCAGTGTAATGATTCAAATGTTAATCTCATCCAGAACTACCCATTACAATTTTTAACCAAATATCTGGGTGCCCCATGACCTACTCAAGCTGAAACATAAAATTAACCTTCACAGGGGGTGATAGATTCATAATCTCACTATCTTGATTGTGGTGATGGTTTCACAACAACTACATATATTCGCTTCCCTCAATTATAACATCTTGCAAAACCGTAGTGCAATATACAGTTATATTAGCTACTGTACAAATTATCACCAACTGGGTGGTTTAAAATAATATAAATGTATTTCCTCGCAGTTCTAGAGGCCAGAAATCCTAAATCAAGGTGCTCCCTCTGGGGCTCTGGGAGCTCAATGTTCCTTACCTCTTCCAGCCTCTGGAGCTCCTCTGCTGAATCTTTCTCTGCCATATCTTCACATCACCTTCTCTTATGTGTACATGTACATGTGCATGTGTGTGTGTGTGCATTTGTCTGCTAATGTTCTTCTGTCTCTCACTTACAAGAACATCTATGATGGCATTTAGAGCTCATCCAGATAATCCCATCTTAAGATCCTTTTTAATTTGATCACACCTGCAAAGATATTTTTTCAAACATTTTAATACCAACCGGTTCTGGGCATTATTAGGTGGATATATAAATCTTTGGGAGCTCTCTCTATATATATCTTTGGTGTTGAATTTTGTCAAGTGCTTTTTCTGTAGTGGTTGATGTGATTGTGTGGTTTTTCTTCCTTAGTCAGTTAATATGGTAGGTTAATTTGATTGAATTTTTAATATTGAACCAGCCTTGCATGCCTGGAATAACATCCCACATATGTTTCATACCTGTTGTCTGTCTCTCCCATTTGAAGCTAAGTTCCAAGTGGGCAGAAACTGTTGGGTTCACTTTGTTCATTGCAGTATCCCAGTGCCTAGAACAACGCCAGGTGTAGGCAAGCACTCAATACTTATTTGATGAATGAGTGAAAGAACAGTAGCGAGGTGAAGGGAATTCTCAAAACTATGTTGAAAGGAAATTCCAGGATGACAGCTCTGGGCAGCCAGTCCAGACTGGAATCGGTCTGCTCGGGGTGGCCTGTGTGGTTGGGAAGAAGCCTGGGGGATGTGGATCTGAATCCCAGCTCTGCCACGTGCTAGTTCTGGGCCTCAGACATGTCATTCCAGTTCCCTGAGCTTCACATTGTGTCTTCTGTAAATGCAGAGCTGTTTGGAATACCAAACTCAGACACAGCGCTGGATACGTGGTGAAGGCGAGGAAACACTTCTGCACCTCTTTCTGCTAGCATTTAAACATTTTGTAAATTGTGGTAAAATACAAGTAACAAAATTTACCGCTGGAACCATGTTCAATGCACAGTTCAGCAGTATTGAGTGCGTTCATATTGTTGCGCAGCCGCCGCCGCCACCATCTCCGGAACTACTTCCTCTGATGAAACAGAAACGGTCCCCAGCCCAGCCCACGTGGCTCAGTGTTTGAGCGTCCACCCATGAACCAAGAGGTCACTGTTTCTATTGCCAGTCAAGGCACATGCCCAGGTTTTGGGCTTGATCCCCAGTAGGGGGCGGGCAGGAGGCAGCCAATCAATGATGTTTCTATCTCTAGCCTTCTCCCTTCCTCTCTCTCTAAAATCAATAAAAAACAAACACACACTGTCTCCATTTAACACTAACTCCCCATTCCTTCTCCTCCCACCCTCTGGTGACCTCCATTCTATTTCTGTCCCCTGCAGCATTCATACTAGCTTCTGTGACTGCATGTACATCGTCCCTTCTAGCTGGTGCGGTGAGTTGTTTATGTGTATTAATTGCTCCCGTCTGGTTGAGAGCTCTCATTCATCCCTGCCCCGCAGAGCCCAGTGTGGTGTCTGCCACACAGTAATACAGGCTGGAGGAAGGAAGGCAAAACGAATGTGGGAAATTAACAAAGGGTCCCTGTGGGTCCGTGGTCAGAGGCACATAACTCTGTGGCCTGAGTTTACATGGTAGGTGTTCAGAATATATTGAAAATCGAAATGATGATATAGATGATTTTTGTAAACATTTACTTTTTTTTAATGGATAAAATATTCTAAATTCAAATCCCTTACCCCTCCCAACCTCATTCTCCAGGCCCTCACTAGAGACAACCTCCGTGACCAGTTCCTTTTGTACCCTTCCAGAGGACTGTGCCTGTGAGTGTGTGCACACATTACGTGCTCTTCTGCACACCTGGCACTTTTTCACACACCTTACCTTTGAGATCCTTCTCTGTAGTATATAGAGAGCTTTGCTATTGTTTGATAACATTCATTGAATGATGTATTGATCATGTCATCTGTTTATTCTGCCTCCTATCATCTGGTTATACTTTCACACCATTTATTTAACCTGCCACCTGTTGATGAACATTTAGCCTGTTCCAAATCTTGCTGTACAAAAGGTAATACATGAGCAACCTTGGGCCTCACCAGGGACTGAGTCTCGGCCCTTTACCTCAAGCCTGGTGTACTTCAACCTCTGGCTCAGCCCCCGCCCCCCAGGTCTCCTGGGCTGCACTGTCTCCCCTTACACAGCCATGGCCCCCTGTCTGCATCCTCCTCAAACCCTTCCTGAGCCTTACTCTGTGCTTGTGCTGGCTTCTGGGTGTCCAGGCCAACAAGCCCCAGTCCCACCTTCCTGAGCTCGAAGTCCTGAGGGATAATGACAAGGGAACAGTGACTTAAAGTCAAGGTGGTAAGTGCTGGGAAAGAGGCATGCTGCCCACCCACCTCGGAAGTAAAGTGGAAGGGTTTTTGTCTTAATCCCTGATAATCTTACCCCTGATCCAGGCTGCCTGAGTGGTTTCCTTACCGACTGTGAGTGGGAGGAGGAGAAGGGGGGCACAGGGTAGGGTCAGAGGAGGCGGGACTGCCCCTATGGCTGCTCTGCCTGCCCGGTCTGGGTCAGGCCTAGGCCAGGCTCTTGGTCTGCTGCCTGCTGCTGCCCCAACTTATGCCCTCACTGTCTGCTCTCCTCTGGGGGCTCCTCTGATGACCCCACCACACACACCCTTACGCCGCACCCCTCTCTGCTCACTTTTGAAACTAACCATCTGTCCCATCAGAAGGGCTCATTCTGGGAAGCTTATTCCACCAAGTTAATGACTGGTGATGGGAGGGGAGGGATTGGGGCAAGAGGGTGGATAGTGCCCAAATGAACTCTTCTTGGCCCAGAGGAGTGGATGCCAGCACTGACCTAGGGCACCAGGGCCCCTATCATGAGAAGCCACCCAAGCTCCATTATCCAGATGGCTGTCCATCTGTCCCCCAGGTCACTCAGCAAGCCTTTCCACATCACAATATCCACCACCACATCCTTCCCTGCACCACCAGGAGACCCTGATTCACAGGCCAGCATCCCGGGAAGGGCTGCGTGACTCATCTGCATGCACATCCCCTCACCACAAGGAGCACAGGATGAGGCATCAAGTATCATGGGGCTGGGAGGAACTGAACACCTTCCCAGGGCTGAGCTGAGGGAGTTTCTGGCCGGTTTAATGTGTGCATATTTTTAAAGGGCTGTAGAAGCAGCATTACCAGTACTCACAGTGGCCAGAGGGTGGAAGCAACCCAGTTGCCCACAGACAGGTGAATGGATAAACAAAGTGTGGTCTGTATAAATACATTGTATATACACATGCAGTAGGGTCTTCTTCAGAGCTACAAGGAAGGAAATTCTGACCGGGGCTACAATGTGGATGGACCTTGAGGGTGTTAAGTGAAATAAGCCAGACACAAAGAACAAATACTATATGATCCCATTGCCGTAAGGCACTCAGAGTGCTCACGGAGTGATCAGAACCCCTGGTCTGGCTGGATGCCCAGAAAGGACGCCTTTTGGCTGTGGGAGTGCTTGCAGAAACATGAGTAAAGGTGACCAGGGACTTGGATTAGACCAGGAGTGGGCGAGCTCATAAAGATTGGGGGCGGGGACATCAGTTAGAGCCTGACCGGGAACCTGGCGTGGAACTTAAGCCCCCTGGCACCCCCACCCCCCTCCCCACCCCCCCGTCCCCCGCCAGGGTGCGCGCGTGCGCGCGTGCGCGTGCGCGCGCGTGTGTATGGCCCTGAAGTGCATAATGTCTAGGTCACATAGAATGCTCTGACGGCCTGTGTGCATCCATGGGCGCGAAGTGCAGCTGCAGACCTAAGTCGCGTTTGTGCGCAGGCCAGGGCGCGGCGTGGCACTCCCACCGTGGGCATCACACGACCGGTTAGATGGGGCAACGGCGCCTGCTCTGATCCCTAACTCATTATTCAGCTCCTAGCTCTTTGCAGACACTCCCTGCGCCTCCCCCTCTCCGGGCTGCAGCGGCGCAGGCGCTGGCCAAGCCGATCGCTGAGCGGGAGCAGGCGGCCGTGCTCCCGGCCGACTGCCCCGGGGGAGCAGGTGAGCGACCCATGCCGCTCGGCCTCCAGGCCCTTGGCTGAGACGCCCCCGGGCCGCGCTGCGCCCCCGCCCCCGCCTTCCCTGCCTGGAAGTACCCGTCTTGCCTCTGTTGGCATCACCCCTCCTTCTCCTGCCTGGCATCCCTCCTCCCCCCTGCCTGGTTTCTCCTCTCCTCCCGCCTGCCTGGCATCCCTTCTCCATGGCTGGCATCCCTCTTCCCCCTGCCTGGCATCTACCTCTTTATCCCTTGCCTGGCACCTTTCCCTTACCTGGCATCCCCCTTCTCCCTGCCTGGATGCTCCCTCCCTTTCCTGATGTCTCCCCCACTCCTGACTCTTCCTCCCTGCCCCCTGCCTGGCACCCCAGCCACAGCCTGGTACCTCTTCCTCCTGTCCCTTGTCTCGAACCTCTTCCATGATGACAAATTCTCATCCACCATCCTCTCTGATGCTTTCCCTCCTCATCCCTCTTTCCCTACCTGGTACCTTTCCATCCCCCGCTCCCCACCTGCATCTCCCCTCCTTCCTTTTGCCTGGTGCCCTCCTGCC
This sequence comes from Antrozous pallidus, assembly GCA_027563665.1. Lineage (NCBI taxonomy): Eukaryota > Metazoa > Chordata > Mammalia > Chiroptera > Vespertilionidae > Antrozous > Antrozous pallidus. Next base: position 5,471,019 of record CM050521.1, read on the forward strand.
TGGTACCTCCAGTCTGGCACCTTCCCTCCTCCACGATTGTCTTGCACCTACTCCTCCTCATCCCCTCTGCCTAGCACTTTCCCATTCAACTTTTGCCTGGCATCCTTTCCCTCTGCCCTATACCCCTGCCTGGCACCTCCCCCCTCCTCCCTGCCTGGCACCTCCCCACCTGCCATCCTGTCAGCACCTTCCCTCCTCCCCCTGCCTGGCATCTTCTCTCCTCCCATCATGCCTGGCACTTCTCCTCCTCCCCCATGCCTGGCACCTCCCCTCCTCCCCCATGCCTGGCACCTTCCCTCCTTCTCCCTGCCTGGCATCTTTCCTCCTCACATCCTGCCTGGCACTTCTCCTCCTCCCCCCTGCCTGGCACCTTCCCTCCTTCTCCCTGCCTGGCATCTTCCCTCCTCACATCCTGCCCGGCACCTCTCCCCCTCCCCCTGCCTGGCACCTCCCCTGTCTCTACTTAGCATCCTCCTGCCTGTATAACTCTCTCCCATTCAGGTGTTTCTCTCCCATCTGCCTGCAGGTCACTTCTCCCAATCCTGGGCTGGTAATCTCTTCGCTGTTGGCACCTCCCTTTACATGGTCTTGCCTTCCTCCTCACCCTTCCCAGAGTCACCCCCTGGCCACCAGCCCGTGCACATGACCCTGAGCCACTCTCAAGCCCTCCACTTCCCGCCCTCTCTCTACATACCACCCTCTCCTCAATCCCCATATCCCGCCATCTGCCAGGGACCTCAGCATTGGCCACCCCGAAGCCCAGAGCCTACAGGGCGAACCCCAGGAGGTCCTGCATTCCGGAGGGCATGGCTGACACTACCTGCCTGCACACCTACAATCCCTCAGGAGGGCCTAGGGACGACCCAAAGCCACCCAGTTCCCATCCTGCCTGTCCGTCAGACCCTTCGCCTCAGTGCCCAGCTCTCCCCCACCTGTTGCCAGGTCCCCAGAGCTTCGAGCCCGTAGGAACCTGGGCCTGCCTGGGTTCTGGCTCTGTCCAGGCTGTCCTCGGGAGCCGTGTCTGACGGCTTTCTGCACACTCACTGCCCAGCCCATGCTCTTCTTCGTGCCGCCAGCATGGGCCCTCACCACCACCTCAGTCCTGGTCACTTCCTGTCAGGGGCTGGTCCATGGTGCCCCTCAGCTGTCTTCCCCAGCCTCCGGGGGCCCTTGAATCTGCCTGGGGCTCGAGGTCTGCCAGCCCTCCCACGGCCCTCTCCTTTCAGATCCTCCTCAGAATGGAGCTTGGAGCTGCAGGCGAGGTGGGCTCTGGGCCCGGACCCCGAGGGGGCACCGGATGAGTGCCCTGCTGCAGGACCCTGCCACCCATGACTCCAGGCCTTCAGCACCCACCCACCGTGGTACAGGTAGGCGCTGCCTCCCCCCAAGCCTGGGAGCAGGAACCCTGGCGCCCAACTGCGAGTTGCTGGCTCTGGCCCCTAAATGGCACTTCTGCCCCAGCCAGACCTGGCAATGCCTGTTCTCAGCCCTCGCACAGCTGGCACAACCTCCACCTTCCCCCCTCCTGTCCCTGGGTCCTGCCTCTCAGAGCCACCTGAGCCAAGACAGGCAAGCCTGAAGCCATGCTTTAGGTTCAGGTGAAAATGGTCTGTGTCTATGGCTTGTTCCACTTCCTTCCCACCAACAGACACCCCACACACATTTCTCCTCTCCCCCATGTGTGAACACACACCCCTGTGCGCACACGTGCTCCCCCTGCTGGGAGGAATCTGCTGACCCCTGCACAACGTGGCCTCCAGAAACCTAACCCCAAACATGCTGTGGCAGCGGTGCCAAAGCCTGCAGGGCCAGGTGGGTTTGTTCTTAGCAGGAGAGGGAGGTAGCAGCCTCAGGGGAGCCAGCCCTGTGCTGCCACTAGGCAGGCCTGCGGCTCAGAGGTGCTCTGTGCTCACTGATGTGAGCTGGACCCTCGGGTCTTCTCCTGGCAGAGGGACAGGACGACGGCCTGGCGAGTCCCACATCAGGTCCCCCTGGTCCTGAAGGACTCCCTGAGGCACCGCGTGGAAAGGCCACCTGCCTGAGAGCTCATTCATTGGTGGGGAGGGGCTGGCGCCGGTCTGAAGCCTGCGGTCTGGTCCTGCTCCTGCCCGGCCCCACCTGCCTCTCTGGCTGCCTCACTGGTGGGGTCCCTGGCAACAGCCTGTGAGACCCAGTCCCAGCAGGAGGAGCTGACAGGCCAGCCCGCAGGAAGTGCCACAGGGCTCTGAGAGGGACACGGGGAAGCCCTGGATTGGCAATTTGAGGTGATCTTTTGGAGAAGAGGAGGGCGGGCCAGCTGATGCCAGATCAAGGGTGGACTGGATGAGTGTGCCTTTCTCAGCTTCTTCCTCAGAAGCTGCCAAGGAACTCAGTCTCCTGGTGTGGCTGCTCTAAGGCAGGGGCAGCCTGTCCCCTCCACCCCCACCCCCACCCCTGTGGCTGGAAGATGTGAGCACTGGCTACTGCCAGGCCCAGAGGATGGAGCAGCAGGGGTGCAGTGAGCTCCGACATCTGCTGCTGTCATCCTGGAATAAATGCAGTGAAGGGCAGGACACTCAAGACCCCTAACAGAGGTCCCACCCTCTACCCCCAAACCTAAGCACTATCTGAGATGAAGCGAGGACCTATTTATTCCTCAGCTTGTGGGGTCTGTTTTAATGAGGAATCCTAGAGGAAAGCTATGAGCTAGTGTCCCACACACATTCTTCCTGGGTGCTCTTAAGTTCTGGGGTGTCTGAGGGTGGAGGCCAGGTCCCATGGGGGTGGAGAGGCTGGTGGAAGGCTGAGATATATGCAGTCAGGTCCCCAAATGGTAAGGCCTTGTACATTTCCACCAGTTTGGGGTGCACTGAGCTGCGCACTGAGGGGCTCCCAGCAGCAATAGGCAGGTGCCTCAGACTGTGAGGGTGGGCAGTGAGGGAGGGGAGATTTGAGAAGACTGGGAGGCTGGGAGGCTCTGGGACAGTGAGTACATCCTGGTGACACCTGGTCCCCAAGTGGCCCATCACAAGGTGAATGTAAGGCTTATCTGGGATTCCTGGGGACTCAGGAGCCCCAACTCCCCCAGGCGCTAGAGGAAGTTTCTGGCAGTTTATCTGAGAGTCAGTCACCTAAATTGGCCTTCATTCAGTATGTACAGTGGTGGGTGTGGAGCTGGCTTGGACGCCGGGGAATGGGGGCACGTGCTGTCACTTGGATGCTGACAAGCTCTGAGCTAGCTGGTGTCTGGATGAGGCTCAGAGCTGGGGCTATCACCCGCCCCTGCCCACCCAGTGTGCTTCCTGGTGTGATGGCAAGTGAGGCTCCTCCAGTGAGCTGTTAACGGCAGAGCTAACGGGCTGAGTGGCTCTCAGGTTTGGCTGGATTCTGAACTCTCTTCAGTTGTTGCACCAGTGGGTCGCCTGCTTCTGGTGGGCACTCAGCTACGGACACTTTGTGGGGCCGTGTCCCCCGAAGCGGGGCATGTGCAGACTTGGTGACCCGTAAGCGACTCGATGGGAGAGTAGCTGCTCCCAGGCTGGCCCTTGATTTGCTTCCCAAGCTGCGAACCTGATTTCTTTGTGACCCAGAACTGCAGGAAATTTGAACTGTTTCTTATGCACACATCCCCCCCCCCCCCAGTGCCTTCACTGGAGTTTATGAACCTGGATCACTCCATATCAGCCATCTCTCCAGACTGCAGAGCATTCTGAGCCTGAGGAGAGGGAGAGAACAGGGGACCAGAGGATGCCCCATCTCATTCCAGGAGGAGTTGGAGGCAGTGAGTACAGGGAAGAAATGTGTGGCTAAGAAGGGATTAGTGCACAACAGAAAACAGGAGGCCTGGGGACCCTCCCACGTGATAGATATGTATTTATTGCCATTTTAATGTTCATATTTTTCTCCTCTTTCTTCCTCTTCTTAAACACTGCCCTTCAACATTTCAGGCAATACTGATTTGGTGGTGATGAGCTTCTTCTTTAACTTTTTCTTGTCTGTGAAGCTCTTTATCTGACCTTCAATTCTAAATGAGAGGTTTGCTGACTAGAGTAATCTTGGTTGTAGGTTCTTGCTATTCATCACTTTAAATATTTCTTGCCACTCCCTTCTGGCCTGCAAAGTTTCTGTTGAAAAATCAGCTGAGTCATATGGGAGCTCCCTTATAGGTAACTAACTGCTTTTCTCTTGCTGCTTTTAAGATTCTCTCTTTGTCTTTAACCTTTGGCATTTTAATTATGATGTGTCTTGGTGGGGCTTCTTTGGGTTTCTCTTGTTTGGGACTCTCTGCACTTCATGGACTTGTAACTCTATTTCTTTCATTGATAGAGGAAGTTTTCTGTCAGTATATCCTCAAATAGCTCTCTCTCTTCTCCTTCTGGAACCCCCATGATGCAAATGTCGGTAGTCTTCAAATTGTCCCAGAGGTTTCCTATACTATCTTCATATTTTTAATTTTTTTTCTTCTTTTTGCACTTCTGATAGGGTGGTTTTTCCTTCCTCACATTCCAAATAATTGATTTGATTCTCGGAATCCTCTACTCTACTGTTGAATCCTTGCAAATTATTCTTTATTTCAGTTAGTATATGCTTAATTTCTGACTAGTGCTTTTCATGTCTTTTGAAATTCTTACTAAGATCCTTAAAAGTCTCACTAAGTCCCTTAAAGCTCTCATTAAAACTCTTGATTAACCTTATAACCATGGTTTTGAACTTTGTATCCAGTAGTTTGCTTGCTTCCATTTGTGACATGATTCTTTATTCTACATTTTGGCTGCTTACTTGTGTTTGTTTCTTTGCATTAGGTAGATCTGCTATGTCTTCTGGAACTAGTACAGTGCCTTTGTGTAATAGGTGTTCTTTAGGGCCCAGTTGCTCAACCTCTCCAGTCACCTGTAGGTGCGCCCCTGTGTGGGCTGTGTCATGGTATTGTAGCTGAACCTTGATTGCTGTTGGTGTCACTGGGAGGAATTGACCTTTAGGCCAAATTGGCTGTGAGAACTAGCTGCAATTACAGTGGAAGAGCAGCTGTGCAGGAGTCATCCCTAAGGAGCAGGACTTGCTTTAGTAAGGCTTTGGTGCTCACTGAGTCTGCCTCTTAGGTGTGTTGCTTATGGGTGTGTACAGTTGTAATCTGGTGTGGTCTGAAGCTATCCACCAGGTGCACTGGGTCTCAGACCTTCTAGGAAGTGCAAAGTCAGACACTGCCTGGGGCCGCCTGGCAGGAGCTACAGAGAGGTCTATAGATGGCTGCTACTTGTATTGGGCATATGATGTGCCCAGTTGAAGCCAAGCTGTGAAGCGAGGCAGGCTAGTGCTAGTCCTGGGTATTGGGCCTTTTGTTGATAGGTTTGGGGCACCCTGACATCAGCTGCTGCTTGTTTGAGAGATTTTAGCAAAGTCTGAAGCTTGAGCCAGGACAGGTCCTTCATATAGAAAAACTGCAACAAACAGCTTGGGGTGAGGGGGGCTTCAAATTGGATGGGGCAGGGTCTCAGGGAATCACCAGTGGGGAACAAACAGTGTGAGTCAGGCAGATGGAAACCCAGATATGGCTGCCAGTCAGCTCTGTGACCAGGGATAGGGGTGGGGGGAGCAGAGAGAAGAGGGAGAGGAGGTCCCAGCACTGGAACAATGACACCTGCAAGCACCCCCTGTCTGGGAAAAATCCACCCCCGAGTTCCTCCCACTATGCCGAACATTCCTCCCTGTATGTCCCAGTGTCCACCAAAGCACCAGCGCTGGAGCTCAGAGGGATTAAGTCCAAGTAAGTTCATACTCTGGCCTTTTAAAATGAGCTCTCTGGGTCTCCGTGTCACTCAGCCACAATCCCTACTGGTTTTTACAGCCTGAAATTATAGGGACTTCTCTTACCAGCTCTGTAACCCTGGGCTGGTGGCCTGATACGGGGCTGGGACCCCTTACTCCTCACAGGGGGTGCCTCTGCAGCCAAGATATCCCTTGCAATTAAAAAAATGGCACAGCCAAGACCGGTTTGGCTCAGTGGTAGAGCGTCGGACTGCGGACTGAAGGGTCCCGGGTTCGATTCCGGTCGAGGGCATGTACGTTGGCTGTGGGCATATCCCCAGTAGGGGGCGTGCAAGAGGCGGCTGATCGATGTTTCTCTCTCATCGATGTTTCTGATTTTCTATCCCTCTCCCTTCTGCTCTGTAAAAAATCAATAAAATATATATATTTTTTAAAATGGCACATATGGGTGTTTGAGCAGCCGGTTCTGTGCCTTCACCTCTCCTACCACTCTCAATGTGCTTTCCTTTTTACTTCTCTAATTGTAGGACTTCCATTCAGCCAGCTTTCAGGCGGTTCTGAATGATGGTTGTTTTGTAGTTTCATTGTAATTTTGATGTGGTTGCGGGGGGCAGCGAGTATCAGTGTTTACCTATGATGCCCTGTTGGGTCCTCTACCCAATCACCTCATTCTTTTATTTGATTTTATTTCCTAGACACATCTCAAGTCTATCTGCATATTTCCCAGGTCACCATCCTCGTCCATCTGCTGCTATCTTCTGCCCAGACCACTGAGGTAGTCACCTAACTAGTGCCCCACACTCAGTCTGACCCCCTGACCCAAGCCCCAAACCACCAGGGCATTCACAATGGGCTTCCTGAAACATGACCTGTCCCGTCTTCCCTGTCCTCATGGCCTTCAAATGACTGCCCTTGCTCACGCCCTTCACACATGCTATCCCCTTTGCCAGCAATACTCTTTCAGCTCCCTTCCCCTGCCTAAGTATGCTCATTCTTCAAGGCCAGACTTAAATGCCACTCCTTCTGGGGACTCTTTCTCACTCCTCGATTAATGTAAAGTCAGTCACACCTTCCTATGTACCAGAAATTTAAACATTTCATTGTAGAGCTCCGTAAAGGCACAGACTGCATGCATCTGTCTTGTTCAGCATAGAAGACAAAAATATTTCTTGAATAAGCGAGTGAATAAATGAGGCAGTCAGAGAAGAAAGGAGGAGGCCCTGACAGCTGATCCTAAAATGAGCCTGTCATTCCTTTTACTGTTGACCATGCCCTTTGCATACCCTCATGACCCAATAGTGGGCCTTTCTTACCTGCCCACCTTGACTGCCAACACTTGAGTAGCTTCATCCAGCTGCTCTCGGCATCCACCCGGCAGTCCCTCCCCAACAGGACCTGTTCACGATGTTCCAAAGGTTAGTCCTTCCTCAGTTGTTCTTGTGGTGACCTTGGTCTTGCCCTTTGGAGAATATTTCTGCTTTCATGACATTTGTCCACCTCTAGACACTTGGAGACAGTCGTCACACACTCTGTATCTGCTCTCGGGAACATCCAGTTCTGGCTTCTTCAAATGTTCCTACCTGGGGGCATGTGCAGGCTGTTCATGACCTTGGTACCCACTGGGGAGAGACAGCCAGAGGGGGCGAGGCTTAGCGTGTCAGCCTTTGTATTTATTCAGGCCTGGTATTTCATCTGTAAGGTGGGACTTAACACTCCTTCCATAAGGATTCAGCGGATGCTGAGTACCAAGCATTCTACCCAAGGCCTCATATGTGGTGAATGTCAGGAACACCCTCCTCAGTGCATGGGTTAAATGTCCTTCTAGGACCGCTCCGGCTCCAGGTGTCATCTGTAGACTCCAGAGCACAACTTTATATCAGTGACCAGGGTCTCCCTTGGTTCCTGGCCACACCCACCATTGGCTCATAAAGGCCTGGGGTCAGTAAGGAGCCCCTGGGGTTTCCTTCCACCAGCCAAGATGTGCCTTCTCCTTGTCCCATACCTGTGCAGTCATCTTCCCAGCCAGCAGCTCTCCATCGGTCTGATTTCATCTGCATATTTGAGAGGTATAACTTCTTTCCTCTAATAGAGCTTTAAGTTGGAAGGGGGGGTGAACTGGTGTGGGGGTCCAGGAGAGAGCTCTCTGGGGCTGTGGACACATCTGACTGGGTTTCAGCAGCTGAATCAGCAGCAGGGCCGAAAGTGGATTGCTTTGAGGCGGGAGGAGGGGGAGGTCCCTTTGGGTGGCAGTCTGAGTAGAAAGGGAAGAAGCTGAAGCCTGGTTTTGCCACAAATCTGACTCTCCCACCCAGCGGGAAGCATCATTTTGCTTTTATTTTTGTGCCTCAGTTTACCCTCTGAGCCCCTATTTTATTGCCTCTTACCTTATCTCTCCCTGGCCTCTCCCTTCAGGTTAAAACTCTGTCTTTGAAACCCTTTCAAAAATTTTCCTGTTCATTAGATGATAGCTCTATCTATCAAGACCCCCCTCACATCACAACTGCCCACCCGGTTGCCTACACCTCACTTCCTTAGCAGCACCTGAGGCTTAGAGCACCACCTGCAGGAGGGAACAGAGCAAAGCACGTGGAGTCAGAATACCATCAGCCAGTGCTGATGGAGGGCTCGTGGCAAATTCAAGAACTGTTTTTAGAATTTATTATGGCTTAACATTTATCCTTACCGAAACACTGTAAGACAAATGCCATTATTATCTTCATCACTTTTAAGATGAAAAACTGAGGCACAGAGAGGTTAAGTAGCTTCTGAATGGTCAAGGCAAGAGTCCCAGGTGGGGTCTCTACTACATCTGGCTCTCAGAGATGTGTGTGGCCCAGACCACAGTGTAACAGCCAGGCCCTGTACCTCCAGCAGAGACCTAAGGTCAAAGGCTAATTGTTCTGGTGCTCAGAGCCCAGACCACTTATTTACATTAATTGCTGAACCCCTAGGCCTAGGGGCATTAGAGTTTGTGGTCCCTAGGATAGGGAATTAGGAGGAGGAGTGAATTAGAGAGCTCTTACCCCTTCAAAAAGGGGCTCCCACTTCTAACCTCCATCTGACTGTTCCAAGGTCTTGGTGGGCTTATATTGCCAGATTTCCCGTTTCTTAAGAAACTCTGGAAATCTGTTTCTTTATGTGAAATCTGCCAATCTTTAAGGTTTCTAAGAGTGCGTAGGACAGTGTGGGCTAAGCAAGAGCTGTTTGCCTTATCCAATTTGTGACATCTATCTTGAACTTTCCTTACCCCCTGTCATCTTTTTTATCCCTTAGGCTCAGGACGTTTCTCACCCCGAGAATTGAGGGCCTCGGTTTGAGAAACATTCCATTAAGAGTTGCTGTCACTTTAGGTATCTCTTGTCATCAATGAGTTATAAACAAAATGTGAAGAACTTTGTCAAAATGTGAAGACCTCTTCCCAAGTATCAGCCAGGGATCCCATTTTGAGAAGCATTGCTCATTAATCCTCACTGGTGTGCTGCTGATGGGAAAGTGGGGGACTACTGTGAAACCCCCCTCTCAACTTGTCTATGTTTAAACCCAAGGCCATGGCCCCACCTTCCACTAGTTAGCTGTCTGGCTCTGTGTCAATCATTAACCTTGTGCCCCTCATTTTAAAAAAGGGTATAGTAATATCCTGCCCTTTCACTTCCTGGGATGTTGAAAGAACCAGATTATATAATGAATATTGAATTGTTTTATAGGCTTTTAAACTCCATAAAGGTATATATGTTGATTTGGACATATATCCAAAATATTTGACAAAGACTTCCCCAATATTTTGAATTTGGCACATAATGTGGGCTAGATGCAGTGGTGTGTGTTTAAATACCCAACAACTGGCTCTTCACAGGCTGAAAAGGGGGAGCTGAGCTCTAATCTGTATTGTTTGCCAATTCCTATGGTGTAAATACTCCTACTGTGGCTGATTTTATTTTATTTTATTATTTAGCCTCACTTGAGGATGTTTTCCCACTGATTTTTAGAGAGAGTGGGAGAGGGAAGGAAAGAGAGAAATACCGATGTGATAGAAACAAATCTATTGATTGCCTCCTGCATGAGCCCCGACTAGGGCCCAAGCCAGGGCTCCTTGACCGCAGTCAAACCCAAGACCCTTCTATCTGTAGACTGACAGTCTATCCACTGAGCCAAACTGACTAGGGCACTGTGGCTGATTTAAACTATCCATCATGGGACTGGATATTCCTATGATGGAGTAAATTTACTGCCAGTTGAAGACTAAGCCCAAAGGTTTAGTCTGGAGAAGGGGTTTTGTCCTGGTGCCTGTCCTCTATCAATACCTCAGCAAAGACCTGGATGAAGAGACGTTATGCTCATTGGATTTGTGAATGATGCACAACTGGAAAGGACAGTAAATATATTGGATAATGGAACTGAGATTCAAAAGCTCTCAAGCCAGAATAATGGGCCAAGGCTTACAAGAATATGAACAGGAATAAATATGTGTCTGTTCTTGAGTCCACAAAGGCAACATTACAAGAATGGGATGGGAAGACATGCTTTGGCACAATTGGAGTAGTAAGAGAATTGAAGTTTTAATTGACAGTGAGTTCAGTGCAAGTCCAAAGTGGGAAGGGTGGTTACCAATGAGTGATTCATTAGCAGTGGTACTTTATTCAGTCCTCTGTGACTTAAAGAGAATTTTCACATGTCCTCTGTTACTGTTTTGCTATTGACAGTAACCCAATGTGACAGTAGTATACCCATTTTAAAATTGAAGAGAATGAGGCTCAGACAGGTTGACGTGACTTCACATTGCTGTCCTCTTGTCAATAGGCCATGGAGTGAACACTCAGACTCAAGTCCTCTGGGCCAGGCTCTGCCTTGTGTTGTGCTTGTGGAACATATTGTTCTATGGGCTGCACTTAGGATGTGGGAGCAGAATGGATGGCCCATGGACTGGCCAGCAAGTCACATGCAGACCACTGTAATGAAACGCAGTGTTGGGGGTGGATTAGTAATTAGTACCTAGGGCTGCCACAAAGCACCGCAGACCAGGGCTGAAACAACTGAAATGCATTCTCCACAGTCTAGAGCAGTGGTTCCCAACCTTTCTAATGCCATGACCTTTAATACAGTTCCTCATTTGTGGTGACACCCTGAGATCAAGGTGTCAGCAGGGTTGGTCCATTCCAGGTGCTGTGAGGAAGGACCTGAGGGGAAGGCCTATCTCCGGGGCCTGTAGATGGCCATCTTCTCCTGTCTCGTCACATCATCTTCCCTCTGTGTGTGTCAGCCTCTGTGTTCAAATGTTCCCTGTTTCTTAACGATGCCAGTCACACTGGATTAGAATCAACCTAACGACCATCTGAACTTGATGTCCTCAGTGAATGCCATGTCTCCACATAGGATCACATACTTAGGTGCTGTGGGTTAGGATCCCAACAAATGACTTTGTGGGAGACATAATTCAGCCCACAAGGGACTGTGATCTCTGCCTTCAGCATCGGGAGTCCTGTCTTTTGCAGGAGCAAGATGAGCTCTAAGTGACCAGCACCTCCAGGAGGTTTGACCCTGGGGTACACCCGTCATGGGAAGAACCAAGTCCCCAGGGGACAGTTGGACTCCCTGCCACTGTGTGGGGACATGGGAGAGACTGAGCCCTGCTTCACGAACCCTGATCCCTAGCAGGCCCATCTCCTCTCAACCCCATATACTTTTGCCTGATTCTCCAAGAAGTCTGGGGTCCTCTTGGCACAGATGGAGCCTCTTGCCTTTGCTCACATCATTTCTCCTACCTTCTTAGGCCAGATTAAGTTCTTCAGACCTATGGCCACCAAGCAGCCCCAGGAAGGCAGGACAAGGTGGCCGTGGATCTGCCCAAGACCACCACCTGCCTATGGCCAGGTAACAGGTCCCTGCAGGAAGCATGAACTGTGCTGGCCAGGTGGGAGGACAGAGAGGCTTTGTTGCTCTGGTGATCGTGTATGTGTGTTTCTTGCAAGGCCAGGAGAAGCCACCAAACTGCCCACTGCTCCACCCACAGAGCAAAGGGCATATTCAACGTTGAGCTAAAATTCATTTTTTGGCTAAAAGATAATTCTCACATAGGACTTAAAGGAACCTTCTAAAAATGCATTGAAATTCATTTTAGATCTCTTGATGGTGCATTTCCTAGAATTTGTATTCCTAGTGTTTGAAACAATCTGCTTGAGATCTGTCAGGGTGGATTTTAAAAGATAAATGAGTAATTCAGCTTAAATGTATAGGCTTTTGGGAATCTTGATTTTCTTCTCTAAAAGCCAGGTGTTTGGGGAAGGTGGAGGGTGTGTGTGTGTGTGTGTGTAAGAGATTATTCCCAGTGGGCAGGCATTCTACCTGGAGATGTCAGGGAGGTAGCTTGGGATGGAGAAAACCCAGGGACCTTGAGGGCTGGAGGATGGATTTGTAGTCCCAACCCCACCCGGTAATAGCATGGTGACTGCTGGCAAGTCATATGCCTCCTAGAGTCTTTTTCCTTATCTTTAGAACAAGAATCCTATCCTCCCCCTGATAGGGTCTTTGTGAAGATTAAGCTGGTTACTGTGTGCGAAAGTGCTCGGCTGGCCGACAGTAAAGTCCTGTTTGGACCTATGATGGTGCTATTGCTATGAATCCTACCATGATGAGCACAGATTGTAGCGTATATCAGGTGTCATTTGGAAGCATGTTAGAAATCCCCCATTGACTTCGCCTCTGAGGAATCACTATCTCAGCCATGTGCCAGATACATGGAATTTATTCGTGAACAAGCCAGAAAGATCCCTGCCTTTTTAGAGCTTACCTGCAAACATGGGGAAAGAGGAGTGACACACTAACACACTAAGAAAATCCATGCTATAGAATGGTGGGAGGTGTGCAGCACCGCAGGGAGATGAGCGGAACATGAGACATGACTGCGGAGGCAGAAGAGGCTGCAGTTCTTAATGGTGTGGACAGATTGTACCCATTGAGAAGAGGACATTTGAACAAGGACGTCAGGGATATGAGAGAGTTAGCCATGCAGAAGAGCCTTCCAGGCAGAGGGAACAAAGCCCCAGGGCTGCCCCATGCCTGGAGTTTCTGAAAAACCACAAAGAGGCCAGAGGCTGGGGCACAGACAAGAGTGAAGGACTGACAGGAGGTGAGGGACAGAGGGAGCAGAAAGTAGTGTTGGGACTGGGCTCGGGGGCCTGCAGGACCTTAGTCCTTATTCAGAATAAGATAGGGGGACTTAGGCCCTGGGCCGGTTTGGGTCAGTGGATAGAGAGTTGGTCTGTGGACTGAAGGGTCCCAGGTTTGATTCCGGTCAAGGGCACATGTCTGGGTTGCGGGCTCAATCCCCAATGGGGATGTGCAGAAGGCAGCTGATCAATGATTCTCTCATCATTGATGTTTCTATCTCTCTCTCCCTCTCTCTTCCTCTCTGAAACCAATAAAAACAATATTTGAAAAAAAGATAGTGGGACTTGGAAGAGTTTCAAGCAGAAAAATGATGTAATTTGATTTCCCCTTTTTATTTATTTTTTGTTTTTTTTAATGTTTTTATTTGTTTATTATATACCCCCACCTCCCAACTGGGGATTGAGCCTATAACTCAGACATGTGACCTAACCTGGAATCAAACTGTGACCTCCTGGTTCACAAGTCGACACTCAACCACTGAGCAACACCGGGCAGGCTGATTTCCTGTTTAAAGGACCACTCTGGTTGCCAAGTTGAGAATAGACTGTTGGTGCAGGTTAGAAGCAAGCTAATCACCACTCATGGATTAAACCAGGTGGTAGCAAGGAGAGATGAGAAGGGGTTGGGTACTGGATCCAGAGCCAACAGGACTTGCCTTCAGATTGGATGTGGGATGTGAGAGAAAGACAGGAGTCTAGGGTCACTCCAATATTAGTGGACAGAGAGCAGGAGTTTGTTGTGGAGATATGAAAGTGGTGTCTATGAATGATCCAGGTGGAAATGTTGAGCAGACAATTGCATATCCAAATCTAAAAGTTGGGAGAGGGGACTGCTTGGGAGGAAAACATTGCTAGCTGTCCACATATAGATGGTCTTTAAAGCTATGACATTGGGTGAGGTAACCAAGGAAGAGACTGTGGAGAAGTGAAGAGGACCAAGGCTGGGCCCAATGTGCCCCCACACTAAGAGGGAAGATGAGCTAGACAGCCCTGGAGGTGAGAAGGGGTAGCAAGGGATGCAAGAGGGAAACCCAAGGAGGGGAGTGCTCTAGAACAGTGGTCGCCAACCTCTTGGACCTCACGGACTGCCAGTGGCCCAAGGACCATGGGTTGATGACTGCTGCTTTAGAGCCAAGGCTAGAGAGTGTTTCCAAGAGGAGACAGTGGCCAGCTGTATGGAATAAGCAAGCTGCTTAAGCAAGATGGTGCCTGAGAACTGAGGGTGGCCTGACAGGAGCATTTCCAGTGGAGCAGTGAGTAGGATGTGTCAGAAAGGATTGGGATTGGGGGAAGATAACTCTTTTGAGAAGTTTTGTTGCAACTGGGCAGTGGCCGATAGGATGAGCAGATGGGGAAATGGCAGGACTTTGCATGCTGGCAAGAAGCATCCAGGAATGAGGGGAAGGCTGACCATGTGATGGTGTGGGAGAGAATTGCTGGAGCAACGTGCTTGAGGGTGTGAGAGGGGACAGGAGCCAGGATATCAGGGGATGGCAGCTCCAGACCAGAGCACAGATAACTCCTATAGGAACGGGAGAGAGCTGCTGGGAGATGGGAGATTGGTAGGAGTCTCTGGAAGTTTCTTTCATTTTCTCAGTGAAGCAAGAAGCATGCCTATCACCTGAGAGTTGAGAGGGGAGGAAGATTTGGAAATCAGAGGAGAGAGAAGAAGAAGAAAACTCATGTCGAAGTGGAACCAAGAAAGGAAATGAATGGCCCAGAGATGGCACGAGGCCTTTGAACTCCGTGCTCCTGAAGTGACAGTGAGACCAGTCCCAGGCAGGGTGTGTTTTACTCCAGCCACAGTCAGCTGCTGGGTGCAGAGGAGGAGTTAGTGAAGCTGCATATAACTCTTCAGAGAGTCAAGAATAGATGCAAGGGAGGTTAAAATGAATATATATATATATATATAATATATAATATATATAATATATATATAATATATATAATATATATATATATATTATATATATATAAACATATATATTTCACCATAACTTGAAAGAACAGAGTCTATATACAGGTGTCATTGCAATGACAATAGATGCAAGGGAGGTTAAAATGAACATATATATATATATATATATATGAACATATATATATATATGAACATATATATATATTTCACCATAACTTGAAAGAACAGAGTCTATATACAGGTGTCATTGCAATGAGGGATGAGGGATGTGAGTCAGAGAAATGGACCAGAGGTTCCAATGGAGTCATGGGTTTTGGGGGTCAAGACACTGGACAGAGTGGTCAAAGAGTGGAGTGCTTAAGACTGAAACCAGGGTGTGGACTGCAAGCCTGGAATGACAAGGCACCTGGATGACCTGGGCCTGAGTGGCTGAGGCGGGGGAAGATCATTGGAGGTGAGGAGGCCAAATAATCAAGACCGGAGGATCTGAAAAGCAGCAGGAAGAGGGCAGGGGTTACACTGACAGGAGTGACAGTGAGCTGGAGCTGGGACTCCCAGGAAATGAGGGCACCAGGTGTGAGGATAAGATGCAAAACTGGAGCCTGGAAGCAGCTGCCATGGGCCACGAGTGCTACTGTCCCACCTCAAGGTCAGAAATGGGGAGAGTTCTGGGGAAACATCATCAAGGAGATCCTAGCTTCTGTTGCAAGAAAGCAAAAGGGATGTTCACAGAAGTGGACAAGTGAATTGGACATTTTACTTATGACAGACCACAGAGTGGAAGGGCTCAGATTGGTGGGAGAGGGGAGCAGAAAGGGTGCTGGAGCCATAGGGAGCCACACCTGCAGGAGTGGAGGGAAGTGTGGGTTTTCTAGGGCGCAGTAAGGCAGTTGCACCACAGGTAGACCACAGATGCAGTGGAGAGG
Organism: Antrozous pallidus; assembly: GCA_027563665.1. NCBI lineage: Eukaryota > Metazoa > Chordata > Mammalia > Chiroptera > Vespertilionidae > Antrozous > Antrozous pallidus. Next base: position 5,486,771 of record CM050521.1, read on the forward strand.
CAGTGTCGGGTCAGGAGCAGAGGGCAGGGCTCCCTGGGCCCCATGGATTCAGTAGAGAAAGTGTATTTCGGACCCTGACAGCAGGGCTCACCCTTGACTCCAGGGGAAGCTGAAGACATCTGGGAGGCCAGGTCCCTGGCTGTTCCATGGATGTTTTATCTATGCATTCCACTTCCCATTGCCATTTGGTTTAATTTCCCCAAAAAATGTCTTCAAGGAAATTCAGATGAATTATTTTCTCTATTCAGTTCTCTTCACTTAGGTGCTATCCCAGACCTCAGAATGTAGTGGCTGGCAGAAATCCCTCTGACCACCTGGTCAGAGCAGTGGCTGAGGCCTCGGGAGTCTTCCAGGGTGAAGAGTGGGACCTTTGGTCACCAGGACATTGTCCTCACACTGGCAAGGGTGCCAAGGGTGCCAGGGCCCATGCCTGAGGCCTGGCAATGGGTGGCAACTGTCCTTCCCTGGGCATGCCAGCCAAGGCCCTGTGGCTCTCCGGAGGTCAGGAGTGAGGCAGCAGTGTCTCATTTCACAGAGGACACAGCACATGGGGAGGAGGTAGCTTCCCAGGACCACGCGTAGCCAGCCGTGAGCAGAGCTGGGTGTCCACAAGAAGTCATGTGGTCCCTAGCCTCCCTGGCAATGAACAAAGTAAGGATTGGACCAGCATCTGTTGATAGACCTGAGGTGGGCCAGGATGTTAAGGCCATAAAGAGGGGTAGGTGACTCCATGGAGCCTCATGCATTTGGCAGATGGCAGGAGCAGAGCTGGAGGGAAGGCTTCAGCTAGAGAGAGGGTCTTGTGAGGCTGGGTGAGGTTCCCAGCCCTCTGGATCCAGGGAGGCTCCTGGCCTCAGGGAGGCAAAGAGGGACTGTGCTGCTGCTGCTGCTGCTGCTGCTGCTGCTGCTGCTGCTGCTGCTACTTGGTGTCTTGATGGCCTATGAGTCCTGAAGCCACAGATCCTTGCATTTGCCCTAAACGTAACTGGCCCAGGAGTGAGGATGTTTCTGTGGGAACGTCACTGCTGCCTGATATGGCAGAGCCGTGCTGGTCCCACCCAGTTGGCTGCAGCTGGCAGCCTGGCTGTTAGAGCACCACTCAGGACCAACCCCGTCCTTGCTGAAATGGGGACCAGGACAGTGTGGTTCCTTTCTGCACAGAGCCACAAGCTGTTGGGCATGAACTGTTACCTGAAGAATTGGGAGAGGGGAGTGAGAGAAAACTGGCTGTGAATCTAAAATGTGCTTTCCCTCTGGGCTGCACGTGCTCAGGCCCCACAGCCTCAGCTTCCCGATCCTCCCTGACCGGCAGTTCCAGCACTCTGGTGTTTGTTCTCACTGTATGTGAAGGGCAGGGAGGGGTTCATGGAGCCCCCATAGACTGAGGAAACCCATTCACACAAAGAGGGGAAAGACTTCCTCCATCTGACTAACCTTTACCCTGCACCTGCTTAGTGTGCAGCCCTTGGGGGACCACAAGACAAGGCCTTGCCCCCCTCCAAGGAGACTGACAGCATAGTAGTGAGGGATCGGTGTGTGTGTGGGTCAGGGACCCTGTTTCTTTGTGGATCAGCAGCAGCTCTGGCTTGGCATGGTCCTTGCTTCTCTGTGTCTGTCTCTCTCTCCTTCCCATCTGTCTGCCTTGGTTCCTGTGTCTGTCTTATGGAATCCTTGGGTTTCAGGGCAGCAAGGTCTTTTTAGTCCTGAGGAGCCGAGGGGCAATGGTCCCACACTATTTTGGTGTACTACTTTTGTTTTCTTTTTGCTTCTTTCTGTCATATTTGTCTCTCTTATGTGTTTGCAAACTGACACAGAAAGACAAAATCTCACAGAAAGACAGGCAGCCCCTTAATAGTAGCAGACGGCATCCTGGGACAGAAACATTCCTGCTGAAGAGAGAGGTCCCTGCACCACTGGCTCTGGCCTGGGCAGGGAGGAGAAGGTGGAGGACAGTGCCACTTGCCCAGGGTCTGGTCTGCCAATGTCCTGTCCGTTGGTTGGAGGAAGCCCCTCACTATAGGTGAGGGTTAAGGTACAGACTCCCCTCCACTCATCTCTGGGGGCTGGACCTGGCCCCTCCATCTAACTAGGGTTCACTGGGGGGGGCAGGAACGTAGGCTGGGGCAGAGCTGCCTCTGGCCCCCTGGCTTGCCCTGGGATTTAGTGAGCAGAGTGCAAAGTGGGGGGCTGGGTGTAGGGATGGCCCAGGACCCTGAAATCAGGGGTTGTCAGCCTGAGAGCTCCTCCTGGTCTCACTTCATTCCCATTCATTCTCAATCTCATATTCTCTCTCTCTCTCTCTCTCTCTCTCTCTCTCTCTCTCTCTCTCTCTCTCTCTTCTTCTCTCTCTCTCTCTCACACACACACACACACACCAATCCAAGAGGGTCATTCCATTCGGCTACGGAAGCTTTATTGCTGGGGTAGAGAAAAAGGGGGCAACAGAAAGAGATCTCCCCCTTCAGTCTGTTCCTTTGTTCCTCCCGCCTTCCTCCCCTCCTCCCTTCCTCGCCTCCTAGCAGCTTCCTCCGTTCTCCCCTCCTCCCCCTGAGTGGGGTCCTCGGAATGGGACCTCCACGGAAGACGGGAGGGTGGGACTTCAGCTCAGCGCAGCCCGTGACCATCTTCCCGCAGGGAAGGAGTTAAGTCTCCTTGCCGCCTCCCGTCTCCCCTGCTCCCCCACCCCACCCCCCACCCCCACCCCGCGCTCCGAGTCCTGCCGCTAGGCCCGGGGCTGACCTTCACCGGGAGGGAGGCCCAGCGCGCATGCCCGGCCGGGCTAGGGCCGGGCTCCCGCCGCTGCCCCGGCCCGGGAGGACGACAGCCGGGGCCGGAGGCTGCGGCAGGGCCCTGTCCCCGCGCTGGGCGCGGTCGGGGGCGCCGAGCCCGTCCCGCCGCCGCGGCGCATCTCTCCGCGCGGGGAGCGGCGCTTTGCCATTTGGTGCTGGTGGTGCTTCGCGGCGAGGGAAGGAGAGATGGGGGGACGGCAAGGGGGACTCCGGCTCCGGGCTGCCGGCGACCGCCCTCCGCTGGGCACGCGCCTCTCCTGGCCGAAGCGCGAGCCGGGCCGGTCGGTACGGGCTTGAGGGGGCTCGGAGGAAGGCCCCCTGTCCGCTGGAATCTGGGTTTTCCCTGGCCCCCTTCCCACCCGGCTGGAGCCAGCGCAGGGCGCTGCTGACTGCCATTTGGGAGTTGAGCGGTTGGGGATCCTGGCCTTTGTGACGTGGAAGTTCTGGCCAGTACCCACACTGGCACCTCCGCTTTCTGGCCTGAAGGCTCCCTTGTGCCCGCACCGCTAGGGTCGCCCCTGTAGCGATGACATGCAAACATGTCTCCGGCCGGGTGCCTTGTGAATCTGGCCTTGCGAGTAGGAGCTGGTTAAGGTGCGCCAGCAAGTGCAGGTCTTTGTGGCTCCTGTCCCCTGATGTTTGCATTAGTGTGGGTGCTGGAATACGGGGCGGGGCATGCATGCATTACATGCAGCATAAGGATATCTCCCAGGGGGTGGCTGCAGGGGAGGCCCTGTCCTTGGTTGGCCCCGAAGGAAGTTCTTATATACCCGAGTGACACTCCTGGGTCCCACCACAGCCCTTGCTCTAACCCCTCTGACAACTCCACCACCGAGACCAAGCCCCTCACAAATGCTGAGCCACCCTCCCCTCAAACTGTCCAGCCGCTTAAGGCGGGGCACCCATCCACCTCCTCTGCTGTTTTCTTTTTCCAAAAAGCCTCTCCAAGAATTGAGAACTCTGCTTTAAACAAAGCCGAGAGAAGTCTGCCCCTGCCCAGTTCCCCAGACCCACAAGGCCTGTGGTTTCACATGTCCATGCTAGAAGCACCCACAGAGGGTGGGGGTGCCCAGTCCATGGTGACTCACGCCTTCAGGTAAGTGGCCAAGTATGCATTCTGTCCACTGGCCACCGAGTTGTGTGGGGTTGAAGAGTTAGCAGGCATTTGATCACTTGGAGCCCCTGTGCCCAGGCATGGCCGAGGAGCAGGACTTAAAGCCAGTCCCTGGCCTAACACACATGAAGCACGTCAGACCTTAGTCAGCTCAGTGCCAATGCATGCCACAGGGTAGGTGGCAATGGCATTCGGAGAAGAGAAAGATGGTGTACACGAGTGGACAAGGGAAGGTGGGGCCTGAGCTGGGCTTTGAGGGATGGATATGATCAGAATGGCACACAGGAGGTAGAGAGCATTCCAGGCAAAGAATATCAGGAGCAGAGGCTTAGAAATGGGAATGAGCCGAGAGGGGGCAGAAGTCAGTGAACCAGATAGAGAGATTGCCTCCCCAGGCTGCCTGCAGACACCACTTCTCCCCAGCCCACCCCCAGGGCCCAGTCTCTGTGGGTCTGGGTCTGGAGTGGAACCTAGGTAGAGATTTGGTGGAAAGGCAGTCTGGAGGTCCCAGCTAAGCCTTGGGTGGATGAGGGGCATCATGGACCACCAGTCCTCTCTGGTGTTTCAGGGGATTGACAGTGGATGCCCAAATGGCCTAGAGCCCAAGGGCCCAAGGGAAACCAGGGTGCAGTGAGAAGAGACTCCCCGTGCCACAGTTCTTTGTCTTGACCTCTGAAGACATTCTGAAGGGTTGAGGCCCAGTCCCCTCCACACCACTCCTACCTGTCCCCCTTCGCCGACCCCCTCCCCCCCAGTGCAATGCTGGATCTGGAGGCCTAACCTCAAATGTGTTTTCCAAGAAATTGCCCCCTTTCCTCACCTGGATTCTGACTTGCAGCCCCAGGAGGGGCTGTGGTCCCCAAACCCCTGGGTTTTTCCTACTGAAGGAGAGAGGGTGTGGTTTGGGGGGACATGGGCGGGGCCAGGGTTCCTAGTCCGTAGATCTCATGACTTGCCCCTCCTATTTCCTGTCCCTCCTTCATCCAGAGGACTGCGTGCTCCCATCAGTCAGCCTCCTGGAGCGCCCTCGGACTCCTCCACTGCCCCTGCTCTCTCTGGGGTCTTGAGGTTGGCGCTGCCAAACCCAGGAGCCCCACCTGCTCCGGGTCGCCCACCCCACACCCATTCCAAAGCCATCAGACCCAGTTTGCCTCATGCTTGTACCCATCCACCCTCAAGCGCCCGCCCCAGCTTCTTTGCCTTCCCCCACATTTTGCTCTTCCTGTTCTCATGAGCCTGATCCACCTCCCTCCTTCCGAAAGACATCCCGACCGCCCTCACTGTCACACCGAGAGACAAACAAAGCCTCGCAGACGCAGAAACAGACTCACAGAGCCGGGAGACACAGGCCAGGTCCCGCCACACACGCGCCCGCCCCGCACGCGCCCCGCGGCCCCCGTGGAGGAAGCACACTGAGACGTTTGTGCGCGCACAGACACATCCACACCCGCCGCCGCCGCCGCCGAGCCAGAGCGCGGGCAGACAAGGGCGCACACATCTGCGGACGCGGGGGGACGCCGCCTCCCCGGCACACCCACCGCTGCCGCGGGCGCCAGAGGAAGGCCCCGTCCGGGCTCGGGCTCCCCCCTATCCTCCCAGCGAATGTTTCCCTACTTGGCCTGCCAGATCTCTGGGGAAAGGGCCTCAGCAATGCAGCCGGAGCCACTTGGGGAAAAGTTGGAACTGGCTGTTCCCTGCCTGCCCTGCCGGCGGACTCCCTAACCGAGAAGCTATTTGTGGCGAGAGCTGGGTGGCCGGCGAGCCCCGGCCCCCTCCCCGCGCCCCCTCCCGCGGCCCTCGGCGGCCGTGCTGCTCCCAGCGCCAGGAGCCGGGCTTGCCGGCTGCCCGGCCGCTTATCTGCGCTGTTTGGGCAGCGCGGGCCGGGGCGGCAGGCGTTCCCGTCCCCGCGGAGGCTACAGGCAGCCCCGGGCCGCGGACTATTTCTGTCTTATCAGCGCAGGAATGCGGCAGCCGCGGCGGCGGCGGCGGCGGCGTGGGCCGTGGGCCGTCAGGGCAGCCCTGAAGGGGCCCCCTCCCCACTCCGCTCGAGTAGAAGTGTGAGAGAGCCCAGCAGGACTCAGAGGGGAGAGTTGGAGGGAAAAAAAGGCAGAAAAGGGAAAGAAAGGGAAAGAGAGAAAGAGAGTGAGAGGCGCCGCGGAGCCCACCCTGATGGCCGCGGACGAAGTTGCCGGAGGGGCGCGCAAAGCCACGAAGAGCAAACTTTTTGAGTTTCTGGTCCATGGGGTGGTGAGTGGGGGAAAGTTGTCGGGGGAGGGTGAGCTACCTGGCTCGGGCTGAATGGAGGACCGTCGGGAGGGGCCGGGAGGGGGCTCCCGCTCTCCCACCGGCTACAGCGGGCACCACAGCCCTCGGCCCGGCCCCGGACGGAGCTGGCGCTCTGGCACCGAACACGTCGTCAGGCGGCCGCCGGGGATGGGTTCCCGGGCGGCCAGGGAGGCGTTTGCCTGGGTTCTTGTCAGGGGCTGGAGTTGGGACGTGGGGACTGTCCCCCCACCCCCAAGTGGGGCTCCCCTCTGTACCAGACATGTTTTCTTCCGTTCTTTCTCCTGTGGGCCCAGGTGTTACCCCTGTCCTGGGGGTGGGGGAGTGGGGGGGGCATGACGTGGGCTGGACTGCCTGTTCATCCGTTGGGAGAGTGTCTCTGATTGTATCTCAGGAGCAAGGAGCAGGTGACCCCTGGAGGCACCCAGAGCGGGAAGCTCTCTGGCTGAACAGCCTGTGCATCTCATGAGTAGACTCTAGGGCTTTGCTGATGGCCTCTGCCATCAGGGCCAGAGAGAGGCCCTCTCTGGGGACAGACCCCAAAATTAAGGGGTCTGAGATGGGTCCCCTTGGTAGACTCAGCCACCAAAAGCTGCTGTCTTTAATGCCTCAAAGGTGTGAAGGAAGGGCTGGAGTCAGGGAGTGAGGCTGGAGGCCGAGTCGGTCCTGAGGAGAGCAGGCTTGGGATGCGCAGGGGAGCCCAAGGGCACCAGGGCCACCTGTGGGCAGGGGAGCCTCCAGCAGAGGCAGCAGGGGCCAGGCATGGAGGGCAGTTGGATGGGAGAGGCAGGGGCGTCAGAACTTGACGTGGGCACCCGGGTTGGAGTCAGGTGGGCTGGGGCCAGATTTGGTTCTGACCCCCAAGGAAGGCATGCTGTCAGAGAGGGAGTCCCTAGAACCTGGCCCGTCACGGGGGTGGCCCTGGTGGCTACCACAGCTCCCAGGCCTCTTCAGCAGATCAGTGAGGATCACTGGCCTTGATAAGTGGGAGAGCAGCTGATAAGGAAAATGGGTTTCCGTGTGGTAGCCTGTCCTCCAGCCTGAACCTCTGGGATGACTCCCCAGGGGTGTTCACGTTGGCCAGCTGAGTTACCGTCTTAACCTTGTTATTTGGAGAAGTCCCGTTAAGAAAGCCCATCTAAGTGGGAGAAAAGCTACACTTGTGGATTTTTTTATTTGGTCAACTTAGAGCTTCAGTTCTTGAATGGGCATGAGCCCCTCTGCCCCACTCAGTGCCTCGTCTGTGCTGGTGGGGAGTGGCTGGCCTAGGCTCCATTCTGGGCCACCACCCTGGAGGTGTGAGTGACAGGGTCAGGTGGGTGGGGGAGGCAGACACATGGACAGGCAGGTTTCACTGTGGGAGAGGGACAGAGACAGCTGGTTGGCTGGGGGTTAGGGTTAGACATAATGCTAAGCAGTTAGAAGGAATTCACCCACTTTGAGGGCAGGGCTCCTCTTTGTGCCTGGGGGCGGCTGCACTCCTGGGGGTAAAGTGGTAGTATTTTTATTGTTGTTAATTCTCACCAGAGGGTATTTTTTCTGTTAATTTTTATGGTGGGAGGGAGGAAAAGAGACAAGAAACACTGATGTGAGAGAGAGACATTGATTGGTTGCCTCCCACACATGCCCCAACCTGGGTGGGGGATTGAGCCTGCAACTGAGGTACATGCCCTGACATGAGTCGAACCCAGGACTTTTCAGTCTGAGGGCTGATGCTCCAACCACTGGGCAACACCAGCCAGGGCTAAAGTGGTGGCATTTAAATGATAACAGGCCAAGGGGCTATACCCCTTGCTCCCTGATCTTCTGCTCTTCATGTCCCAATCCCCATCCCACCCACCCTCCACTTTACAGCCCCTTTGGTCCTCCCCAATCTCTCATCTGGAATCTGGAGAGGTGGGGTTTAAAAAGTCTGTGGAACACTTCACTCCGTGTATTTGCATCTCATTTACATCCCATCTGAGCACCTGGATAGTGTAAAGGGAACACACCTGCCTCATCCATCTCTCCATAGCTCCCTTTGACGCTGATTTGTGACCTCGTTGGTGGGGTGGGAAGTAGCGGAGGTCGATATGATGAGAGCATGTGGGTGATTCAGGCCCACAGGAAGGAAAGATGATTGTAAGAGGAAATATGCGGCTTTTGACCTACCCAAGCCCTCTGGCAGTCCACTCCGGCGCCTCGCTGCCCGCCCCCGCCCCGCCCCCCCATCAGAGAACCATGGTGGGGTTTGACTTCACCTCTCAGGTTGCCTCCAGACCCACCTCCAGCCTTCACCTTGGGAGCAAATTATGGGGTGAACCGAGTCAGTGAAACCCCTAGGGGTGAAAGCGTAGAATCAGCTGAAGAGGGTAGAGGTTGGGGCTGAGGGGTGAAAGCTGGGCCCAGAGAGAAGATGGGTGGGGCTGGGGGGAGGGGGCGAGTGCAAGGCAGGACAGTGCAGGAAGCAGGTAGTGCAAGGGAAGAGGGCCTGCTGGAGTCCCAGCAGGGAGCTCAGGCCCTGACCTAGGTGAAGGTCACTCCTCTCCTGGAGCCCCGGTTGCCTCATCCGTCAAGTGGGGATGGAAGGACCCTCTGAGTCTGTTTTTCAGAGAAACGTGTGGATGTGCACATCCTTTGAAAAGGTTCAAAGGCGCCATTAATATTCATTGTCGCGGTACCTTCCGCAAATCCGAAGCTGGCAGTGCCCCGTGCAGTTGCCTGGCTTCAGTTAGCTTCCTGCAGCGAGACGCGAAGCCCCCTCCGCCAAAGCCGCGCGGTTCCGGCGCCCCTGCTCCTCCCACCCTCGTTCACGCCGGCTGCTTCAGGGTCACCAGCCGGGGTTTTGGGGTGGGGGAGACGCGGTTCAGTACGCCTGGAGCCGGGCCCTGCTCTGACCGGCGGGCGCCTGTTTCTGCTTCACCCCCGCCACCCGCCTCTCCAACCCAGCGCCCCGGGATGCCGTCTGGAGCCCGGATGCCCCACCAGGGGGCGCCCATGGGCCCCCCGGGCTCCCCATACATGGGCAGCCCCGCCGTGCGACCCGGCCTGGCCCCCGCGGGCATGGAGCCCGCCCGCAAGCGAGCAGCGCCTCCGCCCGGCCAGAGCCAGGCCCAGAGCCAGGGCCAGCCGGTGCCCACCGCCCCCGCGCGAAGCCGCAGGTGAGTGGGGCCCAGCGCGGAGGGGGCGGGCCGCAGGGACGGGGTGGGCGAGGAGCGGGATTGGCAGGGGCGAGGAGAAATGATCAGCAGGGGCCGAGCCGTCCTGGGAGGGATGCCCTCTGGAGAAGTGGAAAGAGGGGGCACTGCTCTGGTTCCTTTGTGTGCCCACCGGAGTCGAGCTGCGGCCGCAGGGCCCTTTCTCCTTGTCACCTGCTCCAGCCCTCCTGCAGCCCTTGTTCCCAGGTTAAGGGTGACGCTTCAGTCTTTAGGATTGGGGGGGTGGGTGCTGGCAGAATGCCTGAGAGCAGAGCTTTGGGACTGTTTCTCAAAGTGTGGTTGTCCGGTGCACCTTCCCCAGAATTCCCTGGCTCGACTGTTTAAAGCCCCATTCCAGATTTTGGAAATCTGAATCCCTGGGGTGTGTGTGTGTGTGTGTGTGTGTGTGTTGCTTGGGAATTTGCCCTGTTGGGGTGAGGGGGGTTCTTCTGCCCAGTCCTGCCCTCAGGCACTCAAAGGTTGAAGAGCTGTCATAATTTGTCCCCTGGACCAGGTCTGCCACCAAGCCACCAAGGCCAGCCCATGTCCTTGTTGGAGCCAGCTGGTGGCACCCCCCCAAAGCCTCTGCTGGTGCATGACAAGAGAAATGCCCCTTTGGGTTTCACATTTAGCCAAATACACATGCTTTCCTCTGCTCACCACATGGAGTCCTGTAAAATGTGTAATATGGATTATACCTCATCATAAAATATTGTTTACACATCAAGGAAAATTCCCTGTTTATAGGAATCCTACGGTGAATTCTCTTTCAAAGTGAACATCCTGTTATACAGTTAACAAGTCCCTGATTTATTTTGTATAAATGAAGCGTCTCACACTGATACTTTGTTCAAAACAAGTCAGACCTGCCTGGCTGGTGTGGCTCAATGGCTGAGCGTCCACCTGAGGTCACAGGTTCGATTCACAGTCAGGACACACCTGGGTTTTGGCTCAATCCCCAGCGTGGGGCGTGCAGGAGGTAGCTGATCAATTATTCTTTCTTATCATTGATGTTTCTATCTCTTCCCCTCTTCTTTCTTCTCTGAAATCAATAAAAATGTCTTTTAAAAAACACAAAAACAACCCTAGCCGGTGTTGCTCAGAGGATAGACTATCAGCCTGCGGACCAAGGGGTCCTGGGTTCAATTCTAGGGCCCCAGCACGAGGTAATCAATTGATGTGTTTCTCTCACACCATTGTTCCTCTCTGCCTTTCCCGCTCTCTTCCATTCTATCTAAAAATTTAGGGGAAAATATCCTCAGGTGGGGATTAACAAAAACAAACAAACAAAAACACACAAAACAAGTCAGACCTTTAATGAAAGCTTGTCTAGCCTTAGAACAGATTTTTGGACAGGGAGGGGCAGTAGTTGAGCACACCACATGGGGGCAGGATAGAGCCATCCTTTACACTGGGCTATAAAGTTGCCAAGGATTCTCTGGGGTGCTTTTAGAAGTCAGAAGCAGCTATCCAGTCAAGAATACTCCAATTCCACCCAAAGTCATGTCCCACGGGATAATGTCCCCACACACTCTCTCTGGGTCCCTAGGAGTGTGTTACTGGGTCCTGTTGGCAGGTGGTCCAAGGGCATCAGTGCCCTCTGCCTGTCAGCATCCCCTTCCAAGCCCAGGGGGGCAGGGGGGCAGTCCTCACCAGCTTCCCGCCATCACCTCCTGCTCCAGGGATTGGGGTCGGGGTCAGCTACTCTTCCTTGGACAGTGTACCCCAGTTTAGCCGCATAGGAAAGTCCTCAGGAGCCGTCCGCCCTCTCCTCTGTCCTGTCTCCTTCCCAGCTTTCCCAAAAACACTTCTGCAGCTCCCCACTTCAGCCCCTCCTATGTCTACGATTGTCTGGCCCTGTCAGGGCACATGCCTGGGGTGGAAGGACACTCCCAGGCCAGAGAAAGAACGGGGTCACCTCTGCCCCCTTAGAGAGGATAGAGCACGATGTCGCGTACCACTGTTGTAGCCCCTGGAGCAGACAGAAGAGTGGGCTGTGGGAACCCCAGCCAGGCGGGTGGAGAGGGGGGATAATTTAGCAGGTGGCCTTCTTACTCCCAGATCTGTCACCATGGTAACCTGGTTTTTTCTTTTAAAAATGTACAGTGCCAAGAGGAGGAAGATGGCTGACAAAATCCTCCCTCAAAGGGTGAGTGCCTTTCACAGAAGCGCCCAGTAGGCCCCCACCCCTTGCTGCCCCATCTCGTTTGTCTCCCCTCCCCCCAAAGAGCAGAGCTGCAGCGGTCACAATCACTTTTACTTTTTGTTTTAAAGGCTAATTAAGAAGTGAGGGTCCCCAGGCCAGAGGGAGGATGTGGGATAAGGGAAGGAACAGAACCAGAAGGGGCCGCATCCTGGGCCTGAGGTGCAGTGGACTGAATTGCAGTGGTCCAAACACATGCTGAGCTGTATGTGTGTGTGTGTGTGGGGGGGGTAGCTGGTTTAGATATCAGTTGGAGTGGCTGGGTGAGGTGCCAGGGCAGAGGTAAGCAACCACATCCCCTAACTGTCTCAGGGATACCAAGGTCCTAGCCAGTGTGCAGACACCCAAGGAAAGCCCAGAGGCTGTGTGACAAAGGAAAGGAAGGACCAGAGAGGTGAAACCCCAGAGTTTATTGGGGTCCATGGTGGTCTGGCCTCCCCTAGTCATGAAATGCATGGGTCTCACTGGGGGGAGAAGTAATTTTTGTCCCTATACATGAGGCTGCTACTGCTGGATACGGAGTCCTAGGAAAGGTGATTCTCACTCTCAAAGTGCCAGAGCCAGCCAGCTCCCCTCTACCTCTGGGTACCTGGAATCACATGATACGCACACATTCCACCTATAAGATCGGCTGAGCCCATTCTCTGCCTTGCTTCTCCTCTTCCAGATCCGGGAGCTGGTCCCTGAATCCCAGGCTTACATGGACCTCCTGGCATTTGAGAGGAAACTGGATCAAACCATCATGCGGAAGCGGGTGGACATCCAGGAGGCTCTGAAGAGGCCGATGAAGGTGCCTTGGTTTAGGGGTGGGAAGACACTCTACATCCTCTTCTCAGAATGGAGACGTGGGATTGCCAGGTGGGCACACAATGCTTGCTCTGTGGGACACTCTTTATTTCTACAGCAAAAGCGGAAGCTGCGTCTTTATATCTCCAATACGTTTAACCCTGCGAAGCCCGATGCCGAGGATTCTGATGGCAGCATCGCCTCCTGGGAGCTGCGGGTGGAGGGGAAGCTCCTGGATGACGTACGTCTTGGCCCAGGTCTCTCCAAGTGTCCTGGGGTGGGGATGGGGCTGAACTGAGGACAGAACTAGATGTTTGCCCTGAGGTTTAGGGAGTCAACCCTGACCGGGGTGGGTGGCCTGGAGAGACATCTGGGGTGCAGAGACCTGCTTCTAACCATGCTGCCCTACCCAACCAGCCCCACCCCCTCCCAACTCATTCTGCCCCCATGGTCCCTGTTCTGCCCCCACGGTCCCTGTTCTTCTCCCACAGCCCAGCAAGCAGAAGCGAAAGTTCTCTTCCTTCTTCAAGAGTTTGGTCATTGAGCTGGACAAAGACCTTTATGGCCCTGACAACCACCTAGTTGAGGTAAGACCCAGACCCCACATTGCCCTAGAATTGCCACCCTTCCACAGGCCCAAGTCCCGCAGTCCCATCAGCTGCACAGATTTGCATCAGGGACCACCCTAGAGCCCCAAGCCTCACCAGCCCAGATGGGCCTGTGATGTAACCCAACCCTTCTCCCCTGGACAGTGGCACCGGACGCCCACCACCCAGGAGACGGATGGGTTCCAGGTGAAGAGGCCGGGGGACCTGAGTGTGCGCTGCACGCTGCTCCTCATGCTGGACTACCAGGTCCGTGCCAGCACACTCCCCCCCCCCCCCGCAGGCACCATGAGGCCTTTGGCCCTCCACATCCTTTCTCTTAGACAGGTGGGCTAAGGCCCCCAAGGTAGGCATCCCGAGAGACCCATCCTCCTCACTACCCCCTCTCCAGAGCAAGGAACCCAATCACCTTGTCGTACCTCCCCCTCACCCCCCGCTTCCACCCCAGTCCCAAGATGCCTGGCTTTGAGCTCTTTCCACTCCCTAATTTTCCTGGTCACCTGTTCACAGCCTCCCCAGTTCAAACTGGACCCCCGCCTGGCCCGGCTGCTGGGCCTGCACACGCAGAGCCGCTCAGCCATCGTCCAGGCCCTGTGGCAGTATGTGAAAACCAACAGGCTGCAGGACCCCCACGACAAGGAATATATCAACGGGGACAAGTATTTCCAGCAGGTACCCGAGCCCAGGGACGTGGGGAACAGACAGTCACCGGTAGGGGAAGTGCCTCTACTAAGGTAATACCACCTCTACCTTTAGGTTCTCAGGTATTAGAAACCGTAGGCACTCTCTCGGAGCCAGAAGCCAGGGTGCTAGGCCAGGGCCTACCATGGTGTAGCTGTGCTGCATTTTAGCCATCCCGGTTCAGGGAGGTCTGGAACCCCACAAAGCTCTCGGGAATGTAATATTCTTGGTACTTGGAGTTGGGTCTCCGGGGGCTAGTCCTGCGTCCTGACTCTGGGTGAATTACTTGGCCATTTTGAGCCTCGTTCCTTATCTGTCCCATCTAACCCACTGGGCAGTTAGGAAAAACCAAATTGCTATGAAAGGGGGTTAACAAAAATTCTACCAAAGTAGAGATTTTTTTTAATCCTCACCCAAGGATATATTTTTATTTATTTATTTAATTTATATTTTTATTGATTTCAGAGAGGAAGGGAGAGGGAGAGATAGAAACATCAATAATGAGGATCAATGGACCTTCTGCCTCCTGCACAGCCCACACTGGGGATGGAGCCCACAACTTGGGGATTGAATTGTGACCTCCTGGTTCATAGGACGACGTCAACCACTGAGCCATACTGGCCAGGCTGAGGATATCTTTTTAAAATACATTTTTATTGATTTCAGAGAGGAAGGGAAGGAGAGGGAAATAGAAACATCAGTGATGAGAGAGAATCATCAATCCACTGCCTCTTGTGCACCCCCTACTGGGCATGTGCCCTGACTGGGAAGCAAACCACGATCGCCTGGTTCATGGGTGGACATTCAGCCACTGAGCCACACCGAATGGGCCTGTGGATATTTTCCCCCATTGGCCATTTTAGGGTGAGTGGGAGGGAAGAGGGGAAGAGAGAAACATCAATGTGAGAGAGACATATTGACTGGTTGCCTCCTGCATGTGCCCTTTGAGGTTGGGGATAGAACCGGCAATTGAGTTATGTGCCCTTGACCCAGAATTGAACCCATGATCCTTCAATCCACAGGTTGATGCTCTAACCACTGAGCACCCAGCCAGGGCAGTAGAGATTATTTTTAATACATTTTAAATAAACACAGCAGATAAGCCTGAGGAGTAAAAAGAACAGTTGATGTTTATTGAGCACGTGCCATGTGTCAGGCAAGTATGTTCCAAGCACTTTGAGTGTACTGATGCATTGAATTCTAACCATAACCCTGAGAGAGGGGTCCTGCTATTATCCCCATTCTAGAGATGAAGAAACTGAGGTCTGAGTCGTTAAGTAACTTACTCAGGCTGCATAGTAAGTGACAGGAGCAAACTTGTACCTAGGCAGGCTGACCCACTGTCCATCCTCAACCATTACACCACACCAACCCAAAGGCCCCCTAGTTTCAGACACGTGAATCAGATGCTCCTAGCTTCTTGTGGCCTTTCCAGAACGGAAGGGTCTAGAACTGTAGTTACGCTCTTTCCAAGCACAAAAGAGTGACCTCTTCCTCCTGCCTCAGATTTTTGATTGTCCCCGGCTGAAGTTTTCTGAGATTCCCCAACGCCTCACAGCTCTGCTGTTGCCCCCTGACCCAATTGTCATCAATCACGTCATCAGGTGAGGCCCTGGCTTGCTCCTCAGACCAGGGAGTCATTTCCTCCTGTCCTGCCTGTCCCTCCCATTCCAATGCCCCCTCCTTCCCCACTGCATCTGCCCTGGGGCCCTTGGCCTCTGTGGGGGCAGATGACCACCAAGGGCTGGACTTCCTGGCAGTGTGGACCCATCGGACCAGAAGAAGACGGCGTGCTATGACATTGATGTAGAGGTGGAGGAGCCACTGAAGGGGCAGATGAGCAGTTTCCTCCTGTCCACGGCCAACCAGCAGGAGATCAGTGCTCTGGACAGTAAGGTGGGGCCAGAGCCCAGAGCTGCAGTGGGATGTTAACCCAGAAATGACAGAGTACAGACAGAACAGACATGCATGGGCCTATGGAGAGATGGACTTACCCCCTCCCCGGGACTGTAGAGGCCTGGGGCCCAAGGGAGAGTTCGTTAAAGGAACAGCAGCATTCCTTCCCCCACGTGCCTCCCTTCTCCTTCCCCCTTCTTCCACATCACCACAGCCAGGTGAACCTTCTGTCTTTCTACCTGTAGATCCATGAGACGATTGAGTCCATAAACCAGCTCAAGATCCAGAGGGACTTCATGCTAAGCTTCTCCAGAGACCCCAAAGGCTACATCCAAGACCTGCTCTGCTCCCAGAGCCGGGACCTCAAGGTGAAGGGGACTTGGGGAGCACTGGATGGAAGACAAGCATATCAGGAAGACAGTAAAGTTTGTACACAGGGACAGGAGGGGTCCGAGCTCAGGGCTCACTCCTATCTCCCTCCCAGGTGATGACAGATGTGGCAGGCAACCCTGAGGAGGAGCGCCGGGCTGAGTTCTACCACCAGCCCTGGTCTCAGGAAGCTGTCAGCCGCTACTTCTACTGCAAGGTGTGAAGGGGCCCGGGCACCTCAAGCCCCTCCTAACTCTGAGAAACTTCCCTCCTCAGCCTCCAGTGCCCTTGCCACTCCACCATGTCCCTCACCTCCTGGGAGCCCTCCCTGCTCCCAGATGCTCTTCCGGGGTGGGCAGCGGGTGGGTAGGGCCGTCGTGTCACTCACCAGCAACACCGCAACCCTGCTCCTGCTCTGATTTCTCTCAAGATCCAGCAGCGCAGGCAGGAGCTGGAGCAGTCGCTGGTGGTGCGCAACACCTAGGAGCTCTGCGAATGAGCACCGCTGCGGGCCCGGGCCGCCTGACCCAGGCTCTGCCAGCACCCCTCTGCCCACCTGTGGGTGAGGCGGGGAACTGGATTAAAGGTCATTCATCTGCTAGCAGCTGTG
The DNA here is from genome assembly GCA_027563665.1 of Antrozous pallidus. Taxonomy (NCBI): domain Eukaryota; kingdom Metazoa; phylum Chordata; class Mammalia; order Chiroptera; family Vespertilionidae; genus Antrozous; species Antrozous pallidus. Next base: position 5,503,283 of record CM050521.1, read on the forward strand.
TGGTCATTGGCAATTGGGAGAGAGGAGGAAAGGGAGGCAGTAGGTCCCTCTGGGAAAATTCCCCAGCCCCTCCCTCATTCTTCTCCTGACTCCGTTTCCCTAGACCTAAAATCACTTTGGCAGAATACACTTTTAATCACATTTTCTTATTTAAAAAAATACAGCCACAACCTCTCCATCCATCTTGTCTTGCCCTCCTGGGGCTGAGGCAGAAAGGGGAGCCACGGCAGGCCCGAGGCTAGGTGCTGTTGCCCTGCTCTTGCTCGAACAGGGCCATGGCGAGCTGGGCCCGGCCAGCCAGCCCCTCCAGGTTACTTAGGCGGCAGCGGTGATAGAGTTCCTCACTGAGCCGAGGGCTGCAGTCCCGCAGGGAGAACTTCTGCACCAGCCCTGGCTCCACGGCTCGGAAGAGGTGGAGCCCTGAGAACCGGAGGAACACATCCATCACCTCCAGCCCCTCCAGGGCTTCCTCCTCTTCCTGGCCTGCCAGTTCAGCAGCCAGCCGTGCGCGGGCAGCCAGGTAGTCGGCGTTGTAGAAGCAGCCCTCTGCGGAAGCCTGGCGGTCAAACCGGCCTCCTCCAGGAGCCCCCCGGGCAGGGTCAGCACCAGGAGGGGATGGGGGGTCAGGGCCAGCCCCCGGGGGAGACCTCTGTGGTGCCAGGGCGGGATGGAACTCCTGGAAATGGATGGGGAAGAAGGCCTGCCATCCAGAGATGGCATTCATGCGGCAGCGGTTGAGCACTTCTGGTCCAGGCCGAGTCCACACAGTGGTGAGGAAGAAAAGCGTGTCCACCGGATGCTTCTTAGACACCACGTCCATGAGCCGTACCTGAGAAGGGGCCTCTGCCCGCACTGCGAGCCAGGCCAGCCTTGTCCCAGGGTACCGTCGCTCCAACTCGGCCACTGTAGCCTTCACCCCAAGAAACGGGTCCAGGGCCCCCCGACCACCTTCCTGTGGCCCATAGACCAGCAGGAGGGTGAGCAACACATGCTCTCGTGGCTCCAGAACGCTGGCCGCAAAGGCGTCGAGGAAAGCAGGGGCCAAAGCAGCTTCCGCCACCGGAAGCGGCAGCACCAGCTGCACACGGGTGGCCTCTGTGACATAGGGCATAGGCAGGATTTCCACTCGACTCAGCGGCCGGAGCAGGCTGACCCTGCGGGCCAGAGCCCGCCGGTGCCCACGCTGCGTCACGGCTTCCAGCAGTAGGTCCAAGGTGTATTCCATGCCCCGCGCTGGGTCGAAGCGCCGATAGCCATTGAGCAGCCGCTGCTTCTGGAATCGCAGCTGGGGCTGATAGCGCCGATTCAGCTGCTCCAGAGCTGTCTCCACAGCATCGCCCACGTCCGCCCGGTTAGCCCCTTGCAGGGGGCACTTGGGCGCCCCATCTGCACAGGAGAAGGTGTGCTGCTCTGTGAAGTAGTCCCAGCCCAGCACCTCAAATCGAGAGCGCGGTGTGAATGGGGCCGGGAGCCCCACAGGCCAGCTCAGCCCTGCCTCCCCCTCGGGGGTCAGCACAGTCAGGTTCCGGATCTGAGCCTAGGGCAGGAGGGACACACAGTTAGTCAAACAGGGAGCTAGGGAGTCCTCAGGACCCGACCCATTCTGGGCTTTGAGCTCTGTTCTGACACTTGATGGGGTGCCCCTTGGCTAATCACTCAATTCCCTGTACCTTACGTTCATATGCAGTAGGCATATGAATGATAGCCCCTGTACCCAAATGCAGTGAGGAGGTGGAGGCGGGGAGGCAGAGAGAGGAATGTGCTTCGGCAGGCAGACCTTAAAGCACCGTGAAATACAAAGCTCAACTGCTCCCTCTCCCAACCCAATGTACTCCCATCCTCCTGAAAACACACCTTTGTGTTCACCTGTACTTCACCGCTGACACCCCCACAATAAACTAGAATATTCTTCAAATGCTTGGTTTTTTTGAGGACGGGGTGGAAGTTAGGGGACTTTGAGGTTGTGGCCTCCTTGGTGGAGAGGCGCTATTGGAGTGATGCACTGTTCCAAGCCCTGACCCTCACAGTTCACCATCAAACCCTTCTACTGCATCCGGGTCTTTCCAGGAGCTCATCTGATGATTGGCCTGCACCCAAGAGCCCCTTCTCTCTGGAGCTGCTTTAAATTTAGGTATGGTTAACCCTAGCTGGTTTGGCTCTGTGGATAGAGCATCAGCCTGCAGACTAAAGGATCCTGGGTTTAATTTCAGTTAAGGGCATGTACCTCGTTTGCAGGCTTGATACCTGGCCCTGCTCGGGGCATATGCGGGAGGCAACCAATAGATGTGTCTTGTCTCTCTCACATCGATGTTTCTCTCTCTGTCTCTCCCCCTCCCTTCCACTCTCTTGAAATATCAATGGAAAAATATCCTTGGGTGAGGATAAAAATAAAATTTAGGTATGGTCAGCTTTTTCCTACTCCACCAGCCTCCCCCTCAGCTGCCACTCACTCCAGCTGACCCGGCTCACCTGCAGTTGCTCTATTTCGCTGTATGTCTGCTCCAGCTCCAGAGTGCTGAAGCGCTTGTGGAGCCGGTACATGAGGGTCCCCTCCGAGACAGGGTGCACTGCAAAGGCACTCAGGAAAGCCGAGCTTCTCTCCTTCTCTGGGTCTCTGTTTTTGGCTAATTCAAATGAGCGATACTGCTGCCCCTAGACGGACCAATCAGACCAATCAATGCCACACTCGGAGCTGCTCATCTCAATCCGCCCTGACCAAACCCAGCATTCACCCCTATGACTGCAAGGACGGAGGAAGTGGGGGCCTTACTCTCACTGCTAAATTTTGGAAAAAAGACTGTTCAGTAGGCAACTAAGGGTACTCTCTTCCCCAGAGAGCCCCACTGCTTCTCCAGGGAATGAACACCACGAGGCAGCAAGTGCTCCTAAGATGCCAGTCCCAGAGACAGGGCAGCTCTCAGGGCTAGAACAGGGATTACCTCACTTCTCCAAAAGAGTAGCCATCTCTAGAACATTCCCAGATTGTTCACGACTGCGGGTGTCAGGGAAGGGGAAGGAGGGAGCGGGGCAGATGGATGGAGGACTGATGAGGAGGGGGCACCTTTCTATCTTCTCACAGGGTCCTTGACAAGATGCCATTTTTGACAGCCCCCAGGTCTGAGACTGCCTGAGGTCAGCAGGGCAGCCAGAGGCATACTCCATATCTGTGAAGGGCAAACCAGAGGCTGCCATGTGCTGCTGGGAAGGAGCCAGCATCACCTACCCTGGAGACCAATCCCTCGGTCACTACTAAGTTGTCAGGGACCCGGACTGACTTGAAAGGGCTGTCACCTGGTGCTGTGAGACACAGCCGATACCCAGAGAGTCGATGAGGCAGCGGCCAAGCCACTCATCAGGACGGGCACTGAGAATGTCCCCTCGGCAGCCATCCAGATGTGGCCGCAATCGAAGTAGGAGACTCCGAGACAACAGGTAGCCAAAGCCCCCATGGCAGTACCGGGCCTGCTCGCCAGCGCCAATGAACTCCTCCGCCCGGCCCAAATACAGGTCTTGGTTGATGCTGAGGTGGCCAGCAAGGGCTGCCAGGCGGGGGGCCTGCACATACGTGTCATCCTGCATGAAGAAGAACCAGTCGTAGTCGGCCCCAAAGTGTGTGTGAAGATGGCGCAGGGTCTCTGACATGAGCCAGGCCGGTCGCTCGTCCCCATGAGATACCACCTGCATCCCTGCTGGAGCCCGGGCCCCTCGCTGCCCAGTGAAGTAGAGTAACCGAGGGAAGTGGTGGGCAACTGTGCGGTTCACAGCCACAGCCAAAGTGGACAACGTGGCCCGAGAAGTCAGAACAGCCACCAGCAACCGCTCCCGAGAGCCCAGCTCTGTCTGGATGTACCGAGTCCTGTGGAGAGACCAGTCTGTCAAGGGTCAACTCCCTCATCTCAAGAACCCAGCTTGTATAGCATACACATCCCTCTAGAAACGAGATAGTTAACTATCTCTAGAAATGAGATAGTTAAAGGTGAGAAAAGAGAAGCAACAGAGCTCATCAGTTTGAATTAGCTCCTGGAGTACGTAAGCATCCTCTGAATAGCTGACATTGGGGAAGGGTGTACTAATGATGGATTAGATGAAGTAAATGCAATTCCTACCCTCTTTAAGAACACCCAGCATTAATATGACACGTATGGGTGAGACTTTCTTAGACTGAGGAAGAGGGAAAAAAAAATAGAACCAACTACGATAGTAAGACTTGCTCCATGAAGCCCACCCAACACAGATTACCAATGAAGGCAGAGGCAAGGCCTTAGAGCAGCCCTAAAGTGGGGTCGGGGCTGTGCACACACGCAGCTCTCACCTCAGCACCTTCTTGTAAGGCTTGTTGGGATCCCTATAGTAGGGGACGATCCGGGGTTTGAACTCTTCATTACTTTGGTCAAGCCCAATTCCTGAATCAGGATTCTGCAGGCCTCCTGGTTCCCCCACAGCCTCTGCACAGGGATCTTCTCCCTCACCCTGGATCCAGGAAACCCGCAAGAGGCTCAGGCTGCATCCCAGAGACAGTCCCAGGATGAGGGGCAGTGCTGGTCGCAGAAGAGCCAACAGGGAGCTCAGTCGCATGGTGTAGGCCCTGCTGTGCGAACGCTCCAGAGGGCACAGCCTCAAGGATCACTCAGTGGGTTGACAGGTGCCAGGGCACTGGTAGGCATGCAGTTTTAACCAGGGAACCTGGGGTCCATGAGGTCAGCGGCAGAACAAGGTGTGTTTGCTTCCAGGCCTAGCATCCCCAGTAAGCTGGACTGTCCTGTCTTCACAGTCCTGTCTGGCTGGTCTCCAGTTACCAAAGTGCCAGGTCTAACCCTCAGTCCAAATGGCAATAAGTATTAGAATCAAGTTCACCTACTAATGGCTTATGGTCTGTTTTCCAGTAGAAAAGGGAGGCAACAAAACTCACTCCTGCCAAACTTAACCCAAAAAGGACCACACACATATGTAGACTAAGTCAAGAGCCAGCAGCAACTGATAAAGGAGAGGTCAGGGGAAAGCTCATGCCTCATCAGAACAGGGCCCACTTGGAGGAGCTGCCTCCCTAACCCTGTCCCCAGAATGCCTGACCTGGCCCGGTTCTTCAATTTATGAAAGGGATCAGGGCCTCTTTCTACTTTACTCCCGAGTGCCAACGAAACACAGGATGGAGTAACCTCCTCCCAGTCAGGAGCGGTCAAGAGCCACTGGCCTGGCACAGGAAGCTCTGCCCACCCAAATGAGGGGGCAGAGAGCGAAAGCCAGCCCCCAGCTGTCAGAGGAGCACAGTGGCTGACAGAGCCATTTTGCAGCACCTCCTTCCCCAATCCCAAGTGCTCAGAGGCTGGTGCTGCCCACTCCCTCTTCAGGAGGACAGGAGGCAAGTGACAGTAACTGAGACGGTGTCAAGAGTTCCTCGCTGTCCGGTTTTACCAAGGTCCCAGGTACCCAAACCAAACCAAACCAAACCGAGAGGCCGAGGACAAGCGGCTCGAAGCCACGCAGGGGGTCTGGAAAGGCAGGCTGAGGCTCGCTGGCCGCGGATGCTCCCTTCTAGTCCTGGAAAGATGGCTCAAAGCGACTTTTAGCTGTTAGTCTCCAAACAGAAATAAAACCGGCTGCGTCACGGAGCTGTCGCGGGGCGGGGACTGAGAGGAGGGCAAAGACCCCGTGCTCGGGGCCTGCGGCTGCGGGCGGAAGAACAGGGGCACCCCGAGGCCGATGGTGGAGGCCCCGGCAGCAGGGCCCCCGTCGCAGGGTAAAGGATGTGACCGCCGCGAGCAGCGCCGTCCCCGGGAGCCGGGGGAGGGCGTGGGGCGGGACCTGCGCCGTCGCCGGGAGCGGCGCCCAGTCGCCAGGAATGGTGGGATAAGGGTGGAAAGGAGGAACAGACCCCAGGTCCCGCGGAGGCGCCGGCTCCGCCGCCGCAGCTGCCACCTCACAGCCCGGTCCCTCCTTCCTCTTCCGCTCGCTGTCAGTCCCGTCTCTATGGTGACCGCATCCGGCCGCTCTCTCCGCCGTGCCCTCTCTATGGCCGCCCGGCCTTCTCGGCACCGCGTGCCGCGGTCCGGGACTGTGTCCGCGCGGCCAGCCACCGCCCCTCACGAACAAGCGTGAATTCCACGGCTGATACTCCGACTGGCCCCTCAGCGCCACAAACCTTCAACCTCAACTCCCATCTGCCCTGGAAAATAATGCCTCTCCCTCCGCGATCACGTTTCCGCCCCCAGACCTCTCCCAGCGCGGAACCCCCTCCGCTCGGCTCTGTCAGATCTGTTAGTTGCCTACGACGTTGCAGGCCGTAGTCGTGGGTACTGAGTCTCTGGTGCCGGACGGAGTGGACGTGGTCCCTTCCCGCGGGAGGCTGAGAGCTGACACTGAGCTCACACCGACTGGTAAAATGTAAACTGAGGCAGGTGTCATAAGTGCCATTGCAGACACGCCGGGGCCAGTGGGAAAACATGACAGGAAGAATTAGACTGGGAATTTGGGAATGCTGAGAATCCAAAGTTTCAGTAAGTTACCCAAACAAAATGTGAGTTTTCCAGGTAAAAAGTAGAGCCCTGGAAAAGGAAAGAGATTGGCTGAGAAGAAAAACTGGGGAGGCCAAGGCAGCTAGGGCCCGGTGAGAGAGGGGAAAGCAGCCCAGGGGAGGTTGGGGGGAAGGGGGGGAGCAGGGAGGGTTCCCAACCGGGATCACAGCCCTGGGAAATCTGGAAGTGTACGTGAGTAACTTTGTTGCCAAATGTTTGCGGGGAAGAGCCAAGAATGTTAGATGTCTTGTACCTTGTAAGATAGTATCACGCAAGTAACAATTGTCCCACTGGCCCAGCTGGTGTGTCTACTCGTTGAGCGTCGACCCATGAACCAGGAAGTCACTGTTCATGCTTGGGTTTTAGACTCCGTCTCCAGTTGAGAGCGTGTGGGAGGCAGCCAATCAATGATTCTCTCATCATTGATGTTCGATTCTCTCATCATTGATGTTCGATTCTCTCATCATTGATGTTCGTATCTCTCTCTCCTTCTCCCTTCCTCTCTCTGAAATCAATAAAAACATATTAAGAAAAGTATGTTTCTTTTTTAAAATGTTTCTATTGAACATTCATGTAAGTGAAAACACGGATCATCATAATTGATCCTTGAACCTATATGTTATATATAAAAGATGAGGTAATTTTGCAGGGTTGTGATATGTGCTGAGTTTTTAAGGAATTTAATTATCATGTAAATGGAAAGAAGATTGTGCTTTGTTTTGTTCAGGAGTTTATTGAGTTACCATAACGGGTAGCAGTGTCACTCACAGTGTTCTGTCTGCATTTATACTCTCATATTCAAGGTAATGCTATGTATAGATAAAAGCATTGAATTATGTTTCCTAGCATAGTGATTTTTTCTTCTGTTAGGGTTAAGACACCATAATTTTTTAAAAAATTTATGTGTGTAGTTAAGTTATACATCTATAAACTTTATCTCAAAACAGTAAAGGGAGTGTCATAAAAATATTTGCTATTAAAAGGGAACACCAGAACTGATAAGAGTTAAGAGCCATCATTCTAGGAAGTATGTAAGATAGAACTCACCAGGACTGTTATCCTTTGCTGCATTTTGATCTTATTCTCATGTAGACCACAGCTGATTGCCACTCAGCAACTGGCACATAAAAGGTGGTAAATGACTTGTTAGAAGAAACTCTGAAAAGCAGAGTAAGGACACTCACCTGGATGTGGGAAGATAATAGGTTCCAGATAAGCATTGTCCAATGGAAATATAATCTGAGCCACAAATGTGAGCCATATATGTAATTTAAATTTTCTCATATTTTATTATAGTATTAAATATATCCAAAATATTATTTCATATTCATATGTATACATATATATACATATATACATATATATATATATATATATATATATATATATATATTTACTGATTTCAGAGAGAAAGGGAGAGAAAGAAAGAGATAGAAACATCAATGATGGGAGAGAATCATTGATGGGCTGCCTCCTGTACAACCCCCTGCTGGAGATGGAACCTGAAACCCAGGCATGTGCCCTGACTGGGAATCGAACTGTCACCTCCTGGTTCATAGATTGAGATGATGCTCAACCACTGAATCATGCAGGCTGGATTCCAAAATTTTATTTCAACATATAATCAATGTAAAAAATTGACTTATTTTACATCCCCCCATATGCAATCTTTGAAATTGAATGCATATTTGATACAGCTTATCTCAATTCAGACTAGTCACATTTCAAATTCAAGTTCAAGTGCTCCATAGCCACATGTGGCTAGAGGCTGCCAATTGAACAGCACAGTTCCAGACCCTTCTCAATAACTTCCTAGGTAATTCTGGATGAGACATTTCCTTCCTTGGGTCTTGTTTCTTCATATTTATTTATTTTTTAAATTTTTATTTATTTTTTACAGAGAGGAAGGGAGAGGGATAGAAAGTTAGAAACATCGATGAGAGAGAAACATTGATCAGCTGCCTCTTGCATACCCCCTACTGGGGATGTGCCCACAGCTAAGGTACATGTCTTTGACTGGAATCGAACCGGGGACCTTTCAGTCCACAGTCGTTTCTTCATATTTAAATGATGAGTCCAGACTAAATGTTCTTGCTTCCAGCACTAACCTGTGATTTTTCCTATTTAGCCAGTCCTTCCCTACTCTACTTACCTCTCTCCATTTCCCCATTTCTTCTCCTCTCATTGACAAATCTGTTCCCTGAAAGATATGTAAACCCTCATGCTGTGCTGAAGGAAGACTGCGAAACAATTGTTGATTCATGGGAAATCCTGGAGATGATTAGTTGCTATATAGGTGGCTTCTTGAAGTAACTGGTTATAGCCTTTCTCTTGTTACCCTAAACCGTTTTACAGAGCTGGAGTTCAGGAACCAGAAAATTCTGGACTTAAATCCTGCTACTGTCTCCTACCAGCAGTGATGTTTTATTAACAGCTCTGTGCCTGTTTCCAATATGTAAAATGGAAATACCCACCTCAGGGTTTGCTGGGGGAGATTAGTGGAGTTGCATAGATGAAGGGGCATAATAAACATTAGTTCTCTGTCATGTGTAGCCTGCCCATAACCACACATTTTAATGAGGTTGGGAAAGGGAAGCATATTTTAGGTGTCTGAAAGAGTGGTTTTCTGTGATCCATAACATATATAACTTATTGGAGTCACAAAGAAAGACTTTACACTCAGCTATTATCTATATTCTTTACCTAAAACAATGTTTCTGTCCAGAGTAGATGCTTACTATTTGTCAAATGTATTAAATAAAATAAATATTCAGTGTATACTTAGGCAAGGATTCTACTAGTAGCAGAAAAGGCAAAAGGAAGCCTACTCTGGCTAAGTAATTATTAACCAACTAGAGGCCCGGTGCATGAAATTTGTGCGTGGGGCAGCGGGGGGGGGGGGGGGGTGCCTACTGGGATCAGGCCTAAACAGGCAGTCGGACATCTCTCTCACAATCCAGGACTGCTGGCTCCAAACTGCTCACCTGCCTGACTTGCCCCTAACTGCTTCTGCCTGCCAGCCTGATCATCCCTTATCCACTCCCCTGCCAGCCTGTTTGCCCCCAACTTCCCTCCTCTGCTGGCCTGGTCACCCCTAACTGCCCTCCCCTACAGGCTTGATTGCTCTCAACTGCCCTCCCTTGCAGGCCTGGTCCCCCCACCAATAGCCCTCTCCTGCAGGCCTGGTCACCTCCAACTGCTCTTCCCTGCAGGCCTGGGTCCCCCCCACCCTAACTGCCCTTCCCTGCAGGCTTGATTGTCCCCAACTGCACTCCCTTACAGGCCTGGTCCCTCCCAACTGCCCTCCCCTGCTGGCCATCTTGTGGTGGCAATCTTGTGTCCACATGGGGGCAGAATATTTGACCACATGGGGGCAGTCATCTTGTGTGTTGGAGTGATGGTCAATCTGCATATTACTCTTTTATTAGACAGGAGAGAGGCCTGGTGCATAGGTGGGGGCCAGCTGGTTTTCTCTGAAAGGTCTCCCAGATCAGGGTGGGGGTTTTCTTAGGGTGTGGGGCACCTGGGCAAGGGGCCTGTGGTGGTTTGCAGGCCAGCCACACCCCCCAGCAACCCAAGAAGAGGCCCTGGCATCTGGGATTTATTTACCTTCTATAATTGAAACTTTGTAGCCTTAAGCAGAGGCCTGGGCCCCAGGGCTGCAGAAGCTTGGCTTCCTCCATTGTCGGGGGCAACCCTGGCCTCTGCTCTCTCCAGCTCTGTGGCCATTTCTGTTGGATTTATGTATCTTCTATAATTGAAACTTTGTAGCATTGAGTGGAGGCCTAGGCTGGCAACAGCAGGTGGAAAGCTTGGCTTCCTCCATTGCCGGGGAAACCAAGCCTTGCTCCTGCTCTAAGTGGCCACATCCACCTTGGTTGGGGCTTATTTGCATATTCTATCCTGATTGGCTGGTGGGTGTGGCTTGTGGGCATTGCTTGTGGATGTAGCGGAAATATGGTCAATTTGGATATTACTCTTTTATTAGATAGGATTAACAATAATTAAGTTCTAATCTTGCCTTAGCCAGTAATTAGAGCAAGGCTCTTGACTGAAGGGTCTCAGATTCCATTCTAGTCAAGGGCATGCCTATACCTGGGTTGCAGGCTCGATCCCCCAACCCAGTCTGGGCATGAGTGGAAGACAACCAATTGATACGTCGTTCTCACCTCGATGTTTCTCTCTGCCTCACTCTCTAAAAATATCAATGATGTTCATATTTTCTGCCTATGTTTTAATTGGGTTTTCTCTTTATTGATATGTAAGAGGTCTTTGTATATTATTGACACAAGTCCTCTTTCATAGATGTGATTTCCAAATATTTTCTCCCAGCTTGTGGTTTGTCTTTTCATTCTCTCTTTTTTAAAAAATATATTTTATTGATTTTTCACAGAGAGGAAGGAAGAGGGATAGAAAGTCCGAAACATCGATGGGAGAGAAACATCGATCAGCTGCCTCTTGCACACCTCCAACTGGGGATGTGCCTGCAGCCAGGGTACATGCCCTTGACCGGAATCAAACCCGGGACCTTTCAGTCCACAGGCTGACACTCTATCCACTGAGCCAAACCGGTTCGGCCACGTTCATTTTTTTTTTAATCTTCACAGGGAGTAACAATTTCTTTTGCTTCCCTCCAACTGTGTCACTGATGGTGTAGCACTGCTGGTCAGAAGCCTGTGGAGGTTAACAGGGATCACGAAATGTCTGCTTTGCACTTGAAGCTACAAATTTGGGATTTACAGCGTAGGCGATGAGAAATCTGTCAGGTTCACAGGAAAAGTAAGGGACTGATGATAAAGGTACACTCAGAAAGAGGTCTTCCCACCAAACTTTGCATGGTTTCTATTGAAATCTGACCATTCTGGAGTGAGTAGGCTAAGGTGGCAAGTTTTAGGAACACGATCTGCACCTTCTACAAGTTTGGTTAACGCTGGATTAGCCTCTTAAATCTGGATTTCAAGAAACCGGGACGCTTTCCTTGCATGCAGGACAGCTTTCTGTTTGCAACCGCCTCTCTCTTCCTCCTTTTCCCTCCTCTGCTTACCCAACGTTTAGACTCCATTCTATTGCCTGATGCAGTCTGGGAAGTGTAGTCGCTCGCCCTGCTACCTAAAAGGGAGGCCCTATAAACTCGGTATCTCCACACAACTCAACAGATTTTCGAGAGGTGTGGTAAAGCGTGGAAGATCCAACCTGCTTATCCGAGGAGCAACCTGGGATTTGCAGTTTCCAGCAGCCAAAGCGCTCCTGCGAATGGAGGGGTCCAGGACTCTAATCTACCCCGGCCTCGCGCATCACAATGACATCAGAGGCCTGTGAGGCCCCCTGAGATATGCCGTAGTTCTCGGGGAGTGTTCTCTGCCTCGGCAGCTGGGACTTGAGGACCACACTTCCCAGGAGTCTGAGCGCCGGCGCGCTAGAGCCGCGCAGACCCGTGATTGGCTGGTGAGCCGGCCGCACGCGGAGGAGCCCCTAGAGCAGCTCCGTTGCGACAGAGGCCGAGCGGCGAGGCCCAGTGAGTTGGGGGAAGAGGCGCTGGGGGAGGGTGCTGGCCAGTGGAGGGGAAGGAGGATGAGAAGAGGGAGGAGGGACGGGGTCGGGGTGGATGGAGGAATCTTCGGGGTAGTAGAAAAGGCAAAGGGGGAGAAACTGACGGGCGGGGTTTGGGGTCCGTTTCGGGGGTTGGCGTGTGAGGAGACGCTGAGGGGATTCACCCGGGTAGCGGGAGGACAGTGCGTCCGGGGGAGAAGCGGGCTGGTTGGTGTGGAAGGCCGAGAGGAGGCCCGTGGCGGACGGGAGGAGGTAGCCCGACAACGAGGCGGACGGCTGGAGCGCGGAATGCCAAGTTGCGAGGAAACCGGAGACGGGACCTCTGCCCTCTGCCGAGTGGCTGAACCCGGTCCCCGTCGGGCGCCCTGAACGAGGAGAGTTTCCAGAGGAGGCAGGCCGTGGGGATTGGTGGACAAAGCCCGAGGGAAGAGATGCTAGGATTAAAAGAGCGGCCGAGGATCAACGTTGGTTTGAGAAACTGACAAAGTTGGGAACGACCGGGCCGGGGCGGAGCTGGGTCCCGAGGTTTGATAGGAAAATCCTTAGGAGGGATGGAGCAAGGCCTGGGGCATTCTCCCTAAGTTCAGACTTTTTGGGGTGTTTGCCCTCCTTCAGGCTCCCTGAAAGAACAGTGACCTACCCCTGTGGTTCATCACCATGCCCTCCGACCTGGCCAAAAAGAAGGCAGCGAAAAAGAAGGAAGCTGCCAAAGCACGACAGCGGCCCAGAAAGGGACATGAAGAAAACGGAGATGCTGTCACAGAACCACAGGTGGCAGAGGAGAAAAACGAGGGGGTCAATGGCCAAGAGACCACAGGTGAATTGAGGGGGAGGTGGGTTCCAGGGATGGTTGCTAGGACTTAATGGATGCATGCCCCAGCCAGAGTCTGGATCCTGGTGCTGGGGGCGTGAATACTGTATCTGGTGCCAGAAACTTTTCATGAACCAAAACAGTAGCATTGGAGCTTTTGACACCTTGTTACTGTTCAGGGAAACAACACAGGCTTCTCACATACCCAGGGGCAAGCAAATATGAGAGCTGTGCTACTTTGTTGCTCTGTCTACTAGACTGTGAGGAGGAGGTCAGCTCCCTGCCCCTTTCTCAGTTTCCGTTTCTACACCTGGTGGTCAGTGTGCCAGGCTCTTTGCCAAATTACACCCTTGTCCTCTTATGAATTACTTTATGGATTTTTTCCTGGGAAAGGGATATATTTCTGTTATTTATAGTTTGGAAAATAATTAGTGAGCACTACTCCAGTACTGGACACTGTTCTACATACTGGAGTACCATAAACACAGTATGCCCTCGAAGAACTGACAGTCTAGGTGGGGAAACATGGCAGTGTGTGATAAAGAATATTCCAGCCTTAGCCGGTTTGTGTCAGTGGATAGAACATCGGCCTGTGGACTGAAGGGTCCCATGTTTGATTCCGGACAAGGGCACACGCCTGGGTTTTAGGCTTGATCCCCAGTGGGGGGGGCATGCAGAAAGCAGCTGGTCAATGATTCTCTCTCATCATTGATGTTTCTATCTTTCTCCCTTCCTCTCTGAAATCAATATTCTATATATATATATGGAAAAGAAAAATGATGCTAAAATAAAAGAAAAAATATTCCAGGCTCTTGATAGTCTATTTCCAGCCCTCTGTCCTCTCCCCAGAAAACTCTCTAAACAGGCCTTCTCAATACAGACTATTATTATTCCTTGAGTAGTCACCACATTTCTGTCCTACACACTGAGTTCTAATACCACAATTTTTTGTGCTATTACATTTGATCTTCTCAAAGCCTTTCCCAATCAAACCTAACCTTAATATTTCCATTTACTACACTCCTGTGCTGTCTTATGCTGTTATCTTTTTATGTTTTCTCTTGTTTTTTCACCTAAATTGTTTGGTCTTTGCAGGGACCATGTCTTGGGTAATGTTGTTTTGTGTGGCCAGCCTTGCAGATAGAGGTGCTAAGTAAATGTTTGAAGAGGAGAGGAGAATCACTAATGCCAATTATGCTAGACAGGTGGAAATTCAGAAAAAGTGGGAGTTAAAAATGATTGAGAGGAGAGAATTGAATGGTAAGAATTGTCTCCAAAATAAGAATTACAGGAAAAAACTGGTGCATTGAAGTCAGGTCATGGGGAAGTTTTATTCTTGGCCGGAGGAAGGGAGGGATGAGAAGTTAAGAATGGTGGGAGTGAACAAGCTGATTTGTGATCTCTAAAATAGAGAGTTGGGGTCCCCTCTAGATGCTCAGGAACCATGGTAAGCTGTATCATTGGTTCTATGGGGACTTTCTGGATGAACTGGAAAGGTAGAAAACTGAATCCCACTTTGAGACTATTGTCCACTGTTCTCATTACAAATTTCTTTACTCTTCCTCTTCTATGAAAATAGAATTTCCCAGGGAACCCAGATATAGCAACCCCATTTCAATAATACAGGATCTTTGGGTTTTACTTTGCTTCCTCAGGGAGATACTATTATGAAATGTGACAAACCCTCTCAAAACATTCCTTATTGCCAGGAACCGTGTCATTTCTGCTTTCATAATTAATAGGTCCTCTCTTCTCTCTGGATTTGGGATTATTTGATAATCTTGGTCACCATTCTCCAACCTTTACCAATTGCTGTTGCCATGTGATCTTCCTTAGATAGTAAGGTATGAAAATATCAAGATAAGTAGCAGAGAAAGTGACCTCTGACCAACAGTTCCACCTTCTTTACAATGTGAGACACTAAAAGACAGGCACTGTAGTTCAGCTGGTCCCCTAGTTTGGGGAATGAGTAGAAGGGACAGTACTCACTCTGGTGAAGTTTGTTCCAGAATCTTTTTTCCATTTCTTCAAAGCTATGCACTTGTCTTTTGAGCCCATTTTCTTGGATGTTGTAGGCTAGACAATGAGATCTGTTTAAGTCTCTTTGTTTTGAAGCTCAGAAGATGACTTAGGTCATAGATGCTATAAACTGGAAGAGATCAAAAGAAAATGGCATAGCCCTAACTAGTTTGGCTCAGTGGACAGAGCATCGCCCTGCAGACTGAAGGGTCCCAGTTTTGATTCCAGTCAAGGGCATGTACCTTGGTTGCGAGCACATCCCCAGTAGGGGGCTTACAGGAGGCAGTTGATTGATGTTTCTCTCTCATTGATGTTTCTATCCCTCTCCCTTTCTCTCTGTAAAAAATCAATAAAAAATATTTTTTTTTAAAAAAAAAGAAAAAATGGCATATAGCCTTCCTTTAATTTTGATCTTCCCCTTACCTGAGCAGATGAAGAGTTAGACTAGGGATTGTCAACTTTTTTCTATAATGCTCCAAATAGTAATGTAATATTTTAAACAATAAAGAATTAAAGGAAAAAAAAAAAAAGAGTGTTAAGATATTGGTGGATTTCTCCTAATGTCACTGAACAAGAAAAAAAAATCCAGATAGTAAATATTTGTGGCTTTGTGGGCTACACATGTGGTCTCTTTCAGCTGTTCAATTCTGTCACATAGTAGAAAGCAGCCATAGACAATCCTCTATAATAAAAGAGAAACATGCAAATTTGACCATACCTTCGCTCCTGATTGGCTATACTACCAGCCAATCAGGAGTGGGGGTGGGGCCAAGTGGCTTGAGCACCGGCCGGCGGGTGGAGATGAAACGGCAGTGGCAGTGAGCGCCCAGCTCCTGGGTGTTGTGAGGGGAAGTGGTGGCGGCAGCAGGGGGCGCCCAGCCCCCGGGCACCATGAGTGGAAGTGGCGGTGAGCACCCAGCTTCCAGGGCCGGGTGGTTGCAGGCAGCCGGGGCTGAGCTGAGCAGGGCGATGGCTGGATGCCCAAGGCCTAAAGCCTTGCCAGAAGCTTTAGGCCTTGGGCAGGCTGGGGGTGAGCCATCAGTTGGACATCCCCTGAGAGCTCCCAGAATGTGAGAGGGGGCAGGTTGGGTTGAGGGATCACCCACCCCAGTGCACGAATTTTGTGCCCCGGACCCCTTGTATGTAAATAATGAATGTGGCTGTGTTCCAATAAAACTTTTATTTATAAAAGTAGGCAGTTGGCTAGCCTTTTTTTTTTTTTTAAGCCACCTCGCCTCCTAAGCTAAGAATGGTTTTTACGTTTTTTTAGATAGTTACATTTCAAATGATCTTGGTTTTACCACTTATCCTATAAACTTTGAATATTTATCATCTGGCCCTTTAAGAAAAGGTTTATCAGCTACTCATCTAGACATGAACTTCTTTCTCCCTGCTCCATCATCTTCTCAGCTTCTAGTACAGGGACTGGCACAAAGCAAGGCTATGGGAAGCTTGGTAACACAACCATCTATACTAATAAGAGGGTAATATGCTAATTAGACTGGGTAACTGGACATCTTCCGGACGTCTGACTTCCTTCTGGACAGTTAGGGATTGACCAGGCTGGTAGGGGGGCAGTTTGGGGGTGGCCAGGCTGGCAGGGGGGCAATTGGAGGGTGACCAGGATGGCAGGGGGACAGTTGGGGGACAACCAGGCTGGTGGTGGGGGGGGGAGAGTTGGGGGCAACCAGGCAGGCTGGCGAGTGATTAGGAGTCAGCAGTAAGAGAGATGTCTGACTGCCAGTTTAGGGGGTTGTCGGACCCCTTGGGGGATGTCTGGACATCTGACTTCCTTCTGGGAAGTTAGGGGGTAACCAGTAGTCAGACATCCCCCAAGGGGTCTCTGGCTGGAGAGGGTGCAGACCTGGCTGAGGGACACCCCCCTCGCTCCCCCGCCATGTACGAATTTCATGCACTGGGCCTCTGATATTGAAAAAAGACTTAAAATTCCTCCTTGCAGTCAAAACTAAAAACTTTTTCCTCCATTCAAAAAGTATTTTATCAAGCACTTTCATATATATCACAGTGTTTGGGGAGCTGAGGTAGGCACAGAATGACTGTTGTCTGTCTATGGGGCATTCTCCGCCCTCAGTGCTGGTTCCTTGCAAATAAAGCAGGTTTAGCAGTGGCGAGGTGGGCAATGGTGCCAGCACAAGTAATCTGATAAGATGGGGTATTTGGAGACTGCCCTCTCTAAGACTGACCACAAACTACCACACCTTCTGTCTTGGCGTTTGTTGTGCTCCCAAGCTTACCTGTCCAAGGAGGGCACCGAGCTGTCTTCCCCCTCTACTACATCTCTACTCATCCTGAGAACAAGCACATGGTTTTTCTCGTTTCATGGGTTCTACTCTAAAATCACTAAGGGAACACAGATAAGGGGAAGAGACTAAAAAAATCAGAAAATTCTCATACTGGAACCTCGTGTGTAGTTTCTGATTCCTACTTGAAAAGGTAACTAGATCACCTTTTCTCTTTTGGCCTAAGCTGGTGGTCGGCAAACTTATTAGTTAACAGAGCCAAATATCAATAGTACAATGATTGAATTTCTTCAAAACTTTTTAAACTTAAACTTTTTCTAACACCACTTCAAAAGAGAATCACCCAGGCCGTGGTATGTTGTGGAAGAGCCACACTCAAGGGGCCAAAGAGCCGCATGTGGCTTGTGAGCCTCAGTTTGCCTACCACGGGCCTAAGCTTACTAAGACTCCCTCCCCTCCCATTTCTGTCCCACTTTCAGCAATTCTTTGTGGGTACTTTCCTATATAGAAAGGTAGAATAGTGAAGCAGGTAAGAACCTTGGGACCAGACAGGCACTAGTTCAAATTCTGTGCTATCTAACCTCTTCATTTATATACTGAGGATTATAGGTGTATATGTCATAGGGATTATTAGTATTAAGTTAGATGGGAAATGATGATATAGCACAGTCCCAGGCACAGAGTAAACTCAACTACTAGCCAGTTATATTAGCCATAAATACTAATAGTTCTTGGGGGTGGGTGGGAAGAGATCAAAGAACTTGTATTGTATATGCATAACCCACAGACATAGACAATAAGGTTGTGAAGGCTTGGGGTGGGTGTGGAGACAGGTTAGAAGAAATCAATAGAAGGGGAAAGGAGGCATATGTAATACTTTAACAGAATAGATTTTTAAAATATATAACCACTAGAGGCCCGGTGCATGAAATTTGTGCACAGGGGGTGGAGGTTGTCCCTTAGCCCACCATGCACCCTCTCTAATCTGGGACCCCTCGAGGGATGTATGGCTGCCTGTTTAGGCCTGATCTCAGCAGGATCAGGCCTAAACGGGCAGTCGGACATCCTCACAATCCAGGACTGCTGGCTCCAAACTGCTCACCTGCCTCCCTCCTTGATTGCCCCTAACAGCTTCTGCCTGCCAGCCTGATCACTCCCTAACCACTACCCTGCCAGCCTAATTGATGTCTACTGCTCCCCTGCCAGCCTGTTTGCCCCCAACTTCCCTCCTCTGCCGGCCTGGTCCCTTCCGACTGCCCTCCCCCACTGGCCTGATCACCCACAACTGCCCTCCCTTGCAGGCCTGGAACCTCCCAGTGGCCCTCCCCTGCTGGCCATCTTGTGGTGGCCATCTTGTGTCCACATGGGGGCAGGATCTGTGACCATATGGGGGCAGCCCTCTTGTATGTTGGAGTGATGGTCAATCTGCATATTACTCTTTTATTAGGATAGAGGCCTGGTACATGGGTGAGGGCCAGCTGGTTTGCCCTGAAGGGTGTCCTAGATCACACATGCCCCAAGGGTGGGGGTTCCCTTGGGGCATGGGGTGGCGTGGGTGAGGGGCCTGTGGTGGTTTGCAGGCTGGCCACACCCCCCAGCAACCCAAGTGCAGGCCCTGGTATCTGGGATTAATTTATGTTCTACAATTGAAACTTTGTAGCCTGGAGCAGAGCCAAGCCTTCTGCTCACTCTGTGGCGACAGCCATTTCTGTTTGGTTTTATTTAAATTCTATAATTGAAACTTTGTAACCTAGAGTGGAGGCCTAGGTGCTAGGGCTGCAGAAGCTTGACTTCCTCCATTGCCCTGGCAACCCTAGCCTCTGCTCTCTCCAGCTTCATGGCTGCTGCCATTTCTGTTGGGATTATGTATCTTCTATAATTGAAACTTTGTAGCATTGAGTGGAAGCCTACCTAGGCTGGCAAGGGCAGGCGGAAAGCTTGGCTTCCTCCATTGCTGGGGAAACCCAAGCCTCCCTCCTGTTCTCAGTGGCCACAGCCATCTTGGTTGGAGTTTATTTGCATAATTTGCTCCTGGTTGGCTGGTGGGCATGGCTTGATAGGTACAGTCATTTGCATATCACTCTTTTATTAGACAGGATGTTCTGATAGAATGTGGATAGCACTACTTTACAAATCTAGGTAAATGAAAGACATTGTCAATAAAATGCAAAATAAATTTTATTTACTATTGTAAAAAAAAAAGTAATAGTTCTCAATCTAAAGATATAGTCATGCATGAAAAAAACCACTAGTTAATCTCTTGTCTCAGGGTCACTTTGCCTCTGAAACCCTCCAGATTTGGGAACTTCTGGTTTGTCCAGCCTTGGCCTTGCCTGCGGTTTTTCTCTGTAAATTTCCTCACTGGTCCCTTCTGGGCAGCAAGCTTCCTGGAAGCATCTTCTAAACAGGAGTGGGGAATATCTGGCCCTTGGGCCCTATAAGGCCTGCGAAATCATTTGGTCTGGCCCTGCAAAGACATTAGGGATGAGTTAGTTAAAAGTTTGACCATACATAGTAGGCTAATTTTTGCTTTTTATTGTTAATCTTCACCCGAGGACATTTTTTTAAATTGATTTTTAGGGAGAGTAGAAGGGAAGGAGAGAGACAGAGAGAAACATCAATGTGAGTGACACATCCATTGGTTGCCTCCCACATAGCCCGCCCCCTACCAGGCTGGGGATTGAGCCTGTAACCGAGGTACATGCCCTTGACTGGAATCAAGCCCGAGACTCTTCAGTCTGCAGGCTGACACTCTATCCACAAGCTAGGGCAGCAGGCTAACTTTTTTAAGTTGATAATTGTGTATGGCCCGAGAATGATGTTACAAATATCTAAATGGCCCTTGTTAGAAAAAAGACTCCCTACCCCTGATCTAGGAGCTTCTTAGCTTGTGAAATAAGAGGGTTACACCTCTATAGTATCTGCTTTCTGGGGAGGATTAGAACTAGTCATTTAATACCTATAGAGGACAATTTGTAGTTACAGTCATTCCCACTATTTATTTATATAATCTATAAGTGAGAGGTTAAAAGGATAAGTTATAAACCCTCGCCAGGTGGCTCAGTTGATTTGGTGCATCATTCTGTGCACCAAAAGATTCTATTCCAATTCAGGGCAGGTGCTTAGGTTGCAGGTTTGATCTCTGATTGGGGAATGTACGAAGGCAACACATTGATATTTCTTCCTTCCTCACGTGGATGTTCTCTCCCTTTTTCTCTCTAAAAACCAATAAAAATATACCCTTGGGTGAGGATTTAAAAAAGAGGATAAGTTATTAAGTAAAAAGTGTCTAAAAAAGCAGGGTACTAGAGCAGATCTATATACAATGTATACTCTGTTTAAAGTGTGTGAGACCTCTGAATCTGCTCACCTTGATCTGGAGTCCTTTAGAATATATATGCCTTTTTTCAGCATTCAGAATCCTGTATGTAATATTTAGTAATCTGAATAAAGGGAAAAGCCACAAATGTCCAAATAGGAACTGGAAACCTGGACCTTCAGGTTGAAAGTCTGATGTTCTCCCAACAGAGCTATTTAGGCACTCTAGGATATGCCTTGTTGTTTGACAGCTGAGTCTCTTCCCAAACTGCTTTTCTTTTTTGTCCCCAGAAGTGGACTTGCTGTCCAAGGAGCTGGAGGACTTTGAGATGAAGAAAGCTGCTGCTCGAGCTGTCACTGGTGTCCTTGCCTCTCACCCCAACAGTACTGACGTCCACATTATCAACCTCTCCCTCACTTTTCATGGTCAAGAGCTGCTCAGTGACACCAAACTGGAATTAAACTCAGGCCGTCGTTATGGCCTCATTGGCTTAAATGGAATTGGTGAGGCCCTTGGAAGGCAAGGTGGGAGGTATCTCTCCTTGGCTCATCTATCACTCAGCAAGTATTTACCTAGCACCAGCTATGTACAAAGCAAGGAGTTTACAGTATGGGTGGGAGAGCAGAAATGCCCAGGGAAAGGAGCTAGCAATACAGAGCAGAGTGTGGTAAGTAGCACATGAGTAATTAAAATAGGTGCTGGAAAAGGGGCGGGAGGGGTGGGTTGGCAGTGTAGATGAACAGACTTCACAGAGGAGGGGTGAGGCAAGAATTGGAGGGAAGGTATTCTAAGAATGGGTTGGGGTAACAGCAGGGTTTGAATGAATGAAAAAGGAGAGGAAGGGTCCGGCTGCCGTGGCTCAGTGTCTGAGCTGGAGGCCACTGGTTTGATTCTAGTTGGGGCACATGCATGGGTTTCCCCCTGTACCCAGGAGAGGGTCTCAGGAGGCAGCCGACCCATGTCTCTCCCTCTCTGATGTTTCTGTCCCTCTTCCTTCCTCTCTCTAAATTCAGTAAAGACATTTTATTATTATTACTTTTTTTAAATAACCCTTTTTATTTCAGGGAGAAAGAGAAACATCAACGATGTCAGAAAAGCATTGGCTGGCTGCCTCCTACATTGCCCACACTGGGCGTCAGGCCCGCCGCCCAGGCCCGCGCCCTGACATGGAACTGAAACTGAGCCACACTGGCTGGGCAATAACGACGGTTTTTTTAAAAGAAAAAGAAGGAAGGCGCTTAAAAAAAATGGTGCCGTAGCTGGCTTGGCTCAGTGGAAAGAGCGTTGGCATGTAGACTGAAGGGTTTGATTCTGGTCAAGGGCATATGCCTGGGTTGTGGGCTCCATCTCCAGTAGGAGGTGTGCAGGAGGCAGCTGATCAATTATTCTCATCATTGATGTTTCCGTCTCTCGCTCTCCCTTCCTCTCTAAAATCAATAAAATATATATATATTTTTTTTAAATGGTGAGGTTGTGGCTGGGCTGGAGTGGAGGAACTGGTTGGAGTAATGACACCAAACTGCTGAGCGTCCCCTTCCCATTCTTTGCCTGCTTCTCTCAGGCAAGTCCATGCTGCTCTCTGCTATTGGGAAACGTGAAGTGCCCATCCCTGAGCACATCGACATCTACCATCTGACTCGGGAGATGCCCCCTAGTGACAAGACACCCCTGCAGTGTGTGATGGAAGTCGATACAGAGCGGGCCATGCTGGAGAAGGAGGCTGAGCGGCTGGCTCATGAGGATGGTAGGGCTCCAGACCTGGGGGGCAGAGGTGTGAGGCTTCCTTCCGGAGGGGCCCAGGGAGCCTGATGGCTGTTCACTGCCCACAGCGGAGTGTGAGAAGCTCATGGAGCTCTATGAGCGTCTGGAGGAGCTGGATGCTGACAAGGCAGAGATGAGAGCCTCGCGGATCTTGCACGGACTGGGTTTCACACCTGCCATGCAACGCAAGAAACTAAAAGACTTCAGTGGAGGCTGGAGGATGAGGGTTGCCCTCGCCAGGTAAGTCACTCCCTCCACCCTCTGTAGCTCCCCTTCTTTCTCAGGGTTGTAAGCTCACTCTAGTAGAAGTGTTTTTGAACAGGGGTCAGTGATCAGTAACTGCCAAACAGAACACAGACATCAACGATGTGGAGAGTTGGTATGTGTGGGTTAAGGAGTGGGCTCCTGACTAAAGTGGTTGCTGTTGGGTTTCTGGCTAAATGGTGGAATAGGTCTGCCTTTGTCCTCCTGACTCCCTTCTCACCCTTTTTTGTGCTTCAGTCTTTCTTATTTGTTTCCCTATAAGGAGAGAATGTTAGAATGTTAGCTATTAAGATAGCTGTTTTTTCATCTTATGACTTGGACCTGGAATGAGTTTCCTTTTTTCCCCAATTTATTTATTTATTCTCCCTTTACCCTTTTCTACCTCACCCATTCCCTTTTCCCTCTGGTAATCACCATACTTTATCTGTGTCTATGAGGTGTTTATTTTTTTTTCCTTTTCTTCATTTAATCCCTTTACCAAGTTTTGTAACCATCATTCCTTTAGCAATCCCCCCAGAAAGTCCTTGGTTAAATATGTGGTTCGCTAGCCACCGTTGTCTGCCAGGTGCCTTGGTGAGCCTTGGCACACTGCCTCAGCAAGGCTGCCTGTGTGCACTTCCAAACACGAGTGCAGGGATTCCATGTGTGAGAAGGATTAACTGCCTCAGGTTTGCCTAGAGAGCTTTTGAAAATACAGATTTCCTAGCCTGTTCTTCAGAACACTAGAGCTTGATGCCCAGAAATATTATGTCTAAAAAGCTTCACAGGTGTGGGAACCAGAATTATCCCCTTGCTTCTCCTGTGTTGAGATTGCATCTAAGAAAATAACTTTCTGTGGAATCCTTGTTAGAGTCCAGCAACCCTGCCAGATAGCTCTAACCTGAATACTTTTTGCTGCAGTTATTTATTTCTTCTGTCCTTTTTCTTCCTGATGGTCACCATTACCAGTGTAAAAGACTTACAGACTCAAGGACTTTTACAGTCTCATTTCCAAAGCATATCATCCCTCTGCTTCTCAACCCTGTTTCTGCCCTTTAACCTCTGCTCTTCAATTCTGGTTTCTCTCCTAGTTCTTCCTTTCCTCTGAGGTACAGAACCAAGAGTTGGATTCGGGACTCAAGCCAGGCCTGACCCGAATTGTAGTAGCAGGCAAGACAGTTCCTTTCTGTGTCACACCCGTTAGACTGAGGTGGCTCTGTCCTTTCCTGTCCTTCAGAGCTCTCTTCATTCGGCCCTTCATGCTGCTTCTGGACGAGCCCACCAACCACCTGGACCTCGATGCTTGTGTGTGGTTGGAAGAGGAGCTAAAGACGTAAGGGGCAGGGTTGGGGTTGGGAGTGGGCAGGTGCTGAGGAGGGAGCTGAGCAGAATCCAGAGGAAATGGATACCCAGAAACCACACTGATATTAGAGCAGTGAGCAAATGAACTGAAGTGAGGTCAGTGATCAGTAACTGCCAAATAGGACACAGGGACAGTGGTAAGCACCTTTAGGGCTGGCCTTTGTGTTTGATTGTCTTTATTTTGTATGAAATGTGTGGTTGGTTTTTTTTTGTTTTTATTAAAGCTGCGCTTTTTTCCTTATTGATATCTGAGAGGAAAAGAAAGAGGCAGAGAGAGAGGTAGAAACATCACTGATGAGAGAGAATCATCAATTAGCTGCCTCTTGCACGCCCCCTACTAGGGATTGAACCCAGGCATGTGTCCTTGACTGGAATCGAACCCGGGACCTTTCAGTTCACAGTAAAGCTGGTTTCTTTAACTGTATTTCTGGACATCATATATAGATATCATTTTTGTTTTTATTAAAGCCAATTTATTTTTTTAAATATTTTTATTGATTTCAGAGGAGAAGGGAGAGGGAGAGAGAAATCGAAACATCAGTGATGAGAGGGAATCATTGATGGCTGCTCCTGCCCACCCTGCACTGGGGATTGAGCCCACAACCAGGACATATGCCCTGACCGGGAATCAAACCGTGACCTTCTGGTTCACAGGTTGATGCTCAACCACTGAGCCATACCAGCTGGGCTTAAAAGTTAATTTCTTTAACTGTATTTATAGGCATTATCTAAAATCATGATGTAGTGACAAAGGGAAAATAGTAGATATGGCAATGGTCCTTCTCTGGTTAAAGAGCCGAATAACCTGGGGTGTTGTGCCAGCTCTAGAAGGCTTTCAGGGGTCTCTGTAGTGACTTGGTACCTTCGTTCAAAAAGAAGAGCGTCATGGTTTTGACTGTGCCGGTTCCAGTTCTTCTCACCCATCGTTTAAATACACTTATGGGTGGGTTTGTGCACATACACTTTTGCTTTCACAATCACTGGAACTGCCATCTCTGCTCCATTCTGTTGAAAATTAGAACCTGGAGGAACATTAGAAGATGAGGGAAACTCAGATTGTCTCACCACACTTTAAAAGGCATTAAAACGTCCTTATAGGTAAATGGTGCACTAGTGGCTTCAGTGCTTGCTGAGAGTTGGGAATTGGCCAGTAAATCTAACAGGTGCTCAAGTGTAAGGATGAGCAAGGATGATGGTTTCCTGGACCTGACTCTCAGCTTACCTGTTGTGGACTGTCTTCCAGTTGTGAGCACCTCCCTGATTGGTTCTTTGGCTTTGCAGTTTTAAGCGCATCCTGGTCCTCGTCTCCCATTCCCAGGACTTTCTGAATGGCGTCTGTACCAACATCATTCACATGCACAACAAGAAACTGAAGTATTATACGGTGAGTAGCCCCCAGTTTCTCCACAGAAACCTCTGTGCTTACTAATTACTAAAGTTCACCTTTAAAAAAAAAATACAAACAGACCAAATAAAAACAGACTTACCAGTCTTTTCTACCTATTGCTATAAAAATATATGGACAAGGAATCTTGCAGCCTGTTTTAGTCCCAAAGTAATTGCTTTCAGGCCATAAGCCTGGATTGTTAGCCAGTGCACACGATGTATGTTTGCCTCGTGACAAAGAGATTGACTTTACATGGTACCTAGGCTGCCCTCTGTCTCCCTGAGTGGCTGCTTAATTGATTCTTCCTTCCACAAAGAATGGGCCTCAGGATCTTGACAGCCTACTTTTGTGCCTTTTCATAGTTTCTATTTCAAAAAACATATCAAATGAAAAATAGAAGTTCTTTTCTTTCATAATTATACTTGCCATGTGAGTACTAATAGTTTCTTAAATAGCTTTCCAGAAATTTTCTGTGTACCTGCAAACATTTGTGGAAATTTTCCTATGTACATATCACAATTGTAATCTTAATAATCATTCTCTTCTGTAGTTTGCTATTGAAGTTTACACTATCTTGGACTGCTTTTCACATGAATATATACATAAATCAACCTTATTCATTTTGGTGGCTGCATGGTATTTTGTTGAATGGCTACCTTATACCTTATTTGTCAGATCCTTTTTAATGGATATTTAGGTTGAGTCCAGTATTTTGCAGATAGAAATCATGGCAGTCCAGTTGTGCAGGGTTTGCCAGGTCCTAAATCTGATTGGTCTAATGTCTTCCCTCTTGGGAGCAGTTCTTATCAACTGCAGGGGGCTTCAGCTTCTAGGGGTGGGTGTAATAGGGAGAGGCTTGTGATGTCTTGTACAGCGGTGGTTTTCACAGCTGCTCCCAATGCTGTGGGTGTCTTATGGCTAAAGTGAGGATTTGGTCTGGCGCCCTGCTCTGGCTGAGGCATACAATTTGAAAGACCCCAAATTCCAAATCAGGATATGCCTTTTTAGTGCATTTCCTCTTTCCCTACTGCACAGTCTTATAGCCAGGGCCTAGTCCCATGCCATCTGCATCCCCTAAACCCGGGTGAGAACCCAGGACCAAGGCTCACACTGCCCCTCTCCCTCACTGGCGCATTTCCCCACAGGGTAATTATGACCAGTATGTGAAGACACGGCTGGAGCTGGAGGAGAACCAGATGAAGAGGTTTCACTGGGAGCAAGATCAGATTGCGCATATGAAGGTAGGGCAGTTGTAGAGCTGATTTCACTTCTCCAGGGAGTGGGATGAGGGTTTTAGGAGAGTTTAGGTGTACTGGAGGAGGTCAGGAGGAAGTACATAAGTTTTTACTCTGCTTTTAAGACGAGTTGTTTGATGCCTGCCCATTCTCCAAGCCCCCTTTCTGATCTCTTTCAGAACTATATTGCTAGGTTTGGTCATGGCAGTGCTAAACTGGCACGGCAGGCCCAGAGCAAGGAGAAGACGCTACAGAAAATGATGGCATCAGGACTGACAGAGAGGGTCGTGAGCGACAAGGTGGGATCCAATTGGGTGGTCTAATGTCTTCCCTCCTGGGAGCAGTTCTTGTGTACATATCACAGTTGGGTGATATGACCTAACGTGAGGTAATTAAGAAAGCACCTAACCTGATAAATGCCCTGTCCTCTTCCTAGACTTTGTCATTTTATTTTCCACCATGTGGCAAGATCCCTCCACCCGTCATTATGGTGCAGAATGTGAGCTTCAAGTATACAAAAGATGGGGTGAGTCTCCTGTGTAGTTGGGAGGCTGGGGTGCATTTTACAAGGTGTCAACTAGCTTGGGAGAGTCTTCTGTACTGTGCTGAGTATACCTCCTAAGCCCTGGGCTGTGGGGGATTTTCAGGGATTCAGTAGCTCCTCTTAAGTAGTTGGCAGGAAGAATACTCAGCTGGGCCTGTGGTGGGGATAGTGGGCTGGAGTCTGCCATGAGAGCTGCCTCCCTCCTCCACACTGCCACCTCCTCCAGGGACTCAGTGGGGTTGGTCTGCCAGTCATATTGATCGGTACTGTGGCCTGGTATCCAGCTCGCTCTCTCTCTCTCTCTCTCTCTCTCTCTCTCTCTCTCTCTCTCTCATCCACCTCAGCCTTGCATCTACAACAATCTAGAATTTGGTATTGACCTTGATACACGAGTGGCTCTGGTAGGGCCCAATGGAGCGGGGAAGTCAACTCTTCTGAAGCTGCTAACTGGAGAGGTATGGTGCCAGATGGGGTGGGACTTCCCGGAGAGAGTACAAGACTGTAAGGGAGAGGACACATGCAGGAGTCTCAGTATTTTTTGTATTTTCAATCAGAGAATTTAGAGCAGTGGTTCTCAACCTGTGGATTGCGACCCCTTTGGGGGTCGAACGACCCTCTCACAGGGGTCACGTGAGACATTCTGCATATCAGGTATTTATAGTACAATTCATAACAATAGCAAAATTACAGTTATGAAGTAGCAATGAAAATAATTTTATGGTTGGGGGTCACCATAACATGCGGAACTGTATTAAAGGGTCACAGCATTAGGAAGGTTGAGAACCACTGATTTAGAGTATAGGAGCATTTACAGTTATGCTTTCATTTTAGAAAATATGTGTGGTGCCTATGTTTGAGTTCTCATACAGTATGTTGCATGCTGTACTAAACATTTAGTCACTGCTGAGATGTGCTGAGAACATCTGCTTCAGTATATCTTCCTAAATATTTTTTAGGGGCCAGAGTAGCAGTCTGTGAGGAGGTGATATAGGTTCAGTATAAGAAGTTGTATAAGTCTTGTTCAGTGTGAACATATGTTTGTTTCCCTGTTCTGCTTCTGACCGGTTTATCTACTACTATTTCTAGCTATTACCCACAGACGGGATGATCCGAAAACACTCTCATGTCAAGATAGGGCGATACCATCAGGTATGACAGGCCTGGGGTTGAGGTGAAGGAACTCCCTGGTATGGTAATTGGGCTGCATGTGACCCAGGCGGTTCCCACCTCTTCCCCTTGAATAGGTGGTGCCTGGGTAGAGGTAGTAAGTTACTTGGCAAATAACCCAGCAGGGTTATTGGACATCAGTCAAACCTGGGTGGATTCCTTTTTTTCCTGTAGCATTTACAAGAGCAGCTGGACTTGGACCTCTCCCCTTTGGAGTACATGATGAAGTGCTATCCAGAGATCAAGGAGAAGGAAGAAATGAGGAAGATCATTGGGCGATATGGTCTCACTGGGAAACAGCAGGTTAGTGGAGGGTGCGTGTGGAGAAGAAGCCCAGAGAACTGGAGACTAGCTGGATGTCAGGGGACGCTGTCCTGGCCACCATTCCCTTTCCTTTGCCCCAGGTTGTTTTATAGTAGAGCAGCTGTGTGCAACCTTTTTCACCTAATGGCACACACAAACTATTAAAATTCTGTGGCATACCAAAAAATACGTTTTTTGCCCATTTGACTCCTCCCCCCAAAATGGTATAATTTTGATAGATACACAGTGGACGGCTATTTTGTTGGCTGTTGTCATTTAAAAACATTTTTTTAATTGATTTCAGAAAGGAAGGGAGAGAGAGAGATAGAAACATCAATGATGAAAGAATCATTAATCAGCTGCCTCCTACACAACCCTTACTGGGGATTGGGCCTGCAACCTAGACATGTGCCCTGACCAAAATTGAACTGTGGCCTCGTGGTTAATGGGTCAGCACTAAACTATGGAGTTACATGGCCAGGCTGTTGTCATTTTTTATTTGACAATCTAAGGGAAAAGAGGCCTTTGACTAAATAGTCAGGTATTTCATGTTTTAAAAATTCCGGTGGCACATAGTTGAAAATTGTTATAGTAGAGCATTTAGGTCACTCTGTGAGGGAGGAGTAGGGACAGCATGCAGTCTCTGAGCCATTGTGCTTAAGTAAAAGGGAAATTAAAACTCGAAAACAAGTTCCTGGATTCAGGTCTGGACTGAGGGTCCACTGGATTGCTCTGAATCTTAAGGTTTGTTTGTTTGTTTGTTTGTTTGTAAATATATTTTATTGGTGTGTTTTGTTGTTGTTGTTTTTTACAGAGAGGAAGAGAGAGGGATAGAAAGTTAGAAACATCGATGAGAGAGAAACATCAATCAGCTGCCTCCTGCACCCCCCCGCTGGGGATGGGCCCGAAACCAAGATACATGCTCTTGACCGGAATTGAACCCAGGACCTTTCAGTCTGCAGGCCGGCGCTCTATCCACTGAGCCAAACCGGTTTCGGCTATTTATTTCTTTTTAGAGAGGAAGTGGAGAGACAGACAGACAGAAACATTGATATGAGAGAGAATCAGTTGGCTGCCTCCTGCATGCACCTCTACTGGGGATCAAACCTGCAACCTGGGTTTGTGCCTTGACCAGGAATCAAGCCTGCTGTCTTATGGGAGGATGCCTAACCAGGCCAGGGCTGAATCATTAAGATTTAAGTGCTGACAGTCATGGCCTTGGTAACTTGCAGGGGTTTCTGACTCCCAGATGCATTCCTTGAGGCTGAGAGACTGATGTGTCACCACCTTGCTGCCTGAACTTGGGTGTTCCTGACACCAGTTTTTGTTAAGTAAGGGGGAAGAGATGAACTGTACTATTTGGTGGGGGTAACACTAACTTATATAAATATCACGGTCCTACTCAGGTGAGCCCAATCCGGAACCTGTCTGATGGGCAGAAGTGCCGGGTGTGTCTGGCCTGGCTGGCCTGGCAGAACCCTCATATGCTCTTCTTGGACGAGCCCACCAATCACCTGGATATTGAGACCATTGATGCCCTGGCTGATGCCATCAATGAGTTTGAGGGTGGTATGATGCTGGTCAGCCATGATTTTAGACTTATTCAGCAGGTGAGGCTCCTGGCTTGGGTGGGAGGTCTATCAGGGGGTATGCAGGAAAAGGTTGGATGGAGGACAATTGTGACACATAGGGGACACTTAACACATTTTTTTCTTAATCCTCACCCAAGGATATTTTTCCATTGATTTTTAGAGAGAGTGGAAGAGAGAGGGAAAGACAGAGAAATATTGATGTGGGAGAAACACATCGATTGGCTGCCTCCTGCACAAGCCCTGACTAGGGCATGGGCTGGGGAGGAGCCTGCAGCCTAGGTTCATCCCCTTGATCAGAATCAAACCCAAGACCCTTTGGTCCGAAGATCAGTGCTCTATCCACTAAGCCAGTGGTCGGCAAACTGCAGCTCATGAGCCAATGCGGCTCTTTGGCCCCTTGAGTGTGGCTCTTCCACAAAATACCACGTGTGGGCACACACGTACAGTGCAATTGAAACTTCGTGGCCCATGCGCAGAAGTCAGTTTTCGGCTCTCAAAAGAAATTTCAATCGTACTGTTGATATTTAGGTCTGTTGACTAATGAGTTTGCCAACCACTGGGCTAGGGCAACACATTTTTATTTGATTTGGGAAAGGGGCTCAGGGCATAGATGGGGTGATTTGGATCAGATCTTATGGCTCTTTGGGAAACTTAGAAAGCCCTAATGGAATTACTTCATTTTTTCAGTAGCTCTTTGGGGATGTTAGCCTATTTGATATTGTTGGCCAAAATCAGGGAGGGAGTTGGGTAAAGAACAGAGTGCTTTTGCTATTATCTCAAGATTCTTCAGCCTAATGGTATCACAGTAAGGAGGGTTTTGTTAGATAGAGGGCTACCACCAGTCTTTGGTGAAAAAGCTGCTGGTCATTTATCTGAAGCTTTGGGGAAGATGGGGTGGAGCTGGGAATGACGCCTGTGACCAGATCTGGGCTCTGCTAGGGAACTGGTAATCAGGGGGACAGCAGGTCCTGGCTAGAAGTCCCCAAACCTGCTCGTTACAGTTCCTCTGGGTTAAGCAATCTCAAAGAATGACCAACCATGAGCTGGGTATAAGACTGGTGAGGGGGCTTGGAAAGGCTGTGGAATCTTCCTAGAATTCCCCAAGAACAGCCTTCTGGGAGGGAGGGAAAGACTGCTGGCCAGGATCATTAATACTATGTTGCTTTCTAGGTAGCACAAGAAATTTGGGTCTGTGAGAAGCAGACAATCACCAAGTGGCCTGGAGACATCCTGGCCTACAAGGAGCACCTCAAGTCCAAGCTGGTGGGCGAAGAGCCCCAGCTTAGCAGGAGGACCCACAATGTGTGAGCCCTACCCCGACCAGATGGGCCAGGCCCCTGGGGCCGCACTCCTGCATTGCTGCAATACCACGCCCCAGCTCCTCCCCACCTGCCTTAGCTACACTCTGTGATCCTATCTACAGCTGGACAGTACCTGTCCGTTTTCTGTCCTTCCCATTATTTTTGTCCATGTCTGGACTCAGCGGCTGTTCCTGCCAGCCCCTTGCTGGTTCCTGACCCTGCGTGATGCAGCCAGAGGTACCTGAGGGTTAGCCCAAGGGCCCACACTCTTGGCTTGTGAAGGAGCTTAGGATCCTGGTTTTCTGGGTTTTGGTGATGTTGGAGGAATACAACTCAGCCCACTGCCCCCATTCCTTTCTGCTTCTGGTTTGGAGCTCTGGATCAGGGCCTTATTCCTGATCAGTTTTTAAATAATTATTTAAAAGTGTAACTTTTAGACCTGCGTGACATCTACAAAGCGTCCAATAAAGAAAGAACAAGCCATGGCCCCTGCTTTCCTTCTCCCTGCACTGCCAGTATCCATTTCCCTTCAGTAAAAGCTGGGATCGGTATTGGGATGGATGTGGTCTAAAAACTAGTCCATAGAATCCGGAAGAACTCTTAGTCCCCTTTTGCTGATTTGAAATTGTGCCTTTTCTTATGCTAATGGTCACAAACTTTAAGGTTCACAAACCTGAATAAGTCAGGTCACCCGTCACGGTCGTTGCTGAGTTTCCAGCTCCGGAGACCAAGAAGTAACATTTCTAGCAGGTTCCCAGGTGCTGCTGGCCTAGGGACCATGTTGAGAAGTAGCTGCCTGGAACATGTTCTCAGAGTTGTCTGAGGCTCCTGCTATGTGGCACCTGTATCACACATTTAGGATGCTTGTTAAAAATGCAGATGCCCAGGCTCCAGACCTGTTTATTCTATCTGGTAGGATGGGAGAGATGCAAAAATGGTTAAGAGTCTGCATTTTCACACCCAGATTTGTGAACCACTGTTCCTGGTCATACAGGGAGCTTTATTATTTACCTGTCCGCAGCCTTAATTTCCATTAGTTCTGCCTAGATTACATTCACCCCATGGATTGGCATAGCTTATCTGAACTTGAATAGCATTCGCCTTTGTGCCACCATGGATTCCTCACTCCGTCTCTGAAACCTCAGCAGCCATGTCTGTGGGAGAACACAGCCATGACCTTTCAGTGCTCATAGTGCATCTCTAACTAGAAAAAGTCTGGAATGTTGTCTAAGCCCCCACAGAGCTCATGATCTAATGAGAAAGGCAAGATTAGAGAGCAACATGGCATAAATCAGGTGCTAACTTGTGATTTAGGTAGAAGGATACAAAAGGGAGGGAAGTTTTCCAGAAAGGCAGGAATTGAAAGATGAGAAGGATCTCATGGCCATGAAGTCTGAGTACCCCTTGGCAGAGGTACGGTAAGTGCGCATCAGGTGAGAAGGTGTCGCTCAAGGTGCCAAGGCCAGAAGAGGGCCTAGGACTCCTATTCCACCCATGGGCCCCACGGGGCCTGGCTCTGCTGCTTTGTGCCCTAAGTGGGGTCTGTCGTTGGTCTGGAGCAGTGGTCAGCAAACCGGGGTTCACGAGCCACATGCGGCTCTTTGGCCCCTTGAGTGTGGCTCTTGACAAAATACTATGTGTGGGCGCACACATACAGTGCGATTGAAATTTTGTGGCCCATGCGCAGAAGTTGGTTTTCGGCCTGGGGAAGTCTGTTTTGAAGAAGTGGCATTAGGTCACTCAAGGGGCCAGAGCCGCATGTGGCTCGCGAGCCACCGTTTGCCGACCACTGGTCTGGAATATCCAGAGACTGGATTCCAGAGAGAATGGTATCCAGAGTGAGTTGTGGGGATGGATGATGAGCTATGGAGCTGGGAGCTCTTGCTGCTTCTGCCAAGGAGGGCTGGGTTATATTACGGCCTTGAAAGTCGCTGGGTCCCTCCCTGTACAGTGTACCTGAGGTGTGAAGGGATGGGGGCGTCAGAGCCGGAGGAAAACTGGCTTGACTATGCAAAAGAAAAGCCAATCTCAAAACTTTTGTGAATGCTTAAAAAGCTCACCAAGTAGGTATTTCTGCAAATGCCTAAAAATAGCAATGCCTTATTGTGGGGTAAGCATTGGCCTCCTGACAGTACCCTCAGTGGTCTTGTATCTGTCTCTTGCTTCAAAGTTTGGATGGAACAGACTTGGGGACTGCCCTTCTTCCAGCCTTCAGCCACCCTACATTTTTCCAGTCAACACCTCAGCTATCATCAGCCTTCAGAACCAGCCAACACTACTTCTTGTTTTGTTTTGTTTTTAATTATTATTATTACCTTAACTTCTTTTTGCCAAACAACCATGAGCTCCCTAAGTCGTCAGTGTTCTTCCACCGAGGTGGAGGCTGCTGTCAACCACCTGGTCAACCTGCATCTCTGGGCCTCCTACCCTACCTCTCTGAGCTTCTATTTGGACCACCATAATGTGGCTCTGGAGAGCATGGGCCACTTGCGCAAGTTGGCAGAAAAGAAGCATGAAGGTGCTGAGCATTTCTTAAAGATGCAAAACCATTGCAGTGGCAGATTCCCTTCTAGGATGTGTTGAAGCCTTCCCAAGACAAGCTGGGTAAAATTCAGGACACCATGGAGGCCACCATGGCCTTGAAGAGGAACCTGAACCAGGCCCTGGGGGTCTCCAGGCCCCGGGTCCTACCTGCACAGACCCTCATCTCTGACTTCCTGGAAAACTACTTCCTGGATAAGATGAAACCATAAAGAAGATGGGCGACCACCTGACTAACCTCTGCAGGCTGGCCAGCCCCAGGCTAGGCTAGTATCTCTTCGAAAGGCTCCCTTCAAGCAGACTAGGACCTTTGGAGCCCAGAGGCCTTTGAGGGGCCCCTCTGCATCCCCCTCATGTCTGGCTTTTGCCTGAGCCATTCTTTTAACCACTCTGAAACAATAAAGCTTACAGGGGGAAAAAAGAATTGCCCTCCTCGTCCTCTCAAACCTTAGCATGTAAAAGGCAGCCAGTTGCTGGGAACTGAGTGAGGGGCGAGTCTAGTGCAGGGATGCTCGCTCAGGTTTGTTCTCACCCATGGACAGGTGGTGCTTGTCTCCACTGGCTTCCCACCGCTCCCTGAGTTGGGAAATCTCCTCCCCCCCACCCCCAGCCTATGCTTTTCAAGTGGCTTCAGGTTCCTTAATCATAGATTTCAAAGTGAGACAAGTTTTTTCTTAATGTGTGTGTGTTTTACATATAGATTTTTTTTATTGATTTCAGAGAGGAAGGGAGAGGGAGAGAAACATCAGTGACGAGGAAAACACTGACCGGCTGCCTCCTGCACATCCTGCACTGGGGACTGAGCCTGCACCTTGGGCATGTGCCCCGACTGGGAATCAAACTGTGACCTTCTAGTTCATGGGTTGATGCTCAATCACTGAGCCACACCAGCCAGGAAAAGTGAGACAAATAACTGCATATAACAGCTGCCTTTTCCTTCCCTTCCATTTGCAACTACCTTCCACAGGAACCCACCTCATCCCCCAGTGTTTTTCTCCTGGGGCCCCTCAGGTCTCCTGGCTGTGATTTCCTGCTGCATCCTCTGCCTCAATCCAGCCTCACTGCGCTCCACACACGTTGATTCCACTGTGCTTTTCACACTTTATCTTTTCCCCATTCTTCCCAATTACACTCCCTTCCCTTCTC
The DNA here is from genome assembly GCA_027563665.1 of Antrozous pallidus. Lineage (NCBI taxonomy): Eukaryota > Metazoa > Chordata > Mammalia > Chiroptera > Vespertilionidae > Antrozous > Antrozous pallidus. The sequence goes on from CM050521.1 coordinate 5,538,337, forward strand.
CCCAGTGAATTGTGCTGTCCTACAAGACTAGCTGCAAATCCCCGTTTGTTCCTTGAAGCCTTCTCTGGCTACTGCAGCCCACACTAAATTTTCTGAACTCTGGCCCCACCACACACTTTAGCCTGCTGACTTCTTTTATTGCTCAATGTAAAACAGTCCTGTGTCTTCTCCTGTAATTGCCAGGCTTTATGGGGACAGTATGCCTGTGTCCCTTCCAACTCTCCCCCAGCACTGAGCCATGCGGAGCACAGTGGGTGTTGGGTGATTATGTGGCTGTTTGATGGTGTGTGAACTCTAATAGGTGTGATATGTTGGGGGATGGTCAGCTGGAGGAGCGGACTGGTGGAGGGTTTCTTATTTAGAGACAGGGAATCACTTGAGGGAGAGGAGATGTCTCTTTCAAAATTAACCTAGGTCCTAGACAGAGCATGTTCTGGATAGGATTGGGCCAAGTGCCGCCCCTTCATCCCAGGTGCTGGCCCCTAGCCCCACCTGGCTGGCTACTACCAGCAGAAGGCAGCTTCACGGAGAAGGATGAGCACAGAGCATGGACAGCAGCAGCCGTCTAGAGGTAGAAAGGGTCGTAGTTCCAGGATGAAGTCCAGAAAGCATAGCGGACACAAAGAAACCTACTCAATGTATAGCTACAAGGTGCTAAAGCAGGTGAGAGCTGGGAGTGTGTGTGTGTGTGTGTGAATGTACTGGGAAAGAGTTGGAAGGGTGGTGCTGGACTGAGAGTCAGGACTTGGTTTAGTCTGGTGCTGAGACGAGGGGCCTCATGCACACTGTTCTTTTAGAGATGGTTGAACTTGATCATCTACCCCTCTCAGGAGGTCATGCACCTGTGATATGCAGGGGATGTCTAAGGCATGCTCCCCACCACAGTCCAGAAGCTTACAGGGCTTTTGGACAAACAAGGTGATTAAGCGGAATGTTAGGTGGCAAAAAATTAAAAGGGAAGAAAATGGTGGGCTGAGAAAATGGGGGGCTAAAGGTGACTGATCTTTCAGGTGCCAAACACATTACGGTGCGAACAAGTTCCAGTTGTTGCTGGTAGAACGAGGAGCACTTTGAGTGACTCATGTCTTAGGAAAGTCCTTCCATGCAAGTGGCACTGTCTTTGCGGAACTAAGGGGTTGGTCCACCTTACAAAGGAGGACCCGAGGTGCATACAGGCTCAGCGGGTTCACTGAGTCACAGGACCTGACAGCGGCAGCTCTAGCCAAACCCCTTGAATGCTTCCTGCTGGTCTCACCCTGAAGCCACAGGTGTCCTCTATCCAGGCAGCACACTAGCGTACCTCTGAGAAACACCTGCTCCTAGGACTCACATGCTGACAAACATTTGGAGGCACCAAGGGAACCCAACAACCAGTGTCTGTCTGGAGGATCCAGGCAACCTGGCCTCAAAGCCTTTGCGGAACAGGAGGAGGCAGGGTAGCTCTGTTGCCTGCCCAGGTCTCTGCAATCTGCCTAAGGTTTTTACCCAGAAGTGGAGCCTGTCTCCAGCCACTAGCAGTTTAGTGATCTGACAGCCTGGTCTCTGAGAATGGTGGGGTGGGTGGCCAAAGGGTAGCTCCGGAGGACACACTCCAGTGTCCCAAAGCAAGTGTGTGTGGGAGCAGGTATTAGTGAGTCCTGCAGTTTAGCCTAACTGGGGCTCAAACATTGTGAGGGATGAGCCTCAGGACTGGCCTTGCAGAGGAGAGCTGCTGAGTGAGTTGCCCACACACTGAAAAACCCTTCAGTGGGGGTAGCCTCGACTTCACCCTCACCAGCAACCCTGAGGAGACACCAGGCGTTTAGACTCAACCAGCCTCGTTTGGGCTCAGATTTTTTTGTTGTCAGTTACCAGAGGCGTCTAGTTCTGTCTCCACCAATGGCTTGATGTATGTCACTGGGGAGTTACTTACCTCCCACTTTACAGAGAAACACTTAATGTCTGCCTACTCATATTTTAGGATTGTATCAGGTCCCCACCATCTGTCTCACTAAAGATCACCTAGTTCAAAATCTTGTGTAATAGCCCAGCTGGTGGGGCTCAGTCAACTAGTTTAATTCCCAGTCAGGGCACATGCCCCGGTTGTGGGCTCCATCCCCAGTGTAGGGCATGCAGGAGGCAGCTGATCAGTTATTCTCTCTCATCATTGATATTTCTCTCTTTCTCTCCCTCTCCTTTCCTCTCTGAAATCAATAAAAATATATTTAAAAGAATAAAAATATCCTGTGTGATAGAAGAGGAAATTGAGGCTGAGGAAAGTGTCGTCATTGAAGTGACAGAATAAGTCACAGTCCAGCCACAGAACCTGGGTGTCCTGACTCCTCTCATCTGGTGCTGAGATTGAGTCACACAGATGTTCTGTCTGGCAAGTAATTTGGTAACAACAATCTCCAAGTTAAGCCACAACCCTTTGACTTGGCAGTGTCGTCTCTAGGAATAACCTTCTATATGCTTGCACAGTGTCCAAAGTTGCATATTTACTATAATACTGATAACAAGAAAACAAAACCCCCAAAATGTCCATTAAAAGAGGAACGGAGATATAAGTTATGATTCCTCCACACTGTGAAACACTATGCAAAAAAAAACCAAAACACTAAGCAAATGCTTTCAATGGAAAAAGCAAAGTGCTGTGTAACTGATTCCATTTGTCAAAAACAGATGCTGAGGAGCAGGGATGGGCTAGAAGAGGTCAGTGGGGGGAAGGGGGACATACGTAGTACTTCCAACCATGTAGATTTTTTAAAAAGATAGATGCTGACATGTGCTTATACAGAACCTGATAGTGTTACCTCTTTCGGTTGGAACAAACCGTTTCTTTTTAACTTGGAAACAGTAATATAAAAATGAATCCCTATTTCCATGTCTCTCAGCTTCTGGGAAGAGGCTGGCGAGGTGGCCATAGTCCTGCATCCCCAACCTGGGGCTGGGGCGTCAGGCAGAACTTCCCGGTTAAAGCAGCCCTGCTGTTTGTCCAGGTGCACCCTGACATCGGCATCTCTTCCAAGGCAATGAGCATCATAAACTCACTTGTGAATGATGTGTTTGAGTGGCTGGCCAGCGAGGCCGCCTGACTGGCCCAGCACTCAGGCCGAACCACTGGGGAGCTGGCCAAGCACGCTGTGTCCGAGGGTACCAAGGCTGTCACCAAGTACACCAGCTCCAAGTTACCTGGGCCTAAGCTAAATAAAGGGTGAACTGCTTTCAAAAATGGACATGTGAGGTTGAGATGTGATTTGGGACAAGTGTATTATCACTTTCCCCTCTCTTTTTTTAAAACAATGTTTTTATTGATTTTAGAGAGAAGAGGAGGGAGGGAGGGAGGGAGGGAGGAGAGAGAGAGAGAGAGAGAGAGAGAGAGAGAGAGAAATATTGATCAGCTGTCTCCTGCATGAGCCCACAACCTGGTCATGTGCCCTAACCAGGAATTTAACCAACCACCTCTCAATGCATAGGATGACGCACAACTGAGTCACCCAGCCAGGGCAGGTATTGTCACTTTTGATGGCCACTAAGTGGCCATATATTTATCTTTCTCCAACTAGCTTCTTTCACTTAACATGATTCTCTTAAAGTCTATGTTGTTGGATATGAGCATGGAAAACTTTTTTCCGTCTCTTCACTGTCATTCTGTGTGTGTCTTTTGTTTTGAGGTAGATCTCTTGTAAACAGCACATACTTGGGTCATGTTTATTATCCATTCAGCTACCCTACACTTTTTGATTGGAGCATTTTACCCATTTACATTTAGGGTTATTATCGGGACGTCTTATTTATAGCTATTTTAATTTTGTATGGCTAGGTTTCTCTCTCTGGGTTTCTTCTCAGCAATCCCTTACAGCAGTCCCTTTAGCATTTTTTGTAATGCTGGCTTGGTGATCAACTAACTCCTTTAGCCTTTTTTATTTTTTTATTTTGTATTTTGTCTGGGAAGCTCTTTAGTTGACCGTCTATTTTGAGTGATAGGCCTTGCTGGATGTAGTAATCTTGGTCTCAGATCCTTGCTCTCCATCACCGTGAGTACTTCATACCAGTTCCTTCTGGCCTGTAGAGTTTCTGATGAGAAATCAGGTGTCAGACTTATGGGATCTCCTTTATATGTAACGGTTTTCTTTTCTCTTGCTGTCTTTAAGATTCTCTCTTTGTCTTCAATTTTTGGCATTTTATTTATGATGTGTCTGGGTTTGGGTCTGTTTGGTTTCTTCTTGTTTGGGGTTCTCTGTGCCTTTTGAACTTGTGTGACTTTTTCCTTCACCAGGTTAGGGAAATTTTCTACCATTATTTCTTCAAACACCTTCTCTTTTCCTTTCTCCCTTTCTGCCTCTTCTGGCACAGCTATCATTCTAATATTGTTACATTTCACATTGTCCTATAGCTCCCTTAAGCTGTCCTCCTGTTGTTTTTTTTGTTTGTTTTTTTTATCTTTATTGTTCAGTTTATTAATTACATTTTCCCCCTTTTTTATCTCCCTAAAGCTCCCTTCCACCCTGTACCCATCCCACCCTCCGCCCTCACCTCCCCCAACACTGTCCTCTCCCATTGTTGCAAGATTTTTGTCCAGTCTCTTGTTGTATTTCTCACACCCCTTTTATGCCAAGAATTGTCAGTCCATTCCCTTTCTATGCCCATGATTCTGTTATATTCACCAGTTTATCCTGTTCATCAGATTATTAATTCACTTGATTTTTAGATTCATTTGTTGATAGATGTGTATTTGTTGTTCATAATTTATAGTTTTACCTTTTTCTTCTTCCTCTTCTTAAAGAATATCTTTCAGCATTTCATATAATTTTGGTTTGGTGGTGATGAACTCCTTTAGCTTTTTCTTATCTGCGAAGTACTTTACCTGACCTTCAATTCTGAATGATAGCTTTGCTGAATAGAGTAATCTTGCTTGTAGATTCTTGCTATTCATCACTTTGAATATTTCTTGCCACTCCTGTCTGGCCTGCATCGTTTCTGTTGAGAAATCTGCTGACAATCGTATGGGTGCTCCCTTATAGGTAACTAACTGTTTTTCTCTTGCTGCTTTTAATATTCTCTCTTTATCTTTTGCTCTTGGCATTTTAATTATGATGTGTCTTGGTGTGGTCCTCTTTAGATTCCTATATTTTGGGGTTCTGTGTACTTCTTGGGCTTTTAACTCAGTTTCTTTCACCAGGTGGGGAAAGTTTTCAGTCACTATTTCTTCAAGTAGATTTTCATTGTCTTGCTCTCTCTCTTTTTCTGGCACCCCAATAATTCGGATGTTGGCATGCTTGAGGTTGTCCCAGAGGCCCCTTACACTATCTTCAATTATCTGGATTCTTTTTGCTTCTTGCTTTTCCAGCTGAGTGGATTTTGCTTCTTTGTATTTCAAATCTTTGATTTGATTCTTGCAGCTCTCTGGACTGCTTTTAGGACTTTGTGTAATATTTTTTATTTCAGTCAGTGTATGCTTAATTTCTAGTTGGTACTTTTTCATATCCTTGAGGGTCACGTTCATATCCTCGTAGGTCTTGTTCATTTCCTCATTGGTCTTGTTCATTTCCTCGTAGTTCTCATTAAGTTCATTGGCCTTTTCTAGGAGCCTCTTGAAAAACCTAATTACTGTGGTTTTGAACTCTATGTCTAGTCATCTTTTTTCCTCCATTTCTTTCACACCTGGTTTCTTTCCATGTCTCTGCATTGTGGCTGCTTTCCTGAGTTGGTCGATTAGCTTTGTGTGGTAGATATCCTCTAAGGTACAGTGGCTCAGCTCCCCAGTTACCTGAGGTGGATACTCTTACTGCAATCTTTTATGGGTTGTACAGTATTGTTGGAGTTAAGCCCAGCTAATTGTTGTTAGCACTAGGAGGGTTTGATCTCCAGGCCAATTGGATGTGGAGGTGAGCTGTGTTCAGGTTGGATGGGCGGAGTCTCTGAGCTGAACATGCAGCTTCAGCTACACCCTATGCGACGTGTGCGGGTGGTAACGTGCGCTGGTCTCCACCCTTGCCAGACAACTCTGTCTCTCCCCAAATGAGTCTGCATACCCAAAGTCTCACCCAGAGTTGTAAAACAAGGCAGTCCGGTGGTCTGCACATCCTCTCTGCTGTCGCACACTTTACGCACACTCTCCTCAACTCGGAGACCTCTGCCGTGCCGGCTTTTAGCGTGCGTACCCCGGACCTTGGACCTTACCTGGCACTGGGGAATCTGTGTAGTGGGATGTCTCCACCCTCCCCATTGGAGAAATCCAGCTGGGATTGCTGCTGCCAGCCCTACAGCCTGAGCTCTCAAACCGCTGCTCTGAACCTGTCTCAGGGCATATCTTCAAGGCTGCGCTCCGCCTCTCTTCTGAGTCTCAGTGTCCCACCTTTACTTTTATTTGTGGAATTTTCACTCAGCCAGCTTTCCGGTGATTCTGGATGATGTTTGTTTTGTTGTTACGTTGTAGTTTTGGAATTGTTGTGCGGGGCAGCGCAATAGGTGTTTACCTATACTGCCATCTTGGTTCCTCTCTGTCCTCCTGTTTTTTAATTGCGTTTTTTTTTCTTTTTGGTTCTTTAATTGAGTGACATTTTCAACTCTGTCTTCTAATTCACTGATTCAATCCTTAGCTTCCCCTAATCTGCTGTGTATTCCTTCCAATGTGTTCTTTGTGTTATGTCAGTCTTTATCTCAGACTTTTTTTTTCATACTTACTGTATCTTTTTTTCATACTGTTAAGCATTTTCTTTGAGCATTTTTAACATCATTACTCTGAACTATGTTTCAGATAAATTTCTTATCTCTGCTTCATTTATCTCTTCAGGAGAATTCACTAGTTCTTTCATTTGGGGGTTGTTTCTTTGGTTCCTCATTTTGGTTGTTTGAGTTTGTGACTATGTATTAGGTAGATCCTCTACAGCTTTCAATCTCTAGTGCAGGACAGTGTTAAAGGCTTTTTCTGACTAGATCAGGAAAAGACTTAAAGTCTTCAGAGACAGCCTTTGTCTACAGACTAATAGGATTCTTTTTTTTTTTTTTTAGAACAACTCAGCAGAATAAAATTCCCATTTATTGTGGACAACATTGTTTCACACATACATCAAAGAGGCCAAAAAAATAAACAGCAATTTCATAGACAAAAAAAGGGAAAAAAGAGATCTTTTTATCTTTGGCCTTTTAACCATCTCATACAAACCAATTACTTACAGTACAGCTAAGTACATACACAAAGTTACTGGAATGCTCAGAATGAGATTTTTTGTTGTTGTTTTTGCTTTTTTTACAAGGTTTTTTTTTCTCCTTTGAGATTATAATGAACATGGTCACACCAAAGTAAAGTCGGAAGTAGGACAGAGAATGCTCCAAAGGCTGGTTTGGTCATCCCAGGATCATTAAAAATGGCTGACCCCCTAACAATATATACAAAAATGTAAAATGTAAATAAAAAATACAAACAAATTTTCCTTTTTAAAGTACTTTTAAGAAAAAAAGCAGGGCCTTGGAAGTTTTGGTTCTTTTTTTCTCCCCTGTTGCAAATTCACATTGTGGTTTTGAGTGGGTGGTGAAGAGTGTGTCACCTGCAGGTGGTGCTGCCTGGGGTGGGTGTGTGGGCAGGCGGGCGGGAGTCTCTATTAGAAGGTGACCACGTTTAGATTCTGAGACCGGAAGTGGAGGGTGAATAGGTCACGGGGGCCTTTTAACTTTTCCTTTTTTTGCTGTCTAGTCATCCTCATCAGTCTTCTGCCTTCTTGGTGTCAACATCCTCATCCTCATCATCTTCAGCTGCCCGTTTGCCTGTAGCTGCCTCAGCCTCCTCATCTTCATCTCCATCCTCTTTCTCACCATCACCTTCCTCCTCTTCTTCCTCCTCCTCTTCCCGTCCTTCTTCCTCTTCTTCATCTACCTCATTGTCAGCCTCCTGCTCCCCATTTTCCTCATTAGCATTTCCATTCGCAGGTGCATCTCTTCCATTCTCTGCCTCCTCCACAACTTCCTTCTTCTCCTTTAAGTCCTTGGTGGTGATCTCGGAGCTGATGTCCACGGCCCCGTCTGACATGGTGGGGCACACGGGTGATCCTATGCAGAGGCCTTTTTTTTTTAAAGGGAGAGTTGGAGGACTCTGGCGAAGAAGCTGCTGGAGTCTGTGGCAGTGGAGGCAGCGCCCAGTGGAGATGGTTGCAGCAAGCGGAGAAGAAGCCACAGGAACAATGCAAAGATGGCTTTTCAGAGCAGCCAGTGGGCCAGACTAATAGGATTCTGACTTGAATGCCCCCAGGCAATCATTCTCAGGTGTGGGAGCAAGTTTTTTTTTCAACAGGGTGGGGCAGCTGCTTCTGCCTGGGAGCTAATGTTACTTTTAATCTCTTATTTGCCTCATGGCAAGTTATTTTCCAATAGGGTGTGTCAACTATCTTCTCCCCCGCCCCCCAGCAAGGCAAATGTCTGTGTGGGAAACATGTCCTCTGGTGTGTGAAGGAATGACTCGGCCCAGGAAACTTGTGGTGTCTGCCTTCTGAGCTCTATCCCCTGAGTACCCAGTCCTGGGTTCTACCCTCACAGCTACACTTCACTCCCCCCAGCACAAAGTGGGTGGCTCCATAGGGAATTTTTGTGCATTGGTCCTTTAAGAGGTGCCTGAACTTTCAGCTGCCACTCCCCGGCAGACAGCACCCCACTACTTTTCACAGCTAGATGTTATGTGTATACCCTCCTCAGTTTGGTGCTCTCTAGTTTTCAGTGGCATCCCCCTCCCCCTAGAGCTGAGATATCTCTCCGGGACATCAGTTGCCATCTGTGTCTGTGGGTGCCCGGCCAGCCCTTTTGCACCTCCACCCCTCCTCTCAGTCTCTATGTGGTCTCCACCTTCAGTCCTTGGGTATCAGGGTTCTCTCCTGTGAGTTTTTCGTTGATTATTCAGGAAGACTTTCTGTATTTCAGTCATAATTCCAGCTTGTTCTGGGAGCATGTCCGTGCAGTATCTTCCTACTCTGCCGCCATTTTTAATCTCCCCTGTGTTACTCCTTCAGACTATGTTTTGTGATGCTATTTCTAGCAAACTGTCATTTTTGTCCCATGCTGGGCACAGGGGTCTACATAGATGTATTCAGAGAGGAAGGGAGAAGGAGAGAGATAGAAATATCAATGATGAGAGAGAATCATTGATCAGCTGCCTCCAGCATGTTCCTTACTGGTGATCAAGCCCACAACCTGGGCATGTGCCCTGACTGGCAGTCTAACTGTACACTCAACCACTGAGCAACACCGGCCAGGCTAGATGCATTCTTTAAGATACAAAACAGAAGGCCTGAACCAACTTGCAAATAGCTTGCTGGGATCTGTAAGATGTTTTCATTCTCCCCGAACATTTTCTTCCCCTTCATTTCAGAACAAATGGGTGGGAAAGTTTTTGAGACTCCTAACTTTTCTTTCCCAATTTTATTTCAAAAAATCTCAACCTCCCTTTCCCTCCCCCCACACAAAGTTGCAATAGAGTACAATGGCCATTTGTATGTCCTTTACTCAGGTTCACCACTTAACATCTGACCCCATGTATCTTTTCTCTATCATTCAGCCTTTGCTCCAGCTTATGGGCATGTGACCCATAAATGCTGTCCCAAGCTCGGAGAGGTGGAGTGGAGGGGTGGGAGTCAGTCCAAAATCCCCTATGTTCTCTTTGTGACTGGATAGACTCAGCTCATTGCCTTCAACTCCATGTGCTCAGGAGGCTCTTTGCGACAGTGGCTGCCTTCACACACATTTTCTCATATGAAGAGATTCACACGGAGGTGCCCTGACATGAGAACTAATTATCCACGCTTGAGTTTCACAGCTAGAAGTGGGCAGGCACAGATCTGAGCCTCCGCTTTTCCCAGCTCCTCCCTTGCTACTCCAGGTACCATCAGAGACTGGCAGTGTCTGCATGACTAGGAGCTTGTCAGGAATGCAGACTCTCAGGCCTACCTCAGACTGTGGAATTGAAACCTGCATTTTGACAAGATCTTCAGGTACTAATGCCTGAGAACTCATCTCTGGCTCCTTCTTGCTGCTGCCTCCCTTCTCCCCCTTCCTTTGCCCTGTGCCTTACATATATATTTAATTTTAAGTCCCTACTTAATACTGAGCCTAAAAGGCAACCACCAGCTGGCCAGTGTCAGGATATGATGTTTTGTCTTTTCTGAAGAATGGTCTCCGGAACCTCTGGGGCAGTCACCCAGCAGAATGAGCTAGGTTTGTATTAAGGAGTATAGGGTTCCTCCAGAGCCTCGAAGTTACAGGTTGATTTCAAACAGGGATCATTCTTTTATTTATCCTCACAGCTGATCCCACACTCTGCCCTAACTTTCCAGGGCTTGCTGCAAGGGAGCCTGCCTTCCCTCAGAGTGCTGCCCCTAGAATGTCCTCTGTGATGTGGTCCCAATTGTGCACCCACAGCCCCTCCCCTCCAGCCTTAGAACATAGAGACAATGGGACAGAACCCTTAAAACTGGGCTGTTGTGGGGGTGCAGGCAGAGTGGAACCACAGGGGTTCTGTGGATTCCATGACCAGCTCACCAAGGGCAGCGTGAGGAGTGGGCACCATGTCTGAGGGGTAAGTTGGGGATGGAGTGGAGCCCCCAGGGCTGGGAGAGCAAAGAACAAGCTGCCTCCTGCTCAAGATCCCATCAGGCTGTGGCCATTGGACAGGGAGGACTGGTGGGGTGGTCATGCTCAGCCAGGGCCCCTGATTCTCACTTAGCAGCCCCAGTTGCTCCAGTCTGTGGTCAGCTTTTGCTCTTCAGACATCTCTTGGACTATTAAATCTAGAGCCAGGGCTCTGCTCTGGGGAAGGGACCATCCTCTCCACTCACCCCTCACTCCACTCCCCACCCAACACCCTGGAGCACTGCAGATTTCTGTGCTGCACCCTCACCCTGGACAGACCAACTGTTGCCAACTCCAAAGAGCCTCTTATAGGGAGCCCCTATGAGCCAGGCCACTCTTCATTCCTCTAATGACCCCAGCTTCACACCTCTAAGCCCCAGTATGCTCACTGTAGCTGCCATCTCCTTCCCCTGAGGACCCCTCACTTCACTGAGCTCCACTGTGAGTAGCCCTAACATCACACCTTCTGGAACCTGAGTTCACACTCCTCGAAAGGCTCAGCAGCACCCCTGCAACCACTGTTCCCATGTCTCTGATGCCCAGAGCACTCCAGTGCACACTGCCTCCTCTCCAGATCTTACCAACGCCTCTGGGACTCCTCCCACGTGACCTTGCAAGAGCTACTGGACCAAGAGCAGCCCCTGCAACAACCTGTGCCCACCTGGGAGTGGCAGTCCTTCCAGTACAGGCTCTCATCGCTCTACCTGTACTACCTGGGGCTGCTGCGCGGGTTTGACACTCTCTATGACCAGATGGTGCAGCCACAGAAGCGGCGCCTGCTGCGGCGCCTGCTGGACAGCGTGGCGGGCCGCGTGCTGGAGCTCAAGGATGAGATGGTGCGGGTAGACATGTGCGAGTGGCACTGCCTGGACCACGTGCTGCGGGACCTCGGGCTCACCCCGGTGCGAGGACAATGTGGTGCCACACCCACATGAGCAGCGGGTAGGGGTGGGGGTGGGGCTGGTGTTGACCTCCTTCGGACACTCTTGGGGCCTCTGCAAGGAAGGGAGGGAGGTCAAGCAGATGGATCAAGGATCGGGGAGAAGGCCTTCAGAAACTAGGGTAGGGTGGAGGTGCATGCAAGTAGGGATGTGTGTAGCTAGAGAGTCAGGCTGGAAGTGACTCGTGACCTGGAAGGGATCAGTAAAGAGTCCTCTAGACGCTTACTCCTCAAAGTGTAGTTCATGAATCAGCAGCATCAGCACCACCTAGCAGCTCCTCAGAAATGCAGACTCCGGAGGCCTCACCCCAAACTTACTCATCCGTACTTGCATTTTAACAAGACCTTCAGGTGATCTGAATGTACCAGCAGGTTCCAGAGCATGGAGCTTCTGCACCGGTCTCTACTCAGCTCCAAGGTCATGGTTCACTGCTCGCATCCAAGGCAGTCTCAGTTTCCCATCAAACTCAGCTGTTGGCTTGAAAAACAAAAACAGATTCTTCAGGCCATGCAATTCTGACGTGGTGGTCTGGGGAAGGCTAGGGGGTCAGCATTTTAAAGGCTTTCCAGTTGATTCAGGTGCACAGTCAGGTTTGGAACCACTGCCCATTAGCTACCATGATCCTCCAGAATTCAACTCTGGCCACGGGTCCAGGCAGGGGAGAAAGGGATGACTCTGAGTGGATTTGCCAGTTACCCATAAATTTCCAGCTCCAGGGATCTAGCATGGAGGAACATAGGATCTCTGTAACCAGCTGAAAATAGTAATGGACTGGCCAAATGTCTTGGCTTCTGACTCCTGACCCTCCATCCCCCATATTGCCCCAAAGGCAGACCTGGAGGTTCCAATCCCCAAATACTTCATGCTGGAGCACTCCAGCGTTCTGCAGGAGCGAGAGCTGATGCTGGCAGAAATCCTATCCAGAATGGAGCCAGTGTCCTTCCAGGAGGCAAGTCAAGGGAACACTCTCAGACTCCTCTCATAGCCCTGCTCCAGGAATAGAGATGCCCCCCTTCCGGACCCAGGGAGGCCCTGCCTTGCTCCCACCTGAGAGCTCTTTGGACAATCCCTAGTCTCCTTCAAGGCTGCGCCTGTGTCCTGGTAACCTTCCAACACCAAGAGAGGAGTAGGACTTGGGCACTTAGATGTCCTGGAGGCTCATGCCCCCAGTACGTCCGTCAGTGCCTAATTCCCTGACTGCCCACTTAGATACAAGTCCTTCCTCATCTCCTGCTCTTTTTCTCTACCCTGGCCAGATCTTACCAGTAATGAACCGAACTGAGGCCATAATCCTGCTGCAAACGGCTGAGCGGGCCAGGCAAGGCCGACTCCGAGCCACCTTCGTTCGAGAGATTCGAAGAGAGGAGGAGCGGGATCGGAAGATGAGGGAAGGCGGGTGGCACAAGTTCAATCAGAACCAAGCAGCTATCACTATTCAGAAGGTAACCTCCCAGTGTCCAGGAAGAAAGGAAGGAAGCCTCCCTAGCTTAGCAATTGATGACAGAGGTGCAGGTGCTTGGGTTCTGTGGCCACACAACTAGACTCTAAACTAAGGACCTTGATAATCAATAATCATGCATCTTATTTATTTATTCTACATCTTATCCCCAAAAAGAACTTGAAGTGGGATACCATAAAAGTCCTAGAAACAGACGGATCATTAAAATTAGGGGGTAATGATCCATAAAAAGGTAGCAGAACAGAGTAGGTAATCATTTTAGAAATTCTTAAGAGTGCTAAAAACTAAAATATACCCTGACCCTCCTGGCAGCTGAGGCAAAAGGAAATATAACGAAAACTGATGTGAAGCAGGGGGCCTCCAGGTCTGTGCCAGCTGGGCTCATCCTCAGTTTTAACATGGAAATAACACAATCACACCCCATCCTGCTCACTGCAGAGCGTCCAGCTGTGTCCCCAGGTTTCCCCATTCTTCTGACTATTCTGGTGGCCATTCTGTACCTCCCAGCACCTGCTGTCCTCCCAGGGTGTGGGCCTGGCCTCTCTATCATTGGTTGCCACAAGGCTGGGCAATAGTGGTTATCAGCTTGATGACACTGGAGGGGCCCTGGGAAATTTTAGTGCAGAAAAGGGCCATTTTGCTCCTGCGGCTGTCACCACTCCTGCGGCCCTGCTCATCACAGGAAGTCACTTGCCACTTTTTCTTTCCAACACAGGCCCAGAATGGCTAGCACGGGACTAGGTTTTCCTCTCCTCCCTCAAGTCCCAATGCCTCAAAAACTTCTGTCCGCTGGCCCAAGAGAGGAAACTTGGAACCATTTTCTACCAAAACCCAGAAGTAAACCAACCTACTAACAAAAATCACCTCTGAGAACAGATAGCCTCTCCAAGTGGGCAAATTTTGGTTATTTTTTAAATTTTTTTTATTGATTTCAGAAAGGGAGAGGGGGAGAGATATAGAAACATCAATGATGAAAAAGAATCATTGATTGGCTGCCTCCTGCACGCCCCATATTGGGGATTGAGCCCACAACCTGGACATGCACCCTGGACCAGGAATAGAACCGTGACCTCCTGGTCCTCCCACCCTCCAGCTGGGATAGATTTTGATTACTGATCAGTAGGCAGAGTGTTCCAATCAGAGCTCTACATGTGGTGGCTGACCCAATGTCCAGCTACCCCACCAGTCTGCAGCTCTGCTGACTAATGAGTTTCTGGCCACTGAGCACCCATGGAGGAGGCGGTCCTTGCCTTCAGGAGTCAATAAGGCAGCATTTTGAGAGGGAGATTGACCCCAAAGACAGCCCCTCTCCCCCCCAGGAACCAAAGCAAGTCACTCTGTCCCTGTTACCAATATATGGGTGTGGAAATTCTACACCCCATTCTTCAAGTTCTCCAGTACAAACACTAATCAAAAACCGTTATCATGGGCTTTTCTACTGCTAGTCCCGGGAGCCTGGACAGATGCCTGCCCTGCCTCCCTCTGCCTAATGCACCTCCATCTACCCTCTGGCACTGGGTTGTCTGCAGGTCTGAGAGGGGCTGGTGGCCTGGGAGAACACTGGGTGAGGAGTCAGGAAACCTGGCCCCAGTCTCAGCTCTGCAGTGACAGGCTCTGGGCCTGGGAGAGATCTTGTCCTGTCTCCAGCCTCAGTTTCCTTGTGTCAAAAATGCAGGAATTGTTTAGGGGAGTGCCACAGTCTCTACAGAACTGAGGTTTGTGTGCCTGGGTGAAATAATCGAGTATTTATTCCAAACGCAATGGGAATTCTGAGACATGAGTGTGGTAAGCGCTTTTTGAAGATGGCAGTACTTGAACTCTGACCTGTGCCTCAAAAGATACAGCAGATTCAAGGGTGGGAGGAGGGACTTCCTGGGAGGCCCTGAGGGAGCAAAGCATAAGCATAGCAGCTGGACAGCTTGGGTGCACCCCTGCCCCACCTGTTTCACACTGTTCCTGCTCAGGTGGCAACTGTCCACAGCTGCACCTCCCCAGGTACCTCCCCAGTTCCTCCCCCCGCCTCCCACCCAAACCTTCCCCAGCTAGACCTTCCAGAGCAACTGCTAAGCCCAACATCCTGGAAGAAAGGCAGTGTGCAGAGTGTCTGGGCCTGTGTGTTCTCCCAGGTATGGAAAGGTTACCTACAGAGGAAACACACTCGGCAGGACCGGCGAACAGAGATGGAATTCATCGGCATGGTGAGTCCTCCTCTGGCCTTGGCACGGGCACAGGGCTGCCAGTGTATGGGACATTCTTCTGTGTCCCAGTCCCGGAGCACAGCCCTGTACAGCCATTACTGCCCACACCACCCACCACTCAGGACTGTGGTGGGCATGATGGAGGGGAGCAGCCAATGCCAGGGGGCCTGAGGGGTCCTCAGGGCTTGGCTGAGTAAGGACAGGAAACCCACAGCCAACACATCCCTCCCCACCTTCCCTGAACTAGAGCCCTTAGAACAGTGGTTATCAACCTTTCTAATGCCATGACCCTTTAATACAGTTCTTGTTGTGGTGACTCCCAACCATAAAATTATTTTCGTTGCTACTTCATAACTGTAATTTTGCTACAGTTAATGAATCGTAATGTAAATATCTGTGTTTTCTGATGGTCTTAGGCGACCCTGCTAGCGGTTCTCAACCTGTGGGTTGCAGCCCACAGGTTGAGAGCCACTGCTGTAGAGGGGTTGCATGTGTGGGCCCAGCAGAGAAAGGAGGTCAGAGGGGCCCAGTTGGGATGGGGCACACACCTTCACACAGAATGGGTAATTTTGGGGGGGAGGGCTATGGGCTCCCCACTTGCTCTGGGCCCAGACTTGCTTCTCCTCTGCATGCAGGGAGCAGAGCTAAGTATGAGCGGCATGAGGCAAGCGTGAGAGTGCACATGGGGGAATGTGGGTGATAAGGGGGCAGACCCCAGGCTATGTGCACAGGCCCCACTCCCTGAATCTGTCTGTTTCCTCTGACTTAGGGTGACAGGGCAAGGGACATGATCCCTGGGAGGGGCTTTGCAGTGGGTAGAGCCCATGGAGGCCTGGCTGATGTGGAGGCAGGGGCAGAGGGATTAGAGGCAGAGCTAGAATGGCTACTTTAAGAGGCTTGGGGACTTCAGAAGGAGGGAGGGGTTAGGGTCTGCTTCATGGGAGTGAGGTCAGAGACTTGTTGGAGGGCTGATGATCTGGACCCCCAGGAGGCCCGAGGTCAGGCTTTGGTGGGGAGGGGCAGGGGGCTTTGGCACAGCGGGAGGTGAAGAATGAGCCTGCTGCCCGGCCCATCAGCAGTGTGAGCTCAGCGTTTTCAGTAATTGTCTCTGCGCACAGTGATATTTAAAATACATTTGGGAGCCAATGAGGCGGGAAAGTGGCTGCTAGTGAGGCTGCCAACGCGGGTGCTGGCTGGGGTGCAGGTGGGGGCTGGGGCTGAGGCTCACAGGGGAGGGTGTGCTGGGAGATCGGACAGGGGGGCCTGCCCAGATGCATCTAGCAAACTCATTATCAGAGTAATTTACACAGAGGACTTTCAGCACCAAACAATTTCTCCTGACACAGGCATGCCCGATGTTCCGTGTTGGTGGCATGCGAGGCATGTGTAGAGAATACATGGGGGCAGGTGTGTGAGCCTAACGCCCAGTCCTCCCCACTCCCACTCCTGAGTCCCTTGGCCCTTCCTCACATCCCCAGATCCCCTTGCCTGAGCCGGTGGAGCACCAGTCCGTGGCCAACCTCAGGAAGGATGTCAGGAGATTCCGCCAGATAGAGAAAGAGGAGGAGTTCCAGTTGGCCAATGTGAAGACTCACGATGCTCTCAGAGAGACCGAGGGGCCCAATATGAGGGAGAAAATGAAGGAGCAAATCCGACAGTGGTTTATTGAGTGCCAGTCAGTGTCCCCAGCCTCAGCTGACTCAATCCTCAACCCCTTTCCCTCCTCACCTGTGTCCCCACACCTGATTTGTCCACTGGTCTAGCCTGGGCCCTCCTCTCCATTCACCCCTTCCCACCAGCACTCTGCTAATGCATTGTCTTAAACTTGGGACCATCTCCACTATACGACCATCTCCACCATGACTTGCTATTACCCCAAATAGAAGAGAAAATGCCAGAATAAGATGGGGAAAGCATCCAGGAATGTCCACTGAGTGATCTGTCCTTCCTATTCTGTAACTATTCCTTCCTTCTCTCCCTCAGCCTCCTTGGTTCTTTACCTTTCCCCGTCCTTCTCTCAATGCATCTCTTCATCCATACACCTACCCTTCTACCCACCCTTCCACCTGCCCATTCATTTGTCCATATGTCCACCCACCAGTCCATCTCTCTGACCATCTTATGTTCACTTAGTGCCCTTACTGGCCGATTCCCTAATTATCCAGACGAGTCTTTAGGTGGATCCTACCAGATCTTCTCAGACAAGACTCCAGAACAGGTACCCTGGCGGTGGGGCAGATTTTCTGTGGCTGATGGAGTCTGAGGTTACAGAGAATACTGAGTGTAAACTGAGGGTGGCGGTGGGGTACCGGGCAAGGTCAGTCTCAATGAAAGCAGAGGTGGCTGGAGGAAATATATGTAGTTAGGAAGACTAATGGGGTACCTGCCTCTGAGAAGGCATCCTTGTCCAGGGAGAGGAAATGTCTGGTGAGACTATTATAGCTTTAGTAACCCACAGGCCAGGAGAGAGTAGCCAATCTGGTCAGAACACTTCATCACCTGATGCTCCTCTTCCTGGACCCCAGATAAGTCTTTGGACTCTCAACCATCTGGACCCTACAAGTTCCCCTAGGCCTTGGGATCCTGAGTCCACCCCAGCTACAGGCCTGGTTCTCTTGCTCCTATAAAATGCCCTTGGTCTTCTCTGAAGCATCTTTTATCCTGGGTCACAGATAAAAATGGAACTGGAGAATCAGGTCCCGGAGAGCTCTAAAAAAGAAGACAAAAATAAAGAAAAAGAAAAGGAGAAGAAGAAAGGGAAGGAAGACAAGACCAAGAAGGGCGTAAGGCAGTTCCTGGGCATGTGAACCAATTGGGCAAGGGGAGCAAAGTCTGAGGGGATTTCTGGTCTGGGTGACAATTAGGGTCAGAGTTTGTGAAGGGTGAAGGCAAGGAGGTCAAGGTCAAATGGTGTTTCTATTCTAGGAAGCAGATACAATGCTGAAACTGTTGCCATCCAAATTTATAGCCCTGATCAATGCCGGACATGAGGAGTATAAAAGTAAGGGGAGAGAAGGCTGTATGCTGTCCAGGATGTGTGGGACTTTAGAGTGACCCATGGTCCTGGGGAAAATGGACATGTGCCACAGGGGTCACGAGGTGGCAGTATGGGTGTGTAGACCAAGGGGCTGATACCAAAGGGAAAGGGTGTGTGGTCATATGGGTTTGGGTCTGAATCCTGGGATCAGGCCTCTGTCTGTGATGTGTTAGAAGCAGTGCCAGGTAGCTGGGTGAGGACAGGGGGCCAGCCTGGGTCAGGTTCTTGGCCCACATGTGCATGTGTGTGAGGGACAGAGAGACAGTGAGAGAGAAGTATAGCAGCCTGAAACAGGCTCCTGGCCCATGTGAGCATGTGTGTGTGAGTGAGCATGTGTGTGTGAGAGTGTGTATGTATTGTGATTGTGTATGTGAGTACACCTGGGACTCTGCCCTCTACTCCGTCCATCTCTCCATGCTCAGATGTGTGGAAGAACCGGCCTGATCACATGCTCCCTGATCAGAGTTATGACCCTACTGCCCTACGGGTGGAGAAGAGGAAGGAACTGGAGCAGGAGATCCGGATACAGGTGGGCAAGCTAGCTTCGAGCCTCTTCCCACCAGAACCTGCAGCTGCTTCGGGCTCTGTCCCTCTGTCCTCCCTCTCCTCATACCCACAGTTTGCTCATCCTTTATAGCTTCCTCTAGCCACTGTTTTCCCTGCATAGTCCATCTCAGTCCATCTTGGTCCCCACTGTCCTCTGCCTCTCTGGGTCCCTCTCTCTCCTTTGCAGCCTAGAGGTGAGGGAATGGGGGCTCTGTGTTGGGCTCACACCCACCATCATTTTCACCAACCCTTAAAGAGTTCTTACTGTGTATCTTTGGGAGCATTACATCACATGATCACAATGGTCCCTGAGGTAAGCACCACAATTTTCCTGATGCTCCTTATAGAAAACTGAGGCTGAGAGGTCATACAACTCAGGTTCACACAGACCCTAAGCTTTAGTGCCTAAAGGGTGGGTCTAGGGCTGCAGATGAAAGCTGACCCACTCCATCCTGGGGCTTCTCCCCACACTGATAGCCAGTTGAGAGCAGGGTTCATGTGTGAGCAGAATATGGATTAGGATTGAGGGTGGACAGGTGCAGGGACAGGGACAAATGCCAAGGCCAAGGATTCTGAAAGAAGACATAGGAAGGTTATTGGCCACTTGCTATCTTCACTGTGCTTGTCTGGCTCTGCTCTGAGGCTGCTGTCTTCCTCTCCACCCCTGCCTCCATCCCTACCTCTCCTGCCTGTCCTCCCCAGCCTCTGGTCGCCCCTCCACACTCTCTTCTGTCTCTGCAGGTGGATGAGCTGATGCGTCAGGAGCTGAAGAACCTGCGCCTGGCTGTGGACCGGGAGGAGGAGAGACCCTTCAAGGCTCCGAAGGCAAGATGAGAGGCGTGGCTGGGACAGGAAAGGGCACACTGGGGGAGGCAAGGAACACAGGACAATTTCCTATGTGCTTGTTTCTATCCAGAAAAAAAATCCTAAGAAAGCTCGGAAGAAGAAGGAAAAAGATCTGACCCCGAACAGGTAGCAGACCCTCCATAGATCCAACTGCTGGTCCTGGTTCTGTTGCTGTGTGACCTGGGGAAAGTCATTTAACCTCTCTGACTCCCTGTCTTTATTAATCAAGTACTTCTCCTGCCAAACTCAAAAGATAGCTGTGAGGATCAAACAGAAGCATCAGAAAGTGATTTGAAATGATATAGAATAAGATATGAGTGGAGTATTGTTATAAACACTCCCTCTAGCCTTTTCCTTCATCAGCTCTGTCCCTACAAAGCCATCTCCCCATGGACTTCCCACCCAGGGCATTGAAGTCAGCTGTCCCTTTCCACTCCCTTCTGAATTGAAGTGAGTCATGAGCACAATGATGTTAGCTGCTTTGATGACCACCCCTCCTAGACCATGTTCACCTTAAGTGTGGTTTTCAGGAAGAGAAACCGACTGGGTTTCTGTTGGTAGAACTTTGGGCCATGAGAAGATTGATGGGGGGAGTGTTATAGGATGCTGGTCCTTCTTACAACCCCCAACCCACAGAGCACTTGCTGTGCATGGGCAGACTGCCTTCTGGGTCCACGGGTTGGTGCCCCATCTTCTGACACTGACTCTCCAGTTGCCATTGTTGATGTTGACCACAGGATATTGGGCAGAAGGGCCTCTTAGCCTCTCTCCTCATGCCTGTGACAGCACCCCACTCATCCCTTTCTCCATGTCCCTTCCTTCTCGGGGGAGGTCCTGTGCCATCCTCTGACAGGTCCCTGGCCTCTCTGTTTGAAGAGCTTGTTGTCTTTGGCTTTATAAAGAAGTGCAAGACAGTGTTATTGAAGGACTTCATTGGTGAGACCCTCCCCCACAATGCTCCCATGCTGAGGAATGGTGCCCAAGGCCTCCAGGCCATGGCCTTCCTGGTGGCCAACTACTACCCTCTGAAGTGAATCTTCTCCTCCAGTGGTTCTCTCTCTTGGCTCTGCCCAAGTAGGTGCCACTCACCAGGTGGCCACCTGTTCCCCCAGGTGACTGCCTATATCTTGGATCCACTCTGAGTCTGGCCCACAAGTTGCCCATGCCTTCCCTGTTTGATGTTCGACAGAACATGGCCTTGTACGCAGTCCTTCGGCTTGGTGAGAGGCCCTAGGGGAGGGAAGCCTTGGGGAGGGAAGAAGGGTGGCTGAGGCAGGCATGTCCAGCCACAGCCTTTAATGCCCTGTGCCGGGGACCTACACTGGGTTCCTCCTATCTGGCCCTATCCCTGTTGGAGGTCACACCCAGCCTGGGCCACCCCAAAAGTCATGTGGGCTCTTGACCTGCTGAGAAGACCACCTTACTCAATTCTAGCCCCTTACTCAATTCCAGGTGGCATCTCATAGTCTGCCCCTTTTCCAGAAGATTGGTGTCTTTCTAAAGAGGTTGATATCCACACCTTTGAGTTGGACCCCTTCTTAAAGCAGGGGTGGGAACTGATGGCATGGGAAACAGAAAGGACACTGGAAGGGGCAGAGGGCTCCCTCCTGACACCCACCTGTAGTCATTGTGATTGCTAAGCCGTTGGAAGGCCTCTAAGCTGCTGCTCTTGGCATGTTTGCCTGGGGAACTCTTCAGTCCATGGGAGGAGGCAGTGCAGCCAAGATGTGAACCTCACCCCACTTGGCCCCAGGCCTTGGACCTCACCTTACACCATGCCCCATCCAGTCTCTGACAGCCCACTGTCTGTCTCTGGCCTCTGTTTTCTCTCTCAGGCTCCCCTGATATACACTCCATGGCTCCCCTCATCCGCTCCATCCTCCTGGTGGGCCCCTCCGGTGTGGGGAAGAAGATGCTGGTCAATGCCGTGTGCACAGAAACTGGTGCCAACCTGTTCGACCTGTCACCTGCTAACCTGCAGGGCAAATACCCTGGCAAGGCCGGGGTGCAGATGCTAGTGCATATTGTCTTTAAGGTTTGGCATTTCTAGTTCTCAGACTGTGACAACAGAACAGGGTGGGCTCTATGCTCAGAAGGCCACCCATCTGCCTAGTTGGGGTGAGCTCAGGAGCTGGTGAAGTCTTTACCAAGCACTGCTAGGAGATTATGGACACCTGAAGCCCCCATAATGGGGGAGGTGGGGCAAAGTGGGGAGGAGAGATAAGGATTAAGATGTAGCCCTAACCAGTTTGGCTCAGTGGATAGAGCGTTGGCCTGCAGACTCGAGGGTCCCAGATTCGATTCCGATCAAGGGCGTGTACCTTGGTTGCAGGAACATACGCAGTAGGTAGTGTGCAGGAGGCAGCTGATCAATGTTTCTCTCTCATTGATGTTTCTAACTATCTATCCCTCTCCCTTCCTCTCTGTAAAAAATCAATAAATTATATATTTTTAAAAAGATGTAGCCACTCCAAATCTCCAGGGCAAGCAAGGACTATGCTCACACTGAGTGGTGATGGGTATGCAAAGGGCTGACAGGTGGAGTCAACAGTATGTTGCACATGTAGCCTGGAGCTCCCAGGTCACCACTGCCCTAGGCTGGCCCTGACCCTGGGTTGGACCAGATGGGGAGGTGAGCCTTGCCTAGGAATGACTAATGTCAGGTTTCTATTCTCTGACCTGTCCAGGTGGCTCGACTCCTACAGCCCTCAGTGATCTGGATTGGAAATGCTGAGAAGAATTTCTATAAGAAGGTCCCAAAAGAGGAGAAGGAGGTAAGGGAACAGGGGCAGGCAGCCTGAGACCCTGATAAGCCACTCAAAGTGACACGTGCTGTGTGACCTTGGACAAGACCCCTGTCCTCCTCCTGTTTTATTTCCTTCTCCTTAAAGCAGGACTGACAACTGCTCCCATTTGCCTCTCAAGGTCTCTGTGAGTGTGGACAGGTGTCCTGAGAACGTAGAAGCCCATATAATGAGTCACCATGTCCCCACCCCCACCCCTTCTCCCTAGAACAGATGGAACCAAAGCGAATAAAGAAGGACCTCACCAAGGCCCTGCGACTGCTGAATCCTGGAGACCGCGTCATGCTGATAGGGACCACTAAACAGCCGCAGCTCGCTGAGATGAAGGGGCTGTGCCGGACCTACGAACGGATTCTCTTCATGCCACGGCCCGATTACGCTTCTCGCTATGGTGAGGTCTGGGGATGTGGGGACAGGCCAGAGAAGGGGTCCAGGGGCCACCCCTGCCAAAGCTTCCCTCTCATATTCCCATCCCCTACTGCTGCTCTGAGCAGCACCTCCACAGACAGGTGCTCTGGAAGGGTTGGCTGCTACACGAGCAACCCAGTGGCCTGGGTCCTGGCCTAATTCTGAGGACAAGGGCTGGCCACTTAAGTCCTCCCGACTCATTTTCTTGAGTTGAGCGGGGATGATCCCTATCTTCCTGGGAGGAAAGGGTCACTGCCTCTCAGCCCCACTTCCTCCCCCATGCCTGCAGTGCTCTGGAAGCATATGCTGCACACCCAGAGAGTCCAGGTGACCCAGAGCCATCTGGATATCAGTGCCCTGGCCAAGGTGTCCGATGGCTACACAGCTGGTCACATTTTCCAATCCATCCAATTGGTACTCACTGAGCGGCGGCTCCTACAATTGTCCAGGCGGCCCTTGGTGGCCTCAGAGTTCCTATGTCATCTGGCGAAGCTGGAGCCAGTACACAGGGAGGAGGAGGAATCCCTAAAGGTGAGACTTGGGGGATAGGGAGGTCACCAGCGGGGAGGATTGTGGGCCAGCACCAGAGCGAGGCAGCCCTCTGAAGCCCTACCTTGGCCCCTCTCTGCTGCTGCATGGAGTTCAGCCTGTGAGGGAACTACAAGTCACAAGGACGGACTTTGGGGAGGCCTGGCTCACCTGGTTTCCTCAAGAGCGGGAGCCTGAAAGCGCCACCTTTATTAGGAACCCTGGGTGGTAAGGTGGCCATGGGAGCACAGAAGAGAGGGCTGCAAGGTCTGACACTGTGGCCTGAAGCACCTGGTGGGACTAAAAGAAACCATGGCTCTAGCAGGATGCCGGGCGGAGGGATGGGGGTCGAGGGGAGGAGAAAAGGCTTCTAGACACAGATCTGGAAGCATATGCTGCCCACCCAGAGAGTCCAGGTGACCCAGAGCCTCATGGACATTAGTGCCCTGGCCAAGGTGTCCGATGGCTACACATCTGGTCACATTCTCCAAGCCATCCGATTGGTGCTCACCGAGTGGCAGAAGGGATGAGGTCAGGAGGCAGAACCGAGGACCAGGTGCAATGCACTTACCCTCCTCTTTCCCTTCCTTCTCTGACTCAGGACTGGTACTTCAGGACCCCACTGGGCATGAAGAAGATAGAATTTAACAAGGACCAGGAGGCTGAGGAGGCCAGGCTGGCAAAGGAGAAGAAGAAACGGAAGTGACTGCTGAGGAGTGCCCGAGAGGAGCGGTGGGACTAGGACAAAGGGACTAGGGGGCAGAGGCATAAACTCCCAGATGGTTTGGGGACCAGCTCTCTTTGTCCATCTCCATGCTTCCACCCCTTGTTCTGTGTCACCTGGCTCCACCTCCTACCCCACCCGGTCAAGTTTCTCTGATCCCAGATCTCTGACCTCACCCTGTCATTTTTCTGTCCTGGCTCCCCACTCTCTTCCTTCCTCAAGGTATATAGGGGAGAAAAATGGGGAGGGAGGGAGGGAGGGAGGGAGGGAGGGAGGAGAGAGAGAGAGAGAGAGAGAGAGAGAGAGAGAGAGAGAGAGGACTTCAGTAAGTAGAAAAGAAGGGAAGCAGGATTCTGGAGGCCAGCAGAGCCTGGTCTAGCCCCACTCAGCACTGACCCCTGTGTGGGCTGCACAGTCCTTTCCTGACTTGGGCTTCAGTGTCCTCGCCTGTAAAGTAAGATGACCTCCAGCTCATCTCCTTTCTACTCTAGGATTGGATATTCCTACCAAGATGTCTGGGAAGTGAGGGAGATGGCAGGGTGGAGAGGAGAAAAGGTGGGGAGATGGAGGTATTTGTATATTTTATTGATTTTTCACAGAGAGGAAGGGAGAGGGATAGAAAGTCAGAAACATCAATCAGCTGCCTCCTGCACACCCCGCACTGGGGATGTGCCCGCAACCAAGGTATGTGCCCTTGACCGGAATCGAACCCGGGACCCTTCAGTCCGCAGGCCGACGCTCTATCCACTGAGCCAAACCGGTTTCAAGATGGAGGTATTTATGACTGCTGGTAGATCCAGTGCCTTTTCTGAATGGTCTTCACTTCCTCTTTCCTCTGGACACCTTCTTCTACCTGCCTTTGTCTTTGACCCAGAGCCTGGCCCCAAGGGGCTCAGTGAGCAGAAGTCCATCTGTGGATCCCCTTGTGGGGAGAGAAGAGCTCGGGGGAACTGGAGTCAGAAAACTCTGGGGTTCTCCCAAAGAAGCAATGTAAAGAGTGTGTTAATAAAGGTCAGGTGTATGCCACAGGCTGTAAAGGCAATGAGGGCCAGGGGAAGGGAGACCACGGGGGCCAGAGCTAGCTCCTATGGCAGAGGTGGTTCAGCTGAGCTCAGGGGGTGTTTTGAGTTTTCTTTCTCCCTTTTTCCATTTTCTCTCTCCAAATGAAAGTAGTTTCATTATCCTAATGTGGGCAGAGCACTTCCTCCTTCTCGCTTTCCAGCTGAGACCCCTTCTAACCATGGCAGATAGAGAGATCATAGGAGATGCAGGGGTCACAGAGATGGGGTCAGTACTAGGGTGGGTGTAGGAGATTAGCACCCAGGAGGGGTTGCTGCTGGTGGGATCCCTATTCCCCTGGGTAGAGCCTGTCTTCCTAAGAACCCCTGGGGGAGATAACTCATAGAGGGGGCCTTCTCTGCAATTGTCCCTACTCTGAACCCTCCCTTAGGTTTGGGAGGGTGATGATGTGGGGCTAATTGGTGAAATTTGGGAAGACAGAAAAATTACGTACACTTACCTGCTCTCCCTCAGCCCCAGTAGCTGGAGGCCTCTGGGTGGAGCACATGATGAATGAAAAAGAATGAGAAATGGCAGCTGGAGAGCCTCCACCCTCCAGTCCCTGTTCTGCAACAAATGGTCACACTAGGGGCCAATCACTTCCCACCTCTGGACTCCATTTTTCTTTACCTGAGAAACCGCAGTTGGTGCCCCCATCTGGGTCGTCCCTTCAATCCAGCTGCAAACAATTCAGGGTGAAACTCGGGGTTGGAGGGTTCCATGCTCCATCTCCAGGCTCCTCCCTAGTTCCTGTTGCCAGCCTAAGCCTCATTCCCCACGACCGACAGCTAGGACAGTCCAGGCTATTTATGGCCTGGCTACCCTGCCCCTCCCACAGTGGGCCTCGCCTGGCTCAGGCCCAGTGCCTGCCTGCTGGCGTCACCTGAGTCCTGCTTCTTTGGCTCTCTCTTCCACAAACTAGCCATGCCTGGGAGAAGGGGCTCCCCTCCCTACTCGGGACCCCATCCGGGGTGCTTCCCCTCAGCCCCTGCCTGCCGAGTCTGGGATCCTCAGTCCTGCCCAGACTGGGAGCCTCCACGGCCATCGCCACTGCTGTGCCGAGATATGGCCCTACAGAATGCCCTGTACACCGGAGACCTGGCGAGGCTGCTGGAGCTGTTCCCCCCGCACAGCACAGCCGACTTGCTGCTGGAGACCCGGGCTGCTGAGCCTCGATGGAGCAGCCACCAGAGAGGTGAGGGGCAGCAGGGGATGGATGGGGCTGAGGACCAGGGGGCTGGGCTGGCAGCATCAGGCAGACATAGCAAGTGCTAAAGGAAAAGAAGAAGCCCCTGGCAGTTTCTCCCTCACCCCAAGGCTTGCCTAAACCTTGGCCCAGGAGTGAAGTCATGTGGAGCCCAGAATAGCTCCTGCTGAACCGAGTGGCCAGCTCAGGCTCCTCTCAGACTCAGCTCAGGGACAGAGACCCTCTCCCTCCATCGGTCTGTTTCTCTTCCTTTTCTCTTTTTGCCTTTGGCCCCAGCCTCTCCTCTTCCAGAGCCCCCTTCCCATATGCTCACACTCTGCCCTAATGAGCTGGTCCCCAGAGGAGTGCAGGGGACGGGAAGAGCCCCCAGGTGACAGACGTGCCCTCTGTGCCAGGCTGGTGGAGAAGCCCAGCAGTGGGTCTGCAGAACACCCAGAGTCTGGCCCAGGACCCATCGTCACCCGCACAGCCTCAGGACCTGCCCTGGCCTTCTGGCAGGCATTGCTGGCCGGGGACGTGGGCTCCGTCTCCAGCATCCTCGCCGACTCCGGCACTGGCCTGGCTCCAGATTCCATCTTTGATACCAGCGACCCAGAGCAATGGAGGGATTACCGCTTCAACATTCGTGCCCTGAGTATGGTCAGGGGCCCTGGGGGGGGGGGGGGGGGTCTGAGCAGGAGAGGGGAGGCTGGAAATGGAGCTCTGGGCTCCCTCTTCCCGGCCTCTGCCCACCTCCCTCGTTACCTGGCAGCTCTTTGCTTCCCTCCAGGATCTGAGGCCAGTGTCTCCCCTCTCCCTAGGACTCTGGTCTCTGACTTATGAAGAGGAGCTGACCACCCCACTGCATGTGGCAGCCAGCCGGGGCCACGCGGATATTGTGCAGCTGCTGCTGAGGCGGCGAGCAAAGCCAGACAGTGCCCCCGGGGGCCGCACTGCCCTGCATGAGGCCTGTGCCAGAGGCCACACTGCCTGTGTCCATGCGCTGCTGGTGGCAGGAGCCGACCCCGACATTCCTGACCAGGATGGGAAGCGCCCCTTGCACCTCTGCCGGGGGCCTGGCACCCTTGAGTGAGTGACTTCTCATCCTAACCGCCATCCCACTTGTAGGGGAGACAAAGCTGTTCCTCAGGGGTGATGAGGGAGCATGTCAGGGGCTGGCAGGCTGGGAGGGCTGGATGGAGGAACCAGGGCTCAGATGGGGAGTCAGGATGCAATTACTCCTCAAACCATCCAAAACCATTGGTCCCAGGAAGTTTGGAATGGCCTGAATTTGGGACAGTTTCTGCTTCCCCAGAGGTGGAGGCCGAATGGCCTGCAATGGAGAACTTGTCTGGATTCGTTCTGGGGATCCATCCGTGCCATAAAGTTTTCATGTGTACTACAGCAGCTGAGGCACAGTCCTGCCCTCGGGGATGATCCAGATAGGCTGTAAGGATGGTGACTTCCAGTGAGAGTCTGCATTGGTCCCTGGGAACAGGGTCTGGTTCTCAACGTGACAGGTCTGGCATTTCCAGAATGGCAGGCACTCTCATTAATGGGCTCAGGGACTGAGTCCAGTTAACCAAACTCACAAGAAACTGATAGATATATCCAAATGTGACAAAGGCATTGTTTACTATATAGAATGTTCCAAATAATTATGCCCTAGGTGCAGGGGACCTTGGAGAATGAGTCCTCACAATTCTTTGAGCATGGAATCCCCCAAAAGAAGCCTTTGCACCCACAATGGAGGCCCTCTCTCTACTGACTACCCACCTGCCAAATTTCACATCCTGTCCCTGAGTCCTTCTTTCATGGACATTCTTCCTCCTGTTAACCTCGTCAGAGCTCCCCTGACTTATCATATTGAAGACACGTCCTACTCCAGCATTGTGCCAGAGAAACACAACGACGGTCTGAGCCACGTAGTAATTTAAATTTTCTACTAGCCTTAGCATAAAATGAAAAAGAAACAGGTAAAAATAACTTTTTAAACAGTGGTAAAATACCCACAGCATAAATTTAGCATCTTAACCATTTCTAAGTATACAAGTACATTCACATTGTTGTGTGACCATCGTCACCATCCATCCAACTCCTGAGTGTTTTTAATCTTACAAAACTGAAATTCCAGCCATATTGAACAGTAATTTCCCATTCCTCCTCCCCTCACAGCAACCACCATTCCACTTTCTGTCACTATGACTCTGACTCCTCTGACTCCCTCACTAAGTGAGATCATATAGTGTTTGTCCTTTTGTGACTGACTCATATCACTGAGCATAATGTCCTCATGGTTCATCCGTGTTGTAGCATGTGTCAGGATTTCCTTCCTTTTTAAAGGTTGCATAATATTCTATTGCATGTAGATGCCACATGTCCGTTATTCATTCATTCATCTATTAATGGGGACTTAGTTTGCTTCTATGTTTGGCTGTTGTGCATAATGCTGCTGTGAACATATGTATACAAAATATCTGTGAAACAGCTGAAATTAATTTTAACAATATATTTCACTTAACACAATATATCCAAAATGTTATCATTTAAACATATAATCAATAGCAAAAAAAACACTAATAAGATGTTTTACATTCTTGTTTTGTACTATCTTCAAGTTGATGTGATTTTACACTTAGTGTGTATCAATTAGAATTAATCATATTGTAAGTGCTCAATAGCTACACGTGGTTGATGGCTACTTATTGGACAACACAGTTCCACCTGTTGACCTCATCAGCCTCAGAGGGCTCCTATTTTTAGCTCTGGCCATGTCCAGCCCAGCCCCCTTGAAGTGACACCAGTGATGATCCTTTCTTCCTTTCTTGAGTAAGCAAATGTATATCTGAAATCATTATGGAGAATTTCAAACACAGAAATGTTGGCAGGATAAGATAATGATCCATCATCATCAACACCACCCACCTCTCCCTGTCATTAATGCTGCTGTTAAGAGTTCTCATGAAAACAGCTTTTCAGACATATGCTGCCACAACAGCGTCATTTAGGTCTAGATTTTAGCAATTATCCCTATTTTACATACGAGGAAGCTGGAGTTTATGTTAGCAAAGAGGCTAATGCCTTTAGCCTTGAATTTTGGTGCACTCCACCTTTCGTGGGGCAAATACGGCTGGTCAGTTTTGTTTTTGTTTGTGCTCACTGCCACGCCCTACTCCCCCGTTCCCTCCTCCAGTCCCTCTAACTCCCCTGCTGTCCCTGGACTGGAGGGCCAGCTTCCTCCCTTACTAGCTGTGTGAACATGGGTGAGAGCCTCATGCCCTCAGTGCCTCCCTCAGTGCCCTAGGAAGCAAGTGCGCGCAGTAAGGCCCAGACGCTGCCTGGTGTGAGAGCACGGTGGCGTCTGGTGGCTTTTCCTGCCATTGAGGGCTTCGTGCACTATCCCTGCAGGGTGCGTGTGGACTGGAAAAGGGCATTGTTCATCCTACAGAATCTTGCTGGGTGACCAGTGACAAGATGGGAGGTGAGGGCACACAGAAGCAGGAGCCACCCAGGGCTCCCGGTGTCAGCTTTGCTCAGACTGGCGGAAATGCAGGGGTGAAGGGCTGCGCCCCATTCTCTTTCCCACCGCCCTCTCACCCTCACTAGATGTGCAGAGCTGCTCCTGAGGTTTGGGGCGAAAGTGGATGGTCGGTCCGAGGAGGACGAGGAGACCCCTTTGCATGTAGCCGCCCGGCTTGGCCATGTGGAGCTGGCAGACCTACTTCTAAGACGGGGTGCATACCCAGATGCCCGAGACGCTGAAGGCTGGACTCCGCTGCTGGCTGCCTGTGACACCCGCTGCACACCCCCCACCGCCCCTGAGGCCACCGCAGCCCGCTGCCTCCAGCTGTGCCGCTTGCTGCTCTCAGCTGGTGCCGACCCCGACGCGGCGGACCAGGACAGGCGGCGGCCCCTGCATCTGGCCTGCCTCCGCGGCTATGCGGCCGTGGTGGAACTGCTCCTGTCCTGTGGCGTCAGTGTCAACGCCATGGACTATGGGGGACACACAGCCCTGCACTGTGCTCTGCAGGGTCCACCCTTGGCCCTGGCCCAGAGCCCAGAGCATGCAGTGCGAGCTCTGCTCAACCACGGTGCCGTCCGAATCTGGCCCGGGGCTCTCCCCAAGGTACGGGGCTGGGGGCAGAGGGAGGGCACCGAAGGCCAGGGACAGGGAGCCAGGCCGGTGTGCCCACACCCTCTGGGTGCAGCGCAGGCCGTTGGGCATTTGATAGGTCAGTTCAGCCTGTCTTTCATTCCTCAAGCAGCAAAGCCCAACAGGGGCAGAGATGAGGACACAGACCAGGGTAGGAGTGTGTGTGGGGTGTGTGTACACATGTGTGAATGTGCATACATGTGAACATGCATGTGTATGCATACATATACATGTGCACTCCATATGGACTGAGGGCAGTGGGGCCAGATTATGTAGGATTGGAAGAGTCTGAGAGGAGGAGCCAGGATTCATTGGGACAGAAGGAGTGAGCTGATAAAAAAAAAAGCCCTTAGGCAGCTCTGCGTGGCTGTGGGCTGATCAGTTAGACACTGGAAGCTTGGGTCAGGCTCCCCTAAGCAGGTGATGAGCCTGGGTCACGAGGTTTGAGATGAGCTTGGTCCTGGTTTCTGAGTGCTTGGCAGGACAGGCATCACCCAGTCCCTCGCAGCTGACCTGGCACTTGAGAAAAAATCCCTCACTGTCAATTTCCAATTTGTATCTTAACTTATGTTAACTTCCCCAAAGGGGTTCAAACTGGAAGACCTGTGTTACTGATGCCCTGGCAGGGGGCCCTGTCCCATGCAGGGTCAGGTCTGGAGGTGGCTATATGACGTCAACAGAGCACTGGGTCTTGGGTTGGGTCAGGACTAATATGGCTGTGGGCAGGACCCCTCCCCTATCTCCCTGTTTATGCCATCCAGCCTCGCCTTGTCCTAGACGCTCCCCTTCTGTCCCTACCTTTCCCCTCCACTCACAAGCCTAGAAGCATTTGTCTAGATTCCTAAGCAAGACCAAATAATTAAACAGCCTGAGAGTTCGGCAGATTGGTCTCCCCTTTGGGAGAATACAAGAAAATCAACAATTAACACTAATTAATCTCCTATTAACACCAGATAATTAGGAGACAAGTAATTCCCTGTAATCTGACAGTGGCTGTGACAGCTAATGATTCCTGTAGTCAGAAACGGGGTGGGAGGAGGAGGTGGAACAGCAAGCGGATTTCCAGGACCCCTCTGCCTGCCCCTCTGGCCCTGCTCCTCTCTGCCTCCCAGACCAAGGGGGCCACATAGCAAAGAGCCCCATTCATCCCTGCATGATCAGAAAGTGCAGGGTCCATTTCCCGCGATTGGACAGTTATGCCAGGCATGGCTAGGATGCCTGTTCTCTGATAAGGAACTCCTCCCTGTTTAGGAGGTCTCCGTGGCCCACCTGGGACCACTGCCAGCCCTAGCCAGTTCTCTAGGAGCCACCCTACTGGACTGAGCACTTAGGAGACCCAGTTTTGATGCTTGTTCTTGTGACTATAGTCAAGTCCCTGGAATTTTTTTAACCCAAGTTCCCTGCGACCAACAAAGATGAAAAGCTATTGGAGCACAGTGGGTAACAGTAAGAGCCAACACAGTCCTGCCCACACACCAGACACTGTTTGAAGGTGTGTAACCTGTTACATGAGTCCCCTTAGTCCTTCCAATAACCTCTGAGGTAGGTGGTGACTAAGAGTGCAGGCTCTGGAGCCAGGCACACTATCTGGGTGACCTTTGGCAAGTTGCTTTAGTCTCTCTGGGCCTTAGTTTCCTCATTTGCAAAATAGGAACATATCAGTATGCCTGATTCTTAGGTTAGTGTGAGAACTAAACAAATTTACACATATAAAACTCTTTGGACAGCACCTAACTGGAGTTTGTGTGCAATACCTGTTAGCTAGCATTGTTTTGAAATTACATAGTGTATGTGAAAGCACTTGGGAAGCTGTAGGGTGTCATTAGACAAGGGAGAGAGAGACGCAGGTTGGAACGCAGGAGAGTTTCTGGAGGGGATGGACTTGGGCTTGAAGAGTTGGAGGCACAGGCATTCCAGGCAGCATGCAGAGACAAATCAACGTGGGCCAGGACAGGCAGAGACTGGCCCCAACCACAGGCAGGAGGAGCAGGTTGATCAGGGAAGTCCAATGTACCCAGCTTGCAACTTCCTAGCTGGGTACATTGAGTGAGGAAAAGAGGCCTGCCCTGGGCAGATAGCTGGGGCAGCTTCAGTGAGCACTGCCCAGATGCAGGGCCAGAAGCAGAGGGCTGTGGGTGGGTGTGATGCTTTCTCCAGGGGTCCTGCTTCCTGGACAAAGCCTTCCCCTGGCTTCCATTATCTGGCAGTGCCCAGTGCAGCAGTCCCAGCTGGCCAGGCAGACGGGTCTTCTCTCCTTGTGCGGGGTGTTAAAGCCTCTAATGCCAGTGTGTGGAGGGAAGTGGGGTATGTACAGAGATGCTGCCTGGAACATGGCACCTGGCTGTTCTCAGATTTTACAAAGATCTGTGGCCGGTAGCTTGACATATAGCAAGAAATGAAGCACGAATCTGCTTATGGGTATTACATGCAGGCATAGGTGGGTATGACAGACCTGTGTGTGTCACACCTGTGCATGGTTGCCTTTATGACCATGTGGATGGTCCCCCAGCATGGGCAGCTCCCTGGCATGGGGCCCCTCACTGCATCAGGCACATCCTCAGACAGGCCTTTTAATTCTCCCCCGCCCCAGTATATTTTTATTGATTTCAGAGAGGAAGGGAGAGGGAGAGAGAAATAGAAACATCAATGATGAGAGGGAATCATTGATTAGCTGCCTCCTGCACACCCCCTACTAGGAATTGAGCCCAAAACCCCAGGCATATGTCCTTGACCAGAATTGAACCTGGGACCCTGTGGGGGGCAGCTCCAGGCAAGACACAGATGCCCACATGGCCCCAGCTTTTTGTTCCTATTTCTGTGTCTTTCTCTTTTATTCTTCATTTTTCTTAATCCTCAGCTCCTCCACTCAGAAACTAGACCCAGTCTCTCTCCGCGTTGGACGTGGGAGAGAGAGAGAGAGGAAAAAACACCCTCAATAGTATCCTTCAGTCTACAAGCTGATGCTCTATCCACTGAGCCAAACTGGCTAGGGTGAGAGGCCTTTTTGATCATCATCACCTAGGGCTATGCCCTCCCAACCACACTCAGTCTCTGAGCCTACTTATTTTTCTTTGCAGTAGCATATCTTCAAGCTGTTTTCCTTTTGAAATAGAAACTTCCTTAGCTGTCCGTCCTCCTCACTGCCAGCTCCCCAGTGGTTGGCCCACCATGGCCCTCAGTAAATATTTGCTGAATGAAGAAATCAGATCCCATCCCCTCCTACATCAGGCTTCTGCTGGTCTGGTGCCTTCTCCCTGAATGTCCTCCAGGCTCCTGAGTTCTCCTCACCTTCACATCTCCAAGCCCCTGATCTGTGAATCCCTCCCTGACCACCCAGCCCTGCTCCCCTGCCCCCCTGCCCCCCTTGTAGCTGTCTCTACCCCTCACTTGGCATCAGGAGAATTCATTAATTTTTTTATCCTCTCAGGAGCTCCAACCTTAGCTTAGGGACCCTTTTCCATCCAGAAACAAGCAGCAGAGAACCTAAGTTTCATTTGTTTGTAAAATGGGATAATAATTGTACCTTGTAGGGACAGGATTAAGAGAGTTAATACATGTGAAGTGCTAAGAAAAGTATCTGGCATAGAGTATGCACAATAGAAATGTTAACTGACATTCTGGTTTCCTGTCATCACCATAACCAAGCACCACAAACTGGGTGGTTTAAAACAGTAGAAATGTATTCCCTCACAGTTCTGGAGGCTGGAAAATCGAAATCCAGGTGTGGGTAAGGTTAGTTTCTTCCGGAGGTTCTGAGAGAGAATCTGTTCCACGTCTGTCCCCAAGCTTTTGGCGGCTGCCCACAATCTTGGGCATTCCTTGACTTGTAAGTTCATCACTCCAACCTCTGCCTCTGTTGTCACATGGCATTCTCCCTGTGTGAAATCTGTGTTCTGTCTCTCTTCTTATAAAGATAGCCGTCATATTGGATTAGGACCCACCCTAATGGCCTCATTTTAACTTGATTACATTGGCAAAAGCCCTATCTCTGAATAGGTAACATTTATAGATCCTAGGGATTAGAGCATCCACATATCTTTTGGGGGAGGTAATTAAAGCCTCGACAGCTGTTCTGGGCTGGCTGGTCCTCCTGGGTTGACTGACTGGGACCTGCAGTGTGGGGTAACCCTGGAAACACGCACTACCTCTGCCTCCTCCAGGTGCTGGAACGCTGGTGCACGTGTCCGCGCACCATCGAGGTCCTGATGAACACCTACAGTGTCATGAAGCTTCCTGAGGAGGCCTCGGGGCTAGTACCTCCTGAAATTCTGCAGGTTAGACTCCAGAACCCTGACTACACAATCACTCAGCCCATCTAAGAGACTCCCACCTCCTAAAGGAAACCCCGTGGGTCTCCCCACTCTGCCCCACAGAAATTATCCGGAGACCCTCTTGTCTCCCAGAAGAAGAAAACTTAGAGTGAACACCCCAAGAGGCTCCAGAAGATCTGCACTGGCCACCAGCCTACCCCGGTGGGAGGAGTGGGTGACACGTGTCCAAGGCTGCCTCGCTGAGCCCTCCATTCTATCCCCAGAAGCACCACCGTTTCTACTCTTCCCTCTTCGCCTTGATGAGGCAGCCCAGATCGCTGCAGCACTTGAGCCGCTGTGTGCTCCGAGCTCACCTAGAGGCCGGCCTGCCCCACGCCCTAGCCCGCCTTCCCCTGCCACCCCGCCTGCTCCGCTACCTGCAGCTGGACTTTGAGGACGTGCTCTACTAGGTGAGTCCTGGGCTCTGTGGACAGTCTCAGCAGGAGTTCTTTTTTTTTTTGAAGGGGGGAGGGTAGGAGGCAAGAGAAGAGTTAGGGGCAGTGTCCTGGCCAGAACCAGCCAGTCTCCCATAGCACTGGACATCTCTGAATGCACACCTCTCCTTCCAGATAAACACTGCACTTTGAGAGAGCCTACAGCAAATGCCCCAAACACCAGGGGCTCTGGCCTGCCCCTCACAGTGCACTGAACCCAGGACTGAACTGAACCAAGTCAAGCCCGGTGCGCCTCCCAGCAGGAGGACCATCTCCACAGGCAGAGTGGATGCTGCCGTTCCCACCAGGGAGAGGCAGATGGACATGTTTGTTGGAGAGAGAGCTGGGACTCATGGCAAGTGATACTCTCCTCTTGGGGTTTCCTGAGATCCCCTCTGGACAATCCAAATCCTGTATGCACATTAAAGTCTCCAGACCTGTGTTGTTTGGTACTATCTCCAACAGCGATCTGGCCCACTCACTGGGGCCTCAGGATGGGCAGACTGGATCTGTTCCATGGTGCCAGCTGCGTCACCTTCCCCCTCTGGCACCCACCAGCTGTTAAGGGATCCCAGGCAGATCCCTGCCCCTCTGCCTTGTGATAGTGTCAGAAAAGTCCCAGAGGACAGCCAGCAAGTAGATGACGAGGGTTAGGGCAGAGCCTCAGCAGATGAGGCCCTGCAGACAGTGGGCAGGACAGTAAAGGTAGCTGGGAGTGGGGAGGGTGCGGGAGGGACAGAAAGGCCAACGTGAACTGACAAGGTGGGCAAGCATGGAGGGGTAACCATGGTTCAGGAGAGAGTGGATGACCCAGGTTTAGAAAAAATAACCCCCCAAAAGCTCTCCCTCTTCCCTGTCCTGTAGGTCAGCGAGCATCGGATGCACACTGGTTCCTTCTACTGTTGATCTGCTATTTCAATTTAGCTTTGAGGTTGCATGAGCTGAACTGAGAGTTACACCCTTGGGTTCTTAGCCAGTAAGTCTCTTCCCACTCTGGGCTGTAAAACAAGACAGGAGGGAGTTCCTGAGGGTCTCTGCGGTACCCGGATTTTAAGAACCTACAGGGGTCCCCAGCAGCCAGGAGCCGGCCTGGAGGGACAGGAGTAAGGGAGGGAGGCGGAGTTGACAGGAGCCGCAGAACAGCCAATCAAGTGCATTGTAATCCGTGACGACAGGGTTGCTAGACAGATTTTCAGGGCCACAGTGCTCATGCGCGGGAGTTCACGCTTTTCCCGCCAACAGCTAGGCTGGCCTGGAGGGCGCGAGGCGGTGGGGGTGAGGCTGGGCGGGTGCGCAGCTCGCGGGTTGAGGAAGGAGCAGCTGAGGCGGACGGGCCTGCAACCCAGTGAGTGAGCCGGGATTCCCGCCTGGCCTCTTTGGCCTTGGGCGGACCGGCGGTTGCGGGGCGCTGCCCGAGGAGGACGGTGACGGCCGATGGCGGGCTGTGTGGGCGTCCAGGTCCCGCCTCAGGGACAAGTCGGAGCGGGTTGTGAGAGACACGTCACGGAGCGGTTTCCGCGCGTGTGTGGTGCCACTCTGTGCGGGGCCTCCAGTCAGGGCGCTCAGCAGCCCGCGGGCAGGAGCCGCTGGTGGGGGCGGGGGGCTCCCACGGGGTTGACGGAGATGGGGAGCGGTGTGAGGCCGGGGCGGGAGAGCGAGGACGCCCCTCTTGGAGGGGTGACATTTGTTTTAACCGGAGGCCCCAGTGACAGGGAGGAGCGGCTGCTCGAGTGCGGGGGGCGCAGCCGGGAGGGTCTGAACGGGTTTCCAAGGGTCGCTGGGGGAGGGCTGGAGGGCGGCAGAGGCTGCGGAGGGCCGGCCAGCCGGGAAGCCGCAGCCAGGCCGGTTACCAGCCCGGGACTCGCTGAAGGACGCGGCCGGACTGACCGCCGCGCTGTGCTGGTCGCCGCGGGGAGGCGGGCAGGCCGGGCGGGAACGGCGCCGTTGGGACTCGGCTCGCACCACCTCGGGGGCCGCGCACAAGGCAGCGCGGCCGTGGGTCTGGGATTCAGGACGAGAGTCGGTCCGGGACACAGATGTGGGGGCGCTGGGTCGCGGAAGATGTTTAAAGCTCTAAGAGACCCCTGACTCGCAAGGATGCCTGGCTTTCCTGAGAGAGCCGTGTTTATGCATTTTGATGGAAAATGTCTTCCTTTTTAAATTTATTGGGGTGACAGTGGTTCATAGAATTATAGGTTTCGGGTGCACAGTTCTACGATACATCATCTGTATATTGTATTGTGTGGTTACCATCCCTCCATCACCACTTACCCACCCTGTGCTCTGCTGCCTCCTCCCGACCCCGGAAGTTCCGTTGCATGCCGTCCACATCGTTCGCGTTCTGCTTCCTGAGCCCTGGGTTTCAGGCACGAGGCACGCAGCTGGGCATGAGACCCGTTCCTGCCCTCGGTGAGCCTCCCATCCAATCTGAGAAAAGTGTGTGAATTATTAGGCCGAATGCACGGGACAGTGAGGTGATTGCAGAGGAGGTGCGGGAGCAGGAGCGGGAGCAGGAGCTGGGGTGGGAGGAGTGAGGTGGGCGGGAAGGGCGGCACCCGGGAGATGGCACAGAGAGAAGGCGGCCTCTCCCAACGTGGGAAGAGGGGAAGGGGCAAAGGCCTGT
Source organism: Antrozous pallidus (assembly GCA_027563665.1). Lineage (NCBI taxonomy): Eukaryota > Metazoa > Chordata > Mammalia > Chiroptera > Vespertilionidae > Antrozous > Antrozous pallidus. The sequence continues at coordinate 5,576,186 of CM050521.1, forward strand.
CCGCAGCCCGCAGCCGGCTTGGTTCCAGGGGGAGGAGGAGGGAAGAAAGGCGTGTGGAGGCGTCAGCAGGAGCAGCTGCTGCCCCGCCGCAGCTCCCCGCAGCCGGCCAGTGCCATGAAGGCCCTTCTAGGGTTAGACACCCAGACATGCTTGCAAGCCAGGGAGCTTCCTCCCAGCCTCCTGGCTGCCTGTCCCGCGGGCCTAGAACCTCTCCCCGGTAATTGCTTTCCGTAATGTGTTTGCTCCAAACCAATTTCACGCCTGCGTGAGGACTCCGCCCTGCACTGGAGGCGCAGACCTCCCCCCACCCACCTACCCGCGTGTAACACGTGCTCACACACCAGCAGCACACATTTAACACAGCAGATACACAGGGTTCAGGTACCTGGACACAACAGACATATCTGCATGTAGGTACACGCGTGCATACGGGACTTTAAGATTCTCGTGTACAATCCTCATGCCCACTCAGCCGGCAGCGCCCCTTGGCTGCTGGTCCCTGGAGGCTGCCCTGATCCTTATTCCTTTGCCCTCCGGGCACCTCCGGACTAAAGGGCGGAGGCGCTCTCGCGGTGACGCAGTTGCACTCCGCTGCCACCAGAGGGTACTCGCGGACAGGGCCCAACGCTGCCCACCGTCAGGGGACTCTTCCCGTCCCTGAGTGAGGCCGCAGTATCTGTTGGCCTTAACTTTTTTTGTTTATTTTGTTAATCCTCATCAGAGGATTTTTTCCACTGATTTTTAGAGAGAGTGGGAAACTCCAGACTGCGAGGCTCAGTGGCTGAGCATCTACCTATGAACCGGGAGATCAGGGTTCGATTCCTGGTCAGGGCACCTGCCTGGGCTGTGGGCCCAGTTCCCAGTGTGGTTGCGCAGGAGGAGCCAATCCATGATTCTCTCTCATCATTGATGTTTCTGTCTCTCCCTCTCCCTCTTGAAATCAATAAAAACACAGTTTTTAAAAAGAGAGTGAAAGGGACGGGGAGTGACACACACACAGAGAGAGAAACATCGATGAGAGAGAGGCACATCCATTGTTTGCCTCCTGCAAGTGCCCTGACCAGCCAGGATCAGGCCAGATCGAGTGTGGAACTGAAGTAGATGTCGACCAGAATAGAACCGGGGGCAACCCTTCAGTCCGATGGCTGAGGCTCTATGCATTGAGCCAAACCAGATAAGGGCTGTTGGCTTTGACTTTAGAATTCTGTGCTCATTCTTGGCATCCTTGTAGGTTCTGACCTCTAATCAATGAAAGGAAGGCCAGATGATGGGCTCCAGTATAGACTTGTGCAAGTAGAGAGAGTAGATTCAAAATAAAATTCCTCTGCAGGAGCATCTCCCCAACAGATGGAATAGTGAGAGCTGGACAAGTCAGAGCACATGGACAATTAAAGAAGCACTTTTAGAATAACATTTTAGACCGTGACGGGAGGTGTTTACCCTCAAGGGACCCGTTCTGGGATTCAGGGGGAGAACCAGTTTTCTCTTGGTAGAGATTTGACAGCATGGCTTCTGTCCTTGGTACTGACAGGAGAGCCACTGATTTTGGGACTTCATTCTTTTCTCCTTTCTTTTTCTTTCTTTCTTTCTTCTTCTTTTTTTTTTAAGAATTAATGCATATATTTTATTTTATTTATTTTTCTTTCTTTTGGGGGGAAGGGGAACTTTCATTCTTGACTACACTGCTCTTGTTGGTCCATTTACTAGTAGTGCAGGAAGAACTCACTTTGAAAGGTATTTCCTCATATTCACTTGATCCTTGCACCAGCTCTTTGACGAATCCATTCTGTCCCACAGAGAGTGACAGGCTTATTAAAGTGGTCTTTCACTGAAAGGACTGGTGGGAAGGAGATGTTTCAATATATATACACTTTGAGCTTTTGGAACTTTGTGCTGATTTTATTACCTATGCAAAAATGGGTCTTCCTTCATGGTATTGTTACTAGTAGAGCTTTAAGTTCAGTTTGTAGCCCAAAAGTTCCCTCAATAAGTTATCAGGTCAATAAGCCTCTTACTGTGTATCCAGCACTCTAAAGCCATCAAGCCGAGTACTGACCTCTGTCTCCCTTTTTAAGGACAATGCACTTTGCAGTCCAGTCTTCCATATCGGTACCATGAGCGCTTGGTTAGTTTAACAAAGGGTTCTGACAAATATCTTTAAGGATGTATAAGGATTATCCTTGTACTTTAATAGTGAGTTGGGCTTCCCAGACCTAAGTTAAGCCATCTCTTTTTTTCTCCCTGGTAAAACTTCCCACCAGACTCATCTTAGAAGTTTCACAGAGTTTAATGTAGGGCCCACAAACAGTACTGAATGGAAATCACACTCTTCTTCCTTTACCTCTCTGATGAACTGTCAATCAAGCATAACAAAGGAAGCTCCCTTCTTGGGTCCCGCCATCTTTTGTCCCGCCCGCTCTGGTAACTGTCTTTCGGGTGCGATTTTTAATGCATTACCTGACGTTAGTGTTGTTCGCTAGGCCAACACAACACTCCTGAACTAAACTAATGTCACCGAGACCCAGGGTTCCCTCCTGCCCTGCTTTGTTTTGGCTCCGAAACTCTGAGACTCTTTGGCATAAGTTTTCATCCTCACCTGAGCCAAGTCATCCTCCTAAACTTGTATGGATTTGCTACTCTTAATTATAACTAGCTTGGCTCTCCCAGTGACCAGATGACCCCCATTTTAGCAGGCCAGGCTTGCTCTGTGTACTGAAGCTCAGGTCACTCTTCGGTTGACTTGCTTCAAGCGAAAGTGCCCATGACTTTTGCCTCATAGACAACTCTTCTGCTGGGGATCAGAAGAGGGGGGAGGGTAAAAGAGACCATCATCTCAGTACTTGAGAATGGGGGAAGGTGAGCAGAGTCATCAGCAATTAGCAGGTAATTAGCGCTGCTGACCCTTAGAGCTCATCAGCACGCCTAGGACCAGCCCCCAGCAATCAGCCAGGGCAGGTCGATAGTGTCAGGCCCAGGAATGAATAGGGCTCATCAGCAGCGCTGGAGTTGGGGAGCCAATCAGGGAAATTAATAGTAAGAGAGGGAGAGAGGAGAAGGGGGGGGGGGCGACAGAAAGACAGACAAGAGATACAGATATAGGCGAAAAATGAGGGGGGGGGTAGAATAAGATGCACTGGGATGGGGAATGAGAAACAGTAATGATCAAATAGGAGTAGGGATAGACACAAGGGCAGGAAAGAGAAGACTGAGAGGAAGAGAATGGAAAGGATGGGAGAAAGAGGAGGAAAAGGAAAGGTGGGAAGGATGCTGAGTACATGGCATAGTGTGGGCCCTCCAGGAAACGACCGAGAGGCCAGAGTGAGGGACTAAGGGAGCCACGCGGAGGATGGAATGAGGGTTCAAAGGGAGAGCCAGTGCCAAGTGAGACCAGGGAGAGAGTGGAGGAGACTGGGAGGACGCGCCGGCTGAGGACAAGCGCGATGTGAGTGGCCCTGAGCCTGGGTGCGCCGCAGCAGAGTGCGCCCCCTGCCGTCCCCGCCCGCCGCCCAGCGGGCACCAGGGTCCTGTCGCGTCTGCTCCCCTGGGCTTGCTTTTGGAGCTGCCGGGTCCTTGGCCCCAGGGGCTGGGACACCGGGAGACTAGCTTGGGTGGGACAGAGGGCAGCAGCCTGAGCCGGGCTGGCTGGGGGCAGGGGGCACTTTGGTCTGAGCCTCTCCCTCCTGGGGCGCCTTCCTTGCCTGCCGCCCGCGCCCAGGCCACACCCGGCCAATTGGGCTAAATCGGGGGCGGGCTGGATGGAAGGAGGGGCACTGGCCCAACAGCTGCAGCCGGCTTCTCGTTGGCCGCAAACTTTCACAAAGCGGTGTGTCCGGACTCATCAATCTCCATTAATAATAGTTGGTTGGGCCGCGGGGGGCGGGCGGGTCGGGCCGCTGGGAACAGGCTCTGCTGAGGGAGCGGGCGGGCTCCGCAGCGGGCGGAGGGAGGAAGTGAAGCGTAATTTGAAGAAGATGGATGAGTCCGGAGGGCGACACCCCAAGCCCGCCCGCTCGCCCGCCCCCTCCCTCCTTATGAGAGGGAGGGAACGCGGCACGGGAGCCACACTGCGCTGAGCCCGAGCCTCGCGCTACCTCGGCCCGGGAGCCTGGAGCCAGCTCTGCGTGTCCTCTCGGGCGCCCGAGCCGCGGGGCGCACGGCGGTGCCCGGAGGGGACTCCCCGGGGCGGCCACCGCTCCCAGCGCCATGCAGAGAGCTGGAGGCGGAAGCGCCCCCGGGGACAGTGGCGGGGGCAGTGGCGGGGGCCCGGGCACTGCCTTCTCCATCGACTCCCTGATCGGGCCACCGCCGCCACGCTCTGGCCACCTGCTCTACACCGGCTACCCCATGTTCATGCCCTACCGGCCCCTAGTGCTGCCGCAGGCGCTGGCCCCGGCGCCGCTCCCCGCCGGCCTCCCCCCTCTCGCCCCGCTAGCCTCCTTTGCCGGCCGCCTTACCAACACCTTCTGCGCCGGGCTGGGGCAGGCTGTGCCCTCGATGGTGGCGCTGACCACCGCGCTGCCCAGCTTTGCAGAGCCGCCGGACGCCTTCTACGGTCCCCCAGATCTCGCTGCCGCCGCCGCCGCCGCCGCCGCCGCCGCCCAAAACAGCCCTGAGACCGGCGGCCGCCGCCCGGAGGGTGGGCTGGAAGCCGAGGAACTGCTGCCGGCCCGGGAGAAAGTGGCAGAGCCCCCACCACCCCTGCCTCCGCACTTCTCAGAGACTTTCCCAAGTCTGCCGGGTAAGTGCTGAGGCCGACCGGGGAGCCGGGCGGGAGCTTCTCACCTGGAAATCCCAGACAGCAGGCTGCTCCGAATCGGCACTAGCCCGGAGCCCTGGAATCTCAGACCCCCAAATGGCGGGTTCTGCGAACCACCTCCGATTCTCTTCATACAGAGCACCTCTAAAATCCCAGAATCGCAGCCCTGCTCTGTTTCCAAAGTGCCCCAAGCCTCGCCAAAGACTTCCAAATTAGTGTCTTTTCTAGTCCTCAAGCCTTGGCTCCCCTGCGTCTTCTTTTCAGAATCCCTTCATTTTTCTCAGATGCTGGGAATAGAGACGCTGCAAGTGGGATTCCTGAGGACAGCAGCAAGATCCCAGGGTGAGGGCACACGAGGGCAGCTGTCAGTTCAGAGGAGGGCAGTCCTGGCTTCTGAGAAGGTTGTATTGACCCTACATTGGCTCTATGGATGCAGGGCCAAAGGGAGGGTCCTAAAGTGGCGGTGACTATGTTGACCCATCTTCATCTGAGAGGAGAGGTCATTTCTGAATTGGCAGATTTAGAGCTAAGCCGTAAATAACTGAGTAGTGGCCCTAAGGAAACCTTAGCTGGCAGGGGCTTAGCACCTGCTGGACCAGGGCTGACTGGGATGCCAAGAGAGAGGCTGGGCTGGGCTGGGCGCAGCCCAAAAGCCTAGAGTCAAGAATTCAGCAAAGATTCTGGAACCGGGAGATTCAGCGAAGGCTAAGCTAAAGCAGGAACACTGGCTCCTCCATGGGAAGAGGATACCCTCTAAATAGAGACAGGGTGTATTAAACTGAACCCTGTCTAGAATAGATCTATTTAGAGAGCTCCTGGCTTCCTGTTTATTGATCCTTAACCCTTAGAGGCCGAAAAAGCTCCTCCCCATCCAGAGACAGACCCAGGTGTGCTGACATCCAAAGCTTATACAGTTTGGTGTGCCCTGTTTAAGAAAAATAAGGGTCACATGCAAGTGTAAGGTTCCTGAATCTTAAACTTCTTTAGCATAAGGATGGATCTGCCTTTGCTTACCTGTTCATCTCAACCAGTGTAGCAGTGGAAGTGACCCCTGGAGGCAGGGGACTGATTCTAGTGAAGACCAGGAGAAGATGAAATAGTCTTTTTGTCCTTTGCCAGGAGGAGGCAATTCCTGATAATAGGTTTCTGGGCCCTTTCTTGAAATTGACCTTTGGAGGCAATAGGAGCAGGGGAAGAACTGGACACACCTGGGGAAGAGATAAACTGGGGGGGAGAAGAAAGGAAGACACCTCAGTGCAGGAGAACTGAAGGGGAATATGCCCAAACCATGGAAGAACAAGCAGCTTGTCCTGCTCTTTCAGGTTTTCCTCATTTCTGATATTGAACCATTTGTAAAACAGGTGCTCTTTTCTGACGCAGATAGAATATTGGCTGTAAAACCAGACATTTAGAGAGAGAGAGAGGAGTAAGAGGACGAAAAGAATAGCAGAGAAATATTGAGGAAAGAAAAATAAGGGAAAGGAACAACACCCAGATTATCCAAAGAGAGAATATTAGAAAGGAGAGAGCTGTCTATTGGGAGAGAGATGTAACAGGGATTTTTGGCCAGGGTAGGTGAAAAAGGAGCAATATCTGGATCAGAGGTGTGTGGATCAGAAAGAGTTCTGTGTTGAGAGGACTGGATGAGAGCTAAATACATATACAGGTAGGAAACAGGGGAAAGTTTCAACACTAGGAGTAATTTTAAAAAGGTTTTTCAGTTCTAGAAGTAATGGGAAACTAAAATTTATATAAAGAGAATGATGAAGGAAAGATCATCATTTAAGGAAAATGTTGGAAGCAAAAAAGAAACTCTTGGAGTAAAGATAAATTTTTTTGCTAAGAATGATGTGAGGGGCCTGGCTGGTTTGGCTCAATGGATAGAGTGTGGGCCCACGGACTGAAGGGTCCAGGATTGTCCCAGTTGGGGCTCATGTAGGAGGCAACCAATTGATGTGTCTCGCACATCAATGTTTCTCTCCCTCCCTTTCTTCCTCCCTCCCTCCCTCTCCCTCCCCCTTCTCCCCCCTCTCTCTTTCTCCTCAACCCTTCCACTCTCTCTCAAAATCAATGGGAAAATATCCTCGAGTGAGGATTTTTTAAAAATGAGGGGAGGAGTCCTTACAGAGGAAGAATTTTGAGAGGTGCTGTAGTGAAGGTAATAATTCATATAGAGAAGAGATACACAGAAAGGGTCTACAGGGGGTTTCTGGGGCAGAGTAGTGAGAGATTTCAGAAGAAACATTCCAAGAAGATAATGAGTAAGAGATCTTATCTGTGACTGCTACTTCTTACCACTTTCAGTACAAACTTTCCCAACTCCCCTCGCCATTCACACCCATTTTCCCAGTCTTGAGTCCTGCCCCCCCCCCAAAATAGTTGAGAAAATAAAAGGTAATTGCAGAAATGTTGGACATAAAATCAGTTTGAGGAATGATGATGACACATGGCATATTGCAAAAGTGGCGGGAAAATAAATGCACCATTTTGAGAATTACATTTGAGTATTTTGTGTGAAATAAGAGAGTTCTCTGCTTAAATAATGGGATTGGAACCTCAAAATTAGAAGAATTTAGAGAAAGAATTCTGTTTAAAATGACAGAGAAGGAGTTTCTGTCCTAGTATGAATAGGAGATATTGGTCTGAAATTATTTAATTTACATTAGTTTAGTGTTTTACAATTACTAGCCCCTTTAAATGAAATTATAGTGAAGATAGGCCAATTTAGCGAATGATGACTGAAGTGCCTTTTCTTGAGATTTATAAGGACTTTTTTTTTTTTTTTTTTTTTTTTGCTGAGAGTTAAAACAGATACCACCCTATAAGAATTGATGAGGAAGAAACTTTATTATGATTTGATTGCATGGGTAGAAGCTATATTGTAGGCACAAAGAAATACTGTGTACAGAAATAATGGGGTAGAAAAGGTATTGATAATGGCAGATTGAAAATAATTCTAAGTTTGGCATATGGGGAGCAGTGAATATAATTGGAGAAAGTGTGATACAAGAAGAGAGAATTTTTAATTAGTAGGGAAGATCTAAAAGTATAAATCAATAGAAAAGTCCAGAGTAGTGCTGTCTAGCAAATCATTTATGTAATTAAAAATTTTTATTAGCCATGTTAGAAAGTATAAATAGGCGATATTACCTTTCATATTTTACTTAACCCAATATATTCAAAATATTTCAGCATTAATCAATATAAAAGTGTTTAATGAGATGTTTTATATTCTCTTTTCATATTAACTCTTCAAAATCCAGTATGTATTGTACACTTCCAGTGCATCTCAATTCAGACTAGCCACCATGTTTCTAGTGGTCAGTAGCCTCATGTGACCAGTGGTGACCATATTCAACATAACAGATCTAGAGAATCGTAAAAACAGTCATATGGACATGATGGGGGAAAAGGAGCTTTGAATTTCAGTGAATAGTGAAGCCATCCATGTTAGGAACAATGGAGTAAAGAGAGCAGAAGCTCTAAATGGCAGGAAAAAGCAGAATCCGGCCTCGAATGGGATGGGCAGAGATGATCTTGTGTGTGAAGGTGTGTGGGAGCTAAAGCTGGGAGAAGCCTAAGCTAACTGGAACATGTGGTACAAATAAATATACATTCCAGAGATTACAAGTGTGGACAATGCTACGTGCTGGGGAGATGAAGAAAAAGAGCTGTCTGTTTGGAGAAATGCAGAAGAAAACTTTAAATTGGGGGTGTCTAGAGCAATGGTTCCTTCAGGGGAGAAATAATTAGATTATCTGAATACTTAGGAAGTGAGGGATGGTAGATAATCCACATATGTAATTTTTGTATAGATGATAAAAATATAGTAAGAGATTGATAGCAAAGATTAGTTGAGTATGGTAAGAAAAAGAAAACATTTGTAGTTGAGATAATATAGAGAAGAGAATGTGATGGAACAAACCTGAGGGAAGGCAATGTAATGAACATTGTATTTTAAAATTAAACAGAAAAAGATTTGCTAATTTCTGAATAAAGATTGTCAGTAATGATGGAAATCATGCCAGAAGATCAGGAAACTTTTAGGAGCATGATACTGTATTTGAGTGCTGATTGCTGTAAGCTGATTGTAGCTAGACTGTTTTACATGACCATCAGTTAATTTCTTTTTTTAAACTATATATTTTTAATTGATTTCGGAGAGGAAGGGAAAGGGAAAGAGAGACAGAAACATAAATGATGAGAGAGAATCATTGATCGGCTCCTTCTGCACGCCCCCACTGGGGATCGAGCCCGCAACCCAGGCCTGTATGGGAATCGAACTGTGACCTCCTGATTCATAGGTCAATGCTCAACCACTGTGCCATGCCAGCCGGGTCATATTCAAAGTCTTATAATTTCTCTAGGCTTCAGTTTCTCATCAATAGTATAAAAGTTTTGGTTCATACCCTGGCCGGTGTTGCTCAGTGGTTTGAGCATCAGCCTGCGCACCAAAGAATCACAGGTTCAATTCCTGGTCAAGGGCACATGCCTGCGTAGTAGGTTTGAGCCCCAGCCCTGGCCTGGACAAGTGCAGGAGGCACCCAATCAATGTTTTTCTCCCTCTTTTCTCTCCCTCTCTCTCTCTCTCTCTCTCTCTCTCTCTCCCCCCCCCCCTTCCATTCTATCTAAAAATCAATGGAAAATATATCCTCAGGTGAGGTATAACAAAAAAAAAAGTTTTGGTTCGGGAGATTTTTTAAAATATATTTTTATTTGATTTCAGAGAGAGAGAGAGAGAGAGAGAGACCTCCAGCACGCCCCCTACTGGGGATTGAGCCTGCAACCCGGGCATGTGCCCTTGTCAGGAATCTAACCTGGGACCTTTCAGTCTGCAGGCCAACGCTCTATCTACTGAGCCAAACCAGCTAGGGCTCAGATGATTTTTAATATTCCTTTCAATTTTATAGGATACAAGCTTCTTTTTAAAGCCTTCATGTTTATAGTACGGTTCTTAATATGGACTTCATGGACCTCTTGTGAGGGGATCTGTTAATTATGGATGGGGGGAAATTATATTGTTATTTTTATTAACTTGTAACTAAGTTTGATGCTTCCTTTAATTATAAATTTAGGCCAGAAACCATAGTAGTTTCAACAATACCTGATATTTTTGTCACCAGTAGAAATCACATATATTTTCATAGAAATTTACAGTCTTTGAATAAATTAATAAAGAAATATGATTAGTCAGGCGCGTGGCTCAGTGGTTGAGCATCGACTTATGAACCAGGAGGTCACGATTCAATTCCTGGTCAGAGTAGATGCCCGAGTTGTGAGCTCGATCCCAAGTAGGGTGCCTGCTGGAGGCAACCAATCAATGATTCCCTCTCATCCATCTTTCTTTTTTTTAATATATCTTTACTCATTTCAGAGAAGAAAGGAGAGAGAAAGAGACAGAAACATCAATGATGAGAGAGAATCATCGATCGGCTGCTTCCCACACTGGAGATCAAGCCTACAACCTGGGCAAGTGCTCCTGACTGGAATCGAACCCAGGGCCTTCGGTCCAAAGGCCAGTGCTCTATCCACTGAGCCAAACCGGCCAGGGCTCTCATCCATATTTCTATCTCTTCCCCCTCTCCCTTCCTCTCTGAAATCAATAAAAATATATTTTAAAAATTAAAAAGAAACATGATTATTTGACAAAATCGTAAATATTTGATAACTCTATATAATTGATTTCTAATGTAAAAATATATCTTTTAAATTAAATACATAAAAGCATTATTCTGAGGAGTTTATAGGCTTTATCAAACTGCCAAGGAATTCATGGCACAAAAAAGGTTAAGAATCCCTAGCTGAGAGAGTAATCTCAAAAATGACAAGAGGAAAATTTTATTAGGGTTGGAATGGGATGCTGGGATACCTTTACCACGGTGAAGGTAAACCTTGGGAGGGATGGAAGAGAGGGGAAATCTATGCAGTGGCATATGTAAATAGGGAAATATCCTATATAATAAAAGCCTAATATGTTAAGTGACCAGTCATCTGGTCATCTGTTCAAGCAATCAAGGAGTATTCCTATCTAATAAAGAAGGAATGTGCTAATTGACTCTCATGCTGTCACAAAGGTCACCCCTACAGCAAATAAGGAGGGAATATGCTAATTGACTGCCACACTCTAAAAAATGGCGGTGCCCACAGCCACAAGATGGCAGTGCCCAGTCCCCTCAGCCCTGCTGGGGCAGCAAGCGTGTGGCAAGGCCAGGCCCAGGGTGGGCCCAGCCACTCCATGCGCCTGCCTCCAGAGTCCCCAAGTCCCCTCAGCCCCCAAGCCTTCCGGGTCTGGCCCAAGGCACAGGCAAGCTTCAGATGGCAGCTACCCAGCCACCCAGGTGGCTCAGGTAACCAGGGCCAGCTGAGGCTTGCACTGCCAGCAGTGGCAGCAGCAGAGGCGTGATGCGGTGTCACCTTCCTCTAATCACTGGGTTGCTTCCCACTCCTGAGCCCTCAACTATGAGAAGGGCTAGTCCAGACTAAGAGACCCCCCTCTCCAGTGCATAAATTTTCATACACCAGGCCTCTAGTGTGGTAATAATATGCTAAGGCCACTCAACTGCTCACTATGATGTGCAGACCACCAGGGGGCAGATGCTCTGACTGGAGGCTAGCTTGCTACTAGGGTCCAGCTGATCTGGATTAAGCAAGCCAGGCCAGACATGCCCTGGAGCCCTCCAGCAGTCCCTTCCTGGCTGGGAAACCTCCCAGATCCCTTACCAGCCCTGATCATGCACTAGGGGGTCCCTTGGCCTAGCCTGCATCCTCTCACAATCCAGAACCCTTTGGGGGATGTTGGAGAGCCGGTTTTGGCCTGATCCCACAGGCCAAGCTGAGGGACTAGAGGCCCAGTCCATGAAATTTGTGCACTAGTAGGGTCCCTAGTGGCTGCTGGCTGGAGCCTCCCTCCCTTCCCCTGGCCACCTGCCAGTGCCACCAACTGGGGCCTCCCTTCCTTCTCCCAGTCACGCCCCCCCCCCCCAAGCCCTTGGTCAAACTTTTGGAAGAACTCTGGTCGAGAGACAATTTGCATACTATGCTTTTATTATATAGAATTAGGAGGATAATTCTTAGAGTCATAGGCAAGAATAATCTATACATGGAATAATGGGAAAGAGGCAATAATTGGATATGTTTTATTGAATTTTTAGAGAGAGAAAGAGTGAAAGAAACATCAATGTGAGAGAGAAACATTGATATGTTGCCTCTTCTGTACGCCTGACCAGGGACTGAACCCACAACCTAGGTGCATGTCCTGACTAGAAAGCCAACCTGAAACCTTTAGGTATATGGGATGATGCTCCAACGGAGCCACTCAACCAGGGCAAATATTTAATTGGAAAGAAGGAAGAATATAGTATGAGCAGTGCTTTGCATCAAGAAGGATGTTACATTGGGAAGCTAGGGAAGTATTTTGCCTTGCAAGTAACAGGAAAAGGATCTTTGTGGTGAAACTGATTGGGAATTGGGAAATAGAAATGTGAGAAGTAATAGAGTAGATGTACAAAAAAGAGAGACACTTATATAGGGATGATGAGGAGAGTTTGGTGAAAGAGAACTTTTATTTAGGGGAATGGGGAGACGCCCCATGTTGAGGCCAGAAAGAAGAAGGTTCATATCTGAACCAGTTGAAAGGACAAAACTCTGTATGCAGGTGGTAGTACCAGAGCTCCAGTGGTTACAATGGGTACAAAAGAGATCTAAATTAAGAGTGGCAAAAAAGTTGGGATGTTTTACTGGAAATTTGGTCACTCTGGGAAAAAGTTATCAGCTTAGAGTAATGTGGGTTAAATATTGATGTGCTAATTGGGAGAAAGAATGATAGAGGAAAGAGATGCTTGAATTCAATATGATAGAAGAATGGCCTGCACAGGCTGAAATGAGTTGTAGTAAAAAGAGACAATACTGTACTGCAACTACTTTCTTTCCTCTCATAGAAGAGAAAGGAATAATCCCCAAGTGATGAAATGAAAAATCTGTATTAGAATCAGAAAGACTGCAGGGCAGAGACCAGGATTCTGAGGAAAAAGCACTGTGTGAAACAGGAGTACAGGAGAAACAAGACAATATTTTGGCACTGAGAATAATAGTAGATGGACTTCTTGTCTGTGATTCCTGGGAAATCCTATCTAAGAAAGGAGTAATATGCAAATTGACTGTACCTCTGCTATACCCACAAGGCATGCCCACCAGCCCATCAGGAGAGAGTATGCAAATTAACCCAACCAAGATGGCTGCAGACACAGAGCGAGCAGGAGGCTTGGGTTTCCCTGGCAATGGAGGAAACCAAGCTTTTTGCATACCCTGGCAGGCCCAGGTCTTCACTCACGGCTACAAATAAATAAATCCCAACAAAAATGGCTGCAGTTTGAGCAAGCAGAAGGCTTGGCTCTGCTCAAGGCTAAAAGTTTCAACTGTAGGCCGAGACCGGTTTGGCTCAGTGGACAGAGCGTCGGACTGCGGACTGAAGGGTCCCGGGTTCGATTCCGGCAAGGGCATGTACCTTGGCTGCGGGCACATCCCCGGTGGGGGGTGTGCAAGAGGCAGCTGATCGATGTCTCTCTCTCATCGATGTTTCTGACTTTCTATCCCTCTCCCTTCCGCTCTGTAAAAAATCAATAAAATATATTTTTAAAAAAGTTTCAATTATAGAAGATAAATAAGTCCCAGATACCAGGGCCTCCGCCAGGGTCACTGGGGGGCATGGCTGGCCTGCAAATCACAACAGGCCCCTCCCCCAGGCCACCCCATGCCCCAAAGGAACCCCCACCCTGAATTGGGACACCCTTCAGGGCAAACCAGCTGGCCCCTACTCGTGCACCAAGCCTCTATCCTATCTAATAAAAGAGTAATATGCAAATTGACCATCACTCCAACACACAGATGGCTGCCCCCATGTGGACACAAGATGGCTGCCACAAGATGGCCAGCAGAGGAGGGCAGTTGGAAGGACCAGGCCAGCAGAGGAGGGAAGCTGGGGGCAACCAGGCCTGCAGAAAAGGTCAGTTGGGGGAGGGGGGAATCAAGGCTTGCAGGGAAAGGCAGTTAGGGGTAACCAGGCCTGCAGGGCAGGGCATTTAGGGGCCAACAGGCTGGCAGGGAAGCAGTTAGGCATTAATCAGGCTGGCAGGCCGAAGTGGTTAGGGGCAATCAGGAAGGCAGGCAGGCAAGCAGTTGGGAGCCAGCAGTCCTGGATTGTGAGAGGGATGTCCCAAATTGGAGAGGGTGCAGGCTGGGATGAGGGACACCACCATTCCCCATGCACAAATTTCAAGCACCGGGCCTCTAGTGGTATTATAATAGAACAGAGAAGATAGAACTGTGTTGGAGCAATGGGAAGAGAAGTGATGCAGAGGTGTACTGGAGGGAGAGAGGAGGAGAAAATTATCTTGAGAGTGAAGGTCAGAAGCACTGAGTTCTGGGCTGGATGATAACTATTCTATAAATTATAGCTAGATATTAGAAGTATGGAAATAAGTGATCTTGGCCAAATCACACCTCTCTGTGTCTTAGTTTCCTCATCAGTAAAATTAGGGTTTGAATTAGGTAAGCTGTAAGCTCTACAATTCTGTTTTTATCTATAAGGATATCTTAATGAATTGTTTCCTTTATGATAGGTACTCCCTACCAGTTGTGGGGAGGGAGTACCTATCACTTAAAAAAAAAAAAGGGGGTCATCCTGAGCAAAGAGATTGGGTGAAATTCTAAACTTCTCAGTGCTGAGTTGTTGTAGTAGCTGATGAGGAAGAGCAGGTTGGGATATGTATGTCCTGAAGTGAAATTAGGACTGGGCTTTAGGATAGAAAAGGCATTGTCATCTGGGATCCAGGAGGTGTTAATTGAGCTGTGGCTGTGTACAGCCTTCAGATTAAATGAGACGGAGAAACATGTGATAAGTGTGGGAGTTGATCTTATCCAGGCCAGAAAGATTGGGGATCAATTGTTACCAACTTTATCTGGTGGGCAAGAAAGTAGTGTCCACCAGGGAGTGAGGAAAAGGTTGCATTGTGGAACACTTCCTTGCCTTCTATATTATGTTTCCAACTGGTACAATATTTATGATAGGGTGACATTAGGAATCAGTCTCTTCACTCGGTGTGAAGAGATGTGGTGTGTGCAGAGGAAGGAATACTGGAGTTTCTTTGGATACAGATCTTGGAACCACCCTTTCTTTGTGACCTAAAGCAAAAACACCAGTAAAATTAGAGCGATAATACCTCACAGAATTAAGGACTAAACGAGGAGATATTTGTCCAGCATCCTAACATAATAGGTGTGCAAAAAATTATCAGTATTGTCCTTGTTCTGATGGTTGGGGTGCTTTCCTGGGAATTAAGATGGGAAAGACATCTTTTTAAAAATATATATATTTTTTATTGATTTTTTTACAGAGAGGAAGGGAGAGGGGTAGGAAGTCAGAAACATCAATGAGAGAGAAACATCGACCAGCTGCCTCCTGCACACCACCTACTGGGGATTTTCCCACAACCAAGGTACATGCCCTTGACCAGAATCGAACCTGGGACCGTTCAGCCCGCAGGCCGATGCTCTATCCACTGAGCCAAACCGGTTTCAGCAAGGGAAAGACATCTTCTATAGGAATTGTGTAGGATAGATGATACTCTCTGTACTGATAGGGTCAAATATTTCTGAGAGTGATGATAGAAGTAGCACTATATTCTGAGAACTATTCATACGGGGAATGCCAGGAGATAACAAATCTGGTCTTTTCTTCCTTTTTTTTTAAATTTAAATTTTTATTGAATTTATAAAAATGGTGACATTAGTTAATAAAATTATATAGGTTCCAGGTATACAATTTTATAATACACTAGAGGCTCAGTGCACAAAATTTGTACACTGCAGGGGGGGGGGCATCCCTCAGCCCAGCCTGCACCCTCTCGCAGTTCGGGAGCCCTCAGGGGATATCCGACTGATGGCTTAGGCCCGCTCCAGCAGGGAGACATCCTTAGCACTGCAGCGAAGGTGAGAGAGGCTCCCCCGACTGCCACTGCCCTCGCCAGCCATGAGCATGGCTTTTGGCTGAGCAGCACTCCCCCTGTGGGAGTGCACTGACCACCATGGAGCAGCTCCTGCATTGAGCATCTGCCCCCTTGCATATTATATTTTTATTATATAGGATGATCCTGTATATTGTATTGTGTTTTACCACCCTAATTTATCCCCCCCTTTACCCTCTTCTACCTTCCCCCACCCTTTCCTTCTGGTACTCACTATACTCTTATCTGTCTATTAGGGTTTTTTTGGGGTTTTTTTTGGTTTTTTTTGCTTAACCCTTCATCTTTTTCACCCAGACTCTCAACACCCCTCCCTTCTGATGGCTGTCAGCCTGTTCTCTGTATCTAATAAGTCTGTTTCTATTTTATTTGTTAGTTTACTTGTTCATTAGATTCCATGTGTAAGTGAAATCACATGGTATTTGTCTTTCTCTGACTGGCTTATGTCACTTAGCATATGCTCTCCAGGTCCATCCATGCTGTCTCAAAGGGTAAGAGGTCCTTTTTACGGCTGCATAGTGTGCCATGGTGTAAATGTACCACAGCTTTTTTATCCACTCATCAACTGATGGGCACTTGGGCTGCTTCCAATTCTTAGCTATTATAAATTATGCTGCTGTGAACATAGGGATGCATATATTCTTTTGAATTAGTGTTTTGGGTTTCTTTAGATATATTGTCAAAAGTGGAATTTCTGGATCTTCTTCTCCTCTTTTGGTTTTCATGTCTCACATTTTGGCGTCTGCTCTAGATCTTGAGGCTGCCCAAAGCCCTTCTGTTGGGTCCCCCTGGCGCCTGTTCTTCCTTTCTCTCCATTAAAAACAAAAACAACAGACAAACAAACACACACCTCTCCTTTGTTTCTTCATCCAAATTCCTCTTCTCTCATATGTCTGATCTCAACTTGATGTTAGGAGCAAATCCAATGCATTAAAATTAATTCATACCCAAATGAACTATTGAGATTTTTAAAAATCCAAATGAGTTTCAAACTGGTGGAATTTTAGGGGGTAGTATTATAAATGATTTCAGGTAATGTGAGAAAATGATTATTATTATCATTTTTAATCCTCACCCAAGGACATTTTTCTATTGCTTTTAGATAGAGCGGAAGGGAAGAAGGGAGGGAAGGTGAGAGAAAGGGAGAGAGAGAAACATTGATGTGAGAGAGACACATCAATTGGTTGCCTCACAAACCCCCCTGCCAACCATACACGGGGCCGAACCTATAGTCCAAGTACATGCCCTTGACTGGGAATCAAACCCTCAACCCTTCAGTTTGAGACCCGGCACTTAGTTGTAAACTAACCACTGAGCACACCAGCCAGGGTGAAAATTATTTTTGATGGGAATTTATGGGAGTGAGGTGGAGATGCATACTTTCCCTGGTTGGAAGCAGGGAGTAAGCTAGTTACAGAACTGTACATAGACAGAACTCTCTGAGTTGCTAGTGATAGCAGCTCAACTCTTATTTAAGCTAAAATGAGCAGTTATTGATTCACATTCTTTTTTTAAAATATTTTTAATTGATTTTTTACAGAGCAGAAGGGAGAAGGATAGAAAGTCAGAAACATCGATGAGAGAGAAACATCGATCAGCTGCCTCTTGTATGCCCCCTACTGGGGATGTGCCGGCAGCCAAGGTACATGCCCTTGACCGGAATCAAACCCGGGACCCTTCGGTCCGCAGTCCGACTCTCTATCCACTGAGCCAAACCGGTTTCGGTGACAATATTATTTTTTAAATGAGAAAATACATTTCTAAATAAAAGGAATGTTGACTGGATGGATTATGTCATCAAACCAATAATAACAGAAAAAATATGAGAAAGATCTGATGGGAATTTTGTTTTGGCAAATGAGAGAAATATCCTGTTAAAGGACAATATTAGGCTAGAGCTCTACAGTGATAAGTGAAAGGGCTGAGGTCTAACTTAAAATTAGACTTGATAGGAAGGTTATTTACCTGATGAAACATCTAGGGAAAGGACTTTTACTTCAAGTGGTGGGATGGGGGAGATATTCTACTGCAGAGGATAAAAGAGCATTGACTAAAGATTCAGGAGACCAAGGTTTAGACATGGCTCTGTCCTAGCTGTGTGACTAAAGAAAAACACTTTAATCTTTCTGAAATTCAGTGTTTTCACCTGAAAATAAGGTTACTAACCTCTCATTACTATTAATAATAGGTTCTACTCCACTTCAGTGAGCTGCTTGAAGATAAGATAACACACGTGAGAATGTTTTGGGAAGCTGAGGTGCTCTGGCATTGGCGCCACTAGTGTGCCCTGAGAGAAGCTCTGAGCCTCGAGTCGGGGGAACTGTCCTGACGCTGTCATGAAGGTGGGAGGGACTCAGAATGGTTGAGATGCAGAGAATGGAGTAAGAATGCTGAAGAGCCCTGGGAAAAGGGGGATGGGGGGGGGGGAGAGAGAGAGAGAGAGAGAGAGAGAGAGAGAGAGAGAGAGAGAGAAAGAGAGAGAGAGAGAGAGAGAGAGAGAGAGGGAGAGAGAGAGAGAGAGAGAGAGAGAGAGAGGGAAAGAGAGAGAGAGAGAGGACATGAACCTAAATTATAGGGAAGAGTATAATGGGGGGCATGAAATGAATTGGTTACTGTAAAACAAATTGGAAGTAAGCTAGTTGTGCCCTAGCCAGTGGGTAGTGTCGGACTGTGGACTGAAGAGTCCCGGGTTCGGTTCCGGTTTGATTCTGTACCTCAGTTGCAGGCTCCTCCTTAGTCCGGGCCCTAATCAGGGCACGTGCAGGAGGTAACCAATCAATGTGTTTCTCTCATAGCAACATTTCTCTCTGTATATCCCTCTCTCTTCCACTGTCTCTAAAAATCAATGGAAAAATATCTTCCGGTGAGGGTTGAAAATAAATAAATAAACAAATAAAGTGATAATTATGATTGTAATAAATGGGTATATGTGGGGAGAGAAAGTAAGCTAGTGCTATAATTGGAGTAAGTACTGTCTTTGAAAAGAACAGGGCAATCATTCTGTACTGGGCTTGATGATGAGAGATAAGGGGTGCAGCAAACACCCCTTTTATGAGATGTGACCTGCATTTCTTCCCACCACTTGACGCCTTCCTCCAGGGGCTCTGTATTCAGGAAACTGAGCCGTTGGCCTGACCAGCAGGGTCAGGGAACTCTGCCTGAGAGTGGCTGCGGAGTCTGAGGGCAGTTTGTCTTTGAAGTATAGGAAAGAGAGGTCAGAACTGAGTGAATGGGGGAGAGACTTCTCTTCAGTGGGTAATGAAGACGATTGGTTTTATATAAGCTGGAACAGCAGGTGGACGAGGAATGGCACAGGGACCCTGTGAGTTTCTGTAGCTGGAGTCTACAATGGTTCTCCACTCCCCGGGTAGTTCTCTGTGCCACACGCAGGCCACCATCCTTGGGACCCCCTCTAGATGGTGAGAGCCAGTGCTGTTAATTCTTTCTGCTGGAAAATACCTACCATGGTTCTTTGGCCCCTGATTTCTTCGCCAGCCCCACTGGCCCGTTACCAAGATGGCTTCTCCGTCTCTGGGGCTGCTTCCCTTCCTCTCGGAAGGAAGGCTCCAGGCACGTGTATCCCCGCAGCCTGAACGCTCCTCTCTGGAGTGGCATCAATGCCCTGGCATGGACTCTGCAACTAAATGTGGTCCAAAACTTGTGATTTCTGGTTCTTAGTATAATAGTATCCACAAGGAGAATTCACACGCACTCTTGATATATTCTAATAACCAATCTGCCCCACATTATTCCTTCTGAACAGACACCAAGCTTTTTTCACAGACTCGAGACTTACCCATACAGAACAAGTTTAAAATGCAAACATTCTTCTATTATTAGTAATAACATTTTCATACACAAAGGACGGAATCCTTCTTTCTGTTTTGTTTACCTACCTAGCTCAGGCAAATTGTTTCCAATTTAAAATTTCCCTTTTGGTGAAATTATTGTCATCAGAATCATTATTTCCCATGTGAAATTTCAATGAGGTCTTGTTTGTTGATCAAGGTTTTTTGTTCATATCAACTAGTTATAGCACCCGCAGTTAGAATTTTACTTTTATAGACAGTAAATCTAACAAGTCCAATTATTCTAAATCAAATTTTGCAAATGGAAATTTTATCAAAAAGATTTGCTTTTGTTTTTAGTCAACACATTTTTCTATTGCAATTTCCAGTTTGATTTAAATATATTTACCATTATATTTATTACAAATTGGATAAAAGAAATAGTTTGTATTTATTTCTTAGTTAACGCATGAGAAAATAATAAGCTGTTTCAAGATTGACACATTGCAAAGGATTGGGTTAATGTATTGTTCCTTCACTTCTTCTGAATATGTCTCCATCACTTTGGGTATTACATCCTAATGTGCTCCACTGTCGATGGAGCAAAGAGAAAATGGCAGGGCTAAAATGTTGCTTTGCTCCAAATGCATCAGTGTTTAGGTAAAGAAGGTAGGGGTGTATGTGCATTTTTAAAGCTTTTGCTATTTTTTTTTCTTCCTTCTCTAAACTGTTTAGCTCTTTCAGTTTCTCTGACTCATCACTTAATTCTCCTACCCCATTTCTCTCATGCCCCACTCCTTCCTGCCTACTTTTCTTCTCTCACCCACTCCTTCTGTCTTACTGTCCCAGACTGTTGTGTAGCTGTATTCCCACCTCTTGGTTGCTTTCTTTTTTACCCCACCCCCATTTCCTTCTAAGAGTTGCTTATCAGAGCCTTCAATGTCATGATTATAAAGACTCAGAGAGAAACCACTGCTCCTGCCTCTCAGCATCCCACTGGGATCAAGTAACCAAGAGAGGCTGCGAATCTGTGGTTCTTGTCTGGCGTTAAAAGCAGCACTGAGGGTGGCCATTATGGGGGCTTGATTTTATGGAATCTGTCTGAAGACAGAGGGATGGATGACATGATCTCAGGAGGGCCCTGCCAGATCAAGGAACCTGAGAGCCTCATCTCTGTCATCATCAATTTAGATTTATTGGACACCCCTTGGGTACTCAGAACTGTGCTAAATGATTTCATCTTTCAAGCCCTTGTAGCAGCTGTTTAAAATATTATAATACTAGAGGCCCGGTACACAAAATTCATGCATGGGGGGGAAAGGGGGTGTCCCTCAGCCCAGTCTGCACCCTTTCCAATCTGGGACCTCTCGAGGGATGTCCAATTGCCTGTCAGACATCCTTCTCACAATCCAGGACTGTTGGCTCCCAACTGCTCACCTGCCTGCCTTTCTAATTGCCCCTAATTGCTTCTGCCAGCCAGCCTGATCACCCCCTAACCCTTCCCCTGCCAGCCTGATTGATGTCTAACTGCTCTCCTGCCAGCCTGTTTGTCCCCAACTTCCCTCCTCTGCTGGCCGGGTCACCCCTAACTGCCCTCCCTGCAGGCTTGATCACCCCCAACAGCCCTTCCCTGCAGACCTGGTTCCCACCAACTGCTTTCCCCTGCAGGCCTGGGTCCCACCCCTCAACTTCCCTTCCCTGCAGGCCTAGTCACCTCCAAACTTCTCTCCTCTGCCAGCCTGGTCACCTCTAACTGCCCTCCCCTGCAGGCTTGATTGCCTCCAACTGCCTTCCCTTACAGGCATGGTCCCTTCCAACTGCCCTCCCATGATGGCCTGATTGCCCATAACTGCCCTCCCTTACAAGCTTGGTCTCTCCCAACTGCCCTTCCCTGCTGGCCATCTTGTGGTGTCCATCTTGTGTCCACATGGGGGCAGGATCTTTGACCACATGGGGGCAGCCCTCTTGTGTGTTGGAGTGATGGTCAATCTGCATATTACTCTTTTATTAGATAGAATAGAGGCCTGGTTCATGGGTGAGGTCCAGCTGGTTTGCCCTGAAGGGTGTCCCAGATCAGGGTGGAGGTTCCCTTGGGGCATGGGATGGCCTGGGTGAGGGGCCTGTGGTGGTTTGCAAGCTGGCCACGCCCTCCCCCCACCCCTCCGGTGACCCAAGTGGAGGCCCTGGGATTTATTTATCTCCTACAATTGAAACTTTGTAGCCTGGAGTGGAGCCAAATCTTCTGCTCGCTCCATGGTGGCAGCCATTTTTGTTGGGATTTATTTACCTTCTATAATTGAAACTTTGTAGCCTGAAGTGGAGGCATAGGCCTGCCAGGGCTGCAGAAGCTTGGCTTCCTCATTGCCCGGGCATCCCTACCCTCCTATTCTCTCCAGCTCCATGGCCACCACCATTTCTGATGGGATTTATTTATCTTCTAATTGAAACTTTGTAGCATTGAGTGGAGGCCTAGGCCTACAAGGACAGGCAGAAAGCTTGGCTTCCTCCATTGCCAGGGAAACTCAAGCCTCCCTCCTGCTCTCAGTGGTCGCAGCCATCTTGGTTGGGTTTATTTGCATATTTGCTCCTGATTGGCTGGTGTGCATGGCTTGTGGTGTGGCTTAGGTATGGTAAATTTGCATATTATTCTTTTATTAGATAGGATTGGGCAGAGTTTTTACAAGCTTTTGTCTGATTTTTTGTTATTATTTATGACAAACCATGTTTTAAAAAATTAGAAGTTAGAGGATTTTGTAATATGTTAGAGATTGTCCTTCATTTCTTTTAGCAGATGATCCTATAGGTTACTACTCCATATGGATTCCTCTCCAGCTACTGTGAGACCTGAGGGCATGTTGGGAATTGGGTAGGATAATATTCATGGAGAAGATGCCTTATGCGCACTACAACTGGGATGGATTGGAGCTGTGGACAATATCTTAGGAGAGACTTGGGAAAGAAAGGACAGAGAGAGAGAACAAGCTTGGGAACAGTTCTTTTATTTAGTCAATAAATATTTATTGAGTGCCTACTCTGTGCAGGTAATTTTCTAGATACTGAAGCTACAACAGTGAAAAAATATATTAACAATGTTTACCTTAATGGGATTTCTATTCTAACTAGAGGCCTGGTGCACAAAATCCAAGCACTGGGGGGTGTCCCCTCAGCCCAGCCTGCACCCTCTGCAATCAGGACCCCTCAGGGGATGTCTAACACCCCTCTCACAATCTGGGACTGCTGGCTCCTGACCGCTCACCTGCCTGCCTGCCTGATCGCCCCTGACTGCTCCCCCTCCCACCAGCCTGATAACCCCTAAATGCTTCTGCCTTCTGGCCTAGTCGCCCCAAACTGCCTCCCCTCGCCAGCTTTGTTGCCCCTAACTGCTCCCCCACTGGCCTGGTAGCCCCTTAATGCCCCCTCTGCCAGCCTGGTCACCCCCCACAGCCTGCTGTTTCATCACCCATCTGATTTCTTTGGTCGTGACAGCCCCTGGCTTTTTATATATTAGGATAGGAAGAGAGAACCAACAAAAGAAATGAAGTTGGTGATTTGTACTATAGCAACAAATAAAGCAGAGGTAGGGAGTATTGGGAGTTTTAATTCTAAAAGGCTGATAAATGATAAAGTAAAAAGCTAAGGAGATAGGATATGAGCCAGTGCAAAACTCTAGGTGATGAGTATGTATGTATTCTGGAGAGAAGAACCTGGATAGGGGAAAGGGCAGAGCAGAGAAACCAGTTTGAAGAAAATGTCAATGAACCAGGGGAGAGATGTGGGTGATCTGGACAGAGGTGGTGGTGAGAAGAGGTCAGGGTCTGTATTTTAAAGGCAGCAACACTACCAGGACTTGCTGATGGATTGGACAGGGTTGGTTTGAACACAACAGGGAGGATGGAGTTACCATTAACTGAAATGGCAAAGATGTGGGTGCAGGTGGGGAAGAACTAGCATGGGAGAAAGATCACGGGTTCCGTTTGGGACATGGGAAGTTTGCGTTTTGGAAATGGAAAGTGGAAGATGTGTGAGGAAGCCCTTAGTACAGGGATGGGAACTTTTTTTTCTGCAAGAGCCTTTGGGTATTTGTCACATAATTTGTGGGCCAAATTACCAACTTAAAAACTAGCCTGCTATATTTGGCCTAGGCAGGGCCAGACCAAATTATTGTGTGGGCCTTATATGGCATACAGACTGGACATTCCCCAACCACCCCTGCCTTAGTGAAAAGAAGGAAGAAACCAAGGATGTGAATCTTACAGTAAATAAAATTCTTGGCTGGGGATAAGATAAAGGAGAAAGTGTGGGTGACAAGAGGTATCATGAGGAGCACCTTATAGTATGTGAAACTGGGTGCTAATGAGAGAATGAGGACAACTTGCTGGTGAAAATCAATGAATAGTCACATAGAAAGGCTAACCCTAAGCTGGGGTGTGCCGCACAGGTTTTGAGGTTAAAGAATGAAGTACTACAGGGAGAAAGGTGCTGGCCTGGGGGATAAAAATACCCTTGAGCCTGGCTGGCATCGCTCAGTGGATTAAGTATCGTCCCGTGAACCAAAAGGTTTCTGGTTCAATTCCCAGTAAAGGTACATGCCCAGGGTGGGGCTGGATCCCTAGTGGGGAGTGTGCAGAAGGCAGCCAATTGATGTCTCAACGGCGTGTTTTGCTGTCATTGATGTTTCTTCTCTCCCTCTCCCTTCCTCTCTCTCTAAAACATCAATAAGCCGAACCGGTTTGGCTCAGTGGATAGAGAGTCGGCCTGCAGACTGAAAGGTCCCAGGTTCGATTCCCGTCAAGGGCATGTACCTTGGCTGCGGGCACATCCCCAGTAGGGGGTGTGCAGGAGGCAGCTAATCGATGTTTCTCTCCCATCGATGTTTCTGACTTTCTATCCCTCTCCCTTCCTCTCTATGAAAAATCAATAAAATATATTTTTTTTAAAAATCAATAAAAACATTTTTAAAAATACCCTTGAGTTATGAAGACCCTTGAGTTAATTGAGGTGGAAGTGGGTGATCTAGATATGGTCTAGAATTTTCGCCTCTAAGGATAATGTCAGTGTGGTCTTAAGGAAAAGGAACAGGCATAGATTGCATCAGAGGAAAGGGATGACTCTGGGTTGGGGAAGGAGACTGAGATTTACTGGGATGCTACTAGAGGCCCTGAGAAGTTGTTGCTGGCATAGAAAGGCAGATGGGGAGGATCAGAGGAGAGCGGCAGGTAACTCTGAGTGCCGAGAGGTGTTCTAGCCATGTGTACACGCGCACACTTCTTTTCCATATAAGGCACTTCATTCCCTGACGTTATTTTACTTTGGGTTGTATTTGCAACCTTGGAGTGTGCTTATGAGTGTACATGTGACATGTGGGTGTAGATACATGTGCTCCCAATTTGTGAAGTGCTCCCCACTTTTACACACTAAACTCTATTGGTAAGGAGCTGTTTACAGATTATTTATTTTTCTCCTCTTTCCTATTTGTTGGTTTTCTTGTGATATTTTTGTTGTTGTTTCATGTTGTTTCACTGCTTATTGGTCCTTTGGGCAGAAAACAAGAAACTTTGTAAAACTCAAATATTGAAAACATTTACAATGCATTATTTGCGTTATGAGAACAAAAATGTCAGTGGATAGAATAAAACCAATGGTTCGATTAAATTTTAGAATTATATATGGGTTAAAATGTTTATGTGGCTGTGATTACAAATAATCAGTAATCTACTAAATGAATCAAAATTTTGTTTTCACCATTTATATTTTCCCTTGTTGCAATTCTATTTCTTTCCATATTCCCTCCATGTTCCCAGATGACAGCCGAGCTCAGGGTCCTCAGGATTCTGAACTTAAGCAGAAAGCAGCTGTTTGTGCTGCTCAGCAACCTTAACTGGGAAAGAGGGAAGATGGGAAAGCGATGACATCATCATTAAATAATGAAAAGGAATGAAAGGGGCTTAGGAGACCTAGTAATTGGAAGAAAAGTCTGGTCACTGATAAGGCATGTGGCTGGGAGGGCTCCCCATTGTGGGCTGGATGGTCTAAGGTGAATTGGGAGGGAGTGCAGTAAGGAAAACTGATTTCCAGGTCCTTGTGTTATATTTCTCAGACCTAGATTTTGGGAAGAGGGTGAGGATGGGGAATCACATGACCCTTAAGTTCCCATCTGGAAATGAGATTCTAAATTTAAGGAAGAGGGGAGACAGAAGTCAACACGTGGCTTTTCCAGGGGGTCTCGTTAGAATTCCTGGAATAACAAAGGCTGAGAGCCCCCATCCTGCAAACTAAATTGTCCGCTCCTGCCACAGCAACTGACAGGCGCCTGCCAGCTCCCACACCACTCCGCTCTGGGGCCGAGGCTGTGGTCTGGGTTTAGAGAAAGCTGGGAAGGTAGTGGGTAGGCAGAATTGAGGTAGGGTGTGGAAATGTTGAGGGGACACAATCCTAGGAATGGTGTTCCTTTTATAGACACTTATTGCCTGCCCCACTTTGCTGTAGTGAAATCTGTGCTGGTTAATACCTTTCTTCCTATTTCTTTGTCTTCCCTAACTTCTTCCATCCCCATCTCATCCCCTCTACATCTGTATCTCTCCTGTTGTCGTTCTGGCCATGCCTGGTCACGGTTTCATGTGCCTCTTCCAACCTATCTCTTTTCCTACCTTCTCCCTCCCTGTCCATTGGTTTTCGCTCCCCACAGAGGGGAAGGTGTACAGCTCAGATGAGGAGAAGCTGGAGGCACCAGCAAGAGACCCAGCAGGCAGCGAACAGGAGGAAGAGGGCTCGGGCCCTGACAGTGAGGACGACGGTTTCCTGGACAGTTCTGCAGGGGGCCCAGGGGTTCTCCTGGCACCTAAACCGAAGCTGAAGGGAAGCCTGGGGACTGGAGCTGAGGAGGCAGCCCCAGTGGCATCAGGAGTCACAGCTCCTGGGGGCAAAAGCCGGAGGCGCCGCACAGCATTTACCAGTGAGCAGCTTTTGGAATTGGAGAAGGAGTTTCATTGCAAGAAATACCTGAGCTTGACAGAGCGTTCCCAGATCGCCCATGCCCTCAAGCTCAGTGAGGTACAGGTCAAGATCTGGTTTCAGAATCGGAGAGCCAAGTGGAAGCGCATCAAAGCTGGCAATGTCAGCAGCCGTTCTGGAGAGCCCGTGAGAAACCCCAAGATTGTTGTGCCCATACCTGTGCACGTGAACAGGTTCGCTGTGCGGAGCCAGCACCAACAAATGGAACAGGGGGCCCGGCCCTGAACGGGGCTCATGAGGACTGCAGAGGCAAAGGGTTCGTTTCCTGAGCTTGCTCAGACTGGGTTCGGGCTCTGTGGGCCAGGAGGCTACCACTATGATTCTACCCTAGCAGGGGTTTCAGTTGGCAATTCACTTAGCTCTAGGTATGCTCTCCTGGCAATCTGAGACATGGGACCTTGTTCCTGGGCCTATGCCGGACCCTCAGGACTGGAGCTTCAGGATTAAAGGGGCTTGGGTTCTTATTGCCCAGGAGCTTTTGGGACGGAGGTGGACTCCTGGGGAGGCGGTGGGCTCTTAAATGCCTAGGGCATGAAAGGTTCCTGGAATCACTGACGGGTGGGGAAGAATCCAGGGTAATGGCCACCCAAGCTGATCAAAACTCCTTTATTTATTTTGTGTAAATTTTGTATATGTGGGTCTATCTGCCTCTGTCTGTCTGCACTGGGAGGGCTTGGGAAAGTTGTTTCCTCGATCCTCCACCAGAGTTTAGCTCCAGCTTCCTGCCTCGGAGCGGTTACCGTCTTGCCTCTCTATAATACAAGGACCTGCAGAGAAACTAAATGGAACTGTCACTAGCCTCCTTAGAAACTCGACACACACCATCTCTTCTCATGTAAGCTACCTCCACATCTGCTCTTCCCCAGCCTGGTCTGCCCACAGTGCACCCTTAGACCTCATGTTCCTAACGTGGTCCTTTACTCTCCACCCATTAAACAGGCAAGCTTCATCATCTCCGCCTCCTTCTTTGGAAGAGTTGGCAGACTTCAGAATAGAGGACCCATTCACATGTGTATTGGGACAGGAAATAAAATACTTGGCCCTAGTTTAGCTTGGGTGTCTCCAGGCCCTCTCTAACTAGGTAGAGGTTAGCAGTTTGGACTTGTGACTGGGCAGGCAGGTGTGGGTGTGTGGGTGTGGGTGTGTGTGTGTGTGTGGAGGGGGGAGTACTGGCTCACTCTCATCACCTGTGAGCTCATTAATCTTTATGCAGCAGACACAGCTGCTTAGTGCATCTGCCACCATTTAGTGTCCCAGACATGAGGGTATAGAGTAGAAGACCCAAAAATTTCCAGCTGTTTCTTAAGGCATCAGTAGTGGGCTCTCTTCCCAATCACAGCATTTATGAAGTCTGGGATACCAATCCTCTTGTTGTAAAATGAGATTGGTTGAGAAGACCCATTGCAAAGAGGAGGAGGCAGAAAAGAATCTGTGATGGTTCTGGAAGGGTATGTACTTGGGGGGAAGCTACAGAGATAGGAATGAGGCCTTGGGGTTGGAATTCTATGAACAGATTAAGGAACAGCATCAGTTACAGACCCTAACTTAGCAAGTTCTCACCCTTCAAGAACAGGTACAGGAGGGTTTCCCCTAGATCTTCTAACATAACTAAGCGATAGAGGGAAAAGCAGATGCTCTGATTCTGCCCCAGCCTGGCAAGATGGTGGGACTCAAGGTAAATCTTCTGCCATCGATGACCTATCACCTCCCCTTTCCTTAAAACTTAAAAGCAAAGGCTAGGCATCTGTCCGGAGAGAAGTGCTGCCCTCCTGAGCACCAAGCCAGTCCTCCCGCGGCATCCTCAGCTCTCCTCCGGTGCATTACCTCGTTTCCTTCCCCTGCAGGCTAGTCCCCATACTCTTAGAAAGGGGGGCAATGCTTATACCCTCTCTTTGGGTGAACTTTGGCCAGTACAAGTCATGGCAGGAGTTTACTGGATAGAATGTCGATGAAAATACTAGCTGGGAAAATCTGGGGAGGGAGGTGGGTACAGAATGCAGCAGGAAGCTCCCGAGCTTTGTGTCACCGTGTCCAGACTCACTGCCAGTGCGGATGACAAACTCAGCTGCACCTGCAGCAAATGAAGGCTGAGAGATGCTCACGGAAGGCTCAGGGAAGACAATTCGAGTGCCGAGAGCAAACATGAGAAGATGGGGCACAGCGGTAGAGTGAGGGCATTTGGAGAAGGGTAGAGATATAAGAGGGGAAAACAAGAACACACAGTCTGGTTTATTGGCTCATCATACACTCACACCAAATATGTACACAAACATAAATATTTGAATGTACAAATTTACATGGGACTCACAGATCACCCCCTTATATTTCATCCAGCACCCCAACCTGTGCCTTATCCAGGCTCCACTTTGAGATGAAGTTCGCAGGGGGCTGGCACTAGAGGGTATCAATCTGGAGGAGGGAGAGGTCCTGCTCCCCTCTCCTCACAGGTACCTCCAAAGGGTCCTGTCCCTTCTCAATGGCACTGCAGGGCAGAAGGCTAAACACCTCCACACCCTCTCTGCTGCAGCTCAAATCCCAGGCGTCTCCTCTGATCTGTCTCCCCCGTTTAGCTGTTTTTCTCCTTCCTTTATGCATGTCTCTACATCTCAGTCTCTGCATTTTTGTTTGCCCCAGTGCCTACAGGGAGGAGGTACTCAGGGGATGAAGGCCTTCTGACCCCTGCCCTCTTGCTAGGCCTTAAAGGAGGCTGGGGCTTCGGTGCAACTCAGCAGAGGTGTTGGGGCCATTGGCAGGCTCTCTGTTGGGGGTAGGTGTTAAGCCACAGCCCTCCCCAGGGCAGCCGTGCTGGATCAAAATGTCTGCACACTCCTGGCTGCCAGCCCGGCGAGCATAGGCCAGCGGAGTCAGGCCCCGGGCATCCCGACTCCTCACGTCCACTCCGTACTGCAGAAGAAAGCATATTTTCATGGTGTGACATGGAGGCAAGACAGGTTATTGGGGAAGAAAAGAAGAGGTGGCTTTCAAAGGTCTGGGGTAAAAAGGATGTCAGGCACGTCAGAGGAGCCTGTCAGGGTGGGGCTCGAAAGGCAAGGAGGGAGCTGAGGACTCACCCAGATGAGCAGCTGTGTAAAGACAACATTGGCCATGGCACTGGAGAGATGCAGAGCCGTCCGCCCGTCCCCATCCCCATAGGTCTCGTTCACCTCCTCCTTCGACCCATGTGCCAGGAGCATCACCAGCAGCCGCAGGTCGTCCTCCACCACGGCCCGGAGCAGCTGCTGCCCCAGCGGCACGTCCGAGCTCGGCAGCGGGGCCAGGAAAAGCTTCTGTTCGTACTTGGCCCGTATCCAGCGCTCCTTCTCCTCTCTGAAAGCACCAGGAGTGAGGGAGCACGGGGCCAGGGAGAGTGGTCAGGAAATGACAAACACCCAAAAGGAGAATAAAGGGAAGATAGTGGGAGAAAGTCTCAGGGTAGAGAAAAGAGAAGCCTAAGAGATCAGGGACACACAGAGGGGCCGTGGGCAATGCAAAAGGTGTGGGCGAAGTTGAAAGGAAGGAAGGCTGGAGGGGGGGCCCTGGGGACAGCAGGGATGTGGAGGGCCAGAAGGACAGGAAGATTCCAGGCAGGCGCGTGTGGCAGCTTATCTGGTCCTGCTAGAATAAAGGGGATGGGAGACTGTGCTGGGGGCCACCACTATCCTATCGACTGCCCATTCTCCCCATCTCCGAGCTCAGGCCGGGCCTTTCACCACAGCGCACATAGGCCCTGCGCACGCACCTCCTGCCACCCCGGACCAGCTGATAACAACTCAGAGAGGGCCTCTTGTTGTGAGGCCTGAATGACAGTGAGGGAGGAGGGGATCCCCGGGGGGCCAACTGCCAAACGGCAGCGGCCAGTTTTAACCCTTCTAGCGCTGTCACAGACACTTGGCACCATCTTCAACCTTCCCCATATAGGAACACTGATGCCCCCTCCCTTGGCCAGTTTCAGGGTCCCATCCATTTACCTGCAGGCGTCAGGCCCTGGCTTTGCGTAGCCATCCAGAGCCCCCTCCCAGACGCTATTGGCCAGGGCATTGCCCATGGCCGTCATGACAGCCAGCAGTTCGGGTGGCCAGTCATCGAGGTCAAGGGAACGGACCCGAGACAAGTGAGCCCCAAGATGCCGGTGGGTCCCTGAGCACTCGATACACATCAGGGCGCCCAGGTTCAGGCTGGCCCAGTCTGGATCTAGGTAAGGAGAAGCAGCACAGTGAACCCGAGGGCAACCACCAAGACCCCCCGGAGTCCTCTTCCTCCCTGCCCTCCTCCTGGGCCTCCCGGAAGCCTCTTGTCGAGTTTTCTCCGTGGAGCCTGTGGAGCTTTCTCTAAGCCGCCCCCAGCCCAGCCCACTAACCCTGGCCCCGCCACTCACTGGGGGCGTCGCAGTCGATACAGAAGCTGTTGCCACGAACAGTGCGGACGGCCTGCACAGCCAGAGCTGTATTCTGGTTCCCCAGGCGAGTCTGCCACAGTGGGAGACAAGGGGGGGCTGGTCAATCACGAGGCCACCTTTGGGTCCCACCCCACTCGGGCTCCCATGCCAACCTTGTCCTTGGCGCTGCGGCAGCCCTGCAGGCTGGCAAGGATCTGGGCCTGCACGCTCTGTACCCACAGCTCCCGCTCCTCGGCTGTCGAGGCCTCGAAGTGCCACGTCTGCCCAGTGAGGGACACCACCACAAATTCGAAGGACTCCTCCACCTCTGTGGGGGACGGAACATTTACCACATCATAGTAGGTGCCTTGGCAGGTACAACAGGCCACTGCCACAAGGCCACTCACCACCCTGCTTTCCCGGCACCCATCCTTCTCCTCCTTCCATCACCCCAGCCTCCTGGACCACGCTCTCCAGGGCAATTTGCAAGGTGGGAGGGAGGACACTTGCAAGAGTAGTGCAGAGCCTCAACCCTCCGTTCCTAACCGCCTGGGGAGCCTGAGTGAGAAACAGATGGGGATGCGAGGTTTCGGAATCACCGGCACTGCCAGCAGTGGGTCTGGAATCAGGGTGCTTCCTGGAACAAGAAGAGCTGAGTGTCTGGAGAAGGGTGAGATGGGGTGCTAGGAGCAATGCTGGGAGAGGGTGGGAGAGGCTGGTGTGGGCATCCGTACATGTCAGCTGCAGCCACCTCATTTTGCAGCTCATTAAACCCAATATTCCTGACGGCGTCAGCACGGGGCTCCTGGGAGCTGTGCCCCTCCCCCACCTCCCTCCCATAGATAGGCAGGAAGGGCAAGTGGATGGGGAAAGGAGAGGTTTCTCCACAAACTAGCATGTGTGAGCAGACAGGGGCCGAAGGACATCTGCAGTGACAGAACTGTAGGCGGACTGTGACCCCAAGTAATGTGGTCCAGCTGCTCCAAGTTCTGCTCCCACGAAGATAGCACATGAATCTCATTCCCAGTGGCCACTGCCCCAGGCGTGAGCAGTTCCTAACAAGCAGGGCGGATGTGTTGTGGGAGCTGGAGAGACAGCTCAGGGTACCTGCTGGAGGCCCAAGGCTGAGCCCATGGCAACGGCCTGAGCCACGTGTTCCATCCAGGGCAGCCCTCACCTCACCTCCAGGACACTAACCTCCCCGGAAGCCATCCCGCTCTCAGGGCACCCGTAACAGAACCGCCTTCCTAGAAAAAGAAAACTGGCCCCTGTTCTCTCCCTACGCTCCCAGTTCCACCCCACCTTGCTCGTAACACAGCCTCTGAATCGCATCGTCGCCATCACTTGGGGCTCAGTTCCCTGGGAGACCGGGGCGCGTGCCGCGAACACTAAGAATCACTATGTCACAGGGTGGCTGGGAAAGTAGCTCTTTCCCACGGAGGTGGTCTCCACCCACAGACCCACCCCCTAACTTGACAATCAGAACGGAAATGACAAACTAGGTGTCAATGTCAGAGAGAGACTCCAACCACTGGTCAGAGGGGTATTTGGAGACACGTTAGGGAAATGAGAGAAGCGGTGTGTGACGGACACGGACTGTGAGAGGGGCCTACGGGAAAGTGAGGAGCTGGAGTCCTGCAGCCCACAGCTGCCTGAGGAGAGGCGCAGCCCATCGGGACACATGTATTAAGCACCTATCATGTGCCCAGCACTCATTAAACTCAACGGGCGACATAAGAGACACAGAAAACAGGTCCCGCTTTTCTGAAATCTTGGAAGAGCCTTGGAGTAGCTGCCTGTGATCGTTTACCTTCTGTGAGAGAAAGAGAAGCAAGCCCCCGTTTTTACAGAGCGGGTTTACGTTAGGCGGAAGAAAAGAGCTCAGACACCAGGTCTACACTGCCAGAAGACAACCCGGAACCACTTTTCCTGAGGGCTGTCACTAAAAGTGCTTAGCCTAGTGCTGTTAGGGTCCTGTCCCCAAGTCCCACTGCCCACCTCTTGTGCCCGATACCCCTGTGGGTCCCCCTAACCTTCGGCAGCACTGCTGGGGCCGTCTGGTCGGGGGGTCCCGGTGCTCTTTTTCCTCCGGTGCTTCTTCCGGTTGGAGTGGGGAGATGGGGGGGGCTCCAGCTTGGGGCTGGAACCGAGCACCTCAGCTGGGCCACTGGCTGGGGAGGGGAGAATTGGAGAAGTGTGGGCAGAGGGGAGGGTGGGGTTGAGCATCAGTCCTGTCTAGTGCCCTTCAGAGAGCCACCCTGAGGTGCCGCTGGGCAGCCTGGGAGCGCAGCCTGCCGGCTGGCGGAGGAGAAGGGGGGAGAGGAGAGTGTGGGAAAGTCAGGCAGAACAGAATGAAGGCGAGGCAGAAATGTTGGCTTCTGCAGCCTGGAGGGGTGGAAGGCGGCCTAGGGAACTCATAGGAAGCTGAAGCCCCAGCAGCTCCGCACCAAATTTATCCTCAATCACACTCCCTGCTCCTGACAATTAATAGCAGAATTAGAAACAATCAGGGAGCTGCCTAATTACTGTCAATTAGAGCGCGCTAATCAAGCTCCTATCTCCCATACCCCGCCCAGCGCTCACCACTAAATGTCAAACTTCATTAGAGGTAGACATGCTCCCTCCCTCCCTCCCTACCTCCCTGCCTTCCAGACTCAACAGAGGGGCCCCACCAAGGCCAGGACAGGCCTTGGGGACGGCGGCCCAGGAAGGGCCCTAGCTCCCCTTCTCAGGCCCTGCACACTGACCCCCCGGGGGGCTGGACTTGACTCCCTGTGCCGTGAACACCCAGTGCACACCTGGGTCAGAGCTCAAGCTGGGAGCAGCCCTTGACCGGTAGTTAATGCGCAGCGGCACTGCTGCCCAGTGTGTGGGGAGGAGGGGCAGTGGGAGCGGCAACCCTGGACCCTGGGGTCTCCTCCCTTTCACACCCTCACTTAGTAAAGGAGGGCAGAGCCGCAACCATTTTCCTTTTAGCCATGAGAACTGCTCCCAGGTTCTGTGCCCAAAGGGTTAGGATACAGGTGAGAGTAAGGAAAGAAGAGGGGGTGTGCAGGGAAGGAAAAGTTGAAATGCAATGTGTAAGAATGGACAGAGGAAACAAAAGGAAGAGCCAAGGAAAGAGGAGGGTGGGACAGGAGAAGGGGAAGGGTGGGGCTCCACCTATCTGAGGAGACAGCAGGGGGGAGGACACTACCTTTCTGAACAACTCCCTGGGTCCTGTCTGCAGGGACCCCCTCTCCTGCCTTGGACTCCCCTACGCAGCCCTGCTTCCCTGTCCCCCCCACAGTGAGGCTGATGAGCTGGCTGCGCGGGGGGCTGATGGGGATCAGAGCTGCCACCAGTGCTGCCTGGGCACAGTGGCTGGGCCGCCAGAGGCGCTGCAGAAGCAGGTCTCTACCTGGGGGCAGGAAGCTCATGAGGAGGCCAGAGAAGGGTTAGAGCCCGGCGACAGCCCCAAGGGCTCCACAGGGCCCCCTCCCCTTGCCTGGGCACCATCCAATCACAGCCACCCAGGCCCATGCGGCCTTCCTCTGTCCCTTTGAGGGTCCTGCATACCTGGGGGCAGGGCAGCAGCCTCACTCCACTGGTCGGCACTGGAAACGGAGCAGGAGCGCTGGTGCAGCCCCTCGGGACGCAGGCCAGCCCACGTGGGACTGTTGGCCGAGTGGGGGGCGCCTGGAGAGGGGAAGGGTCAGACTAGGAGGAGAGGTCAGGGGAGGGGCGCACATAGGCTTTCCTGGAAACAGGACTGTAGGCACAGCTTGAGAAATTCCAGCAGGAAGCTGACCAGAAATTAAGGAGTCTTGGGTCCAGGTATGGGGCCAGCTTATTGGAGAACCAGAGGCATCACACACTTAGGAAGCAGCCAGTCTCAGACCTCACGTCCCTCCTCTCTCCATACACAAAGAAGGTGTACACATCTGTCCCCTCCCTGGCACCCAAAAGTGGGAGTGGTACTGACGCCCCCATCACTGCAGAGCCCCTCGTCGGCCATTATCTCCAGCCTCCTCTCTCCTGGTCAGGGGCTTGCACTCTGTCTAGTCCACATATGCCATTTGCTTTGCCTCAGCTTTGCTGCCATTCTGATGAGAAATAAGTGTATCAAATTCAAGTAATTATGTCTAATTAGTATTAGTAATTATCCTGTTGGGCTGGAGAAAATTAATCTTTCATTTCCCATCAGGGAAGAATGGCAGAGCCGAGGGAAAGCGAAGGCTCCAGGAGTGCCAAGGCTGGGCCAGGAGAGCCACGAGTGACCTCAGGATTCCCTGCCTTCGCCCTAGGCACTGAGTCACTAGCGGAGAGACTGTGGGAACAGTCATGGACCTCAGAGCGCACAACACTCAAAGGGACGACACTGCCCTCTCACCTCAGTCCACCTAAGACGGGTTGGGACACAGCCCAGAAGGCAATGGCCTGGGAGGCCCGAGGTGTGTGCCCCAAAGCAGTGCAGACCTGGCTAGGTGCTGGAGGTTAGTAGGGAAGCAGAGATGGGCCTGCAAGCTGGAAAAAGCTGGAAAGAGCAAGCAGCAAACACAAGACTTCAAACCAGCCCTGTAAGCACAGGGATTGGGTTTTTGGAAGCCTGGGAATGGGAAGCTCTGAGCAGAAGCCACGAGAAGGAAATGGAACAGACCAGACCTCCCTAATCCTCCGGGGACAGTGTGACACTGGAAGGAGGTCAAGTTTTGTGTTTCTGTTGTATTCCAAGGCAGGACCAGGCACACAATAGGTGCTGAGACCACAGCCAGTCTGCCGCCTCTGTCCCCCCCCTCTGTCCCCTGGAGGCGACATGCTGACCTTCCTCTTCAGAAGCCTGCTCCTTCCTGCCCTGGCTTCAGGTCCCTGCACACAGCCTTTTCATGGTCAGGAAACCTTCCGGGAACAGCTCAGTCCTAACTTCTCAGACACCTTGCCTCTCCCCCGTCCTGCTCCCATCACCTCCTGGGTTCCAGATCTTATTCCCTCCCCCCCAGTCCCCACCCCAAAGCCCACAGGCCCACCTTCCTCCCAAGCCCCCAACCCAAAACCCCAGGGAAGAAAAAGCACTCTCCCTTTTCTTTGTTAATTCTCCCCTCATTACGCCTGCAATCCCACAATCAGTGTGCACTGTAATTGTCGAATTTGATGCTAATGATTAATGAATTAAACATGGAGCCATCAATTAGTCCTCGGAGGATAATTCTGCATAAAGCAGCGGATAATGTAATTACAGTAACAAAGATAATGAGATGTTAACATCGCCTGGTGAGCGGAGACATGTGTGAGTGTGCATGAGGTCGGTGTCAGCGTGCAGCGAGGGGACGCAGGCTTGGATAAATGCTGGTCCGTATGTTCTGGGAACGGCAGCCAGGTCTGTGGGCGACGCTAATGATGCGGGTGAGTGGGATGCATGCGTCTCTCTTCTCCGTGTGCCACTTCCGCTCCCCAGGTGAAGCTATCAGCGCCCAGGAATGTGACTGGACAGAGGTTCTTACTGATCCCCCCTCTTTGGGGTAACAGCCCAGCTTCTCTTGCAACCTGCTTCAAGGAAAGGTTCCCTTTTGGGGCAGTCACGCTTCCTCCTCCTCCAGTATGATGTGGGAAACCCTGAGCCAGGCCCCTCCCCTACATGCCAGGGTTTTCCCAGCAGCCCTGACTCACTCTCTGGGCACAGCACTGGGGGCTGCACATGGCCTCCCATCTTTGCCATCAAGCAGGATCCTCCCCTAGTGCACCCTCACAGGAGGCGCCCCAACCTGATGGCGGTTGTCTTTCTCGCCTCAGCTTCCCTCCTCCCCCGTCCACAGGGCTCCCTCTGCACAACTCACGGGCTCCGTCCTCGGCTCAGAATGGAAGAGGACAAAACATAGCTTTTCAAGTCAAACCCCAGCTCTAGTACTGACTGTGGGGTTTTACAGACAAGTGACTTAACCTCTCTGAGCCCTTGCTTCCTCACCCACAAAATGGGGATGATGACCTCAGCCTCAGAGCTGGAAACGGGGCCGGCGCCTGGCTCCCCTCCCTCGGTGGATGTCCATGCCCCTGCCTCTCTGTGCCTCAGGCCGAGAACGGGCCCCAGGGCAGTGCCCACTCAAGAGCACCCCAGGAGGCTGTCGTCCGCCTCATTCCTCAGTCCCGCCTTTCTCAGTATGCGGCCCTATTGGCGTTTTGAATGGGGCGATTCTTTGGGGTACCCCCGCCCTCTGAATGTGACCAGCAGAAATACCCTGCATCTGTGGGGAGGCAGCACCCCCATGCTAAGAGCTAATCCTGGGGCAGGGACGCGGTGGCAGCATCTAAGAGCAGGACTGTGTGCGCAGCCGTTCCCGGGCCAGGGGAACACGAGATCCAGTAATCCAGAACACCAACCACCTGACTTAGGTCTTGAGAGGAAGGGTCCAGAAGCCAAGGGAGAACTGGGGCGAGGGGACTGGGCACGGGAGGGAGAGCCTCCAAAGAGCAATGTGGCTCAGAGACAAAGGGGCCTGGGGAGGAGCACAGCATCTTCGCGGAGCCCAGTGGCATCTGGAGGGGAGGCTGGCCAAGGAGAGCGGCCTCGCCTGCAGCTGACTCTCAGGCTCTCTCTCTCCCAGGCGGCTGGCCGTGGGGCAGTCTGCTGGGCCTCCGGCTTGTCTCTACGCCCAGTCCTCTCTGAGCAAAGACCGCCCCCTCACTGAAGGCCGAGGACAGCTTCTGCCAGGGGGGCCCCAGGCCGCAGCTCTGTCCCCTTCAGCCCCCTCCCCACACACGGCGAGCGGGGCTGAGATGTCGTCAATGCTCAAGGTCCTGCCCGCACCGTCACCGCCTTGAAAGACAGCCCCTGGACCGCTGAAGCCACCGGTCAGCGTGAGGGTCCTGGCCCCATTCTGACCGCCATACCATCTGCAGGACGTACCTCCACGGCTTCCTCTAACCCCACAGGGACTTTGGCGAGCCTCTGGCTGAGCCGCTCCCGAAGCCCAGAGCTGGGGGCAAGCATGTGTGGAGCACACGGGCTCCACTGAAAGCAGAGCCCCGAATGCCTTCCCCAGGCACCGTCGCAGCACTCCCCACCCTTCCGGAAAGGGAAGCCACGCTCTCCACACGCCCTCGCGCCAGCAGCCACCTCACCTGTGCCCCCACCCAGCTGCGTGTTGCTCCGGTCCAAGGCCAGCCCATTGGCCCGGGGGCTGGCGCCGGGGGCTGTGGCTGGCGCGGCTCGGGGCAGGCGCTTGCCTGGCACTTTCACGGTCGTCCGCAGCAGGTCAATCTCCTTGCCGTGGATGTTCTGCATGTAATCCTGGGGCCATGGGGCGAGAGACTGCGTTAGGAGGCTCATTCTTCGGCAGCTCGCTCTCTCTCTCTCTCTCTCTCTCTCTCTCTCTCTCTCTCTGGCACTGTCCCTCTCGACTCCTAGTCTGTCTCCACTGAACTGCCTGGGGTGGCGAAGGGAGGGAAAGCTCAAGTTTAAAGAGCAGGACTGTGAATCCCACAGAATGTCCCCAAATCAGGGTGACACCTCTGTCTACACGCTGACCACACGCTGCTCCGGGAACTCAGCCAGGAGGGGCAGAGTCAGGGGAGAGAAGGTCTGGAGCCAGGAGCTGAGGCTCAGGCCTCCTTTAGAGAAGATGGCTGAGGAGGCCGAGTGCTGGACCAAGATGGGATCAGGGAGAGGGCCCGTGTGGTCAAGAGGAGCTGAGACTCCACGGGATGCAGACAACTGGGTCGGTCACCACGCACGCCCGGCTCTGGAGGGCTGGTCACCAGGCACGCCCAGGCCTGGAGGGCTGGTCACCAAGCACACCCAGGCCTGGAGGGCTGGTCACCAGGCACGCCCGGCTCTGGAGGGCTGGTCACCACGCACGCCCGGCTCTGGAGGGCTGGTCACCAGGCACGCCCAGGCCTGGAGGGCTGGTCACCACGCACGCCCAGGCCTGGAGGGCTGGTCACCACGCACGCCCAGGCCTGGAGGGCTGGTCACCACGCACGCCCAGGCCTGGAGGGCTGGTCACCAGGCACGCCCAGGCCTGGAGGGCTGGTCACCACGCACGCCCGGCTCTGGAGGGCTGGTCACCACGCACGCCCGGCTCTGGAGGGCTGGTCACCACGCACGCCCGGCTCTGGAGGGCTGGTCACCACGCACGCCCGGCTCTGGAGGGCTGGTCACCAGGCACGCCCGGCTCTGGAGGGCTGGTCACCACGCACGCCCAGGCCTGGAGGGCTGGTCACCACGCATGCCCGTCTGTTTCCAGAAGCTCCCTCACCAATGGGGCATGGGAACCTTTACAGCCTAGAGCAGCCCCCCGTCCTTAGAGCAGCACCCAACAACACATGTTTCTTGAACAGTTAAAGGGAGGCCTTTGCTTCTTCTTGCTGTTCTCAGGAATTAATAACAACACCATTATCATCATCACATCCTCTTCTCATTCGGGACCAAGTAGTCACTGTACTGTAGCTGTGTATCTGTGTTACACACATTACCTCATGGAATCTTCACACCACCCACTCTACAGACGAAGAAACTGAGGCTTACAAAGGTTAACCTGCCCCAGAGTCGCACGAGCAGAAGGCAGTGAAGCCAGATTCAAGCCCAGGCTTTTCCAGTCCCCAAGGCTGTGTCCTGAAGGTGACTTCCTTCCTCTCTTCCTTCCCGTCGGCATCCAGAGGGACCCAGAGTGGGAGCTGCTTGGTGCTTTGCCCGCACCAGCACTGCTATTGCACCTCGGCCAGGACGCCCCATGGGGGCGTGGTCACAGGGGCTGCCCTGGCCTCAGCGGGGCCAGCTTTCCCACTGCTCTGGTTTCTCCTTCCGGACTGCAGACTCCTGTCTCCCCCGACACCCCTCCGCGGGGTGTCCCTGAGAGCAGAAGCCAGGTGTACAGAACCCCACTGATTAGACTTGGAATCGACTCCTCTTCCCTCAGGAGCGCCTCTGGGACATTCTGCATCCCTGAGCAGCACAGCGCCTCTCAGACGCAGCCACGGGCCAGTGCCATCTGCAGCCACTCCGGGCATCAGTCTCCCTGGGGCCCAGGCGTGCTCTCCTGCCCTCTCCCTTTTCTGGGGAGAGCGGCAGTGCCCTCTGCTTACAGAAGCAGACAGAAGCACTGCCTCCGGGGAGCAGGGGCTGCCATGGCTCCGGGAATGACCGAGAGGACACAGTGGAGAGGACAGCCACCTTCTCTCGGCTGCTGGCCCCATGCAGCCAAGAGAAGGTGGACGTTACCAGCCAGGAAGAGGAGCGAGAAGAAGGACACGGCACCCAACGTCAGCCCCTCCGCACAGCTGTCATTAGGCTGGACGGCACTACAGGATGGGGACCCGTGGGAAGACCATGGGGAGGCCTGGCCAGGCCTGTGGTCACCTTTTATTCTCCAAGCGGCTCTGAGAGCCCTCAGAGGCAGAGGCCCTTGGGAAGGACCAAGGGGCGTGACCAGCCAGGGGAGGAGCAGCTTCCATCAGTGTGTGTCCAAGGGGGAGCT
This sequence comes from Antrozous pallidus, assembly GCA_027563665.1. NCBI lineage: Eukaryota > Metazoa > Chordata > Mammalia > Chiroptera > Vespertilionidae > Antrozous > Antrozous pallidus. Next base: position 5,616,583 of record CM050521.1, read on the forward strand.
CCCTCCCTGCAGCACTGGACTGCGCCCATGCCCTCCTGCCGCCACCTGTCCTCTCCGAGACGGGCCCCGTGCCGGTCTCAGGCACGTGCTGCTCCGAGGGCATCTGTTCACCTCTCAGCCCGGCCTCTGTCCCGAGCACCGAGCCTCACCGCCGTGGCTGGGAAGGAAGCAAACCCTGGAGCCCCTCTGCCCACGCTCTGTCCCTTCTCCAGCAAACTCAGCCCACTCCCCACCCCACCCCCAGCCACCACGGCCCACTTGTCCTGCTTCAGCCCAGATCCAATGTGTGACTTCCCTGACTTGGCCCTCCCTACTCCGGGCCCAGCATCCCACCGACTGGACCTCTGCATATACCGATCCTGAGCCCCTACACATACTCATCCTGGGTCCCTGCATACAGCCGCATCTTGGATAGGCTGCTCCAGACAACTGTCAACAGCTGGCTGGGCCGAAGCACAGCTGCAGTCCCTCTCCTGGGGGAGGGGCTTGGGCCGCTCCAGTTCACAAGCAGGCCACAGCAGCTGCAACAGTTTTCAGCCCCCATCGCGGCCCTGGGACGCCGGGCTGGGACACGACAGGAGGAGCCGACCCTGCGCCAACAAGAGCTGCACGGAGGGACTCTGTTCGAGGCCAAGGAGCCAGACCCTGACAGAGGGGGAAGGGCCAGCCTGGTCGGCATCTCTGACCTCGCCAAGGAGGCTCTGCCCTGTGCCCTGTGCCAGGCCAGCTCCCAGGGCCGCACCACGGGGAGGGGAGCCCTGCCGAGGAGAGTGGGGAGAGCGGCGAGAGCAGCGGCAGGGACAGAGCGTGGGGCAGAGCGCGTTTCCCTCCGTCAGCAGAACGGGGAGCGCGGCGGCGGCGGCTCGGGAGAGCGGTCACCACGGCTGCCTTTATTACCCACCATCAAACAGCAATTTCTTCCCCAGCCTCCTCACTAATTACCCAGCCAGCGTTCTCATCTCGTTTTATTACTGGAATTAACAACGAGTTCAGAGCGTGGAAAGCTATTAAGATGTGTGATTAAGCCACATTCAATTAGTTTCTACAAACAATTTAATTGATGTTGCAGATAGAATTAACAGAAGGTGATTGTGTGAATGGCTCCGCTGGATGCAAAATGGGGGAGGCTGTGGCGGCTCTCTTGGGCCAGGCGAGGATGGGGCGCGAGGTCCGAGGCTCGCCCAGCAGCCTTCCTCTGCACGCCCATCCCGCCCAACTGGCCTTCGAGGGCAGGTGAGCATCCGGCACAGCTGCCCTGGGGTTTCAGGTCAGAGCTGTCCTGGAGGGCAGCCGGCGAGGTCGAGGGTCCTTGTGAGCAGGGCTGGAGCTCCCAAGGGCCCTTCCTCTGCGGGGCGCACTAGCAGGGCAGCTCACAGGGAGCCTGGGTGCCTGCTCACTGCTGGCAACCAGGAAGCTTGCTCAGGTTGGAAAAGATGGCAAAGGGGAGATGGAGGCAGGTAAACCAGCAACACGAATCTAGCGCCGATCAAGGAAGGAAGTCAAGAGGAGGGGCGGCCTAAGTAAAGCAGCCTCTGCTGGCAGCAAACGGGCCCCGTTCACGGAACTGTACCGGGCCACTGGCTTGGCCTTCACCCGGCCGTCCACCATCCCCACAGACCTGGGCCTGAGTCACGTCTTCCCACTGAGACAAGACCTGCCGGGCATGATGCCACCATCTGCACGTGCCAGTCCCTCCTGGCACATCCCCTGTGGGATGCACTTTGACCCCAGAGCTGAAGCCCAGGCTCTCAAAGGAGCTGCCCATTCAATGTAGTCCTGCGGCTGGGAGGGCAAGAGTGGCCCTGGCTGGGCCTGGCCTGCCGGGCCAGCAGAGCCGCCCGCCTCATAGGCTCCCGTTGCAAGAACGCAAGAACAGGCCTGAGAGCTCCTGCGATCCTGTCCCAGGCCCTAAACACACTAAACTACACCCGCTCAACGGGCCTGGCGCTGGGAAGGGCTGCGAGGGGCTCAGACCCCCAGCCTGGCCAACCTCCTCGTGTGGCAGTAAGTCTGGGCAACACTGACCCTCGTGCTAACTTTCCGGGGGCTTTCTCTGCTGCCCTGAAGGAAGGCGTTCTTGGCACGTGCAGAAAATCTGGGGAGTGCTTGGAGTCAAAGTCACGTGTCCAGTCTTGGCCGCTGGCTGGGTGACTGATGATCCGACAAAGCCCACTGAGCCTTGGCATAACAGCACTCTCTTGGGCCTCCACCCTCCCTTCCCAAACCCAAACCCAAGCCAAACAAAGCACCACTCCCAGCCCTCTCCTCTGTGTTGCAAGGCCCCTCCCCCACCCTCCCCTCACGCTGGGTTGCCGGGTTTCTTCCTCCACAACCGAGGCCTGGGGACAAGGACAGGGGACAGAACACAGCACCAAGCTAAGGCCGCACAACGCAGAAGGAACAGGTAGGGGCAAAGCAAAGGGGAAAGGGTAAGCCCCCCACCCCTACCCCTGCACACGGGAGAGTAACTGGATGCTTCAGAAAACCCGTTCCCAGCTCAGCAGGCCAGACAGTGCCTTAGCAGACAACATGCACATCCTGCCTCGGGTAGAGGAGGCTAAGGGGAGCTGCTGTGGGCTCAGCCCAGGCCTGGGCACGGGCACGGCAGCCCCGGCTCCTGGGAGCCTCTGCGCCCGAAGCCGCCCCGTGACTTTCTGAGACCACCGTGCCTCGGTGCAGTGCCTCTGCTGCAGCCCCGCCGCCTCTCCGGGAACCACCAACTGAGCAGCGGGCCCAGGTCTGAGTGTGAGGAGGCCGGAGAGGGGGAGGAGCGCCGGGAGCCTTCTACTCAAGACAAGATCCACGGTCACCCGAGGGCGGCCCCTCCTCCAGTCGCCTGGTGTCCCAGCACAGCTCCCAACCTGTGGAGTCAGGGAGACCAGGAGCGGACAGCACAACCAGTGCTGTCCCCTGGGACACGAGGAGATCAAATAGGAGCCACCCTGGACTCTGGCGTCCTGGGAAGGGACTGCATGCTGGTGCTCCCCAAGCCAGGCCCCCCCCACGTTCTCGGCGGGGCTCTCTGGACGGTGCTCGCAGGACCCAGTGACCACCGGCACCTCGCCCGGGGCTCCCTGATGCCTCGTGCAGAATCAAAGGCAGGCGAGGGACCCTCTGAGGCAGGCCCTGGGCCGCTGGGCCGGGGGTGGGGCTGGCCCACGTGCTGTGCTTGAGGGGCTTCACAGGAGAACTCATTAGCCCCACAGTGGGGAGGTGACAGAGATGGATTCTGGTGACAGCTGTGTGCTGGAGCCACGCAGTGAGGGGAGGGGGATGAAGGAAGGGTGGCGGAGCCACAATCTACAATCATTGCAAACCCCGGCCACAGGCCACACCCCCCCCAGACCCCTCTACCCACAAACAACGTCACCCCACTCTCCTCTTCCTAGGACCTGTCCAAGTCCCACACCATCCTCCGCAGCCCTGGTTTCACTGCCCTCCAGCTCCAGCATCCCAGGCCCAGGGCGCCCCTCACTGGTGTGGCTCCCTAAAGACACCTGGCGGTTACGTGGGCACCCCCAACTCTGTGTAAATGGGCCAAATCAGCTCTTCAAACAACTGGAATGTCAGATGTAAAACCTGACTCGCCCCAGCCTCGCCTGGCTAACTCTCCCAGAGGCCTTTTCCCCAACAGGCTCAGCCCCAGCTCAGAGCTTTAGGGAAGCGCCGGCCTGGGCCTGGGTCTTGGGGTCTGTGCAGTTCCCAAGCCACCAAAGTGAAGTCCTTCATCTCAAGCAAAAACCCCCTCGAGCTCACCAAGGTCTGAGTCAGTTCCTGTCCCGCTGCCCACCCCCTGGACTCACATGCAGGCTGGGGTGGTAGGTGAGCAGCCCGTTGTCACAGAGCGTCACATACTTCTTCTTCCACTCCTTATTCAGGGACTTGCCGCTCCGCTTCAGCAGGATGCCCTGAGGACAGAGGCTGGGTCAGAGACAGGCGCAAGTCCCCCCCACCCCCCCGACCTGGGCCATTGCTCCAGGGGGGTGTCCTCCTTCCCTTCCCTCCTGCCTGGGCCTCTCCAAGGCCACAGAAACCTCAGGTAGGCCTTGGCCTTCTACCCGTTGTGGTGGCCCCAGATTAGAACAGAAAATCTCCTAACCATCCCCAGAATGTCCAACTCCCCCACGGCAGGCAGCAAGCATCCCCACCATGGAGCCCAGCGACCCGATTTCCCGTATGAGTAGGTAGGACACTCTGAGGGTAAAGATCACATGAGCCTGAGGCTGGAAAAGTGCTCGTGCGAACAAGGACTGTGGGCGTTCTGTTCACTGACACACTCGGCATTGGGACAATGCCCGGGACACAGCAGACACCCAGGAAACATCTGGTGGGTGGGTTAGGGAGAAACCAGACAAGACTGGCTGAACATGCGGAGAGGAAACGAGGCCGTACTCGGGGACAGCCTCTGCTGCCTTCCTCTAACGACAAGCTCTGAAAACGCCCTCACCCGCCTCTGGCTCTCTCTCTGCAACAACAAACTGTGGGTGAAGACAGGAGCTGTGGTGGGGAGAGGCCAAGGATGGCTGAGAATGTGACAGGTGGCAGGTTCCCAGGACCAGCACGGCCCCCGTGGGCCACCTCCTCCCAAACTCAGGAGAGCTGAGAAGAGGACAAAACTACAGGGAACAGCCACACAGAGCCACAACCGGGGGCCACAAATCCGGACTGGCAATGGCTGGGAGATCAGGGCCGCACCCCGAGTCCATCTCAATGGGAGTCAAAGGGGGGAGGGGCAGAGACACAGACTGTAATGGCTTCTCCTTTAGGAATGGAGAGCCCTGCACTGAGAGAGAAAAGGAAGGATTAAGAGTTCCAGGTGTGATGATCTCACTTACCAGTATATGTCAAATCTAACAAGAAAATAAACTAACAGAAAACTATAGATGTAGACAACAAATTAATGGTCACCAGGTGAGGTGGGGGAGGGGAAAAGTGAAGGGATATATATAAAAATAGCCACAGGGATGTAAAGTACAACACAGGGAATACAGGCAACAATCTATATAATCCTATCTAATAAAAGAATAACATGCAAATTGATCGTACTGCCGCTACACTACCGGCCAATCAGGAGCAGGGGGTGGGGCTGAGGGACGGGGCCTAGCAGTGCAGGGGCGGGGCCTAGCAGTGTGAGGGCTGGGCCCTGGGGCAGCAGGGCGGGGGCAGCAACGGGGAGCACCCTGTGTCCCCCGAGCGCTGCATGCAGAGGTGGCAGGGCGGGGCCCGGCCCCCGGGTGCTGCGCGTAGAAGTGGCGGTGAGCGCTCAGCCCCTGGGGCCGGGTGGTCGCAGGCAGCCAGGGCTGAGCTGAGTAGGGAGATGGCTGGATGCCCAAGGCTGGGGGTGAGCCATCAGTTGGACATCCCCTGAGGGCTCCCAGTATGTGTGAGGGGGCAGGTTGGGCTGAGGGACCACCCACCCCCAGTGCACAAATTTTGTGCACTGGGCCCCTAATCTACATAATAAAAACTTAAGTGACCTTTCCGGTGGAATGACCAGAATGACAGGTCGCTATGATGCACATTGACCACCAGGGGGCAGACACTCAGTGCAGGAGCTGCCCCATGGGGGTCAGTACCCTCTCACAGGTGAGTGCCACTCAGCCAGAAGCCGGGCTCACAGCTGGCAAGTGCATCAGCAGTGTGGGAGCCTCTACTGCTTCTGCAGTGGTGCTAAGGAGCAGTGAGCAGGTGGGCAGTAAGGGAGCAAGGGATCCCTAGGGGGACTGACCCCCCCCCTTGCACAGATTTTGTGCACTGGGCCTCTAGTATTATAATAACTCTGCGTGGTGTCTGGTAGATATTAGAAATGTCTTTATAAGGTATATGTCTAACCACTGGGCTATACACCTGAAAACTATATAATATTGAATTTCAACTATAATTGAAATTTTTTTACAAAAGACTCAGGTGTGAGAAAGCAGGGGGTCCCTCTAGCATCGGCTGTGGACCTTGGGTGGGGGAACCCAGACTCCATTCCACCTTCCCTCTGAATTCTGGGGAATACAATACTATGTTCAGAGCAAGGAGATGAGCAAACAGGTGGTTTGGGATTTCCTGCTTGATCTCCCCCAAGTAGGAACCCAGGTGGAGGTAAGACCCTCCGCTCCAGTCTCCCACTTCTCAATAGCTACTACACATCCTTACTGTCCCTCCTCCCCCTCCTCCTCCTGCTGCCCCCACCTGCGCCTGGTCCAAGTCACCTGACAGACAATATGATCACAAGGGGCTCCTGAAGACACGGGGCATTAACGGACCTTCACACTACGAGGGCGGCGGGGACAGCTGGCCTGGGAAGGAGCCTGGGTGACCTGCTTTGTGGGGCGGCATCCATCCCCTCACAGGCCAGGAAAGGGTGCCTGGCCCCATCTCCTGACCGAGTCCCTCCCCCAGTCTCATCTTGCTTCCGCTCAGGGAGATCCCCTGCAACTAAGCTCACTACCCTTCACGCCAGCCTCCCCTCTAGGCAGCAGTCACCAACCTCTCAGCCCTCACAGACCAGTGGCAACCGCTGCTCTAGGGTCCAGCCCGGACTCCTGTCAAGGAAAAGGGACCCGGGCTCTTCTCCCTCTTCTGCCGGCAACTAGCCTTCACAGCAAACGAGTTTTGTCACTGTGTCGGCCTGTTGCCCCTACAGACGGAGTGTGGACACAAATGGCAGCTCTCCCTCCTCGAGCGGGAGCCCAGGAGCTACCGGCGGGGAACCCTTTCCTGCCCAAACCCTGGCCTCTTCACCTGGTCTCCGGAGAGGGCAAGAGGGCGGCGGTAACGAGGTCGCTCCATAGCCTGAAGCCTGGAGGGGCGCGGGAGGAGCGCAGCTCCCCAAGAGAAGCCAGTGGCCGCCGCGCGGCCCGCCCGCCCGCCCCTCTCCGCGCCTCGGCCGGTCACCTGCAGCGGCGGCCGACCGCAGAGAAGCGGGCCGGCAGGGCGGGCCGTCTGCCCACCGCCAGCCCGCCAGCCTCGCCCGTGCTCAGTTCTCACGGGCGTCATGCGTTCCAAGGAGGGAGAAGGAGCTCCGGGGGTTCCCGCCCCCCCCCTCCCCCGGCTGCGCGGCGGCGGAGCAGGAAGCAATCTGGGGCGGAATGGGAGCGGTGCTGAGGCGACAGCCCCCAGAGGACCGGTTCGCCGCCGCCTCCCTCCCGGCTGCGCCAGCCGGCTTAATTGCGGAGTCCGGATTGATTGGGAATGCAAATGGCAACTGAAATGCAATCTCCGTTCCCAGCAGGAACAGGGGGGCGGGGAGGAACGGGCGTTAGGAGGGTGGCCCTGGGCAGGAGGAGGTGGGGGTGGAAGGAATGCCCTCCACACCCCCACACCCCGGCTGGAAGAAGCCTCCGCCCCAACCGCAGGCACTCCCTCAAATGCCCTGTGATCCCTCGTTTCCGAGGCACCTGCTGCCTCCAGCAGGCAATGGGGCCTGGGCCCGACCGGACCGCGCCAGGCTCCTTCCCCGGTATCCGTCCTGGGGGGGGGGGGGGGCGCTGAGGTTTAGGGCCTGTAACCCAGCTGACTGCCCGGCCCAGCCGGGGCCCAGGTGCTGGCCACAGGGCTCCCACTCCCACCCCACGCTCCTGCATCCCTGGCCAACTCTACCCCAGACAGGAAGGACTTGGGCTACCGTTTTCTCTCGGCAAGGGCCCAGGGCCATGCCCTCCCCTGTACTGAAGGTTGATGTGTACACACACCCTGGCAGGGAAGGGTCCTGTGGGATCATAGTCACACCGCCCACAAGAGCCCCCCAAGGAGGCGCTCTGTTTGCAGAGCCCCAGGGGCAGGCGTCACCCCTCTGCCTTCTCACTTGGCCTCCCCGCACGCACGCAGTGACATCTTCAGGGAGGACTGAAGCAGAAGCAGGAAGTGCAGGGTCCCCATCCTGCCCTCTGGGACCCTGACCCACACCCTAGGCTCTCCATTCTAAATGGACCCTCACACGACTTCTTATCACACTGCCCATGGGCCCCAGAAGCTCCAGCCGCGAGGGCCAGACCGGACCACAGGGCCCTGGCCGAGCTGCGCTCGGGCGCTCCGTGGTCAAAACCTCCAACGCGGCCCGTCGACGCGGCATCTCTAACCACCAGCTCCCAAGAAGGCCTTTGCCTCGTCCAGCTCCTGTGGGCACCTCAGTGACCGCCAGGCCACTGCCCCCATCCCCGTGGGCACCTCAGGAACAGGCTTCTGGCCCAAGCCCCAGCGGGACACCTCCTGGCTCTACCCTGGTGCAGCCAGCAGTTCTGGAGCCCTGTCCAGCACACCACCACCTCTGCACAAAGACACCCCATCACACCTCTCCCCAGCACAGAGGCCCACACAGGTCTGGGAGCCCTGCCAGGCAGTGACTCGGGAGCTGGGGAGACACCTCAACGAAGTTTATTCTTTACAAATGGGTAAGACTTTGCCATGGAACCTGGAGGGCCTACAGCTCTCACTACGCCCTTCAGCGCATACTCACGGTACTCCTGAGAATCTCTTCCTTTTTCTGGACCACAGCGCCCAGACTAAGCCCCCTGGCAGAGACAGCAGGTCGCCCCCTCCAGGTGACCCAACTCCAGAACCACCAGCAGGAGAGCAAACGGAAGGTGGCTCTCTGCTGCCCCCTGGTGGTGGTGAGGTATAGGCACCGCCCAGAGAGCAGGCTGCTCCGGCCACAGGCTCAGATCTGCAGTAACAGACCTCACTTGGGCTCTGGCTAGCCCTTCCCACCAGAGGTTAGTCCTTCTTAGACCCTCAGGCCTGACAGGAGGGGGTGCCTGCCTCTTACACCACCTCCCGTCACAGAGGCGGAGAAAAGACCATACTTTAGCGTCTCCTGGGCCCTGCCTCGGCTCCTCGGCTTCAGGGGAAGGGGGTGCTGACCTGTTTAATGGGGATGGCCCGGCCACTCCCAATACTGTCCACCTTGCACTCGGCGGCCTTTTTCTCCCGGTCCAAGTCGGCGCCCTTCCGAGACTGGAAGAGAAAAGAAGAGGAACGTTAAAGGGGCCCGGGGTCAGCGGAGACAGCTGCCCACCTGGAACCCCCAGCCCGCCCGCCCTCCCTCGGCCCGGACAGGCCCTAGCAGGGGCAGGGCCGGGGCGGCGGGATGGGGAAGGAACGGAGACACGAGTATTCCAATGGGTTTATTCTTACACAGGGCACCATACAGAGCAGCACAGGTCACCGAGCCGGGACCGCCCCTTACAAAAGAGCAAGGACACGAAATACCAAGGGCGTGAGGCGCACAGCCCGGGGGCTGGGGTGTAAGAGAAGGGAAGGGGTGAGGAGAGGTGGACGGTGGGACTGAGGATTGGCCAGGAGCACAGGGCACGACAATCGGGGAGAGCAGAGTCCGGAAGCGAGCGGGCAGCGGCCCGTCTGCGCACAGATACCACACGGTTTGCTGCGCCGAGCTCGTCGGCGTGGCCCGAGGGGCACAGTGGATGGAGAGAGAGAGGAGAGAGGCCGTAAGAGGCCCGGCGCCCCTGCCAGGCTCCTGGGGCAGAGCCGCCCCAGTGCGGATCCTAGGAAACGGGGAGGCCAAGAGGGGGAAAGGCAAGCGCGCGGCGGTGCTGGCGTCCAGAGCAGAGCAGGAACGCAGAAGTCCATGCAGGAAGGAGCAGAGGAGGGGAGGGGCAGGAAAGCTCCCCCAGGAGCAGCTGGGCCGTGGGCGCTTGGACACCCCGCCCCTCTGGGCCATGTTGCCGGGCAGGCGTGGGTGGGGCCGAGCTCCCTTCTTGTCCATGCAGCGAGCCTGGCGCAGCGTCCAGCCGGGCCTGGTCCCCGGCAGCCCCCAGCCTTGGGCTCCAGCTTCCTAGCCTTCCCTGGGGGTGGGGGTTAGTTACAAAGGTTCCTGTGGGTCTCTGGAGTGGGGAGCACGGCGGCCGCTTCTCATCTGAGAGCAGTCCCAGGGCCCGGCCCGCCTCCGGCCCCGCACAGGGGAGAATGTCCAGAGGTGCTGTGTCACCACCTGGTCTTCTAATTTGGAAGGAGTTGGAAAGGCCTTTTTGTTGATGAAAAGTTGGAAACAGTGGCACATATCTGCAAATATCGAAAGAATAAAGATTTTGGCAAGTTATACTCAAGCCCCGCATAAGTTGGTCAGCACTGGTGAGGGCAGAGACCCAGGCGCCTGGGGAGAGATGGCAGCGGGATGAAGAGGAGGAGGAGGAGGAGGAGGAGGAGGAGGAGGCAGGGCAGCCGGCAGGCCATCTCAGCCAGTAGGGAATGTTGAGGCCCATGTCCCTCCTGTTCACCCAGGCTGCTAGGAGCCTAGAGCACAGGTAGGGGGCAGAGTATAGCAGCACAAGGGGAGCACAGCAGAGGAGCAGGGAGGACTGGGCCCAAGGCCACTGCCCACAGCTCCAGCAGTGCCTGCCCCGGGCCTCCACTGGATGCCACAGCCTCTGCCCCTTTGGCCCAGGGAGAAGGAAGGTGGACGGGATCCTGCCACTGGAGGGCGGGGAGGGACGGGGGATGGGGTGCAGCCTGCCTGGCGCCGAGAGCTCCCCAACCACCAGAGGGTCCCGGGAGCCAGAGGGGCACACCCCAATGGCAGCAACCAAGGCAAGAGTGTCATCAAAACGAGTGCATGAAGTCACAGGGGAGACTGGCAATATCAACAGCCATGTCCAGGGGGAGGGTCACTAGCGTACTCGCTCCAGAGCCGGCGTGGCTCTGCCAGGGAGATATTGAGGAGAGGGGTGGCCCCAACAGCAAGGATGAGAGGGGAGGTCCCCAGATGAACCCTTAGAGATGGGGGACATGTCCTGAGGCAGCCTCGGGAACAATGGCACAAGTGAGGTCACCATGGAAACAATGCAAGGGAAAAATAAGGTTGCCACCATGAAGATGGAGAGGATGGAAGGCCCTGCAGGGGGACGGCAGGCGGAGGCAGCAGTGGCAGCAGGCAGCAGAGGGGCATGGGGCAGGAAGCACGAAGGGGCCGTGGCGAGGAGGCCAGGAGCATGGCAAGGACAGAGAAGGAGGGTGTGCCCAAATGTGCAGGACTAGCAGCAAAGGAAGGTGAAGGTTAAGAATGATGTTGAGGGAGCAGGTGACGGAGGCAGGATGTGCAGAGGGCACAGACGGCCGTCACACAGGCACCCACAGGCTCTATAGCGGCAGCGGCAGCGGCAGCAATAGCAGGTGGCACAAGCAGGCAGCCCCAAGGCCCTGTGAGTCTCAATGGGCCTGAACAGAAATAAGAAGCTTCAAGTCTAGGCAGGGTCAAGGCTGGGAAGTGCAAGGCATGGCGGCAGCTTTCAGCAGCAAGAGGGTGGGTCAGCGTGGACAGGGAGGGAGCGCGTGGCAGGCAGAGGACAGAGGCAGGCAGACCGGGCAGAAGTGTGCTGGGTGGGGCAGGGGCGAGAATGGATGGGCAAGGCCTGGGAGCGCTGGCTCTGCCGGACTGATTCCTGAGAGCCTGGCTGGGCCTGGCCTGGCGGGCAGACACTAGGCCGGGCGGAGAGCCCAGCCCTGATGCTCGGAAAGAGGCGCATGGAGTGACGCAGAAGGACAGGGCGATCTCCTGAGTCCACGCGGCAGCTCACCCACCTGTGTCTGACCCAAGATCCTGGAATGCTCCAGCCAAGTCCCAGCTGGAGGGTGAGCGTTTGGGGGTGGACTATGTGCCAGATGCTAGATCCTGGGCATGACAGGCAGCAGGCTCAGGATACCTAAGAGCTTAGGAGCGGCCCCCAAGCAGCAGGAGGCACATGGGGCCCTGGGTGTGAGGTCTGCGGGGAAGGGAAGACCGGCCTGTGAGGTTAGAGCAGGGTGGTGAGGCACAGGCCGGAGGCCTGGGAAAGATGTCTAAGGCTTTGCTAGACCAACCGCAGCAGCGGTAGGAAGCACGGGGTTACGGGAAAGATCAGAATGTGGACAGGAGGCCTGGGCCCCGGTTCAAGCTCTGCCATAGCTCTCTGCGTAGCCTTGGTGCACAACTTCGAGATCTAGGGTGTTGGGGCAGTGAGAGCAGATGCCGCCAAAGATTCTTCAAGCTGGCCAAGAAGCCCTCGGTGGCCGGGGAGGGGGTGTGTGTGCGGGAGGGCAGGTGGGCCCATGTGGATGTGGGGAGGGCAGCCCACGTGGGCTCAGAAAGAGTCTGGGTATGGACTAGGGCATGGGTTAGAACCGACTGAGCTGTGTGTGTGTGGATGGAGGCTGCAGGTGGCTCCCCTCCTAGACGGCCCTGCCTGTTGGGGGAGGCCGCTGGGCAGGTGGGGGGGCAGGGCACGGGCACGTACCGTGAAGATGTTGGAACGCCGCTTGGACTGCTTGCGGATGGGTGTGGGGGTGGAGGAGGCAGCGATGGTCTCGATGCGCAGCTCCCGCTGGCTGATGCTGGGGGTGGAGGGGACTGAGGACGAGTAGTCGCTGAATGCGCTGCTGCCGCCATTCGTGGCCTAAGGACAGAGAGGGCTGCTGAGGGCATGGCGGCTTGGGGTGGGGGTGCAGGGGCAGGCGGCAGGCAGGAGCCCCGCAGTATGGGGAGCCTGGCCTGGGGCTCATGGAGCAGAGGGGCCACTAGACAGAACCGAGCAGAAAGGCAGCATGGCCTGGAGGCCACCGCAGGGGCTGCCCACCGTGCCCCTCGGGGAGCTAATGGGAGGCAGTGACTAGCAAGTCGGAATCGGAGGCTGAGGCTGGAAGTGAACTGCGGAGGCGGCTCGCAGGAGGCGTGACACGAGGTAGCAGGTCACCCTGGATGTGACATGTCAAGGATGCAGGAGATCGGGCAGGGGAGGACGAAATTTGCTTGTAAGAAGTGTGTGTGACAGGGAAAGGGACAGAGGAGAGCTGAGGCCGAGCACAGAACAGAACTCAGACCACTCAGAGGAGGTGGCAGGAGGGACAGGGCTGGGAAAAGGAGGAACGACAAAAAAGGTGACAAGGTAGGAGCAGAAAGTGCATGCCAGTGTCTACTCCAGGACTCAGCACACACACAGTCCAGGGCCCTGGCAGCCCGCTGACCTTCACCTGCACAAGGAGCAGAGGAGCTCCGCCCCCCCATCCACCAGCGCCTCTGTGCAGGGCCCGCGCGCACAGCTGAGGCGGGTGCTCAGAGCTGGCGGAGGGCCTGCCTCCGTGCCCTTGGCTCTCCTCCAAGGGGATGTGTGCGGGAGAGCCTGGCTGCCTTCGCAAATGCTAGAGGCGGCATCTCTGAAAAAGCTGGGCTGCCAGCAGGAAGCTGGTGGCCGGCTGGGCCCCGGACCAGTCCATGGCGCACCTGTGACGGCCGCACTTCCGCACAGCAGGGCCAGAGTGGGGAGATAAACTCACGGAAGGAAGCTCTGGCCCGTAAGCCAAGGGCTGACAAATAACCAGGCAGTAGGCCAGGAAGTGGAGAGATGTCAAAGTGGGATTATGGGAGGACACTGGAAGAACCTGGCTCAGAAGCACACCCCGGATAGCCCACACGGCAGGAAATCCATTGGTCCCTGTGGGGCAAGCACTGCCCTTCCGAACTCATACACTGACAGGGCCGACAGGTGGGGGGCCTGCTCACGCTCCCAGTTTTGCCAAGGGCTGGTCAGTCCCCAACAAGAACGCCTCTGTGCCTCCTGAGTCTGCTCCCCAGGCAGCGGCTCCCGAACAGCCCTGACAGTGCTTTCCAGAGCAAGCGTTCTGCCGCCTCGGCTGCAGGGTAAGAGGGCGGTGAGCAGGGCGGGGCGCTAGCAGGAAGGCAGTCACCACGGGGTGCAGATGAGGCCAGGCCAGGCACACAGGCTGCATGAATTCGAGCCAGGGCTTCCACCCCGTCCACAGGAAGGAGACCGATGAGGAGGGCACAGGCAGGCAGACAGACAGTATGAGGCGGGGCTGAGGCGGGCCATGGGGAGGCTGCCGCACCTGGTTGATGTGCACGGCCGGGATGGAGGCGGCGGACACTGCCGAGTGGCTGGGGGAGTTGGGCAGTGACTTGCAGGGCCCGATGGCCAGCTGCTGCTTCTTCCGCAAAGCCACCACCTTCTGGGCCACTGCAGGGGACACCACAGTCAATTACCCCTCTGGGGAGAAGGGAGAAGCCCAGCTTAGAGCACCCCCCCCAGCAGGCGCCACTGGCCAGAGGGCCCTCCTGACCCACGGGAAGCACCGCCCGGCGCCGAGTTACCGTCCTGGAAGACGCGCTCCACATTGAGCCCGTAGGTGGCGCACGTCTCGTAGTAGGTGCAGCGCTTCAGGTCTGTGGACAGCTTGCGGGCCCTGCTGTCGTCGATGACGCGGGGGTTCGCGGCACTGATGGCGTCTGTGGGGGCGCAGGGTGGGGTTAACTCAGCCTGCGGGGAAGCTGGGGCGCTGGGCGAGGGCCTCTGGTCGAAGGCTGGGTGAGCACGGGAACCCAGGCGCCCGGCCCCGCGCAGATCTGCCCCCGACTCGCTGAGTGGCAACGAGCCAGCCACTCGGTCAAACTTACATTTCAAAAAACACGGACCCCGCCGGCCCGCCTCCCCCGTGGGCAGGAGGCCCGCTCACCCTGCGTGCCCACCAGCACCATGGGCACCTCACTGGCGCTGCGGAAGCTGCAGAGGCGCAGAAAGTAGTTGTACACCGTCTGGAAGCTGATCTCGTCCTCCAGGCTGAACACAAACACCACCGCGTCCACCCAGGCGGCAAACTGGGGGACCGAGCACAGTTACCAGCCTCACCTGGTCAGGGCGCACTCTGTACCCCTCTCCCCACACACGCCATGGCCAGAGCTGGGCAGGAGCCTCACCTGGAGCTCAGGTGGGCCTCCTTCATCTCGGATCAGCAGCAGGTAACTCTGGCCATCCACCACAATCTCCTTCTTAAACCGACCCCCTGGGACAGAGCGCACAGTCAGGCCCGCAGCTGGGAGACCCCGCGGGGCCGGGCAGAGAGGAGACACGGCGTCCAAGGAGCCCGGGCACAAGATAGACGGGGCTCGGGCCCCTCACCCCCAGCGCAGCCAGCATGTAACGCTCACCTTCAGGGGACTCCTCCTGGACATAGGTCCCCGTCAGATAACGGTGCACAAGGGCTGACTTTCCACTAGACAGGTTCCCCACAATGCCCTGTGGGAGAGGAAGGGGCGGCAGCAGCGGTCAGAAGGCACAACGGAGGAGATGGGGCAAGAAAGGCAACACCAAAAGGACTGAGGAGGACCGGTGCTGAAGGGGGGAAGAGGGCCAGAAGGATGCTGTGGGGAGAGGCCTGAAGGAGGGGGGACCAGAGGCAGGGAGCGATGGCCTGGCGGAGCCGAGCCCCCACCAGCCCCGGGGCTGCCCGGCTCTCCCCGCCTCACTCACCACTTTAAGCTCCGGCACCGAGCGGCTCAGGGTCCACTCCTGGCTGTTCACAAAGGAGTCTGTGGGAGAGAAGGCTGCCCGTCAGGACTGGGTGGCACTCACACCTGTGCCAGCGGCTACCAGCTGTCTCCTGCACTGTCCCTTCCTCAGACTGTCCAGGAGGACCCCAACCCTCACGCCTAGTTCCCTCGGGAGCAGCAGGTGAGTGGGACAGAGTGGAGACAGTCCTCAGGGGGAGACACTGGCCTGGGCCCGGGCCCCTCCTCCTCTCTCTGCTCCGGCGGAATGAGGAGCCCCGCCTGGCCCCACACCCAGCCTGGCGCCTCGGGCCGACAGGCCCAGGTGAGGGCAGCTCCGGCAGCTCTGGGCACAGGCCCACGCTGGGCTGGGCGCTCGGCAGCTGGGCGGGGGCCAGCCTCCTGCAGCGAGTAGGAACAGCTCCCCGGTGCAGGGTGGGGCCACCCACCACATTCCTGCCAGGGTGAAGAGGGAGGAGCCCTTACCTGGTCCTGCTCTGGGACGGCAGCTCCTCCTTCTTGGGGAGGCCACCCCCCTCCCTTCCCCGACACCCGCCTCCCAGGCTTCCTCTTCAGTCCATTCTCAGACCAGGGCAGCGGGCCTGACGTGGCCCGGTCCCGGGAAAGAGGACTGTGCTGCCCACAGCCCGCCAGGGGCTTACACAACCCTCCTCATCTAGGCGGCAACGGCACCCCGGCCCCGCCTGGGCCGCGCGTGCTTACCCACCCAGCCCCTCCAAGGGTAGTGATCGCACCAAACGACCCCCTGGCCACCCGCGTCCACAGCAGCCCCTGCGCCCATCTGCAGAAGCAGCGGCGAAGGAGAGCCGGGGAGAGCCGGGTCTCCGGGAGCTGGAAAACAGAAATGCGTCCCCGCCCCGCCTGAGGCCACCCAAAGCCTCGGAGGGGACCTTTGGCTGCGGCCTCCTCCTACTCCACCAGGTCAGGGCCAGCGCTGGCACGGGGACCTCCCGGACGTCCTCCTGTCTCACTGCCGCCTCCAGGGGCATTCGTCGCCCCAGAGCCCGCCTGGACTGCCCCCACTCGGGCAGTCCCGCCACCCCCGGCCCCACGCCACGCCCACCTCTCCCGGGGCTCTCAACGTGGACTCCAACTGGGAAGGACCCCGGCCGGCCGGGCGCTTCCTCTTACCGCTCGGCGCGCCCAGGAGCCCGGGAGCGGCGGCCGCCCGGCGGCTCCACAGCGGCTCGGGGGACGCGGGCTGCGGCGCGGGCTCCCTGCGTCGGAAGCGGCTGGTGAGCAGCTTCCAGAGGCCGGCGGCGGAGCGGGGACGACCGGGCTCCGGCGCGGCGCGCGGGGCCTCGGCGCCCAGCAGCAGGTCTCGGCGGCTGGGGAAGGCGCCAAGGGAGCTGGCGTCGCCGTCGCTGCGGGTGCGCGCGCGGGGCAGCGGCCCCGACTCCGAGCGCCGGATCTCCTGGCCGCGGCGCAGGCGGAAGCTGAAGCTCTTCTTCAGCGCCGACAGGCCGCGCCGGGGGCCCGGGGCCGCCCGCCCGCCGCCGCCGCCGCCGCCGCGCCACACCTGCCAGCGCTGGCTGCTCCAGAGCGAGGCGCCCCGCAGGAAGCCGGCGCTGCCGGCGCGGCCCAGCCCCGCGCCCGTGCCGGCGGCCTCGGCCTCGGCCAGCTCCAGGCGGTTCACCTCCAGGAACGTCATGCTGGTGGGCCGCGGCCGCGGCGCCTGGGAGCCCCCGGGGCGGCTGCGCCGAGCCGGCGCGGGGCTGGGCGCGGCGGAGCCGGGGCGCTCGGAGGGCGTGGGCCCGAGGACCGGCGCGCGGCCGTCGACGGGGCCTCGCCGGCCGAGGCGCGGGCGCAGGAAACCGAACAGCAGGCTGCGGGCGCCCGGCCCCGGGTCCCCGGAGCACACGCTCAGTGGCCGTGCCGGCGGCTCGCGCCCAGCGCACAGGGCGGCCTGCAGGGCGGGGGCCGCGCGGTCGGCCGGGGCGCCGTGCAGGTCCAGCGAGTCGCAGACACTGAGGGCGCGGCGGCAGGCGGCAGGCCGCTCCCGGCTGTAGCTGTACTCGGGGGGCCAGCCCTGCTCCATGGTCAGGGCCCGCGGGCAAGGGCCAGGCCCATGGCGAGGGGCGCAGGGCGAGGCCCGGGCCGGAGCCGGGGCCGCGGCGCACGGACCTCCGGCCTCTGAGCACCTGGCATGGGTCGACTGAGTCCCACAACTCCTCCACCGCGCAGCCGGCAAGCCCAGACCTGGAGAGGCCGGGAGCCTGCCCAGCAAGGAGAGAGGCGGCAAGCCCGGCCTGGAACACCCAGGAACGGCGGCGCTGGGGAACCAGCCTGCTGGGGCAGCCCAGGGAGCCCTCAGAAAACAGGAAATTCCAGCCCAGGGCTCCTCCTCGGATTGGAGCAGGTAGGTGAGGAGCAGTCAAGCGCAAGCCAAGGAACTAACAGTTCTTACTGGGCCCACTGTGGACAAGAGTGGGTCGCTCTTTCTCCAGAGTTAAAGCCTGGCGGTGCTCCACCAGGGACACGTTCAGTGAGTGTAAAGTAGGCGTTAGGAGGCAGAGACGCCCTCTCTGGGCCTCGGTCTCCTTCTCTGGAAAATGGGAAGCCCAGAGAGGGGGTCCTGCCTCCGGCTCAGGCTCAGACATCCTGGGGCTGGGAAACTGGAGACTCAGAGTAGCTGGGTGCTGCAGCAGAGCTGGCTGTTCTGCTCACTGTAGAGGCTTTCTTCCTCGGGGACTGTAAAATCGCCTGCACTGGGCTGCGTTGTCCTGCCTAAGGGCAGGGGAAAATCCAAAGGTAACCTTTGGACTTGGACCATACAATTCTGGACAAGGAAAACTCAACTTAAGGGTTCTTGAACGCTCTGGTCTGCAGCCCCTGGGTCTCACCTCCTGTGCAGAGGGGCCCAGAGGCTGACTGGCTGGGCAGAGGTGAAGAACTGGCTCGCAGTGCGGACGCGCGCTCTCCAAGCACCAGGCACTCATTAAACACTCATTAAACACGGGCTCTCCCAGGCCTCCTCAGCGCCCTGGAGAGGAGCCAGGAACCAGTTACCATAATCGACAAGGACCCCAGGCAGATCAGGAGAAACCAGTTTTGGAAGTGGCAAAGATGAGGGGCTCTTCTCCTTTAAAGAGGTAACGCTCCCAGGTTTCCTCCACCCCAGTCCAACCCAACTCCCCACGTTCCTCTTAGCTTTAGAATGCCATGGTCCTAGTCAGAAGCAAAGTACAAGATAAAGTGGCACATTCCAGAGGGGGCTGGAGTGGGGTAAATGCCTGAGGAAGGCAGGGCCTCTCCATCCTAGGTACTGGGGCAAAAAAAGGGGCTGGAAATTCCCAAGTCCCGAACTGGATCTCCTGGAGAGGCCTGGGGTTGAAATTGTTTTCTCTTGGGACCAGTCATTAACAGTGATGAGGCTGGTTTTATCCTCTCAGGGATGCATAGTCTCCACTTAATAGATGTTTCAGCTGAAGGGCCTTTCCCAGGATCCTTCAGGCATGGAGACAAGAACATGACCCAGGAATCCTTACTCATATTTCCAAGTTTAAAATTCCCACACCTGACTTCCAACTTCCCTATCTGCGCACATCTCTCTTTTTCTCTCTCCCTCTGTCTCTCTCTCTCACACACACACACACACACACACACAGAACTGCCCCTCCACCAAAGAATAAGGTGCTTATCTCAAACCCTTCCCCCGAGACAATGAAAAGCACGCACAGGACAGCAATCTGGGGGCCCTCTGGAGAGTGCGGGAGAGGGAACAAGGTAGCCAAGAGGGGATGGGCTGCTTTAGAATCCAACTGGCTCTTGATGGGAGTAGCAGGACGGGACTGGAGGTGAAAAGCCCCTCCCACCCCAGCTACATGCACACTGGCCAGGGAGGTTGGGCAGCAGTGCCCAGTTCCAGGGATGGAAGGATATCTATTCTCAGAGGACACACCAGCTCTGGGCTCCCACTGTAGCTGTCTGATCAGCCCAGGCAAAATGGTGAATTCCCAAACAGCTTCCTCGTCAGTGGGGTACTCCTTCCTATCCCTTTCCCAAAAACTGTTCCTGACTGGCCGAAATGAGACAGAGGACACCTGCCTACACATCAAAGTCAAAGGACATGGAGACCCCAGAAAGGAGAACAGGACAGGCACACAGCTCTTCGCTGGCCCCGGCCCTGCCCAGGGACGAGGTCTCTTCTGTCTGACAAGATTCTGCTCGAAGAGAAGCCGCAAACAGTTCTGCTCAAGAAGCCTGAAGGGCACGAGTGCAGCACCCAAGCTCCCAGCTACGACCTTGCAGACAAGACAGAAAATCCGTAATGCAGCCCCTCAGCCTGCTCTTTGTCAGTCACCAGAAACGCCCAGGGAAACCTGTCACTCGGGTAAGTCACCATGGCAGTTTCTGGGGGGGTGGAAGAAGCAATGCCTGATGCCGCCTGCAGTGAGCATTCTGGGTGAGATGGGCACGCAGCCCTGAGAGCCAAGTGCCGAAGCTGAGTACTGTGCGGCCCCTCTGGTCCAAGGGTCTGGAAATCAGATGCCGACTCTATACACACAGTGTGCTGCTGGGCCTGTCATCTTGCTCTGGGTGTGCAATTGTGTCTGGAGGCAGCAGGAATATACTACAGACTGCATCAGGGGAGCTAAGGTGAAGAGAAGGACCTGGTGAAGGCCTGACTCAGAGGCGTTGCAGAAACAGAACACTGGTCCCTAGAGGGCAAAGGGCAGCCTCGGGCTCAGGAATCCCACAGAACCTGCACCTACTTGAGTCTCCACTCAGATATTTGCTGGGTGATCCGCTGATAAGCTGAGGTACGCCCAGTTGAGGCTCACAGCCCACAGGGAGCTGTGGATGACCTTCTCAGAGGTGGGATGGGTCAGCTTCCAGCTGACACCCAGGTGCATGTGGGTGGCTCAGGGGAAATCTTCAGCTTCTCCCTGCAGCCCAGATGATCCCAGAGCCACACAGCCCCAACGTCACCCAAAATCCTGCAACGTCGCACAGGTTCCTCTTGTCCACAAGGTGGCAGCAAAATATCTTCCTGCAGCCCTGGCGGCCAGTGCAGAGGAAGAGGTGACCCCAGCAGCCGCCATACGCAGGTCTCCAGTCCAGAAGGGAGAGGAGACTGGAGGCTTCCCCCTTGTCCCTGTTTGCTCGAAGCCTCCCCAACAACCCAGCAAGTTCAGGGGCTGTCCGCAGCAGCAACAATGAACCTCCGCGTTCCCCTCCAAACTTTACCAGCGTTCTCCATTCCCTCCTCCTCACCACGCCCCCAGAAACAACCTGAGGTTCATCCTCTTGGCTCCACCTCCTCAAGTCCGTTTCTCACCACCTCTGCACAGCCAAGGCAAGCCGCCGCCCCCGGCCCGGGCCCCCACTGCCAGTCCAGACAGGACCTGGGCACTGCCCCCCAGGCGCAGAATCACAACTTCCTTACCATCGTCTAATGCCCATGTGCCTCTCTGACCTCACCTCCTGGCACTCTCCCACTCCCACCGCCGTCAGCCAGTGCCCCGAACAGCAGCGCCTCTGCACTTGCTGGTGCTTCTGCTCATCCAAACCCCCTTCCCTCACCAGCTGGGTGCCCAGCCACTCTCATCACCATGGTCACCTGATACTCATTACTCTCCGGTATTTTTCTGGTGTGTTTAACACCCACACACACTCCGCTGGGCTTCCTGACTCTGTGTGCGAACGAGTGGGTGAATGAATGAATGAATGTCTTTCCTGAGCATGAACTGTGCGCCCAGGCTTTTGTTCTCCATGCAGAGAGGCAGGCAGGCTTGGGAGAGGTGGTCCCTGATTGGTAGGTAGTCTTTTAAGGCGATAAACTACAGGTAAGACAATTCACACAGACCCCACGTCCACAGGGTGGCAGTGCACCGGCAAGACACCCACGTGCTGGGGAGCTGAGGACTGGGTTTAAGTTCAGCCTCAGACCTATTAGCCGTGTGCTTACCCAGGTGCAGTCACCTTTACCTCCCTGGCTCTCTGGCCAGTCTGAATCAGGGACCCTCCACCCTGCCAGCTCCGTAGCAGGTGACCCAACAGAGGAACCTCGCTCCTCAGCAGCAGGGTCAGGGTGACGGGAGTTCCGCCAGCGCCAGCCCTCTTCAAGCCAGACAGTGAGGTGGGCACCTCAGCGGTTCCATGTCTGCTGGCCCCTCCACCGCTTCCCCAAAGGACTGCAGTGTTGGGCCTCGGAGTCCCTGGGCCCAGGTGGGTCAGGTCATTCTCCGAGGGTCTAAGGAAAACTGAGATGGGCTGGGAGAAGCAGATAGTTCTAACCCCGGGACCTTAGACTGTAGCCTTAACTGGAAATAGCGAGGCTGCAAATGTAACTCGCTAAGATGAGCTCACACTGAGTAGGGTGGGCCCGTAACACACGTGACGGGTGTCCTGAGAAAACGTGGGAGTGTGGACACAGACAGTCATGCACAGCGGGAAGGTGGCCGTCTACAAGCCCAGGTGAGAGGCCTGGAACAGATCTCCTCACAGCCTCCAGAGGGAGCCCAGACTCCCCGCTTCCAGGTGAGAGAGAATCAATTCCTGTTGTTTTTAATATATTTTTATTGATTTTATACAGAGCAGAAGGGAGAGGGATAGAAAGTCAGAAACATCGATGAGAGAGAGACATCGATCAGCTGCCTCTTGCACGCCCCCTACTGGGGATGTGCCCGCAGCCAAGGTACATGCCCTTGCCGGAATCGAACCCGGGACCCTTCAGTCCGCAGTCCGACGCTCTATCCACTGAGCCAAACCGGTCTCGGCGAATTCCTGTTGCTTTTAGAAAACACCCCCGTGCAGCCCCAGGTGTGCAGCCCCAGGTGTGCAGCCCCAGGAAACACCGAAGCTGTTAGACTCAGGACAGTGGCTCCAGCCCGCACCGGTTTGGCTGAGTGGATGGAGCATCAGCCTGCGGACCAAAAGGTCCTGGGTCCCATCCCAGTCAAGGGCACGGACCTCGGCTGCAGGCTCCTCCCTGGCCCGGGCCCTGGTTGGGCTCATGCAAGAAGCAACCAATCACTGTGTTCCTCTCACATGGATATTTCCCTGTCTTTCCCTCTCCCCCCCTCTCCCTGAAAGTCCACGGAAACATCCTCAGTGAGGGTCAACAACAACAAACAAGAAAAGGAGGCGGCTCCCGGGAGCCCAGCAGGTTTGGCCGCACAGAAACCAGCCCCCCAGCTCCAGCCCAGATCATCCCCAGAGCTGCTCAGAGGGGCTGGGGGTTCCGCCCTATCTCCCAACTCCGTGGCAGTGTCCCCCACGCCACCCCAAGGGCACCAAAGGGACCAGGTTGGGGTGGACAAAGGGAGGAAACCAAGATCGTCCTCTGGGAAGCAACGTCACCCCAGCCTGGAAATGGCCTTCTAAGCCCCAAACTAGCTACTTAGTAACAGTCTCTTCCTTTTCCTTTCTGTCCACAAACTGTCGGGACAATGATGGACAAGACAAGACCCAACAAGACTGTGCCCGGAAGACTCAGTCCTGCCCTCTGGGAAGCCCCACCGTCCCCTGACCTTGACCCACATTCTAACACCCTAGCAGGGCCCCTGACACGCTGCTTCCTGCCCAGACCAGGAAAATATCGCCGGGGCCAACTGAGGGCCGTGGGTCCTTCACCCTCCACCAAGGAACCACAGCTTTCCAGCAGCTCGTCCCAAAAGGAAGGGAGCCAGTGCGGGAGACTGCAGTCACCTCATGGAGAGAGATGAGCCTCGGAGTGTGAAAGGGTGGGCACTCCCTGCTGTCACTCTGCCTTTCACCCAATCCTGCCTGACATGTTCCCTGCACTTCATATTTTCAAACGGTCCAGCTATGTCCCATGAGCTACGAATCTGCTGCTTCCAGCCTAGCAGGCTTCTAAAACATTCAATGACGAGATCACCATCCCCCCACAGTATCAGCTCTCTCGTCTACTTTCATCCTATTTCACAAAAGTCAAGTATTTGAATCAAGGGAAGCTGCAATGGAGCCGTGGTCAGCAAACTACAGCTCGCGAGCCACATGCAGCTCTTTGGCCCCTTGAGTGCGGCTCTTCCACAGAAGACCACGGCCTGGGCGAGTCTATTTTGAAGAAGTGGCATTGGAAGAAGTTTAAAAATTTTGGCTCTCAAAAGAAATTTCAATCACTGTACTGTTGATATTTGGCTCTGCTGACTGGTGAGTTTGCCGACCACTGCAATGGAGTATTCAAATAATTGCACTAATTTTGCTCCGAGATGGAGGAGCTGCAGAAACGAAGCTGTGCAAGTTAAGGGTCTTAAATAAAGGGGATGGAGGATCCGGGTACACAATTAAAACAATAATAAAGACAGGCGGTTTGAGAGTCTAATGGACAAAGGTTTAAAAGTGCCTGAGTTCTGGGAGAACCAAGATGGCGGCATAGGTAAAACACCTATCTTGCCGTTATACTCAACAATTTTAATACTACAACTTAACGAAAGAACAAACACCTTCCAGAATCACCAGAAAGCTCGCTGAGTGAAAATTCCACAAATAAAAGTGAAGATAAGACACTGTGACTCGGAGGAGCGGCGGCGGACAGCGTTGAAAGATTCGTGCGCAGAGAGAGGTTTGGAGTGCGCGCCAGCAGAGAGGGCGGGCGGCTGAAAACCGGCCAGTTTTCTCGAACAGGGAGACAAAGACGTCCCACTGGGCTGATTCTCCAGCTCTGGGCGAAGTCCAGAGAACCCACTATCACACGGGGTGAAAACTGGACAGTGGGAGGGCACGCCGAAGCTCGGGCGCTGCCGGGTCTCCCGGCTTGTGGAGAAGGCAGCTTGCACGAACAGCTCGGCTGCGTGACGGCGCAGAGAGGACACCGCGACTTGCTCTCCCATTCAGAAAACCGTCAGATTGCTTTGTTTTATGACCCTGGGTGAGACATTGGGCATGCAGACTCATTTGGGGAGAGTCTGAATTCCCCGGCAGCCAGTGGAGCTCCACAGCAGCTCTCTCTCAGAGGTGCTGGCAGCCATTGCCCCCGGCACAGAGTCCCTGGGGCCGCATAGGGCGGAGCTAACGCTGTCTGCTTGGCCCGGAGACTCCGCCCATCCAACCTGAGCACAGCTGAGCTTCACAGACAATTGGCCTGGAGGACAACCCCTCCAAGTGCTAACAACGATTAACTGAGCTTAACTTCAGCAAGACTGTGCAACCCATATCCACCTCAGGTAACTGGGGAGGTTGAGCCACTGTCCCTAGTAGGAAGTCTACCACACAAAGCTAATTGACCAACTCAGGGAAGCAGCCACCATGCAGAGACATGGAAAGAAATCAGATGTGAAAGAAATGGAGGGAAAAAAAAACGACTGGACATGGAATTCAAAACCACGGTTATAGGGCTTCTCAAGAGGCTCCAACAAAAGGTCGAGGCCTATAAGGAAATAAGCGAGACCGCAAAGGAAATGAATGAGTCCTACAAGGAAATGAACGAGACCTGCAAGGAAATGATCAAGACCAACGTGGAAATGAAGTAGACCCTCAAGGATATAAAGGAGACTCTCAAGGATATGAAAAAGGACCAACCAGAAATCAAGCATACACTGACTGAAATAAAAAATATTATACAAAGACCTAAAAGTGCTCTGGAGCACCCCAAGAACCAAGTTAAAGATTTGAAATATAGCCGAGACCGGTTTGGCTCAGTGGATAGAGCGTCGGACTGTGGACTGAAGGGTCCCAGGTTCGATTCCAGCAAGAGCATGTACCTTGGCTGCAGGCACATCCCCAGTAGGGGGCGTGCAAGAGGCAGCTGATCGATGTCTCTCTCTCATCGATGTTTCTGACTTTCTATCCCTCTCCCTTCCGCTCTGTAAAAAATCAATAAAATATATTAAAAATAAAAGATTTGAAATATAAAGAGGGAAAATCCACTCAGCTGAAAAAGCAAGAAACCAAAAGAATCCAAAAAATTGAAGATTGTGTAAGGGGCCTCTGGGACAACCTCAAGCATACCAACATCCGAATTATAGGGGTGCCAGAAAAAGAGAGAGAGCAAGACAATGAAGACCTCTTTGAAGAAATAGTGACCGAAAACTTCCCACACCTGGTGAAAGAAATTGACTTAGGAGTCCAAGAAGCGCACCGAACCCCAATATATAGGAACCCTAAGAGGACCACACCAAGGCACATCATAATTAAAATGCCAAGAGCAAAAGACAAAGAGAGAATATTAAAAGCAGCAAGAGAGAAACAGTTGGTTACCTATAAGGGAGCACCCATACGATTGTCAGCGGATTTCTCAACAGAAACGATGCAGGCCAGACAGGAGTGGCAAGAAATATTCAAAGTGATGAACAGCAAGAATCTACAACCAAGATTACTCTGTCCAGCAAAGCTATCATTCAGAATTGAAGGCCAGATGAAGTGCTTCGCAGATAAGAAAAAGCTAAAGGAGTTCATCACCACCAAACCAATATTATATGAAATGCTGAAAGATACTCTTTAAGAAGAGGAAGAAGAGAAAGATAAAAGTATAAATTAGGAACAACAAATACACATCTATCAACAAATGAATCTAAAAATCAAGTGAATTAATAAGCTGATGAACAGGATAAACTGGTGAATGTAACAGAATCACGGACATAGAGAGGGAATGGACTGACAACTCTTGGGGAGAAAGGGGGTGTCGGAAGTGCAGCAAGAGACTGGACAAAAATCATGCAACAATGGGAGAGGGCAGTGGGGGGTGTGTGGGCGGAGGGTGGGATGGGTACCAGGTGGAGGGGAGCTATAAGGGGGGAAAAAGGGGGAACAATGTAATTAATAAACTGAACAATAAAGATTTAAAAAAATAAAATAAAAGTGCCTGAGTTCTCATTACAGATTTCAAAAGCAGGCCAGGTGACTTCCCCAGGGGGAGGGGCCTCTACTGAGCCCCAGCCCACTCACTGGCGCCAGCATCCGGCACCCCACCCCCCCACCCCCCGCAGGGCTCAGGTTGACACCAGCAGGATCTGGACAGGGAGGCTGCCTCCTCTACCCCTGCCAGCTCAGCGGTGATTCTCAGTCAACCCTGGCTCATGCCTGCTGTCCCCACAATGCCCCTGGGGAGAAAGGATCTCTCAAACCTGCTAGTCTCTTCTCAACTTCCCAGCTCATCTGGTCTCTGCTGCAGAAGCTAAATCTGCCCTCACCTGCCAGGGGCTCCTGGGCACAAGCAGGATGACGGACAACTGCCTTCGCAGCTCTGAGCCCACCTCTTAGCCCCAAGGACGGCACAGAGCCAGGGCGGCCGCGTGGAACACTGCTGCCCGGGGAGGACAGTCCGTTACGAACACAAGAGGCCCCCCTCTGGACATTTACACACAAGAACCCACTGAGCCTCACAGTAACCCATTTTGCAGATGAGAAAACTGAGGCACAGATACCAAGTAAAGTGCCCAAGGTCTCCAGTAAGTGGAATTCCAACCCAGGATATCCGGCTGGCCCCTAGCCCTCGGGCATCCCTGGCCTGGTGACGTCTCTGCTGACATAGGGCCGGCTTCAGCGTTTGGGGAATCTTACCGGTGCCCCCGCCCCCACCCCTGCCTATCCTCCTTTCCTCCCGCCCTGGTGCCCACATCGGGGCAGCCCAGATGGCATTCCTAGCAGGGGCCCTCCTTTCAAAAATCCTCCCCAAGGTTCCTCCTCACCCCCATCCTCCCAACCCTGGACCAGTGCGAGGGGCTAACACAAGCTGGGGCTACTCTCCCAGGGACCAATGGCCACTTACCAAGGAGAATGCTACCTTGAGTGACTACCTCTGACAGCAAAAGCGGGCCTATCGAGGGGCGGGTGGGTTCATGCCACGTTGTCGGAGCCACAGAGGAGCCAGGGCAGGCCCACCAGTGTGGGAGGGGAAGCGTGTGCCGGCCAGACCACCTCCTGAACGCAAGATGCATCGAACTGGAGTGGGGCAGGGGCAAGCCCAGATGCGGCGGTTCACCCGCACAATTTCCTGCCACCCGAAAAACAGGTGTGCTCGGCCCACAGGTTCTTCCTGCAGCAGAGCCACTGACAAGCGATCGGATAGGATCGGAACCTCAGGCATCTGGTGACTGGGATTAGACTTTGACGTTAATTCTACTGTCATCTGCCTTCAGCCTGATGACTGCAACCCGGGCCAGCCACCAGCTCTCAGGCCACTGACCGCGTGGGGCCCAAGGGAGAACATGAGGGAAGGAGCCCTGTGGCTGACAGTGGCCTTCCCCCTGCTGGGTGGCTGGGCCCTCAAGAGCCACTGCCCTCTGGGAACTTTCAAGGTCAGAGTCAGCAGACCAGGAGGCCTCTGGCAGGAGCCCTCCCTGAAGAGCAAGGCCCTGTCTGTGTGCAGCCCGGCTCAGGGATGCCAGGCACAGTGGGCCAACGGCAGACAGAGGTGGCGGGGACCCTGGCAACCTGGTTACTGTCTGCAAAGCACCTCGCAGACAGGTCTCCTGGGCTCGCTCCCCTTCTTCCCCTGTGCTCCTTGTGCCCTCCTCAGCCACCTGTCCACAGGTCCTGCTGTACTGCTGCATGCAGGGAGGGTGGCCACGCAATGACCCAGAGAGGGGCTGTGGGAAGCTGGAGTTACAGAACAGGAGAGAGGGGGCCAATAGACTCAACTACATAAAAATAAGACCCTGAACGATGAAAGCCTGTTAAATCCCGCATGAGATACAATTAATGAGAAACCCACACCTGGAAAAAAGTGCCTGTGTCGATGGTTACCGTTAACAGAGGCAGACCTCGTTCCCTGCACTCTGCAGGCACGCATTCCCTCACGCTGAGCCCAGGCCCTCCTGGCACCAGCCAAAGGCCTACCCCTTGCTGAGAGCTCAAGTGATGGTTGACATTTTTTAGCAATAAAGTATTTTTTAATTAAGGTAAGTACATATTTTAGACATAATATCATTGTACGTTTCTTTTTTAAAAACATATATTTTTACTGATTTTTTAAAAATATATTTTATTGATTTTTTACAGAGCAGAAGGGAGAGGGATGGAAAGTCAGAAACATCGATGAGAGACATCGCTCAACTGCCTCCTGCACGCCCCCTACTGGGGATGTGCCCGCAGCCAAGGTACATGCCCTTGCCGGAATCGAACCCGGGACCTTTCAGTCCGCAGTCCGACGCTCTATCCACTGACCCAAACCGGTCTCGGCTTTACTGATTTTTTTTACAGAGAGGAAGGGAGAGGGACAGAAAGCCAGAAACATTGATGAGAGAGAAACATCGATCAGGTGTCTTCAAGGTACATGCCCTTGACCAGAATTGAACCTGGGACCTTTCAGTCCGCAGTCCGACGCTCTATCCACTGAGCCGCACCGGTCTCGGCCCACTGCACATTTCAAAGACTAACTACATCCCACTCATATGTGGGATATAATGACCAACATAAACTGATCAAAAATAGATCCAGAGGCAAATGGGGGGAGAGGGTTAGAGATCAATCAAAGGACTTGTATGCATGCATATTAGCATAACCATTGGGGGGGTGGGCAGGGGGGAGGAAGTCAATGAGGGGAGAAAGGAGACATATGTAAAACTTTAGAAAAATAAAATAAATGGAAAAAAGGACTAACTGTAAACATAATAATCTGGCCACTCAGTGTATATCCTATATAATAAAAGACTAATATGCAAACTGTCCCCTCAACCAGGAGTTCAACCAGAAGGCAGGCCAGCCAACTGCCCATGTCCCCTCCCCCTGGCCAGGCTGGCCGAACCCCACCCGTGCACAAATTCATGCACCGGCCTCATACATACACACACACACACACACACACACAGAGGCCTGGTGCACAAAACTCATGCACAGGCAGGGGTGGTATCCCTCAGCCCAGCCTGCAGCCTCTCCAATCTGGGACCCCTTGAGGGATGTCCAACTGCCCAAGGCAGAGTGACATTAGCCTACCGGGAATGGGCCTAAGCAGACAGTCGGACATCCTTCTCACAATCCAGGACTGCTGGCTCCAAACTGCTCTCCTGCCTGCTTCCCTGATTGTCCCTAACCGCTTCTGCCTGCCAGCCTGATCACCCCCTAACCACTCCCCTGCCAGGCTGATTGATGTCTAACTGTTCCCCTGCCAGCCTGTTTGCCCCCAACTTCCCTCCTCTGTGGCCTGATCGCCCACAACTGCCCTCCCTTGCAGACCTGGAACCTCCCAATGGCCCTCCCCTGCTGGCCATCTTGTGGTGGCCATCTTGTGTCCACATGGGGGCAGGATCTGTGACCACATGGGGGCAGCCCTCTTGTGTGTTGGAGTGATAGTCAATCAGCATATTACTCTTTTATTAGATAGGATAGAAGCCTAGTGCATGGGTGGGGACCAGCTGGTTTGCCATGAAGGGTGTCCCGGATCAGGATGGGGGTCCCCTTGGGGTGAGGGGCAGCCTGGGCGAGGGGTCTGTGGTGGTTTGCAGGCTGGCCATGCCTCCCAGCAACCCAAGCGGAGGCCCTGGGATCTGGGATTAATTTATGTTCTACAACTGAAACTTTGTAGCCTGGAGTGGAGCCAAGCCTTCTGCTCACTCCGTGGTGACAGCCATTTCTGTTTGAAATTTTGTAGCCTAGAGTGGAGGCCTAGGCCCACCAGGGCTGCAGAAGTTTGGCTTCCTCCATCGCCCTGGCAGCCCTAGCCTCTGCTCTCTTCAGCTCAGTGGCTGCTGCCATTTCTGTTGGGATTATGTATCTTCTATAATTGAAACTTTGTAGCATTGAGTGGAGGCCTAGGCTGGCAAGGGCAGGCGGAAAGCTTGGCTTCCTCCATTGCCGGGGCAACCCAAGCCTCCCTCCTGCTCTCAGTTGGGAGGGGTTGGGGTTTATTTGCATAATTTGCTCACGATTGGTCGATGGGCGTGGCTGTGGGTGTGGCTTGATCAGAGGTACGGTCAATTTGCATATTGCTCTTTTATTAGATAGTATACACTGAGTGGCCAGATTATTATGTGTTCAGAAATCATAATAATCGGGCCACTCGGTGTAACTTTCAGATGCACTGGGAAACCAAAAAATGTGAGTGGCTTCACTGCGAGATTGGGAGATCTCTTAGGTGTCTCAACATCGCTGACAGCAGGGCCTGGGGTGACACAGCAGGAGGTGTCCAGGAGCCCCTAGACCTCACCTCCAGTCACTGCAGCACCCAGGATGGAGGAACAAGTTACCACACGATGCAGCAGCCCAGCCTCAGCGGCATCCGGAGCACGAAAGCTGGCTCGGACGCCTCCCAAGTCTGCGTAAGGAACAGCGTCAGACGGGCCTGTTCCATCCTGACCATTCTGATCGGGAAAAGCAAAAAGGTGATATAAGACATTTGGGGGCTGAGGAAATCCAGTTATAGATGATGAGCTCCTACTGATGTGAGAGGGTTCTTGTCATATTCTCAGGTCTGATCTGGTCCTATGTTGTGTAGACGGTGCCTGGCTCTTAGGTTAGGCAATGCCTCCTGAAGTGCTTAGCAGAGAAACCATACAGGTGCTGGCTGTGACCTCCACCAAAAAGTGTGTGTGTGTGTGTGTGTGTGTGAGAGAGAGAGAGAGAGAGAGAGAGAGAGAGAGAGAGAGGGAGAGAGGGAGAGAGGGAGGGAGGGAGGGAGGGAGGGGGGAGAGAGAGGGAGGGAGGGAGAGAGGAGAGGGGGAGAGAGAGAGAGGAAGGGAGGGAGGGAGGGGGGAGAGAGAGGAAGGGAGGGAAAGAGGAGAGGGAGGGGGAGAGGGAGGGGGGAGAGAGAGAGGAGGGAGAGAGGGAGGGAGGGGGAGAGGGAGGGAGGGGGAGAGAGAAAGGGAGGGAGAGGGAGAAAAAGAGAGGGAGAGGGGGGAGGGGAGAGAGGGGAGGGAGAGAGGGAGGGGGAGAGAGAGAGGAAGGGAGGGAGAGGGAGAAAAAGAGAGGGAGAGGGGGGGAGGGGAGAGAGGGGGAGGGAGAGAGGGAGGGGGAGAGAGAGAGGAAGGGAGGGAGGGGGAGAGAGAGGGAGGGAGAGGGGAGGGGGAGGGGGAGAGAGGGAAGGGGGAGAGAGAGGAAGGGAGGGAGAGGGAGGGGGAGGGGAGGGGGAGGAAGGGAGGGGAGAGAGAGGAGGGAGGGGGAGAGAGGAAGGGAGGAAGGGGGGAGAGAGAGGAAGAGGGGGGAGAGAGAGAGGAGGGAGAGGGGAGGGAGGGAGGGGAAGAGAGGGACCCTCTTTCTCTACCGTTCTCACTGAGGTTCCAACTCTGACCCTGCCCCTCACCCCAGCTTAGAACCCTGCAACTCCCTGTCACCCGCAAGAACTGTCCGTCTTGTGTGACGTTGGTAGCACAAACATCAGGGATAGCATGTGGAGTGGCACATTAGCAAAGTTTAAAAACACACTATGCCAGCAGTTTCCATAATGGAGTCCTGACTCCAGTGAAGCTGGCTCGGCTGCCCATCCACGCAGCCCAGCCCTCGCCGGCCCGCCACCGCCGCCCTGCAGGGACCAGTCCCCGCCGCGCGTGCCCTTTCGTAAGCGCCGTCTCTCTGGGGTCAGCTCCCTCGGCCCAGCCCCAGGTCTCCTGCCCAGAGAAAGGGCCGCACCTCTGGGCCCTCGGCCGCCTGGGGGAGTGCCGTGACCTCCGCTCCCTTGCAGCAAATTCCAGGGTCACTATGGGTCAAGTTGTGGGTGCAACCTGGCAAGGAAAGGCTTACGGCGGCTGAGGCAGCCCGGTGTGGCCACTGCCCCCCGGAGGGGAATTAAGGAGGCCTCACCACACCCCACTTCTCTGCTCCCTCTGCCTGGACCACACCCAGGCACCCTTGCTTTCAAGACCAGAGGACTCGGGTGTCCCAGCCCCTCAATCCCAAGGACGGATCTTCTTTTTCCACCAAGAGGAAATCTCAGAGTCTCTCACATCACCACACTCTGGGACGGCCCCAGCTGCCCCCAGCCCCTCAGAGGGTCTGTGTTAAGCTATTTGGACAGGGGTCAGGGTCTCTTTATCTATCTGTGCCATTGGTGCCCCCAACCTGCCCTTCACTGTCCCGCCCCACCCCACAGAGAGGGCACCTCACTCGAGCCTCACACCCAGCGTCACCCCGCGGTTCCGTCCCAGTAGCGGGGCAGCTCTCACCTGCCTCCGGGCCAGGAACTGGCCACTCACCACGTCCACCTAGCTGGCCCGGCAGCGGGAAGGCCGCTCCCACTCCCGGAAGCCTGCTCCTGACAGGGAGTATGTCCACAGCCTGAGCCAGCTGGCCTGCCAGCAGCCCGAGCCAAAAAGCAGGGCGCCCGTGTGTTCAGTGATGGCCCAGCCTGACTCGGCTCGGACCTAGAGGCGGAATGGGAACTCCGAGAGGGACAGAGGACCGGACGCACTGCCAC
This sequence comes from Antrozous pallidus, assembly GCA_027563665.1. Classification (NCBI taxonomy): domain Eukaryota; kingdom Metazoa; phylum Chordata; class Mammalia; order Chiroptera; family Vespertilionidae; genus Antrozous; species Antrozous pallidus. The sequence continues at coordinate 5,649,114 of CM050521.1, forward strand.
ACTCTTCCAGCGCCAGCCTGTCCCAGGGACTGGAGCGGGAGGCACCTCTCCAGCCTCCCGCCAGAGGGGAGACGCAGGCTCCCAAAGAGCATCTGCCCTCACCCTGAAGGGCACCCCGCCGGCCCACGAGCACCTGCGCAGGCCCGTTCTGGCGGGACCCAAAGCTCCTCTCAGACCCAAGCCCCACCGGCCCCCTGGCTGAGCGAGGCTCTGTGGCAGCAGTGTGGCCCTGGCGCAGACAGAGCCGTGTGGCCTGGGCAGGGAAGCTCCCCGAGGGGCCTCCAGTCCCCGCCGGGGCTCCTTGGCCATCGTCAAGCGTTACCTGCAGGCCGGGGCTGGGCCGGGGCTGGGCGCCGACTAAGGGAAACCAGGGAGGGAAGCAGACATCGTGACCAACGCCAGCCGGGGAAAGAACACCGTCTGCTCCAGCCCCAGGAGGTAGCAGACCAGGAAGCCTGGGGTAGGAGGGCACCCACAAACCCGGTCCTTGAACCAGAAAGATGGGCATTGGAGCTAGATGAGCCAGGTTTATTTATTGATTTATTTATGTTTAATTTTTTTTTTGCCATTGATTCCACATTTAATATGTAACAGTATCTATACAATGTACTGTACTTTACATTAACACTGCAGCAGAATGACTTTTCCCAAGAGCAGCACAGTTCATGTTCATCTACAATGTCATCTTGTCCCCACTCCCATCAAGAGATGGTGTCTATGTCCTCACCTTTAATCTTTTTTTATCTTTATTGTTCAGTTTATTAATTACATTGTTCCCTTTTTATCCCCCTATAGCTCCTCTCCACCTGGTACCCATCCCACCCTTCGCCCTCACCCCCTCCACTGTCCTCTCCCATAGTTGCATGATTTTTGTCCAGTCTCTTGCTGCACTTCCCACACCCCCTTTCTCCCCAAGAATTATCAGTCTATTCTCTCTCTATGTCCGGGATTCTGTTACATTCACCAGTTTATCCTGTTCATTAGCTTATTAATTCACTTGATTTTTAGATTCATTTGTTGATAGATGTGTATTTGTTGTTCATAATTTACACTTTTATCTTTCTCTTCTTCTTCTTCTTAAAGAGTATCTTTCAGCAATTCATATAATATTGGTTTGGTGGTGATGAACTCCATTAGCTTTTTCTTATCTGTGAAGCACTTTATCTGACCTTCAATTCTGAATGATAGCTTTGCTGGGTAGAGTAATCTTGGTTGTAGATTCTTGCTGTTCATCACTTTGAATATTTCTTGCCACTCCCGTCTGGCCTGCATCGTTTCTGTTGAGAAATCCACTGACAATCGTATGGGTGCTCCCTTATAGGTAACCAACTGTTTCTCTCTTGCTGCTTTTAATATTCTCTGTCTTTTGCTCTTGGCATTTTAATTATGATGTGCCTTGGTGTGGTCCTCTTAGGGTTCCTATATATTGGGGTTCGGTGCGCTTCTTGGACTCCTAAGTCAATTTCTTTCACCAGGTGTGGGAAGTTTTCGGTCACTATTTCTTTGAATAGGTTTTCATTATCTTGCTCTCTCTCTTTTGCTGGCACCCCTATAATTCGGACGTTGGTATGCTTGAGGTTGTCCCAGAGGCCCCTTACACTATCTTCAATTTTTTGGATTCTTTTGGTTTCTTGCTTTTTCAGCTGGGTGGATTTTCCCTCTTTGTATTTCAAATCTTTAACTTGGTTCCTGGGGTGCTCCAGAGCACTTTTAGGTCTTTGTATAATATTTTTTATTTCAGTCAGTGTATGCTTGATTTCTGGTTGGTCCTTTTTCATATCCTTGAGAGTCTCCTTTATATCCTTGAGGGTCTACTTCATTTCCTTGTAGGACTCATTCATTTCCTTTGTAGTCTCGCTTATTTCCTTATAGGCCTCGACCTTTTGTTGGAGCCTCTTGAGAAGCCCTATAACCGTGGTTTTGAATTCCATGTCCAGTCGTTTTTTTTCCTCCATTTCTTTCACATCTGATTTCTTTCCATGTCTCTGCATGGTGGCTGCTTCCCTGAGTTGGTCAATTAGCTTTGTGTGGTAGACTTCCTACTAGGGACAGTGGCTCAGCCTCCGGTTACCTGAGGTGGATATGGGTTGCACAGTCTTGCTGAAGTTAAGCTCAGGTTAATCGTTGTTAGCACTTGGAGGGGTTGACCTCCAGGCCAATTGTCTGTGAAGCTCAGCTGTGCTCAGGTTGGATGGGCGGAGTCTCCGGGCGCCCTATGCGGCCCCAGGGACTCTGTGCCGGGGGTAATGGCTGCCAGCACCTCTGAGAGAGAGCTGCTGCAGAGTTCCACCAGCTGCTAGGGAATTCAGACTCTCCCCAAATGACTCTGCACGCCCAATGTCTCACCCAGGGTCGTAAAACAAAGCAGTCTGACGGTTTCCCGAATGAGAGACAAGTCGCGGTGCGCTCTCTGCGCCGTCACGCAGCCGAGCTGTTCGCGCAAGCTGCCTTCTCCACAAGCCGGCAGACCCGGCAGCATCCGAGCTTCGGCATGCCCTCCCACTGTCCAGTTTTCACCCCGTATGATAGTGGGTTCCCTGGACTTTGCCCAGAGCTGGAGAATCAGTCCAGTGGGACGTCTTTGTCTCCCCGTTTGAGAAAACTGGCCGGTTTTCAGCCGCCCGCTCTCTCCGCTGGCACGCGCTCCAAATCTCTCTCCGCGTCACAGTGTCTTATTTTCACTTTTATTTGTGGAATTTTCACTCGGCCAGCTTTCTGGTGATTCTGGAAGGTGTTTGTGCTTTCGTTAAGTTATAGTATTAAAATTGCTGAGTATGACGGCAAGATAGGTGTTTTACCTCTGCCGCCATCTTGGTTCTCCCTATTTTTAATATATTTTATTGATTTTTTACAGAGAGGAAGAGAGAGGGATAGAAAGTCAGAAACAGCCGAGACCGGTTTGGCTCAGTGGATAGAGCGTCGGACTGCAGACTGAAGGGTCCCAGGTTTGATTCCGGCAAGGGCATGTACCTTGGCTGTGGGCACAACCCCAGTAGGGGGCGTGCAAGAGGCAGCTGATCGATGTCTCTCTCTCATCGATGTTTCTGACTTTCTATCCCTCTCTCCTCTGCTCTGTAAAAAATCAATAAAACATTAAAAAAAAAAAAAAGAAAGAAAGTCAGAAACATTGATGAGAAAGAAACACCCATCAGCTGCCTCCTGCACACCCCCTACTGGAGATGTGCCCGCTGCCAAGGTACATGCCCTTGACCGGAATTGAACCTGGGACCTTTCAGTCCAAAGGCCGACGACGAGCCAGGTTTAGATAGAGCTCACAGGCAAAGGGCAGGAACACCCGGTGGAGGGGCCCATCGAGGAGACACGCCGGCCCGAGGGCCACAGCCACAGCTCATGGGCAGCCAGGAAGGGAGGAGCGAGCCTATGGACACAGGTCCAGGACGACAGTGATGAGGCTGTGGGGGAACCACTCCACCAGATGACGCCCTGTCTTCTCCGGGCTGGCTGGAGGGCCTCGGACATCCCACCCAAGATGTCACAAGGGCACACTAAAGTAAGCATGTCAAACAAGAAATATTTTTGCAGCCAGGCCAATACAACGGTATATGAGAAACGTTTTAATAAAAATCTCGTGACTTGCCGAACCGGTTTGGCTCAGTGGATAGAGTAACTGAAAGGTCCCAGGTTCGATTCCGGTCAAGGGCATGTACCGTGGCTGCGGGCACATCTCCAGTGGGGGGTGTGCAAGAGGCAGCTGATAGATGTTTCTCTCCCATCGATGTTTCTGACTTTCCACCCCTCTCCCTTCCTCTCTGTGAAAAATCAATAAAATATATTTTTAAAAATTCTGTGACTTAATTTTTACCATATCCTGTCATACATAATGCTGATGACGAACTACAGCCTTCGCTGGAGACTGCGGTCACCCCTCCCGCGCCGCCTGCGTGGGCGCCGTTCCCGCGACACGGCAGCGAGGGGCCGGCGCTGGTCGGCTGGCTGTGCGGGAGCCAGCGGAAAGACTTGGCTCTCGGGGAGCACGAAAAATAGGTTTATTTGGGTCACGCTTACTAATTGGTGCAGTTATGCGGCGTCTGGTAAGTGAATGTTCAAGAACAAATATTAGCTTTTATTAAAATGTTCTATTATTTTATGTTAACGATGACTCATTTAATTTTTTTAAATATATTTTATTGATTTTTCACAAAGAGGAAGGGAGAGGGATAGAGAGTCAGAAACATCGATGAGAGAGAGACATCGATCAGCTGCCTCCTGCACACCCCCTGCTGGGGATGTGCCCGCAACCAAGGTACATGCCCTTGACCGGAATCGAACCCGGGACTTTTCAGTCTGCAGGCCGACGCTCTACCCACTGAGCCAAACCGGCTTCGGCAACGATGACTCATTTATTTCAGCCCTTTGTATCCGGCATGTCTCTATCGAAATAAAGCTACGTTTCTATGAATAGAAGCTTTGGTTTTTTTGTTGCCACATAAACCGAAAGCTTGTTTGGCCCGTGAGCCTTTGAGTCTGACAGGCTTGCACTGAAGACAGAGAGCTGCCCGCCAGGCCCATCCTCAGCTCCCTGCCGGCTCCCTGGACAAAAGTTGGCATAAGGGGTTGGTAAAAGGGATCAGCCACTTACTGCTGCCACACCAGGGGATGCTCCTGCTTGGCCAGGTCCATAGCTCCCCCATCTCCAGGCAGGAAGGTGGGAGAAGTCCTGGTTTCAGTGCTGAGCAGGCTGAGACAGGGCAAGGAGGCCAGCGGGGCTGCTGGCTGAGGGGCTGCCTTCCGCACCGTCTTCCAAGGGCATGTGTCTGTTCACAAACTTCCTGCTATTTTATGAACATACTAGAGGCCTGGTGCACGGCATTCATGCACTGCGGTGGGGGAGGCCCCCTTAGCCCAGACTGCACCCTCTCACAGTCCAAGACCCCTCTGGGGGTGCCGGCGGGCGGCCACCCCCGAGGTCCTGGGCGGGAGAGGCTCCTGCCAGCACCGCTGTGCCTGTCAGCCCTGAGCCCGGCTCTGGCTGAGCTGTGCTTCCCCTGTGGGAGCACACTGACCACCAGGGCACAGCTCCTGCACTGATCATCTGCCCCCCCCCCCCCAAGTGGTCAGTGCATGTCATAGCAACTGATTGTTCCCCTGTTTGGTCTATTTGCATATTCACCTTTTATTATATAGGACAAAATACAGCAAACAATAACAAAAAAAGTATAAAAACAACCCCTACCTAAAATGCCAGGATGAGGTGAGGGGAATACTGTGGCATTTGCTGGTGACATGCAGCATCGGAGTCCATGGCTGAGGGGAAGGTGGCTTCCAGCCCACCCCTTCTCTGGAATGAGGTCGTCAGGATGCAAAACACCTGGGGGCCACTCTGGGCACCGCTGCGACACAGTGACCTGAGCCAGCCACTCCCGCCCTCTCTGGCCTGCATGGCATCTGGGCTGTGTATTCAGACCTGCTCCCTAATGTCTGCAGCTCACAGGCCAGCACACCCTTTGAGCCGTGTGCAGAGCTGATAAGCAGATCGCCAGCCAGTCCACTGTGCTAGTCACATAAGTCTGTCTCCCCAGGCTCGGGGCTGGCCAGCCCAGCAGCAGCTGGAAGGAGCTGAGGAAAGTGTCACAGCTTTCCCTACCGCCTTCCTTCTTCCCTCACTCCACTTCAGGGCTATCCTCCAGCTGGGAGAGGAGAGGCAGCAGCAGCCACATGGATGAAAGCACCAAACTGAAGTGACACAAGTCAGCCACACTGAGGCCCGTGGCCAGCCCATCGTAACCAAGACACTGACTAATGGGGGCCCACAACACAGGCCCCCAGACATGCACTTTCCTTCATCTTCTTGCAAGAGCGGGGCAACGGGTATAAATCGTGGTTCTCTTATTTGGAGTATGGGAACCCTCTGGCAGACCCTTCACAACAGTAGTTATAGACTGAGTGGCCAGATTATTATGATCGCTCAACACATAATAATCTGGCCACTCAGAGTGTGTGTGTGTGTGTGTGTGTGTGTGTGTGTGTGTGTATTAGAGGCCCGGTGCATGAATTCATGCATGGGTGGGGTCTGGACAGTCTGGCCAAGGGGAGGGGACATGGGTGGTTGGCTGGCCTGCCTGCTGGTCGAACTCCTGGTCAAGGGGACAATTTGCATATCAGCCTTTTATTATATAGGATATACACTGAGTGGCCAGATTATTATGCGTTCAGAAATCATAATCTGGCCACTGAGTGTATTCCAGGTTTTAAGAAAATTCACAGTGACAAATAGCCGAGACCAGTTTTGCTCAGTGGATAGAGCGTCGGACTGTGGACTGAAGGGTCCCGGGTTCAATTCCGGCAAGGGCATGTACCTTGGCTGCGGGCACATCCCCAGTGGGGGGTGTGCAAGAGGCGGCTGATCGATGTCTCTCTCTCATGGATGTTTCTGACTTTCTATCCCTCTCCCTTCTGCACTGTAAAAAATCAATAAAATATATTTTTTTAAAAAAAGCTATCATAAATTCAGTAACCGTTTTCTATGGATCTATCTGCACTCGATCACCATGGCCTTACCAGGTTCTCAATAAATGAATGTTTGTTGAATGACTGAATGAAAATAGTAGCAGCACACTATGTGATATGTACATTATTTTAAAATTTTAAATACAATACTTTAGAAAGGTGAGTCCAAAAGGTGACTACTCCTGTGTTCACTTTTTTAAGCAAACAGGTATTCTTTGTTTCAGGTGAAACTGAGAGCTGTTTTTCCAGCATCACAGCCACTGGCCACACGTAGCTACTGAGCACCTGAAATGCAGCCCATGAAGAGGGGCCATGATGTGAAACCCAGAGGGAATTTGAACACTTTAATATGAACAAAAAAGCAAAACGTCTCATCAAAAATGTTTATACTGATTACATGTGGAAATGGTTAAATAAAACACAGTATTGAAATCAATGTCACCATTTTTATTTTTAAATTTGGCCACCTGAACATTCAGATTTGCACGTGACTCTTAGGGTGGGGCAGAAGTAGGTTTGTGAGTACACAAGTAGGTTTATATTTTTGAGTACACACAACAGTTTATTATTTGTTAATTGCTGTGTTATTTTCCATGTGAACACCTGCAGACCTACTTTTGCCCCACCCTGTGGTGCCGGGTTAGAGGAAACACTCGGACAGGCAAAGGAAGGCAACCTTGGTGGCCGTGTGACACAAACGTCCACCAGCTGGGGCCTCGGACAAATCCCTACTTGGCACCCTTGTGCTGGGGCCTGCCGAGCTATGCCACCCAACCCCAAACGCTGCCCCTCCGGGCTGTGGCTGGGTCCAGGAAGCAGCCTTGGGGGAGCTACTGCTGCGGGCGCCGAGCGTGACCTCACTCAGTGCTCACCACTCTGCGCGGAGCATGGCAGCCAGTGTATGAATGGGGGACCAGCGGTGCCCCATTGAGCACTCCTAGAGGCTGGTGCTGGTCTCACAGCTCCACGTGCATTAACTCACTTCGTTCTTCCGTCTACACCATGACAGGCGGCCTTGTTCACCTCACGTTAACAAGAAGCCAAGGCACAGAGAGGCTGAGGAACTCACCCAAGGTCACACAGCTACCAAGTGTTAGGTCTGGGGTTCACACCGAGTCAGCCTAGCACCAGAGCTGACACGACCCTGCTCAGGATCTGACAGAGGAGGGACGATGCCCAGGCTCCGTTCCACCACAGCACCCAATGTGCGACAGTCCCGAAGCAATAACCAGGCAGAGGGGGCTTTGGAGTGACCAGACATCCAACCCTCACTGCTTTTCACCAGAGGCTCTGGGGCCTTCCTTTCGAGATGACTGAACAACACAGATCTCCATGGGTCCCTCCCTGGAGGAGACCAGGGAGGGGAGGGGCTGGGAGCGCCCACAGGAGCGGACAGCACCCCGTTCCACACACAGACACGCACACACCAAGAGGCCGGGGCTGGGCTCACACCCCACTCCAGAGTTTGGTCTGCAGCCACCAAAACATCAAATTAAACGCAAAGGAGAAACTGCTGTAGGCAGGCATACCAACGGTGGCAAAGAGGTGCCGACTAAAAAGAAAGAAATAAAAATACACACTGTCACCAGGCACAGAGCCAGCAGGGGCATCTCCCGGGACCAAGGGGGGTGGGGCTGGCCTCCTCAGGGCCCCGACATGCCACCTACCTCCAGCCAAAAGAAACGTCCACCAGAGAAAAACCTAAGAGATTAAAATTATATTACACTTAATAAGAAAAAGAGGAACAAACAAAAACCAAAATAAAGACTATAAACAGAATTAAACAAAATACAAATGACCAAAATAGCAATGAAAATCATTTTGTCCTCTTTCTAACCAATCAAGTGGCAGCAGGGGTCCAGGGAATGGGGGCCTCTGTTCCTGGACCTGGGAGGGTAGTGTGGCCCTAAAAAACGTGCACACACACAAGTCTCCCCATTTCCTTCTTCTTTGGAATCTGTCCAGAGGAAATAACCGGACAGTGTGCAAAGACCTCCGTCCAAGGAGATGTATCCCGAACTTACACCCTTCCACAGGGCACCATGCAGCCGTTTACATGGCGAGCATTCATGGGGTGCTTGCGCTGGGCTGGGCTCTGCTGTGAGCCCCTACATTCACAACCCCTCACAACTCAGCACACCCACAGGTCACAAGAGGAAACGGAAACACAAGAGACCATCTCTCCACACAGGGCCTCTTCAACACCAGCTCCTGGAGGTGCCGGGGCAGCGCATGCCACAGAAGCCAGGCGAGTGCGAGGAGCCAGACGCAGAACACTCGGTGACTGGCTGGCACCGCTGGACCAGTGGGGCCAACGCCAGGGAGCGAAGACGGAGCTCCTTCAGACGCCCCCGGGCAGGGGCACAGCAAGCTGCACAGGTGCAACCAGGATGCGCGCGAAGACCCGCCCGAGTGGGTGTGCGCGCCGGCAAGTGTGCGCGTGCGTCCTCCCCAAGTTCCCACGGCCAGCCAGGGGCAGAACAGAGGGGAAACCTGGGAACCCTGATGCCGGTCAGGGAGCTGCGGAGGGGAGGATGGGCCCTGGGGCCTTTCGTGAACCTGTGACTCTGGCCAAGCTCTCCACAAACCCACCCGCTTTGCTGTGAAACACCAACGGTCTCGATCGATCGATCCCAGAGCAGAGGCAGCAGGTTTTCGTGGGCTGGGAAACAGGCGGAAAGGAGGCCATCCAGTCAATACAGGTATCCTTGGGGGGAGACAGGACACACACATTTCTTCTACTTCCTACACATTTGAATTTGTTACGACAGAAGTTATTCTTGGCATTTGAACACATATTTAAACTTAACAATGTTTAAACATTATGAAGTGTTTCTTGACCAAGCACCTACTGTGCGGGCTATCCACACCCAGGCTGCTCACATAAGGGAGAGGGAGCGCAGACAGCCACTGTCCAGCTGGGGACTCGCCAGTTTGGCTCAGTGGATGGAGCATCAACCTGCAGACTGAGGGGTCCCAGGTTTGATTCGGGTCAAGAGCACATGCCTGGGTTGTGAGCTCGATCCCTAGTGGCATGCAGGAGGCATCTGATCAATGATTGATTCTGTCTCATCATTGATGTTTCTGTCTCTCCCTCCCTCTCCCTTCCTCTCTGAAATAAAAAATATATTTTTAAAAAAAAGACATCAGAAAATAGACACAGCAGGAAAAAATTGCATCGCCCTTGGGTTATACTATAAACATTTCCAAAAGTTAAATTTAGGTCAGGGGATCACTGAGAGGCACCCCAGCAGGGCTGACCAGGGTCCGGCACAGCCCCCCAAAAGCTCACTGGTCCTTCCCTGAAGGGCAAAGGTGAGACAGGAGCTGGAAAACCAGGTGACACCCCTGGTCCTGCTACTCCTGGGGGAGTTACCCCAGCCTAAGTCCTAGGCTGTCTCATTTGCAAATGGGGATGGTGCTTGCACACCCCACAAGAGCCTATGGGAAAAGGAACATGACCGCAATGCTGCAAAGGCCTCACGACACCCTCCGGCAGGCAGGCAGGCAGGCAGAATGCCAATCGGTGCAGTCCTGCACAGAGCAATGTCTCCATCCTCCAAGCAGGTGTCCCAGGTCCGTCCCTTCGCCACATCCACAGCCCACGTTCCAGCGCCTGCCCCACACCCCTGGCCTGCCAGGTTGGGGGCAGCAATGGTCAGGAAGAATCAACCTGGTTAAACTGATTTCGAGTTACCTGCATATTAAAAAGAGAATGAGGACAAGCAGAGGGTCCAGGCAGGTGGGTGTTTGGGAGACACTAAACAGCAACAGAGCCTCTCAGGGTGCTGTCTGCCTCCCAGGTCTCAGCTCACCCAAGCCAGTCCCACTTTTCTAGAAGGGCATGTTTCCTCCTCCCATGGTTCTGAGGGCTCACAGTGCAAAAGCACCCAGCAGACACTAAAAGCTCACTCATCCGCTTCTAACTCCGCCTGGTCACCTCTGGTACTCCTGGCCCGGCATCTGGGGCCGAGAGCGCACGCTCTCCAATGCACCCTCCTGGACAGCCCATCTCCTGCAGGATTAAGCACCATCTCAAATGGTCTCCTGAAACGTGGCAAAGCGTAAAGGTATAACAGGATAAAGCATTAAGACCGCCGAACCGGGGTTCTCCTCCCCGTCCCGTGGACTTCATGCCCAGCCTGCCTTCACCGCCTCTGCTGCCTCTGAAGCCTGTTCCTCCTCCTGGACCCCCTGCCTGGCACTCACATTTGGTTAAAGAAATAGTCGAGTAAATGGTAGGCCCTGGCCACAGGCACTTGGGAGCAAGGGCTGTCTTGTTTGTGCGTCGGCTCCCACCTGGCAGTGCGTGAGGACGGAATGGGGAGGGGTCCTCCCAGCTGCCTGAGGTCAGGCTGGGAGGGGTCTTTCTATCCCTCTCCTGTAACCTTAAGGAAAAGGATCTTGAGACGTCTTCCCCAGTATCTAACTTTTGCCCTCATTTTTTTAAATCTGGGTTTATTCCTGTCACTTCCAGTCCCCTGTCTGGTACTCCTGCAGGCTGATCCGTTCATCTCTGGGATCCAGAGCAGCCGGCGCCCCTCCTTCCCGCCCCTTCCTTCCTGCCTTCCACAGAGCTAGGTGCAACTGGGCCACGTCAGAGCTAAATAAATGTATCTGGAACAAGCGTGGCTCCCCTGGCCTCTAGCACCCGCTCGGATATCTTCTTTTTCAGAATTCCTAGAACTCTTTTGTGGAAAGTCCTAAATAAGCAACCAGCCCCCCACCGGGCACTCATGCCCTAAACCAGCTAATTCCTGGAATGGCCCAGGAAAGTTCCAAACGCAGGTGCATCCCAGACCCCTTAGAGCAGTGGCTCTCAACCTTTCTAATGCCGAGACCCCTTTAATACAGTTCCTCATGTTGCGGTGACCCCCAGCCATAAAATTATTTTTGTTGCTACTTCATAACTGTAATTTTGCTTCTGTTAATGAATCGTAATGTAAACGTCTGTGTTTCCCGATGGTCTTAGGCGAGCCTGCTAGCGGTTCTCAACCTGTTTTCTGGTTGGGGTCACACATGAGGAACTGTATTAAAGGGTCGTGGCATTAGAAAGGTTGAGAACCACTGCCTCAGAGGGAGCCTCAGAAACTGTACTTCAGCAAGTCCCCTGGGCGGGCATCATCACCAGATTAGGGGGTGCCCAGTTACCTCAGGAGACAGCTTCCCTGTCTCCAAAATGGACACAATTCTCTCTGCATCATAGGACTGTGGCCAGGACCCAGCCACAGGACGGAGCCGGAACAAACTCTAAAGCCTCAGGCAGGCCTGCCAGGAAGAGTGTGGCTGCTGAGCCCCCACCCCAACACATCCGCCCCCAGCTTAGCACCCCCTCTCTCTAGCCTAGACTTGAACCAACAGGAAAACCCTCTTTAGAATGTTACCAAGCCCCAAGCCTATGGAAGAAAGTGCCTGAAAGACTAAGGTGAAGGTAAGAACAAGCCAACCTGCCTCTGGAATGCCCAAAGGAACTTTGCTTTAAAAAGGACCCTAGCTAGCCGAAACCGGTGTGGCTCAGGGGATAGAGCGTCGGCCTGAGGACTGAGAGGTCCCAGGTTCCATTCCAGTCAGGGGCATGTACCTTGGTTGCAGGCACATCCCCAGTAGGGAGTGCCCAAGAGGCAGCTGATCGATGTCTCTCTCTCATCAATGTTCCTAACTCTCTATCCCTCTCCTTTCCTCTCTGTAAAAAAAATCAATAAAATATATTTTTAAAAAAAGACCCTAGCCTAGTTGGCCCTAACCAGGTTTGGTTCAGTGGATAGAGCGTCAGCCTGCAGAATGAAGGGTCCTGGGTTTGAATCCAAAGGCACAGGCCTGGGTTGCAGGCTCTATCCCCAGTAGGGGGCATGCAGGAGGCAGCCAATCAATGAATCTCTTTCGTCATTGATGTTTCTGTCTCTTTCCCTCTCCCTTCCTCTCTGAAGCCAATAAAAATTATTTAAATAAATAAAAATTAGAAAGACCCTCGGGGAGCCCAGCAGGAGCGGCTCGGTGGTCTCGCATCGACCTAGGAACCAGGAGGTCACGTGCAGTGTGCAGTCAGAGCCCGGGCCGTGGGCTCCGTCCCCCGTGTGGAGATCGGCCTCCGGAGCAGGGGGCAGCCCACCAATGACTTCACCACTGAGGTCTCTCGCTTTCCCAAACCAACAAAAGTAAAAGTGAAGAAAAACCCTAGGAGGGAACGAGGAGGACAGGAGCCAGTCACCCAGTCGATAAAGCCCAGTCCCTGCACACAGTAGTGCCACGTGGCACACCCTTGGCCAAGGTCCACTTCCAGGCCCTCTCTGGGGACCTTCGGAGCCCAGGCCTGTGGGCCCTCCCCTCTGGCAGACCTGTGGGGAGAGGGCACATCTCTGGCACAACTTAGCCTTTGCAGGCCACCTGCTGGGACCCCCAGGGCTGCTTCTCCCAACAGTTCATCTGGCTCCTCCCCACTTGGCCCAGCTTCCTGCATTCCAGGTGCCCAGGCTGCACCCCTCTGAGCTGAGGCCCCGTTCCCGCGCAGTCTCCTAAGGCAGGAGACCCGTGCAAGTCCCTGGAGTTCCTTTCCCTGCAGGATCCAGCCTGTGACCCTGCCTGAGGCTCAGCCTGATCCCTGGCTGATCAGCTTGGAGGCCTCCCTTCTCCGAGTCTCAGCGTCCCCACAAGGGAGGTGACAGCAGCGCAGAGGGTCAGCACAGGGTCAGCCTTCCATCCCAGTCCCAGCTCCTGGGTACACTTCTTTCATTCCTTAGGACCCCCGAGTGGACACATTCTCTCTCTTTTTGGCCTTTGGTGGGGAATGGAAGTAAGAGAAGTCGCTGATCAGCTCCAAGATCCCACCCCCATCCCTTTTGGTGGGGAATGGAATTTTTCAAAAACAGTCTGCCTCCCCTCAAATCCTGTCCTAAAACCCCACAGCGCTGTATGTTCCTCAGCTCCCCCTTCCCCTAACCACAGGGTCAGAGAGGGTCAGAGGTGACTGAGAGAAGCAGAGCCAGGGCAGGCAGGCAAGGAGCCACTGCACTTCCTCCGTCGCAGAGGGTTCCTGACTGCACTTCCAGGTCACCTTCAGAGCTGGGCCAGAAACCCTCCACTGAGTGTCATCAGAGTGAGGCGGAGACGCACTATACACCAGGAAAATGCCGCTCCTTCCACTAAGAGGCTCATCCCTAGTAAACACAGGATCCGCCTCCCAAGCCAGGAGTGTGTTTATGTAACAATGGAACCCAAGTCAGCTGGGCCCCGGCACAGGGCTCAGTCAGGCTCAGAGGGAACAGGGAACCCCGAGAAGCTGCTCCTCTCCCTCCGCCAAAAAAGAAGGCGGGGACACTGCTTTGCAGGATCGCACCAATATGGTTTGGCAGATGGAGTGAGGAAGGATATAGGGCAGACATTGGAGGAGTTTTCTGGGTTTTTTTGCTGCCTGCCTACAGCAGAAAAGCTGGGGAGATAGAAGTGGGAAAGCAGCGGTGAGGTGAGTAATAAAAGCGGGTTCCAGAAAAGAGTTTGGAAAAAAAGGGGGAGAAAGAAAGAGGTGAGAGGCCTTGCCAAGAACAGGGAAGCAGGGATCAGGAGAGCTGAGAAGGATGTGTGAGGAGCAGCTGGGCCTGGTGACAATGAGACATCGGGCCCCAGGATTCACAGGGGCGATACTGAGCTCCCGGCGAAGCAGGAACATGGGGTACTCCCAAACCACAGTGGGGAAGTTGGTCACAGGGAGAGCTCTCAGGCGGAATCTGCCTGTTGTGTTGAACGTAAGACTGGGTGGAAACCCGTGCATAAGGCAATCATGGCCTTCGCAACACCAATGACCGGGCCAGACGCTTCCAAGCTGGGCGTGGGGGTTAGGCACTGACAAAGGAAGCGGAGCTAGATGTGGAAGCCGAGATCCTGGCTCTCCCTGCTCTGGGACAGGCTCGGTGACCGATGTCTTCCCTCACCCCTTCGGTGGCTAGTCTCTCCAAATCTCTTCACCAAAAGGGATGGAGTGGGATCTTGGAGCTGAGCAGCGACTTCTCTCGCTTCCTCCAAAGGACACTGAAGCTGCAGGGAATGACTGCTCTCCCTGACCCTCCCGCTTCAGCTCCAGGAGGGAAAACTGGTCAATGCCTCTCTTTGGGGACTGGGCATCACACAACGCCATACCCAGGTCTCCAGCCACAGCACTGATTCAGGCCATTTACTTGGATCCATGTTAATGAGGTTTTTTTCTGTCACCTAATTAGTTCACAATGAACTCAGCCTTGAGAGAAAAGAGGCTAGAGAGGGCCGGGGAAAGGACAGAAAGCAGTCAGACTAGGATGTCACCACAAAAGGCAGGACCCCAGCTCTAATGGGCCTTTTATTCCAAAAGACCCCATGCTTCTTCCCCAGCTACAGGGAGCTCTGAAAGCGGAAAGAGGGTGTTCAAAGCCTCACACAAAGAGGTGAAAATGGGAGTGAGCCCTAACTGCAAGGCCAGGCCCCTGGTGCACAATTCCATGTCATCACAAAAACCCCCTCTCTGCATCCACTGAGGCCCAACCCACCACCTGCTGGTGGGCGTTCCCCTTGGAATGGAACCTGAGGAGGAAGCAGATGGCCCAGGGTGAGGCCATCTGCCCACTGGGCACTCAAAGGTCACCATGCCACAGGAGTGCCTGCGGGTGGGGCAGCACCCACCACACCAGGGGGCAAGGGGCATCTACTAGCAGCTTACACCATCTCTCCTGCCCCTGGGAAAGGAGTGCTGTGCAGTTGGGGGGGGGGGGGGGGAGACGGGAGGGGGAAGTAAAGGGGGTGGTTTCAGTCCCTGACACCTGGCGACGTGTCCCTGGAAGTTGGTCAGTGACCCACAAGAGGCTCCCTGATAAGCAGCGGTGGGTCCGGCACGCGTGGGGCCTGGCGAAGGCGCGGATGGACAGGCCAGCGCCTCTCACACGGTCGGTCGCAGCGCCCAAGCCCGAGTCAGGCCCAGCCCACCGGGCCTCGGCAGCTTGCGGGATGTGCGTCGGGAGAGGGCGCGCCGCAGCGAGCGCCACCCTCCCGGGCCTGCGGGCACCGGGCCCGGAAAGGCTAACATCCACTAACGGAGGCTCCGATCCCCAACCCCGCAACCGGGCAGAGCCTGGACAGCTGAGACGCCTCTCAGGCAGCGGCCCCACCTCCCCGGCCGGCCGCCGAGGCCCCCCGCTGCGCCCACCCTCCCGGGACAGGTCTGCCCAGATTCGGCTCAGACCCCCACCTCCAGAACCTCTACCGCTCCGAGCGCCCCGGTCCCCGGAGACACACTATCTTCGAGCCCCGGAGCACTACAAGCAGAAAATGCATACCCTGGCTCGGGAGCGGCCCCCAGCCCCGGAGCGTCCCCAGACAAGACATGGCGAAGCCTGGACGCCGGCACTGCAGCGCCGGCATTCAACCACCGCGTGGCCCGGACCGAGGCGCGCGAGGATCCCCGACGGGGAGAGCACGGCCAGGCCGGACCCGCAGAGCCCAGAGGGGCCCCCGCGCCCCAGCTCCGCTCACCCTCGATGGAGATGACGTGCTCCCGGATCTGGTTCTGCAGTGCCAAGTCCTCCATGCGCTCGATCAGGTCGTAGATGGCGTAGATATTAGGATGCACGGACTCGAAGCGCTGGATCTCGGCCCGGATGGCCGCCGAGTTGGAGAGCGCGAACTGCTGGGGGGGGCCGCCGGCCAGCTGCTGCGAGGGGCCGCCGCCGCCCCCGGCCCCCGGCCCCGCGCCACCAAACTGCCCGCCGCCCCCCGCGCCTCCGCCGCCGCCGCCACTGCCTCCCGGGGCCGCCAGGCTGGGCTGCTGCTGCGGGCTCTGCCCCCCGCCCGCCTGGAAGTTCATGGCTCCGGAGCCGCGGGGCCCGAGGCGGGCCCGGCCGAGGCCGGGGCGGCGCTGCGGCGGCGGCGGCGGGCGGGCGCGCGGGGCTGGGACTACGGAGCCGGCGGCACGAGACTAGTGCATGGGGCCGGGGACCGGGGGCCTTGGCCGTGAGGCGCCGCCGCGCAGGCTGTGGCCGCTGCCGGGCGCTTCCCGCCGCCGCGATCCCGCTGCCTCCGAGCAGCCTCCAGCGGCAACAACAACGGCCCCGGGAGCGCGCGGCCCGGGCCCTCCCCCCGCGTCATGCGCACGCACTGCCACCCCCGCCGGCTCTGCACTCTCAGCCGAGCCCCCTCCCCGCCGCCCCCGCCCCTCCGGCGCGCGGGCCAGCGCCCCCGCCCCTCGCTCGCAGGCTTTGCAGCCTCCACCCCCGAGCCTCGCGCTCCGGCCGGGCGCTCCGGCCCCTCCCGCCCCGCCTCGGCTCTTCCGCCTCCTCTCCAGTCCCACCCACACCCGCCGCAGGGACCACCGCGCCGAGGGGCTGTGGCGTCGGCCTCCTCCGGCCTGCTGTCACTTTCGCCTTCCGGCGCTGGTTTGGGCAGGGTGCCCTATGCCTGGGCCGTGCCCGAACAGTGCCCTGCGCCTGAGGGTGCTGATAAATACGGTTGATCGGTAGAAAAGGGCCGAAGCCCAGGCCCAGCGGCGCCTCCCTTACATCGTCCTGCTTTCAGTGCGGCACAAGCTCCCCAGTCCCTGGCCTGAGGTCATCCCTAGAGACTCCTCTTCCCTCGGAGCTCTCTCTAGCCTTCCCCTGGACTCCCCACTGCCAGCTGCAGCACAGAGGCTGAAATTCTATTTTCAGTTCTGAGAGCTCGATTGGCGGGGGGCCCTTGGAAATGATACTTTGAACAATAACTCCCCTCTCCTATCTTCTCTCTTCTCCTTAAAGACCCCTCTGGGGAACCCCACAGGTACATAGAAGAAGGAGGGTTTGTCCTGGAGGGTGGGAGCGCAGGGGGAGGAGGGCTAAGGAGACAGGTAATACCTTGAACAATAAAAAAGAAGCCCTAGCCGGTTTGGTTGGATTCCATCCAAGGGCACAGGCCTGAGTTGCGGGCTTGATCCCACTGTGTGGGGCATGCAGGAGGCAGCCAATTGGTGATTCTCTCTCATCATTGATGTTTCTATCTCTCTCTCCTTCTCCCTTCTTCTCTGAATCAATAAAAATATATTTATTGAGGAGTCAAATCTATGTCTTCTTCCCCAACTCACCCCATTCAAGAGACAAAGGAGCCCAATCTTTTTTGTATTAACCCCTTTGTCCATCTGAGTTCATATCCACTCCTCTGGGGCCAGCTTCCTTCACTGTCCAGTCCTCTGCATTCCCGTTGCCAAAGCTGTCTGCAGTTCTGCTAGCCACCCCTCTCACCAACCTTTCTTAAAACCCAGAGGTGGCACGTCCAAGACACTGGCCCAGCCAATCAGCACAGGGCTGCCTCTCCACAGCGCCCCCCCATGTCTTCTGGTACACTTGACATGTGTCATCCTTCTTATTTTTTAAAATTTATCTTTACTGTTGAAATAAATGTCATCCTTTTAAAAAAAATCTTTATTGTTGAAAGTATTACACATGCCCCCCCCATTGACCTCTTCTAGCCCACCTTTGCTCCCCAACCCAGGCCTTCACCACCCTGTTGTGTGTATCCAATCCTATATGCATATAAGTCCTTTGGTTGATCTCTTCCCACCTACCCACCCTTCCCTCTGAGATTCTAAAATATGTTCTATGCTTCTATGTCTCGGATCTGTCTCATTCCATCGGTTTATTAGGTTCCACATGAGTGAGATCATGTGATACTTGTCTTTCTCTGACTGGCTTATTTCACTCAGCATAATGCTCTCTAGGTCCCTCCATGCTGTCTCAAAGGGTAAGAGTTCTTTCTTTTTTACTGCTGCATAGCATGCCATTGTGTAAATGTACCACAGCTTTTTATCCGCTCATCTGCTGATGGGCACTTAGGCTGTTTCCAGATCTTAGCGATTGTAAATTGAGCTGCTATGAACCTAGAGTGCATACATCCTTTCTGACTGGTGTTTTGAGTTTCTTAGAATATATTCTTAGAAGTGGGATCACTGGGTCAAATGGTAATTTTTTGAGGAAACTCCACACTGTTTTCCATAATGGCTGTACCAGTCTGTCATCCTTTTTAAACATACTTCTACTTCCCAGGCAAAGACCAGCATAAAGTTGTCTCCCATTTGACTATCCACACAATTCTGCCCCAATATAAACCAAGTCATTATTCCTAAGTTTCTGGAACCTTCCAAAGAATGAGATGCAAGTTAATCAACACTGGAGGCTTCCCCACCTCCCATCTCCTGAGAGATGTGGACCCATCTACTTGTTCGACATTCAGGATGCCATACACTCTCTGGGCTTCATCTGCAAAATATAGTGGTTGAACAGAGCACCTAGCTCTGATGTTCTATAATCCTAAAAAGCATCTTTTTTAGATGCTTAATTAGAATCCACAGCAAGAACTTGCTACCAGGTACCTCCCAGGAGAGATGCTGAGGCTATAGAGCTTCTGAAATGTGTTGCCCAGTAGACAGCACACACCTATTCTTGCACTGGTGTGCTCTCTACATGTGTGACCGCTAGTAGCATATGAACCCCATGAGGGCAGGGGCAGCATCTTATATATGTCTGGCATATAGTATGTATTTAATACGTGTTTGTGGAACAAATGGATGGATGGGAGTAAAGAACTAGAGATGAATAGGTTCTGTATGTTATAAATCTAAAGTAACATTTTTGACCCTGGCGAAGTTGCAAAGTTGGTTGGAGCATCATCCCAATATGCAAGGTTGTGGGGCCCACCCATGTGCAGGGTTGGGTGGACTGGTTCTGGTGCCCTTGGGGCATTTACAAGAATTAACCAATGGATTCATAAATAAAGTGGAACAACAAATTATTTATTTATTTATTTATTTATTTATTTTATCTTTATTGTTCATTTTATTAATTACATTGTTCCCTTTTTTCCCCCTATAGCTCCCCTCCACCTGGTACCCATCCCACCCTCCGCCCTCACCCCCCTCCACTGTCCTCTCCCATAGTTGCATGATTTTTGTCCAGTCTCTTGCTGCACTTCCCACCACCCCCTTTCTCCCCAAGAATTGTCAGTCCATTCCCTCTCTATGTCCATGATTCTGTTACATTCACCAGTTTATCCTGTTCATCAACTTATTAATTCACTTGATTTTTAGATTCATTTGTTGATAGATGTGTATTTGTTGTTCATAATTTACACTTTTATCTTTTTCTTCTTCCTCTTCTTAAAGAATATCTTTCAGCATTTCATATAATGGTTTGGTGGTGATGAACTCCTTTAGCTTTTTCTTATCTGCAAACCACTTTATCTGACCTTCAATTCTGAATGATAGCTTTGCTGGATAGAGTAATCTTGGTTGTAGATTCTTGCTGTTCATCACTTTGAATATTTCTTGCCACTCCCGTCTGGCCTGCATCGTTTCTGTTGAGAAATCCTCTGACAGTCGTATGGGTTCTCCTTATAGGTAACTAACTGTTTTTCTCTTGCTGCTTTTAATATTCTCTCTTTGTCTTTTGCTCTTGGCATTTTAATTATGATGTGCCTTGGTGTGGTCCTCTTAGGGTTCCTATATATTGGGGTTCGGTGCACTTCTTGGACTCCTAAGTCAATTTCTTTCACCAGGTGTGGGAAGTTTTTGGTCACTATTTCTTCAAATAGGTTTTCATTGTCTTGCTCTCTCTCTTTTTCTGGCACCCCTATAATTCGGATGTTGGTATGCTTGAGGTTGTCCCAGAGGCCCCTTACACTATCTTCAATTTTTTGGATTCTTTTGGTTTCTTGCTTTTTCAGCTGAGTGGATTTTACCTCTTTGTATTTCTTTTCTTTTTTTTTTTTTAATATATTTTATTGATTTTTCACAGAGAGGAAGAGAGAGGGATAGAAAATCAGAAATATCGATGAGAGAGAAACATCAATCAGCTGCCTCTTGCACACCCCCTACTGGGGATGTGCCCGCAGCCACAGTACATGCCCTTGACCGGAATCGAACCTGGGACCTTTCAGTCCGCAGGCCGACGCTCTATCCACTGAGCCAAACCGACTTTGGCACCTCTTTGTATTTCAAATCTTTAACTTGGTTCCTGGGGTGCTTCAGAGCACTTTTAGGTCTTTGTATAATATTTTTTATTTCAGTCAGTGTATGCTTAATTTCTGGTCGGTCCTTTTTCATATCCTTGAGAGTCTCCTTTATATCCTTGAGGGTCTCGTTCATTTCCTTGTAGGACTCATTCATTTCCTTTGCGGTCTCACTTATTTCCTTATAGACCTCGACCTTTTGTTGGAGCCTCTTGAGAAGCCCTATAACCGTGGTTTTGAATTCCATGTCCAGTCGTTTTCTTTCCTCCATTTCTTTCACATCTGATTTCTTTCCATGTCTCTGCATGGTGGCTGCTTCCCTGAGTTGGTCAATTAGCTTTTTGTGGTAGATGTCCTACTAGGGACAGTGGCTCAGCCTCCCCAGTTACCTGAGGTGGATATGGGTTGCACAGTCTTGCTGAAGTTAAGCTCAGGTTAATCGTTGTTAGCACTTGGAGGGGTTGTCCTCCAGGCCAATTGTCTGTGAATCTCAGCTGTGCTCAGGTTGGATGGGCGGAGTCTCCGGGCCAAGCAGACAGCGTTAGCTCCGCCCTATGCGGCCCCAGGGACTCTGTGCCGGGGGCAATGGCTGCCAGCACCTCTGAGAGAGAGGTGCTGTGGAGTTCCACCGGCTGCCGGGGAATTCAGACTCTCCCAAAATGAGTCTGCACACCCAATATCTCACCCAGGGTCGTAAAACAAAGCAGTCTGACGGTTTTCCGAATGGGAGAGCAAGTCGCGGGCGCTCTCTACGAGGTCAGGCAGCTGCACTGTTCCCAAGTTCACGCGCAAGCTTGCCTTCTCCGCAAGTCGGCAGACCCCTGCAGCACCGGTTTGGCGTGCCCTCCCACTGTCCAGTTTTCACCCCGTGTGATAGTGGGTTCCCCGGACTTCGTCCAGAGCTGGAGAATCAGTCCAGTGGGACGTCTTTGTCTCCCCCGTTCGAGAAAACTGGCTGGTTTTCAGCCGCCCGTCCTATCAGCTGGCGCGCGCGCCAAACCTCACTCCACGCCAATCTTCAACACTGTCCTCAGCCACTCCTCCGAGTCACAGTGTCTTATCTACACTTTTATTTGTGGAATTTTCACTCGGCCAGGTTTCTGGTGATTCTGGACGGTGTTTGTTCTTCTGTTAAGTTGTAGTTTTAAAATTGCTGTGTATAGGCGGCGCGGGTCCCAGCTGGGCGCGAACCCCACCCCCCGGCTGCTGCTCCCACGGAAAGGCTGCAGGTAGCCGATCGGGGAGGTCCGGGACCGGCGCCGATTGCTGCTCGGCTTGGGGAGCAGGAGGAAAAGCGGGGTACGGCTGGCTTAGGGATATTGATTCCTATCCGGTCCTCGTTTAGGAGGCAGGAAGTCAGGCTCCCCAGCCTCACTCCTTGGGACCCGTCGAGCCTCCAGCCTCCCGCCCCCTCCCACCCCCCCGGACGTGGAAATGCTTTACCTGATCGGCTTGGGCCTGGGCGATGCCAAGGACATCACAGTCAAGGGCCTGGAAGTGGTGAGGCGCTGCAGCCGGGTGTACCTGGAGGCCTACACCTCGGTGCTGACCGTGGGGAAGGAGGCCCTGGAAGAGTTCTAGGGGAGGAAGCTGATTCTCGCCCACAGAGAAGAAGTGGAGCAAGAAGCAGATCGTATTCTAAAGGATGCTGACGTCAGCGACGTCTCGTTCCTCGTGGTTGGCGATCCGTTTGGGGCTACGACCCACAGCGATCTGATTCTGAGGGCCACAGGCCTGGGCATCCCGTACCGCGTCGTCCACAACGCCTCCATCCTGAACGCCATGGGCTGCTGCGGGCTGCAGCTGTACAGGTTTGGCGAGACGGTGTCCATCGTTTTCTGGACGGACACGTGGAGGCCGGAGAGCTTCTTCGACAAAGTGAAGAAGAACAGAGAGAACGGCATGCACACGCTGTGCCTCCTGGACATCCAAGTGAAGGAACAGTCGCTGGAAAACCTCACCAGGGGCAGGAAGGTGTACGGACCTCCTCGCTACATGACCGTGAAGCAGGCGGCCCAGCGGCTGCTGGGAGTGATTCGGAGCCAGCGAGCACGCGGAGAGGAGCCAGAGAGCAGCAAGGATGTCCACAAATCACAAGGGAAGTCTCCATTTGCCTCTGCAAGAGAAAACCATGCAACCAATGACACGTGTTCCCATGGGTGTCGGGGACATGCGGCCGCCGCCTACCAGGATAAGGGGCCTCGCTAACGGAATGAAGAGCTGGGTGGCCCAGGAGCCCCCAGCACAGGAAACATCCTCGATTTTTCCTCATTGAGAAAAACCCTTGCTGAAACCCGTTTGGCTCAGTGGATAGAGTGTCGGACTGCAGACTGAAAGGTCCCAGGTTCGATTCCGGTCAAGGGCATGTACCTGGTTGCAGGCACATCCCCAGTAGGGGGCGTGCAGGAGGCAGCTGATCGATGTTTCTCTCTCATCAATGTTTCTAACTCTCTATCCCTCTCCCTTCCTCTCTGTAAAAAATCAATAAAATATATTTTTTAAAAATTTTTTAAAATAAAAAAAGAAAGAAAAGAAACCCTTGCTGGGATCAAGGGGAAGCTCTTTGAAATACATTCGGTAGCACCTCTCCTTAAGAGGGAGGCAGAAAAAAAGACAGACCTTAACATCTGTAGGATTTTGAGCTAAAAAAAAAAAAAAAAAAATTGCTGTGTATGACGGCAAGATAGGTGTTTTACCTATGCTGCCATCTTGGTTCTCTGGAACAACAAATTGATGTTGCTCCATTCTCTCTAAAAATTAACCAATAAAAATTTTTTAAATATATTTTTATTGATTTCAGAGAGGAAGGGTGAGGGAGAGAGAGATAGAAACATCAATGATGAGAGACAATCAATGACTGGCTGCCTCCTGCCGCCCCACATTGGGGATCGAGCCCAAAACTCAGGAATGGAACCTGGGACCCTTCAGTCCGCAGGCAGACGCTCCATCCACTGAGCTAAACCAGCTAGGGCTACAAATATTTTAAAAATAAAATAAACTGACATTCTTTTTTTCTGCTAAATTGTATTGAGGTGTTTTTTAATTGATATTCTTTAAAAATATATATTTATTTTGACTTCAGAGAGGAGGGAGAGGGAGAGAAACACCAGTGATGAGAGAGAATCGTTAACCAGCCGCCTCCTGCACACGCCCTCCCGGGGATGAGCCCCAGCCCAGGCCTGTGCTCTGACAGGGAACCGAAGGATGACCTCCTGGTTCATAGGCCCATGTTCAAACCCTGAAGCCACACCAGCTGTGCTAAATTGACTTCTTAAGGCAACACTTGGGAGTACTTGCTCCCACAAATAGGCATGTGCTATGGCAGTGATGGGCACCTTTTGAGCTTGGTGTGTCAAAATTCGCCAAAAAAACGAGCATAACTCCGGTGGTGTGTCACTTAGAGAAAAAAAAAAAAAAACCACCATAATTTCACAATATTTATAGTTTAAATAACAAAAATGTATAATTGTAAGATATAGCTGTATTTAATAAACCAAAAACTATATAACTTACCTGCTTAGTGACTTCTTTGTTTATTTGTTAGTCAGTTTCTTTTGTTGGTCTTGATATTATTTAACTTGTGTGTGGTGCCGTGAACTAAGATAAGTGAGGGGGAAGGGAATTCTTTAACTAACCTGCCTATTAGTGACTTTTTTGTTGCTGAATTTCATTGGCTAAACCTTCAATTGAAGGTTGGTATTTGGTACACTTCAAGCCCAAGCAAGCGCTACTAACTTCATATGTCAATCTGTTTCTTTTGTTGGTTTTGATATTATTTAACGCTGAGAATAAGATCTCACAAAAGTACGTAGAGGGAAAAATTGTGAGTAAAGCCATCGCTATATTTTTCAGGGTGCTAAAAGTGTCTGGTAATCGGTTCCAGGCACTCCAAATTTCTTGTTTGTTATGGCACTCCTCTTGATTCTCCTAGCGGCACCTTTCCAGATTCTCAAGCTTTGACCTCAAGTCGACAAACACCTAAGCCCAGATGCTGGCTTGAAATTCTGCAAGTTGCATCTCCAAATCATCAATTTTCATCCATTGGAAACCATTTAATTCCAAACTACTGTAGACTACTATATCAGGATACTTAATTATTTTTATGGTCTGTTGTAGGCTTCTAAATTGATTAAATCATTGAACTGGTCAAGTAATGAGTCTAAAACATACTGGTACTTTATATGCAAAGGTTCCATTTCATTTTGAATGGCTGCACTGGCCTTCTCAAAATACTTTGTTACTCGAGGAAAATACTTACAAGTTTTAGTTTCTACATCTCGCTTGAAAATTTTAAGTTTACTTTCAAAGGCTTTTATGTATCCAAACATAACGTCAATACTTTTGCCAAAACCTTGTAACTTTAAGTTAAGTTCATTAATATGAACAGAGAGATCTGTAAAAAATATCAGGGTATTGGCCCACTTATCATCATTGAGCTGAGAAAAGTTTCCCAGATCCTTATCCTCAAGAAATACCTTAATTTCTTCAAAGCACTCCACAAAGCGCTCAAGAACTTTGCCTTGGCTCAGCCATCTTACATTATTGTACATCAGCCGTCCACTGTAGGTGGAATCAACCTCCAGTAAAAGTGCAGGAAATTCTCGCTTGTGAAGGGGGCGAGCAGCTATTAAATTAACTATTTTTGTAACAAATGACATTAAGTCGTTTAAATTGGTGAATCCTGCCTTGACACATAAAACCTCCTGATGGATAATACAACGAAAAGGCACAATCAGATGTTCAATAGCTTCAGTAAACAATTTGACAAATCCGACTTTTTCCTCAACATGTTTGGTGCCCCATCTATCGTCACTGATACAACTTTAAGATATCAATGTTTAGATCACCAAATGTTTGCATAACAACCTTAGCTATTTCGCTTCCCTGATGTACTTGTTGGCATTGATACTAACTTTATCAACTCTTCTCTCATTGTGAGACCATCAGAATATCGACCAATAATGGCCAACTGAGCATGTGATGTGACATCAGTAGTTTCATCAAGAGAGATCGAAAAATATTTACAATTACTTATGTCTCTCTTTAATTGATGTTGTATGTTTGTGTTCAGTCTCATTATTCGGTCTTTTATGATATTTCTAGAGTGGTAACTCAGATATTCTCTTAATAATTACATCTTTATTCTGCATATCGTGAAATAGAACTGGTGCACATCTTAGGAGAATTTCTTTAATAAATTCTCCCTCACTGAGTGCTTTTCCATACTGAGTTATCGAGTGAGCAATGCTCAAACTTGCAGATATTAAATTTGTATTCCTTCCTTTCATTCTCACTTTTTTTCAAGAGCTGGGAATGATTCGTTTCAAAATGTCTATTTATTTACTACCATTTCAGTACATAGAACACAAAATGATCTGCCATTTTTTCTATAATGCCATACATCTCAGTCCATGTCTATTGAAAGGGTGAGCTACTGCTACTACCACTTCCTTTACTTACCTTGTTTTCTTATTTTTTGGGTTCTCCATGGGGGGGGGGGGGCAGTGACAGAAGATAGAATTATAGCCTGTTAGCCCTGCAGGCAATTAGAGGTTAACTAGCTTAACTGACCACAAGATGGCACATGTAACTGTCTTTTAGGAAAGGGCAGGGTTAATAAGCAGAAATAGGGGTTAATAAGGATGCACTACAGTAATAGTGGTGAAACGGAGTCTGCACTGTGCTGCAAAATGACGTTCCTTATATAAATTAAGATGGCTGCCGCTATTTCTAATGGCGGGAAATGGCACCCATAGCACAGGCCCTCACCTCTCCCAGCCTCCCCCTCGCTTATCTCAGTAATGATGGTCAATTAGAAATCCACAACACCCCAGAACAGTAGATTGGATGATGGTTGCTGTGGTTATGTGGTTGCTGGTAATGGCGATCACAGGGCCCCCAGAGATGCATCCCCCACAGCATTCTGCTGCCCCCTGCTCTGCCAGCAGAAGTGAGGTCAAAGACCCCCTAATGGCCTAACTGGAAGACCCATAACTAGACGCTCTGTGCCCGAGTTCTGTTGTTTTGGCCTACAGACCTCCGGCACAGAGTGTCTACACTGCACTACAGCAAATGTCTCATCCTCGGCTACTGCAGCTGGCCGCGCAGTAGCCGAGGATGAAACGTCCTTCTCGGCATGCGGCCCCATACTTCTCTGTATGCAACCTGCAGGCCGCATGTCATCGAAAATGGCTATGCGTGTCAGTGCTGACACGCGTGTCATATGTTCGCCATCACGGTGCTATGGGAACATGATAAAATAATACTTTTTAATCAGGACTGGCCTATAAAATCCAGTATGTGGGATCTCTGTGGCTATAGGAGCCCAGAGGAAGGAGGGAAAATCCACAGAAATTAGCTGGCCTGGGCCAGGCTGGGGATCAAATCAACATACTCTACACAGCAATATGCTAAGGATTCCATTTCCAAGCCCAGATTTGAGTGGATGGAGTATACCAACACTTGTTGAGCAAATATGTACCATGTGATGGATCCCTGACATAGTTTTCACATTTATTTAACAAAACACCGAATTTCTTTCTTACAATTGCCTTATGAAGGAGGTCTTAGAAATGAAGAAATTTAGGTTCAAAGATTCAATAACGAACCTAAGGTCAGTAAGGGATAAGGGATCAGCATTGTGTCAGGTTCCAATGTCCGTGCTTGGTTCCCAGTCTTGCAGGGGCAAGGCGGAAAAGGGGCCAGGGAAAGCGGACAGCCCAACCGGCCTGGGATGTGTTCTCAGCCAGACTGGCTCTGGGCTGGAGAGTCAATGGGGGGAGGGGGGGAATGGCTCTGGGCTGGAGAGTCAATGGGGGGAGGGGGAGACCAAGATGCCTCCTGGCGTTCACCTGACAGAAGAGTAGAATGAGCCACCTGAGTTCTCCAGAGCCTGCATCTCCAAACACGGGTGCTCTGATATGCTCCTGCTGACGTCGGTCTATGCAGTAACAGATGCCCTGGATGCTGGCAGAGGGTGGGCGGATCTTGCTGCGGCCCAGACCTTTGGGGGCTACCACAACTCCCAAAGCTGCCCTGCGCTCCCCTCTGCAACTTGAGGGCATCGGAACCAGTCCGCCCAACCCTGCTGGTAGGTCCGCAGGGAGGAGGGCGGGGATTTCGTACGGTCAGGACTACAAGTCCCACAATGCTCCGGATAGCGGCGGCGGAGAAGGGGTGGGGGTGTCTTCAGGTGTCTTCGATCTCGGCGCCTCCCGCCCGGAAGTGCCCTAGGGTCCGCTATGGAGCCGGTGGAGCCGGGCGGTGAGTCCCCGAGCCGCGCCCGCGCCCACCCCGCCTCCCCGAGCTCTAGCAGCCACCCGCGCTCCCTATCCCGGAATCGCCCGTGCCCTCCTACGCCCGGGGGCTGCGGGGGGGGCGGGGGGCGATGGGATAATTGGGCATGGGGAGGCCGAAGTCCCGGACTCCGAGCTGGATCCGGGGTCCATCAGGGGGCTGGGTTTGGAGAGGCTTCCCGAGGCGCGGAGTCGTGCCGCCGCAGGGTGGGGCCGAGTTGGTGGGGGGTGGCAACCTTAGGAGGCTCCAGAATGCCAAAGGGCGCAGTTTGACTTTTGGTGCTGGGAACTCCAGGGAAGCCGTCCGCGTGGGTGGGTGGGGTTTGGGTACTTGGTAAGAGGGCGGCGGCATAGAGGCCCTTTTTCTTCCCCCTGGAGAAACTTTAGCAACGGAGCAGGAGCTAAGTTTTGGGGTAGATAAGCAGCTTTGGGTGAAATTGGTGAAGGAACAAATTTTGAGATGAAACAGACGGAAGAATAGGTAAGATTTAGGGTGAAGTTTGGTGGGGGTTGAATTTAGGGGAGAGGTTGCTGGGAAGGTCAAGGCACCTTATCTCTAGATATGTTTGGGTAAATTTGGGAGCTGGTTAAAGACCTACAACTCAATTACAAAAGTTAGGACTTGGAATTTGGTGATGGGAAGGGGCACTTGAAGCAAGTTTGGGGCAACTGGAGTCCAAACAGTCTGTGCCCTGGGCTGGGGCTTGGGTAAGGGGACAGAGTGAGGACGGTGGGAAAGTGGGGTGGCGTGGGGTCAGGAGCCTGTTGAAGTTCAGAGAGCTGTTGGCCCCTGTGAGCCAGCCCCTCAACCCCTATGGGTTCTTTGTGCCTCTCCAGCTCAGTAGCGCTGCGGGCAAGGCGGGTGCCATGGCCCTGATTGAAGGGGTGGGTGATGAGGTGACTGTCCTTTTCGCGGTGCTTGCCTGCCTTCTGGTGCTGGCTCTCGCCTGGGTCTCAACACACACATCGGAGAGCGCTGACCCACTGCCCCAGCCATCAGGGATCCCAACACCAGCGCAGCCCAGCGAAGCCATGGTGGTCACCGACACTGTCAGAGGAGAGGCCCCAGGAGCCGAGACCTCCAGCCTGAGACACAGAGGTCAGGCTGCACATCCAGAGCCTGGCACAGGGCTCCCAGCAACGACACCACCACCGTCAGACTCCCCCCAGGAGCCTCTGATACTTCGGCTGAAATTCCTCAATGATTCAGAGCAAGTGGCCAGGGCCTGGCCCCACGACACCATTGGCTCCCTGAAAAGGTAAGCGGGGATGAGGAAAGGAACAAATGCTAAGGAGTGGGTGGGAGTGATCATAAACCTGGAAGGGCCACCAGAGACACTGGAGACTTCCCCTGTGTTTTATAGATGAGGGGACCCAGATGCCCAAATCACACACTGTACTGTTCCCCCGTAAAGGAGGGGACCCCCTTTGTCGCCATGACCTGGGTGCTGGTGGGGTGGAGGACAGGTGAAGCGTGGGAGTATTATTCTGGGCAAGGGACTAGGATTGCCTGAGGCCTGCTCTGTTACCAGGTCCCTCTCTCCTCAGGACCCAGTTTCCTGGCCGGGAGCAGCAGGTACGACTCATCTACCAAGGACAGCTGCTGGGAGACGACACCCAGACCCTGGGAAGCCTTCACCTGCCTCCCAACTGCGTTCTCCACTGCCACGTGTCCACACGGGTCGGTCCCCCACACCCTCCCTGCCCACCGGGGTCAGAGCCAGGACCCTCCGGGCTGGAAATGGGCAGTCTGCTGCTCCCCCTGCTGCTCCTGCTGCTGCTGCTGCTCTGGTACTGCCAGATCCAGTACCGGCCCTTCTTTCCCCTGACAGCCACTCTAGGGCTGGCCGGCTTCACCCTGATCCTCAGCTTCCTGGCTTTTGCCATGTACCGCCCGTAGTGCCTCCGCGGGCTCTTGGCAGTGTGGCTGGCCCCTCAGGACCTTGGTCCCCACCACGCCGTGGGAGCTGCTGTCTGCCCAGGCCCACCTCTCTGGCCTGTCTCCTCCCACTACCCCGGAGCCCAGCCCTGCGCTGCAGAGCACTCCAGGGGCAGGTGGAGCCCCCTCTCTGTGACCTCCATGGCTCTGAGCCACCTTCGGGGCCTGCGGGCTCTCAGCCACCACTGACCGTGGGCTCCTCCGGGTCAGCCAGCTGCTGTCGCTGCCTTGGCCCTGGGCAGAGCGGGGCCGCACCCCTGGGCCCGGCCTAGTGTTCTGCTTGAGGACCCAGCCACCTCTAGTCCCTGATTGCTCCTAGTGCTGATTTGGGACCCAAGGACCCTGGGGGGGGGTGGGAGGGGCCGAGGGAGTTCTCTGGAACTTGTGCAGATTAAACAACTGTGAAGTTTTCACTCTCGGTGTGTGTCTGCGCGTGTGGACCCGTGGGGGCAGGAGCTCTTGCCCACTGGGAGGAAAGGAGTGAGGGCACGGGCTGAGCCCCCGCCTGCCCAGCCCTCCAGGCCCGCCGCGAGCCGCCCTCGCCTCTCCACTGCCCGGTGCTGGCCCCGGCCCCGCCCCCGACGCCGCCTGCGCAGCTGCCCGGAAGCGGGGGGCGGGGCTGGCGGCGCCCAGCGCGCAGGGCCTGATGGGAGCCACGTCTCTGCTGGCCGAGGACTGAGCGGCGATTGGCGTCCGGGGGCTGCTGGGAAGATGGCGGGCTCGGTGGCAGGTCGATGAGGAGGCCGCGGAGGGAGCTCGGCTCCCGGGCCCCAAGACCCACTGAGGGAGCGACCTGCGCGGGGCCTGGGGAGTCATGTAGGGGCGGCACCTGCGGGGCGGGCCGCGGGAGGGCTGCGGGAGTTGGTGTTGGCGACAGTGACCAGGTCTCTTGGGGGTCCCCGGCCCGGGTGGGTGTGGGGGCCCCTGACACCGCCGACTCCGCGCCTCTGCAAACCTGTGCACTCGGGCTCCACGGGCGTCCTCCGTGGTGGGCGCGGCGCGCTCGGTTCACAGGCGAGAAGGCTTAGGCAGAGAGAGAAGCCATTGGTCCAAGGTCACGCAGCTGGTAAGTGGGAGCACCCAGCATGGAACCCAGGACCGTCCGGCTGCGGAGCCCGCGTTCCACCTTCTGTGCCGCCGCCGCCTCCTGCGGGAGGGGGAGGTGGTCTGGAGGGCCTGTCGCCGGGGCGATCTAGGCTCCAGGCTGGGCGCAACCACTAACCAGATTCATGACCCCGGGCTTAACTTAACCCCTTCACCTCTCTGGGTCTTGGTTTCTCCACCTGTGAAATCGAGGTAATGCCAGTCTTGCCTTACCCCGCCCCCCATAGGCGTGTAAGGAGGAGGATCAGAGAAGATAATGCATGTGGAATTGCTTTGTAAATATCCCTACGCTGAGAATACTGAAGGATTGTGATTGCTGTTTGCAAGGATGAAAGGAGGCAAAGAGAGAGGGGCGGGTGGGGAAGAGGACCAGGGCAGTCACAAAGAAAGCTGAGCATGACTCTGGTTTGCTCTGACCCTAGACCCCTCTGAATGGGGAGTGAGGTGAGGAGTAGATAGCAGGCTTTTCTCCCCTTTGGAGAAAACCTCACCCCCTTTTCTGGGCCGCCCTCAGGGTCTCCATCACCCAACTCCATGCTTCGAGTCCTGCTTGCTGCCCAGGCCTCTGCTGCTCAGCTGTCTGGCCTGCTGCTGTTCCCACCAATACAGCCCTTCTGTCTGGGGCCCAGCAAGTGGGGGGACCAGCCTCCTGGAGGAGGCCCCCACACAGGTCCGGTGCAGGGGCTGCAGCGGCTCCTGGAACAGGCAAGGAGCCCTGGGGAGCTGGTGCGCTGGCTGGGCCAGAACCCTACCAAGGTGCACGCCCACCACTACCCAGTGGCACTTCGTCGTCTGGGCCAGCTCTTGGGGTCTCAGCCCCGGCCCCCGCCTGTGGAGCAGACCTCACTGCAAGACTTGAGTCAGCTCATCATCCGAAACTGTCCCTCCTTTGATATTCACACCATCCGCGTGTGTCTGCACCTTGCAGTCTTACTTGGTGAGGAGGGCTGCCTGGGGGTGGGTGCTAATGAAAGAACAGAGAAGAGCAGTAGAGGACCCTAGATCACTGACAGAATTCACCTCTTAGGCTTGCCAGAGTAGCCACACCGACCCACTGTGGCTCTCCCACACAGGCATCCGGAGTCAAGCAGCATTTGCTGCAGCCTTAGGGTGCTGCCTCAGATTCCTACCATGGTGCTCTAGAAGCCCCCACAATTTGTCACCAATAGAAGGAGATGAGAACATATTTGCCATCTTTGCATAAAGCCTTCCCCATAAGCTGTTCTATCCCTTAGTTCACATGGTATTTCACATTTCTCCAGTGTTTCCACTTACACTATAGTAAACCTTCCAGCCTAGGAAACAGAGATGAGAGAGAGAGGAGAACTACCTCTCTACCAGGATTGGAGCAAAGCAGAGCAGCTCCATTATTGCCAAGATTGCCTTCTCTGACCCTCTCCCTCTCAGGCTTCCCATCAGATGCGCCCCTGGTGTGTGCCCTGGAGCGGGAGCGAAAGTTCCGCCTCCCTCTGAAGCCTCATCCCCCTCTGCAACCTGTCCTTCGCGGTGGGCAAAGGTTGGAAGCTGCTCTGAGCTGCCCCCACTTTCTGCGGCATCCACAGCAGCACCTCATCCGAAGCTTGGCAGGTGCTGGAGGGGTTTAAAGGCAGGTTGGGGGTCAGGGGCCAAGGAAGAGGCAGGTGGTGGAGTCTGGGCTAAGGTGGACACTAGTCTGAAGGTCTGGCCTAAGGGTCCAGTGTGATAGGCTGTTCTTCACAGAGGCCAGGCCAGAGGAAATGACTCCCCACGCGATGGTGCTCCTGGCCCAGCACCTGGCCCGACATCGGTTGCGGGAGCCCCAGCTTTTGGAATCCATTGCTCATTTCCTGGTGGTCCAGGAAGCCCAGCTCAACAGCAAGGTGGGATTGCCTCCCATGATTCCCAGACACCCTGTCAGGCTCAGCCTCTGTCCAGCTTGATTGGCTGCTGTGTCCTACAGCAAACAACCAAGCCAGGCCCTATCCCCAGGGTTCCATCTTTGCTCACATCCTCCTTGGCTTCACTTTCCAGCACGTGCAGCCCTCCAAGCACTCAGCATTGGCTTAACGTCATTGATCCCACTCGTCTAGGCCTGCGGGGCCAGGCCCCATAGCAATATCTCCTCTGCTTGTTTGGTGATTGATTGCATGGGGCTCAAGACACTGCTTACGCCACAAACTTGTGGTATATGCCAGGCAGAGGGATGGCTCCGCCCTTGCAGTGATGGTCTAAACGCAGATCAAGCCTCCCTGAGGCTCACCTCGTCAAGGGCTCTAGAGAGTGTTTCATGCCAGGTGATGGCTGCTCTCCCTCTACAGGTGGTACAGAAGTTGGTCCTGCCCTTTGGGCGGCTGAACTACTTTCCCCTGGAACAGCAGTTTATGCCCTGCCTTGAAAGGATCCTGGCTCGAGAAGCAGGAGTGGCACCCCTGGCCACTGTCAACATCTTGATGTCACTGTGCCAGCTTCAGTGCCTGCCTTTCCGAGCCCTGCAGTTTGTCTTTTCCCCAGGTTTCATCAACCACATCAGTGGTGCGCAAACAGGAAGGCTGGCTGGGACCTGGAGGGCTGGTGGGTAGAGAAGGTGTGAGTCTGCAGCCCAGCAAACCTCAGTGTCCTTGCCTGTAGGCACCCCTCATGCCCTGATTGTTCGGCGCTACCTCTCCCTGCTGGACACGGCTGTGGAGCTGGAACTCCCAGGATACCAGGGTCCCCGCCTTCCCCGAAAGCAGAAAGTGCCCATCTTCCCCCAGCCACTCATCACTGACCATGCTCGCCGCAAGTACAGGTGGATGGGGCAGCTTGGGGAGGGGAGGGACCAGCCCAGAAGCAGCAGAGCAGAAAGGCCAGAGAACTAGGACCTTTTTAGGCCGGTACTCAGCAGTCATAATCACATGGGCCTTGAAGCAACAAAGGCCTAGGGCCATGGTGGCGAACCTATGGCGTGTGTCAGCACTGACACGCGGCCTCATGCGGCCGCATGCAGAGAAGTATGGTGTTTTCCTCAAAGTGACACACCACCCGAGTTACGTTCGGTTTTTTGGCGAATTTTGACACACCAAGGTTGCCCATCACTGGCCTAGGGTCACAGAGCTGGGGGTGGGGAGAGCACCAGATTCCTGGGCCTTCCTGCTATCGGTGTTCCACTCCCCTCAGTCACAAGGATATAGTGGCGGAGGGACTGCGCCAGTTGCTGGGGGAGGAGAAATACCGCCAAGACCTAACCGTGCCTCCAGGTTATTGCACAGGTGAGCTCCACGTATGTGGGCGGGCAGCAGGCTGACATGGAGCTGTCGTTAAAACCAGTGGCCCTTTCTCTTCTCCCACCTTTCAGACTTCCTGCTGTGTGTCAGCAGCTCTGGTGCTGTGCTTCCTGTGAGGACCCAGGACCCTTTCTTACCTTACCCTCCCAGGTCCTGTCCCCAGGGCCGGGCTGCCTCTCACCCCATTACTCAAGACCCTGCCCAGAGGTAAGGGAAGAGGGCAGGAGGGCCTTCCCTGCCCGCACGGACAGCGACCCTGAGCCCAGCCCGCTCTCTCCAGGGTGGTGCTGCTGCTGCAGGAGCGCTGGCATTTCTGCCGGGACAGCAGGGTGCTGCTGGGCTCGCGGGCCCTGCGGGAACGGCACCTGGGCCTGTTGGGCTACCAGCTTCTGCCGGTGAGCCTCCCCGCCCCGCCCCTGGTGATCCTGTGTCCCCACTCCCGCACCCTCAGGGCTTGTGGATAACCTGTGCCTCTCCCCACAGCTACCCTTTGAGGAACTGGAGTCACAGAGAGGCCTGCATCAGCTCAAGAGCTACCTGAGACAGAAACTGCAAACCTTGGGCCTCCGCTGGGGTCCCGAAGGGGGGTGAGGGGAGGCACATGAGGTTCACGATGGCTCCCCTTTGTGGGGGGGGTGAGCAGTTTGCACTTTGGCTCCCTCTGTTTTTGTTCATTAAAGTTCCTTCCTTCTTCATTGCACATCTTGTTTCTGGGACGGGGAGCAGACTGGGTATCCCCACTTCTTTTCCATTCATGCCCCACCCCTCATACAGAGACAGAAGGCCAAGGATAGGTGGGGGCTGAAGCACTTTACTGTAGGGAGAGGGGGGAGCAGAAGGGGAAGGGGACTTTAAATTAATCACTTAAATAAAAATGAGGAGGGAAGGGGATGGGAGAGCATCCCTAGCCCGTTCCCTCTGTCCATCGTCCGTCCCGGCAGCAGCTACACAGGCATGGGCATCTCATTGTACTCGTCCACACCCTCCCGCTCATCAAACACGGGCTCTGCCTCATTGGCGTCCAGCTGTAGGGGAGGATGGAGTCAGGACCTGGGCAGGGACCAGAAAAGGGGCTTGGGGAAGGAGGGCAGGTAGCCTTACACATTTCATCTCTCGATCCGTGAAGATGCGGGTGAGCACCACCATGCGCAGAGGCACTGTGAGGATGAGGATGAAGGGGAAAGCCAGGGAGGCCTCTGTAGACATGACAGCCCAGAGCAGGGCCAGGCAAAGCAGCTGCAGGGCTGTGAACAGGTGCATACGGAGGGTCCGGACCTGGGGGTGGCAGGGTGGGATGAGACGGGTGGGATGAGATGGGTGGGATGAGACGGGTGAGCTCAGGTTTCTCCCCAGCCAAGAGCCCTGGTCCCTGGTGGGACATCAGGTTCTGTTACATCCAGAGGAAGGCTGACCCCTTTCCTCTCCACAAGGGTGGAGACAGAAGTGCCTTCTTGGGTGCACACCAGAGCCCGGTCTGCACAGACTGAATGGTGACTGGCCACAGTGGGCAGAGGGGGGGCTGGAGGGTGGCCCATGCAGCCCTTCTGAGTGGGGGTCTCACCTTCTTCACATAGGTGACATCTGGGTGGTGTTTGGGCGGCATGAGCAGCAGGTGCAGCCGCTCATAGAATTGGATCCCGTTGAGGGAGGTGACCCCCATGTAGAGGAAAATCCCGAAGAGCACGGCCAGGGGTATCTGCCGGAGTAGGTCCCCGATAACCATGGAGAGGCCTGGGGAGGAGGGGAGAAACAGCTGTCCCCAGGGCTCCACCCGCAGTAGACCCGGGGCCCCGCCAGGACAGGCAGGGGCAAGAGGTGAACATACCCACAAGCAGGGCAACTAGCAACCCTGTCACCCGTTGCTCCTTGACCTCTTGGATCTTGGGCTTGTCCCCGGGAGCCACCGCCTTGCTCATGACGGTCAGTGCGTTGGCATGAGTGACAGAGCGGACGGTGGCAGCAGCCAACCAGGGCAGGCCAAAGACAGCACAGATGCCGCCCATGGCCACAATGAGCAGCAGGTCCAGGTGGAAGCCGGAGCCCTTCTGCAGCATGCGCTCCTTCTTGGAGATGATCAGCCTGAGTGGGACAGGTGCTCACTGAGCCTGGGGCCAACTCAACAGGCAGGGTCTCTCCAGAGAGCCCAGCCAATTGCTTCTGATTTTGGAACCTGATGGTTCCCACCCATTCCATCCAACTCAGAGTTCCATCATGGAACCAGTGCTTTCTGCATGCCCTGGCCTGCAGGACAGCTCCAGCCCGGACTGGGCCATGCCAGCAGACAGCAGCTGGGTCTCCTGCCATCTACAAATAAACTCCAGGTTGGCAACCTGGGTGCCCCTCACCCCTGCAGCCCCTCGCCAGGGCTCTGGCCCAGCCACACCGCCAGGTGGCTCCTGTCTGCACAGCACCCCCTTGGCTAGGGCCACGCACGTGGTGATCTGCGTCTCCATGAAGATGAGGATGAAGACCAGGACCGCAGGCAGCAGGCTGGCCACCATCATCCACACGGGGAAGGCGCTGTTCTCACCCAGCGGGTTGATGACCCAGCCCCGCTTTTCTGGGGCTGTCACCGAGAATCCACTGGGCACGCTCAGCTTCTGCAGGACAGAGGTGGGGCTGGTGAACCTGGGTGCAAGCGCCTTGAGCCGCACAGGCAGGGTGAGCCCTGAGGATGTGCCATGGAAAAGGCCCATCTGCCCCGAGAGGAGACGGCTCTGGGGCTGGGGGCCGCAGAGCAACACCCAGAGCTCAGTGCCAGGCGGCACCTTCTCACGGCCGTGTGTGCTCTGCCTTACCTGGGTGTAGGTGTCCTCGATACTGTAATCCACAAGTACCATGATGAGGATTGCGATGGGCACCCCAAAGTCCCCAATTACCCGCCGCACCTGTGGGCAAGCGCCATGCTCAGACCAGAGGCTTCTCCTCATCCCCCTCCCCAACCCTCAGCTCCCGCCTCCCTCAGGCCTCCGGACCACACACCCGGCCAGGGAAGAACCGGCTGTTCTTGAATTTTCGCAGGAAGAAGGCAATGAAGAAGGTGCCGGCCATGAGCACCAGTGACAGCAGCGCTGTGTTGGGCTGGCCCCGGGGCCTGCCCTGCCCGGAGGACTGGGTCGCGCTCCCATTCCCTGGCCCCAGCAAGGCTCCCGCCCCAGTCCAGGTGGCATTAGCGTCGCTGTCCACTTCAGAGCTGTTGGAGACTGAACAGCCATGGAGGGGGTGTTCCTTGAAGATCTGGAGAGGACAAAGGACCCCATCAGCAGATTTCCGAGCTCAGCTATATGGCGAACAAGTGGGCGGGATGGCCAGCCTGCGCTCAAGTTGTCCTTGTTGGTTAAGAAAACATTCCAGCCTTCATCTGTTTACTCAGGGGTAGAGCATCGGCCCGAGCATCGGCCCGAGGATTACAGGGTCTCGGATCGGATTCGGCCAAGGGCATGCACCTTGGTTGTAGGCTCTATCCCCAGCCCCAGGAGGGGGCACAGGCGGGAGGCAGCCAACAGATGTGTCTCTTTCACATCAATGTTTCTTTCTCTGGCTCCCCTTCCCTTCCGCTCTCTGAAAAATCAATGAAAAAATATCCTCGGCCGAAACCGGTTTGGCTCAGTGGATAGAGCGTCGGCCTGTGGACTGAAAGGTCCCGGGTTCGATTCTGGTCAAGGCATGTACCTTGGCTGCGGGCACATTCCCAGTAGGGGGTGTGCAAGAGGCAGCTGATCGATGTTTCTCTCTCATCGATGTTTCTGACTTTCTATCCACCTCCCTTCCTCTCTGTAAAAAATGAATAAAATATATTTTTTAAAAAATATCCTCAGGTGAGGATTAACCAGCACCACAACAAAGCTATTAGCAAGAAACGAACCCAGAAGACCAGATGTGAGCACAGGAACCCTGAGGACGAAGAGAGGCTGCTCTAACTCGGGAAGGAGCTGCGGAGTGTGGCTCCACCCAGGCCTGGAGGAGCAGGATGTGGAGTGTAGGACGGAGCCTGTCACAGACAGGGGTCTGCGGACTGTAACCACGTCTGTCCTCTCAGAGGCTTTTTCCTTTCTACATTTCTAGGTTGTTTACCACTTTAACAAAAGTGATTACTTTGTCATTAAAAATGGTTTTTAGATTGATCTCAAACCTGGGTGTGTACTGATGAGCCGGTGGGACTTGTGGGGAGGCAAGAGGAAACACCAGCCCACGCTCTGTAGGCACAATGGACTGTGGCCGGGCTCTGAGCCCGCCGGGCCTCACGGCCAGCAGAGAGAACGAGGCCCACAACCCCGGCCCCTCCAGGCCCGGAGCCTCACTCACCTTAACTAACTTGTAGAAGGTCTCATAGATGAAGATGAGGGAGATGAGGAAGGCAAAGATCTCCTGGGTGAAACGGGAGACAAAACGCACCAGGAAGCTCCCCTCCAGGGCCACCATGAGCAGGGCCAAAAGCACCAGCCAGAAGCCAATCCACACTCGGCCCACAAGGTACTCCAGGTTGTTGCTGTTGCAGAACTGAGGGGCAGGGATGGGAGAAGGTCCAGTCAGGTCCAAGGCCGGGGCTAGTGGGCCGGGCATGTCCCGGAAAGAGGAGGGCCACCCCAAGTGGCCTGTGGCCCCTCACCGAGAAGAAGGCCTCCTCAAAGACCAGCAGGGGCCCCGAGAAGCCGATCACCAGCAGCGGCTGGGCGCCCAGCAGGCAGAAGACCACACCCTGGAGCGCTGTGGACATGATCAGCTCCGACACCCCTATCAGGTCCTGCGTCTTCTCTCCTGGGATGGCAGGAACCAGCTCAGGAGCTGGCAGCCGACCCTGTGTGCTCCCCGCCACTCCGCACATCCCCGCGCCCCTCCCCCCCCCCCCGGCCTCTCCTTACCCAGCAGGCCCCCGAAGGTGATGGCAGGAGACAGGGCTGCAAAGTAAATGAAGATGACGGCAGCCAGGCACTGGGGGTCGAGCGCATCCCGGAAGTCACTCAGGTAGTGGGGATAGCGGCGCCGCACATCTCGGATCAGCCCCCCAAAGGGACGGCCTGTCCGCCGAAGGGGATCGTCTTCCACTGTGTCTGTCGCCTCTACCATCTGCAGGAGCGCTGCAACCCAGGCCTCCGTCAGGGTGCACGCGGCAGCTCCCGCCCGCCCTGCTCTCCCCGAAAGGCACCGACCACCCAACCCGTGCCCCAAGCAGCCCCAGCCTGCACTGGCCCGTACCCTTATCTTGGGCAGACTTGGGCTCCAGCCCAGCCCCGGGGGGCAGCAGCCGGCCCTGCTCCTCCCGCTTCTTGAGCATTTGGCGCTGGAAGTGAGCGACAGATCGCAGCAGCTCCTCGCCCTGCACCTCGGAGGGCGGCAGCACCACACTGCAGTCCAGGAAGGCGTTGATGGCAGTTAGCAGGTCCTCCCGTTCGTCTGCCAGGTAGGCTGCCTCGTGGAATTGCTGCCAACGCAGGACAGGGGCTGGTGAGGGCACCCAGCGAGGGCCAGGGGTCTGGGGCCAGGCTGGGCTCCGGGCTGGGGCTGACCTTGTCAGACATGAGGGTGGAGATGGAGCGGCCGATCTCATGGTAGTCCATGTTGGCGCTGCTCGGGCCCAACAGCAGGAAGAGGAAACGCACGGGCACAGGCACCTCCAGCACCGCGTCCAGCTCCACTGCCTCCCGCAGCCGCACAAAGGCCATGGTGGGCCGGGAGAGGAACTCCACGCAGCCTGGGGGCACAGGGCCATCATGGGCAGGGGCAGGGCGCAGGCCACCTTCCGGCCCCACCCCCAGGGGTAGCACTGAGGCAGGCCTGCCGTCAGGACCCCTCTCCCCACATACCCACAAGGACCACCGTAGCCTCGGCATTCTCGGGGATCTTCTCCAGCAGTTTCAGCTCGTGCTTGGACTTAGAGCGAGTGATGCCGGCCGTCGGGGCTGGAGGCGGCAGCTCACGCTGGGGATGCAGAACGGAGCTCAACCCAGCCTGCTTGCGGCCCTGCAGCCACTGTGCTGGCCAGACCCGGGCAGGGCAGACTCACCTCTCGCTCCACCTCCAGCCTGGTCTCGGGAACACCTCCAATGAGAGGCTCGGTGACGTGAGGGTCGCTCTCAGCACCCTGGCCATGGTGATGCCCCAGCAGAGAGCCCAGGGAGCCGGCCGAGATGTTTCGGGGGAAGGAGAATTCCTTCTCGTCACTCGGGTGGCTGGTGGGGCGGAGCGGCGGTAAGAAGCGTTGGCGACGGGCTGGGGCCGCGGGGGGGGCGCGGGGGGCCTCACCTGTGTTTCAGCAGCAGGGCGCGCAGCACGTTGGCTCTGTCCTCAGCCTGGATCTGGTCGGAGATGACCATCTGCTCCACCACTTGGTGGGCCACCCCCGGCAGGGTCTGCTGGTCCAGGTCCAAGAGCACAGCCCCTGGAAGAAGGATGATTTAGGGAGACCCTCAGGAAAGAAAGTGTAGGGCTGGGGGAGAGCTGGGGACAAGGGTGCAGCCAGGTGAGCGCAGCTCAGGGGACGGTGAGCAGGGCTTGAGGCCCAAGTCTCATTGCCTCTCTGACCTGTTCCTTCCTACTCCTCACCCCCAGGAATGTTGTGGGGCTCGGCAGAGGCCTCAGAACCCCAGCTATCAGAGTGGGAACCTGGGCCACAAACTGCCCAGGAACCCCTCCCAGGAAGCAGGCGGACCCACGCGGGTCCAACAGCTCCTCACTGTGAGGAAGTTCCTCCTGCAGCAAGCTGCACGCTGCCGCCCAGCATCCACTCCGGGTCCTAGCTGCCCTCTGGAGCACCACAGTGCAGCTCTGACCTTGCCCCATCTGAAGACGACCCCTCCACTGGCTCCTCAGCATCCCTCATCCAGCAGCTGCTCACAAGGCACTACTAGACCTCTCCCCACAGGTCACTCCTCTGAGCTGCCATTTCATACAGCAGCAAAAGTCCTTTTAAATATATTTTTACTGACTTCAGAGAGGAAGGGAGAGGGAGAGAGGGATAGAAGCATCAATGATGAGAGAGAATCATTAATTGGCTGCCTTCTGCACGCCCCCTACTGGGGACCAAGCCCTCGACCAGGAATCGAACCACTGAGCGCACCCGCTGGGCAGAGCAGCGGAAGTCTTTTTAGAAGTCACCAGGTCACGTTTCTGTCCAGGCCGACTTTCAGAACACAGGACTGAAGAACAACGGAACAGAAAGCCTCTGCGCAGCCGAAACGGAGATCGCAGAGCCTGGCGATCAAGCACCGCAAGCCTCGCTCGGCTCTCCACTCCTCGCCTGGACAGTCTGACAGCAGCTCGGCACTAGGCCTCCTGACAGTCACTGAGAGTGCCTCCCGGGGGCGGGGGAGGGGACAAGCAACGAGCAGAAACGGCGGATGCACAGCTCCAGAGGCTGCATCTGTGTCATGTAAATCAGGGTTTACACCGGCTTACAGATAGGACTATTTCGGAAAGTGTTCCACCAAACCTGTCAAAAACCCTGTCAGCATCCGAAACATACCAGCTTCGGTATTGGAAAGTGTCACTTAGAGCCCTGGCTGGTTTAGTTCAGTGGACAGAGCATCAGTCTGTGGATTGAAGGGTCCCGAGTTCGATTCCGGTCGAAGTCACAGGCCCGGTTGCGGGCTCCATCCCTAGTGGGGGGTGTGCAGGAGGCAGCCAATCAATGATGCTCTCTCATCACTAATGTTTCTATTTCCCGCTCTCCCTTCCTCTCTGAAATCAATACAAATATCTTTTTAAAAAGTGTCACTTAGACAGAGTGGAGCGTCAGTCCTGCAGTACCAAGGACAGGAATGGCGGCTGAGGGACATCTCGGAGGAGGTTTCCTCCGGGCTCTGGTGACATCGGTCATGTTGCTCCACACGAATGTGGGGCCGTTTGCTTCTCAGAGGACAGGCCTGAGGGAGGGAGGTGTGTCCTGAGGCAAGGACAGGCGGGGAGGAGGGCAGAGCGGTACCGTGGGCCAGCGTGCGGCGGAGCTCCAGGAGGCTGCGGAAGGACAGGGAGGCCACGTGGGGCTTCCCCCAGCGCTCAGTCTCCTCCTCCACATCCTCTTCGAATTTGATCCAGCGCGCCGTCTCCCGCCACTGGGGCTCCTGGTTTTTGTCCAGCAGCAACTCATTCAGCTCCACAAAAACCTTGAGAGGAGATGAGAGGGCACGGCAGGGTCAGAGCCACGGGGGTTCCCAGGGACTGCTCTCAGACCTACACTGTCGAGATGGGAGTGTGTGACTCTGGACAGCACAGGGCATAAGCACGGAGTCTTAGTGAGTTCCTATCCAATCGGAGACTTGCTTTCTCTCATCTGTCAAATGGGGGCAAGACCACCCACCTCAAAGGGCCTTCAGGGGGATTAAAAGAAAAAGCACACCAAACACCGAGCACAGCACACAACTCGCGTAAGTACTGGGCGAACAGCCGCCACACACACGCACACACAATAGTGCATGATTCCACTTACATGCATTCAAGAACTGGCAAACTAATTGAGAACAACAAAAGAGTAGTCGCCTCTGAGGGTGCTGACTGGGCGGAGGTGAAGGAGCCTGCCGTATGCAGGAAACGCCCCATGTCTCGTGGAGTGAGCCAGCTAAGTGCCATTGAGCACTTAGCCCAAGTTCACTTTACTGTATGTCTATTAGACCTCAATAAAACAGTTAAAAAATTCCACCGGAAGGGTCAGGGTTCGGGACCGTAGCCTTGGAGTCTAAGAGGGGCAGCATCGCTAAGTCACCGAGTGGCCTTGGCCAGCCACTGCCCCTGACTTATGGCTGACGCCGCCTGGGCCACCGTCTTTACAGGCTGTGGGGGGGCCCATGAGTCAGAAGTCACTGGGCTCTGGCAAACGGAGTCCAAGGCTCTGCAGAGCTGTCTCTAGTCCAAAGGGTCCACAGACACCGCACTGCCAGAGTGGCCATGACAGACAGGAACAGTGTGGAAGGAAACGCCCCCACCAGGACGGCGTGCCGGGGCTGGGGGCGGTCACTGCTGGTCTGAGAAGCAGGGGAAGAGGGGGCGGGCAGAGGATGGACGCGCGTGATGCCCAGAACCTGACCTCGTGGGGCTTGTGGGAGGCCCGGGGCCGGCCCCGAGGAGTGGGGCCGGGCTCA
Source organism: Antrozous pallidus (assembly GCA_027563665.1). Lineage (NCBI taxonomy): Eukaryota > Metazoa > Chordata > Mammalia > Chiroptera > Vespertilionidae > Antrozous > Antrozous pallidus. The sequence continues at coordinate 5,692,225 of CM050521.1, forward strand.
CGTCCTTCCCGGCCACTCTGCCCGGACCCTTTGGCGTTCTTCCGGACCAAGTGTCGCCGAACCCCAGGCACATCCTCAAACCGGTGACCTAGGGGGCAGACGGGCAGGATCAGGCCCCCCTTTCTCTTCACCCTGTTCCCACAAGCACTAGGCTTGGCCCAGGCCCGGCACTCACTCTTCATGAGGTCCAGGTCGGCTGTGGCCAGTGTCTGGGCCTCGCTCTCATCCGTGGGGACCCGGGGCAGCAGTGCCTGCTCGACACCCGTCATGCTCCCGATGCGCCTCCGCTCCTGCAGGTTGTAGCTGCGGTGCCCGGGCTGCGCTTTGGCCAAGGGGCGCCCCGAGGCACCTCCATCATCACCTCCCGCTGTGCCGCCGGCCACTGCCACCACCTCTTCTGCCACGGCTCTGGACAGACGGAGCAGCCATGAGACAGAGGAGGCCAGGCCCCCTCCCCTCAGCCGGGAGCGTGCAGGAGGACCCCACCCCCCCAGCGCCCCACTCTAGGGCGTGCAGTTGTGAAAGAGGGAGGATTCTGGAAGCACGCTGTAGAGTTAAATGCAGTCCTCCCCTCTACTGGCTGTGCCCTGAGGACAAACTCCTGAGCAGCAGAACCGAGCTGAGGCAGTTCCTGTGGTGTGGGCAGGGGCCGTCTGAAGCCGCCACTCAGAACACTGCTGGCTTCCTGTGCCCCTCTTAGCACATCCCTAACCATGAACCCCAGAGGGCCCCAGGGTCCCAAATTTCTGACCTAAAGGGACAAAGTATATGAAAATGAGTTTTGAGAGCTCAAACAGCCCCTATAGTCATGAGGAAGATACAACTCCTCATCCAACTGCTGCTCCTGTCGTCCAATCAGATGTCTCCTTTCTCTCTGCCACTGCCAGGGACGTTTCTCAACCACTGTCCTGGTGCCTAGCACTTCCCACCGCATCCAGCCCCTGACCAGGACCCTTCGCCACCAGGCTTCCTCTGCCCATGCCCACCCTCAGTCCTCCTGGCTCTGCTCGCAGCCTTGCTCACAATCTGACTTACATTTGCAATGCCAGGCTTCTCTCAGGCCCCTCCACCTCCCACTGGCCCCCGGCTGCCCCCAGGCCAGTGCCTACAGTGAGACCCAGCTGGGGACCCAGCACTGCCTGCACCAGGAGCCTGTGCGCACCGAGGGGCACCGTGCCCTTCACTTCCCCGCAGCCCTAGTGCTGCCTGGCACCCAGAAACAACAGGTCCCTGATAGTAGTGACCTTGAGAACTAGTTCAAAGTGATTTCCTCCAGGCGGCCTTCTCTGACAACACCCCCAAACTCTAATCACCTGCTGTTGCTGATGCTGTGCCTGAACCAGGCTGTCTGGCATAGTAACTTGTTCTGGTAGCATTTCCTGAGATGACGACCAGGGTAGACTGGCAGCGCCCCAAGTGCAAAAGGGGTTCTCTTACTTCTCTTATGCCCTTAGGGCCCCAGGGGTGCCTTGAAGTCATCAGACCAGTCCCTGACCCAGAGCTTGACGAAGCCTGGGGCGAGGGGCTAGTGGGGGGTGGAGGAGCCAGCTCAAACCGCACATCTATTCCATTCCAGGCTATGCTATCCCTGCATCCTAACTCACACCACCCCTTAATCCCTGCACCCACCTTTCGAGAAAGGGTCTATGATTCTTGGTTTACAGATGGGGAAATGGGCTTAGAGAGGTGCTTGCCCAAATAGCTAGTGGGAAGCAGAACTGAAATTTAAACCCCAGTCTGATGATCCTAAGGCTCTGCCTCTTTTCTCAATCACCTGGCTGACATAGCAGGGGAGGTGTCTCTTTGGGGACACTTACCCAGTCTGGGCCCCTCTGGTGGCCTGGGGAGCTGCCTCCTGGGGAGGCAGTGGTGGAGGGGGAGAAGGACTGATCCTTTCCGCCTTCCGATCCGTGCCTTCATCCTCCTGGAGAAAGAACTGGAAAAGGGACCCACGTAGGCAGAGGGCCAGGCTGGAGACCCCACAGGGACCTCCCAGAGCCCTGCCCCGACTCACCTGCACGGAAGAGGGTGAGGAGGCAGGGGATGGCTGGGTGAGCGCCCGGGCCCCCTCAGCCTCACTGGCCTCGTCCTCATCCTCCTCTCCCTCCTCAATGGTAGGGGTCTCCCCAGTTGGGGAGGCTCCAGCTCGCCTTCGAGGCTTCCGTCCCGGGCCCTGGGGTGTCTTGCGGCGGCGGGTGTCCGGAGGCAGGTGGGTGGACAGCGGGTGATGGATGTGGTGGGAGGACTGCCGGTGATCTGCAGGGAGAGGGACCTGGCTGCCGGCAGGCACAGCCCCGCTCCCTGGCCCAGGACCCTCCTGGCCCAGCCCATGACCCTCCCGCCAGGCCCCCTGCCCCTTCCTTTGTGGGCAGTCAGGCCAGAGGCCCCCCGCCCCTCCTCAGAGCATCCCCCTCACATTCAAAGTCTTCCTCCCCATAGCAGCGGCCTGGCTCCTCCCCTCCTCGAGACCCTGTCTCCAGAAGGATCTCCTCGAACCGCTCCACGCCCAGGGTGCGGTGAAGCTCATCTTCCTCCTGCTCCGGGAACCCAGGCGCGGCAGAGCCCAGGCTCTCTGGCTCTGGCTGAGGAGGGAGGGACGGAGAAGACACAGGGGCTCAGCAGGAGGGCACACCGGAAACCCTGCCCTGTCTGGCGCTGGAGATCTAGGGAGCCTGTCCTCTCGAAGGCTGGGAACCGCCCTAGCTGGTCTGGCTCAGTGGATAGAGCACCGGCCTTCGGACTGAAGGAGCCCGGTTCGATTCTGATCGAGGGCACATGACTGGGTTGGGGGCTCCATCTGCAGGGGGCGGCGTGCAGGAAGTAGCCCATCAATGATTCTTTCTCATTGTTGATGTTTCTCTCTCTCTCTCTCCCTCTCTCTCTCCCTTTCTCTCTGAAATCAATAAAAAAAAATGCTGGGGACTCAGACCTTGCCCCCAGCAGCCTGTCCTCTGGTTCCACGCTCTCTGGACCTGGCTGTGCCCACCCAGGCAGTGAGGGCAGGGTCTGCTCCGGAAGCCTCAACAGAGGCCTGTGTGTGCAGCCCCGGCAGGGTGTGGAAACCTGTAAACTGGCAGCTCCGTGGCTGGCCGTGGACATCGCCTCTGGCCGGAGGCAGCTGCTGAGCCTGAAAAGTATTTTCTGGAAGCACCTAAGCTAACTGACCTGGTCCCGGGGCTGAGTCAAACGGAAACCCAGCCCCTGGACAGGAACATAGCTTCACCTCATCAGGGAAGCCGCCCCCCCACACACACACCACAGCTGCACTCCCTGGGGTCCCTGCACTGCTCCCTGGCCCCGCCTCTCACCCCACCCCCACTCCCACCACCTGAGTCATACTGCAGGAGAGGAGCAGCAGGGCGGGCGGCTGGCGGCCCAGTGGCCGGCGCGTTCGGGAGCTGGCGCTTTTAGAGACCAGCTAGCGGCCTGCTGCCTAGTCTTCGGCCTTGGTCCAGGCCCGCCCCCCCCCCCCCCCCCCCCCGCCGCCGGTCTCGGCTCCCAGCGCGCCAAATATTTGCTCAAGAGCTTCTGGACGTGAAGGGCATCAAGATCTCAAAGGGCAGGGTATGGAGTCCCCTCCATGGTGCTGCTGGAGCGGCCAGAGCAAGGAGCAGCGAGGGGAGGTGGCTGGGAAGAAGGGCAGGTCTTGGGGAGACCCTGAGGTGAGGACAGGAACAGCTGGGGTGGCAGGGATATTGGATTCAAGAGGAGGAAGAGGTGGGGGGGTTGCTTCTCTCCAGCCCATCTCTGCAGCTCTAGCCCTGCAACACCCCCCCACCCCGCCCCGCGCTTGCCCCCCAACCACCAAAATTAGCACGCTGCGGAGAGGAAGGCAGGGGGTGGGTGCTGAAGCGAGTGAGGGCACAGGCAGCTAGCGGGGTAAGGGAGGGGGGTCTCGAATCCCTCGCACCTGAGGGCGCAGGAGGAAGTCCATGGCCAGACAGGGTGAACTTGGGAAGGAGGGGGAAGGGACCTGCTCGCGCCCCTTTTCAGTCACGTGCCCACTGGGCCAAGGTGACCAATAACAGGCTGATTATGGCACTCGGGGTTAATCATTAGACTTCTCAGGAAAATCGGGAGGGGACAGGTGGGGTGGGACCACGTGGGGTTGGGGCGGGGCCTGGCGGTCACTGCTAGTGAGCTCCGCCCAGCACCACTGAGCACAGACTGCCGTCTCTAAGACCGAGTGGGGCTGGGCACCAGTTTCTCTCTCCCTTATGCTACCATCGAGGACTTCAGCACAACAGCCTCAACTCCCTCCGCAGGGCTGGGAGCCTACTGATGCCCCCCAACCAATACCGACCCCAGACCCCTAGCACCCCTCGGGAATCCATTACAGGCTCCCCTCACTCTCAAGCCCCTGCACACGCGCGCCTGCACACACACGCACACGCGCACACACACGCACACGCGCACACACACGCACACGCGCACACACACGCACACGCGCACACACACAATGGGAATCCTCAGGAGGCGCTCCTGTGGCGGAGGAGACCGTGCGTTGGCCAACTCAGCTGGCAATACTCACAGTTCGGAAAGAATCTCCGCCCGAGGTGGGGCACCTGGGGGCGCTGCTCATGGCCAAATCTTAGCCCTTTTCGCTGTCGCTGCGGCTTTCAGGGCAACAAGGTGGCGGCATAACCTGGACACGGGGAAGGACCGGTCACCTCGTGGAGGCAGGGCCAGGGGTGGGGCACCGCCTGCACTGTCAGCCCTCGGCCAGCCCAGGCAGGACAGGATGCTGGGCTTCCCGCTGCCTGGAAGCCAGGAGTCTCCCAGCTGTGCCGGGTCCTCCCAGATCACTAAGGGCCACAGAGTGGCCCTCAAGGGCAGTGAGAGCAAAGAGAAGATTATTTACAGGAAGAAAGGAGAAGAACAAAGAGAAAGATGGGCAAGGACTGGGACCACAAAGGGCAAGAGACTAGAGGAGGAGTTAGGGGAGAAAGCAGAAGGCGGGAGAGGCTGCAAAAAAACTAGGGGTGGGGAGTGGGGGTGAGAAAGGAGTCAAGGCCCAGACTTGGAGAGAAAGCAGCAGAGATGTGAGGGGAGGGGGGTGTAGGGGGAGGGCAGGGACAGGCTGAGCCAGAAGCAGGAGCAGTGACCTAGTGGTGGCATGCGGAGGTGGACTGAGACCAGGGAGGGGTGTGCTGGAGTGAGATACCCCATGGAGCAGGAGCGTGGGGAGGAAGGAAGGGAGAGAAAGAACTCTGGAGAGTCCAGAAGGACAAGCAAGGGGGTCGGGAGGCAGCCCGCGGCAGGGAAGGAGAGCACGGCTGTGCCCCCCCCTGATGAAAGCCGGCTCCCTGCGGGAGGGCCAGAGCCCCACTCCACTCACTCAGTGGGAGGGAGGGAGGCCAGGCAAAGGCCATTTTATACTGGGGGGAGGGCACTGAACTTGGAGGAGGGTGGACACAGAGCCCTGAGGTTCTGCCTTGAAGGGCAGTCCTGATCGCTCCCTTCCCCTCCGGCCAGGAAAATCTGAGTGGCAGGGCTGGCGTCCTCCTGACTGTGACTACAGGGGTGTCTGGGGAGAACACTGTGTGGTGGGGGAGGAGAGAGCTGCATTAGGGAACCTGACCAGTGCAAACTGGGGTACCCGTTCACAGTGGGGGAATCAACTTAGGGCTACCTCCATGGTCAGACAGGCCAGTGGAGGGTTCAACAATATATGTCTGAGGGGGGTATCAGTCCAGAATGGGGTGCCTGTAGCCACACATTCCTGGCAAGCCCTCAACTCAGCTGACGGCTCTCTTTTCCTCCCCCAACAGGCCTTCAGCCAGGACAAGTCTGGAGTAGGGAGAGGAGCAGGGAGGGGGACACACGGGCTCCTCTGAGAAGCCTGTGGAGTGTTTTGAGCACATGCAGGTGCCCCACTCTCACCTCCAGGCTGTGCCCTCAAAATGCTTCTCCATTCTCCCTCCCCTTTTAGCCCCCCTCCGCCCCCTCCCCTGACATCCTAGAACACAAAGCAGCTTCTGTCCAGAGCACCAGTGCCCATAATCCGAGGTGGGGACACATTCCGGGGACCAGCCCTGACCGGCCCGAAGAAGGATTAGCATCTTTCCCCCTGCCCAAGGGATTAGCACTCCGGACCCCCACTTGGGGCATTAACCAAGTGGATTCGCACATTCCACAGCTCTTCGAAGTGGGATTGGCTGGGGTGGGGGTTGGGGGGCGGAGGGAGGGGGATAAAGTGGACCCTGGATTTCAGGCAGCACCGTCCCCCCAAACCCAGTGCGGAGTCCCCCATCCAAACAAGCCAACCCCGCAGGAGTCATGTCCAGCTCTCGGGGCTCGTCTTTTCCATCCCTACCCAGCTGCTCCCTCTTCTACCCGACCCCTTGTCCTTACCTGACCCGCCACTCCACCCCTTTCTCGGCTCTTCCTCCAACCCAGAGGTCGGGGGAGAAGGCCCCGGGCAAGCCCCTGGCTGGGTGCTCTGCACAGGCCTGAAGGATAGAGTAGGGGGTCGCAAGGAAGAGGGACGTCTGAAGCCAGCCCAGGAATTAGGAGAGGCGGCGGCGCTCCCTGGGACTACCCTCTCCTGGGGACAGGGGGCGCGGCACCCTCGCCTTAGGAACCTAAGAAGCGGAGCCCCGATCCCTCTTTAGACCAGAAAGCACTCCCCTCGCCCCCCCCCCCCCATCCTTCTCCCCAGACATCGCTCGCCCGCGCCCCAGTCTCCGCCCTTTCCTCCTCTTCCACTCCCTCCCGGCTCCGTCCCGAGTTCCCCCTCCTCCCCCTTCCCTTCCCCCCGCGGCCCGGGCCCTCCCCCGCCGCCCCCTCTTCGCTCACCCGCTCGCAATGGACTTAGTGCCCCGGGGGCCTTGGGGTCTCTCCCCCTTCTCCTACGCCTTCGCGCGCTCCCGACGGCTCTCCGGTGCCCACCTCGGGGCTCGCCCCCGCCGCTCCCAACTTCTCCCAACTCAACTTTCCCCCGCGCCGCGGGCAGGCCAGCCCCCTGCGTGCGCGCCCCCCGGCGCACCGTGCGCGGCCCCGGCGCATGGAATGGGGAGGCGGGGAGCGGGGCCCAGACCCGCGAGCGGAAGCGGGCCTCCGGGCACCGCCGGCACCGCAGCACCGCGTCCGGGAGGCGGTCCCCGCTCTCTTGCAAGGCCGCCGCCCGGGCTTCCACGCGCCGGGCTTGGGTGCTGCGGGGCCGCCGTCTCTGGCCCCATTGAGGCACCTCTGGGCGGAACGGAGCCCGTTCACTCTGGGAATTCCAGGCAGGCAAACGGAGGCGCGAAGATGACAAGGAAATTCGGGACGGAGAGGTTGAAATAGGAGTGCATCGGGGTTAATAATCTCTCGCGCCCGCAGCCCCCCCCCCCCCCCCCAGGAATCCCCAGAACCTCCAAGAAAGCCCCAGCCTTCACTCGGGGGAAAAAGGCGGGGGTGGGGGGGTGGCGAGAGGTGTGTTTCGGGCTGGAGGTTGGATGCCCTGAGCTGGACCTGACTTTCCAAAAGCGGGCGACTTCTGCCTGGGAGGTCCCTGCGGTGACCTCCTTCCTTGAAAGAAATTCATAGTCATCCATCACCTGTCATTTAAAAACCTGTGTACTTCTGGTTTTCTCAACTAAATGATAATTTCTTCAGATAATGAATATACTTTTTGCGTATTTCCTATAGTCTGCCCCTGGGTGAAGCACAGACTCGTGAACGCACAAAACGTCCAGGTAGAAACGAGTTAACCAATACATGTTTAGCACAAACTCGGGGGGAGATACGAGAACAGCGCCATGTGCTGTTCGGGACCTGTTTCTCGGTTCACCGCCCTCAGAAATGCAATCTTGAGACAATTAGAGAGTAGCGCAAAGACATCTATAATCAACTCCATAAGGGATGCGGTCAAGCCTGCGGCAAGTGTAGCCATCTGTCTGTGCTTCTGTCTGTGGAGGGCGGTGACCATCCTGCCAGCCCGCGGCCACACCCTGGCTGACTCTCGTGGGCTCGGGCTCGGGAGACGCACGGGGTTGGGGGCGGGGAACGGCTCCAGCCAGTTTGCCTCGGGATATGAGTTGAAGCGAGCGACCGGAGTCGGGTGGGCCCAGAGAAAAGCACGGTCTTTGGCGAACGTTAATTGCAGTTTCAAACGGAGCACACCTGCCTCTCGGCCCAGCCTCAGGGCCAGCTGGTCCCCGTAAAGACATTATCAGTAAGAGATGGCTGGGAGGCATTCCCCAATCACCCCTGGGCTCACCAGATGGCCTGGAGAGAAGTGGAAGCCCGTGCGGAGGTAAGTCACGAGGCCGTTGAGACCTCAGCACCATCAACCCGGTCAGAGCCGGACCACCTGGGCTCGGGATGTAGGCCACCAAACCCCAAACCTCAGAGAGCGTCCCACCCCCATCCCTGCTACACTCTGGAATGTGTGGTCCCGGAGAGGCCTTTTTCAAAAGAAGGTAGCGGTCACGGAAAGAAATTGGAGCGGAGCACACTGGGAGCCCCGGCGCTACCCTGGGGCGCCCGGAAAGCGGATATGTGATGCTTCCTGGGACTTGAAGTCCAGGGTTTGCCTCCACCGCGGAACCCGAGTCCCGAGAAGCGAGTGCCGCAGAGAGCCTGAGCGCAGCCTGCTGGGGGTTGTAGTTCTCTTGCGGCCTAGGGCGCCGAGCATTACTGGGAAGCATGGCCGTCTTAGAACTACAAGCTCCAGAAGCTCATGGGCAGGCAGGAGGGCGGGGCCGGGCTGGAGGCTGGGGTGCCGCCTCCTCTGCATTGCCGGGGCCAGAATATTAAAACGGAGGGCCCACTAGGGTCCCCGAAGCTGCTGCGATGCAGAAATACGAGAAACTGGAGAAGATTGGGGAAGGTAATGGGACCACGAGATGTTCTTGCAAGATCTTCTGCATTCCTTGCATCTCTGGCTCCTCTACCATCAGCACTGCCCACAGACTCCGACCTCAGCGCTGGCTGCAGCCCTGGCCCGGAGCTCCGCACTGCGTGCAGACAACAATCCTCCTGTTAGCATTTCCTGTAGACGCCCCCCTCCCAAACTTGGCACTCACTGTAGGCCCGACCTCCGGACCTCAGCACTTCCTGCATTTCTTACCCTCAGCACCACTTGCACGCCCCCCCCCCCCCCCCCCCCCCCCAGTTCTGGCAGCAGACCTCCAACCTCAACATTCCTGCCAGCCTTCATTCCTCGCCCAGACCCCTGCTCCCTATTTCCAGCCCCTTTCAAAGCTCTGCTTTCATTGTAGACCTACCTGGCCATCACGGCCTCTCCCTCCCCGATGTAGACCTCTTTGAGCGTCTGCAGGCCCCTGCTGTGCCACGTCCCCACTCAGAAAGCTCGCCACGCCCGGCTTTCACCCTGATTCTCCTTTCTTACAACTCCAGGCATCAGAACACAACTCCCATGATACCTCCCCTCTGGGGAAGGACTTTTTAGGGTGGGGAAGGGGGCCCCACTCTTTCCCTCACCCCACCCTCCTTCCACTAGGCACCTACGGAACAGTGTTCAAGGCCAAAAACCGGGAGACTCATGAGATCGTGGCCTTGAAACGGGTGAGGCTGGATGACGATGATGAGGTAGGACTGGGTATCTGAGGGGGAGGGGGAGGGGGAGGGGAGGGGGAGGGGGTGGTTGAGGGCCTAGGCTGGGTAGGATGTGACTGTGGCCCACCCTGCCCCCTCCCATGTGTAGGGAGTGCCAAGCTCTGCCCTCCGGGAGATCTGCCTGCTCAAAGAGCTGAAGCACAAGAACATTGTCAGGTGTGCAGACCCGCAGGACCCTCCTTGTCTGTGTGGCTGTCCGAGGAGGCGGGGGCTTCAGAGATGGACTGGGCTGGCAGGGGGATGTTAGGAGCATACTTGTGGACCTGCCTGGCTAAGCCCTCCCTTCTCCCTAGGCTTCATGATGTCCTGCATAGCGACAAGAAGTTGACTTTGGTTTTTGAGTTCTGTGACCAGGTGAAAGTGGGACTTGGGGGACAGTAGCCTTGGGAGGATATAGGGGCCCACACTGAGGTTAAACTCTGTCCCATTCCCCCACTCCATCCCTTTTTAGGACCTTAAGAAATATTTTGACAGCTGCAATGGTGATCTAGATCCTGAAATTGTGAAGGTGAGGGGACTGGTGTTCTGGGGTCTCATGGAGGCCGGGGTTAGAGTATACATTCAGTGTGCCTGCTCTTTGAGCATCAAGCTCAGACCCTGAACAGGTGCTCTGGGCATCAGGGACTGAGGGAATCCTGTGTTTACTCTCCGGGAGCATTTCCCCATGACCTCTGACCTGACAGTAATGGTCTCAGTGGCATGATTTACACTTGAGAGATGAAAAAATGAGATTCAAAGAGATACATTATTCATTCAACACATACTTACTAAATGTTTCACTGTGCACCAGACGCTGTTCTAGGCCCAGGACCAAGTGCCTTGTCTCAGACTCCAAGGAAAACAAATGCTGAATAATAATACAGCACAATATATGTATATGTTGGCTGTTATGATGTGGGTGTTCAAATGAGACCAGAGAAAGGAGAATCAGTGTGGGCTGGGAAGGTAGAAAGGTCCACATGGCTATAAGTCCCCCATTCATTGTTCATTTCTAATACCCATTATAATACAAAGTAAGTCCTTGGTAATCAGTGAGTGGTGTGTCGCTGACCTTGGTGCTAAAAGTCCAGTGGGTACAGAGCAAAGCAGTGGGTAAAGAGGGGAGTTGGGCACAACTTCCCTTCCAGAGGGTCTGATGCCCTCTTCCTGCTCCTCCCCCAGTCGTTCCTCTTCCAGCTGCTAAAAGGCCTGGGGTTTTGTCATAGCCGAAACGTGCTGCACAGGGACCTGAAGCCTCAGAATCTGCTCATAAACAGGGTACCTCTCGGGGAGAAGGTGGGAGATTGGGGAGACTGGAAGCAATGGCTGAACGATGAGGAAGCCAGGCTGGAAGGTGGGACCACGGAGCTAGCCTTGACACTGTTCCTCCCATCTCCCTCAGAATGGGGAGCTGAAATTGGCTGATTTCGGGCTGGCTCGAGCCTTTGGGATCCCTGTTCGCTGTTACTCAGCTGAGGTGAGTGGGTGGGGTGGGATATTGGGTTGAGGGAGGGCTTCCCCAGTGAGCATCTCTCTCAGCTCCTACTCTAGGACCCAAAACATTACTTTCTCCTATCTGAGCCTCCTCCCCTCAGCCCTCTAAGTGGGCGATCCCTGTGGGTGGGGTCTTTTCCAGGTGGTCACGCTGTGGTACCGCCCACCGGATGTCCTCTTTGGGGCCAAGCTGTACTCCACGTCCATTGACATGTGGTCAGCCGGCTGCATTTTTGCAGGTGACATGCTGGGGATCTGCAGAGGCACTTTCTCTCACCTTCGAGCTGACAGATAGGGTTTGGAGGGTCCCCTCTGGGGCAAGGAGCAGGGCCATTGGGGCTGGCAGTCTCGGGAGTGAGGGTTTCTTTATGTGTCAGCTCCTCTCACCCTGTCCTCTTTCTCCCAGAGCTGGCCAATGCAGGGAGGCCTCTCTTCCCCGGCAACGATGTAGACGACCAGTTAAAGAGGATCTTCCGATATCCTTCCATTTCCCTTCGCCTGGAGCCCTCTGGGAGGGGAGTAAGGAGCCTGGGGCGATGGGCTGGGTCAGCATGGGAGGGGCTGTGAGCTTCTGAGGGTCAGGGGATGGAGGGCAGAGGGTAGGGAACATCCCTGGTTGTCACAATGCAGCTGCATGCAGCTGGGTGAAAACTGTGTGACACGTAGACAAGGAGGTATCCCTGGGGGAAGAAGCCAGGAGAGTGTTCCTCCAGCCGAAAGTGACTTCTTAGGACCGAGGAGCCAAAAGGATCAGCAGGAGGGTCTGTGGGGGCCGGGGAAGCTGGCTGGTCCTCAGGACCCAGACATCAGGGTTCAGGACCCAGCAGATGACATGGGTGTCTGAGGCACCTGGCCCACGGTAAACGCCATGCGGGTGGGACTGAAAATGAGAATCCCACGTGCTGGGGCTGCTTCTGTCGTGAGCTGGCGGATAAAGCGGGGCGGGCAGGGGTGAGTCAGGAATCCTTCCCGGGAGAAGAGCTCCCACCCTGCCCTGTTGCACAAGTGATCCTTGACTCCCTGGACACACTGCTGGGCACACCGACTGAGGAGCAATGGCCCGCCATGACCAAGCTGCCAGACTATAAGGTATGATGGGGGTTGGGGGTCCTGGTTCAGCAGTGGTCCTTATTTCTCAGCCCTAGCAGCCTCCACGCCCCATACATCTGGTCTGACTCTGTCTGTCTCCTACAGCCCTACCCGATGTACCCGGCCACAACATCCCTGGTGAACGTCGTACCCAAGCTCAATGCCACAGGCAGGGACCTGCTGCAGGTGACCAAGAGCAGGGGACCTGGGGCGGGTGGGGCTCCGAGCACCTGGCCCTGTCTGACCCTGCCACGCCTTCCTTCCATGCCTCCAGAACCTCCTGAAGTGCAACCCCATCCAGCGCATCTCGGCAGAGGAGGCTCTGCAGCACCCCTACTTCTCCGACTTCTGCCCCCCCTAGGCTCTGGGACCCTGGGCCGCCAGGCTGGGGCCTGGCCGGTTTTCAACCCCTTCCCGGGAGGGGAGGAAAGCAAGGACACACAGTGTGCTGAGCTCCAGCTGTGCTGGGCCCACGAGAGTGGAGGCACCTTCACCGGGGTTCTCTCCCCCTCTACAGACTTTATTTAATTTCATAAATTTGCTCCTTTCCCACAGTCTGGCTAATGTGGTGGTGGGTGGTTCTGAGAGGGTGGGCTTGGGGTTTCTATTCTGCTTCACCATCACATGCAACCCTATCCTGTCCCACTGTGCTGCTGTACGTGGTCCTGGGCTGGAGGCTGAGGGCAGGAAGCTCTCAACCCAGTGGCTAGGCTCAGGGCAGTGCTGTGCCCACACGTGCTTATGTCTCCGCCCAGGAGGGCCCGCGACTGAGGACTCGGGCAGCCAGTGTCTGAAAGCTTCCACTGGAACAGGAGAAAAGGGCCGGGTGTTTCCATGTGGTTCTCCATATCCCGTGGGTACCTGCCCTGGCCCTTCCCTCTTCATCCTCCCTCTCCCCCGTACCTAGGCCTGAGGCTGGGACAGGAGAGACTCCAAGATGTAGTTAGATCAGGAACACTCTCCTTGCTGCCTTGTCAGTTTTCTAATATTTGGGGTTGCAGGGAAAGTGGGCTGCGGCTGGGTGTGTCCTTACTAGCGGAAGTGAGGCCGGCCCCCTCACCAACTCAAGCTGTTGCCTTTGCTGTGGACGGGAGGTCCGGAGGCTGGACAACAGCTTGTGTTCTTGGAAGTGGGAGATTCCCTCTGTCTTCTGCCTGCCTGGCCCCCCTTCCCTATAGTCCCCCAATGGGACTGCCCTGCCACTGACTCCTGTCTACCTGCACATCTGGCTTTGGGCTCCGTTCTCTCTGAGATGTTAGACTGAAACTCATTCCCGCTGAGGCACAAGTGACTGGTGTCCCCTTATTACTCTTCTCTCCCAGAAAGACGTTGGGAGGTTAAGTGGGAAGCTGCCCACATTTCAGACACCGTGTCCTCAGATGATGGCTGGCAGAAGTCTTGTGCCTGAGTAAGGCTGACCCGGCCTGATTAGTCTGCCTGTAAGAGGAATGGCTCAGGCTAATGCACTACAACTTTATTTGGGATGAAGATGGCAAAGTCACGTGCAGGCAGAGCTTGTCCAAGATGTCAAGGTTCGGCCCTGAAGACAAGACACCAGGTCTAGAGCCGTGTGACGAGGTAGCAGGTGCGGTGGGAGGCAGAAAGAGTCCTGGTGACGGCACAGGGAGGGGCGGAAGGCCTGCTGAGACACAGACCACAGCGCTGGGACAGGAGGCCTCGAACCGATGCCCTGCACTGCTCCTGCCCTCCTGGACCTGGATGTCACCCTCTGGGACCAGACTGCCCATCCTCCCTTGACCTTAGGGGGGCATTTAGTGTTACCTGGAGCCTAAACTGAGATTGGGCCCTTGATTTCCATGGCTGCCCAGCCCTTCCTGAAGCTGAGGGAGAAGAGAGAGGGTCAGAGGAGGGGAAGGGTGCCCCTCCCTGCCACTTTTCCCCAACTGGGCTTCAAGGGACAGGCAGAGCATCAGGTGGAGGTGGCAGGGGAGGAAGAGCAGGCTGTTACCAGATGGGTGCTGGAGGGCCTTTGGGAGCGCTTCCGGTTCCAGAAGTATCCCAGGACCCTGTCTAGGAACAGCTGGGGGCAAGCAGTGGGGAAGGTGGTCAGCCCACATTTCCTCTTCCCCCCACCCGGGTCTGGGCTTCCTTCCCTCTCCCAGAGCTGGGGCCCAGGCCCACCTCACAGACATAGTCCAGGATCTCGAGGATGGTGAGCAGGCTGGCCCCGATGAAGAGCCCCATCTGGCCCCCGATGTCGCCTGTGGAGATGGGGTCACTGTCAGCTCACAGCCACCTGCTCTGTCCACACACCCCCAGGGCGCTCTGCACACACACACCTAGCAGCTCTGACACCTCATAGGCCTTCTTCTGCTCCACTGTCTCGTAGTTGAGGGCCTCAAAGAAGATGTCCAACACCAGGACGTTCTCCCTGGAGGAAAGGGGCGGGAATGCTCACTGGACAACCCCTAGTGCTCATTCTCTGGTCTCTGATTCCTTTCAAAAGCCCTAGATGACATTGTCACCCCCGTTTGCAGAGGACGCGGCGTCAGAAATGTTCGGCGGCTAGTCCAGAGCCCCGAGCTGACATGCAGACCGGTGTCTGTACCACCGGGTGCGCACAGGAAGGCCTGGTTGGCCCGGAGGAGCGCGCCGCCCTGCCCCGCCCCGCCCCGCCCCGCCCCACCGGGCTCACGCGATGTAGGCCTCGCTGCGGTTGTATTTCCGGGCCAGGTAGCGGGCAGCAGCGCGGCTGGGCATCCGCACCATAGAGAGCTCCTTGGCGTAACGCGTGATGGCGCACGGGTTGGGGCACACACACGTGTCCTTCCGCAGCATGGCATCTGCGGGCCACATTCGTCTGGGTCAGGGCTGCCTGCCCTGTGGGGTGGGGGTCCCGGGCCCAACGAGGAGGGAGCGCTACGCAGGGAGCTTGCTCCTTACCCAGCGTCGGGTTGGCGCAGTCCTTGTACTGCTGGGGGCTACACACCGGTGCGCTACCTGGGGTACCAGATAGGAGGGCGTGTGTGTGTGTGACCGATTCAGGGCTCCTCCAGGCCCTGCCTCTCCACACAGCCCCGTGGCCCCGCCCCACTCCTTACCAGGCATGTGCATCATTCGGCAGCCGCACTTTCGAGCCACATAGCGGGTTTCACAGGCCAGGCGACACCCCATTAGACTGTAGGGAGGGCTGGGGCCTGGGCTGGGGCTGGGGGGACCCAGAGGACCAGCGGGCTCTGGTTCAAAGTCGGGGTCTAGGGATGCTGAGCTGCAGTCGCCCCAGGGTGGTGGCAGGAAGCTCAGCTGTAGAGGGGCCGTTAAGGAGGCTTCGGGGAGAAGTGGGCACCCAGGGAGAATGAGTGGTCACTGAGGGGTTGAGGCCCTGGGACAGGTCTGAAGAGCGGCAGGGCTGGGGTCTGAAGTGGTGTGGGCTGGAGGAGGGGGGTAGGTGGGAGCCTTGGTGTGGGGAGGGGGTTTGGCCCAGGCAAGGATACTTGCTGCTGCTGGCAAGACACAAAAATCTGGTAGCCAGGGGCCGCCCCAAAGCCCAGCTGGTCGATGCTAGGTGGCTCCTCCTGGGTGTGGATCTGCACTCGGATCCCCACCTCAAACGGGGTCTCCTCTGTGGGGGGGGGGGAGGAGACCTGAGGCCTGGGTTCCTGGAGGCCCTGGCTGCAGCCCCTCTCCCCAGGGCTGTGATGGGCCAACCCTGCCCACTCCCTGTTCATAAAGGAAGGACATGCTCCAGGTCCCTTCTCAACACCTCCTCTCCCTCCCAGAGCCTTTTGCACCCCACTGGTGGCCACCCCCTAGCCTCACATGTGGGCTCTCCTACCCGTGTCCTTCCACACAGGCAGGTACTCGTCCTGCTGCACATCCAGCATGATCTCCAGCCCATTGCCCGCTCCGCCCTTGGGGGTGGTGAGAAGCTCTGCCCCATCCGCACCGGAGTTGAAGGTGTAGCACTGACCCATCCTGGTAAAGATCTGGGGGTAGGCAGATGGGTGCAGACCTCACCGGGGAGCAAGGGGCCCAGCCAGGCAAACCCGGGGCCATGGGACCTCTCCCTTTCCCATCCTCTGTTTGGATTTCCTCTTTGGACACGGAGGGAGGCCCACATCTCAATGCCCCCCATGAAGTTGGACCTTTATGGGCTCTCATCACGCCACCTTCTCACCCCTTTTATCCCCAGCCAAGGGCACCAGTCCACAGGGCAAGTGTTTCTTTGGAGGCTGGGGTGAAAAAAGTGGGTCCCAGTTGCTCCCTTCCAGGATTGGCAGAATGTGAAGAAGCAGAGGGAAACCAGCCCCTCCCTTGCAGACAGCGGGGTCTTCTGCCCCGAACCAGTCCGGCCCCACCAGTAGTGGGGTTTCCATAGACAGACCTGAGCTCACAGCCAGCCTGGGTGAGTGCCCTACTCTGGAAGGTGTGACCTTGCACACTCTAGTCCAGCTGTGACAGAGTGGGGCCCCAAGGAGGACAGCCTCCTGGTCTCAACTGAAAGGCGGATATTGGTCGGGTGGGGCCTGCATCATGGCTGGGAAGGAAAGGGTCCTAGGGCACAGGCGTTAAAGATTCCCTGGGTTTGGGGGAACCTGGCCTGCCAAGACTGGGTCCCTGGTGGGACAGGGTGGGTGACCAGCTCACCACAGTGAAGTTCTCAGGCCCGCAGGGTCGGCCGCGGTAGCGACAGTCCAGCAGCATGTCCTCCAGGGTGTGCCCAGCCCGCGTGTAGAGTCGGGCCATGTCGAAGGTGGGGCTGGGCATGAAGCCAGGCGGTGTGGGGGGCTGGCCCAGGGCGCGCAGGAAGGCGGCGTGCTCAGAGGGCTCCAGGCCCAGCAGCGAGGGCCCGGCCCAGTGCAGATCATTGGGCGAGAGACGTGAGCGGCGCAGCGGGTTGATGTTGCACAGGGTGATGGCCGGGAAGGTGAGCTGGTGGCTTTCACGTTCGTCCAGAGCCGTCTCGTGATGGAACTCCCCATAGTAGCGCACCCTCTCTGCCACCTGGTAGAGGAAGGCAGCCATCGACAGGAGCATGGCCACGGCCCACAGCCCCCGGCGCGGCGTCAGGCTTCCTTGACCAAAGACGTGGCTCAGCCCGTGTAACGTGCAGCTGCTGGCAAACACACTGATGTCCGAGGCCTGCCGCCGCGCCCCCTCCGGCCCTGAGGGGGGCTTCATGGCCCAGCTGAGGGGAGGGAACAGAGAGGGCCGGGGTTGGTGGCCAGGCTAGAGGCTCAGGGGCAGGAGGGGGTCAGTCTGAGGTCTGGGAGGGTCTGGCCAGGCAGGGGACAGTGCAGGTGGGGAGGCAAGGAGAAGCCACACCTGAAAGGGAGGTGGGGAGGCACTGGCCTGGCTGGGGTGGATGTAGTGACCTGAAGGGTCCAGCTGGCCTTGTCCACGAACAGGCTGTGGCTCCACTCCACGGGAAGGTGCTGGGCTGGGAGCTCCGCAGCTGAGCAGGCGGAGTGCAGCCTGTGTGGCCAGCAGGGCTGGTCTGCTGCTCTGCTGAGCCAGAGCTGCCGCAGAGGATTGGGTTTCAGCAGCGAGGGGCATGGGGGCTGGCAGAGCAGCCTGGGGGGGGGTGGGGAGGTCCCTGGAGCCCCAGACTGAGCCATTAGTGCAGCATGGGGGGCGGGTGTTGAGGCCAGAGGCGCCAGCAGGAAACCACAGCAACCCTGGTTGGGCTTGAGGAGAACCCAGAGATAATCGGGACTGGGGGTGCCCTTGGGGCCTCTAGTTTCCTAGCTGCAGCCCCTGTATGTGGGGCTGACAGTCAGTCACTGGCCCTTGGCCTGGTTCCTCCCTTCTCCCTTCCCACGGCAGGGCGAGGTTGGGGGGTTGGCATTCATTTTGCAGAGGGGAGCTGGCTCTTGACCAGGCTGGAAGGTGGTGTGGCATTTGGCATTGGCCATCTCCTTCTTCTGAGCCCCCAGTGTTCCAGCTACACCAGATGGCCCAGGCCTCTGCAGGTCCCACGTCCTGAGGTTATCTCTTGAGTGACCCTCTTCCCGCTCCCTCCCCCAACTCATGCCCTCCTGTCTGGAAGATTAAGTCTCTACCACATTGAAAGTGGGCTCAGCTGCCACACTCCCAGGTAACATAGTCCAGTTCCCAGGTATGACACGGGTGTTCTATGATTTCACATCTTTTTTTTAACTTAACATTCTGGGGACCACACGATATCCCGCAGCTGGAAAACTTTCCCATTGTTAAATGGCTACAAACCCTTCCATTGTGTGTACACACCCCTGTTGACGTCACCCCGTCCCTGATGAACTCTGGGGGTTTCCAGTCTTCCATTACAGTGTGCTCAGCAACACTTAACTCCCAGAAACAGAACTGCTGGGTCAAGACACAACTTCATGGGTCATTTGATGTCACAAAATTCCTGGCGTAGGAGTCACACCATTTTGTGCTCCCAGCAGTTACCATGGGAGTGTGCGTTTTTGTGAGCTGGGTGGCTGGCCCTGGGCCACAGAGCTCGCACATCTGACTGAAGAGCGTCAGAGGACCCCATCCAGAGCCCGTGGGGATCTCCCAGCAGCTGGAGAGGCACCTCCAGAGAGCAGAGCATGGCCTGCCACATCACTGCCTGCTGGACGGACGGGTCACGGTGTCTTGGGGACCCAAACAGAGGGCCACAGGAGCCAGCCCGGCATAGGGGGTGATGGGGAGACAGATGCTGCACTGGGGACCTGAGAGAAAGCAGGTTTTTAATCTCCATTAACTCACTGAAATCTGTTTCCACAAAGCATTTGAGGCCGCTGGGTACGTGTTGGGCTCTTGGCTGGGAGTAAACAGTTCACAACATGGTCATAGGCACTGCAGTTGCCTGCCGGACGGGCAGGGGCTGTCATCCCCATCGTGGGCACGAGGTGCTTAATGAACACATTCTGGACCAAAGAAGGGGGTGACACCGTTTATTGTATCACGGTAAGGTCTGACCACCTTGGGAGGCTGCGGGATTCTGAGTTTTAAGTGCTTTACCACTGAAACGCTTAAAACAAGCAGTCAAGATGAAGCACCGGCAGGCTCAGGATCCATACTGAACAGCCAGAGGAGCAAAGGTCCAGGTTCTGCTACAGGGCACCAACCTCATGGCCTTCCAGCTGAAGGCACGCCGTGGACCTCACTGCTTTCCTAGCTGACGGGGCGTGGGCAGGGTTTGAAGAGGCCCCTGAAGGGTAAGGGGTGACCCAGAACCTGGTGCCAGAGGAGCCAGGGCTGGAGTAGCAGGAACTGGCCAACTGGCTTTCCTAAGGGAGGGGGCTTAAGGCCTGCTCTCAGCTGCAGTAGGTGCTTGGTTGGCAAAGCAAACAGAAGTCAGCCCTGGGCTCTGCTTCGCGGGCAGGGGTACTCTGGGATTGATGGCCTCCATTGGCCAGGGAGTAGGGCAGCAAAGCAGGGCCCTGTGGCCATGGTATTATTGGGGGGCGGGGTGTTCTGTTCCTAACCTCCACACAGAAGAGGCTATGGCTTTTCTCACCCAGCTCCTGTGCTCACACCTGAGCGCTGCTTCTCCTGCAACTGCTGCTGCCCCCCAGCCACGGCCTCACCCACTGTGCCACAGGATAAGCACAGCATGCTTGGTTAGTCTCAAGGTCTGGCCCAGGCAATCCCTCTTCCCACCCTAGGAGCAGGGCTCTGGGTGCCTCAGCCAGATGTGGCTGGGGAAGGGGAAGGGTGCCCGCTGACCTGTGGTGTGGGCAGGACTAAGGCCGGAGGGGGGTCCATGAGGGCCGGTGGGAAACGTGGCTACTCTCAGGTCCTCGTTCACGCTTTGGGGCCACTGGCTTGCCCTGGTCTGACCGCTTCCAACTGGTTTTCTATTTTGTCTGCCCAAGGGGCTTAGCATTAACCCCTCCCTTGTGGTCTGGTGTTGATATCATGTGCTCCTGTAGCTGTGGCTGTAATTTGGGGTACATCAGCTCCTGCTCTGTCCCCTTCAGGCTGGTGTTCTCATGTAGGGGGGCCCTGTCTACAATCTCACGTTACAGACTTGGGGGTTGGGGGGGGATGGTAAGACAGCCAGGCTGGACCACAGTGTCCACCCCGCCTCTCCACTCCCTCCCCGAGGGCCTGTCAGGAATCTGTCCTGTTTGGATGAGGGAGGGTGAAATCTAGAAACAAGGACTGTGTGAAGGAAGAGAAATTGTCCCGAGGATGGAAATTGTGGGTTTAAGGGGTTGATCCAAGGTGTGTGTGTGGGTTCCTTCTTTAAGGGTCCAGAGAGGCTGTGGGGACAAAGGGATGTGGGGGGAGAACCCCAGGGTGAATTCTCTACCCACCCCCTGAACCTTAAGGTAGTCTCCTTAGAGCTGGGACCCTCAACAAATTTAGGCTGTCGGGTAGGAGGGAGGCCGCAGCGTTCCTGAGAGGTGGGGAGGGAGAGCAGGGCATGGCCCGGAACTCCGCCTCTTTCCTGTGCAGCCCAATGACTCGGGGGCTCTGGCAGGAGGGAGGCAGCCAGGAGGTAGATGGGGGAGGGGATGGGAGTTCAACTTCCTTCCAGCCCAGGGCTTGTCCTGGGTTTACTGTGGGCAGGGGGCAGCCCACAGCCCAGCCTGGCCCTCTGGGGAGCTCAGTCCTCAGCCTTGGGAACTAATGTTTGGCAGTGACCAGACTGCAGAGGGCTGCTCTCAGGACTTGGGATGGTAGTTCCTGGGGTCTCTGGGTGCCTCAGGAGGCGGGGTGCCCAGGGCCTGTCTCCTGATGAGCTCGGCATAGAGTCCACCTTTCTTCAGGAGCTCTTCATGGGTTCCCTCCTGGAGAGGAAGGACGGGCAGATGGTCACCCAACACAGCTCAGAGCTCAGGGTCCTACAAAGGCTGGTTTCGTGTTGGCAATCGGGCTCACTGTCACCTAACCAGTGTCCCTCCTGGGGACAATGAAACCAAAACACAAGTGGTTCCATCCTTATTTGTGAGCCCCACCGCCTTGCTGTCCTCCAGGCTCCTCACATAGCCCCACGACCCCCCAACTCAGGGCCCATGCTGCCTCCAAGCCTGCTGCAGCACCTGCCTCTGGGTGCAGCTCCTGCCTGGTCCCGGAATCCACATGAGGTGCTGCTTGTACAAATTAGCCCCAAGCCCCCAGGACTGGGGCATACTCTCAGAGCTCAGCTGAACCATTAATCCAGTGTGTCTATGGCTTAAGCTCCCCTCCCAATGCTCCACGCCCCCCCCGCAGCAACCACTAACCTCCCCCAATGCTCCACCCCCCCCGCAGCACCCACTAACCTCCCCCAATGCTCCACCCCCCCGCAGCACCCACTAACCCCCCCCAATGCTCCACCCCCCCCCGCAGCACCCACTAACCTCCCCCCCAATGCTCCACCCCTCCGCAGCACCCACTAACCTCCCCCAATGCTCCACCCCCCCACAGCACCCACTAACCCCCCCCCAATGCTCCACCCCCCCGCAGCACCCACTAACCTCCCCCAATGCTCCACCCACCCCGCAGCACCTACTAACCTCACAGACACAGCCCTGGGCCATGACGACGATGTGGTGGGCCCCTTGTACGGTGCTGAGCCGGTGAGCGATGACCAGCACAGTGCGACCAGCACTGGCTCGGTCCAGAGCCTCCTGTACAACCCGCTCAGACTCTGCATCCAGAGCGCTAGTCGCCTCGTCCAGGATCAGCACTGCTGGCTTCTTAATGAGGGCGCGGGCGATGGCCAGGCGCTGCTTCTGGCCACCAGACAGGGTTGTGCCCCGTTCACCTGGGGAGGAAGGGTGCAGGGCCGGGGCCTGAAGCAGTCCTCAGCTCTGCACTTGGGGAAGGTCTTGCAAAGGGGCCCGGGGTCTGTTGGGAATGTCCCATCTGACACCTTGGGGTCCCTGCCTGGCCTGTGCATGTCCACCCTGCCTCTGCACCGGCTCCCACATCCCTGTGCATATGCACGTACACTTGTGCAAAGTGATGTGAGTTGTGCACATGGTAGAGCTCTGGGTGTCAGAGCCAGGATTGGGCCTGAGGTTCTAGCCGCCTTTCCTGGCCTCCAGGTCTCCGCTGCCGTAGTACATCCAAGACCTGACAGAGGCTCCTGAGGGTGTGACAACACAGCTGGATTCAAAGCCCACCACCCAGGCATTCTGGGGAGACCACATTTGGGGAGAACTGCAGGGGTGGCAGCCTTGGAGCCAAAGAGCCTTCAGGTGATGGCAGTCACAGAGCAGTGAGGGGCAGACTGAAGCCCCAGAGAAGCCTGGAGCATGCTGGGTGAGAGGTACGACAGTGCCACCCAAGACGCTGTGGAATCTGAGCAGCAAGTAAACCAGCTGGTTAGTAACACAGGACATGAAGGACGGCTACAGACAGGGGCACCCCTCGGGAGGTGGAACTTCAGCTAGACTGAGGCCAAAGTTCAAAGAGAGACCTGAGAACCTAGTATGCCTGTGCCTAGGGACACGTGGGGACATTAGTCACGGAGCTCAGAGACTGGGTAACTCGCCCCAGAGGCTGGAGAGAAGTCCTCCAAGATGAGTGACGTTGCAAGCTGCCAGGGGGACGCTCTCCAGTGCCAGTCTAGTGGATCTTCCAGTCCCACCAGAGGCCTCTCCGGGGTAAGCCAGAGAGGCCACTTCTTTAAGTTAGAGGACAGGAACACGCAGGAGCCAGAGGGCCACCCCCACTGCTCGGGTCGCAGAGTGCCGAGGCCCCAGCACCCCATCGCTGTGTCCCTGGCGGGTCCTGTACAGTTACACATCACTTAACGGTTAAATACACTCTGGGAGTCCCAGCCAGTTTGGCTCAGTGGATGGAGTGTTGACCTGCAGGCCGAATGGTCCCAGTTCAATTCTGGTCAAGGGCATGTACCTTGGTTGCAAGGTCCTCTCTGGCCCGGGGTCCGGTTGGGGCTGATGCAGGAGGCAACCAATCGATGTGTTTCTCAAATTGATATTTCTCTCTCCCACTCTCCCATCTGACACCTTGGGGTCCCTGCCTGGCCTGTGCATGTCCACCCTGCCTCTACACCGGCTCCCACATCCCTGTGCATATGCACGTACACTTGTGCAAAGTGATGTGAGTTGTGCACATGGTAGAGCTCTGGGTGTCAGAGCCAGGATTGGGCCTGAGGTTCTAGCCGCCTTTCCTGGCCTCCAGGTCTCATTTTTCAATGGAAAAATATCCTCAAGTGAGGATTAAAAAAACCCACATTCTGAGAAGTGAGTCATTGGTGATTTTTACTGCTGTGCAGCCCACAACACACCTAGGCTCTACGGGGGCCACGTCCTGTCCCGCCTGTGGTCCGTTGTGGACCAGGACACCAACATGTGTGCCTGCCCTCCATGTTGTGTCTGTCTGTGCAGCCTGCTCGTGCCCGGACTCCCGTCCCCTCGGCCCCCCTCACGCATGGGCCTTGCAGACCCAGCAGACACTTGGCGCTCACCGACGACTGTGTTGTAGCCCTCGGGGAAGCTGGTGATGAACTCGTGTGCGTTGGCCTCCCGGGCAGCTGCATAGACCTCTTCATCAGAGGCACCCAGCTTCCCAAAGCGGATGTTCTCCATGACTGTTGTTCCAAACAGGACTGGCTCCTGGGGTGGGATGGGGAGTCCAAAGGAAACCCTCTGACTTTGCCCCAACCCTGAGGGGGACGTCAGGAGAGGCGATTTTGGACAAACTAGGACCCCTTGGAAGGCAGGCAGGGCCAGTTCAGTTACAGTTCAAGTGAGAACAGAGAGGCCTATCACATCTAGGGGGGCCGTGCTCCCTGCAGAGCCCCTTCCCTCGGCAGAGATGGGCACAGAGGGGTGTGCGCTACGCTTTCTTCTGCCGTAGAGGCAGCCTCGTGGGTTGGTAGGTGCCCGCTTAATCCACCTTGCTTAGCGAGTGGCCGCCAGCAGTACCAGCAACACCGCACGGCGTTCCCGGATCTCTGGACACCGGGACTCGTTATCGCCCAGGGGTCCTGGCGCCGCCGCCCAGCCCTTTCCTGGCTTTGACTGAGGAGCAGCACTTAAGAGACCAGGGCAGAGGGGCGGTGATCCAGGACGTGGAAGCCTCAGGCCCCAAGGAATGCTGGGGAACAAGTGAAGACGGTGAGAGCCTCCGCTCCCCCCCTCCCCCCCCCCCCAGCAGGGATGAGGAGCTGGGAAGGAGAAAAGACTCAGGTGCGGTAAGAGCTGAGAGGCAGCGCCTGGAGGAGGGAGGCGTCTGAGGGCCTGGGCGGTGAGGAAGGGCTCCTCTCCACACCTGGCTGATGAAGCCGATGACCTGGCTCCGGAGCCAAGAGGGGTCGAGGGTCCGCAGGTCCCGCCCGTCCAGGGTGACTCTGCCTGCTGTGGGGTCGTAGAAGCGCTCAAGCAGGGAAGCCACCGTGGTCTTTCCTGCGGAACAGGGTTCGGGGAGACAGGGCAGTCAGGGAGGGCGTGTTTCAGGGCTGGCAGAGGAGGGGTTCTGCTCTGAGTGGCCACCACAGGAGGGCAGTCACAGGGTGAGGCTGTAGGTTCCTCTTACCTCCACCGGACTGGCCCACGAGGGCCACGATCCTGCCAGGGGGCAGCATGAGGCTGAAGTCTTTGAGAACCGGGAAGCCGGGGCGGGAGGGGTAACTGGGCAGAGCCAAGACACCCTCAGTCAGATCAGGTTCCCGGTCCCTCGTTGCCCCAGTCCCTCCTGAAGTCTCCTTATGCCTGAGGGGGCTGATTTAGAGGGGACACTGGCCTGCAGGTCCCCAGCCTGGAGGGAATGACCTTGCACCCACCCACTGATGCTTACCTGAAGCTGACATTGTGAAATGTGATGGACCCACGCAGCTGATCTCTGGGGATACAGCAGCCTCCAGACAGCGGGATGCACGGGCTCAAAGTCATGTACTCAAACACCCGGGCACCTGCGCTGAGCCCCCGCACCACCTGGTAGGGGATTCAGGGTGCAGTGCGGGTTCCCACACAGGCCGGTGTGGCATCCCCTTGGCCCACACCCAGTTCCTGCGGCGCACAGGTGACACTGCGGCCACCGAACCCACCCCCGACCCTGCCACTCACCTGACCAAACAGGACAGAGAGGCTGGCCATAGACCTGTGAGGAGTAGAGAAGGGCTGAGAAGGCGGCACCAGAGGGAGGCCTGGGTCTCAGCTGGGGAACATGTGGGCTGCGGCAAGGAACGTGGGCTGGAGCCAAACGCAAAGATGGTCCTGGAATCAGCAACCCTAAGCGCCCTGGGCCCAGGCAAGTCACAGGGCAAGTCTCCTCTCTCATCAGAGCCACATCCTTTCTTTGGTGGCAGGAGGCTTATGAGCGTCACTACCTTAGGACCAGGACTCCAGGGCTCAGTGGGGCTGGACCTTACATGGCCCTGCAGCCACCAGCAGCAGTCAGGGCTGCCCTCACAAGGCAGGACAGATCTAGCTGTTGACCCACGGGGGAAGCAAAGGCTAATTAATGGGGGGAGAATGGATGTTAGTCCTTTTAGAAAGAAAACAGAAGCCCTGGCCAGGGTGGCTCCGTGGTCGAGTATTGGCCTATGCATCCCAGGGTCGAGGGTTCAATTCCCATGAAGGGCATGTTCCAGGGTTGCAGATTGGATTCCCAGCTCAGGTTGGGCATGTGCAGAAGGCAACCAATAGATATGTCTCTCACCCTGATTTTCCTCTCTTCCCCTTTCTCCCTTCCTCTCTTTTCAAATCCATGAAAAAAATGTCCTCCAGGGAGGATTAACAAACAACCATCAAACAAAAGGTGGGAGTGCACCACAGGGCAAACTCCGGACGCCCCTGCAGAACTCTCCTGGCTCTGCCCTGCCAGAGATGGTGCGTGTGTGTGTCTAGACAGCGGGTCACCTCCTCCATCATGCAGGGCTGCTGGCTGCTGGGAGGGAGGTGAGTCACTGCTCTTAGTCACCAGGCCCGCACGGGCTTGGGCGGCCCACGACAGCGTGTGGCTACGTGCGCAGGGCCTTCCTGAGGAAAGGCTGAGTCCTCAGCAATCTCACTTCTTCCAGCCCCGCGTGGGGGAGGGGAACAGCCTGCGGGAAGTGGTTCTGGAGGGCTCAGAGCATCCGCACTTGCCAAAGGGAGCAGGATGCACTGAATAAAGAAGAGCCAGGGCAGCGTTATCTGGGGATGAGAAGGGAGAGATCTGGAAGCCATTAGTGCCTGGCAGAGGTGCCAGCAGCAATCGAAACCCAGATGCACATGACTTGCTGGTGAGCATGACCTCGCTCTCCGAGATGGCCCAGACGCCAGGCCTCCGTTCTCCACCAGAGTCCTGACTGGGGGGGGGGAGGAGACCCAGGCGAGACCAGACCTGGATGTGGACCAGTTGGCGTGACTATACCTGTAGTCTAGGCGCCTCCCCATCGCTTGGGGGGCCTCAATGCCACCAAAAATAATACCTGGATGGGGTCCAAAGGTTGGGGCAGCTTGAAGGCAGGGCAGCACTGCCTTCCTCTCCTCCCCACCCCTCCCCTCTCTCCTGCTGGACCCAGGAGGAAACATACCAGCTTCTTTAATAAAATGACACCCAATTCCTCCAAGGTGGGTGGTGAAAATTCCCATGAGGTGATGGGCCCCTAAAAGGATGTGGGAGCAGCCCACCTAGCAGCCTGTGAGACGCAGTGTAAACGCTCCCAGGTGCCACCAAGGCCCCTTGCGTTTGTCATGAACTCTGTTAACGAGCAGGGGGAGGAAGAAGAGTCTGTATTCAGGCCTGAAGGGAGGTAGGTGGGGCCGAGGGAAGGTGTCTGAAGGAGGCCAGGCCTGGAGGCTGGAGCTTCCTTCCTTACAAGACTTCCCTGCCACTGATGAAGGCCTGAAGAGAGTCGGAGGGTTCATAAGGCTCCTCAGGACTAAAATGAGAGGCCAAAAGTGGGCCTGGGGAAGGGCCAGCAGGGAGAGGCCCCAGGTCCCTGCACTATGACAGTTAGAGCCTCTTAGTCCCATGGCCACCAGGGAACAGTCCCAGGCGGAAGGAAGGATGGGGCCACCCAGGACGAGAGGGGCTGAACGGGCCCACATCAGAAAGCACCAGGCAGAAATGGGGCTGAGGACGGAAGTCCTTTCCACCTGCCTGTCGTCCGGGTTAGCTCCACTCTGCCCGAGACAAGAAGGCCGGCGGTTAGGGATTCTGTGAGGAACAGGAGGGAGACATGGAGCAGAGCCAGGTGCCAACTGCCATCAGAAAGGGGAGCAGCCAGTAAGGGCACCGGGGTGAGGGGAGGGAGGCACCTGGGGAGAGGCTCTATTTCTTTGATGCGGTTGGGGTAACATAGGCCTTTGCTCTTCATGACTTACTAAGTAATATTCAATCTTCTACTCTTTGTTGGAACTATATTTAAGTTTCACACACTTTTGTGCACATGGGATGAGTGGAGAAGCGGGAGAAGGCAGTTACTGTTCACTGGGAAGGAAGGTACAGGGAAGGGGGCCTGTGGCCATCAGTGGCATCAGCCTAGCTCTGGGCTGCCCATGGGCAGCTGGGGCCCAGAGGAGCAGGCAGGTTTCAGAGCAAACAGCACAAGGAGCCACCAGCGTGCAGGGTTGGGGAGCGAGTCAGGCAGAGGAGGGCAGGCCAGCTCTTACAGAAGGTGGTCTATCCAGAATCTTATTCTGCCCCAAAGGAAAGAAATTCTGACACAGGCTACGTCGTGGACGGCCCTGGAAAATGTTACGCTGAGTGAAGTAAGCCAATCACAAAGCAGAAACCCTGTGTGATCCCATTCACAGGAGGCACCCAGAGTAGTCAGACTCAGAGACAGCGAGTAGGGTGGTGGGTGCGGGGGCTGGGAGAGGGGAGCATGGGGTTAGTGTTTAATGGGGACAGAGTTTCAGTTTGCAGGATGAAAAGTTCTGAAGACGATGATGGTGACGGTTACACAACAGTGTGAGATGCACGACACGCCTAAGCTGTAACTTAAGTGGTTAGAACAAGGGCCCAGCCAGTGCGGCTCAGTGGCCGAGCATCGGCCAGGAGCCACAACTCAATTCTCACACAGGGCACACGCCCGGGTGCGGGCTGGATCCTCAGTGGAGGGCATCAGGAGGGCAGCTGATCAATGATTCTTTCTCATCAGTGATGCTTCTCTCTCTCTCTCCCTTTCTCTCTGAAATCAATAAAGAAAATATTTTTAAAAAGGTTAAGATAGTAAATTTCATGTGATGTGTATTTTACTGTAATTTTTAAAATGTGCCCTTGTCAATTTGGTTCCGTGGTTAGAGCACTGGCCTGAGGATTGAAGGTCAAGGGTTTGATTCCGATCAAGGGCATGTACTGGGATTGCAGGCTCACTCGCCAGCCACCTTGGTGTGTGTGAGAAGCAACCCACTGATGTTTCTCTCCACCCCACCTCCCTTCCACTCTCTCTAGAAATCAACTGAAAACATATTCCTGGGTGGAATTAACAACAACAAAACCCACAAAAAAAGTTTTAAAGCTCCTCAGTTGTTTGGAAGGCTGACATGACAACTGCATTTCCGAGTGGAGGCAATGAAGCGTGCTGGAGGCTTCTGGAGTCCTGAGGGCTCTCGGGGAGGGAGGCGTGGGCACCCTCTCCCAGCCGGTGCTTCACTGGGGCTCAGCAGGCTGGCACACCGTCCCTTCAGCCCACAGGGCTGCTTAGGAAGGGGACCCGCCTCACTCACCTCTGCACTGTCTGGGAGGCCACCAGGAAGGACATGAGGTCTCCCCCAGTCAGCTGCTGTCCAGCCACGAGGGAACCCCCAATAAACAGGGTGCCCAAGACCATGCCTGTGTGGGGAGCGGACAGTGGTTAGGAAGGAAGCAGCTGGAAGCACAGGGCAGAGCCTGGCCAGGTGGTTGTCCCCAGTTCCAGTCCCTGCTGTGCCTCCACTGACTAGCATCTCGGTGAGTCACCTGAACGGTCCCTGTCTCTGGAAACAAGTGGTCAGAGGAGGGCCACGTCTTTGCTTCCCCCTAGACATGCTCACACAGCTCGGCTGTGACATCAGCCCGCCTCCCACTGCCTGCCTGCGTGACTAGCTTGGGCTCCTGGCACTGAAGGGCATCAAGCAGGTGAGGGCTGCCCTGCGGGGACCTGTCCTTCGCTCCTCCCAGCCCTGCCCCCCAGGCGAGGCCTTGCTCACTCACAGTTGAAAGCGATGTTGGAAAGCCCCTGGAACAGGGCGATGCCTCTGCCCAGTGCCTCTGCCTTACAGCGGGACCCCTCCAGCTCTGCTCCGTAGCGTCTGGGGACAGAGGCCGAGCCCAGCCCTCAGGAAGCAGCCAGCCTGGGCGTGGGGTATGGGAGTGCATATGGGGAGCTCCCCTGCTTTGGGCTCCACCCCTGCCTG
The DNA here is from genome assembly GCA_027563665.1 of Antrozous pallidus. Classification (NCBI taxonomy): domain Eukaryota; kingdom Metazoa; phylum Chordata; class Mammalia; order Chiroptera; family Vespertilionidae; genus Antrozous; species Antrozous pallidus. Next base: position 5,721,573 of record CM050521.1, read on the forward strand.
GGACTCACTCCTCTTCCCGCTGCTCCATGGCGAAGGCTCTCACAGTCCGAACATTACCCAGAGCCTCATCCGCTATACCCGTTGCCCTGGCTACCTGCAAAGATTCCAGGAGATAGGAAGTCAGGCTGATGAGGAGGAGGAGTGACAGAGTAGAGAGAAAGGGTGGGCTAAGGAGGATGGGTGGGAATTCTGGTACCTGCTCCTGACACTGGCGAGACAGTTTTCGGAGAGCTGAGCCCAACAGGGTGCCAACGCCCATCAGGGAGGGCATGGCCACCATCAGCAGTAGCGTGAGGCGTGTGGACAGCATGGACAGCGACACCAGACAGCCAACCACCTGGGTGCAGCTTCGAAGCCCCTGGGCAGAGGGAAAGAGGGAGGAAGGCCGTTTGGCACCAGCACCACAACATGGGGGTGTTATGAAGGATCAGCTGGCTATAGCTCTACATCTACAAGGCCAAGGCTACAAGTATCACTCCTGGAAGACCAACTGGTGGCCTACTGGTCACAGAACATAACCCTTTCTTTTTTTTTTTAGTAAACGTTTTTTGACATTTTATTACTAGAGGCCCAGTGCACAAAATTCGTGCACTTGGGAGGGGGGCAGGCGCAGAGGTCTCTCAGCCTGGCCTGTGCCCTCTCCCAGTCCAGGAGCCCTTGGGAGGATGTCTGACGGCTTAGGCCCCACCCCCCCTTAGGCAGTTGGACATCTTTAGCTTCTGCAGAGCCCCGGCTGCACTCACCAGCTATGAACGAGGCTCCAGCTTCTGGCTGAGCTGCGCTCCCCCGTGGGAGTGCACCAACCCCCAGGGAGCAGCTCCCGTGTTGAGTCCCTGTCCATGCTGACTGTGTCATAGTGACCAGCCATTTCACTGTTTGGTCAATTTGCATATTACCTTTTTATTACATAGAATTATTATTATTAAAATATATTTTTATTGATTTCAGAAAGGAAGGGAGAGGAAGAGAGATAGAAACATTAATAATGAAAGAGAATCACTGACCAGCTGCCTCCTGCAAGCCCCCCACTGGGGATCAAGCTCGAAACCTGAGCATATGCCCTTGACCAGAATCGAACTCTGAACCCTTCAGCCACATACCGATGATGCTCTATCCACTGAGCCAGACTGGCTAGAACCATAACCCTTGCTTGACAAGTAGGCATGATGGGGCTGGATGAGTGTCTGTGGACATGGCTTCCTTCCCTGACAGATCCCAATGTGCCTCTCTCTCTTTCTGTTCTAGAAACTGACACTGGGCTGGTGTCTGCTGTGACCCAGGAGAGGACGTCAGTAATATAGTAAAAGCCATTGCTCATTCAGCGCTGCCAATGAGCCAGGCCTCCTGGGGGCCAGGGTGATTCTGCTCTTGGCGGGCGGGGCCAGGAAAGGCTCTTGTCTGAGTCCTTGGGAAGGTTTCCGGGGGAGGTAGGATTTCAGAACAGGAGAGAAACAGCTTATCCTGACCTTGGATACTGCCCGACACCCTCCTCCCTGAACTTCCCCAGTCCTTCACCCACACCCTCACCGGCATGGGGCCCAAAGGACTGGGTGGGGCCGGCCCAGTGTGGCACTGACCTGGGAGATGACAAGTTTGAAGGACGATTTAAACTCTTGCACGTCAGTGGTCAATCGGCTCACTAGCTGCCCTGTCTTTTTAGCATCAAAGAAGGCAATGTCTTGTCTGGCAGTGGGACCCAGGGCAACAGTGGGGGAAAGAGAGACAAGTTACTTTAGGATAAGGCCCCACCTCCAGACATTGACCGGGACCCCTGTGGGGTCCACTGGTAATCCCACCCGCAGTCGTACCCTGCAGCTGGCCGTACCGGAGCAGGTTGCTGAAGAGGGCCCTCCGCATGTCCAAAGCCATACGCTCTCCGATGCGGGACAGGAGCACCAGGTACCCAAAGGTGAGCAATCCCTGGGAGAGAGGCAGGGGCTCTCAGGGGCGCCCAGGCGCTTCTCTGTGGGCCCGGGCCATCCTCTCCTGCCATACCTGGAGGCCGTAGAGTGTGAGCAGGTAGGTGCTGAGATTCCGGGACTCTTTCAGGAAGTTGCCCATGTGGTCCCTTGTGTACTTGGCCACAATCTCCACCAGCTGGCCCAGGAGTAGGGGGATCTGCACATTCACCAGTGCCGCACCCAGTGCCAGCTGGGGGAGCACAGACATTGAGAGGGGGCCAGACTCTTCACCCCCAGCTCTGACCTTAGCCCTTCCTCTCCTGCTGCTGTCCGTGCTTTGGCTGCTCTTGTGCCTCCTTGAGAGTCTAAGCTCAGGCCCCTGTACACCCAGCCCCCCGACCAGGTTCTCCTGGTATCCCTTGGCCTCCCTCCTCCAGCCAGCTCAGGCTGCTTCCCAAGGTCTCCGAAGACTCCACGAGGCAGGCAAGCTGTCCCCACGCAGCTCTGGCTGAGGCTTCTGCAAACTCTTGATTGAGTTGTTCCCCATCCGGGTTTTAGGGATGTAGGGGAATAGCTCACCACGATGGCCGCCCCCAGGACCAGCAGATGGGGGCGAAGAAACTGCCAGAAGAGCTTCCAGTTAAAGCGGGTCTCCACGTCATAGGGTCTGGAGCAGGCAGGAGGGGCCTCTTCTGCCTCACACAGTGCCACAAGGCAGAGGCGGGGCCACTTACTCAGCACCACAGGGCCCAGGAGGACTCCCCCAACCCAGCACCAGGAAGAGGGGCTTCGGCTTGGACCTGGTGGCACTTGAGGGAGGCGAGCTCGGAGCTGGGACCGCAGCCGGGCCACAGCCCTGAGGAGGCAGGAGCTGTGGCGGCCATCGGAGCGCCTGCAGGGAGAGAACTGCACTGACGGCTCGAGGCCTGACTGTCCTCCAGCCGACCGTGCACAGCCGAGCTCTGGAGGCACTTCCTTCTGCCAGGCCCTGCGCTTTTTCAGGCTGTTCTTAAGCAACCTGTTTCTGAGACAAACACACACACGCAGAGTAGCTGAGGAATGAGACAGGGGCACGTGCAGCCACTCAGCCAGCCAGGCCCTCCTAGCCTCCGGAGGCACCTCTGGTCCAGGGGCCGGCTGCAACCCACATGCTGTCACATCCCATGACCCAGGACAGCAGAGCTGGAGGACACCCTGACTGACAGCTAGTTCATGGCCCTCCCTTCCGGGAGAGGACACGGGAGTCGTGAGTGCACGGGCTCCGGGAAGAGGGGGAGCACCCAGCCCTGTGGCCAGGGCCCTGCCTCAAAGTGTTAATGGTCTACGTTTCATCTTGAATCCCTGGGAGGGAGATGCCGTTATTCTCACTTGATAGATGGCAAAATCATGTGGGGCTGACAGAGCTAATAAATTGTTCCCAAGCAGCAGAACTGGGACTTGAGGGGAACCCAGACATGATTCCAGGGTCTAGGCTTACTCTCCTCTGTCCTCCTTGACGTGTGTGGCAGGGCCAAGACACAAGTCTTCTGACTACTGGTCAATGCTTTTTGCATCCCATCACCTGGCTCCTCCCAGGCCTCCAGTGCTCAAGTGGCAATGTAGGGAGGGAAAGTGGGACACAGTCCCTCTCTGCTAGCTAAAGGAAGAATAAAAATGCAAATAACATATTTTGTCATCTCATCTTGGATAAGCCAGGATCACCTCCTCTTTCCTGCAGCTTCTGTGTCTATAAACAGCATGTAGAGAGCTGTGTGGCTCCTGTGCCCGGTGCTCTGCTGTGAGGCAGGGAGAGCAGGAGCTGAACAGAAGAGACCAAGTAAATACCTCCTGGCAGAGTGTGGGGCAGGGGAGCCGAGGGGCACTCGGCACTCCTGGTGCACAGAGAAGGGACTGCCCTCCTGTCTGAGAGAGTCGGGAAAGGGCCTGGGAACAACAGCTGGACTTTGGAGGGCAGTGAAGATCAGTTCCAGTTTTTAGGCTGGGGTGTGACATAGCAGATTTGCATTTCAAAGATCATAGCAGAGGGATGTGGTTGGAAGAGAACAAGATTGGCTGCAGAGGCCTGTTACGAGTAGAGTGGGATGCTCAAAAATCCAAATGAGATTATCGATGGGAAAGGCAGTGAGTTTTTGCTTTACCGTGATAGTGTTTTACACTCCCAGGCCCTCCTAGCTGCGGACTGCACCTCAACCTTCCCTTCCTCCAGGAGGCCCAGGCTTCTTACCACCTCTACCTTATGCCTCTGCTCACACGTTCCCACCTGCCTGGTGTTTAGGTCTTATTTTCACTGTGTAATTTATGTCTATCCTAAGGTTGTTTTTTGTTTGTTTGTTTTGGTTAATATCCTGAAGATATTTTCCCACTGATTTTTAAGAGCAGGAGGGAGAGAGAAAAATCCTACATTGTTTGGTTGCCTCCCACACACGCCCTGACCAGGGACTGGGGCCCAGGGATCAAACCTGCAGCCCAGGTACATGCCTTTGACCAGGAATTGAATCCTCCATCTTTCGGTGCTTAGGCCAATGATCTAACCACTGAGCACACCAGCAAGGGCTGTCCTAAGGTGGAGAGAGGCTCACTCTCCTTCTGCCCTGTGTAACTGTCCAACTTCCCCATTAGGCGATCATAGGAAACTTGTATTATTCCCCATTGCATCCTTACCACTTAGCAGTGCTCAGGAACATAATGGATGTTTAAAAAATGTTTGTTGAGTGAATGTCCTCATTAGAAATGCAGAATAACCTGTCCTAACACACAACTGCAGGGTTTGCAAAGTTTCAGATTTACTGAGGCCACCAGTAAAAAATTCATTTTACAAAATAACCCAGCACAGAATATAAATATGTCACATAAAGTTGAAATGCTTCACAAAATAATAGTTTCTCTGTTTTTAAATGTGTATCCTATTTTCTACTATATTCACTTTTAAACGGTTCCAACCCATTAAGTTCATTTGATGATCTATTGTGTTATGACTTGAGCATTTGAAAAACACTGCACAAATGAACGAACAAATACTTGAATATTATTGAATCTCTTTCCTTGGGTTTCTCTTTGGCTTAAATTATACTAATAGTCTTATTATTTTCCTACTGATTGTTCAAACCTTTTAATAACTTACTATGGAGACTTTCCAGCTTTTCTTTTAATATGTTGGTTTTTTAAAGTTGATTTCAGAGAGAGGAAAGGAGGGGGAGATGGAAATAGCAAGGATAAGAGAGAATCATTGATCGGCTGCCTCCTGCATGCCCCCTACTGAGAATCCAACCCAGAGGCCAGGCATATGCCCTGGCCAGAATCCAATCGTGACCTGCTGGCTCAGAGGTCAACACTAAACCACTGAGCCACACCCACGGGGCTCCAGCTTTTCTTTCTTTTCTTTTCTTCTTTTCTTCCTTCCTTTCTCTTTCTTTCTTTCTTTCTTTCCTTCCTTCTTTCCTCCCTCCCTCCCTCCCTCCCTCCCTCCCTCCCTCCCTTCCTTGCTTTCTTAAAATATATTTTATTGATTTCCAGCTTTTCTTTCCCTTCCTTCCTTCCTTCCTTCCTTCCTTCCTTCCTTCCTTCAAATATATTTTATTGATTTTTTACAGGGAGGAAGGGAAAGGGATAGAAAGTCAGAAACATCGATGAGAGAGAAACATCAATCAGCTGCCTCCTGCACCCCCCCCCCCCCCCCCCCCCCGGCTGGGGATGTGCCCGCAACCAAGGTACATGCCCCTGACCGGAATCGAACCCGGGACCCTTCAGTCCATAGGCCAATGCTCTATCCACTGAGCCAAACCGGTTTCAGCTCCAGCTTTTCTTATCATCTCAAAACTAAGGTTCTAAGCAGGGCTTGGTCACTGCCAAGAACTTGCAGATTACTTCCCAGCACAAGTACTTCTGGCTCCAGCTCCAGCCAGCTCCTGCCCTGTATCAATCGGATGGATTTACGGAACGAAGCACAAGTCCACATCCACCCACCCTGGTAATCTGCTGCGGCTTGACCCTCAGATTGTTCACTCCAGGGTCACAAGGAATCAGTACCTTCTCATAAAGCATTTACACTGGAGTCTCTGTTCAGGATCCTCTTCGTTTCCCACCCCTCTCTTTCTCTCTCTTTGGATCAATATGTGTGCACATACAAGAACACAGATGGACAACTTACTAGACTGCCTCTCTTTGCTGAAAGTACCCACATACAGGAACCCTTTTTGTTCAGCTCACTTTGAATCTTGGGAGCACCACTAATACTAAGTGTCTTTGAACACGCATCATTTTTTCCCATAAGGAAATATTTTTTAATTCTACACATTTACAATCCAAGATAAAATAGAAGGGGGAAAAAAGTGGAAAATCAAACAAGACCAGCAGTCCAAGCCTCGAGGTCACTATTTACCGCAGCCCTGGCTGTGGCAGCTGCGTCGTTCAGGCAGGACCTGGGTCTGACCCAGACGCTGCCTACAGCAGGGCTGTTCTGAGGTCCATTCTGGACTTCACAACTTGAGGCTGGAGCCACGGACTGCAGCCGAATAATTTATATCCAAATTGCTAGACCAATTACAAGAAGACGGGGCCGGAACACTGGAGAGGCCAACACCTGTGCAGTTCGGCGCCCCCTGGTGGGGAGGGAATAGGGATCGGGCGTGGCCACGGACCCAGAGCGTTCCCTCATTCGGCCCAAACGCAGACACAGAAGCGCGGAGCCTCCAACTGGCATCAAGTTCATCCTTATAAATAATTGAGGCCAATTCTCCGGGGAGTGACGTTCCACCCTTGGCCCGGTCGGACTACAACTCCCAACGGGCCTCGGGCGAGCCCGGGACTCCATCTCCCGGCGGCTCCACCGCCCGGCCAGCCGGTCAGTGGCCCCGCGCTCTTAGGTCTTTTTTTTTTTTTTACCTGACGGCCGAGAATGTCTGGAAGCGGAGGGGGATTAGAGGCCTGCCTAGGACAGTACCTCCCCGAATCCCGACCCGAAATAAGTGCACCAACATGATGTGGGGGAGAACAGGAGCAGCCGGCAACAGCAGTTTCACCCTTATTCTATCGAGGACTCCATGTTGGCTCCGGCCACCATCCCGACAACCCCCTCGCGACTTGGTGATGATTGGCATCAATGTCGCTGCAGGCTGTGATTGGAGGAAACGTTGTCAGTTCTCCCTCCGGAACTGTGATTGGAGAAAGCCACCTGCCTCGCCCAGGCTATGGGCGGGCCTACCAGGCTGGGGCAGTGCCTTCGCCCGCAGCCTGACGGGGGCCTTGAGTGGGAGTTTTGAGTGTGCTCAGAGCGTCCCCTACCCCGGGGTATCCATGGTAACGCGTCAGCTGAAGCCCTCGCTGCTATTCTATACATGCTCCCAAAGGACTCTAGAGCGCTCAGCGTCTCCTGGGATTGTAGAGCGCTGGTTCTGGGAAAAGAAGCGACAAAAATCCGCAGGGGAGTTCTTTTTTAAAACAAGTGCACGTGCCTTGCCACCCACCCCGCTCTCCTAGGCTGGTCAGAACTCCGGGAACGGGAACGAGAGCCACGTATAACTGAGAAAAAACTACCCGGGTGGTTTTGATACGCTCTCTCTACTCCATGATTGAGAACCACTGATATGGAGGTGCGGTAGCTTATCGAGGCACGACCTCAGATGCAGCTCCCCAAGGGGTCTTCCTCACCGCAGGTCAGGCAGACGAAGGCTCTCACCTTAGCACAGCTCTTGAACCTCTGTTTAGTGCTAACTCCTTCTGTGTAATTATTTGTGTAGCTGCTTCCCCCACAGGCTGCGACTTCTTTTTCAGTAGTGGCTCTGTCTCAATCGTCTGTTACCCCATTACTTCAAATACCTGGCAGGAAAAAGTGCCCTTTATATTCACTTGAACTGAAGGTGGTGGTAGGGAGGCTGTAAATGGATGAATGTGGGGTGGAACTCGGTAAGAAAAGGTTCCAGGATTAGTCTGAGGTTGGGCTGGGTATATGGAGAGGGTGGATAGGAGTGGGTCCTATAGTGAGTGTAGCAAAATATTGAGGTTGAGGGGAGAACAGAAACCCCACAGAATCCATCTAGTCAGATGTCTCTGAAAGTTCATGGGAAATTCCTCGCCCCTCTACAATGTGAGATTCCATTTGGGTCACTAGTATGACATCTCTAGAAAGGCCACGTCTTGTTTTCATAGCTCTGCCTCCTGATCAGGGATAAAACTATGCAAGTCCTGGGCTAGGATGACAGTTGTCTCTCCCCCCCCCCCAAAAAAAAAGGAGGCACAGAAGGAGAAACGGGCATATCTGGGCTCAAAAGTTGTGGGCAATTCTATGATTGTCTCCATATTCTTCCAGTGAACAATCCTTTCCACTCTCCCTTTCATGGACACTGGCCCCTATTTCAGCCCTTACCCTAAGCCCAGGAGGCCTGACACTTGGGTGGCTGAGTCAGCATCTCAGGCATGGGCTTCAGGAGGAAACCTGGTGATTCAGGACCTCAAGAATGGCGTTGGACAAGCCGCCAGACCAGCTGCCTCCTTCTCCTCACTGATGTGGCAACAAAGAACATAACTCGGTCAATTCATTCTTTGTTATCCAAATTATTGTTCCAAATCCCTGACCCCCAGCTTTCCTCTGCTGGTTCAGTTCTGATGCTTCTCAGGGGCCTAAAAAAAACTGGATTAGGGCTGGGGGAGAGGGTTTCATTGTTCAAGAGGATAAAGAAGTAAACATAATGGAACCCCCCCCAAGGAACCCCGCCTTTCTACTGTAAGCTCCAAAAACCCACTTCTCACATACCAAATAATTGCCTCTTTCTTCCCTTCTTTCCTTTCAGTATCTCCTAACCTGGGTGCAACCTCGGGCAGTCTCCCTCTTCCCTTCCTGAGAACTATTAGACAAAATAGGCAGCCTTTCCTTTCCTTTCTTTCTTCCTGTTTTTGGTCTTAAAGCATTTCTCTGTTGATCACTTTGTGTGTGTGTGTGTGTGTGTGTGTGTGTAGGGAGAGAAGACATGCTTTTAAGAAATCAAAGATTTAATATCTTGGCCTCATAGTCTTATAATCCTTTGATGGGTTTTCTTTTTGCTTTTGTGATTTTGGCTGCTACTCTCTAGACACCCCTTCAAATCCTCTAGAGGTCTGAGGATGGGACACTCGATGTCTCCTCTGGCCTGTTCTTCAGCCTCTCCGGCTGATGCACCTTCCAGGATGGAGGCGGGGCCGAGAGCTTCAGGTGCAGGTGTCCTGGGAGAGGGTGTGAGTGCTTACATAGATGACTGGGAGCTAGGACGCCTGGGGCCTGCCCCGACTGAGTCACCGTGTTGTTGCCACTGTCTTGTCAAAGTTCCTGCTTAGCTCCTCAAACCTCTGTGGAAGCAGCAGCGGCTCCCATCCTTCCAAACTGTCAGAAGCCACCAACCTGATGGTGAGGCGAACGGGCTGGGGGAGGAACAGGGGGCAGCTGGGGCAATGGGGAGATCTGGGGCCTGGATCAGTGCCCCTCCTCCCTGTGCCACTGCCTCCTCTTCCTCCTCCTCCGCGTCGGGGGCCCGGGGGAGGGAGGCTCTCTATTTTCTCTCTGTCCCCTGCTCCTCACACAAGAAGTGTGCCTTCCTCAGTTCCTCCCCCAGTCCTGGGGTCCTCCTGCCCAGCTGTACAGACCTCAGGGGCTTCTCAGCCTCCACACAGTGCCCTCCCCATCCCAGCCACACCCCCAACACAGGTAGAGCCTGTGGTGACACCCATCACTGCTCCCCGATCCTGGGGTTCCCATTCCACCCCACCCCTGGCTTCGGTGGCTGCCCCTTCTTCACGCCGATGCCCCCAGGACAATCCTGGGCTGCGGATAGGCCCTCTGATCCCTGAGCAGGATTATGAACGGCTGGAGGACTGTGACCCTGAGGGGTCCCAAGACTCACCCCTCCATGGGGAGGAGCAGCAGCCCCTGCTTCACGTGCCTGAAGGGCTCCGAGGTGAGCATACGGGTGTGGGTTGGGGAGAGCCTAGGGACTGAGGCTGCAGGTTGAGGGTGTGGAAAGCTTGCTTAGGTGAGAGCTGAGCCCCAGCACTCTCCCCTCTGTGCCCAGGCTCCTGGCACCACATCCAGAACCTGGACAGCTTCTTCACCAAGATATCCTTTGTACTGGACCTGGCAGGGGCAGGCGCCATCCGTGGCGGGGACGCTGAGGGTGCAGCGGGTGAGGGATTTACAGGTGGCGTGAGGGGAAGGTATGCTCAGGAAAGGCCCATCATACCTCAGGCTAGTTTCTTGACACACCTGCCACATCTACAGCTACCATCAGCGGAATGGCTTCGCCTGCATCCTGCTGGAGGATGTCTTCCAGCTGGGGTGAGATACTTGTTCCAGGAGTCCCTGTGCTTCTAGTCCACCCAGAGCCTCCCCAGCAGCCAGGGGCTCAGCCAAGTGGGGAGGGAGACAGCTGACCTGGAGGCTGGGCAGCAGCCCATCTGCTCTCAGGGCTAATCATTGAACTCCCGGCTCTCCAGGCAATTTGTTTTCATCGTTACCTTCACGACCTTCCTTCTTCGCTGTGTGGATTACGACATTCTCTTTGCCAACCAACCAACTAACCAAACAAGACCTGGGCTGCCTCACAGCAAAGTGACTTTGTTGGATGCCATCCTACCCTCGTCCCAGTGTGCCCAGCGGTGAGTGACAACTGGTGGGGGTGGGTGAGGGAGATGAGCAGACAAGAGCCACCTGTTTTTTGTCCCTGGGCTAGATCATTGGTTCCCCAAGGTTTGGGTATCAGAATACCTTTATTTCCAGGGGTGAGGAATGTCTGGCCCCTTATAAAGCCGGTGAAATCATTTGGTCTGGTCTGCCAAGGCATTAGGGGTGAGTTAATTAAATGCTTGACCAAATATAGCAGGCTAATTTTTAAGTTAATAATTTTGTATCGCCTTCCGGATGACGTTATAAATATCTAAATAGTTGCTGGCAGAAAAAAAGTTCCTCACCCCTGTTTTATACACTTGAAATTTATTGAGAACTCCAGGAACCTTTGCTTATGAGAATCCTATCTGTAGTTACCTTATTAGAGAAAAGCTGAGGACAGCTGCAGGACCTCCGAGCACACGGTCCATCGGCTGTCAGTGTAGCCTCTGGAAAACTCTACTGTATATTCATGAAAGAATGAGAATAAAAGTGGCAGAAACAGTGTTATCTGAAAAAAGTTTGACCTTGCAGACATTTTCAAGGGTCTCAATGACACCCTACACGTTGAGAACCGCTGGTCTTGCTGGATCTCCATGACTTTTCCATTGCTCCCCAAATCTTGTCCCCCTCTTTATGGGGGTCCCACATTCTCGCTATGTTAACCTCTACCCCCCAGGATCCGCTCAAGCCCTCTGCTGGTCTTCCTTCTGAGCCTGGCTGCAGCCTTCTGGCTGGTACAGCTGCTTCGCTCAGTCTGCAACCTCTTCAGCTACTGGGACATCCAGGTGTTTTACAGGGAGGCCCTGCACATCCCGCCGGTGAGCTGGGTGGGCGGGTCTGTGTGGAGGGGTGCCATGTCATGGGGCAGAGGACGGGAAGGAGTAGGGGCTGTATGGACAGAAGGGCCAATTAGAAAGCTGGCAGGCTTCATCGTCACCTACTCTAGGCCCGGATAATGTTAGGAGGTACCACCACTTATAAAACACGGTCCCTACTCTAGTGAAGCTTAGTGGGTTTAGATGGGTTATAGAAAATTCCATACAGTCACGTGCTTATGATATTCACAGGAGGAGGAATTGGGGTGAGGCTGGGAAGGACAGGAGGTCGGGAGGTAGGGAGCCTGGGTGCAGGGAGCAGGGAGGCGATGAGTATCTGAGGAGAGCAGCCCACCGGCCTGCCTCTGTGTCCGGGCCCTGTGGGGTAACCCCACACCCCATTCTGGCTTTGCCCCTGCTGCACTCAGCAACTACATGGACCCCTTCACTGACCCTGGGTCCTGCTTTGCTCTTTCTTACCTTCCTGTCTTGCTCATGCTTCTTGTTTTGTATCTAAGTCCTTCCTTTAAAGCGCTGCTCTAAGGCTATCTCTGCAGCTAGCTTCCCTCCTGCACAGCCAAGGGGAGAGGTTCTAGAAAGTCTCCTTGAATAGGGGAGCACTAGGCATAGCACAGGGAAGGTCAGGAGGGCCAGGGAAGCAGAGGCAGCGAGGGCAGGAGTTAGACCACTGCTCACCCTTCTCTTTCTTCTACTCTCTTCACTTGCCTCCTCTCCGCTTCCTGCCAGGGCAAGGGGAGACCCTGGGATGGCCTGGAGAGGCTGGCCCAAAGGGACTTGCCTAAGCCGGACTGGGGCAGCTGGGTGACAATGGGCTCACATGAGGCTTGCAGAAGAGGTCCACGTGAGATCTGACCGCCCCACCCCAGACGTGGACACAGCAGTGTCTTAGGAAGGTTACTGTGGGGATGGCATGGGATGGGGCTGGCCGCCTCAAAGCACCCTGGGCACCGAGGCAGCACAGTGCCCTTATGTGTAGGACGTGAGGGAGGGAGGCTTAGGAAACTGCTCTGAAGGAGCTGAGAGCAAATACCTGAAGAGTTTAATTTATGAGGTGTCGCTGGGAAGCACATGACTCATGGCCTCAGGAGTGGCAGAGCCAGGTGGAACAATACAGAAGAGGATGAAAGGAAGTAGGAAGTGCCCCGGGCGGTGACACAGTTAAGGAAGGGCAAGGAGGGCAAAGTGGTGACAGGTTTCCCACTTGAGGACAATGGAGAGGAGGGCGGGGTGGAGGCGCTAGCTCTGGTCCTGGTGAGTTTGGGCATCACCGTGCAGAGAAACCCAGGTCGCGGGCACTCACCGGCCCCTGTCCTCAGGAGGAGCTCAGTTCCGTGCCCTGGGCCGAGGTGCAGTCGCGCCTCCTGGCGCTGCAGAGGAGCGGGGGACTGTGCGTGCAGCCGCGGCCGCTGACCGAGCTGGACGTCCACCACCGCATCCTGCGCTACACCAACTACCAGGTGGCGCTGGCCAACAAGGGCCTGCTGCCGGCGCGCTGCGCGCTGCCCTGGGGAGGCAGCCTGGCCTTCCTCAGCCGCGGCCTGGCGCTCAACGTCGACCTGCTCCTCTTCCGAGGGCCCTTCTCGCTCTTCCGTGGGGGCTGGGAGCTGCCGGACGCCTACAAGCGCAACGAGCAGCGGGGCACCCTGGCCGCGCGCTGGCGGCGCACCGTGCTGCTGCTGGCCGCCGCGAACCTGGCGCTGAGCCCGCTGGTGCTGGCCTGGCAGGTGCTCCACGCCTTCTACAGCCACGTGGAGCTGCTGCGGCGCGAGCCGGGCGCGCTGGGGGCGCGCCGCTGGTCCCGCCTGGCCCGCCTGCAGCTCCGCCACTTCAACGAGCTGCCACACGAGCTGCGCGCGCGCCTGGCCCGCGCCTACCGCCCCGCCGCCGCCTTCCTGCGCGCCGCGGCGCCCCCCGCGCCCCTGCTCGCGCTGCTGGCCCGCCAGCTGGTCTTCTTTGCGGGTGCGCTCCTCGCCGCGCTGCTCTTGCTCACTGTCTATGACGAGGACGTGCTCGCCGTGGAGCACGTGCTCACCGCCATGACCGCGCTCGGGGTCACGGCCACCGTGGCCAGGTGCGAAGGGAGCTGCCCAGGGAGGGGGAGCATTCCTTCGATTTGGGGCCGAGTTCTCTCCCACCCTCCCAGCCCTGCCTCCCCATCCGCACAGCCTCCTAACCTCAGGCACCTTTCCCGCCCGGATCCCGCCCTCCAGGTCTTTCATTCCGGAGGAGCAGTGCCAGGGGCGTTCCCCACAGCTCCTGCTGCAGTCGGCCTTGGCCCACATGCATTACCTCCCAGAGGAGCCCGGTGCCGCGGGCAGGGCCAGCGCTTACCGGCAGATGGCGCAGCTGTTGCAATACCGAGCGGTGAGGGTCCGGACCCAGGCGGGGCTGCTCCGGTGGGAAGCTGTGCAGCCTCCTGGTCTCAGAAAGGGCTTGGGGCAAATGGCCCAGGGCTGGCAGCCGGGAGTGACGGGCCAGCATCCCTGGGGGCCTCTTGGTCGTGATCATCCTCAGCAACCTTCTCTTAACTCCCCTTCTTCCCCAGGTCTCCCTCCTGGAGGAGCTCCTGTCCCCTCTCCTCACCCCACTGTTTCTGCTCTTTTGGTTTTGCCCTCGTGCCCTGGAGATTATTGACTTTTTCCGTCATTTCACTGTGGATGTGGCTGGGGTTGGTGACATCTGTTCCTTTGCCCTCATGGATGTGAAGCGCCACGGCCACCCTCAGGTTAGAGTCCTTCCCAGGATGTGCAGGGTGATGGTTAGATAAAGGGTTGCCCCCCAGTTTGCTGGCTTGCCACATGTGACCTTGAGCTCATCAGTTCACTTCCTGTGTCATAGTGTCCTTGAGGACAATGACTATAGCCAGTGGACATGGCTGTGTAAGGAGTACGCGACATGATGTGTGTATAATCCTAGTGCCAGTAAATGGAGTGAAGGCCCCCAGAGCGGCTGAGAAATGGGCTGGTCAGTGGATGAGGCTGGAGTAAGACTGGCCTTGCCCACCAACGACCAGGCTAGCCCTAGGGTTTGCTGTGTACAGTTGGCAAAACACTGAGCCCACACCAGCTTCCAGTGCTGGGCCTTGACCCAGGTCCCAGCTCTGCTGCTGTGTTTTTGGGTGACCTTGAGCAAGTGTCTATTGTGGCCTCTGTTCTTCCACCTGAAGACTGGGGCTAGTGTGCCCTGTCCCTCATTCCCCACGAGGCTCCCACTGCAGCGACAAAAGCAGTGTCCGAGGCTTTCTCTCTCTCAGTGGCTCTCAGCAGGACAGACAGAGGCCTCACAGTCTCAGCGTGCAGAGGACGGGAAGACTGAGCTCTCCCTGATGAGGTTCTCTCTGGTGCACCCACAATGGCGTCCCCCAGGGCACAGCTCCAAGTTCCTGGGGCAACTTCGAGGCCGGGTACAACAGGATGCAGCCGCTTTGGGCGCCACCTCGGTTCGCAGCCCTGCCACTCCGGGGGTACTCAGCGACTCTTCCTCACCTCTGGTGAGCCAAGCCTGGCCGCGCCCCCCCCCCCCCCCCCCCCCCGTGCCCTCACCTCCAGCCCCACCCATCTCCCCTCCCTCTGCCTCACCTTTTGTACTGGCCTGCTCACTTACTGCTCCAGCCTGCTCTCCTGCCTTGCTGAGACATCCTCCTCACTTCTGTCGTCTATTCTGACCCATCTTCTCTTGCTCCCAGCCAGAGGTCTTGGCTAACCTCTTGGTGCACCCCTTTCTGCCTCCACGGGACCTGAGCCCCACAGCCCCCAGCCCAGCTGCAGCCACTGCCAGCCTCCTGGCTTCCATTTCCCGAATTGGCCAGGACCACAGGTGCGTGTTGGGGGCCTCCGATTCAGGGGAGCAGGGTGGGGCCGATCCTCCAAGAGGAGGGTGCAGGTTGTGGGAGCACTGTGGGTGATTGGGAAGGGGTCAAGCCTGACCCTCCCTGTGGAGTAATGGGGGAGGGGCATGTCTTTGATCTATGCCACCCTCTCTTCCAGCTGTGTGTCCCCTGGAGGTACTGGGGGCATGAAGCTGGCCCAGCTACCAGAGCTTGCTTCTGCTGAGATGAGTCTTCATGCCATCTACCTGCACCAGGTGAGTACAGAGGTGCAGAAAGATGTGGGGAGAAAGCATCTGCCCAAAATAGAGGCTGAGGAGGGGCAAGGAGTATCTAACAGGGGCTGGGGAGGAGGCTTCACAGTCCTCTGTGCCCAGCCCAGGGCCTGGGCCTCATGCTGGGAGCTGGAGGGAGTCCTCATTCCTTTTCCTTCCACTTAGCTCCATCATCATCAGCAGCAGCAGGAACTGTGGGGCGAGGCCTCAGCCTCCTCCCTGTCCAGGCCCTGGTCCAGCCCCCCGCAAACGCTCTCACCTGATGAGGAGAAGCCATCCTGGTCAAGTGATGGTGAGGTGGTCAGGGTGTGCAGGGCACAGGTCATGGGGGGATAGCAGGCACCAGGGCACTGCCCAGCTGATGGCTTTTTTTTATTAGGCTCCAGTCCTGCCTCCAGCCCCAGACAGCAGTGGAGAACCCAGAATCTGTTTCCTGGAGGTTTTCAGACCATGGACACTCAGAAGGAGCCTGGCCAGCCCCCTAGCACTGCCTGAGAGGGCTCCTCAGAGTCAGTATTGTCCGATGGGGGCGAGGCAGGGGATGAGTAGGAAATCAGATGGAGCCAGACTTGGAGGAATGCAAACAGGGGTGGGTATTTGAGGTGAAGGGGATGGTCATCTCTGGAACCTAACCCCCTAGACTGCTTGCCAAGAGGCTTCTCCTCCCTCAGGTTTCCCAGCTTCTCCAGCCCAGGAGATCAGAAGAGGTGGAGTGGAAGAACACGCCAAGCCCTTTTCAGGGATGCCCCAGAGAAGCTTCAGTTGGGCAGGACTTGGGGGTCAATGACCAACTGGCCCCAGAGAGCAGAGAAAGAGTAGGAGAGATGCCGAGGGCATCTGGAATTGTCTTAAAGACAATTCCTACGCGA
Organism: Antrozous pallidus; assembly: GCA_027563665.1. NCBI lineage: Eukaryota > Metazoa > Chordata > Mammalia > Chiroptera > Vespertilionidae > Antrozous > Antrozous pallidus. Next base: position 5,737,909 of record CM050521.1, read on the forward strand.
AGTGGAGAAGGCGACCCCCCCCCCCCCCATTAGCTGTCCTGGGACAGTTGCCTGGGAAGAAAGCCCCCAGTATCTTCAAGATGGGGGTCAGGGCCAAAGTGGAGGCCAAGCTAAGAGTAGTTGGTTCTTCAAGTTTCCATGGGATTTGTGAAGGGGGGAACAGGGACTTGGGAGTGGAAAGACTAGCGAGGGCTGATGTTTTTGGAGTTGGGCATGGGTATGACGGTTGAGGAAGTGGGTGTGGCTCCCCATCCTGTCTGAAACCAGTGGTAAATGTTGCTCACGGCAGCTCATCTTTACCACCTTGGTCTCCAGTATTCCCATTCCTGGCAGCAGAGGGCGGTACTGCTTCTCAGCCAAAAGTGAGGGAGCAGCTCCAGGGAATGCCTGTGACTGACAGAGCCTCGCTCCTAGAGCTGGGTCACAGTGGAGTGTGTAGGATAGGGCTGCTCTCCAAGAGCTACCACCCCCACGTTTGCACAAGTTAAAAGACAGAGCTTGTCTTTCTGCAGTTTTAATCCACAGGGCTGGGTTAGGCATCGCAGTCGCTCTCATAACACCTGGCCTAGTCTCTTATGGTGAATCTTCAGTAATAAATATTTGAGTGATTTGGAGATGAGGTTTCAAGATAAAGATACTCCTGAGAGAGGAAAGGGAAATCTAAAATCCACCTAAAGAACACGGAGAGGGCAGCTCAGTGGCTGAGCATCAACCCAGGAGCCAGGAGGTTACTTCTGAGTCCACTCAGGGCACAGGCCCGTGTGGTGGGCTCCATCCCCAGCGTGGGGCGTGCAGGAGGCAGCGGATCGATGATTCTCTCTCATCATCGATGTTTCTACCCATCTCTCACCCTTCTTCTCTGAACTCAATAAAAAAAAATATATATATATATTAAAAAGAACACGAAGAGGGTGACAGGAGGTTTTGGAATGCCACTGCTGGGAGGGACCTTCCAGATTTAGGGAGGTAGGGAACCAGGCCTAGAGGGAGAAATACTTCGCTCATTCCCAGGTGTTAGGCGAGTCTCCGCAGACTGCACAGACGTGGGAAGGGAGGAGAGGTGGCGGGCCTGGGCAGGCCGAGGGAAGAGCCGCAGCGCCAGTGTGGACTACGGCCCCTCTCCGGGGACTGGGTGGAAAGCAAGAGGAGGTCTCTCAGGGGCAATGGGTGTCTGGGCCGGGCGGGTCGAAAGCCCAGGGCACTGCACCCCGCAGATGCCGCTCCTGCAAGGAAAAACTCTGGGTGCGTATGCGGCTGGTCACCTCCTGGGTGCGCAGCGTGAGCCCGAAAATGTCCTCGTGATAGCGTTGCTGATCCTGCGGGGAGAACAACCGGTCAGAACCCGGCAGCGAGATGCGGCCGGAGCGCGCCCGGCCCGTACCTGGACGCCGCCGCCCTCGCTCTCGCCCTCGCACCCGCAGCTCGCCGATGACGTCGCCGGCCTCGTCCAGCTCCATGTCGCCCTCTGCCGCCAGTATGCGCTGCACCGTTTGCAGGACGCTGGTTGCCATGGTGACATCGCCGCAGACAAACATGTGGCCCCCTTCGAGGCGCAGCACGCGGTGCACCTCAGCAGCTAGCTCTGTCCGAAGGATGTCCTGCACGTAGGTCTGCGGGGAGGTGGGGTTAGGGGCTCGTCCGCAAAGTGAACTGGGGTGAGGTCCAGAGAGGTGGATGAGACAGGGGCGGGGCTTGGGGGGGTGGGTGAGACTCCAATGATGGGGGTGGGCGGGAGCTGAGGGGCCAAGCGGAGGGTGTTCACTAGGGGTGTCGGGGAGGGCTTGGGCCTGGTCCCCCGCCGGAGTGCGCAGCGGTCCTTCCCACATCCCTAGCTTCAGGTTGCCCCTGTGCCCGCAGGGATCCCGCACCTTAGGGCTGTCGGGTTCCCGGGAGAAAGCGGTGAGAACGCGGCCGAACACCCCGCGCTGCTGGGCATCCTGCACCTCGTCGCGGTAGAGGTGGTCAAGCTGGGAGCATCGACAGCCAAACACCAGCGTCATGGGGGCGGGCTGCAGCCCTGCAAGCAGCGCTGCCGGTTGGGAGAGCTGCCGCTCCCGGCGGCCTCCTGTTGCTACTCTTGCCCAGGCTGACAGCCCACGCCTTTCGGGCAGAAACAGCCACTTGGGGCTGTTTGGTTCCTAGGTGAGCACAGGACGTATTTCTCAGAAGCCTTCCTGCCTGATCCTGATTCACCGGGAAGCCCACGTTTACCCGAGGCGGTGCCTTTCCTGGGGTCCAGTGGCCAGTGTGTGGCGCTAGAACCTGGGGCGTAGCCCTCAGAATTGCTGTCCTTTGCCCTGTCTGAGCTGCAGTTCCCGGATTCTATCTGGCTCCTTCCCTGCTCTAACCCATATTTCCCCCACCTTGAGCTCCCACACTTCCTACCTTCCTCTCACAGCCCCCTTCTTGTGACTTACCAGAGGCCTTGGGCACCCTGTGCCCAACCTGAACACCCTGTACCTCTTGGGTCCTGGCCTCACCCGGGTGAGTCTTCCTGGGGGCATTTCTGTCTTTGGAGTCTCAGCCCCATCCCCTTCCAGTTCTCTTTGTCCTTAATCCAATCCAACCCCGACTTTGTGCCCAGCAGCAGGAGGCCAGACCTACCGGCACTGCTCTGGCCTCTAGGCCCTCCCCTCCCCTTGGTCTAATGAGCTTCTTTTCACCTTTATGGCCCTCATTCCTACCTGGTTCCTGCATTCCAGCCCCCACCTCTGTCCCTAGATTGTGACCCAGTCATTCCCTCGGCCCCCAGCCAAACCTTTGCTCTCAATGTCGTGCAGCCGCTCCTGCCAGAATCCCCGGAAGGGGGCGATGCCAGTGCCTGGGCCCACCAGGATGCAGGGCAAGCTGGGGTCGGGTGGCAGCCGGAAGGATGGAGCCCTAGCAGAGAGACATTTCGTCAGGCCTCTTGCTTCCCCATTTCCCATTCTTACCACTCACGTCTGTAGGGTGGAGAGAGGAGCGCTCAGCTTCTGTTGGCAACCGAGTGAATACTTTGTCAAGTGCTGTGACCGTGTCTAGTTGTAGTAAGGACGCCGTGTTAGCAACCGAACTCTACTAGCTGGTGAAAGGAAATATAGTTCACACCTGACCTGAAGAACATTTTGATGTCTCCGTTGAGGAGATTCAGAAACTAGGAGAAGGGAAGGACGTCTCTTGGTTTGAGTTCCCTGAGTGTGCTATTAGTCTCCATAGTGGCCTGTAGTTTGTATTCAGTAGGTCACAACTTATTTGTAATTTCGCCTCTGGGATGGGTTTGGGTCACTGGGCTTAGCTGGTGCTATCCTGGGAACTCTTCATTGTCCCGCCTGAGACGTTCAGCTCCTCGCTGCTAGATGAGGCAAGACTGACACAGCATGAGGAAAGAGTAGCCTGAGTCCTCCTTGATCCCACGGTGACTGAACTAGCTCTTCCTGGTGGAGAGGGGCCGGTCCTTGACAGGCACAGTGCCTGGGCGCTTGCCTGCCACCCTCAGGCTGAATGAACCTCAGCCCTGCCTCTGGGAGCCACCGTTTCAGAGCAGGACCCTACATCCAAATTGGCGAAAGGCCCACAGCTGAGCCCACGTTCTGAAGTGGCTTAGCTGGACACCCCACTCCTTTATGTGACCAGTCACATCCTTTCCTACGCTTCCAGCCTCCCTGTGCAGCCCTCACAGAGTCCTCTGTCTGTCCTGGCCACCCATGTGGCACTTTCTCTGCCCCTGTTGGGACAGACATTCTCTTCTTGTCTGTCCACCCCCACCCCTGAAGTGCTCACTTACCCCCTGATGAAGCAGGGTACAGGGTCTCCGGCCTTGAGCTGGCTGAGCCATGTGGAGCAGACCCCGTAGTGCAGGGGACCCAGCCCATCTGGTTTGGGAGGAGAAGAGGCCAGTGAGGGACCCATTCCAGGGTCACTATGTGGCCCTGGCCCTGCCCCGCCTCCCAGTCTCACCCTGGGTCCTGTATGCCAACACGGCCACTGTGAGGTGGATCTCCCGTGGGTGGGCACTGGGTGCCGAGCTGACGGAATAGTACCGGGGTTGGAGCAGGGGCAGCTGGGTGAGGAGCAGAGGGGCAGGCAGTGCCACGGATGGAAACTGCTCCAGCACCTCCAGGAGCGTGGGGCAGCGGAACCACTTCCACTCCTCGTAGCGCCGGGGGTCCTGTGGGTGTGGGGTGAGTGTGCTGGAACCTTCCCGTCTCGCCTGCTGCCTTCGCTTTTTCACCCCGCCCAAGCCCAGCCTTCCTGAGCGCCTTCTCTGTGCCCAGCTCTTTCGGACCTTGAGCATTCGGAGATGCGTTAGTAACTCTGGAGCTGGGTCTTCGCTTGCCTGCCAGGCAGGCTCCCCTCCCCAAGCTCATCCAGCCTCACTAGCCCCTGCTCCCCTCACCGGGTGGCCCCCGACCTGGCTGAGGGTCTCGAGCTCCTGCTGTTCGCCGGGCTCTTCGGCCAGGGTGCTGAGCAGTCGAAGGAGACGAGGGCTGGGCGGGGAAGTGATGTCCAGGAAGAAGGTGAGAGCCTGGCGCAGCGTGCAGGGGGGCAGCCGGGGGTCCCGCACCCAGCCGGGGGGAGGGCCACCTGGGGGTCATGCATAGGGGAGCTCTGAGGACTTGAGTGATCATTGCTTCTTGGCGAGGACATGGGTCCTGACCATGCCTCGTGTTATTGGTGACCTTGCCCTTGAACAGCGGGTGGTGTTGGAACTGTCTGGACAGCCCCCACGTTATTTCTTTTGGGGCCCCTGGTTGGATTGGGTTGGTCTGGGCTACTCTACTTCTCCCCCACCCAACTTATTTTAACTCCAGGCTCAGGTGCAGCGGGAAGTAGACAGAGCAGGCTAGTGGCCAGGCGGAGCTTTTGGGAGGAGCCCCTGAGGCAGGAGATAGCCTTTAAGCTAAAGGTATGTGGGGACAGGTTCAGAGAAAGGAGCCTCGCTCTGTGGACTGGCCAGTTGAGCGAATGTGGCAACCTTTTGCAAGGTCCTGAACCAAGGGAACCCTGGCGCCATGGGGATGGAGCAAGGCCTCCATGCCATGCCTCAGACCGAGCCCCTCACCAGGGCTGCCCTTCTCCAGCTGCTCCACGGCCACCGGCTCGCTGGGGGGCGGCGGGTCCTCCACGCGGCTCAGCAGGGCCTCCACAAGGCCAGGCCGGTTGGGCGGGCAGACGCCGATGTGGTCCCCCGGCTGGTACTGGAACCCCTCCTGGCCTCCGGTGTCCAGGCGCACCAGGATCGTGGCCCGGCTGGGGGTGAGGAGAGGGGCAGTTACAGGGAGTGGGAGGCAAAATGTGGAGGGGGAGGGTGCCAGGGTCCCGGGAAGGAGGGGCTGGGACAGGTGTCGGGGGAGTCTTCCTCACGTGGACTTGCTGCTTTGCAGGTTTTCCACTGAGAGGACTGTGGCTTGGAACATCTTTCTCCTGTGCACATGGATCAGGCCTGGGGGCGGGGGCGGGGCGGGAGACCAAGCATGAGCCAGGGAGCGGTGCCTAAGAGTTGGTCCTGGGACCCTGGAGGGTCCAGAGGGCCAGCAGGGTCAGCGGGAGGTCAGGGCGCACCTGGCAGCAGCTGGAGGCCCTCAGCTTGGGCACTGAGCCGGTACCTCTGGCGCTTCCAGCTCCGTTTGGGGCTGAAGATGTCCCGGGCAGCGGCCTTGGCATCTTCCCCCACGCAGAAAGTCTCGCAGGAGGCCTGGGAGGCAAGGTGACGAGGGCTGTGGAGCTAAAGGGGGCTGACGGGGATGGTGGAGCTGGCCTGTTGGGTCCCCAGGTGCCATCTTCCTGGGACTGTGGGAGCAGAGGGGTCCGGGAGTGGAGGGCACCATCCGAGGCTCTCAGACAACTGGGATCGGCTGCCATAGTGGCAGGAGGGAGAATGGGACTGAACTAAAGGCTGAGGCTATGGCCCCTTGTTGTTTAGGCCACGTCCTGCCTCAGCTGCTGTGCTCACTGTCCCTTTGCACAGATTTCTGTCACAGTCACTAGGGACATAATATGGAGAGTGTTAGTCTCGTGTTCCAAGGAGCACAGTGCTTGGCACTTGGGGCACCTGCTGAATGTGTCTGCCGTTCTGTGTTCAGACCTGCATTCCAATTCTGCTCTTGCCCTCACAGTAAACTGCATGTTTTCTGTCTTTCCGCCTCACTGGGTCCGGTGAGGATGAAACAAGATACTTTATGTAAAGCTCTTGAAAGGCCTCGGAGGGGCCCTGACAGTCTGCTCTGCCCTGCACCTATATAGGGGCTGTAAGAGCCGCTGGATCCCAGGCCTCGGTGGGCTCGTATTCCATTAGTTTCTGTCAGGCAGAAGTCTGGCGAACCACACGGCCAGTCCCCATCCTGCAGTCTCAGGCTCCTCCAGCTGGGTCACTGCCTCCCTTCTCACCCTCCACCGCCAGCCGTTAATCTTTCTTTTGTGCGTGTGAGGTCTTATATCTCTTCCTTCCTTCCTGGGCCCCCTCCCTTCCTTCCTTCCCCCACTGCTACCACCCTGGTCAGCCAGAGCCTTCCTGCTTCCAGCAAGATGCACCTCCCGCCAGCCCTGTGTCTCTAGACCAGGTCCCAAAGCTTCCCGTTGTGCCCCTTCTCTTGTCCCATTCCTGACCTCCGGTCGCTTCCCCGTGCTAGATTCTTTAGTCTTTTTTCCATTCCCCTCTTCTCCTCCAATCTGAGCCTGTTTTCCAGCTTGACCTCCCCAGCAAACCCTCCACCTGTGCCAGGCAGCCTGCCTGCCCACCTCAGGGACGCCCTCCCTTTCTCCTCCTCTCACGTCTGCTGAGCTCAAGCCCGGGAACCCCAGCGGGACCAGCACTGCCCAGAACACTGTCAGGATTGGGAGAACAAGCCTCCTTCAGGTCCAGGCATGATTCCCAGACTCACCCCCTGGCACTGCCCCCCGTCTGTCTGGCCTCTACACTGTACGGACCTCCCTCCAGGTCAGTACACCAAAACTACATGGCTATGCTGTCTCCCTCTCTCGATCCTTTCCCTCTCCCTCCATCCTGCCCCCCTGAAGCCCCTCCCTTTGTGCACCCACTCAGACCCCCACCTGCCAGCCAGGGCCTGTCTGCCCCCCTTTGTCCCGGCCAGCAGCCTCCATGTGGTTAGGGAGCCTCCATGTCGTCCACTGCTCAGGACTGAGCCAAACGAGGGTGGACTTTGGAAGGAACAGGAAGGGACCAAAAACCCACAGAAGACTGGGTGGCAGTGAGGCCCTGTACAGTATTGCAAGTCTCCGTGGGGAGGCGTCCGGGCCTGAGTGAGTCAGACTGGGCCGGAGGAATGACAGGTCAGGTGCTGGGACGGCCGGGCTCACCTGGAAGGCGGCCTGGGCCCAGCCGCGGAAGGCCTCCTCCTGGCCGCACAGCTCGTCGCCCTGGCCCAGAGGCAGGAGCCGCTCCCCACCCAGCTCTTCCAGTCGAGTGTCCACCGCGCGAGCAAAGGCGCAGAAGTGGGGGTACGCCCGGGAGCCCAGGCCGAACACACAGAACCTGCGAGCAGGGAGCTGTCACTGAAGCCCACACCGTTCCGGCCCCTGTGCCCGGGGGGCTTGCCCTCCCGCTAGCCTCCCTCCCTGAGGCCCCGAGACCTGAGGGTCCCCAGGGCCCCCGCGCTGTCTGTGTTGCTGGACTCCTTCCTCTTCCGCCGCCAGGAGGACACCAGGGGGTCTGAGCAGGAGACGCTGTTGAAGCGCATTTTGTAACTCCTGGCAAGAGAGGACAAAAACAAGGTGACACAGGGGACCGGGGATGTGGCACAGGCCCAGTCACAGCCAGGCCCAGTCACAGCCAGGCCCAGTCACAGCCAGGCCACAGGTGTCTGCACTGGGACAGGAAAGGTCCTGCCTGGGCTGGGCTTTGCTCTCTGGAGCTGTCTTGAGGTGGAGGCCGAGGGACAGCGTCCCAGGGTCTCCAGGCCTCGGGCTCTGCTCTGCCTCCTTCCCCTCTCTGAACTCTGAGGGACAGACGCCTCTTAGAGTCCTGGGGCCTGCAGGGGAGCAGGTCACAGGAAGGGGGCTGCGGGAGGCTGTGGTGGGGGTGCCAGCTTGTTGGAGGCACAGAGGGAGAACTCTTTTTTTTTTTTTTAATATACTTTATGATTTTTTACAGAGAGGAAGGGAGAGGGATGGAGAGTTAGAAACATCGATCAGCTGCCTCCTGCACATCTCCCACTGGGGATGTGCCCGCAACCTAAGTACATGTCCTTGATCGGAATCGAACCCAGGACCTTTTAGTCCGCAGGCCGACACTCTATCCACTGAGCTAAACTGGTTTTGGCAGAGGGGGAACTCTTCACACCTGCTTTCCTTTCCTGTCTCTCGGTGCCTCATTGCCCCCCTGTCCCCAGATATCCTCTCCTCCCCACTCACTTGTGCTGTTCGGGCCGAGGGGAGCTGTTGTAGGGGCCTGACATCTCCATCAGGGCCGCCGCAAAACTCTGCGAGGGGAAGCGTTGGCATCGTGGTTAGTTTAGTTTTAAGTATACAGAAGCTTAAAACAGTACCTGGCTGGACCTTATTACTATTTGTAACTTTTAATTAGTTTTGAAATTTTCAAAGTGACTTTTTGAGAACATTCTAGAAACGTGTAAAGTAATAATAGAGGAAACCTGTGCCCGTATCTTCCCTCCAGTCTCACCCGAAGGCACGTGAACGCTTGACAGGACTTGACCCTCCAGCCCTTTCCTGTTTTCTGTACATACATACTTGCATTTATAATGTTTTTAAAAGTAAAAATGGGTCTAAACTGTATTTACCTGCTTTTTAAGAAATATATATATTTTTATTGATTTCAGAGAGGAAGCAGAGGGAGAGAGAGAGGGAAACATCAGTGATGTGAGAGAAGTATTGATCTCCTACACGCCCCCTACTGGGGATCGAGCCTGCAAACCTGGGCATGTGGCCTTGACTGGAATCGAACCTGGGACCAAAGTCCACAGGCTGACGCTCTGTCCACTGAGCCAAACCAGCCAGGGCTTTCCCTGCTTTTCATCACTAGTCTGTCAGGGACCTCCCTCCAGGTCAGTACACTAACACCGCATGGCTATGCTGCCTCCCATGATATGTACGTTTCACATGTGAGACGCCCCTCTGACTGAGGAATCTGGGTGATCTATGACCAAGGCTCAGACGCTCAGACGCTGCTTCCTCTTTTGCCTGTTTCAGGAGGGTGGGCCTGAGCAGTGGGATTGCTGAGCCAGAGGCCTGTTCTTTCCTCCCTGCCACCAGCGCTGGGCACCATGAGCCCTAACACTTCAGCCAGCGCTACAGGCAGAAGCAACACGGGTCTCCCCGCCCCGCCGGGTCCCTGCTGGCATGGACCCCTTCCAGGAGGCCGGCCACATTCCCGCTGCCACGGAAATAGCTTAGAACTACTCAACCTTCACGCAGGAAACAGCAAAATGCGGCCAGACCATCGCATCCAGTGTCAACTGCAGGTGTATTTGGGTCTGTCAGGTTTGCCATAACTGGCCTGTCCTACCTTAATTTGATGTTTAAAACATTTTGTTGAAGCGCAATGTATAGACAGAAAATCAGACATGTTTGGCGGAGAATAATGGGGGGGGGTGAAAACATATGTACTACTATTAAATCTAAGTTACACTGTAAAAAAAAAAGAAAAAGAAAAAAAGAAAATCAGACATGTCGTAATCATGCAGCTTTCACAAGCCGAACAGACTGTGCAGTCAGCATTCCATCAAGAGAAACCACCAGCGTCCCGTAAGTCACCTTGGTGCCCCCTCCCAGCCACCAGCCCAATCCCCGGGGACTCACACTGTCCTGAGCAAAGCCGCACAGGTGCCTGCCGCCTCTTTTTGACCTAAAGAGTGAGTCCCACCGGGTGTGTTCTTTTGTGTCTGGCTTCTCTCACTCCATGTGAGGTTTTGAGTCTAAACTATGTTGTTTATGGTTGTAATCTGCCCACTCTCCTTACTGTGAGGCAGTTGAATATACAGCAATTTACGTATCCAGTCTGCTGTTGACAGCCACTTGAGTTATTTCCAGTGGCAGAGGGGGGGTAGGGGGGGTTGTGAACAATGCTGTTATGAATATTCTTGTTTGTGCATTTAGTGAATAGATCCCATTTTTTTGTGGGGTGTATTCCTAGATTTGCTCCACTTTTTAAAATTTGAGGCACACTTTACTTACATAGAAATGCACAGAAGTTAAGGGTGTAGTTCCATTCATTTGGCAGTTAAAAAAAAAAGTTAAACATACATCTACCCGATGACCCAGCCATTCCACTCCTGGGTATTTTTCTAAGAGAAATGAAAACATAGCCCACAAAAGCCTTGCACAGGAATGTTCATAACAGTTTGATTCACAATAGCGGAGCACTGGACCCGGCCCAAGTGTCCGTCCACAGGAGAGTGGAGGGAAACACTGGGGCAGTCACACAGAGACAGACTGCACAGCGAGCCCCCGCCTGGAGAGGCCCTGAGAGCGGGGTGAACGAAAGAAGCCAGGATGGGCTGTGCTCCCCTTTCCTGTCTTCCTCCAGCAGACGGAACTAACCCACTAACCAACCCACTAACCAACTGAAGGCCTGCGGGAGGGGAGTGGAAGGGGCGGGGGGCGGGGAGGAAGGTTGACCGGGAAGGGTGTTGATGGGGGAACTGACCAGGGAACTTCTTAGGCCGATGGAAATGTTTTAGATCTTGGTAGTGTGGCAGATCACATGGGTGTAAATACTTTTATACTAAACAAAAGTTCGTGGTCCTATTTTTCTTTGCAAGGGCTAATCCAGGCAGCAAGGCAGGGGACATGCTGACACCAGCGCCCTGCTTTAGGCACTAAGAAGCCAGAGGCAGGAGGGCACCAGGAACGGATGGAGACAGAGATGCTTGAAAGATGATGGTTAACAATAAAGGACTGAATGGTGGTGCTCAAGTTTGTTTGTTTCTTTTAATATTTGTTCAGAAAGTGAAGTCACCTAATCTGTTGACATCTGAACAGGGCTATTTTCTTCTGTTAAGAAGAAAAAGCTGACATTGCGTATTAAGTGGAGTATTCCTGTCTTCCTCATTTGTCAGTGGCCCAGACAGCCCAACAGAAGTGCCTTTAGCGCGTTAAACACTTGCACTGGGGGGTGGAAATCACTCGGGGACGCAGTTCAACAGTGAGGCAGCTCGAGGGTGTCCTGGAGCGTGGCCCATGTAGGTCACATTCTGGGGACTCTAATGCACACCCACTTTCCATCATGGGGGGGGTCTTGCCCAGCCACCACAGTGTTAATTCTCCCCTCACCCCCTTCCCTGCAGGCCTCACCTCTCCATTCTCTGGGGGATCCCCATTCCCAAATGTGCTGGTCACCACCAACACCAGTGTCTCGTGCTCAAGGGACACCACGTCGTACTCATCCATGCACAGGACCTGTGGGTGGGAAGACAGAGGTCCTTACTGCCTGGTCCTTCTCCCTCTGGCAGGCAAGAGGCAGGCCCGGACTAGGTCCCCGATTCCCTGTGGATTCCCGGGATCCTTGTGAGCCCTGCCTGTCCGGGCTCAGTCCTACCCGGGGGTCGAAAGCCTTCCGGAAGAGCCTCCCCAGCTGCTGTGCGTAGCTCTGGGCCCGGCCGGTCTCAGAGCCGTACAGGATTGTGGCCTTCACACGCTTGGCCATCACCGTGCCCATGAGTGAGGCAGAGATCTTCACCGCACTGCGGACGAGGGTGGGGTGAGGGGATCCCAGGTAGACAGAGCTGGGGTCTTCCCAGGCGCGTGAGCCAAGCAAGGTCTTGGGGCCCTGAGTGGTAGGCATGGAGGGGTGGTGCCAGACCACCACTGGCTGGCCCCGGGTGTGGGTGAAGGGCGGCACCTCTGGGGCACTTACTTGGCCACTTCCTTAAAGGTCTTCTTCCTGGTGATGCCGGCGCCCTTGGCTGCACTCCCCTTCCAGGGATCTGGCTATAGGGGTGGGGGGAGTGAGTAATGGAAACAGCAGGCTGAGGGGCTGTTTGGTTAGAGCCGCCCTGGGGGGCCAGCCAGTGGGTGAGCACCTGGTAGCGGAAGGCGGGTGACAGGAAATAATTGACCATCTCCTGATGGAAGACAGGGGTGAGGCTGCCTGAGATGGGGGGCACGATCCAGGCCCAGTCGGCAGGGCAGCCCCCCCTGGCCTTCTGCTCATTCTCCAGGTGCTTCATGAAGGAGGAGGTGGCAGCGTGGTGGTCTACGATGGTCACCTTGGCCAGCTGGGCGAGTGGGAGGAGGTGGCTTAGGCTCAGCCTGCAGGCCCCACTCCTCGTCATCCCAAACCTAACATGTCCTGTATTCTCCCAATCGCATGTGATCCCTGTCTGCAGCATACAAGGTCACTCTCGAAGTTCAGCAGACAATAGCAGCTCCACCTGCCAAGCCCTCTAAACTCTCCAGGCCCCTTAGAAGTACTCAGCGTGCTCGCTGGAATGAGTTTCCAAAATCCAGTGGATTGCACAAACTTCAATGCCCAGTGTGGCCTGGGGACCAGACCTTCTGAGCATGCACTAGTCAGCTGGGCTCCCAGCACACACAGGCCCCATAGTGCAGCCCCTGGACTAGTGTGTGCTGTGTGCCGAAATGCAGGGCCCTGTGCCCCATGGTACCTGGCTGTGGGACTCCTTCCCACTGTCTCCAACTCCTGTGCCTCCCTCCCTGGCAGACCTGCCTGGGCCCTCACCCTCGCCCGTGCCTGCGCCCTCCTGGCCAGCCTGGGCCTGCCCACCTGGTAACTGTGCAGCACAGCCAAGTTGATCTCCACTGCTGCCTTGTCTTTCCACAGGGACGAGGTTGTCCGGGTGTCCAGGTCCATGCAGACAGCCACATCCTGGGCGCAGAGGTGCGTGGCATTGGTAGGCACGGGATGGGGAGTTGTTGGACAGCACCTTTGCTTCAAACTCGGGAGTGGAAGCACTGAGGTGGGTGGTGGCCCTCTGGGGGGCCTGACTACCTATTTGGGGCTGGTGCGGGTCGTTGCTAGCAGGAGCACCACAGAGCAGAGACCTTGGCTCAGACACTTCTCAGCCCAGGGCCTTAATTTCTCATCTCTAAAATGGATCTTCCAATTTTGGGTTCAAGGTCCATTTTGAGAATTTGATGAAGCTGTAGAACTATAGGTCTTATTCCCAGAAAAATAACTACATACAGTTAACTCTTGGACAACAGGGGTTTGAATGGCTCTGGTCCACTTACACGCTGGTTTCTCCAACTAGCCCTCAAAGTTCAAAGCCATGGTGTTCAAGGGTCATTGTATTCCCACATGCAGGCACACACAGCTCTGGCACTTCCAGGGTGCGCCTCGAAGCTCTGGCCTGGGAGGCAGCCGGGCCTGACCACGCTCAGCTTCTCCCTTTGCTGACATTCCGTGGCTCTGTTTGCAGGGCAAGGCACCAGTGCCCGGGCCCCACCCCGCCCTGCAGCAGGGGCTCACCTCCAGGATGTTGTAGCGGTGAGGGTCACACAGGTTCCGCATGCCGATCTCTGTGCTCATGTACCAGCCGCTGAACGGGGCCGCAGGGAACTCCAGGCCCCCGATTTCCAGCAGCATGTTGGACACGGCCGGGAGGGCGTACCAGCGCAGGCCCAGGGCCGCAAACCATTCTAGCCTGGGGCATGGGGCATGGGGCATGGGGCTTGGGTCAGGCCCCTGTGGAGATTTGCCTGCCTGGTCACACTCGGGGCAGCCCCCTCCTCCACCGGGCCCATTCCCTCTTGTGCTCACGTGGGGTGCTCCAGTGGCACCTCGAGGACTAGCTCGGGGGGCACAGTGAAGAGTTCTGGGGGCTCATCTGGGGCCTGGAGCAGCAGGGGCAGCACATCGAAGCGACCGTTGCCTGGGGTCCAGCCATGCTGGATGCAGAGCTGTGGGAGCCATTCATTGGCTATCGCCACCCTTCCTCCCAGGGACCCTCAGTGGCTGCATCTCTCTCCCACCCAGGGACTCTTCTTTGACCTCACTCATCCTTCATCTAGTGGGGTCTCCTCTCCCTGCCTCCCTGACCCCTCTTTGACTGCCCCACCCACCCCACACCTCACTCCAGAGCCCTCACTGGATGGCTTGTCCCTTCTCCACCGCGCTGTGCCCACCTCAGTGATCTCCACGTTGGCTGGGTCCCCTCGCACAGAGCCGTCCTGTTGCCTGTAGCCGGCATAGCGCACCAGTTGGCTGTTCCAGATTCGGAAGTCTCCCCGGCCCGGGGTGCGCTGGGGGAACACTGTGATGGCCGAGCTGACAGGAGAGAACTGGTCAGCTCCAACGTCTCTGCCGCCTGGGGTGGGTGGGGCTGCCAGGCTGGGGCACTCACCGGAGGTTGCCCCGGTTGGTGGCGTACTTGATGTGGCTACAGATGTAGGTGAACATCTCCTGCGCAGAGCTGCAATCCCGGGCATCAAACACCTGTGCCGGACACAGGGGGAGAGGGCAGGTGTGAGGCCAGCCCAGGAGGACGGTTGGCGGCAGGAGAGAGCAGCGACCTCTGTTTGCAGCCTGAAGGTCACTTGCTGGGAGCCATTTCTCTCTCCTCTCAGGAGCTTCCTGACCGTTTGCAGCCATACTGACTCTTCCTGCGCTGATCTCCAGCCCCCAGAGAGCCTGGTCTGCTCCTTATCCCTCTCTACAGAGGAAGACTTGGCACTTGGTACAGAGGAGGGACCCAGTCACTGCCCTGGGGAGGGGCACCAAGGGACGGGAGGTGTGGGTGGTAGGCTCCCTGTTATTCACGGTGCTTCAGCCAGGGAGGTGACTCCAGGCGGGCACCGGCTCTCCTGGGCACATTGGTGCTGGGGGAGGGCGGTGGCTGCGTGAGCTGGCTTTCCGGTGCTAGCGGCAGGGAGGCTGGGAGGTCCTTTCTCTGCCTGAGGGCGGATGAGCCTCGTGTTAGTGACAGGGGCTGCCTGGGGCCAAGGGAGGGATACACCAGTGAGTGGGGTCAAATATGGAGGCTCTGATGGGTTCAGAATGGAGCTAGAGCTCTGAACCACTTAAAGGGCTATGCATGTGTCAGGCAGACTGCTCTCATGCTACTTGAGGCTCCTTTGGGACTGACTAAGCACATGGCTCTGTTCCAAATTCTTCGGTGGTCAGTTACAGTCAGGAGGCCAAGGTCATGGATTCAGTTCCCCTGTGGGTCAGCTTGCTTCCCTGAGTGCCACAGACAGTCCCAGGAGTCCAGGCGTGCTCTGAGTCGCACGGCAGGGCTGTGATGGAGAGCGCAGGCTGAGGCACGGGGTGGCGGTGGCGGGGGCGGGCAGGCGGGAGGGGGGAGGGGGGTGAAGGAGGGGGGTAGGGGGCGCTGCTGGAAGGGAGCAGTGTGTTTGGGGTGAGGGGACTAGGCCGGGCTACTGAGGCCCGCATGGGAGAGGCAGTCTGGGCTTTTCCAGAAGGCTACTCCCATGGCTCTGACAACCCCCAGGGACCACTGCTCAGCTATCCTCACGGACATGGCGAGTCTGGTGTTTCTCTACTGCAGCATGCAGGGTTTAACTGGGCCAGGGTTCCCAGGAGTGCCAGTCTCTGAGGGAACAGTGGGGATCTTCCCACCACTTGGGACCCTCCAGGGAAGCAACAGGAGCTGCCTGCAACCCTCTTCTCCCTCTTTTGTGCCCCCCATTCGCCATCCTGGGTGCTTGCTAGTCAGCCACACCTGTAGCTTCCCCCACTGGATCCGGCCCACACAGCGCGGGGCGTTGCGCCAGGCCTGCTTAGCCCCGAACACCAGCTCACTCTCCCGAAGCTGGTAGGTGCCTGTGGCTGCCACCTCGCCTTCCACCTCCTGAAGACGCTGCTCATGGGCCTGGGAGCCGCTCCTGTGGAGAGGGGAGCAGAAGGAAGTCGGGGTGGGGGCGCGGGGAGAGCCCCCAAGGCCATGTGGGTGTTGGGAGAGGCTGTGACGCTGAGCTCAGGCTCCATGTGGGCCTTATCAGATGGGGATGGAGTGGACCCTGGGAAAGACAGGGTGGGTGGTGGGTGTCAGGTCAGGTCACACCTCTTGATGGAGCTGTAGTACTGGTTGATGAAGTCCCTGGCCTGGCTCAGCAGCTGCTCGGCGGGTGGAGAGCCCTGGGTGGGTCGGCTCTGCAGTTTCCGTGGAAATACCAGGGAGCCCAGGCAGCGCCGTGGGGTGCAGGGCCCGTCCTGGGTCGGTGGGGAGCAGAGGTGGGAGAGAGCAGGGAGCACAGGGTCAGGGCCAGGTCAGGGTGCAGGAACCAGGGGTCGGGGACAGAGGAGGTTGAGTCCAAGAGGTGTGGGCTCATGGCTGGGGCTGAGACTGGAAATAAGGATGAGGTTGGGCTGGGTGAGGGCAGGACTTGGGGAAGGGCTGGAGGCTGGGAGTCCCCATAGTCCCCTGCCTGTCCCTTAGCTCCTCCGGTTCTTCTCAGTCTGGTCTCCTGGTCAATGTAGGAGGGACCAGACCTTAGCCAATTGGGTGGGGACTCCCCTTACCTGCTGTGCCTGGGCACTCAGGGTGTCATAGGTGATGCTCCCCACCTCCCAGTTCTTCACACGAGGGAACCTGGGCCCCTCCGGAGGCCTGGTCAGCGGGGGGCTGTTGGGAGCAGGGGAGTGTGTTTCCTTTTGGCTGAAACCAAGGCCCCACCACAGCACCAACACCATTGGTTTGCTGCTTTGTTACATTTTCTCTCCCCTCAGGACAACCCTAGGAGGTAGGCAAGTCCAGAGGGACTGGACTTGGGACTGGAGGCTCAGAGAAGTTAAGTACCTTGCCAGAGGCCACACAGTGGCATTGGCCCTGTCCACACACAGGCCCCCCTGACTTGGGGCTGCTGGCCCAAGGCTGGGTCCTCACCTCCCTGCTGGGCCCACTTCACCTCTTCTGAACATGGGGTGTCCATCTCCCGAAGTTGCAATGAGCTCTACCTTGAAGGTGTAGAGACCCGTGCCCAGCAGGGATTCTCAGCCCAGATTTCCCTCCTCACTCACACCCTTCCTGACAGTAGCCATCGTGTGAAGGGAAGCCTCGGAGGCCTTATCACTTCCTCCCAGAGCCGCCAGGCCAGCCCCCGGGAGGAAGGGAGGGCCTCAGGCCGCGGGTGCGCCTGTGTGGAGACCTGCCCGCGGAGCTGCCTGCAGCCCAGCCGCCCTGCCAGCCGGGCTCCCCACCTGGACTCCAGTTTCCTCCTTCCAGGGACCTCTGCCCCAGGGACGCCCCTTCTGGGGGGCTGGGGCTGCCCCATTACTTTTGAGGTTGATGGCCACTAGGAGGAGGGGCCTGGAGCAGGGAAAAAGACCTTCTCAGCCTCCCACCCCAAGGACTGTGTCCCGGCTCTCCCTTTCCCTGAGACCTGTCCCCTTGGTCACCTGTAACCATCCCCCCAGCCCAGCAACTTTCTTCTGTTAAATAATCATCCTGTTTGTGGAAACCTTGTCCTGAGCTAGAAGCTTACAACAACCCCCTGGAGTAGGTATGCTATATTTCTATTTTATGGGGCAAAGGCTCAAAGAGGTTAAGTAACTTAGTCAAAGTCAAACAGCTCTTGGCAGCAGAGCAGCATTCAAACCTGGTAAGCTGGTGCCCTTTCCTCCTACTTTCACCTGCTGCCTGATCCTGGTCTCTTGTTTCAGTGCCCTCACGCCCTAACCCTGACGGTCCCATTCTGTCCACACCGACAGCCCTTTTGCCCTGGCAACCTGGCCCTCCTGGCTGGGTTGCAGGCTTCAGCCCTTCCATGCCCTGTGTTCTGGCTCGCCTGTCACCAGCTCCTGGCTCACCTGGGGTCTGGCGCAGGCAGGGGTGCGGGTGCTGGTGTCCAGCTGGGCTCCGATGCTGCAGGGGAGGCTGGGCCTTGCTTGCCACACAGGCTGAGGCCCAGCCCCAGCCCCAGGCCGCAGGGTGGCCCAGGCTCCTGGCCCACGCTCTTCAAGTTGCCCATGTCGACCTCGCTTCAGCTCTGCGTCTCTGAGCAGAGCCCGGCCTTTTCCTTAGGAAGGGGAGGGGGCTGTCCGGTGCTGGCCCTTGCCCCGCCCCTGTCCACACACAATGGGACAGGAACAAGGCAGCTGGGAGGCTCTAAAGCCTCGGGCTCCATGCCCGCCCGCCCACAGGGTGGGGAGCGGACGCCTGGGTTCCGCTCCAAGGACTAGGGCTGATAAGTGGGAACCCAGGTGTCCAGCGGTGTTCTGGGGCTGGAGTGCAGGAGCCGGGGTACAGGGCCGGGGGATGGCAGAGTGGCCAACCAGAGAGTCAGAAAGGCTCTTCAGTGGTGTCTGACCAGGGGAGACCTTCCCCCTGGTCCTTGCCGTGCTCTGAAGAGTCCTGTGGAAGGTGAGCTCGATGTCAGCAACAAGGGATGAGTCCCAGACTCTTAGTCACCACAGGGACCTCTAGGGTCCCCTCAGGCATCTTCTTTTCCACCCTCCCTACATCTAAGTGCTGCCCAACCCTGCCTTTGAATCTTTTTGGGTTCTTAGGGAATATCTACCCAGTGGGATGCAGTGACCTTTTGTCCTTGAGTCTGGCATTAGGGCATCCCTTCCCCTCCCAGCCCCAATTTCCTGGAACCCTGCCCCCCTGTGACTCAAGTGGGGGACACAAAATTGCAGGAAGCTGCCATCCAGGGCCTCCACCCCCTACCCTGTCATCCAGTGACGTATGTTTCCCTGGGGGTGGTAGGTCAGCAGATAGATTCAGCAGTCAGGGCTGAGGCGGGACTGCCCACTGGGGAGAGCTTAGAGCACTAGCAAGAGAATGGAGACAGGGAAACCACAATTCCCAGAATGCAGATGGTGTACACCAGCACTGTCCAGACACCTCAGAGAGTAGTGCATGCTGGGATTTGTAGTTTTAAGACATCTATGGTCTGGAGAAAAGCCATAGGCTGGGGCATCTGGATCTATAGGGGTTCAAGCCTTGCGGGTTTGAGGCCACAGAGACCAAGAGAAACTGCAAGAAAGAAATGGAAGTTGAGAGACAGGACAGGCAGAGACTAGGAGGGGCAGACAGGCAGACAAACAAACATAGATTTGTGTTGGCTGGATTTCTTTGGAAAGCAGTGGAGGATAGATTGGGGTGGACCTGGAACCGGGGGTGGCTGGTGGATCAACCGGAAGGAAGGGGTGTGCTGTGAGCTCTGTGGTCACACTAAGAAGGTAGGGTCTGCCAGGTTGGAGGGAGGAGGGTGAGGGGGCTTAGTAAACTTGGACAAGCCTGAGCTCCTAGAGTTTTGTTGCTCATCTCAGCAAAGGGGCAGGTGAGGGGCAGAAACATGAGGTTTGTGCTGAGTTCGACCTGGCCCCAAGACCCTGGAGCCCGAGACCCCACCCCACTTGTCCACTCTTTCCCTTGAGGCAGGAGATGGCATCCAGGCCACTCCTCTTAGACATTTTTACCCCCAATGGCTGAGGCAACAGACCCCATTTCTGGTTCCCATTCAGCCACCACCTAAGTGTGCATGACTTTTTCCAGATTCCAGTTAATGGAACTGTGGCTGACCTCCTCAGGACAAGGTGGTGATAGGCGTCAGATACGGAGGTCCTGCTGACCCTTTGCCTGCACCACTGACCACTGCCCCTCCCTGACCTGGGGGCTCTTGATCTGGGGGCTCCCCTCCCCTCGGTGTTCCACACTGCTGTCAAATTCACCTCAAAAGCAGGGCTTACCTCATGCTTTGGCTCACCCTGAAATCTTTAATCTAAGGCCAAGGCCACTTCAACACATTGGCCTGGCCCCCAGTTTTCCAAGAGCATTGCTCACACCCTCTGTTTTAGATAAATGGGCTTCTTCACAGGTTCCCAAACAGTCCTGTGTTTTCCTGCCTCTGGGCCCTTGCCTATACTGACCTCTCCCTTTGCCCTCTGACTAAATAGAACATTTCTTCCTCTTCCTTGTGGCTCAGCCTTGGCATTTCTGGGTGTATCCTGCCCAGCTGTCCAAGAGAGAACTTGCTGCAGGAGGTTCAGGTGGCAGACAGCTCTAGCTGCAATGTCTTCAGAATCTGCCCAGCGTGAAGGCCAAGGCCTGGCTCCCCCAGAGGCTCCAGAGCGTCATCACGCCTGCCCAACTGGGATCCTCTGGGGTATCTTTCTGCAGAGCTCCCATTGGCCTGGCAGAGAGCTTTGAGGAGCTCACTCTGGTCTGAGGCTCTCCCCACCGGACCTCTCCTTCCCTCTCTCCTTTAATAGATGTCAGGCCTGCATCTCACTCACCCTGTTTTCCTGCCTCCCTGTCATCGTTCACAGGCATTACCGCCGTCAGTTTCTTATGCCTCTAACTCCTTCTCAAGGTGCTTCCAGAGGGCTCGGTCCATACACAGCCCCGGTACTTTCCCCTGGGAGGCCTTGATCAGCACCCCACTCCGTGCTCCCCAGGCCCCGGAGCATCACTTGCTTGGTTCCTCCTGGGGTGGTTTTGGGGCAGTTTGCTCTGCGTCTGGAATTTCTCTCCTAAATGACCACGTGTGCTCTGGAATAACAGATCAAGTGCTGCTCATGTGGGATCCTGCTGGGCCCCAGGACCCTGCACAGAGTAAGTGCTTTGTGAACACTGGCTGTTTCACTGCAAATGTGTGTTCTGGGGCCACCAAGAAGGGAGTTGGCCGAGGCTGGACTGGTCTGTGTGGGCGAAAAGAAGGAGTCCGGCTGGTGAAGGTGACGGCTCCAAGAGGGGGCATTCTCTGGCCACAGGGTGGTTGGGGACAACTTAGCACAGCTTTACTGGTGGCAGGGGCCAACTAGTCCTAAATTGGTATTGATCTGGGCCCAAGGACCCACCACCTGGGTTTTAGGAAGAGGAGAAGAAAGTCAAAGTACAGACAAAGTTGAAGGTGGAAGCTTTCTCTATGGGTACTTTTCCTCCTCCTACTTGTCCTGGGGCTGGGACCACACTGTCCCAAGTGTCCTAATTGTCATCAAGGGACTATGGCATTCCTGATAGTCTTTATTTCTTCTGCCTCTGGGAGGGCTTTCTCTCCCTCCGCAGGACCCTGCCCCGCTCTCTCTGTCTTCCTTGCTCTTTGTCAGCCATCCTGCTAGGGCATTAAGGCTTCTGCATCCCAGTGGCTGAATGCTCTTCTCAGTAGTTGCATTTTAAAGAATAATTTCTGAAAAATTAAGACTACAGATTTGAAGCCCCACGGGTAGGGAAGAACTTTAATGTTAAATGGTGGGACTTCAGGCTGGCAAGGGCTTTGGAGAGGATCTTTGGGAACCTAGCCCCTTGGTCTCTGACAGCGCCTGTGTCTTCTGCCACCGGGGAGGCTGGCCTAGCCCCCAACCCCCATCGGCCCTGGTAGATGCGTGCGACAGACCATCTATGGGTCAGTATCCAGGACCCTGGTTCCTGCTCCCTCTGAGGATGGCAAACCTTGCTCCAGCCTCTCTTTGAGAGCACAGAGCTGGGCAGTGCTCAAGGTGGATGCTCTGACCTTGGGGGAGGGGAGGTCTTGGCCACGGGATGTGTGTAGGGCTGTGGGGCTGTGGAGGTTGGCCGGTGATGGGAGCGGAAGGCCCTGGCTCGTTATAGCCCAACCCGGGGTTGTTCAGTGTGAGCTGGAAGTGCCCCACCCTCCCCACTATGAGCAACTTCCTTCCTGCCTGCTGGCAAGGCCTGGGTGGGGAGCCAGGGGACAGGAGGGAAGGGAGGGGGGAAGTGGGTAGAGGGGAGGGGATCAGCCCTCTTCGACTCAGGATATAACTCATGCATTGTGAGATCGGGCCCAGAAAGGTTTGTTCAGCTTCCAGATTGCAAGGCGGAGGCTGGGCATTTGGGGAGAGGCTTTGGGCAGGGTCTGGGTGTCTAGGGTTCAGACAGTGGAAGGCGCTGTCTGAAAGGGACTCCTAGCTGGCACTGTGTAGCCATCCAGCAGCCCCGGCCCTTCTTGAGGCAGCCACATGGGGGCAGCAGAGAGCTAATGAGAAGAGATTGGAGCAGAGGCCTGAGCCCTCACACCCTGAGACAATGAGACCAGGGTGAGTGAGGGCTAGTGTGGCCTGTGCCTGGCACTTTGGGCTGGTGAGTCAGCCCAACCCTCTAGGACCCTAAAGTGGATTCACTAAGCCTGAAATTCCTGACAATGACTCTGATCAGCCCACCCAATAGGACCCGGGGTACTTTCCCTTGAGGAACCTCCCTGCTTCTGCATAGACCACTCGGGGTGTGGTGACTGAAGACACAGAGAGCCAACCCCATGAGGCAGCTGCTGGGGAGGCGTGGGAAGCAGTGCAGGTGCCCTCGTCCCACAGGGGGTTCCGAGGGCAGATGGCCCTTGTTCTGGACACTCTTCTGCCTCTTGATCCTCAGCTTGGTAGAAAGTCCTGGTGCTGAGACGGTTTGAGAACCCTAAGTCCTTGCTCTGGGGTGATGGGTGAATGCTGGCCCATGGGAGCTCCTGGGGAGTTGCACTAATTCCTGAGGTCTTGATTGTCCTGAGGGTTAGACTCTGCCTTCTGGACCACATCCTGAGCAGATCCTGTACCTTTGGGATGTGTGTGTGTGTGTAAGTTATGTATGAGTGTATATATTTATGTATATATGTTTAAGTGTGTATATGTATGTATGTGTGAGTGTGACTGTGCATGCATGTATGCATATGTGTGCACGTGCGTAAACACACATTTGCATGTGTCCCTGGGCAGTGTGTCCTGAGGCTCCCTCCTTCACTGGCCTCCTCATCTGGTCCTGGCCCTCCAAAGCTAATTTGGACCAAGAACACTGCTGTGGATATGAATGCTGTCACATCCATGGGGACTTGAAATTATCTTTCATTCTTGGGACCCAGGGTGAAAATGAGGTTCAGGTGGAGGTCTCTCAAATGATGATTATGGGGTCCCATGTCTCAGGCATGGGGGCCCTACATAGAAGGTCTCAGTTGTCAGGAATCAGTCTAACAGGCCCTGGCTCCCTCCTTCCTCCTCTCCCCCTCCTCTCTCTCAATCCCTCTGGCGGGCTCAGTTTCCTGGTATGGTTGCTGTGGTGCTGGGTCTCTTGGGAACTAGGGCTTTAAGCATTGAGTGTGCCCAGCCTGGAAATTCCATAGCAACTGTCACTGGGGATTGGCTAGGCAGAAACTCTTCCCCTGCATCTCAGGTACTTGGGAAGGGGCCAGAGCCTCTCTCCAAACTGGGGTTGGAGGAGAGGCCTTTAGATTCCTGTACTGATTTGTGAGATATGGAGAACCTGACTCCAAACCCTGATGTAACTTCAGTTATTGTGTGGTCTTTTTCCTGCTCTCCGAACTGGATCATAGCCCCTTGACTCCCAATGACCAGCAAGTGAGATGTTCCTGGTATGTTTGCTGCTGATGGTGATCTTGACTTTTCTATTGTCTGGTGTTCTAACTCCAGCCTATGCTGCTGAAGAACTGGTGGATTCCAGTTCCTAACAGAGGTGGGGAACCTTTTTCCTGCCCAGAGCCATTTGGATATTTCTAACACCATTTGAGGGCCACACAAAATTATTCATTTAAAAATCAGCCTGCTATATTTGGTCAAACATCTAATTAACTCACCCTTAATGCCTTGACAGGGCTAGATCAAATGATTTTGTGGGCCTTATACAGCCCTCCACCTGGCCGACTGTGTGGTCCCCACCCCTGGGAGGATCCTGATTTAGATGGTGGGGGAGCTCGCTAAGCTTTTCTTTTTCCAGGGAGAAAGAGTCCTTTCTTTCTGGACATTCTGGGCCCATGCACTGTGACTGGCCTCTGTGCTTGCCTTTCCACCTTCACCAGCTTTATCTTCCTACAGGAAGGCTCAATTGGAGCTGCTATTTTCCAGAGAAGAGGTGTCCTGGCCTCTGTTTTCAACTCAGTCACATTCTCCCTAAACCCCGCTCCTTTGTTAAGGTTCCACCCTTTCCAGCCTTAAAATGGTCTCTTCCTTCTCTGAAGTCAAAACATTCATGGTCTGCACCACTTCTTGGCATTTGGGATTTAGGGACTTCTCTGTTGGCTGTCACGTGTTGTATTTGGCTCTTATAATATTGTCTTCGTGTGTGAGCATCTTTTCTTCACAAGTTATTGCAAACTTTTTAAGGTTCAGAGCCCAGATTGTATGCCTTCTATTGCCCTATGGGTGCCACCCAGCTTGGGGCACATGGAAAGTGGTGGGTAACTGTTTGTGAGTAGATTGAGGAGATGATGTACTGGGGGACCTGGTGGACCTGAATTCTCTTTTCTGGCCCTTCATGTTGGCTGCTGATCCATTGGGTGGGGTACCTACCTGCAGGATATGGGACCAATATTGGGTTAGCATTCACATGCTCAGCCCCTGATCCAGGCCGGGGCAGGTTCTGAATTCTGCCTGAGGAACTTAGCAGAGTGAGCAGGGCTGATCCTGCAGAGCTGCGGTAGCCACCTCTGTATTTAGAGCTCTGTGGGCCTGCAGGGTTCTGAATTTTTTAAATATAAAAATATGAAAATGCTGCCTTTTGGCTCTGATATTTCATAAAGCAACAGAAACCCCCAAGGGAAAGCCCATGGCTTGCAAGTGTAAAGTTCAGGGGAGGAGTTATATCTTTTTCTTGATGGCTTGGGTGGGGGTGGAGGGGAAGGCACATTCTGAACATATGGAAGTGAGAACTCTGGCTTCTTAGCACCGATTGGCAAAGCAAGCTTTTTTTGAAAATTTTATTATTTATTTATTTTTAATTGTTGATAGTATTACAATATCTCCCATTTCCCCTTTCTTTCCCCCCAAAGCGTATGCTGCTTCCTGGAGCTACTTCCCAGTTCCAAAAGAATTTTCTTGGTTCGGGGTGACTGTCTAATTCACAGTGTTCCAAGGACGCTCCAGTCTTAATCACCTGAGTGGCCTTCTCTGGTTTCCTGCCCAGCTTGGCAAGGAGGGCTTTCAGCACCTCGGACAGGGACACAGCTCCAGCCCTGATGGACCTGAGCCATCCAGAGGCCTGGGATTTCCTTCTGGGCCAGCTACCCCGCAGGATGGCACCAAAGAGGGGTTTGCCTCAGTATTTTTTCAGTTCCTCATAGACACCCTACAGTAATGTGTCCTAGTCTCCCTTACACTCGGGTTCCCCTTCCCATCGGTGACTCCTATATAGTAATTCTAGAACTTCAACTCCCTAAGTTCTAGAGAGCTCCTCCTGGTGTCTGAGGAGGCTGAGCCTCATCCTTAAATCTATTGAGTTCTCAGGCATTTGGGGGTAAGTAGATGTGTGGGAGGCCTCCTGCTGGGATCTTGCTTTAGGAAGATGCTCACTCCCTCTGTGCCTGAGAAAACCCTTCCTATCTAGGAGGGCTAGCCTTCCTGGGAAGCCCTCCTGGCTGCCCTGGGGAACTCAGAGCCAACCTCTTCCAGACCCCCTCAACATACTGTCAGTTACACAGAGTCATGCCAGATTCTTTTCATGACATTTCATATTCTTTCCCCTGTTAGATTGTGAACTCTGTGCAGGTGGACCCCATACAGAAGACCCTCCAGTGAAGAGCACACTGCAGAGTTGAGTGGGAGACTGAGGAGTACGAGGGTCTTCTCACATATCGTTAAGGCTCTCCCAGTCCACTTTTTAAATGCTGAAATAAATATGTAGTATGGATCAGGGTGCTATCTGTGGAGTAACCATTGGCCTCAAGGGCATCTAGGATCCCTGAGCAGAGACAGGAGGTAGAGGTGGAGGTGAGGGAAAATAGAGGAAGCACTGATGAGTGGACAATATAATAGTGTAGCATTAAGAAATCATTCACTGTTGGGGCTGAAGGGAATCTGAGAGATCAGCTTGTTTAGTCTCCTCATTTTACAGGTGTAAGGAAAGTGACATTTAGAGATCCTTCTAAAGTTACACAACAAGCGGGCCCCTTTACGTCACCTCTAACCTGGTCCTAGTCTTCAACATCTCTCTCCTGGACTATTGCATAGCTCTGTGTGGCAGACTTTATTTTTCCAACATGGTTGTGTCAACAGATCCCATCATACATGCTTTTCTTTCTTTCTTTTTTTTTTAAATAAATCTTTATTGTTCAGATTATTACAATTGTTGCTCTTTTTTCTCCCTGCCTGAAACTGATCATTGTTTCACTAACAGAGAGATGTGGACGGGGAACCTGGATGGCTGATCAACCTTAAATGCTCTGAAAGGTGGACAATGCCTTGCCATACTTGCAGTCAGCAGCGGTGTGTTGCTGCAGGTTGCCCAGGACCAAAACAGAGAGGGTCGGACCTGCATTGCCACTATTTGTCCACCATCCAGATATCATTGCTGACATGTATTCATAAGGAACTGTTTGAAACTGGGACTCAATACTGTTGGACATTGATATTGGGACTCAAAAAACTGTTGGCCCAGAAAGAAACTTACTACAGACTGATTCATTTGCCTTTCAGCATAACCTTATTGCTTGTCTCATTTTTTGTATTTATATGTTTATTCCTAGACTGCAGATGCAAGATTTTTTAAAGGAAAGAATCAGGGGAGATGCCGGAAACCAATCATTGTCTCACTAATAGAGAGATGTGGACAGGGAACTCGGAAGGCTGGTCAACCTTAAATGCTCTGAAAGGTCAGAGCTAATCATTCATTGTTTAGTTGAAACATTGGTAGTTGAAGCAGCCTCCACCTGTTAGTCATATGTAAATTCTTGCTGATTGGCTATTATTGGAATTTCCTACTCAAAGGATATGGGTGTATCCCATAATCTTAATAAAAGGGATAGCAAAGCCAGAGTGGAGAGTAGTCCTCCTCCTAGAGCTGGGCTCCCGCCTGGCACCCAATATTCCCAAATTAATACTTTTCTAGTCTCTTTCATTTGTGTGCAGCCTTCTCCAGAACCTGAACCCTGAAACTGGACCCTGAACCCTGCGGGTTATGAAAGGGGTTCCCACACCTTCCCATAGCTCCTTTCCACCTGGTTCCCACCCCACCCTCTGCCCTTACCCACCACCCCACTGTCCTCATCCATAGGTGTACGATTTTTGTCCAGTCACTTCCCGCACCCCCCACACTCTTTCCCCTGCAAGAATTGTCAGTCAACTCCCTTTATATGCCCCTGATTCTATTATATTCACTAGTTTATTCTGTTTATCAGACTTTTTATTCACTTGATTTTTAGACTCACTTGTTCATAGATATGTATTTGTTGTTCATAATTTTTATCTTTACCTTTTTCTTCTTTTCTTAAAGAATACCTTTCAGCATTTCATATAATACTGGTTTGGTGTTGATGAACTCTTTTAGCTTTTTTTTTTTTTTTTTTTTTATCTGTGAAGCTCTTTATCTAACTTTTAATTCTGAATGATAGCTTTGCTGGATAGAGTAATCTTGGTTGTAGGTTCTTGCTATTCATCACTTTGAATATTTCTTGCCACTCCCGTCTGGCCTGCATAGTTTCTGCTGAGAAATCAGCTGACAATCATATGAGTGCTCCCTTGTAGGTAACTGTTTTTCTCTTGCTGCTTTTAATATTCTCTCTTTGTCTTTTGCTCTTGGCATTTTCATTATGATGTGTCTTGGTGTGGTCCTCTTTGGATTCCTTTTGTTTGGGGTTCTGTGTGCTTCCTGGACTTATAAGTCTATTTTTTTCACTAGGCGGGGGAAGTTTTCAGTCATTATTTCTTCAAATATGTTTTCAGTATCTTGCTTTTTCTCGTCTTCTGACACCCCCATAATTCTGATGTTGATATGGTTGAAGTTGTCCCAGAGGCTCCTTACACTATCTTCAAATTTTTGGATTCTTTTTCCTTTTCCAGTAGAGTGTTTTTTGAATTTCAATCTTTGACTTGATTCTTGTGTTCCTCTAGTCTGCTGTTGAGTCTCTGCCTTCCTCAGTTCCTCTGAGTCTCAGTGTGCTTTTCTTTTTCCTGACAGTACAGTTTCAACCTGTATGAGCCTGGGTCCCCAGAGTCTCGCCCAGTACTGGACGGAGTTCAGAGCAGTCGGGAGCTTTTGTCTCTCTTCCAATTGAGAAAGCCAGCCACGTACTCAGTTGCTAGCCCTCTTCGAGTGCATGTCTCTATACCTCTGTCTTCTGCAGCTCCTGTGAATCTCAGTGTGCTTTTCTCTTTCCTTCTAGTTGTAGAATTTCCACTCAGCCAGCCTTCCTGTGGTTCTGGATGATGTCCATTTTGTCTTTTAGTTGTAGTTTTGAAATTATTGTGTGAGGCAGCAGTTTAGGTATTTACTTATGCTGCCATCTTGGTTTCTCCCACACATGCTTTTCTTATACTATGTCAGAGACACTGCTCCATTGAGAGGTGGAATCTATGTTTCTCTCTTTGAATCTGATTGGCCATGCTTGTGACAGAAGTTATTTTATGCAACTTTTGAGATGGAGTTATTAAAGGTGGTACAGTTGCTGCCTGGACCTCTGTTGGGACACTTGCCCTTGGCACCCAGCCACCATGCTGTGAGGAAGCCAGGCAGCCACGGGGAAAGGCTTTGTGTAGACATTCTGGCCCCAGCCTCGCTGAGGCCCCAGCTGACAGTCAGCATCAGCCACCAGACGTGAAGAGTGAGTGAGCCTTTCAGTGCTGAGTTGAGTGGAACAGACACAAGTGGTTCCTGCTACACCTGCCCAAATGGCAGACCCACAAGCAGAGCGAATGCTGCCACTGATTTAAGTCATGGGATTTGGCATAGCAGCAATAGCAACTGGAACACCTCGCATCTGTTGTTTCTCCAAACTACTTTACGTGTTTCAGTAATCCAAGAGACCTTTATCAGGTTCCGACTGCATGCTAGGATCTGTACAAATACACACATAATTTCTGTGTTTGTGGACAATATATTTCAGTTGCCTCCATTGTTTTTGGTTTTTTGGCACTCAGAATAAAAATCAAACTCTCAGTCCTCCACTAAGGGCTCCAGCCTATTGCTGCCCAGACCCATTCTCCAGTCTCTATGCCTTTGTTCATGTTGTCCCTTCAAATATGCTGTGCTCTGTCCTGCCTCATCTCAACCTTCGACCTTTGGGGACCTACTTCAAAACTTCCTCCCTTCGCCAGGCCCTCCTGTACTCCTCCTGTGAATGTAATCAGCACTTCCTGGTAACCCCACTACGTGCAGACTGCACAGTTCTGCCTGCCCACTGCCTCTCTCAGCCTCAGTAGCATGAGTCCCTGGAGCAGAGATCCTGGGTTACCTTCCTGTCCCTTCTCTAGTCCACCCCCCAGTATCTGGCGCAGGGATCAGTACACAGGAGGCCTCCAGTAAACATTTGTTAGTGTAACTAGTAGCAGAACCAGAATTAGAAGTCAAGTTTTCTGAGTCCTAGTCTCCAGTGTATTTTTTATATTTTTAATTTTTATTGATTTTTAGAGAGAGAGGAAGGGAGAGGGAGAGGAAAACATGATGTGAGAGTGTAACATCAATCAGCTGCCTCCTGCATGCCCCCTACTGGGGACAGAGCCCAAAATCCAGGCATGTGCCCTAACCACTGGGAATCAAACCAGCCACCTTTAGGTGCAGAGGATGATGCTCAACCAACTGAACCACACTGGCCGGGGCTCCTTGGCATGTCTTATTTGCTTTGTTTTATATCGCCACAGCAAGGAAAACCCATCACTGGATGTATCAGGTTGGTGGGAGAAGACTTGGGTTATGGCCCTGGGTGTGTGGGTCTGTGTGGGTTGCAGGTGGAAATAAGTGGAGGGAGCACAGATTCCTGGCTATGAGTTTGAGGTGGGTTCCTTCCTCCCTTCTCCCTTCCCTCCCATCCTTTCTGGCCTTTAGCAAGCCCTGAGCACCCACTTCTGGAGAGGAAACATGCAGTTTCTTTGCTCTTTCTCTCCTCAGCCCAGGTCCTATCTGAAAGCATCTACATCTCCAGCACCCCACTGTCAAGAAGAGCAAGGCCCAGCGTGCACTCCGAGCTCCCCGTGCACAGGGAGGCTGCTCCGTGTTCTCCCTTCCCAGGGCTCTGAGGCACCACTCCCCCTTCAGCTGCTTCCCAGTCCCCTGTGATTGTCACTTGCTCTCCTGGGCCTTGGCTGTCTTGCCTGGCCCACTCCTTGGGGGTCCACAGCAGGGAGGCTGTGGTTTCTTTTTTCCTCCCAGGATGTCCTGGCTTGACTCCCTCAGACTGAGGAGGCGCAGAGGGTGGGATGGGCAGGATGTTTTCCACAGACTCTTCACCTCAAATTGTCTCTGGGAGCTGGGAGGAGGAGCCTGATGTCTCACTGTCTATACAGTGAGGGTCTCTCAGCCACAGGCAGGGTGAGAGAGCTCTTCCCAGGACTGGTCCTTGCAAATGGCTCTGTGAGTGGAAGTTGGGGTGGGACGAATTCTAGTTGCTCTGGGTATTAAAGTTGGGCACTTGCCCCTTTCCCCCAGGTCCAGGGGTAGTGGAAGTGGGAAGGTGATTGGCAGGGAGGCTTCAGCTCACATGTTGCCCTGTACCTTTTGATGCCTGACACCTGTGGGCCCAGGAAAGATGCCTTTGGGGAGAGCTTGTCCCCATCTGACAATCTCCCTTACTTGTCCCAGTTCTTGGCTGTGGGGGTGGCTCAGTGAAACTGCCTTCAGGCTCTCCTTTCAGCCTCCAGGGAGAGAGAGAGAGAGAGAGAGAGAGAGAGAGAGAGAGAGAGAGCTCCTGCCTGTCTCTGTGCTCAGAAGAAGGGCTACTTTGAGCCTTGTCACCTTTATTTTGGGAAGACCAAGGGCCCCTCAGATTCCTTTGTCCTCCTAAACAGCTAGGAAGAGAGAGCAGATGCCTGTCCTGGGAACATGGGTACCGGAGTGTGGACAGCTGTCTGGACTAGACAAGTAGCACCCTGCCCCCTCCCCCCAGCCCCCTTCAGCCTGGCACTTCCTCATCTTTGGTCTGGAGAGAAAGAGATGCTTACCTGCAGATGTCACTTTCATGTCCTCTCTCCCACACTCATTATTACTGCAGGTCCTTTCTCACTCTCCAGATCCCCAATCGGAGGGGCAAACACACCACTCAAATGGGAATCACCCTGGAGTTTGGGCAGGAGATTCCGCATCCAGGGAGTGGTGGAGGGTGGGGGAGGTGCTGGGCCAGTCTGACTATAGGCTGGGTTTTGCCTAGCACTCAAGATGGGCTGTTGTGCTTAATGACAGCACAAAGGATCAGGACTCTGGGAATCTTGGAGGCCAAGTGAAGATGCAAGTGAGGAAGCTGCTAGAGGTGGAGAGGGCCAAAGGGATGAGATGACTGTACAGGCAAGAGCCTCTGGTCTTTTTTAGCATCTGCTGGTAGAGCCACCTCCTTCTCTCCCACTGGCTGCCTCCCTGAGTCACTGCCCACCCACCAGCAAATAAAAAAGGCTGTCATCTGCTGGCCTCTGGCCCCATTGTCTGCATCTTTTTGCTCCTGGGTGACAGGTGAGCGTCTAGATATGTCGCTGTAAGACCTCTTCCTCTGTGCTTTTCTTCTTTCAGACACCAGTTCCTTCTCTGCCCTTTGTTCCTCCCTTCCCCCACATCCCATGAAGGTTCTCCCTGGTGACAAGGCCCATCCCCTAGCTCCAAGGACAGAGGCAGCTGCAAGCCCTCAGGAGGCCCACTTGGCCCCATCCATCTCCCCGGGTCTCTGATCTGGGCTGCAGGGGCGGGGATCCAGCAGGCTGCCGGCACATCCCCGCCTGTCCCTACAGCTGTCAACACTCACCTTCCTGCCCTGGCCTTCCCAGGGCCGTGCCTGGCTGCTCAAGCCAGGGACACCGCGCCAGGAGACCCTCACTCAAACCTAGACAGGAGACGGGGAGGGGACAGAAACCCTGTCTGCCCTTGAGCATCCTCAGGCCTCCTTGCCTAAATAAGGGAGCTGCAGCTGCAGTAAGCCAGCTGGCGGGGGGAGGGGCCGGCGGCGAGGCCAGGGTTTTCTGAGGGGCTGGGCCGCCGCAGCGCCTCAGGGCCCCGTGCCCGGCCATCGGGCCTGCACCGCAGCCGCGAGCTGCAGACGGCGGGCGGGCCGCTAGCACCAGGGGATCCCCAGGCTGGAACCTCGCGCTCAGGGGCTTTTCTTTGATCCCGCAGCTAACTGTCAGGATGTCCCTCTCTGTAAAGGAGGGCCCAGAATAGCCCCAGAGAGGGTCGTGTGTGTGTGTGTGTGTGTGTGTGTGTGTGTGTGTGTGTGTGTTGGTGGGGCGTCCTGCTCTGGGTGCGCGCCCCCCTAAATCTCACCCACTATCATCTCAGTTCTCGGTTGGCCGGGGCCTCCAGCCTGTCTTGCCCTTCACGATTCTCGTGTCTCCCCTGACCCCGGGCTCGTCCTCCCGGCCCGGGCCTCGCCCTGTCACCTGCAGCAATCCCCGAGCGCGTGCGGGGGTGCCAGCCGCCGCTCTTTGGGGTGTACCAGCGGCGCTCTGCGCGGTGGGGGGCCAGGGCGAAGGGACTCGCCCTCTTCCTTCAAGTCAGGTTCCCCAGGCCTTCGAGCGCAGGGGTGGGTGCGCGGAACCCCTAGGTCCCGTCCCGCCGGCGGTCGCACCTGTCCTACAGGTTCCCTAAGGGTCCCTTCCGCTAGTGGGGGCGCGAGTCCCGGGGGCTCCTGGCAGAGCGAGGGGCTGGGTGGGGGGAGCCCTCGGCGCGTTCAGCCAATGGGAAGGGCGGGCGCGCGGGGTGTGTGTAGGGGGGTGGGGAGAGGGCGGCGCTGCCGGCGCGGCGGGCGGGAGGGGGCCGGGAGGCGGGGGCCAGAGCTCGAGGGGCGCGCGCCGCGTTAACCCTTCCGCGGCCGGGCCGAGTCGCAAGCGCAGCCCGAGCCGCCGGCGCCGGAGCCGCTGTGGGCGCGGGGGGTGGGAGCCGGAAGCCCCGGGCTGGGGAAAGCGGAGCGCAGCGCGGGGACACGGCGGAGCGGGGCCCGCGGCTCGGCGGGGGCAGGCGGACAGGTGTGAGGGCGGCCCAAGCTCAGGCGGCTCCAGGCTGGGCCCGTCTCCGGAGCCGGGAGCTGAGCCGGGGACTCCACGCCCGCAGCCCGGTCCCGGCCCCGCCCGTGCTCTGCTTGGCCGCGGGGCTGCGGGGACCACGGCTAGGCAGGGGCTCCCCAAAGCCTAGTGTTGGGCCGGGCTGGGCCGGGGTGGGTGGGGGCCCGCCCGGCCCGCCCATGGGCTCAGGATGCCGGTGCGGAGGGGCCACGTCGCGCCGCAGAACACCTTCCTGGACACCATCATCCGCAAGTTTGAGGGCCAGAGTGAGTGGGGGAGGGGCCGGCAAGGCCGGGGCACTGGGCGGGGGGCGCGCTCTTCCGAGTGTGATTGGGGGGAGGGGGGCGTGCCCGGGACGTGTGCATCCGCCAAGTGCGAGTCCAAGGGGCTGATGTCCTCAGGGCGCTGGCCAGGGGTCGTGGGGACAAGGCTTGGTGCTGGGGGCCAAGGGCCCGGTGCTGGGGTGCCGGGTGGGAGGCTAAATTCAGTCTTCTGGGATGGGGAGGATGTGTGACACTGAGTGTGCAGGGCAGGGAGATGGGATGGGGGTGTGCAGGTATCCCTGACTCTGGGTGTCTGGATGTGGAGGGGCTGTGTGGGAGCAAGGACAGGGGAGTAGATGCCTCTCAAACTGTGGGACCTCAACAGGACTTATGGGTGCCCATCTTGATTGTATTGTGGGAGATGGAACGCCAGCATGCAGGATCATTGCCTAACCTGCTCTTGGCTGTGTGGGGTGTGAGTCTGTCACCCATGAGTTTGACCCTGCACGGACAGTGGGGAGGTGCCTCAGACAAGGCTACACACTGTGGGTGAGACGATATCATGGGCTGAACTCCACTTTTGAGGGTCTAACAGCCCCAATGCAGTGCTCCCATGTTGTGGATTTTTTTTGTGTGCCTTGAGCCCCTTTGTGGGGACTCGGCACCCTAAACTGGCCTGGTAGAGGAGGCTTCCAGAAATGTCCCAGGTTAGGTGAGTGTGCTGGCATAGGCTTTGCATCTGCCCGAGTGCATGTGTTGGTGCCAAGGCTGCGTGTACCGTGGTGGGTGTGACTGCCAAGGGCCCTGGGAGCAGAGAGCTGGTGACATGCCTTGCCCATGACCCTGTGAACATAGGACAGCGTGTGCTTGTAATAGTGGTGGGCAGAGGGAGGGGTCAGTTCGATGCACAGCATTGTCTGAGCAAGGAACACGATGATCCCGAGGGGGAAGAGACTGGTGGAGGGCCTCGAGGCAGGGGTTCCCCCCCCCCCCCCCCCCCTGCAAGCTCCGGGAGAAAGTGCAGGCGTCTGGGCTGGGATCTTGGGGCCTGGCTTCTGGCCCTTCCTCTGCCACTGTGACCTTGAGCCAGTCTCTTCCCTGTCGGAGCCTCAGTTTCCACATCTGGGAAGAAGGGTGCATGAGACTAATGAGCCTTTCAGGTCCCTCTGACCAGTTTTCCAGGAGCTCACTGAAGGGGGGAGGGTGGGGCCTGCCTTCGAAGAAACTCCTCTCCAGGCCCGGCAGTGGGTGCCAGGTGGTTTTCTCCTTCCTCCGAAGCTGGTGGGTGGCTGGAACGCTAGATTGCCTTGGACTTAGGTGGAGGTGGAGGCCGAATCTTGCTGGGGTCTTTGTATGTGACCGAGAGCCCTCACTAGGGTTGACCACTGCCTGAGGTCTAGGGAACTGACCTGAAGATGACCCAACTTCAGAAAGTAACTTCTTGGAGGCCAGGGTGAGGGACTGCGGAGGAAGGCCCGGGAGGCCAGATCCTGTGGCCTCGCCTGCCTCAGGGAGGCCTTGCCCCGGGATCGCCCAGGGCTGCAGCCTGAGGGCTGTGCCCACTGTGAAGGGAGGAGACTGCTATTGAAAGCCCCAGCATTAAAGGCCAAAGTGGCCAGAAACTTATGCATTTATAAGAAGCTCTTACCCTGGGAGCATCTTCCCTGGCACCAGCTCCCGCTGCCTGCCTGCCTGCTGCTCACCCGCCAGCTCGGCCCTCAGGGCAGGCAGGAGGGGTGAGCCCAGTCTAGCTGAAATAGGTCCATTGGGGCAACCCTCCTTGATGGGGCAAAAACTGAGGCAGCCCTCACATTCCCATGGAAGGTCCCCTTCCTGCATCTGCCTTCTTACAAGGGGGACACTTTCTCAGGCCCGCCCCAGGCTCCAGGTGTTTTCAGGGTTGGAGTGGCAGGTCCCTTTCTTTGCTTCCTATGACCTTGGGCTTCTCCCTGTGGCCCTTAGCCTATTCCTTCACCTTCTGGCAGAACTGAGTTCATAAGCTGACTCTGTAATTTACAAGCTGCAAGCTGTGGGCACGACTCTGAACTTCTTTTGAGTCCTAGTTTCTCCATCTATAATAGAGGATGCCTACCTTATGGGGTTGTCAATATTACATGAGATACAGCATAGCAGGTGCTCACATGGTACTTTCCTTAGCCTCTATAGTCGCCCACTCCCCAGCCCCTGACGGCCCTTCCAGGAAGTACTGATACTTGGGGGAGTAATTCCCTAGGGATCTCCGGGGTTAGGAGTGTCCACAGAGCTCCCCTCAGTCTAGAGATGTGTGTGTGTGTGTGTGTGTGTGTGTGTGTGTGTGTGTGTGTGTGTAGAAAAGAAGCTGAAAGAGCGGGTGCAAAGGGAAGGCTGGCCGCCATCTCTGACCCTTCCCAGCCTCCCTCTCCAGGCCCAGTGTTTATCCCTCCGCCGCGGCTGCTGACACACGTTGCTGACACCCGCCCAGTCTGGCCCTGGCCCCAGGCGCGGAGGGGCAGCAGGCCTCTGGCAGCCTGCCCGGGGGAAACCACGGAGCCAGTCCGAGGGCCTGGCGGGGGGGCGGGGGGGGGCGCCTGACGGGCTGGCGAGGCACCTGTGCCGGGGCGCAGCTGCGTTCGCCCCCCATCTGGGGACCCCGGCTCCGCGGTGCGCGCAGAGGCCGGGAGTCCCCGGGCGGGCGGCAGCGTGTGACAAGAGAATGTAGGTGAGGGCTGGAGCCCTGGAGGCAGGGGTCCCTGCTCACTTGCCTCCTCATTCCCCCCGCCCCCACCCCCCCCAGGCCGCAAGTTCATCATCGCCAACGCTCGGGTAGAGAACTGCGCGGTCATCTACTGCAACGACGGCTTCTGCGAGCTGTGCGGCTACTCGCGAGCCGAGGTGATGCAGCGGCCCTGCACCTGCGATTTCCTGCACGGGCCGCGCACTCAGCGCCGCGCGGCCGCGCAGATCGCCCAGGCGCTGCTGGGCGCCGAGGAGCGCAAAGTGGAGATCGCCTTTTACCGCAAGGACGGTAGGCGGGCCTCAGGGGCGGGGCCGCGGCGGGGCGGGGCGGGGCGGACAGGGATGGGGGCAGCTGGAGAATGGCCCGAGCCCGGGCGTGACCCCAGCTGGGGTCATTGCCGTGGGCCAGGTGGGAGGCCAGGGCTGGGCATTGGGGTTGCAGGGCGGTCTGAGTCTTCACCTCACTCTGGTGGGATGGTTTTTGGGGTAGCCTTGGGGCTGCTTGGCTGTAGATCTGGCGCCTCTGGTTTCTTTATCCCTGGGCAGAAGGTGGGCACCATGAGCTAGAGGTGGCTGGAGCCGAGATGGCAGGGGCGTGCGTGGACAGAATAGGTCAGGCTGGAGGCTGGGCGCTGACCTCTGGTCACAGGCCTCTAGGTACCCTAGCAGCCAGCCCCTGCCGTGTGCCTGACTGGTCTGGGGAGAAGTCACTGAGGTTCAAGATGGGGAGGGCTGAGGACTCTAGCTCCCTTCTCTGCTGCCCCTCTCCTGCCCCCTCTCTCTTCTGCACTTCAGCTGCACCTGGCATGAGGTGTGTGCCTCTTCCCATCCCCAGTTTCCTTTGTCTCATCTGTTGAGGCCCCGCCTGCCATCCCTTCCTGCGCCAGGTGTCTCCTCTCAGTCACCGCCTCCTAGCTCAGCTGCTCTGGGCTTCCGGGAGATGGGATAAACAGGGCTCTGGGCGGGGCTGCTCCCACATGATCTGTCCTGGCTGGTGGGCTTTGCTCTGGAAGTTCAAATGGCTTTGGGAGGTCTTCAGAGAGCTGGGAAGGTGGCTCCAGAAGGCGCCTCTGGACTGCCCACGCGTGCCCAGACCTTGCTGCTGAGTGCTTACTGAGGAGCGTTTCTGAACTCAGCGTCTTGCAGAGAGAGCAGTGAACAACAACACGGGGTTCCTGCCTATGGGGAGCTTACCTGCTGGAGCTGGTATGCTGTCTCCCCCTGGGTATAGGTAAAGTGAGCCAGCAGCCCAGGCCCTGGCCCTGCCTCTTGGAACCTCCCCTATATGCACAGGGTTGGCTGAGGCTGCCCTGTGAAGGCTTGTGCCTCCCTGATGGCCCTGCTTTCCCAGGGGTGCCCAGCCTGTGACATCGCTGCACGCATTAGAGGGGACACTGGAAGAGGATTAGCTTACCGCATGTGGGGATTCTGGCTAGGAGGCAGGGGCTGCAAGGCTAGATGGAAACTGAAGGCAGGGCCTCTGTCTGCTTTTTCACAGATGTCTCCCAGAACCTAAATCAGAGCCAGTTTGCTTTTATATCTGCCTGGCCATCTAGTACTAGCTAACGTCGGTGGGTGGCTTCTATGTGCTGGACACTGTGCTACTAAATATTTCGCTTAATTATCTCACAGAATCTTCACAACAACCCTGGGAGGTAGATATAACTTTTTCTCCATTTATGGACGAGGGCACAAGTTTGGAGAAATTAAGAAACTTTTCCGAAGTCACACAGCTAGTAAGTGGCAGAGCGGGAATGGAACCGTGTCTGTCTGATCAGAGCCCTCCCCACTCTGCTTTGCTGTCATATGTTAGAAATGACACCAACTAGTTACAGGGGTATCCACAGATTCGAATTACTTCCTGTACAATTTTATCTGCAAGCCATTGATGTAATGAACAGAACGTGAATACATTAAGTCTAATGTTCAGGTCTAACACCAGAAATAATGTAATATGGGCCATGTTGGTTACTGTCTTGAACCTCTTTCTACTTCTGGGATAAGGTATCTGCTCGGCCCGTGGCACCGGCGGCCCGCGTGCTTTCGTCTGTGCTGCAGTGTGTGTGGGGAGGGCCTTCTTCCTTCCCCCATGTTGGCTCCTTTGGGGCCCTTTATGCCGGGTCCTATGGAATCCTGGTGCCCTGGAGGATCACAATCCAGCTCACTCTGGACTGCCCACGTGTGCCCAAACCTTGCACTCTATCTAAAGTTTCAGATAGAGAAACTGAGAAGCAGAGGTCCAGTTACCAGTGGATCAGTAGAGGGAGGGGGGCTAGAATCCAGGCCCCTTGTCCAGGTCCCATCTCATTGCCCCCTCAGATTACTACTCCAAACAAGGCTGTGACCCAGAAAATCCAGCGCCAGTCATCTCTGCCTGCCCCCTGCTCTGCTCTCAGTTTCCATTGGCTCAGGTAGCTCCTGTTGGCCACTGGGCCCTGGGGTCATGTGAGTCCCCACTTGTCCTGGCACTGGGGACTCCAAAGCAGGCAGATTTCCTCTGCCTTCCCCCCTCTGCCGTGAGACGCTGGGTCCCTAGGGAGGTTCTGTGTGGCCTGACCTGTGCTGTGTGCTTGTATGCACCAGCTCACTCTGCTCCTGGGCAGAGTAGGGAGGTGGAGATGTAGAATGCCAGGGCCACCTCTTGTCTCTGTCCAGCCACGGGGGTGTGGGTTCCTGGGGTTCAGACCCAGGGAGGTGGGTGGCTGGGCAGGAGGCGGGGCCTTTTGCTGGCAGGCGCCAGTGCGGACAGCTGTGCTGTGTTGGTGCCTCCGGCCTAGCTCTGTGCAGTATCAGGGCCTGGAGCCAGACAGCTCCGTTACTTTGTTGCTGGGATTGTTGGGAGGCAGGAGGCTGGACTGGGGGTGTGTGGGCTGGAGAGAGAGAGACATGAGGTGCCAGGGACCCGCTGGCCCTGAATCCATGCACCTTCACGTCAGCCCGGGATAAGGTGGAGCCTAGTGGTGTGGGGCTGGCAGGCGGTACATGCCTGCAGAGCCCTGGGGCCTTGCCTGGGCAGCAGGTGCCGCCAGTACATCTGCATCCCCATATCGCCCGAGGGATGGCCTGGGATCCCTTTGAGCAAGGCTCCTCCTTGCTTGCTGCTTCCTCGGCCAGGCC
Source organism: Antrozous pallidus (assembly GCA_027563665.1). NCBI lineage: Eukaryota > Metazoa > Chordata > Mammalia > Chiroptera > Vespertilionidae > Antrozous > Antrozous pallidus. The sequence goes on from CM050521.1 coordinate 5,776,747, forward strand.
TGGTGGAGGTCTCTCCTGCTCTCTGTCCCTTGCCATCCCCGGTCCCTCTGCTCTTTGTTACCGCTGTCTCTCTTTGCCTACCCTCCTGCAGCGCTCAGCCTGTCTGTGCCTGTGCCCATGGTCTATGCCGCTTTCCTTCTCTCCTTCTCCCCAGGGCTCCTTCCCTGCAGACACTCTGTCCCCTTGGTCTTATCTCCTCCTCCCTGCATCTGTCTCTTCTTTCCCCCACCAGCCCCCCTGAGTCTTTCTCCCTTTGGGCTCTGTCTGGCTCCCCCATACCTCTGCCTGCACTGGCCTGGTCTCCGTGTCCCTGTGTCCCCAGGAGCCCATGCGTGGGTGGAGATAGGGGTGTCTCTAGAGAAGAATCTGTCTGCTTCTCTGCTCCAGCTACAGTCTGGTTGCCATGGTAACAGGGTCAGAGGGCGCCCACTGTAACAGCTGAGCTGTGGGTTGGGGAGAGTGGGGACCATGGGCCAGCCTGTGCCCTGGTGCCCTTAGTGCCTGTGGGGAACCTGAGCCCCAGAGGTGGCCTCATACCAGCTGGTTTATGGCTCCCAGGTTCAGACCCCAGCTTATGCAGGCACTGCTGGCACCAGTGACACTCCAATGGGCCTCCCATGACCCTCCACACGCCCAGGCCATTGCCCCATCCCCTCCCATGCCCCTCCTCCAGCACAGCTGACCTCTTTTCAAGTTCAGTGGCTGTGAGGGATGGCAGGCAGGGCCCGCTCTCCTGCCCCCTCTCCAGGCCCATGGCCCTCAGGCCCCAGACCCCTAACTGCAGCATGCTGTGTGCAGAAGCCCCTATTGGGGTGCTGGTGAAGCAGCCCCAGGGTACACTGAGCTGGACAGGCAGGGTGGGACCCAGGCTGGTGCCATCCTGGAGATGGGAGCAGCCTAGAATGAACACCAGAGGACAAGGTTAGACATAGGGAGCACTGCTCTTGAGGGGCCCTTCACCTTGGGCCTTCCAAGACAGGGCAGGTGAGAGCACCTGCTTGTGACCAGGAGGCCAGGAGGGGTGCCAGGCTCTCCCCCAGCACCTTTCCTCCAAGGCTCCAGGAGGAGTCATTCCTGAGCGGGAGCAGGGCGCTGTTCCCAGTTCCGGATGAGGGCTCTGGTCCCTGGGGCGGAAGTGAGCAGGCCCGCCAGGACTGAGGGGTGTGGGCCGCTCCTGGCACTCTTGGCTCTGGAGAGTGTCAGGAGGGCGGCTCCTCCGTGTTGTGTCTGCTGTGGACCCCAGAGAGGAGCTATGTAAATATTTGCACAGAGCAGGGGGGTGGGGGGTTGGGGGAGAAGGAGAGCAGAGTTTGGTGATGGCCTTGGGCTCTGGGGAGGGGGCTGTGGGCCGCAGGAGGGCCAGTGTGGGGTGGGGGTAAGACTGGTGAGACGCAGCATGTTTTCTGCCCAGAGGTGGTTTCCAGGGTGGTGTGACAGGTTCTAAGAAATCCCTTTCACACTTAAACAACGCCACCCCCCCCACACATAGTGCCTCCAATACCTCCATTAGGGAACCTTTTGTTTGAGGGAGAATGAGTCTTTTTCTTTAAAAATACATTCTCTCTCATCACCCCTCCCCCATATGCAGGGAGGAACATGGAGTTATCTAGCCCCTTAGTGTGTGGGAGCTTAACAGAAACTTTGCTCCCTCCCACGGGCGGAGGGCCCTGGGGTCAAGGCCAGAACAGGGAGAGTGGAGGGACACCTGGGACAGGTGGTTAGTACAGGTGAAGCCCTCTCCTGTCCTTGGTACCTGAAGGTCTCCATGCTGTGGACTGTTGTCCTGGAGCAAAGCTGTCTTTGTTTAGGTGACATGAAGCACCTTGAGGGCTGGGCAGTGTCTTCTCCTTGGCCCACTGTCTTCCTTGTTCACAGTCTGGATGAGGTTGCCCTGTCAGAATTCTCCCACCAGACTGCAAGCTCTGTGAGGAATCTATGTTGAATCTCTGAGTCTAATGCAGAGTGGGAGCTCAGTATATGCTTGCTTGCTTGCTCACTGAATGAATGAATGAATGAATGAATAAGGCGGGCAGGATGTTGTTGCAGTAGCCATACACTAGTGAGTTGGGAGCAGTCTCTGGCCCAGTTAGAGGTGCTGTGTGACTTTGGGTAAATCACTTTACATCTCTGGGCCTCAGTCTCTCCTTCTATGAAAAGCCTTAGAATAATATCTGAGAGAGATGAGGATTAGAGGATGGGGAGGCTTCAGGGATAAAGGAATGTGGGTCGGGAAGAGGTTGCCTGAGAGGCCTAGGAGTCCTCCAGCTCTGCTGTGTGTGGGGGACATGGTGGGGTACAGAGAAGGTATCTGGGACTCCAAGCCTCCCCCCACCCAGAGATGGACCGAGGAGGCTTGGGGGCTGAGGAGCAAAGCTGGGGGAGGTGATGGCAGCAGCAGCCTGGGCCGCACTCATAGGCACAGTCACTGTGACTGCACCTCCAGTTTTCAGGTAGGGAGGCATGCTTTCTGGCAGGCGGTCCCCAAAGCCCTCTGAGAAGCAGGCTTCCTCTCCATCATTTCACAGAGGGAAACTCTTGTTCAGAAAGGCTAGAGGGCTTTTGCATGTTGACCCAGCTAGTGGGCACCTGCGTGGGCACTCAAACCCAGTTTTCCTCTTTCCACTCTAGAGCCCTCCCAGGTGCAGCTGGAATACTGCCACACCAGTTGTCTGGCCCCAGAGAGTTCTGTGGGGGCACGATGGGCTCAGGGCCCTAAGAAGTGTGGGTTTCAGCTCGGTTTCAGAGTTGAAATTTCTCATTTGTTAAGTGGCATCAAACACCTGCCCTCCCAGGGACTGCCGTGAGAGGTGCCCCAAATCAGATGGTAGATGCCAACAAGGCACAGTCCAGTGTCAAGGCTCATTCTGCTTTCCACATGGCAGGGAAGTTAGCTGAGCCAGGTTCTCAGCACCCTTGTGCCCCACTGCCCTGTCCTGCAAGGGAGCCTGCCCGCCCCAGCTCTTGCTTCTCCCTCAAATCACGCAAACACAATATTTGTGTTATTGTTTTTGCTTTCTCTTTCACTTGCTTTTTTTCCCTTTTGCTCTCATTCCCCAGTCCCATTACCCTCCCCTTAGGCAATCATTGAAATGTACTTCTTGTGAATATGCTGCTTGCATATGTTCTTGCAAAATGTGTATTTTGTCTGGATGCGTAATAGGTTTAATTTATGTAAACGGATGTGCTAGCTGTTGTGTTCTGGTGCTCACTCTTCTTATGCAGGAGTGTGCCTGTAAGTCCATCCCGGCTGTTACTTGACATCTAGTCTGTAGCTTCATATTCTGTGGGGTGAACCCCACTAATTTTCTCCAGGGAGGGCCCTCCACAGCATCTCCCTAAATAATGCTGCAATGACCATCCTCACCTGTGGCCCCTTTTGGACTCATGTGAGGGTGTCTTTGAGATACATCCCCAGACTTGGAATAGCTGGACCATGGGATCTGTGGGCACCTAATCAACTAAGTATTGTCTGAGTACCAGGTTGGCTGTCACCATCATCACCTGCCTGCACAGAGCACGAGGCTGCTGCACTGCCATATCCCCACCACACCTGGCATTATCTACCTTTCTAAGTTTTGCCAGTCCAATAGGTGAAAGTGATATCTTGCCGCTTGAATTTGCATTTTTTTGACTTCACATGAGTTCGAGCATCCATCTCATAGGCTGGATAGCCTCTTGGTTTGCTTTCCTGTCAATCACCTGCTCATATCCTTTGTTCACTCTTCCATTGAAGCCGCTGTCTTTTGTTCTTGGTTTTTAGGAGTTGCTTGTGTATTCTAGAAATGCAAATGCACAGTTAAATTTTCAACAGACATACTCTGGATATTATTTCCTGCTGAATCAAGATACTGCAAACGTTTTCTCCCATTCAGTTGTCTGTTAAAGTTATCCAACAGAGATGCTGAATTTTGATACAAACACACTTCCTGAGTTTAGCTTTGTTTGTGCCTTTGAAGTTTTGTTGAGGAAATTCTTCACCATCCTCAGGTTGCAAAGGTCTACACCCCCTTCTTCTAATTACTTAATTGTTTCACCTTCCTCGGTTGGGTCTCTGATCCATCCTGAGCCTACCTCTGTCTGTGGTGTCTAGTAGGGATCAAGTTATATTTTTTTCCATGTAGTGAGCCAGTTTTCCCAACATGTCAAGTAAACAGCCTGTTCTTTTCCACTGGTTTGTGGGCTCCCTTATCACCAGTTAATTACCCATATATCTTGGGTCTATCTTTGAGCTCTCTATTCTGTTCCAAATATTTATTTGTCTGTTCTTGCATCAAAACCACATGAAAAAACACACACAACTATGATAGTATATCTTAACATCTGGAAAAGCGCATCTTTTCTCTCTATTCTTTTTTTAAAAAAAATATTTTTATTGATTTCAGAGAGGAAGGGAGAGGGAGAGTGAGAAAGAAACATCAATGATGAGGGAGAATCGTTGATTGCCGCCTGCACTCCCTCCACTGGGGATCGAGTCCGCAATTCAGACATGTGCCCTTGACCGGAATCAAACCCAGGACCCTTCAGTTCGCAGGCTGACGCTCTATCCACTGAGCCAACTGACTAGGGCTTTTCTCTCTATTCTTCATCCTAATGGTTGACATAGAGATTTGTGGGCTTCTCTTTTTCTTTATAAACTTTCGAAAAACTTTTATTGAGTCCCTGCAAAGAAACACCCACTACAATTTTGACTGGAATTAGATTGGTTTTATAGATGAATTTGGGGAGAACGGGCATCTTTATAATAATTTTCATATCCGAGGGCCTGGATTATCTCTCCATTTATCAGATCATTTCTGTATCCTTTATTAGTTTAAAGTTTTGTCCCCCCTCCATAAAGGCCTGTACATTTCTGGTCAATTTTTAGATATTTTATCCTTCTGTTGCTGTTATGGAAGGGATCTTATTTTGGAGAACCTATTTGAATAGCTCTATGCTGGTGGAGAGAACTGCTGCCCATTTTTGTGGGCTGACCTTGTACCAGGCAGCTGTATTGAACACCATCATTTGTTCTAATAGTTTACCTTGGTTCGGTTGGTTTTTTAGAGAGATGACCCCATCCTCTGCACATAATGCCGGTTTTCTGTTTACATTTGGGTCATTGTCATGTGTGCTGATGCTAGAATGTGCCTGGACTTTTCAGGGAGCTTTCAGGGGTGCCTGTCAGTGGTGGCACGTCTCAGAGTCCTGCGAGGTGCTGAGGTGGAGGGATTACAAGTCTCGGTTGAGTTATTGAGAAGCTGTAGCTGACGGAGAGCTAGAGTTAGGGAGAGGTGTTCTCAAGGCACCCCAGGCTTTCTGGGGTGTGCTGGGCGCTAAGATGAGGCACAGTTCTAGAAGCTTGCTGAGCCCTGGGGGAGGGCAGGACCCCCAGGTTGTCTCCTGGTGGACACGTCTGTGTGGGTCATGGTGAAGCAGGCTGGTAGGGGTCTGAGGTTCAGAAATCCCGCACCTGTGAGGCTCCTGCTCCACTGCTCCCCGGGTTCCTGGGCTGGCAGCCTCCATGTACCGTGCTAACTGCTGACCAGATTTCATAACACATCAGCAGATACTGCCCGATTCCCTCGGTGGTCCTGACCTTCTCTCTGCTGGTTTGAAATGACAAATTATGTTGTGAAGGGACAGTTGGTACCCTCGTATCTGAAAGAGCTGTGAGAATGGGGAGATGGCCCTGTTCACGTACACTGACATTAGCGCAGGTCCTGGCCTCAGTCCACCAGCAGTCCTCAAACACCCGCTTCACCAGCACCAGCCCGAGCTTGGGGCTCTGACTCTGGGAGAGGCAGGAGCCTCACACCAGAAGCCAGCATGCGATTATTTCCCAAATTAGGGGCATCGTTTTAGAAGAGTTCTCAATGAGAAACATCCCCGTGGGCTGGATGGAGCAGTCAAGGCAATCTTTGTGGAGAGATCCTGCAGAGTCTAGAGGACGGCTGAGTTGGAGAGGAGAAGGGTTGGGGCTGTGGGGAGTGGGGGGCCTGGTGAGGCTGGGGTGCCCTGTAGGCCAGCCCACTTGTGACTCAGGTATCTGTGTGTGCAGGGATTGCTGGGACCCAGAACGGTAGATCCTGAAGGATTCTCAGTGGGGATGGACTCCAGGAAGCCAGAGGAGGGAGGTGAAGTTGCAGGCCTTGGAGAGGAAGGGAATGGATCCCCAGGAGCAGCTTTCTCCGCCTGAGCACAGCCTTGCTCTCCTCGGGCTCCTGGGGAACAGGGCTGGTGACTCCACTTGAGAGACCAGAAGACTGTCTCCGAGAGGTCGAGTGGCACACAGCAGATTGGCACAGGGCCAGGCTGGGCCCAGAGCTTTTCTAGAAGCTCTTCTCTTGAGACTGTCACTGTGGCTGGGGATGGGGAGATGAGGCAGGCAGGCCACAGGCAGTGGGGTTGGGGGGTCTAGATGCCTGGCCCCTGAGACCCTCTGTATGGCTCTAACTCCCTGGGAAGGTGTTAGACAGGGAGGGTGGTGGAGGTCTGTTTGGGATGTCTTTTTGGTCTGGCTCCCGGCTCCTAGCTTCTGCCCTGCGGTGAGTCTTCTCCAGGCGCCTCTGCCTCGCAGTCGCTGGAGCAGCAGAAAAGATGTGCCCCCCCGCGCCCTCCCCCCCCCCACGCACTCATTCAATGGCTGGTCTCTCGGGCTCCTCTGCTCTGTCTCCTGGGCCTGCAATGTCCCTGGCTTCCCTAGGCCCAAGGCTGCCCATGAGAGCCATGTTAGTGACACGATGGCCTCCGTCCAAGAGTCGCTCCTTCTGCATCTTCCTGTCGCCACCACCAGGCTAAATATAACCTGACACTGCACAGCCCTGCACGAAGACAGCATCTCTGCCTGGGGGCGGACAGGCCTGATGGGCCCCAGCCTCCTGCCCTCGGCGTGACTTTGGGCTCAGCTCCTCTTGCTGGGAGCGGGACAGGGAGGGGACCAGGGCTAGGATGGCTGCCTCCCTGAGGTCACCTTCCTTGCAGGGCCCTGTTTTGTTACAGCTCTGGATGCTTCCACAAGCCATCTGGCACCTCATCTGGCGGCCAGGGCAGGAATCACTCACCCCTATGGTGCCCCCAGGGAGTCTGATGCTCAGAGAGGCGAACCAACTGCCCACAGTCACACAGCACTGGCTCAGGTCTCCTGATGGTTGGGCAGATCACCTCAGCTCCCCAGGCCCGTCCCTCTGCCTCAGTTATTCTCTCTTCCTCATCTTGCCCGGGCTCCAGTTGACTCCCTGGCACAGTGAGGGCAGGTACCAGGCCTGTGTAGTTTGTATTGTCCAAATGCTTGACATTGGTGCCCTCAGTGACTGCTTGTGGGGGATGAAGGAGCATCATGACCTGTTTACAGGCAGAGGTCTGACTTGGGGGTTTGCCGAAGGACACTCCAAATCCTTGCTGGCCCCTCCCCCCCTGCCACACCACCCTGATGGATAAGGCCCGGGAGTGATAAAGCTGAGGCCAGGGCTGCCCCGGGGTGGGAAATCCAGTCTGGGGCCATGAGTGGGGCCCCAGATGGGTTGGGACACTGGGCAAGATGGTGCCGGGGTTGGCAGCAGATGAAAGTGAGCTGGCATTTGTGTTCTGAAGAATGGCGGCACCTTCCCTGGCGTCAAGAAGAGCTGTATCTGCTGCACCTGGAATGTGTCCAGGCCTGGTTCTCCCCCAGGGTCCCTCCTGCTGTCCCCTCCTCTCCTCTTCAGTGACCTTTGGTGAGCTGCATGGCTGTGCCTACTTTCCTATCGCCATCCCCACAGGACCCAGCGTGCCCTGAACTCCAGGAGGGGACAAGGGCTGGGCACTCAGCCTCCCCACCCAGAGCCAGGTGTCCTTGGGCTGGGGGTTGGGAGTGTGAGTAAGGGCTCTTGGCATCAGCTACTAGAGCCAGATGGCTTGGGGCCTCTCTGGGGAGACCCATCCACATATCTCTCCCTCTCCTCCTTCCAGGATTAGGACTTCCCGCTTCTGCTTCACACATGTCATTCATCCCTCCAGCCCCCCTGGTGGGGGGCATGTTGGGGCTGGGGAGGGGAGGTGACTTGCCCAAGGTCATTCTGACAAAAAACGGGCAAAGGCTATTTGATTCCACAGCCCGTGTTCCACTCCTTTGTGTCGGGGAACCCCCTATCCTATTTCTGGGCAGAGGAGGGCGGGGGCTGGAGGTGGGAATCCTGCTCCCTTCCACCCCTCTCCTCCTTCCCAGGGCGAGAGTGTGGGCCGCGCCTGCCACGGTGTGGCTCTCCACGGAACTGCAATCTCACGCAGCTGGGCCAGCAAAGGCAGCCTCTGCTGGGGGCAGGGCAAGGTTTGAGGGGGGAGAGAAGTTAGTGAGGGCCCGGAGCAGGACTGGGCAAGGCACTGTGTTTGCTAGTGCCAGCATGGGTCTCCCAGAAGCAGCACAGCCACTGGCTGCTGACATATCTGCTGTGTGAGGGTCAGAGACCACCTGTCTGTAGGCCTGACACTACTCCTGCTATCCCTGTGCCCCACCCTGGACCTGGGTCTAAACCTCAGCTGCCCTCAGGGAGCCCCACCTCCCATACTCCAGCCAGTGACTGGATGGGATGGGATTCGCTGGAAGGTCTAGCTGGAGGGCTGGGGGTGAGTGATGTGTCGCTCACTGGAAACCCCACCAACCAACCAACCGAGCGAGCAGGGGTTGAGCAGGCAGAGCCTCAGAGCTGCCCGCTTTCCTTTCTTCTATGTCTCCTTGAAAATAGCAGCTGGAGCCTCCTCTCCTCCTGCCATGTCCCGCAGCCATCAGGCAGGGCTCCAGCTCACATTTTTGGAAGAAGCTGCGCTTTGACAGGGTTATTTGAAAGGAAAAATTCCTTGAATGTCACAAAGGGAGAGAGGGCCAAGGGGACTCAGGGTATGAGTGTGTTTCTAGGGGCAGGGATGAGCCTGAGCTGCAAGGAGGCTTCTATCTGGAGTTTCTGCAGCCAGGCTCGGGGTGGGCTGGCAGAACGCAGTTCGGACCTCCCTCGCTGAGAAGTCTGAATGGAGTGGGCAGGGTGCGGAGGCCTCAAGGTCAGAATCCCAGGCTGTCCCGAAAGGGTGGGCTCTTCTGGGTTCCAGACTCTGGACTTCTGGGACAAGTTCCTAGTGAGGAATGAGGACCAGGAGCTTGGATGACTGGGGTTCTGGGGCTGGCTGTTTGGGATTTCCAGGGCTAAGGTTTCCTGGTCTCTGGCCTCTCTAGCCAGATCAGGGCCAGTCCCTGTCAGGCCGCTTTTGGCCATCACCATATTAGGACATGAACTCTAGGCAGGCTGTCTGGGTGCCAAACAGTCTCCAGCTGGGTCCGGCCCCCGCAGCTCCCAACACCACAGCTGTGCTTCAATTCGGCCATTTCGGAGGCCGGAGGTCAGGGGACAGTAGAGGCTGCTGATGGGAGATACAGACAGAGCCCCCAGCTTAGGTTCTGAGGGCTGAGCCAGCAGGGCCTGGGATGTGGAAGGCAGGGCGAGAATCCCTGCCAGCCCCTCACCTGGTCCAGCCCCCCAACCCCCCGCCCCATCATGTTTCAGTTGGGTGCAGAGGATCTCCTTCCACAAGATGAATCGCGTGGCTGTTAGAACTACTGCCCTGCAGGAACCAGGTCCTTCACGCCTGGTCTGTTCAGGCCATTCCGCTGCACTCCCCACCGCTCTGCCACTAGGGCCTATCCAGAGAGCCTCCAGATTGCTGGCCCCTCCCTTGACTCAGCCCACCCCCAGTACTTCCTCTCCACCGTTCTCCACCAGCATCGCCCCATCATTAGCCCCATTAGCCAAGGTCTGCTCCCTGGTGTGTTGCTCTAGGTGTTAGACCAGCAGAGGGGACACAGACATGGTGAGTTAGGTCCCTGCAATTCAGAAAAGACAGATGAGCGGGTGGACAAGAAAAGAAGTCTCTGTCTCGAGAAGAAAGCGTGATGAGGGACAAGCCTGGTGCCCACAGGGAACATGGAGAAAGAGGAATAGGATGTTAATATAAGCATCAGGGTCTTCTTCAGAAATTGGCAGAGGAGGGTGAGGGGCTGTGCGCTGGACAGGGAGCAGAGGTGGATGGGGCACATCTGGCCTGGTGGACTGGCCTCACCTGGTAGCCAGGCAGAGAGAGATACTGGGAGAGAAGAGAAAGACAAGGAGCCCAGCTCAGTGGTTGAGCGTTAACCGATAAACCAGGAGGTCATGGTTCTATTCCCGGGCAGGGCACATGCCTTGGTTGTGGGCTCGATCCTGGGGGGGTGAGGAGGGAGTGGGGAGTGCAGGAGGCAGTCAATCAATGATTCTCTCTGTCATTGATGTTTCTCTCTCTCTCTCTCTCTCTCTCTCTCTCTCTCTCTCTCTCTCTTCCTTTTTCTGAACTCAATAAAAAAATATTTTTAGCATAAGAAAGAAAAGAAAGACAAGGACAGACAGGGATGCAAAATTTAGGAGCAGTGCTTCACCGCTCTTTGGTGAAGGATCACTTTTCTTTATTTCTAATACATCACGGACCTCTGTGCAGTACAAAATCACATGCTTGGTCATTGTGGCAATGTCGAATTGCTTAAAGGTTTTGAAACTCTTGCTTTCAACTTCTGAGTGTATCTTGCTGTGGACTGACAACAGTTGGGACTAATGCTGAGAGAGCAAGACGGGACAGAGAGCCATCAGTAACCCTTGTGCAGTGTTCAGTGTATGCCAGCATTGCTCTAGGCTAGTGGTCAGCAAACTCATTAGTCAACAGAGTGGCAAATCGCGGCTTGCGAGCCACAGTTTGCCGACCACTACTCCAGGCTCTCAGCATGTGATGATTTCATCTTTGCAACTTGGGACTAAGTAACTACGATGCCCACTTTATAAATGAGGAAAACAAGGCAAGGACGGTTAACTAAGTTGAGCATAATGCATAAATGACTAAGCAGCAGAGGTGGGATTTGAACCCAGAGACCGTGGGCCTAGTCTGTGGGCTGAATCCTCACACTGCATTACCCTGTGTGAAGGTCACAAGGATACATTGAGAGGCGAGGGAGAATGAGACGACAAGGTGGAGACAGGAAGGAGCTCAAGCCAGGGTGAGGGAGAATGCACACGGGGAAGGAGCTAGAGAAACAAGACAGGCAGAGAGAGAGGGAATACCTGGCCAGCAGCAAGCCGGAGCAGGTAGACCAGTGATGGGCAACTTTTTGAGCTTGGTGTGTCAAAATTCGCCAAAAAACCGAGCATAACTCGGGTGGTGTGTCACTTCAAAAACACACACCATAATTTTGTGATATTTATAGTTTAAATAACAAAAATATATAATTATAAGATATAACTGTATTTAATAAACCAAAAACTAATTATTTAACTTACCTGCTTAGTGACTTCTTTGTTTATCTGTCAGTCGGTTTCTTTTGTTGGTCTTGATATTATTTAACTTGTTTGGGGTGCCGTGAACTAAGATAAGTGAGGGGGAGGATGAATTCTTTAACTAACCTGCCTATTAGTGACTTTTTTGTTGCTGAATTTCATTGGCTAAACCTTCAATTGAAGGTTGGTATTTTGTACATTTCAAGCCCAAGCAAGCGCTACTAACTTCATCTGTCAATCTGTTTCTTCTGTTGGTTTTGATATTATTTAACGCTGAGAATAAGATCTCACAAAAGTACATAGAGAGAAAAATTGTGAGTAAAGCCATTGCTATATTTTTCAGGGTGCTAAAAGTGTCTGGTAATCGGTTCCAGGCACTCCAAATTTCCTGTTCGTAGTGGCACTCCTCTTGATTCTCCAAGAGGCACCTTTCCAGATTCTCAATCTTTGACCTCAAGTCGACAAACACTTGAGCCCAGATGCTGTCTTGAAATTCTGCAAGTTGCATCTCCAAATCATCAATTTTCATCCATTGGAAACCATTTAATTCCAAACTACTGTAGACTACTACATCAGGATACTGAATTATTTTATGGTCTGTTGTAGGCTTCTAAATTGATTAAATCTATCACTGAACTGGTCAAGTAACAAGCCTAAAACATGCTGGTACTTTATGTGCAAGGGTTCCATTTCATTTTGTACGGCTGCACTAGTCTTCTCAAAATACTTTGTTGTTACTCGAGGAAGATACTTATAAGTTTTAGTTTCTACATCTCACTTGAAAATTTTAAGTTTACTTTCAAAAACTTTTATGTATCCAAACATAACATCAATACTTTTGCCAAAACCTTGTAACTTTAAGTTCAGTTCATTAATATGAACAGAGAGATCTGTAAAAAATATCAGGGTGTTGGCCCACTTAACATCACTGAGCTGAGAAAAGTTTCCCAGATCCTTATCCTCAAGAAATACCGTAATTTCTTCAAAGCACTCCACAAAGCACTCAAGAACTTTACCTCGGCTCAGCCATCTTACATTATTGTACATCAGCAGTCCACTGTAGGTGGAATCAACCTCCAGTAAAAGTGCAGAAAATTCTCGCTTGTGAAGGGGGCGAGCAGCTATTAAATTAACTATTTTTGTAACAACTGACATTAAGTCATTTAAGTAGGTGAATCCTGCCTTGGCACATAAAACCTCCTGTTGGATAGATAATACAATGAAAAGGTACAATCAAATGGATGTCCAATAGCTTCTGTAAACAATTTGACAAATCCGACCTTTTTCCCCATCATGTTTGGTGCCCCATCTGTCGTCACTGACACAACTTTAGAGATATCAATGCTTAGGTCACAGAATGTTTACAACAATCTTACATATTTCGCTTCCTGATGTACTTGTTGGCACTGATACTAACTTTATCAACTCTTCTCTCATTGTGAGACCATCAGAATATCGACCAATAATGGCCAAGTAAGCATGTGATGTGACATCAGTAGTTTCATTAAGAGAAATCGAAAAATATTTACAATTACTTATGTCTCCCTTTAATTGATGTTGTACATTTGTGTTCAGTCTCATTATTCGGTCTTTTACGATACTTCTACTGAGTGGTAACTTAGTTAGTCTCTTAACAATTGCATCTTTATTCTGCATATCGTTAAATAGAATTGATGCACATCTTAGGAGAGTTTTTTTTAAAATAAATTCTCCCTCACTGAATGCTTTTCCATGCGGAGCTATGGAGTGAGCAATGCTCAAACTTGCAGATGTTAAATTTGTAGAGCCTTTTTATAAATTTAAGGATGGAATTAGATTGGCTCTTATAAAGGTGTAGCTGCCTGGAAATGTATTCCTTCCTTTCATCCTCACTTTTTTTTCAAGAGCTGGGAATGATTAGTTTCAAAATGTCTATTAATATTCCACATTCTGTTTACTACCATTTCAGTACATAGAACACAAAATGATCTGCCATTTTTTCCTATAGTGCCATATATCTCGGTTCATGTCTCTTGAAAGGGTCAGCTACTGCTACTACCACTTCCTTTACTTAACCTTGGTTTTTTATTTTTTGGGTTCTCCATCAGAGGGCAGTGACAGAATTATAGATATCCTGTTAGCCCTGCAGGCAATTAGGGGTTAACTAGCCTAACTGACTACAAGATGGCACATGTAACTGTCTTTTAGGAAAGGGCAGGGTTAAGCAGAAATAGGGGTTAATAAGGATGCACAACAGTAATAGTTGTAAAATGGAGTCTGCACTATGCTACAAAATGATGTTCCTTATATAAATTAAGATGGCTGTCGCTATTTCTAATGGCGGGAAATGGCACCCATAGCACAGGCCCTCGCCTCTCCCAGCCTCCCCCTCACTTATCTCAGTAATGATGGTCAATTAGAAATCTATGACACCCCAGAACAGTAGATTGGATGATGGTTGCTGTGGTAATGTGGTTGCTGATAATGGCGATCACAGGGCCCCTAAAGATGCATCCCCTGTGGCATTCCTCTGCTCCCTACTCTGCCGGCTGGAAGTGAGGTCAAAGATCCCCTAACAGCCTAACTGGAAGTCCCAGAACTAGATGCTCTGTGCTGGAGGTCTGTTGTTTTGGCCTACAGACCTCTGGCACAGAGTGTCTACACTACAGCAAATGTTTTATCCTCGGCTACCGCACCTGACTGTGCAGTAGCCAAGGATGAAACGTCCTCCTTGGCATGCGTCCCCATACTTATCTGTATGCGGCTGCGTGCCATTGATAATGGCTATTGTGTCAGTGGTGACACGCGTGTCATACGTTTGTCATCATGGAGGTAGACTGAGGTTACAAGCTTGGTCTGGCAGGCACAAAGCCGCAGGGGTGGGTGGGGTGGGTTGGGACAGGAGACTTGGCCAGGAAGGGGCAGAACTGTGTGAGGCCATGGGGGAGGCAGACGAGGACGGGCCTTTCAGGTTTCTGCTCGGCCCACCCAGGGGCCTTGGTGCCACAGTGCCCATGTCCCCCACTCCACAGGGAGCTGCTTCCTGTGCCTGGTGGACGTAGTACCCGTGAAGAACGAGGATGGGGCTGTCATCATGTTTATCCTCAACTTCGAGGTGGTGATGGAGAAGGACATGGTGGGGTCCCCGGCCCATGACAGCAATCACCGTGGGCCTCCCACCAGCTGGCTGGCCTCAGGTAAGTGTACCCACAATCAGACAGGTGCAGGAATAACGAGCTCTCCCTTTTCTGGGGCCATGAGGCTACCCAAGGCCATTGACCTGCAGGAAGGAATGTGTGTGCGGCCCTTCAGAGGTTACTGAGGACATGGCCTAGTCTCATCTGGCTGAAAATGAACAGAGATGGAGTGACAGAGCCGCAGGTTCTTGGGGCAAGATTGCACCTGGTGTCCTAGCTTTACCTGCGGGGGTTTCCACCACGGTGTCCTCTGGGTGTGGTCCTCTCTGCAGTCCCGGGTTAGGGCATTCACCCTTCCGGACAGCCCTGGCTCCCTTGGAGCCACTCCCTTTGCTCATCAGAAGGCCCCGTCTCTCAGGGACTCAGATGTCTTTCTGGGGAACTTCTGCTCTTGGTCCTTGTTCCTGGACAGGACAGCTCCCCGGTGTGGCCTGGGCTAGTTGAGGAGAGAATTTGAGGGGAATGCTCACCATGGCTGGAGACATGGAACCCTCACCTCATCCCCTGTGACTCAGGCTGACTCCTTTCCTCCTGGACGTGGCCCCTTTGGATTTAAATCTAATTTGCCCTTTAGAATCCTGGCAAAAGAGTCCACCTCATGGTCTCCCAAGCTCTACCCGGGCAGTGTCGCGCTGGGGCCATCTGCAGGCCGGCAGGGTCTGGCAGGAAGGCCTGCAGTGCTGCTGTTTGGAGGCAGCCCCACCAGGTACTGTGCGTGGGGCCTGTTTCCTGGTCGGTAAGGGGGAATGTTCTTCGTGGTGCATTGGCGTCACGCACGGTTTGTGTTGAGCTCACTGGGGTATTTGGCTCAAGAAGTAGTTTATTGTTTTCAGAGCGTTGGGTAAGACTGGGTCCTAGAATTTTTGGAGATGAGTGGAAGTCCGGTGGAGAGGTGCCCACTGCCAGGCTCCCACGCCCCACCTCCCCTTCTCTTTGGCAGGGCTCCCGCCTGGGGCCTGCCCTCTTCGCGCTGCTCCTGTCCCCAGCCAGACAGCTCCCTTCTCCCCATAGGTCGCGCCAAGACCTTCCGCCTGAAGCTGCCCGCCATGCTGGCTTTAACAGCCCGGGAGTCCGCGGGGCGGGGCCGCACCGGCGGCGCGGGGGCCGGGGGGGCCGTGGTGGTGGACGTGGACCTGGACCTGACGCCCGCGGCGCCCAGCAGCGAGTCGCTGGCCCTGGACGACGCCATGGACAACCACGTGGCGGGGCTCCAGCCCTCGGAGGAGCAACGCGCGCTGGTCGCCCCCGGCTCCCCGCCCTCCTGCGAGCCAGGCCCGCACCCATCGCCCCGGGCACAGGGCCTCAACCCGGAGGCCTCGGGCTCCACCTGCAGCCTGTCTCGGACTCGCTCTCGGGAGAGCTGCGCCAGCGTGCGCCGGGCCTCCTCGGCGGATGACATCGAGGCCATGCGCGCTGGGGTGCTGCCCGCGCCCCCGCGCCACGCCAGCACCGGTGAGGGCGCCCCTTTCATCCTCACTTTTTTTTCAAGAGCTGGGAATGATTAGTTTCAAATCATTCCGAGCATCCCCCCTCCGCCGCCAGCCTGCCCAGTTCCCGGACCGCAGCTTCCGTGGCTCCACCGGTTCGGGGTGTTTGGGGGAGGGAAACCCCTTGAAGCGCTTATTTAATCCCACCGGCTGCCCACCCATCGCGGTTCATTCCTGCGCACTCAGAGCCCGCTCGGCCCATGAAGCTGGCTCCCGCTAGGGGTCCTGGAGCAGGGATGGCCTGAGAGGTCTGAGGGGCAGGACAGCATCGGGGTCCCTGTCCCTACTTGGCCCTCTGGCCCGGTCTCAGTGCCCTTGAGCAGAGGGAGGCTCCTCCTCTGCTGTCTCCTAGCTGCTCATCCTGCGCTTCCCTCCAGTGGGGAAGAGTCTGGTCTGGTTTTTAAGGACTCTGCCCCAGCTCTTGAGCTGGCTTCCATAACACAATGACCCCATGGCTTGGCTCCTGCAGGCCTGGCCTCCACCACAGTGTCATTCCGACCCCTGGCTGCCACCTACACCCCCTCTCCCCCCACCCTAGGGCCATGCACCCGCTGGCTGCCACCTACACCCCACTCTCCCCCCACCCTAGGACCATGCACCACCTGCCTGCCACCTACACCACATTCTCCCCCCACCCTAGGATCATGCACCACCTGCCTGCCACCCACATTCCACTCTCCCCCCACCCCAGGGCCATGCACCCCCTGCTTGCCACCCACACCCCACTCTCCCTCCACCTCAGGAGCAATGCACCCTCTGCCTGCCACCCACACCCCACTCTCCCTCCATCCCAGGAGCCATGCACCCTCTGCCTGCCACCCTGGCTCCCCCATTACCCCCACCCCAGGGCCATGCACTCCTTGCCTGCCAGCCTGACTCCACTTTCCCCCTACCCCAGGGGCCATGCACCCCCTGCGCAGTGGCCTGCTTAATTCCACATCAGATTCGGACCTCGTGCGCTACCGCACCATTAGCAAGATCCCCCAAATCACCCTCAACTTTGTGGACCTCAAGGGCGACCCCTTCCTGGCTTCGCCCTCCAGTGACCGGGAGATCATAGCACCCAAGATAAAGGAGCGGACCCACAATGTCACGGAGAAGGTCACCCAGGTAGGTGCCCAGTATCTGTCTCTCCCCTCAGCTTGGAGGAGCTCAGAAGGGGTGGGTGAGGGCTGTGGTCAAAGGTGGGGAGGAGGAGGCCACAGTGACGGCCTCTTGAGGGTGAGCAGACCTGCTGGCTAGGGGGAGGAGGGGGTTTCAGAGCTGGGATGAGAGGACAGTCTGGGAAGTCCTAGAGAAAGGGAAACTGAAGGGCAGGTGGCCTTGGGACAGAATGGTACAGAGAACAGGTTGATGGGGCCCAGGGGGACAGTGCAGCTGAGGCTGGGTACCTGAGAGGGTCAGGGTGGGTGGGAGAAGGCAGCCACAGGGGCATGACAGGGTCTGCTCTTAGGGTGTCATGAGGGGAGTACTGAGGGGCAACCAACATGAGGCTTTGAGGGGCCACAGAGGTAAAAGTTGGGGGTCCTGATTCTTCTAGGCCAAGGTGATGAGCCAGGGAGAGGGTGGGGGCTGGTGCTAGGGGCCAGGGTGACCTGGAAGTGTCCACCCCTGCTCCCCAGCAAGGTCGAGAGGGGAGGGTATGGTGGTGGGTGTACAGATATGGAGTGATCAAGTCCCTGACTCGGGGCCATCCCAGCACTGCCCGGTGTCAGGGCCAGCCTTGCCTCCTGCCTCCTTCCTGGCAGCAAGATTGCCTGCGTCACCCTCACTGCCCAGTCCATTCCAGATCCTTCCTCAAGTCCTGGCAGAGGGTGAGAAACCTAGGGCAGGGGGCTCCTGTTCCTTGCCCACCATGCCTCAATCCCGGGTCTGCCTCCTGCCCCTTCCACAGCCTCTCCCCTAGTTGGCCTGCGTGACAGCCACCAGCCCCGGCCTCCTCCGCTCTCCTCCTGGCCTTGCTCCCACTGCCTCTGGCTCTCTGGGTCCCTGCCAGGTCTCCAGCCCCTTGGCCTTGAGTCCAGAAAGTTCCCCACACCCCAGGCCCCATATCTGGCTGCCTTTCCCTCTCTCCTCTGGCCCCTGCTCTGTTGTTCCCACCTGGAGCCCTGTTCCTGGCCCACAGCGCGCTTCTGTGTACTGTGGTCTGGGCGTGTGCGTCTGTCTGTGGCCGGGGCTCCTGCCTCTGCCGGTCTCTCCATCTCTGGCTGGCTGAGTCCTGGACTAGCGGGGCGGGGGTGTTGGGGAGACCATTAATCTGTGGTGACAGGCCGGGCTGCTGGGGGTGTGGAGGGGTGCGGGCTGCAGGAGGCTGCAGCAGGAGCCCAGAGCGGCTGCGGGGGAGGGGGCCGCTGGCCGGGCTGGCGCGGTGGGGGTGGGGACGGGGAGGAGGAGGGGCGGGCCGAGGAGCCGAGGTTCTGACCGGAGAGCGGCGGCTGGGCTGGCGGCAGGCAGAGCGCAGCACCCTGGCGGCCGGGCCTGTACCAGGGGCCATGGGCAGCCTGAGCCAGGAGGGCTGCTGTCCACGCTCGCTGCCAGGGTGACCCCAGCCCTGGGGCCCAGCCCCAGCAACCCTGGCTTCATTCCAGAGGCTGCCCTGGGAGCCAGGCCGCCAGTCTCTGGGGCGCAGCCTGAGCTGGGACTGCTGCTGGGGCGCAGGTGAGGCGCTGTCTGGGCTCTCAGGCCCCAGGGCAGGCAGGCTGGGGGGAGCCAAGTCCTCCATGGCGGCGGCCTCCGCCAGGAAGGCGAGCAGGACTGGTGCTCTGCAGCCCAGGGTTCAGAAAGGCCGGGTCAGGCGGGCCGTACGCATCTCCAGCCTGGTGGCCCAGGAGGTAGGTGACCCCCAGCCCCCCTCCCCCTTCCAGGCCGGGGCACTGATTCTGGATGCAGCCCAGAGGCCTCTGGCTCCAGGCCAGAGAGAGCTTCTGAGAAGCAGGACAGTTTGGGGAGCCGGAGGGTCTGCAGCCCTGCTCATCCCACTCCTGGCTCCAGGTCCCTCTTCCCAGGCCTGCTGGGCCTGGCAGACAGTATTTTTCCTTGCCAGGACTCTCCGCTCTGAGGGCTCCCTTGGCCCACACTCTTTTCTCAAAATGCTCCGGGAGGGGAGGAAGGGTAGGAATGAAGTAGGTGCTCAGAGAGGATGGTGGGAGACAGGAGAGGAGCGTGCCTCCCCCCCCCCCCCCCACGTTTCCCCGCAGAGGCAGCGGCCAGGCCTGGCCTGGGAGCTGAGGGCCCCAGTGCTCTTCACGTGCTGGGGGCCGACCAGCGGTGGTGAGGGGGCGCGGGCTGCTTCGGTGGTACAGGCTTTGGGGCTGGAGTCTGAGGAGGGCAGGGTCAGAGGATATTGGATGCTGGTGAGGGTAGCTGAACTGAGGCACCTGGCTCACCTGGGACAGCCTGAGCTGCCCCGTGGTCCCCTAGGCTGATGACTCTGAGAGCCACCTTTCCATCTCATGTCAGAGAGCCTGGAGCAAGCTGGGGAGGGTGGCTCAAGAGTGAGTCTGAGAATCCCACTGCCGACACCACCTTCTGGCAACACTCTCTGCCTTGGCTCATGTGCTCCTGGACAGGTCTGGGGAGAATTCTTTCCATCCACGGGTAAGGATCCGGGATTTGGCTTAAGTGGCCTTCAGCATTCTGTGGGTCAAAGGAAGTTACACACTTGGCCCAAGGCCATATAGTACACTGGTGGTTGCAGCGCTGGGCCTGGCTCCCGAGAGATGAGGTCTGTAGGTCCAGGTCTTGTGTCCAGGCTTGCCCCGTGAGTGTGAGTGTGGGCACGTGTGGTGTGTGTGTGTGCACATGTGTGCGTGCGTACGTGTGTGGTGTATGTGTGCGCGCGCACGTGTGTGGGCCCCCCCCCCACCCCAGCGTGGTGTTGTACCTCAGGGACTGGATCTCTGTTATCAGGTGTGGTTTTGCCTCTAAGGCACTTGGAGGAGACCAATGGGTGGGTGGGTGGGTGGGGGAGCAGGCAGTTACCTTATACTGTCCCTTGTCTTGGCCCCTGGTCACTTTCTTTTTCTCAGTCTCCACTTGACCCTGGAAAGGCCACTCTCCCATGCTCTCTGCCTTAAGGAGCAGGCAGCCTGGGCTGAAGGCAGGGCAGAGTGGGGACCTGGAAGTTACATGCTCCCTCCTCTGCCCTAGGCCCCAGCTGCTCCTTCCACCCATCGTGTTCCTTTGGAGCCCTGTGGCCAGCCCAGGGTGGACAAACTCCTAACAATTGCCTGTCTGAACTTGCAGTTACTTCTAAAACGATGTTCTCCAAACAGTCCCTTTGGTGAGGGTGGGCCCAGGGGATCCCCAGCTTGAATATGAGTAGGACTCTTTGAGGCTCCACCCACCATGGCCCTCCCCAGCCCAGAGGCCTGAGGACGGAGTGGGAGGGACTCTGGCAGTCAGTGCTACAGCAGCAGGGTTGGCAACCTTGGCTCAGGATGGGCCAGGCTGGGGGAGCTTGAGGAGGAGGCTCCTGGGTTGAGTCAAATGTCTGTAAGAAAGGATTCTCAGGGGCAAGAGGAGGCCATAGGGAGACACACAGAGGCTCCTGGGACAGGGTAAAGCTGGCCTCAGGTCTTCCTAGTTTGGCTAAGGGAGAGAGTGGCGTGCCTACTGCCACCTGGTGTGGGTGGCGAGCTGCCTCTGCCTGACGTGGGCAGGATGTGAAGGTGAGCCTCTGCTGGCTGTCTATGCCACTTTTGGACTTCTGCCTGTGTGCATGTCCCTCTGTGGACGTGTAGGCACGTCTATACTGGGTTAGGTCTGTGTGCCCTTGTAGGAGTGTGAGAGGGCTGTCCTGGGCCAAGGGAGAGGGGGCTGCAGGAGTAGGGGTGGGGTGTTTTGGTCTCTCTCCCCTGGGGGCCAAGGGGCCTGAGTCTAGATGGCTGGTATCCTTGGGCCACTGGCATGGATGAAGGCCATGGTGTGTGTGGGTGTATGTGGGTGTGGGGCTATTGGGGAGATGGGGGCAAGATCAATTGATGGAAGTCACACCCCCAGGCAGGGTCTGTGTTCTTGGTGGGAGCCATTTTGGGCGTTACTGCATGGTGCCCTGGACTTGGAACCAGCTAGGGGTCCCCTGTGTGGCATGGAGAGCTAGAGTGCCCAGACTGCTGGGTTCAGTGGCTGTGGCCACTTGGCTGAGGGGTGGGTACTCAAATGAAAACATTTTGGCCTCCCTCCTTACTCTCCTTGGCCTCTTGGCCTCCCTCCTTATTCTCCTTGGCCTCTTCTCTGGAGACTCCAACAAAGATGTCACCTGCTTCCACCCTGGAGGTCGCATGGCCGATCTTCCCCTCCCCCGGTTGGACGCCACCCCCTCACGGCCACCTTCCCTACCTGTCCAGGTCCTGTCACTGGGGGCGGACGTGCTGCCAGAGTACAAGCTGCAGGCACCGCGCATCCACCGCTGGACCATCCTGCACTACAGCCCCTTCAAGGCTGTGTGGGACTGGCTCATCCTGCTGCTGGTCATCTACACGGCCGTCTTCACGCCCTACTCAGCTGCCTTCCTGCTGAAGGAGACGGAGGAGGGCCCGGTGGCCCCCGACTGCGGCTACGCCTGCCAGCCCCTGGCCGTGGTGGACCTCATTGTGGACATCATGTTCATTGTGGACATCCTCATCAACTTCCGGACCACCTACGTCAATGCCAACGAGGAGGTGGTCAGCCATCCGAGCCGCATTGCCGTCCACTACTTCAAGGGCTGGTTTCTCATTGACATGGTGGCCGCCATCCCCTTCGACCTGCTCATCTTTGGCTCTGGCTCGGAGGAGGTGGGTTGGTAGGGAGGCTGGGAGAGGGGAGGAGAGCAGAGGCACCTGGAGGGTGTGGGAGAAGGGTAAGGAGATGGTGGGGTGAGGGGTGGCTAGAAAGAGGGCTCCCGGGGCCTGGAGGCTGCCGGCTGGCTCTTGCCAGGCCCTGTCTCCCCCAGGTGCACAGAGAGGTCCAGAGAGAGTGCTTTTTTCTCATTTGTCTATCCAAAGAGGCCACTTCTTCTAATTCACACACAAGTGCCCTGGAAGCTAGTGGGACCTCTGGCCAGGCACCTTAGGGTGGGTGCTGTACCTTTCTAAGCCTCAGTTTCCTCATTCTCACCATGGGGGCCACGAACCCTTTGTCCCAAAGCTAGCGCCAAGATTAACGGGACACTGCTGGGTTCAGTGCGGGGGAGGTGCTTCAACTATTAGGAGGAAGTTCTGGGAGGAAGTCTTCAGGGACCTTTCCTCTGATGTCCCCCGAGGGCTGCGGTGCCTCCACTTTCCATTGGCCCCACGTGGAATATCTCCTCCCACCCCAGCTCATCGGACTGCTGAAGACCGCGCGGCTGCTGCGGCTGGTGCGCGTGGCCCGGAAGCTGGACCGCTACTCCGAGTACGGGGCCGCCGTGCTTTTCCTGCTCATGTGCACCTTCGCGCTCATCGCGCACTGGCTGGCCTGCATCTGGTACGCCATCGGCAACATGGAGCAGCCGCATGTGAACTCCCGCATCGGCTGGCTGTACAACCTGGGCGACCAGATTGGCAAGCCCTACAACAGCAGTGGCCTGGGCGGCCCCTCCATCAAGGACAAGTACGTCACGGCCCTCTACTTCACCTTCAGCAGCCTCACCAGCGTGGGCTTTGGCAACGTCTCCCCCAACACCAACTCAGAGAAGATCTTCTCCATCTGCGTCATGCTCATTGGCTGTGAGTGTGCGCTGGGTGTGGGAAGAGCCCCAGGTGGAGGAAAGGTAGATGCTGGAGGGGCCAACTAGGGCCCTGGGACTTGGAGACTCCAGGGCCACTATCATGGTGTGTTTGGGGGCTGGGACACTGGGGTAGGGGCACAGGCAGAGCCTAAGGGCATGCAGGCCTGGGCTTCTGTGTTTGTGACTCTCGAGTGTACTTTCACATGGAGACGTGACTGCATGTGTCCTTGACTGGTGCAGGGGCGGGCAGGTTCCTTGGATGCTGACAGCCCACTCACCCCCGCCCCCAGCCCTCATGTACGCCAGCATCTTTGGCAACGTGTCGGCCATCATCCAGCGGCTGTACTCGGGCACAGCCCGCTACCACACGCAGATGCTCCGGGTGCGTGAGTTCATCCGCTTCCACCAGATCCCCAACCCACTGCGCCAGCGCCTCGAGGAGTACTTCCAGCACGCCTGGTCCTACACCAACGGCATCGACATGAACGCGGTGAGGCCCCTGGCTTCAAGAAGGCTGGTTGGCGGGCTGGAGGGAGTGAGTGGCGGTGGGAATGCCTCTAGGTGAGTGATTACACCTCGGGTTCTGTGGTTCAGGTGGTCACGGCTAGTGCTTAGAAAGACCCTGAGAGGTAGGTCACCCTCGAAGCTCATTTCCCGGAAGAACTCTCACTTTGGGGCAGGCACTGACCAGCCAGCCCTTTCATGAAGGCCATTATGGTTAATCTTTGCAACAGCCGTGCCCGGAACTGGTCTCCCACTGAACACATAAGCAAATGGGGGACTAGGGCAATGAGGTGGGTCCCCAAGGGTGCCTAGTTAGAAGGAGTGGAGCTGGAATTGGCACCCACGACCTTCCCCCAAAGTGGACCCTGATGCTCCTCCCTAGATCTCTGGGTGGGGGTGGGGTGGGGGTCCCAGGAGCGCTGTGCTGAGCTGGCCCTGCCTCCAGGTGCTGAAGGGCTTCCCGGAGTGCCTGCAGGCTGACATCTGCCTGCACCTGAACCGCTCGCTGCTGCAGCACTGCAAGCCCTTCCGCGGGGCCACCAAGGGCTGCCTGCGGGCCCTGGCCATGAAGTTCAAGACGACACATGCGCCACCAGGGGACACGCTGGTGCACGCGGGGGATCTGCTCACTGCCCTCTATTTCATCTCCCGGGGCTCCATCGAGATCTTGCGCGGTGACATCGTCGTGGCCATCCTGGGTATGGTGGGGACTGGGTGCTGTGCCAGAATGTCTGCCAAGGCCTGCAGAGGTCTGAGCCCTTTGAGGACACAGATGTGGGGGTCTGTGGGCCAGGCACTGCTAACAGGGATCTTGGGTTCCTTTAATTCACCCAAGCTCAGGCCCAAGGGGGCAGCAGAGAGGAGCCCCACAGTGAGGAGGGTTGCAGAACTCTGAGTGATCCCAGGCTCTGTTTCCCTTCAGGAGCTCCCCACAGGCAGTGACACATGGCTTCCTTAGAGTAGCAGCAAAGCCTGCTCCAGGGTGGGCAGTGGAGGGAGGTTATGCATCTGATTTTACTAAGGAAATGTACTAAGTCTTTGCAGCCTCACGTTACACAACCAGGCCCAGCACAGTCTGCAAAGCAAAGGGAGTCCTGCCCCTCTTCCCATTGCCCCTTCCTGGGCACCTATACACCCGGGCAGGTATGCCTGGGCAGGGGACCTTCTGCCTTCTTCCTGTTTTTTTTGTTTTTGTTTGTTTGATTTTGTCACGAAGGGCCACTTTAGATTTTCAGTTCAGAAACACCCCCAAACACAACTGAAACCAGTTTCTCTACACAACACTCAGCCTTACTAGGTGTGTGCTGTGCCGTGTTAAGCTACGCTGGCCTGTCTCCTTTCAGTGAACACAGTGTGGGCCTTGAGTTCCTACTGTGTCTGATCTGTATCTGAAACACAGTTGTGAGGGTGCAGCGGCTGGCCAGGGGAGGTTTGGAAAATGGGTTTCAGGGGGAGAAGTGTGGAGTAAGAACCAAAGGAAGCCTGGGCTGTGGGCACAGCAGGGCATCCGGCTAGTCCTGCTGGCTGGTTCCAGGTGTTGCGAGGCAGGGGGAGCTGAGTCAGGGAGAGCCAGGACTCCTGCCTTCAGCGCCGAACCCCCCCCCCCCTTCCCCCAGTCACTGCTGGGAGCTGAGGGAGGAGGGGGCTGGCTGATAGGCCTCTGGCTCTGGGGGTTGGGGGCTGGGTGTGGAAATGGGTGAGAATTCAGGAAGACAGGTGCCTGTTGTCTTTGCTGCCGCCCCGGGGCTGAGTCTCCCCCTCATGGCCTCCAGGAAAGAATGACATTTTTGGAGAGCCTCTGAACCTCTACGCGAGGCCTGGCAAGTCCAACGGGGACGTGCGGGCCCTCACCTATTGTGACCTGCACAAGATCCATCGGGACGACCTGCTGGAGGTGTTGGACATGTACCCCGAGTTCTCCGACCACTTCTGGTCCAGCCTGGAGATCACATTCAACCTGCGAGACGTGAGTGGGCCGCCCCTGCCCTGCAGGCTGTGCCCTGGAGGGCTGCCCTTCAGCCGCCTGCCCTCCTGGGCCTGCTTCCCTGCCTGTCAGATGGTCTAGACTCTATACTGTGGAGTCTGACCAGGATGTGAAAACTCAGCCTCCGCCTTTGTCCTGAGGCAGAGGTCACAGCAGTGCCCCCATCTCAGTTACTGAGGGCTTTGAGCTTCACCCCAGGCAGGGTGGGTGGCGTGGAAGGGCCCTGACACCTGCCTTGGTTCCAGACCAACATGATCCCCGGCTCTCCCGGCAGCATGGAGCTGGATGGTGGCTTCAACCGGCAACGCAAGCGCAAGCTGTCTTTCCGCAGGCGCACTGACAAGGGTGAGGTTGGGGAGGGGCAGGCGGGTCCTGTTGAGGGGACAGGATGGAGGGAGGGGGTGTGGGCAGGGTCCAGGCAGGCAGATGGAGGGCAGAGGGTGGGTCCAGGTGACAAGGAGGGCAGAGCTTGGGGTCCAGTAGTGTCGCTCTGTTCAGGCTCCACAGACATTCTTGCCTCTGCCTTCAGTGCTCCCTACTCCTCACCTTAACCGTCCAAACCTAGCCCATCTTTTCAGGCCACCTGGACTGTCATCTCCTCCAGGAAGCCCTCTGCCCTCACCGCAGGGGCGTGCCTGCGCTGCTTTGGCCCTCCCAGGGCTGGTGTCTGAGTGGAGGCTGCCTTGAACTGATGAGAGGAGAAGAGAGAGGACAAAGGAGAGCAAAGGGGCAGGACCTGGGCTGAGGGCCCGGGGACCCAGAGAGGCCGGCCCAGCATTGCCGCTGCCCATCTTAGGTAGCCAGCGGCTGGAGAGGACCTGGGCCTGTGGCCCAGGGGTAGCCTTCCACAGCCCTCTTCTGTGCCTGCTCTGGTTCCCTCCCCACCTTTCCCCCCTCTCCACTCTGATGTCCTCCATGCCTCCTGCCCTCTCTGAGGCCCATTCTCTGTTTCCAACAGACCCGGAGCAGCCCGGGGACGTGTCGGCCTTGGGGCCAGGCCGGGTGGGGGCAGCGCCTAGTGGCCGGGGTCGGCCAGAGGGACCATGGGGGGAGAGCCCGTCCAGCGGCCCGTCCAGCCCTGAAAGCAGTGACGACGAAGGCCCAGGCCGCAGCTCCAGCCCGCTCCGCCTGGTGCCCTTCTCCAGCCCCAGGCTCCCTGGAGAGCTGCCGGGCGGGGAGCCCCTGACTGAGGACTGTGAGAAGAGCAGTGACACTTGTAACCCACTGTCAGGTAGGGTGAGGGCTGAGATGGGAAGGAGGGGCGTGGCGTCTGTCCTGGTCACCCTCACCCAGCTCTCTGGCTCCAGGGGCCTTCTCAGGAGTGTCCAACATCTTCAGCTTCTGGGGGGACAATCGGGGCCGCCAGTACCAGGAGCTGCCTCGATGCCCCGCCGCTGCTCCCAGCCTCCTCAACATCCCTCTTTCCAGCCCCGGCCGGCGGTCCCGGGGTGACGTGGAGAGCAGGCTGGATGCTCTCCAGAGGCAGCTCAACAGGTGAGGGCAGCCCTTGGGGTCCAGTCAAGCGCCAGCAGTGTGTTGGGGTGTCCGTGAGTTGTGCAGTGCGAGATATTGCAGTGTGATCTCTGGGTTTCTGGCTGTATTGTACGGAGACTGGAGAGTGTGCTCTGTCCAGGCGTGCCCGAATGTCCCATTCAGAGCTGAGCCCATCCAGAGCTAAGCCTGGGGTTGACCAGCTGGCCCATCAAGAGTGTCTCAAAGTCATAGTTACTGGTATTCCCACTTCCCTGAAACCCAGAGCATTCTCCTTCTTGCCCCAGGCTGGAGACCCGGCTCAGTGCAGACATGGCCACCATCTTGCAGCTGCTACAAAGGCAGATGACGCTGGTCCCGCCCACCTACAGTGCTGTGACCACTCCCAGCCCTGGCCCCACCTCTACCTGCCCTCTGCTTCCTGTCAGCCCCATCCCCACCCTCACCCAGTACTCCCTTTCTCAGGTGAGTTCCAAACCCCCTTCCGCCACGGTGCCACAGCCCTGCGTTTCTGAGCCAATGCCACCCAAACCTGCTTTGCTGCCCTTTCTGCTTAGCCGTGGGCTCCAGCCTCTCCTAGACTGTGCTCCTAAAGGAGGGCAGCCCCAGGAGCTGTGGCACAGGCAAAGCAGCAGGGACCCCAAACCAAGGTCCCCAGGCAGCTGGGCAGAGGCACAAGCAGGCTGAGTGGTATAGGCTCCCCTATGCCACCAGAGGCCTGATCTGCTTGTGATGCCTATGTGGTGACCACGAGTGGTCTTCAGGGGATACTAATTGACCCTAAGGCCTGGTAGTCGGTGCTGAGTGCCAGTGAGCCCTTGGGACAGGGTCCTAGGTCTCTGGTGTGAAGGGAACCCTAGACCTGACTGTTGTAGCCAGTGGCTGTCACACTGGCTGCCTTGCAGAGTTGTCCTGAGGGCTTTGGCTAGTTCCTAGGGTAGGATTCTGGCCCCATTTTCTTCCTCCTGCTGGAGATGGTCCTTTCCTGAATGGCCTCCTTACCAGACAGCTGTGTCTGGGCCCCAGTGGCTGCCAGAGGCGACCTGGATCTGTCCTTTCTTCTGGCATCTGACGCCCCCCTCCCACTCTCCCCCCCCCCCTCCCGGGTTCTGCTGCCAGCTCCTGTTTTCAGACACAGGGCCCCTGCCAGGAAATGTGCCAGTCTCCCTTCACAGCCTCCCCTCAGACCTCACACAGACCGTCAGCACCCGAAAACCCCTCTGCTGGTCCTGTATGCTCCCTGTCCTTCCGCATTTGGTCCCTGAGTCCTTTCTAAATTGGAGGAAGGAATCTTGTTTCTCTTTTAGTCCCAGCTTCTGTCCCAACTCAGGGCCCTTTGTCCTGGGTTGGTTTGGATTCATCTGCCCTGTTCCTGGGGAGTAGCTGTGGCCTTGAGTTCCCCCTATCAGGGAAGCTCCCACAGCTCCCAGCTGCCCGGTTTGGCTCTTGCCCAGTACATTTCTCTACCTCCATCCTCAGAGCCGGCCTTGTGGTCGGAGTCCTGTGCTGCTCTGTCTGCCTTGACCCTTCAGCTTGTCCTCTCCAACCCCCGCTCTGTCTTTCTGTCCTCTGTCACTGGCTTCTCTTGACCCTCTCCAAACTCTGACCTCCTCTCTCTCCACTTGACTGCATCTCCATTTCCTCCCCTCCGCTCTGAGGGCTCCTTGTCTCTTACACTCTCTGTTCTTTGCAGGTTTCCCAGTTCATGGTGTGTGAGGAGCTCCCCCCAGGGGCCCCAGAGCTCCCTCAAGATGGCCCTACTCGACGACTCTCCCTGCCGGGCCAGCTGGGTGCCCTCACCTCCCAGCCACTGCACAGACACGGCTCAGACCCAGGCAGTTAGTAGGACGGCCCAGTGTGGACACATGGCTCACCTAGGGCTCAGCACATGGCCTGGGCCCCTCCCCTCGGAGGCCCTGCCCAGGAGGCCCTAGCCATGAAGGGGAGAGGAACTCAAAGGGGAAAGGAACTCAAGGCACAGCCTTTCCCCAGCTCTTGGGACCATCTCCTCCTGCAGTGGGAGGGGCAGGGGCAGTGCTGGGCAGTGGATGGGGGTCTGTGGTCCCCCCACTGCTCTGGGGGCAGTAGCTGGTCTAACTGCCTAGAGACACCCTGCCCTAGGCCTTAGGCACCTCAAGGACTTTTCTGCTATTTACTGCTCTTATTGTTAAGGATAATAATTAAGGATCATATGAATAATTAATGAAGATGCTGATGACTATGAATAATAAATAATTATCCTGAATTGACTCCAGTGGTGCTGGGAGGGCATGGCATCAGCATGCAGTAGCCTGTGTTCACGTTCACATGTCCGTGTGCACCGGCCTCTGCAGGAATGCACAGGTCGGGTCTGCAGGGACTGCCTCGCTGTCTGAGTGTGGGGTATGTGCGGTGGTGGGTATCCCTGCAGCTGACTCAGGTCACTGCCAGGGTTTCCTGCCTCCACGGGGCTTTGGGTTCAGGGGAGCAAAGAACCACCTGAGCTGTTTGAATGTAGAGGCAGCCCTAATGGGATGCAGGCCTGGCTCCAGCCTCTTCAGGTCATGAGGCTTTGCTGCCTGGTACTGGTTCCCAAAGCCTGCCCCACATCGACCACTAATGCAGCCATGCTCTTATCTTCTGTACAGTTCATAAACCCAGTCCTGCTGACTGTAACCTGCAGCTGGATTTGGCCTAAGTCCTGGCCCATAACCCCTAAACCCTCAATCTGGATTCTCATGAACCCCATATATGCCAACCCCCCTGGCACACTGGTTTCCCAGCCCTGACCAGAGCTCCCCTGGTGCTGGCTGCAGGTGGGCTCTCCTTGATCATCTGATCACCTGTGATCCTTGGTCACAGATGAGCTGCCGAAAGAGGGTGGCTCATTCTCATTATCGGGGTAACAAGTCCGAATATGTTCTGGGGCTAGTGAAGGGTGGTGCCCTCACGTGTGCTCGTGTGTGGGTGGGGACCTTTCGGGACCAGCAGCCCACACGCACCTGTCCACCACACATGAGCACATGTGAGGGCACCACCCTTCACTAACCCCAGTCTCCCTGAGGGGCAAGTGCATTAGCCAGCTTTGCTGGTGGACAAAGATGCTGCCAAAGGACTCCAGAGCCCACCTAGTCCCACAACCCCTGACCCTGTGAGGTGACTTTGTTAACCTTGATTAAAAGTCAAACTCGGCTATTGTCACTGCCTGTGATTGGGGGGGGGGGTTTGCTGGGAGGAGAGACCAGGTCTCTGAGCAGCCTGGAAGGTCTTTGCAGTATCCAGGGCAGATAGGAGAGAGGGAAAGAATTTCTCTTGCCCAGGGCAAAGAGACAGGAGAAGTACGAGACCTGAGCGGGGAGGTCGTGGTGGCAGAGAAGTAGAGAAGGGGCAGCAGAGAGAGCTGAGTCAGGCAGAAAGGGTGACAGCCTGTGAGCCTGGGAGAAGGGATGCCTAAGGGATGTCTGGGCCTCAGGAAGATAGAAAGGAGGAGGTGGGACCCACTAACTGCCTGGGGCCCACCGTGCAGCCACTGTGCATCCTAGGACAGCTCCGGTCAGACAAATGGGCTGTTCCCTCTGTTGGCCTCAGGCAATGAGATGTGGGCTGTCAGCTCCGTGAGGCGGAGGTGCAGTGCCCGCCACCGGAACATACTCAGTTGAACGAACAAATGAATGGCTGAATGCAAGCAGCACCCTCCTCCCTGGGGCAGAGGTATTTGGGCTGGACAGGCAGGACTGCAGGAGGCCTCACATGGCTGGTGGGAGCAGAGAGGGGCACCTTCCCAAGGTTCTGGTCCCTTAGCCTGGTGACCATATCTCTGCACCAGACCTGCTCCCTGACCGCTCCTGTGACCTGGGCTTGCAGAGCCACAAGAACTTTGGTGATGGGGTGGGGCCAGGGTGGTGGTGTAGTCCTCTCCTTTCCTGAAGTGTTGGGCACCAAATTGCTGGGGAGCTGTTGTCCAGAGCTGAAGGTTCTCCCAAACCACGAGGGCCAGGAGGAGGAGTGGTAGGTAGAGGAGCTGTGTTGGGCAAGGAAGGAGTTCCATGTGGTTGCCAGCACCCAGGAAGGGCTTAGGGCTGGAACACAGTCAGAGGTTGGGGCTGGAACCAAAGGGACAGGACCAGGCTGCCTCCCCCACCTCCACCTGTGCACTAAGGGCCTGCGAACTGAGTGAGGCCCTGGTGGTGTGTTCCAGCCTCATGACTCAGCCACTGCCCGCCTCTGCACCTGTCCTTACCTGGACTCCTGCCCCTACTCAGCCAAGGCAGCCCAGCTCTCACGTTTCATTGACAAATAGGAGGAACTGGTACTTAATACATCTTTTGTGGCCAGTACTATTCCTATTGTCTAAAACCAAAGACTGAGGCTACACCCAAGGATGCAGGAAGTTGCCTGAGCCCAGAGCTTCTGAGAACGGAGCTATAGTGAACCAGGTGGTCTGAATTACCACCTGCTGGCTTAAACCCTTGCTCACACGCTTCCTTTGCTCAAGGGACAGTGACTAGGAGATCATTGGAAGGTTTTGGGATTTCTAGAACCTTCACTCCCCTGAAGACTTTTGTACTTCTGCTCCTTTGCCTGGAGCACCCTCTGCTTAGTGAATTCCTACTGTTCCTCAGGGGACTCTTCTAGGAAAGACTTGGAACTCTCCTCAGTTGGGCTGGGAGCTCCACTGCAACCTCCGCACCCTCTGTTCTCCTCACCCCACTTTCAGGACACTGGAATACTGGATATGGGGGGCTCATTGCCTTGGTGCTACACTCTGTCCCCACCAGAGCCAAGTACAGTGATTCCCCAAGAGTAAGCACTCAGCAACTTACTGAATGCATTTGGGTTATGAATAGTAGTAACATGCTTAACATCAAAAGGCACTTGGCAATAAGCCACATCAGAATGACAACTAAAATACAGAACAACCATCATTCAAAACTGCCTGTTAGTTGGCTGAATAGAATCCTACAGCTAGAAGAAAGCACACTGAGACAGGTAGGAGAGGTGGAGGCACGGAATGGGCTGGCCTGACAACTGCGTGTGCCAGTTTTTTAATTGGGAGGGAAATTGTCTATGTGGAGGCTGTCTATGAGGAGCAAGCGGTTCCAGCTTGACACCAGTCCCCCCAGCCCATGGTTCCAGAGCTGGGAAGAAAAGTCCCTGCAACTCTG
Organism: Antrozous pallidus; assembly: GCA_027563665.1. NCBI lineage: Eukaryota > Metazoa > Chordata > Mammalia > Chiroptera > Vespertilionidae > Antrozous > Antrozous pallidus. The sequence goes on from CM050521.1 coordinate 5,808,524, forward strand.
GGCTGTAAAAACCAGCAGGGATGTGATTGAGTGACACAGCCTGCTGGAGACCTAGGTGTTCCATTAAAAGGGCTGGTGAAGCTGAAACTGGTTTTGCTCAGTGGATAGAGCGTGAGCCTGTGGATTGAAGGGTCCTGGGTTCGATTCCGGTCAAAGGCATATACCTTAGTTGTGGGCATATCTCCAGTGGGGGGTGTGCAGGAGGCAGCTTATCGATGTTTCTCTCTCATCGATGTTTCTGACTTTCTATCCCTCTTCCTCTCTCTCTGTGAAAAATCAATAAAATATATATTAAAAAAAAAGGGCTGGTGAACATACTCAAATTCAGCACTGGGTAGCTTTGGGGGACCCAGACACATATGGGAAGGAACTGGATTGTCTGACATAGGGGCAGAAACTCTAGGGTAGCTTTCTTCCAGACAGGTGCTTGCAGGAGTCATTGTTCCTATGCCAGGACCTCCCCCATCACAGGGCTGACTGGCAGCCATATCTGAGTCTCAATCAGCCTGGAGTACACTGTTTGCTCTGCCCTGAGGATTTCTTGAGAAATACCCTATCCAATTTGCAGCACCCCCCATGCTATTTGCAGCAGTTTTTCCATATGAATGGCCAGTCCTGGTTCAGGCTTCAGACTTTGCTAAAATCTCTCAAACAAGCAGCAGCTGGTGACAGCATGCCTCAAACCTACTAATAAAAGGCATAAGACCTGGTAGCAGGACCAGCCTGCCTTGCTTCACAGCCAGTCCTCACCTGGGCATTTCCAAGCCCAATATAAGTATCAATAATGGCCCTCTGCAGATCCCTCTATAGCTCCTGATAGGTGGCTCCAGGCAGTGGCTGATTTCTGCACCTCCTTGGAGGCCCTAGAGCCAGTGCACCTGTGGACAGCTTCAGACCATATCAGATTACAACTCTACACATCCGTAAGAAACACACTCAAAAGGCAAACTCAGTGAGCACTAAAGCCCAACTGAAGCAAGTCCTTTTCCATAAGGGTATTCTCCGCACAGTAGCTCTTTCACTGTAGTTGGCCTGGAGGTCAACTCCTCCTAGTGATGCCAACTGCAATCAAGACTCAACTACAAGACTGTGCACAGAGCCCACACAGGTGCATCTAGAGTGCCCAGTTCAGGTGACTAGGGAGGCTGAGCCACTGGCCCTAAAGGACATCTACTACACATGGCCACTCTACTAATTCCAGGAGACATAGCAGCTCTACCTAATACATAGACACAAATACAGAGAGGCAGCTAAAAGGGGAGACAAAGAAACATGCCATAAATGAAAGAAATGGAAGGCAGCAAACTACTAGATATAAAATTTGAAACCATGATTGTAAGGTTACTCAAGGATCTTCATGAAACTTTCAAAGATCTTAGTGAGAATGTTAAAGACATGAAAAGCAGTCAGAAATTAAGCATAATAACTGAAATAAAGAATAATTTACAGGGATTCAACAATAGAGGATTCAGAGAATCAAACAAATGATTTAGAATATGAGGAAGCAAAAAACATCTAATCAGAAGAGTAAAAAGAATCCAAAAATATGAAGATAATATAAGAAACCTCTGGGACAACTTCAAGCATACCAACATTCCCATTCCCAGAAGCAGAAGAGAAAGAGATCAGGATATTGAAAACCAATTTGAAGAAATAATGACAGAAAACTTCCCCTACCTAGTGAAAAAAATAGACTTACAAGTCCAGGAAGCACAGAGAGTCCCAAACAAGAGGAACCCAAAGAGGCCCACACCAAGACACATCATAGTTAAAATGCCAAGGTTAAAGACAAAGAGAGAATCTTAAAAGCAGTAAGAGAAAAGTAGTTAGTTACCTGCAAAGGAGCACCCATACAGCTGTCAGTTGATTTTTCAACAGAAACTTTGTAGGCCAGAAGAGAGTGGCAAGAAATATTCAAAATGATGAATAGCTAGGACCTATAACCAAGATTACCTAGCAAAGCTCTCATTTAGAATTGAAGGTCAGATAAAAAGCTTCACAGCCAAGAAAAAGCTAAAGGTGTTCATTACCACCAAACCAGTATTACATGAAATGTTGAAAGGTATTCTTTTTTAAAAAAATATATTTTATTGATTTTTTACAGAGAGGAAGAGAGAGGGATAGAAAGTCAGAAACATCGATGAGACAGAAACATCGATCAGCTGCCTCTTGCACACCCCCCCTACTGGAGATGTGCCCGCAGCCAAGGTACATGCCCTTGACTGGAATCGAACCCCGGGACCTTTCAGTCCAAAGGCCGACACTCTACCACTGAGCCAAACTGGTTTCGGCTGAAAGGTATTCTTTAAGAAGAGGAAGAAGAGGAGAAGAAGGAGGAGGAGGAGGAGGAGGAGGAGGAGGAGGAGGAGGAGGAGGAGGAGAAATATAAAGAATATAAACAATAAAATGGCAACAAATAGCTATCTATCAACAATTAAATCTAAAAATCAAGATAAATGAACAAGAAATCTATAAAATAAACTGGTGAATAAAATAGAACCAGAGGCATGGACATATAGGAACAGACTGACGAATCTCAGAGGGAAGTGGGGAGAGAGGGTGGGAAGAGATCAACTAAAAATCTTACCTATGAATGCAGACGGTAGGACGGTGAAGGCCTGGAGTGGGGCAGGAATTGGGTGGGCTCTGGGTGGAAAAAGGGGGACATATTTTATACTCTCAACAATAAAGATTTTTTAAATCAATGATGATTCGGGACTGAGGTGAAATTAGCAAACTGGGGTGAGGATCTCTGGTAAAAGCCTGACAGCCCAGGAGAACATCCCAGCTTCTAGCTATGTGGCACCTTCTTTGAAAGGGGTGCTGTCTGACATATGTGCACCAGGTGATGAATCTCCCCGGAGCAGCTGGCCTTTCACTCGTACCTGCTCCAGAGATTAGCACAACAGCGCCTGGAAATGCTCCCGGGTACCAGGCTGCAGCTTGACAAACATCACAGAATCACAGTGTTTTCATTTGGACTAAGTTCAGCTGAATTTAACAGGAAAATAAAACAGTGGCTTCAGCAAGAGAGTTTTGTTTTATGATAAAGCAGCCTGGGCCTGGCCAGCATGGCTCAGTGTTTGGACGGTGACCTATGAATCAGGAGGTCACAGTTCGATTCCAGGTCATATGCCGGGGTTTTGGGCTCCATCCCCAATGTGGGGCATGCAGGAGGCATGATTCTCTCTCATCATTGATATTTCTATCTCTCTCTCCCTCTCCCTTCCTCTCGGAAATCAATAAAAATATATTTTAAAAAGCAGCCTGGGGTTTGTAAAGGAATTCTATGAAGTCCAAGATGAAGCCTCCTTAGAGCCTCTCATTTTAGCTCCTCTTTACCACTAACATCTGTCATGCTGTGTTCCTCCAGACCATTCTGGTTTCAGGTGATAAAACTCAGCGTGAAGGTTAAGAAACAAGAAATCTGCTCTGAAAGGCTGGTGGGTGCAGGGGACTAGAGGGCCAGGCCCTGGAGGAGGACAGGTTGGTGGGGACCCAGCACTGGTCTCCATCAGAGATTAGGATTCAGCTGCTGCCTGAGCCCTCCAAGGTGACTGCATCCTCACCTGAGGGGGCAATTCTGTCCCCAGGGCCAGTGTGCAAGCTCCTCAAAAGGACACCTGTTGGCTGGGATCAATGGACCAGGGGACAGCTTGCAACTCAGAGTCAACTACCTGGTGCCCAGAAGAAACTTCCAGGCATCAGGGACAAGGAAAGCAATGGATGGGCCCTAGGTCCAGCTGGGGTCCTACGGAAGTCCTCTCCCCATGCTGATATTTCTCTCTCTCCTCACTTCTTCTCCTCGTCTCTGTCTCTCTATCTCCCCCTTCCCTGTTCCCTCTTTTCCTCTCCCTTTCCCTCCTCTACCCTCCTACCTCTGTTTCCATCTCTTCTCCCCTCACCCCAACCCCCATGTGCCATCTTGTCGTCCCCCACACCAAAGCCGGGGGCTCTTCTGCTTCTTCCAATCTGGCATCCCTCCCTCCTTGCCTTGCAGCCCTGTTTTCCTCCAGATTGTGAGGCCTTCACACACTCACCACATTTTTGTTCCTCCCTGACATTTAAGGTCCCCATGGTTACCTATGCTCAGAGCTAAACAAAACGCTAATCTAGACAGGGTCTGGCCAGTGCCAAACACTGCAGGCCGTCCCTCCGGTCCTGGGTATGTTTCTCCAGGGTGGCCAAAGATGGCACTAGCTTTCCTGGCAGCCTTGTCATTGCTGACTCACACTGAATTTTTGTTTCCAGAAAACATGTCTTAAAGATTATAAAAGACATCCTGTGCTCATTAGAAAAAAATTCAAAAACACAAAAAAATAAAAAGATCATTTAAAATCACCTATAACCCCTCATTTCAATATCTTTCACTTTAATCTTTTATTTATGCAGATTTAAAAAAAAGTTAAAATAAATGTTGACTTATTCTGTTTATAGCTTTTGTTTAACTCTTTACCAAAAGCATTTTGCATATCATTAAAAATTCTGTGAAACTTTTTGTGTGTCCATGATATTCCTTGTGTGGGTTAAGAATTAACTGACAATTAATTAACTAGTAATTAGCTGACAATTACTAGTCTCTGCTAAGCTTTTTTCTGAATTATTACATCTGACAACTTATCATGTGGCTTCCCCAGAGAAGTAGGTATGGTTATTTTCCCAATTTTGCAAATGGGGAAACTCAGACTTAGAGAGGTTAAGCTTGTCATCGTCAAGCTAGTTAAGTGGCAGGTCTCAGCCAAAAGAACCTGATTCATGGCCAGCATTCTCTCCATGTCTTTTGTTTTTTATTTTTTTAAGTGTTAACACCATTTTTTAAAATTGATTTTTTACAGAGAGGAAGGGAAAGGGATAGAAAGTCAGAAACATCGATCAGCTACCTCTTGCACACCCCCTATTGGGGATGTGCCCACAGCCAAGGTACATGACCTTGATCAGAATCGATCCCAGGACCTTTCAGTCCGAAGGTCAACACTCTATCCACTGAACCAAACCAGTTTTGACTCTCCATGCCTTTTAAAGGCTGTATAGCAAAACCCACAGCAATCATCATATCTAGTGGCACTTGAGAAACATTTGATCAAGATTGGCAACAATATAAAAATGCCTATTAGCACTGCTATTATGTAACAAAGAATTGGAGGTCCTGGCCATTGTTATAAAACAAGAAAAGGAAATAAGCGACATAGGAATTGAGAGGAAACATTAAAATGTCATTGTTTTCTGACAATATGATGACCTACATAGAAATTTGAACACATTATTAGAACTAATAAAAACCTTATTAGATAAATGTCAGATCAACTTCCAAAATCCAATAGCATTTTCTCTAGACTGTTGTAGAGTGGGAATTTTTGAACACTACTGAGACTGTGGACTATGCCCCAGATAGAGTTGTCAGTGCTGACACCAGGTCAGGCTTTGAGCTACGGTCTCATGGCCCCTTCCCAGCACGTAGGCCTTCTTTCATAGAACACTGTCAGCGTTCTGAAGAACAGGATGACCCTGTGGGTGGCATGGTCGTCAATGGCACAACTCTGACATTGCTTGGGAAAAATCTTTTTTATCTTAGGTTGCTTGTTGTGCAAACAATATGTGGTTAGTGCCATTGAAAGTGGTCTTGCACAAAGAGTCAGGGCTGGTCTCTGGTCTCCCTGCGTGGAGGATGGCAGAGCAGTCCCCAGGCTGACTAATAAAGGCTCCCTACATTTTAATTTGGTCTGGGCTCCAGTGGTCATTTACTCGCCTCCGCATCCCCAACATTTGGAGATGCCCCAGCGAGATGCACCAGCCTTTGACTGGTCCTGTGACCGGAGCCCACCGGGGTCCCCGGACTCTCCAACACTGGGGGAGATCTCTGAGAGACATTCCTTAGCCCCGGGACTGGTAGAGGTTGGAGACCCCGCATGCTAAATTTCCTGATTGACCCTGATCAGAGCCGCCTGGATCTGGTTCTTACCAGTAAGAAACTTGTTTCTGGTTCTGTGGGTGCCCATCTGGGCTCTCTGGAAGGCTGGATGCAGCGCTACTTCCGAGACCAGATCCCGGTGCACGACGGTGCCTGGTGATCCTCAGTTGGTTGTTATTGTCTTTGTTATTCTGTGTTATTGTGGTCTAATTGTCTCTATCATTAGAATGGGTCAGTCTGCTTCATGTTATCTGTACTCCCCTGCAATGTGTTTTGAAAAATTTTCAGAAATTCAAGCGGAGAGCAGATGATTACGGAGCCTCTGTGAATGCTTTTGATTTACAGAAATTTTGTGAGCAGGAATAGCCAACTTTCCCCTATCCCAGTGAATGGAAGGGGGAGCTTGATCACCTCCCAAAAAGTCAAAAACTCAGACTGTCTGGTGTATAAATGTAAGTGTGAGAGTCTGTGTGAAGTGAAAGCTACTTTGTGCTGTCTGGCTGTACACATGAGAGTATTTGTTATCTCTTTCTATTGTTTAATTTGTTGTAAGATAGTGCAAACCCTGCTCTAGGGGGAAGATAGTAGAGAACTTTTAATTGCTTTTTCTTAATTTATAATTTTGCTGTGTTAGTTAAAATTTTAAAATTCTAGGGTTAATTTGTGAAGGTTGCCAATCCAGAGAAGTTCAAACAAAGGCTTGTTGGGTTAAGATTAGTCATAACTAACTGCTTTGTAGACTGCCTTTTTCAGCCCTCCTAGCAAACAAGAGAATCATGTGGTCCTGAGAACTGTGACCTGCCTGCCCTTCTTGATAGATTTACAGCGAGTCTATGGGAGAGGACGAAAAGAGCTGAAAACTGCTCCAGAGCAGGTGTGAGAAAGGGTGAAAGCAGCAGAATTCACTTTCAGCCTGCTGAGATAGAGGAGCCCTAGAATGGGGGAAAAGGGGATGGTTGGAGAAATCAGAAGTGGTAAAGGAGAAGGAGGATTTGAGATCCTCTGGGACCTTGGAAAAAAGCAGTAAAATTTGGGAGGGAGAGAAGCTCTTCCTTAAGTGTAAAAAGTCTGGTTATACGGGATCTCAGACTGCTTGCCTTATTTCCCCTGCTAAGGACAGAGTAAATGGTTAATGCAGAAAAAAAAAAGGGGGGGTGGGGTGTAAGCAGGGAGAGCAGGGAGAGACAACCTGCTCTGCTGGTGTCCTTGGTTTCTTGCTTATCAGAACTATGCTGGCAAAACACAGTGGATCTGTCTCTGTCCCATTTTCAACTAGGTACTTCTTGGGCGGTGGTGGAATATTCAGCAAAGGAACTTTAAGATGTAATATCTCTAAGGCTGACAACTAGTTTAAGTCTAGCTGTTTCTCAAAAAGAAGCATTTTTACCTGCTCTTAGTTTTATCCCAGAAGGTCTAAGTCATAAATGTTAATCTAAAAAATTCTGGCTGTTTACTGTTTAGAAATCATTAAAGGATTGAGGTTTCAAAGAATAAGGAGTACTGAGTAGAAGGTCTGAGGCACGGTTATGCGTTTTTAAAGGACATAGAAAGAAGGTTTGAAGGCTAATTTAGAAGTATTTATAAAGGTGATTGGGCATGTGATAAGAAGAAGAAGAGATATGTTGTAAAGAAATCAAACAATACAGGCCAGTAAGCCAGAAAGAGTAAATAATTTCAGAAAATATTACTTTAAAAAGTCCATAAAAAGACTGGCAAGGAAAATTCTATCTTAAAGTAGGTCAGTGTGTTTTTCTCCTTATACAATTCTTCCAAAATTTGGCAATATTGAATAAACAAATCATGGCAATACAGTTCTTTGCATAAATTCAATAAGACCAGTTTCCAATAGTGGTTTTATTAACCAGAAACTTGGACTGGAGTATCATGTTTTAAAGAGCCCTGCCTGAACTCTGAAGACTTGAAGCCAATAAGAGTGCCACGGAGAAAGCCTGGTATCTTGCTTGGGAGCCCTGAAAATAGCTGGTGCTGGAACATCAGGCCCAAACCCTACCATCACTGGCAGTTGGTAAGAGTAGAAGGGGAGCAATAAGGGCGCCTCTGCATCCCCGCGAGACCCCTATGCACTCTGAGCCTCAACGAGTAGGAGGGCTGAGATGGGCCTTGAAGCCTAGGGCATGGGCCCAGGTAGAGTCACTACAGGTGAGGACTTCACCTAACTCAGCAGACACTGCAGGCAGGCCAGATGGCAGGCCAGATGGCAGCTGGATGGCTTGGCTTCCTGGCCCTACAAGGGCACATTAAGATTCTATCATGAAATTCCAGCAAAGGTAATCAGTTACCATTCTTGTTATGTTTATGCAAATAATCAGGCCAAATTAAATACAATAGATAAATTAGTCTTGATTTGACTCTTTTGACAAACATGGGGGTAATTTTGAGGAGAAAAATTCTATTTCAATAGAAGTTATTAAAACTGAAAGGTTTTCTTTCCCTTCCACCAGACCATTTGTTACAGTTTGTCTCTGCCAGGTCACAAGCCCACCTCCTTCTGTGCCCAAGCCTCATTGTCTCTCTGACAGACAGCAAGGATCTCTTGGCTTTGAGAGAAGCTTCTGCCTCAGCAGGAAGTAGCTAGAAGAGCCCACCGACGTCCATTTTCCCTAAAAGAATTCAGAGCCAGGAACCTTGAGCTAATGTATTAGGCAGTTAGACAGACATGAGCAGAGTAAGGAGGATGGGCCAACTAGCACTCTCTACCTATGTTAGTCAAGGGGACTCCTTGAAGCTAGTGGGAACAAGGCTGCAGATGAAGCAGCCCGGGAGGCTGCCCTAAAACCAGGCGGGCCTCTATAGATTCTAGTGACTCTTCCAAACCCTGACCTACCCACCTCATTAGCTTATGTGGAAACCCAATCTAGAAAAGCTGAAATCCATAACCAATCTTTACTCAAGTTCTTACAGGCTTTACAGTCCACTTAGAAAGTACCAACTTCTGATCCGGTCCATCCTTTCACCCTGGTGACTTTCTTTGGGTAAAAAAATTTGCCACACAAGGACTGACTCCTATCTGGAAGGGACCACCTCCACAGCAGTGAAGATGGATGGGATCCCAATGTGGCTTCTTTGAAAGGGCAGAGCGGGACTGCAAAGACCATTTTGGACTGTGTGACTTGGCCGCCACCATGTTGGCCGAGTGAAACTTACCTGGGGGCCACCATCTTAAAATCACGAAGACCAACCCCTCCCTTTGAATTAGCCAATTGGGAAAGATTGTGCGCTTGAGCTCCAATCAAGAGAAAGGACAGGACAGGTCACATGCGTTAGGGATTATTTGCGTCAGTAGCCCCAGCCATCACCCAACCAGTTGGAATCAGCCAGCTCATTGGTTCGCATCTGGCCCCACCTCCCTATAAAATTGCCATGCGTGGGAAATTCACTCTCTTTGGCTTCCTTACGCTGTGGAGGCAGGGCCAGAGGGCCAAGCCCGGGCTTGTAATAAAGGTTCTATGCTATTGCATCCGTTTCGGCTCCCTGGTGGTCTTTGGGGATCATGAAATCTGGGCATAACACATCACACCTGACTTAAGCCCTTATCTTAAACAGGCCCACTGACTTTATTCAGCAGAGAATTAATTCTATCAAGCTTATAGTCCTCATGGGTCAATATAACTACCTCACCAACAATGGCCCAAAAGAGTCAATGATTTGACTCATGTACATGAAACCAGTGGGGAATGTTGTAGAGAGGGAATTTTTGAGCACTACGGAGGCTGTGGACTATAAATAGAGTAGTCAGTGCTGACACCAGGTCAGGCCTTGAGATATGGTCTCATGGCCCCTTCCCAGCATGTAGGCCTTGCAAGATAGAACACTGTCAGCTTTCTGAAGAACAGGATGACCCTGTGGGTGGCATGGTCGTCAATGGCACAACTCCTACGCTGCTTGGGAAAAAACTGTTATCTTAGGTTGCTTATTGTGCAAAAATAAGATGTGGTTAGTGTTCTTGAAAGTGGTCCTGCACAAAGGGTCGGGGCTACTCTCTGGTCTCCCTGCGTGGAGGATGACAGAGCAGTCACCAGGCCGACTAATAAAGGCTCCCTAAATTTTAATTTGGTCTGGGCTCCAGTGGTCATTCACTCGCTTTTGCTCCACAATATAGACCAAAATAACTACTTAGAATATATGACAATGTAGGATGTAGAATATAAGATATCATTCATAATAGCAACAAAACCTGTAAAATCTCTAAAAATATAACAAAAATACATTATCCTCAATGGAAGAAATTTTTACCTTCTCTTAAATGAGAAGAAGATCTAAGCAAATGAACTGATCCATGTAACATAAAAATGCCACTTCCACCCAAGTGTTATCTAATTATAATCCTAATCAATTCCAACTATACTTTTTTAGGAGCTTAAACTTATTCTAAAATTCATTAGGAAGAATAATAAAAGTTCCCAAATGACTAAGATAATTTTAGAATGGAAGGGTGAGAAGAAATTGACCTTATTAGATATAAAGACATACTCTAAGGCCATCGTAACAAACCAATAAAGTCTTGCACCATAACCTAAAATAGAGAGCTTAGCTGTAGACTCCTGTATATACAAAAATTTGGTTCATGAGAGAGATGTTACCACAAGTCAATGGAGAAGGAAAAGAAAAAGAAGAAGAAAAAAAGCAAACCTTCAGGAAGGAGGAATCTACATGATTAGATTCAAATGTTCATTGTGGAACAACAACAAAATCACAGGGAATACAAACAAAAAAAATGTGTTTCATCAAAGGAAAACAATAATTCAACACAAACTGTCCCTGAAACAGCCCTCATGGCAAAGTCTTTAAAACAACTGTCTTTAAGGTGCTTGAAGAGCCAAAGGAAGATGTGGAAAAAGCATAGAAAACAACGTGCGAACAAAATGGAAATACCTTTTTACACATGGACCTTAGCAATGACTTCTTGGACATAACACCAAAGGTGCAGGTGACAACAGCAACAGCAAAGACAGGTGGGACTTTTGGAAGTTTTATTTTCAATTTGGGGCATCAAAAAACACCATCAACCCCCAAAATGGGAGAAAAATACTTGTAAGTCATATATCTGATAAGGAATAAATATTGAGAACATATAGAGAACTCCTAAAACTCAATAACCAAAAATGGTTAAAGGACTTACAAAACGCTTCTCTATAGACAACTATGAATGGGTAATAAGTATATGAAAAGATGTTCAATATCAGAAATCATTAGAGAAATGCAAATCAAAACTTCGGAGATGCTATAATATCCACTAAAGTCACACACACAAAACCCACAGAAAATAACGTTGGCAAGGATCCCTGTGCAGTGTTGGCAGGAGTGGAAAATAGTATAACCACCATGGAACATAGTAAACTGTTTCCTACAAAAAGTTAAAAATGAAATTATCATGTGATTGAGCAATTCCACCTTTGGGTGTGTACCCAAAAGAATTGAAAGCAAAATTTCAGAGATACTTGCGCACCCATGTTCATAGCATCATTATTCCCAGGAACTAAAACTTGCAAACAATCTAAGGGTCCTTTGATGGATGAATAGATAAGTAAAATGTGGTAGATATATAAAATGAAGTATTATCCAGCTTTAAAAAAGAAAAATTCTAACACATGCTACAGCATGGATGAACTTTGAGGACATTATGCTAAGTGAAATAAATACTGCATGATTCCATTTTTATGAGGTACCACAGTAGTCAAAATCATAAACACGTAAAAGTAGAATGGTGGTTGTCAGGGGGTTTGGAGAGAGCGAAATAGGGAGTTATTATTTGGTATAGGGTTTCAGTTTTACAAAATAAAGAGAGTTATGAGGATAGATGGTGGTGATAGTTGCACTACAATATGAATGTATTTAATCCTATTTTTTTAAATATATATTTTATTGATTTTTTACAGAGCGGAAGGGAGAGGGGTAGAAAGTCAGAAACATCGATGAGAGAGAGACATCGATCAGCTGCCTCCTGCACACCCCCTACTGGGGATGTGCCCGCAGCCACGGTACATGCCCTTGCCGGAATCGAACCCGGGACCCCGCAGTCCGCAGTCCGACGCTCTATCCACTGAGCCAAACCGGTCTCGGCTAATCCTATTAAACTATACACTAAAAATAGTTATAATGATAAATTTTATGTTCTGTGTATTTTACTATAAATTTTCAAAAGAAAAAAAATACAAACAGAAATCTCCCTTTCCTCTTATCCAGGAGGAAATAAAAGAGTTGATGTGCTGGGAACAGCAGGGTGATCCTACACAAGTGGCGGGGAGGGGGATGGCCCTTGGCCATTTGTCAATTATAATATTACCCACTTGTGAATGTTTGCATTTTGAAAACTATCCTTAAAGGAGACTGGTACCCCAAGGCCTAGGATGTCCTGACCCACAAGATATTTTTAATGGAGATGATAACAAGTGGATAAATGGGAGGGCCTGGATGTTCTTTTAGTCTTTGTGTCTTACTCTAGAGGCCTGATGCACAAAATTCATGCAAAAGAAGGCCTTCCTTCCCCAGCTGCCGGCATCAGCTTCCCTCTAGCACCCGGAACCCAAGCTTCCCTCCAGCTGCCTGCAGGCACCAGGACCCAGGTTTTGCTCTGGCCCCGGCTTCGTCCGGAATGATGTCTGCTCTAATTAGCATATTACCCTTTTATTATTATAGACTAGAGGCCCAGTGGATGAAATTCATGCACGGTGGGGGTTCCTCAGCCCACCTGCAACCCTCCTGGAAATCCAGGACCCCTGAGGGATTGGGCCTAAACTTGCAGTAAGATATCCCTCTTGCAATCCAGGACCGCTAGCTCCTAACTACTCTGCTTGCCTGCCTCATTGCCCCTAACCACTTGCCTGGCTTCCTAATCACCCTAGCCACTCACCTGTCTGCCTCATCAACCCTAATCTCTTGCCTATCTGTCTGATTGCTCCTAACAACTCTGCCTGCCTGCCTGATTGCCCCTAACTGCTTGCCTGCCTGTTTGATTGCCCCTAATCACTGGCCTGCCTACCTCATCACCTCTAACCTCTTGCCTGCCTGCCTGATTACTCCTAACCACTCTGCCTGCCTGCCTGATTGCCACTAACTTCTTGCCTGCCTGCCTGATCACCCCTAACTGCCTCTTACTCAGCCCCTACCGCCTCGACTTCACCTGGACCCATGTCTGGAATGTTGTGTGGAAGGTTGTTAGGCTGTCTGGTCTAATTAGCATATTACACTTTTATTATTATAGATAGTTTGGTTAGAAAACTTCACATGCTCGCTACTTTACATTATCTCTGTGGGGAAACAGAGGAAGCCCTTTTCTCAAGTCCTCCAGTGAGAACAAGGGCATTGAAGTCCATTGTCATCACTGTCCATCAGCTTGGGCAGGGAGAAGACAGCTTCTCTGGAGAAAAGCACTGGGGTGGCTACAGCCCCAGGTGGCCTGCAGATAACTTCTTTTTGTCCACCTCTCCTGGGGGTGGGGTGTGTATGTGTGGGTGGAATAAAGAACTGTGCAGAGAGACCTCTTTGAGAGAGGCTGGCCCTACCTGGTTTTGGCTCAGTGAATAGAGCCTCAACCTGCAGACTGAAAGGTCTTGCATTTGATTCCGGTCAAGGGCACAGGCCTCAGTAGGGGGCATGCAGGAGACCAATGATTCTCTCTCATCATTGATGTTTCTATCTTTCTCCCTTTCCCTTCCTCTCTCCCTAAAATCAATACATTTAAAAAAAAGAAAGTCTATTATAATGTCTCACCTTAGAAAGCTGAATCTTTTAGAATGCCTTATAAATACAGCCTGAATTGAGCTTAATTCTGGTCTACAGAAAAGGAACCCTCTCCTCAGTGTGATTCCAGAGGGTGGGATGGGGTCTCCATTCATTTCCTAGGGTAGCTGTAACAAAGTCCCACACACTGGGTGCTTACACAACAGATTTTTCATGTTTTACATCTGGAGGCTAGAAGTCTGGGATCAAGGTGTGGCTTGTAGACAGACAACTGCTTCCAGTGTCCTCACATGGTCTTTCCTCTGAGTGTGTCTGTCTCCTGTTCTTATAAGGATACCAGTCCTATTAGATCAGGGCACACCCACATGATCTCATTTTATCTTAATTACCCCTTTAGAGGCCCTTTCTCCATAAATAGTCTGAGGCACTGAGGGGTTAGGACTTCATCATGTGATTTTGAGAGGGGTCACAATTCAGCTCATACTAGGAGTTTAAGAAATGTGGAAACTAAAACAGCTGTTGTGGGCATGTGTTAGAGAAAAGGTGGTGATTAAACCTCTGCTGAGTTATTTCAGGGTCCATGGAGACCAGACACATGAAAGGGCAAACCAAAGAGAGGCAGAGTGTCTCCAGAATGACCTTGTAATACAGGGGTCACACAGGGGGCAGCAGTGGGGCCTGGAGGGCGCGTGGGAAACACAGGCACACTTGCATAACTCTCAGAGCCAGAAAGCCCACCTCTAGGACTTCTTAGGAAATAATCAGAAAAGTTCTCGAAGATGTTTACCTAAGAACTTTCACTGTAGCCTTATCTATAATAATAAAAGCATAATTTGCTAATTAGACCGGAGAGCTGAACAACCTTCCAATGTCATTCCAGATGTAGCTGCTGCAGCGGGAGCCGAGGCAGAGGTGGTTAGAGTTGATCAGCAGGCAGGCAGGTAGTTAGGGGTGATCAGGCAGGCAAGTGAGTGGTTAGGAGCCAATGGTCCCACAGGAATCGTGCCTAAACCGGCAGTCAGACATCTCCTGAGGGGTTTCGGAATGTGAGGGTATTGGCTGGGCTGAGGGACCCCATGCACAAATTTCATGCACCGGGCCTCTAGCACATAATATAAGAAACTAGATACCTAATTAAATAACAGTATTTGAATATTAAAATAGTTAAAATTAAAAATGAGGATCTACAGTTAATCAGACAATAGTCAGAATGAATTTCCTTCACAAAATTTCTAGAAAGATGTCCATAATTGTCCAATGAATAGCAAGTTACAACATCAATCCTATTTATGTGAAAAATGTACTATTTAAATAGGCCCACAGATATCTATTGCATTTACTACTGTACAAGCAATGGTTATCTCTGGATGGTGAGCTTTAGAGAGACTTTTTTACTTTATTCTTTATGCTTTACTATTTCATTGGAATTTTTACAGAATATATGAGTTATATTTATGATCGGAAGAAAACTGAGATGACTACCGAAGAGCATCAGAAATGCATCATTGTGTCGATTAGCCACATTCTAGAGTCTTGTACTCAGATTTGCTAACTCACAAGCTCCATCTAGAACCTGTATCCCTGAAGAATATGTTCTGCTATAAGTGGTAGAAAGTCATACCCATCTGGCTTAGACAGATTGGGGCTTACTTTTCTGACAATGACTGGAGAGAAGCAATTCAGGGCTGGCACAGCAGCTCATGATGCCATCAAAGAGCAGACCCCTCTATCTGACTTCTCTATCATCCTTCTACACGACTTTTGTCCTCATTGTCACAAAATGGCTGCTGTACTTCCAGGCCTCACATCTATGTTCTAGGTGGAGAGAAAAAAAAAGAGCAAAAACACTTTCTCCTAGTAAGGCTTTACTTTTGTTATCCAGAGAAGGAACGCACTCCCCAGGAAGGCCCATCTACATTGCATTGGCCAGACCTGTGGCACATGACTACCTTTAGCTGCAAGGGAGTCTGGGGAAATGAGTCTTTTTAGCTGGACACATGAGACTCAATCAATAAGGAAGAGTAGAAAATAGTTGGATAGCAACTGCCAGTGATGCACAGTATTCATGGGTAATCACTGCAGCAGGGAGGGGTTGATACCTCCCAATTTAGTGAGATATTAACTAAACACAAATGTACTCATTCTCAGTGCACAGGATCCCGTTTCAGTGACCAGAATTCTCGTGCTTCCCACCAGAACATTTTCCTCCTTAGTATCAGGGAACCTGGAAGTAAAATTATTAATCTAAACATTGCTTGGTGAATGTAGAATCAGATCCAAGCCAGGCGGCTGATATTGAAGGGTACTTCACCCCACCCAGGAGCATCGACTCTCCTGCCCATGCTGATCAGCTCTCCTGTGACCTGATTGCTCCGGTCACTGAGACTCAATGTCCCAATCCCCAGACTGTACTGGACAGACATTGTCAACTTTCGTCCCTTTGACTCCCTGTTTTGTGCTGTGTCTATGTCCAAATTCCTTTTTTTTCATCACATTATTTCTTTAGCTCTGCTAATGACATTTCTTTGGCTTATGTTTGGCTCAGAGATGCACTACCTCTTACTATTTGTTTTGATTTTATGCTTCAAGATTTCAGTCTTGAGGGGCCTCTATTCCTCCTCCTGTCCACCTGCCTCAATGGGTTGACCAGGGCCAAAGCTCCGCAGGCTAATGAAATCAGCACCTTTGGGCCCGGGTGAGGGCTGCAGTGTCCTTTGTGGTCAACATCTCAAAAGTACATCCTACAAGCTGTGGTCAAAATGGGGTTGTTCTGCCTGAAGAGAAAATGGTTGAGGGGAACAGCACATCTGCCTAACCCATTGAATTGTCACAGAGTGGGGGTGCCCAGAGGAGAAACAGGACCCATGAATGGAAGGTACAGGAAGAGGGTTCGTCATAAAAATAAACATTGTCCAATAAATTAGGACCTGTTCGTCCCTGCCCAGAGGTCTGTGCATCTGGGAATCAATGGAAGGGTTTCCGTTCTGTTTGGATTTGGCGGAATATTCCAAGAGGAAGGAATTTGTATTTATTACTAGCTCCACTTCTTTCCCTCTATCCTAAAAAGAGAGAGTTTCTATTTCCTCCAACCTATTTATTGTTCCCTTTGTTTTTCTGAGATATGTTTACAGTCTCTTTTAGAAGTATCTTTCCTGCTGTCAACCTCACCACTACATTCTCTGGGTAATGCCTGGTCTTCCCCCCGTACTGGCCTGAGTCTCAAAGTGTGAAAAACCCTTTCCTGATGTTACAGCAGAGGCAATGTTGGGATACACTAAAGGAATTGCTGGAAATGATAAATCAAAGGCAAACATTACCATGCACTGAAACATTACCATGGAGTGAAGCACTGAGCTGTGTGAGTAAATGTTAGCGTCCCCCAATATCCCTGTGCTCCCTATATTTCCCAGCCTCCCTTATGTCCTGGTGAGGCCATGTGGTCAGCTTCACCCAAGGCACAAAGAGCAGATATGACTCTTCCAGCTCCACTTGGCAGCAACTGTACAGACCCCCATGTTGAGAGAGAGAGCCACAGATGAACCAGCTCCATCTCTGTCACCATATGGAGCTGAGCAGCCTGGACTTTGCACTAACAAGAAACAAACCATGGCTGCATCAAGCCTCTGACATTCTGGAGTTTGCCTGCCCTGGCAGATAGCTTTGCTTTACATAACTAGTGATTTGCTTTTTCACATATTCTTTAGGTTTCCATAACCCCGTGTGTGGAGGTAATATCTGCATTTTATAAATGCAGAAACTTAGGTTCTGAGGCTTTAAGCAATGTGTCCAAGGTCATATAATCAGCAACCAGCACATATTAGAGCTCATATTTGAATCCAAACCTGTCTGACTCCAAAGCTAATGTTTCCATCACTCCCTTTCTTAAAAGAGTGCAGTTCACAATTGATTTGTTTGCTGGGAATTCCTCTCCTCTCCTAAGCCCCTTCCTTTATCTATTTAGTAGGGAAAAGTAAAAATAAAACTCAAATGAAAAAAACACACACATTTTATAAGGAAATTTTTTTTCTAGGCTGGAATAGTCCTGAACTCTAATCCTTATGGACCTTTTGAAGATACCTGGTTCAGGAAAAACTCACCTCCTTCAAATATGGATAATATTTAGAACTACAGAAAAAACCCCCATAAAAACACAGTGGCATAGAAAATAAAATAAAAACTGGCAGATGAAAACTACTCATAAAAATGTGTTGCAAGGAACAGAAAAGAAAACTGTATCCAAATATTTTGCCATGAATTTGTTAAACTTAATGAAGCAACAGCTCAAGAAAAAGATGGTGAGAAAACAGAAGGATATGAAAAGCCAAGTTGTCAAAACTCAGGGAAGTGCAGAATCAAAAATAAAATCATCCCAGAAATGAAGAAACACTGGAAACAGCACAAGAGAGAACAGACATCTCTGAATACAGGAACAAGGAGGACATAAATTAGGACAAGCAAACCAAATGGCAATACAAAGAGAAAATGGCAGATGTGAGAGAAGTTGAAAGAGCTCCAAATTACACATAATTGGAGGGTCTGGAGAGGAAAAACAAAGTAACAACAAATACTTAAAGAAGTGATTCACCCCTGCCTTCGTTTCCATAACCCTGTGTGTGGAGGTAATATCACTCTCATTTTATAAATGCAGAAACTGAGGTTCTGAGACTTTAAGCAATGTCTCCAAGGTCACATAACCAGCAACCTTGGTTGATCCTTGACCTGTGAACCAGGAGGTCACGATTTGATTCCTGGTCAGGGCACATGCACGGGTTGTGGGATCCATCTCCAGTAGGGGGCACACAGGAGGCAGCAGATAAATGATTCATCACTGATGCTTCTATTTCTCTTCTTCTCTCTTCCTCTCTGAAATCAATAAAAAAATATATATATATATTTTAAAAAGAAGCAATTCATTTACATGTCCTGGATGAAATAAAGCGCTTCTTTCTGTTTAATGGACATTTCTTTTTGGTAATGTGCTTGTTCTATTATTTATACATTTTTTTGTTGGTTTGTCTGCATTTTTCTTATGAATTTGTAAGGATTCTTTGTATACTCTAAATGTGAGTCTTTTATAGGTTATATGCATTGCAAATATTGTCTTCCACTCTGTGGCTTAGCTTTTCTCTCTCCTAAAGATGTATTATTTTAATAAATCTTTTATTTTGGAATAATTTTAGATTTACGGAAAGGTTGCAAAGACAATACAGAGTTGATTTCCAATGGAATTTAAGTTCTTAAAAAAATGCTTTATAAAGGCAAAGGGTGCATTAATCAGGCATAAGACCATGTCAACTAAGAGACTCCCCTGAATTCATTGTGGAGCAGCTGCAGATGCTGTAAGGATATACACAGTGTCTAGAAATGGTGGGTTGGAGTGGAGTCACTGTTGTTCTGTTGTTGCTGTTCATATAGACTGATGAGAGGTTGGCTTTGAGGTAGAACAAGAGAGGTATGGCTATGGTGATTCTATTTATCAGTCAGAAAAGTTCCTCGGGCTATTTCTAGACTACAGAGAATTTGGCAGAGGCCCTGAGCCTGAGCTAGGACCCTGGACTCTATGCATCCGATTAATTAACTCACCCACCTGGACTGAATGTGACTGATTTGCTCTGAGTTGCCAAGCGAGTGCCTGCAGGCAATGGAATAATGGCCCCAGACAGAGAAAATTTATAGCTCTTGGCACCTATTCTGCTCCTTGTTTCCTTCTCTGCCTGTGTGAGCATTTCAGGCTTTTAGAAAGAAGCTCCTTTATATGAATTCTGTGGTCAGAATAGGGAGCACAGAACAGCCCTTCTTTTCTGCTCCTACCCCTGGGTGTGGACACAGAGAGCTTCTCTCTGACCGTTTCTCAGGTTATGGGCATTTGAAGGTTGACAGGGAGCTAAGCTCTCTCTGAACCAATTTTCCTCTCCAGCCCCATGCAAGGTCCACATGGAGATGAGCCCAAAGGACACAGCAAGGGCACATTGGGCCTCAGGAGGAGCCCTGAGCTGCCGGAGAGAACATGTCACCATGACCACACCTCACTAATGGGAACATGCCTCACGATTGATGCCCAAGCTGGGAGGAAATGGGTTGACATTTTCCAACTCTCTTCTTCTGGAGACATTTTGGTTCTTCTTTGTCTAAAATTCCCTCCCCCATTATTCATATATGTAGTCTAACACCCTTGTACAATGTGAGTTGAATAATGTCCTCCAAAACCCATGTCCACTTTGTACCTGTGAGTGAAGGTTTTTTTTTTTGAAATAGTCTTTGCAGATGAAATCAAGTTAAGATGAGGTCATACTGCATTAGGCCCAAACCCAGTGACTGGTGGAAGTCCTTATAAGGAAGGTAGAGACACAGACACGCATATGGAGAGAAGACCATGTTATGAAGGAGGCAGAGATCAGAGTGATGAGGCCACTAGCCTGGAAATACTAGCTCTCACCAGAAGCTGGAAGAGGCAACAGGGATTTGTCCCTAGACCCTTCAGAGGGAGTGTGGCCTGACAACACCTCAGCCTCCAGAACTGCGAAAGAATAAATGTCTATGGCCACCAAGTTTGTGGTACTTTGTTATGGCAGCCCTAGGAAATCAATACAGCCCCTAAATATTTATTACGTTTGCTCAGGGTGTGTCTTCTGGACACTTTGCCCTGAATAGGACATTTCCAATACACAGGATACAATGATTGGTTAGCATTTAATGAATACCACCTGGTACATACTTTTGAGGCAGGATAGTAAGAAGCTAGGGAAGTTCTTTAGCAGGTGGAATGCAGGAAACTTAGACAAAATAATTAAACAAGGCCAAACCATTTGAGCAATTTATAACCAGCTAGTGAATCACAAGATATTATCTTCCCTAACCAAGGACACTTAGGAACAAATAATTTACACATTCTAGATCAAGTTGGGGCAGACCTGCCTCAGTCCCAGGCCCCCTTTAATGGCACTCTTTAAAGAATAAAGTGACCAGAGAATGACCCTGACCCCTCTCTACATTCATTTTGATGAATCAACATATTGAAGGACACACCTGAAAATTAATGAATATTCTGTTAAAAACCTCCCTGACACCTCCCCTAGTATTTCCATCAGGATAAGGACAGGCAGCAAGACTGGTGCCGAGACTCAGTGATAATTATGAGAGACCAGAGAAGGGAACTGCTGTGTGATGCTGTAGATATGATGCAACCGTCAAAAATGATGGAGGGAGAGAGTGGGAAGGAACGTCGAGTGTAGAATCAACTTGCTGGTTGCCTCAAAGGTAGAAACAGGAAATAAAAGAATGTTATTTCCAATTATATACTGAGGAAGACACAGGAGAGAGAGAAGGAAAGGTTACCAGCTTATTTTAATATTGCTGCTAGCAAGGAACTAATAAAAAGTAAGTAAAACTGGGAACAAAAAGTGTCATATAAAGGTATTAGAATAAATACACTCATTAGAACAATAATTCAAACCTTCCTAAATACCAAGTGAGAACACATAAAATGGAAAGAAAAGAGATGACATCCCCACAGCCAGTAAAGACAGACCAGTGTGATGATAACAGAACATAAAAGAAGCTGCTCACTTAACATTCCAAAATGAGCTAACATAAATAAAATGATAGAACCTGGGAAAGAACATCATTAATCAGAAATGCTCAGAAAGGAGGTTACTGAAGAAAAGGAAAGTATGAAAAGAGAGGGGAGAATTACACATGAAATCAAAATTATTTCAGAAATGAAGATCAAGCTAAAAGAATCACAAATACAAATAAACACAATGGATAATGCCTTAAGTGAAATAAAAGGTGAAAAAGGAAAACATTTTATTTATTTATTTAAATATATTTTATTGATTTTTTACAGAGCGGAAGGGAGAGGGAAAGTCAGAAACATCGATGAGAGAGACATCGATCAGCTGCCTCTTGCACGCCCCCCACCCGGGATGTGCCCGCAGCCAAGGTACATGCCCTTGCCGGAATCGAACCGGGACCCTTCAGTCCGCAGTCCGACGCTCTTATCCACTGAGCCAAACCGGTCTCGGCAGGAAAACATTTTAGTTAAAAGGAATGAGTTAGAAAATAAAAAGAACGCCAGAGAAAGTAACAGGAGATAGGTTAAGAAGATCAAACAAATATTTATAGATTAGAATCCCAAGAAGAAAAACAAGTCTATAAAACAGAATAATACTCAAAACTAAAAATTTGAAAAATTGTTTCTGAAATAAAAATACATAAAATTGTAATAAATGACACACTGTACCCCCCCAAGAAAATCATTCCAGCACAGCTGACAATGACAAATACTAGACAAATGAACATTAAAGAGAAAAAATACCTTTGAACATTGCTTAAGTGGTCCACATCACTTATAAAGGAAATATACAATGGAATATTATTTAGCCATAAAAAGAAAGAAATCTTGTCATTTATGACAACAGTCTGGGGGAGGGGCCATGGGTGGTTGGCTGGCTGGCCCTGCCCGGGATTGGAGTGGTGGGGGCTGGTGGGAGATGGAGTTGGCTGGGGGGGAGGGGCTGCAGGCCGATCAGGGTGGTGGGGGCCCATCGGGGGTGGGGTGGCAAGGGTGAGAAGCTGTAGATGGTTGGCCAGCCAGCCTGGCCCTTGATTAGGGTGGGGGGTCTGATCTGGGTTGGGGCTGGGTGCAGGGAGGAGCTGCAGGAGGTTGGACATCTCCTGAGTGCTCTCAGTATGGGAGAGAGGGCAGGCTGGGCTGAGGGACCATCCACCCCCAGTGCATGAATTTCACGCACCAGGCCGCTAGTATTACAATAAAAAAGAATTGAAAAAGAAGTCCAGATAACAAATAGGAAGGGAAGGTAGAATTAGAACATCACCATTTTATTTATTTTTATTTTTTATTTTTAAATATATTTTATTGATTTTTTACAGAGCAGAAGGGAGAGGGATAGAAAGTCAGAAACATCGATGAGAGAGAGACATCAATCAGCTGCCTCTTGCACGCCCCCCACCGGGGATGTGCCCGCAGCCAAGGTACATGCCCTTGACCGGAATCGAACCTGGGACCCTTCAGTCCGTAGTCTGACGCTCTATCCACTAAGCCAAACCAGTCCTGGCTAGAACATCACCATTTTACAACCACTAACAAATGAATGGATTTAAGCAGGGGTCATGCATAGCAGCTAATATCACACACACAAAAGGCAACCAACTATTTATGTGCCCTCTGTTGGAATAATTGCACCACCAACTATGGAATAATCCTACCAGAAAACTAAACCTGAGTATGACAATGGCTCTAGATTTAATGACCAACTAATGAGAAAAGTAGGTGATAGAGAAAAATATAGGGTGAGTGACCAATCTGGTATGGTCAGGGCTGCTCCGAGTTGAGAAGTGGGTCAGTTGGTCACCATAGTGTTTAGTTAAGCTGCATTACAAGATGAAATCAGCAAAATCTAATTGGAGAAAACTCTAAAAGATAACCTAGAACCTTCAATGAAAACCAAAAAAGCAAGAAAAATATATGGAGGAGAGCCCTAAAGAAAAGGTAGCTTTCAATCGCAATGTATGGACCTTATTTGGTTTCTGATCCAAATAAAGAAATCGCCTTTCAAAATGTGTGAACCAATGAAGAAGTTTAACCACCAACTAGAGATTTGATGAAATCAATAAATTATTATATTTTATGTGTGGCAATGCTGTTGTGGTTATTTCCTATTTACAGATGAATAGGAAATATTCTGGGGTCTGTATCAAAATAATCTGCCAAGTGAGTGAATGGTGTAGCTGAGACATTAACTGATTATGATTGAATTTATATGATAGACACAGGAGGGGTGAGTATGCTATTCTTAGTGCTTTTGTATATGTTTAAAATTTTCCTTATTAAAAATAAAATTTAATTCCAAGAAGAAAAGATACTTGGAGTGAGGTTCATCTGGAAAGTTGAGCACTGTAAACATTGCGTTCCCCTATGCACCAATTATTTCTTTATTGGTCCTAGACCCACACTCACCTTCCATACTTGCCTTTGTGTTGTGAGGGCTGGAAATCTGAAATACAGATACCTCAGATTCCTTGCTAAGTGGCTTCCGGTTAAGTTTCATCAGTGAGAACCAATGACAAAAGATTACAGGAGAGGAAGAAAAGATGTTATCTGGCTTCTAACCATGTCTCTCCTCTCTGCATCACCCATTTTGCATCTGTGTCCTCCTGGAAACTCCCCTTTCTCCATCCCCAAAGCATTGCTGTCACACAGAGATGTGCTTAGTGGACTTCTCCTAAAGGCTTGTGCAGCACAGACAGTGATTTTATTACAGGTAGGAAATACTATAGCACTGAAAATCAAGCATCATTTTTCTGAAAAATTCACTGGCCATTTCCCGCCCCCAAGTACTTTCTATTGCCAGGGTCTCCATAGTTCCTAGATCCTCTCCCTCTCATCTCCGGCCTGAACTCTCTCTTCCAGGATGCCCATAAATTATTTCTGTTATTCCATCCGTGCCTTGAGCTCAGAAGGCCTATCTCTAAGAACCTCATTTTTAATAACCAAAAAGGCCCACGAAGATATTCTTAAAGTCCTTTCCTAGCAGGAATATTCTGCATTTCTCTATGGTGAAAGATTTGTTTGCTCCCTGACCAGGGGAAGGAATCTGCAACCCAGGCACATGTCCTTGACTATAGTCAGATTTTTGGAATAGTTTTTCTGTTATATGCAGAGGATAGAAAGGCTATCTCTAATTTCAATGAGAAAACATCAAAGCAGGAGTTAAATTAGGTATAGCAATGACTCACCACATGACAGGGGGAAAAGAAGTCTGCGATATCCCTCTTCTCAACAAATTGTAAGGGGAAGGGAGAGAATAGCATTTCTCAGCCTCTGCAGTATTAACATTTTAGGCTAGATAACCTTGTCATGGGCACTGCCCTGTGCCTTGTGGGATGTTTAGCAGCAGCCCTGGCCTCTACCCACCAGATGCCACCTACCCCCATCTCTAGTTGTGACAACCAAAAATGTGTCCAGACACCGTCATATCCTGGGAAGCAAAATCACCCCAGCTTGAAAACCAAGGGCTGTAGAAAGGCATGCCTCAGATATAGGACAGGACAAGATAACCTTGTTCTGTGCCTTTTGATTCAAGGCTCTCCTCACAGCTTATTCGAGGCTGGTCCTATGACCAGGGCCAGCTAGCAGGGAGCCAGACATGAAGAGTAGGTAGTAAAAGGGTCTGAGAGGCAGTATAGCTGAGGTGAGATGCTGGTGTCCAAGTAGACATTGACTAAACAGGTTCCATCACTCTGCACCCGTCAGGGGCAGAGACACCCCTGGAAGAGTAGGTAGGAGGGGCTGAATGGCTCAACTCAATATCTCCCCAAACCCAGAGAAAGATTTCCAGACACAAGCTATGCCAGAAGAGTCTAGTGTAACATCTCCATATTCAAAGAACAGTCTGGGTTTTACAACAACACCTCTCAAGGATTGGGAGGGTCATGACTTGGGCAGCTGGTGGGATAGAGGGGCCAGAGACCTATGTTTTAGACCTGGCCCCGCCTGCCACTAATGACCTGTGTGACCTTGGATGAGCTGCATGCCCTCTGAGGTCTCAGGTTCGTGGTCTCAGAATGAATGGATGTGGCTAAATGCTCTCGAGTCTTCTAGCTCTGTCCTCTTGCCCCGTAGAGCCCGTTTCCATGCCCATGCTGCTACTTTTCCATCATTTGCTGAATTTTCCCAACAGCCTAGTTCCCCAGCCCTGATATTTTCAATCAGCCAGTCAAAGCTGATTTCACGGAGCCCAGGCCCATGCCTCTAACTAACCCTAACCCTAACCCCAGGTTTTTATTTGCTGCATTCAGGGACAAGGGAGGTAGGAGGTGGGGAGTGCTGTGTGGCAACTGGCCTTTTACGTGCTCCTTTGGTGAGAGACTTTCTCAGATAGCTCCTCACTTTTAATTTAAACTCCAGTCTTAGCCCCGTCACCAAGCCATTTATACTCGTGTCGAGAAGTCAGGACTAGCACACATTTCTACTTTATTTGCCAAAGGTGAAAAATGCCACCTTCTCCACAATTGTAAAATGTAGCCCCAAAATAACTTGGTTTATTCCAGGCCTGTTTCATAATTTATAACTTTTGACATGAGCTTTTAAATTCTACAAGAACAAATCCATATTTTATAGCTCATTCATAGCACTCTTTTCTTCTCCCTCTGGCCGAGGAGAATGTGGTGGTTGGTCCATGTAAGGGTATGTCAGTGGTTTAACTGGATCATCCTGTTGTGATTGGTCCAATCTGCCATGAACTGAATATCTGTGAAACCCCCACCCCCCCAAAATAACACATTTAATAGGTTGAAACCTAATGCCCAAGGTGAATATTAGAAGGTGGGTCCTTTGGGGTGATTAGGTCATGAGGGCGGAGCCAAGAAGTGGGTCCTCACCAGACACAGCATCTGCCTCCATCCGGGACTCCTCAGCCTCCAGAGGGTGAGAAAGAAATGTCTGTTGTTTATAAGGCACCCAGTCTGTGGTACTTTTGTTATAGCATCCTGAATGGACTAAGACTGATGAGCACTTCACACTCTCATTCCTCTGCTCTCCTAGCTGGCTTTCTAGCAACCCCAACCCACTCACAACTGTGCAGGTTGCTGTCATGTGTCAGTGTGTGACTTCAGTTGAATTCATCAGACTGGCCCTGTCTGAGGACCCAGCGGAAAAGTGAGACCCTGCCAGGCTCTGATCCCAATTTGTGCATTCTTCCCCCATGTGGAGCAATTTTGTGTTTGAACAGATCTGAAAATGAAAAGAATTCTACAGCATGGTATTGCTGTGACTATTGAATTCCACCCCCCCCCACACCTTTTTTAGTTTTTGTTAATCCTCACTCAAGGATATCTTTCCTTTTATTTTTTTTATTTTTAGAAAGAGTGGAAGGGAGGCAGGGAGGGAGGAAGGGAGGGAGAGGAGAGAAAGGGGGGGGGTGGGGAGAGAGAGAGAGAGAGAGAGAGAGAGAGAGAGAGAGAGATTACTTTGTTCCCTGACCAGGGGAAGAAACCTACAACTCAGGTGCATGCCCTTGAGTGGGAATCAAACTGTGACCTTTGGTGCGGGGCGGACACACAGCCACACCAGCCAGGGCATACTGAAGACACTTTCTCAAGCTCTCCTTTAGAGCAAAGAGAATTCGTATCAGTCTAGAAAACTTTGCCTTGCTGGCTTCCCATTAAGAAATGGGAGGTCAGTCCTTTTAAGGGTCATATTGGGCCCAGAACCTGGTGTTCAAGTGTGGGCCATAGATGAGCTCAGAATCTCAGGTAAGCTGGTAGCACAGAAAGGAGTTTCTCCAGGCCCCACTCTACAGGTCCCATGTGGGGCAGCTTCTAGCATTCTTGTGGGGAGAAAGGATGCCAAGGACTGGAACCAGAGACATCACAGTTAGGGGAGCCTCTGCTATTGAAGAAGGAATGGGCATTCCCCCCTAATTACAAGTTGTACTTGGCCAACACACAGCTGGAGAAGGAGCAAAGGCACTGAGACGCTTCCCTCTCAGTCGGAAGGCATCTGCATCAGGGAGAAAACCGGGAACTGAGGAGACTGGGAACAGCCAAGCTGTGGATCGGCTGAATGAAGGGTACAACAGAAGGGCTGGAAGGATGTGCCCATGTCCAGGCAAGAAGTGGGAGTGGACATGGCGTCATGGAGGAGCACACTCCTGCTCTCACTCCGAGGGCGTTCCCCTGAGTGGCGAGGACAGTGCAGAGACAAGGCCTTGTCCCAGTGCAGCAGCAGCTTGCCAAGCAATTAGTCAAAGGAGCTGCCTCCTCACCAAAGTCACTTGCAGTTTTTCTGCATTTTATTCCTTCCCAAACCACACATGTGACAGTTATCCAGAACATCCAGTGCTTGCCAGTCTGTTGGCAAAAAGTTAGTGGGAAATAAGGTGTCTGTTCTCAGTCAGTGGTGCTTTACCCGAGGCCCTCCCCAGGGCCTTGTGTGATGTGAGCGGGGTCTCTTACAGTCCCTTGCAGACATTGCTGCTTCACCAAATGCCTGAGGTCACAAGAGGGTGGCCTGGGCTGGAGCCACAGCCTGTGCTGCTACAGGAGAGAAGCTTAATGGCTCACGAGAGCAGATTTTCCTTAAGACCTGGGCTGCATAGCTCTGCCTGAGCTCAAGCATGCCCCTTCCTCCTGTGCCCATCAGGACTACCTGCGTGGAAGGACAGTGACAGGAGCCACTGGACAGGGCCAAGCCATCTCAGATCTGCTCCATGCTCCCATCTGCTGTCTCACTGTGAACCACAGTGCTTGCTGTGAGGGGATGTGTGTGTGTGTGTGTGTGTGTGTGTGGGGGGGGTGATGGGAGAAAACTTTACCTCAGGTACTGCTCCCTTCTCATGGCATTATTAATTCTGGATCCATCAGATGCAGGTCTAGATAGTGCCCCCTTAGCCTGGGACAGCCACTTAGAAGAGTAGAGCCCTGGACAAGGTCAGCTGAGAGCAGCTTGGAGTAACTTAATTGGATCTGTCCATCCAGCAAGGGCAATCTGAGTGTCTGGAAACCAGTCAGGGAAATGGGGGTGTGGGTGGGGGAGGCAGAGAAGGGTCTTTAGAAAGATGGGAACCAAGCAAGAAAGTCTTGGAAAGATGAGGAGGAAGTGAGAAAGATGTGGACAAGGAGGCGCCAAGAATTTTGGGCTGCAGTGTCTGAGATCCTCTTTTTGTGGTCTTCTTGGCTGTGCTATGAGATAACTTCCCTTGTGCTCACAATGACCCCCCAAATCTGCATTTGTCAACTGCTATAGGCAACTGCCTGTGTCCAGTGGGGTTCTAGGATGGAAGAGGCTGCAGTAGCCACAGCATGCTCAGGGGAGAAATGCCTGCAGAGTCACAAGTCACAGGGGGACTGACTGGAACCGGAGCCTTGGCTCTCAGCACTCCAAGACTGGGGTGGGGGAGGCACTGGGCACACTCTATTCTCCACAAGATGGGGCTCCAGCCAATTCTCAGCACCCCAAAGGAAAGTCCCCCCCCCCCCAGGGCTGGAAGAGGGAGGGCAGCTGGGCCATGTCTCTAATTGCTGTTTAACCCAGCCCTCATTCCCCACTCCTGTCACTAGCCCTAACCATAGCTCTTCTTTATGGCCACAGAAAGCCAAACTTGTATGAATGACAGTCTCAATTTGGGAGTGCCTGGGGCAGTTTGACATTAAATAAAGCACTTGGTCATTTTCCCATCTGCTAAGAGTTTCATTCCACTTAGGCCACTCAAGACCATGAGAACAGCCTCATTTGACCCTCCTAGCGTCCCTAATCAGCAAGGTCCCTCAGAGTCTGCAGCTGTCTGTCACCTGATAGAGCTGGAAGAGAAAGCACCGCCATCACATACAGCCACTTCGCTGCTCGAACCCTCTCCAGACTGTTTCCCTAATGACTGATTTCCTTGCCAGTAAGCATCTAAGTTTTTTTGCAGCCAGACCTTATGCTAGTGCTAATTTTAAAATAATGGCACGACATCATGCTGAATTCTCCTGCTCTGGTTTCTTAGCTATGGCTCTCACATACTTACAATTCACTTATAAGCTGTGATTATAAAATGATGAAGCTGATTGTTTAAACAATTGTTTGAAATATAAAATTAAGCAAACAAAACAAAACAAAACAACTTGCCCTGTGCTTGGACTGTCAATAATCATTTTATGTAAATTGCTATTGCAATAAGATGATCAAGGTATATTGAGTTTTTATAGGTTTTAATATCATGCACCTTTAAGAAAACTATTAAAACTCAATCTTTTACTAAACCTCATTAATTTTCACACCAACCACCCTTTCTTAATATACAATTATCTAAAGATGTCTCAAAACAGTCACCTTGGAAGGTCCTGTGCTTCAAATTCATTTTAAGAATACCAAGCACTTGAGATAGATGAGCCTCTGTGTGTGTCCTTCCGTGGGCTCCTGTGGTCTGAGCACCAGGACACCTGCCAGGAAAACGCTCTTCAGTGGGTGAGTGTGAAGTCTCACCTGAGCAGCAGGCTGAGCCCCTTCCAGTTCCCAACCGCCTGTCCACCACCTACGGGGAAAGGTGGGTCACACAGACTTGAAGGTACAACAGAAAAGCCCTAGGAGGAATCTTTCTCAACCATCAAAACAAATGAACAACCACGGGGGCAGGAGGCCTGCATGCAGATACCAGCTGCTGCTTATTTGAGAAATTTTAGCTAAGTCTGAAGTCTGAGCCAGCATAGGCCATTCACATGGAAAAGCTGCTGTAAACAACGTGGGTGAGGCTGCAAATTGGATAGAGTGGTGTCTCAGGGAATCCCTAGGATGCTCCAGTGTGCTCCAGGCTGATGGAGACTCAGATATACTTGTCAGTCAGCCCTGTAATGGTGGAAGATCCCAGCACAGGAACAATGACTCCTGTAAACAACCCTGTCTGGGAGAAAGCCACCCCTTAGTTCCTGCCCTGATGCTAGACAATCCAGTTCCTCCCCGTATGTATATGGGTCCCCCAAAGCCACCCAGTACTTGGAGTCTGTGCCCTTTAAATGGAATACCTGGGTCTCTAGCAGCCTCCTTGTCACTCAGCCACAATCCCCACTTGTTTTTACAGCCCATAGTTGTGTGGACTTCTCTCCTCAGCTCTGGAATCATGGGCTGGGAGTCTGGTGTGGGGCTGGGACCCCTGGCTTCTCATAGGCAGCTTCTGCAGAGAAGATAGCCCTCCCAATTAAAAAAAAAAAAAAAGGCACACCCGGATTTCAGATCAGCCCATGCCATGCCTCCACCCCTCCTACCAGTCTCAATGTATTTTCTTCTTTACTTTAGTTGTAGGACTTCTATTCACCAGCTTTCAGGTGGCTCTGAATGATGGTTGTTTTGTAGTTTAGTTTAATTTTAATGTGGTTGTGGGAAGTGGCATGTATAGGCATTTACCTACACTGCCATCTTGGTTCCCTGAATCATCTTTGACCAGTTACAAAATGAGCGATCCGGAGTCCTGGGTCTGTGAGATGCAGGTCTAGATAGTGCCCCCTTAGCCTGGGGGCAGTCTCCACAGTCCCCTCCCAGCCCCACCCTGAGCCCAGAGAGCTCCAGGAATTCCCCACTGTCCTGAGATGCTCAGAACCAGCGGGGGACCATTTCTAGCTACCTTAGCTGAGGGTGCTCCCTGTGCTAAATAAAAGATTCCGTGTGCACGCATATAAGCATAACCAAAGGATGCAAGACACTGGGGGGCGGGGGGAACAGGTGAGGGCATGTACTAGGGGGTAGGAGAGGCCAGGGGAAGGTTAATGGGGAAAAAAGAGGAGACCTATGTACTACCATTTGTAATATTTTAAACAATAAAACATTACTTATTTAAAAATAAAAAATAAAAAAACATTAAAAAAAAGATTCCGTGTGACCTCTCCTTCTGCAGACTCTGGTTTCAGAGCAATAGCTGGAAGAGGAGGAGGGGAGGCTATGACTGATGGCCTCACTGAGCAGGAAATGAGCAGCAAGGGGCCCTAACCTGGCAGCAGGTGGGACACAAGGATGCGCGGTTCTGAGCCTCAAGCAACGTGGGCTCTCGTGGTGGGTGGTGAATGCCTCCTTCTGCTGACTGCAGGCACACACCTGACATGCCCAACAGCGGCCAAAATTGAGTTCAGTCTTGGAGTTTTGAAAATTTGAGAGGTTTGGCAGAAAGACCTCTGGCACCTGGACACATATGTGTACACCTAGCCTGCCACCCACAGTGTGTGACTGGTGCCTACCTTCTCTCTTCAGGTTCCCTCCACTTGGTACTAAGGTGGCCAGAACGCCTTCAGCCCTGACATTGTGCCACTGCCTCAACCTTTGTGGTTATCGGGGCCCTCAGGCACTAAGCAGAGGCTTTGGGGGAGAAGCAAAAGCAAGAACAGTGGGAAGGTGACTTCTCTGGTTCTTACTCCAGAGTGGAAAGGAGACGCTTGCGTGTCTGTGGCACGTGTGTGTGTGTGTGTGTGTGTGTGTGTGTGTGTAGGTCCCTGTCACATGGGAGGGTGGGATTCAGCAGGTTCATGACCATCCTTAGTTCTCTGGGAGGGACCTGTAAGCCTGGGTGGGAGTGGACAGGAGAGTCAGAGGCAGACAGTGGGTAATGAGAAGACAGAGCTGGAAGAGGAAATGAGATCTGGGGTGGGGGTGTGGGGGGGGGAGCCTTAGAGTTAACCTGCAGTTTGACAGCGGAAACTGGGTCTCCGAGGTGGTGTGACCTGCACAGCTTGGTGTAGGTTGACGGGTAGAGCTGGGGTCAGGCCAGGCCTTCTCCCCGCTGGGGCCAGAGTCCTGCTGGTCTGGAATAAACAGTGATTCTTCATCCTTTTTAAGCTCCAGGTGACAGAGGGTTTCTGTGTGTTGGCCAGGTGAGAGAAGGTCACTCAATTCCCTTTCCCATCCTCCTCCCAAAGCTCTCCTTCACTTGACACCCCTCAGAAAAGGCCTCTAGAAGGAGATTTTTGTAAATTGTCTCGCCACCCCTCCTCATGCAAAGCAGTCCGTTCTCTCTGCTTTCTCCATTTGCACCTCCACCTGGAAGCAGAGCCACAAACAAAACAGCAGGATGTGCTGGGCTGGAGGGCGGCGGGCAGAGAGTGGGAGTCCTGTCCTCTCTCTTTTCTCCCTTCTCTCGGGTCTTTGTGGTCCTAGAAAGTTCAAGTAGGACGGGGCGCCATTTCCCACTCAGAATCCAGCTCCAAGCTTCACCTGCTGCCCTCCCGTGGGCATCTCTGCCAAGCCTGGCCCGGGGGGCCCCAGCATTCCTCCAGCAGGACTGGGCTGGGATTTGGATTTCCTGTCCTGGGGGGAGGGGGGGGAACGCATAGGGGTCCCCCCTGCCCCTGGCGGGAGCCTCTGGCAGGCGTGAGCGGGCAGAGATAAGCACAGCGAGGGGCTCCCTCCCGGTACAGCCTCGACCCGCCACCCCTGTGTTCGGGCCGGTGAGCCGCCAGAGGAGCCGGTCAGCCTGGCCCCGTGGAGGCGCCAGCGACCCAGGCGGAGAGCTCTGCCCGAGGGCGTGGTCAGACTCCGGCGGCTTGGCCCGTGCGACCTCGGGTCCAGGCCGCCCTGCAGCTCCGAGCACTTTGTCCCGTTTTCTGCGGCCAACAGGACTGTGAGCCCGCGTACCGCACACTCGGAGCTAGGTGGGGTGCAACGTACAAACGGAGGCTCCCCTTGGCCGTTCAACCTGCTGTGTTGGCCGGAGGCCCCTCCTCTCTATGCTCCAGACATGGGGGAGCCGGGGCTGGCGGACTTCCCCGGGTGAGCCAGGCGCTCCGCTCCACCCCGCGCCCTCCCTCCCCGCAGGCTGGACGTGGTTCCCGCGGCCGCCATCTCTGCAATGCCTGTCCTGCCTGCTTCTCAGCTCCTCCGTCTCCCGAGCCATCGGACCCCTGGGTTTGTGGGCTCTGTGCTCGTACCCCAAGGCTGTGCTTCCCCATCCCCTCGCCTGCCCAGGTCTTCCATCCCTGCCCTAATGACCCTGGGCAGGCAGGCCCTACTATCAATGTCTCATTACATTCGGGTATTGAACAACTTGTCAAATTAACCTAAAACTCCCATCCGACATCCAAATCAAAGTTTTTCTTCCCAGTTCGGCCTGACCCCGGGTCCGAGGATGGGCAGGGGCTGCTGTCTGCGCCTCGCCTCCTCTGGGCTCAGGGCGGGGCTGGGAGGGGACTTCGGAGACTGCCCTCCTGGGAGCGCATCTGTCAGGCGGCAGAGGAGTGAGCCAGCGGGCGGGGCATCCCTGGAGAGAACAGAGAGCAACCCAGGGTTGGGCCTGCGGGCCTGCGATGCTGAAAGGTGCCAGGAGAGCACGGGCATTTTAGCCGCACAGTACTCACAGGGCCTGTGTGGGCGGTGTTCCAGCTTGGGGCTTTCCGAAAGATTCTCAGACATCGAAAAGGTCCCATTCAATGATCTGTCGTCTCTCTCATTTTCCTTTGTAATTACCTACCCTAACAGTGAAAATTCAGGCATCTGGTGGGGCTGATGGTCAAATCTAAATCTGTTTACTTACTTCTGGGCAATAAATTGTTCCTTCAGTGACCCAGCCTGCCAGCCCAGAACCTCCAGCCAGCCACCAATACTGGGTTTAACTCTCACCTGGACCCTCCTTCCCTCTGCTTGACATGGATTGTTTGTGACTCAGTCAGGGACCCCAGTGTAGGAGCAGAGAGCTTTGTGGCTTGAGGGGCACAAATAATTCCTAACTCCAGATCCTGCGGAAGGATGTTATAAGCAATGAAATGGGGTTGACAGAATAAGGACTTTGGCTGGACTGGGTGGGGTACATCTGGGAGCTCTGACGAAGTCTATTTCCAAGCCTTTCCTTGCTGTTGACATTTAGTTCCTTTTATTTGTACAACTGTTGTGGAGCAGATGCCAAAGAGTAGCCACTGGAGCCCAGATCAAATTCAAATTTAGGGAGCCTTTATTAGCCAGCCTGGTGACTGTTCTACCATTTTCCACAAAGGTAGACCAGAGACCACTTTTAAGCACATTAACCACATCCTGTTTTTGCAGAACAAGCAACCCAAGATAAAACAGTTTTACTAAGCTACGTCAGGGTCATGCCATTGACGACCATGTTATTCACAGGGTCATCCTGTTCTTCAGAAAGCTGACCGTGTTCTATGAAAGAAGGCCTATGTGCTGAGAAGGGGCCATGAGACTGTATCTCAAGGCCTAGCCTGATGTCAGCACTGACAACTCTATCTGGGGCATAGTCCAAGGCCTCAGTAGTGCTCAAAAATTCCCACTCTCTGATATTCCCCACTGGCTTTATGTGCATGAGTCATATCATTGACTCCTTTGGGTCATTGTTGGTCAGGGAGTTATATCGACCCATGAGGACTATAAGCTTGATAGAATTAATTCTCTGCTGAATAAAGTCAGTGGGCCTGGACTAATCTTTAGAGGGTCTGAAGAGTGCTGCACTCTCTATTCTGCCTGGGCTGTCTTAAGCCCGGTGTGATGAAGCCACGTCAGGATCCCTTCGACCTTGACTGCCGTGGAGGTGGTCCTTTCCAGGTAGGAGTCAGTCCCTGTGTGGCAGATTTCTTTACCCAGAGTCACCAGGGTGGAAGGATGGACCGGATTAGCTTTCTGGGTGGACTGTAAAGCTTGTAAGAACTTGAGTAAAGATTGGTTATAGATTCCAGCTTTTCTAGATTGGGTTTCCATGTGAGGTGAGTAGGTCAGGGTTTGGAAGAGTCACTAGTATCTGTAGAGGCCCCACTGGTCTTAGGGCAGCCTCCCGGGCTGCTTCATCTGCAGCTTCATTCCCTCTTGCTTCTGCAGAGTTCCCTTGTTTCACATAGGTAGAGATGGAAAGACTTAATTACATCTGGTAGTCCTAGTTGGCCCATTGTCCTTGCTCTGCTCATGTCTATCTAACTGCCTAATACATTACCTCAAGGTTCCTGGCTCTGAATTCTTTTAGGGAAAATGGATGTCGGTGGGCTCTTCTAGCTACTTCCTGCTGAGGCAGAAGCTTCTCTCAAAGCCAAGAGATCCTTGCTGTCTGTCAGAGGGACAATGAGGCTTGGGCACAGAAGGAGGTGGGCTTGTGACCTGGCGGAGACAAACTGTAACAAATGGTCTGGTGGAAGGGAAAGAAAACCTTTCAGTTTTAATAACTTCTATTGAAATAGAATTTTTCTCCTCAAAATTACCCCCATGTTTGTCAAAAGAGTCAAATCAAGACTAATTTATCTATTGTATTTAATTTGGCCCGATTATTTGCATAAACATAACAAGAATGGTAACTGATTACCTTTGCTGGAAATTCATGATTGAATCTTAATGTGCCCTTGTAGGGCCAGGAAGCCAAGCCATCCAGCTGCCATCTGGCCTGCCTGCAGTGTCTGCTGAGTTAGGTGAAGTCCTCACCTGTAGTGACTCTACCCGGGCCTATGCCCTAGGCTTCAAGGCCCATCTCAGCCCTCCTACTCGTCGAGGCTCAGAGTGCATGGGGGTCTCGCGGGGATGCAGAGGCGCCCTTATTGCTCCCCTTCTACTCTTACCAACTGCCAGTGATGGTAGGGTTTGGGCCTGATGTTCCAGCACCAGCTATTTTCAGGGCTCCCAAGCAGGATACCAGGCTTTCTCCATGGCACTGTTATTGGCTTCAAGTCTTCAGAGTTCAGGCAGGGCTCTTTAAAACATGATACTCCAGTCAACGTTTCTGGTTAATAAAACCACTATTGGAAACTGGTCTTATTGAATTTATGCAAAGAACTGTATTGCCATGATTTGTTTATTCAATATTGCCAAATTTTGGAGGAATTGTATAAGGAGAAAAACACACTGAGCTGCTTTAAGAACTGATTTTTCTTGCCAGTCCTTTTTATGGACTTTCCAAAGTAATATTTTCTGAACAAACAGTTAACTGTTAGATTTCTTTTATCAGTCTCTCCCTAAGTACTTTGGATTAACTATTTACCCTCTGTTTAGGGAGGCAAAATGTAAATTATTTACTCTTCCTGGCTTACTGGCCTGTATTATTTGACTTCCTTACATTTCTCTTCTTATCACATGCACAACCATCTTTATAAACACTTCTAAATTAGCCTTCAAACATTCTTTCTAAGTCCTTTAAAGATGCATTTCCATGCCTCAGACCTTCTACTCAGTATTCCTTATTCTTTGAAACCTCAATCCTTTAATGAGTAAACAGCCAGAATTTCTTAGATTAAGATTTATGATTTAGACTTTCTGTGATAAAACTAAGAGTAGGTAAAAATAAAACTTAAACTAGTTGTAACATTAAAGATATTATATCTTAAAGTTCCTTTGCTGAATATTCTACCACTGCCCAAAAAGTACCCAGTTGTAAATGGAGCAGAGGAAGATTCACTGTTTTGCCAGCATAGTTCAGGTAAGCAGGAAACCAAGGATGCCAACAGAGTGGGTTGCAGCCAGTAAAATCAACAAAAATCTATCTCTCCCTACTCTCCCCACTGGTGGTCCCCCCCCCCCCCCCCCATTCTGCATTAACCATTTACTCTGTCCTTAGCAGGGGAAATAAGGCAAGGGG
This sequence comes from Antrozous pallidus, assembly GCA_027563665.1. Taxonomy (NCBI): domain Eukaryota; kingdom Metazoa; phylum Chordata; class Mammalia; order Chiroptera; family Vespertilionidae; genus Antrozous; species Antrozous pallidus. The sequence goes on from CM050521.1 coordinate 5,845,166, forward strand.
TCTGAGATCCTGTATAACCAGGCTTTTTACACTTAAGGAAGAGCTGCTCTCCCTCCCAGATTTTACTGCTTTCTTCTAAGGTCCCAGAGGATCTCAAATCCTCCTTCTCCTTCACCACTTCTGATATCTCCTTATCCCCCAGTCTAGGGCTTCTCTATCTCAGCAGGCTGAGAGTGAACTCCAGCGCCTCTACCCTTTCTCAATTTCTTTAAACAACAAGCCTTTGTTTAAACTTCTCTGGATTGGCACCCTTCACAAATTAACCCTAGACTTCCAAGATTTTAAACTAACACAGCAAAATTATAAATCAAGGAAAAGAAAAGTTCTCTACTGTTTTCCCTCTAAAGCAGGGTTTTAACTATCTTTCAACAAATTAAACAATAGAAAGAGATAACAAGTACTCTCATGTGTACAGCCTGACAGCACAAAGTAGCTTTCACTTCACACAGACTCTCACACTTACATTTATACACCAGACAGTCTGAGTCTTTGACTTCTGGGGAGGTGATCAAGCTCCCCCTTCCATTCACTGGGATAGGGGAAAGTTGGCCATTCCTGCTCACAAAATTTCTCTAAATCAAAAGTGTTAATGGAGGCTCCATAATCATCCGCTCGCCACTTGAATTCCTGAAAAATTTTCAAAAAACATTGCAGGGGAGTACAGACAATATGAAGCAGACTGATGGAGACAATTAGACCACAATAACACAGAATGACAAAGACAATAACAACCAACTGAGGATCACTGGGCACCATTGTGCGCTGGAATCTGGTCTTGGAAGTAGCACTGTGTCCAGCCTTCCAGAGACCCTAGATGGGTGCCCACAGAACCAGGAATAAGTTTATTACTAGAAGAACCAGATCCAGGTGGCTCTGATCAGAGTCAACCAGGAAATTTAGCAGGCGGTGTCTCTGACCTCTACCAGTCCCGGGGCTGAGGAATGTCTCTCAGAGATCCCCCCCAGCCTGGGTTGGAGAGTCCGGGGACCCCACAGGCAAGCAGTCTGTGGGCTTTGGTTAAAGGACCAGTCAAAGGCTGGTTATCTTGCTGGGGCCTCCAAATGTTATGGAGTAGATGCGAGTGAACAACCACTGGAGCCCAGACCAAATTAAAATTTAAGGAGCCTTTATTAGCCAGCCTTGTGACTGTTCTGCCATTCTCCATGCAGGGAGACCAGAGAGCAGCACGGATACTTTTTGCAGGACCACTTTTAAGCACATTAACCACATCCTGTTTTTGTAGAACAAGCAACCCAAGATAAAACAGTTTTTACTAAGCTACATCAGGATCATGCCATTGATGACCATGTTATTTCCAGGGTTGTCCTGTTCTTCAGAAAGCTGACCGTGTTCTATGAAAGAAGAAGCCTACGTGCTGAGAAGGGGCCATGAGACTGTATCTCAAGGCTTGGCCTGATGTCAGCACTGACAACTCTATCTGGCGCATAGTCCAAGGCCTCAGTAGTGCTAAAAAATTCCCACTCTCTAACAGAAGTAAGTTCATTTTCCATGCTAACTATTCACTGGCCTTGTTGGGACCTAAGCAGAGAGCTCAGTTGAGCCCACCCAGACTTTTGACTGACAAAACTGAAAATAAATGGATATTGACTTAAAAAAGGGGAGGGTTTGAGTGCTTCTCTCCAGAGCAAACAGTCCCTTCCTTCCCTTCCTCCTCTTAAAAAAAATAACAGCTTCCCCTGGCTGAAGTTTCTCAGTGATTAGAGCGTTAGTCCAGAGACCCATGCCCTGAAGGGTCATGGGTTTGATTCCTGGTCAAAGGCACATACCTGAGTTGCAAGTTTGATAGGAGGCAACCAATAGATGCCTCTTTCCCTCCCTCCTTTCCTCTCCGTCCAAATTTCAATGAATAAAATACAAAATATAACAGTTTATGTAATACATATACAATATAATTTGCCCGTTTAAAGTGCACAATTCAATAATTTTTAATATATTCACAGAATTGTGCAATGATTGCCACACTGGAACATTTTTATTATCTCAACTAGAGGCCTGGTGCATGGAATTCGTGCACTGGGGGAGTATGGGCTGGGGTCCCTCAACCTGGCCTGTGCCCTCTCACAGTCTGGGACCTCTTGGGGATGTCTGCCTGTCTCCCGGGGATCAGGCCTAAGCTGACAGCTGGACAGTCCAGGATCCTTCTTGCAGTCTGGGACCCCTCGCTCCTTACCACCTGCATGCTGGCTGCTCCTTAGTTTTGCTGTGGACGTGGGGGAGGCTCCTGCCATCACCATTGCACTCACCAGCTGTGAGACTAGCTTCTGGCTGAGTGGCACTCCTCCTGTGGGAGTACACTGACCACCTGGTGAGGGACCCCCACAAGCCAGGTCCTGCATTGAGCGTCTGGCCCCCTGGTGGTCAGTGCATATCATAGAAACTGGTCATTCTGCCCTTTGGTCAATTTGCATATTAGAGTTTTATTATATAGGATAACAAAACCCTATACCCATTAGCAGTCACTCCCAGTTTCTCCCCAACACTCTCCAGCCCCAGGCAATCACTACTCTACAGAGGAGGGAGAAGGCTACACCCTTTGACATGCCCACCAGTGATGGCCACATGATGGCCCCAGTTGCTCTGTATGTCTCCAGCACTTGCTGTTGTCTGTCTGAGTCTAGCCTTCCTGGTGAAAGTGAAAGGGCATCTTTTCATGGCTTTGGTTTGCATTTCTTTAAGGAACAATAAGGTTCACCATCTTTTGATATGCTTATTGGCCATTTTGTATCTACTGAAAAGAGAAATGGTATTCAAATGTATCTTTTTATTGAGTTGTGTGCGTGTGTATGTATTTTTCTTTATATTTTTGTTTTGTTAATCTAATGATTGATAATAGAATATGTCAGGTGTTAGGAATGATGTTAGGATGTAGGATGCTATTACTAGGTATACTAGCTAAAGTTTAAGACACTCTTTTTAACTCAAGGGGAAAAAAAAACTTTTAAAGCACAATGACCGGCTTCTTCAGTAAGACTGAAGGTCAAAACTAAACAGTTTCTTTTTTTTAAAAATATATCTTATTGATTTTTTACAGAACGGAAGGGAGAGGGATAGGAAGTCAGAAACATCGATGAGAGACATCGACCAGCTGCCTCTTGCACGCCCCCTACTGGGGATGTGCCCGCAGCCAAGGTACATGCCCTTGCCGGAATCGAACCCGGGACCTTTCAGTCCGCAGTCCAACGCTCTATCCACCGAGCCAAACCGGTCTTGGCAAAACTAAACAGTTTCAAAGCAAGTTCACTTCTTGGCTCCTCTTTACAAGAAGTTATTGCTCACTGAACCCCTAACTCTTTTTGCTGAGAAAGATTAGATTTTTTTTGCCCTAATGCTGAAAGATTTGCTATTTCCCTTTCCTTTTACGAGCATTTATGATCCTTAGTTTTTTAATGGTTTCAAAGCTTTGATACAATGTTTAGATGATTTAAAAAAAATTTAAAATCACCAAGATAAAAATTGTTGATGTTTTAAATATTGTATCAGTTGTTATAAATGTGCTTTGTCCGAATCCCAGAATGTTTACCTTAATAGTGTGACGATAAAAGGTTTGAGGTTCAGCCGAAACCGGTTTGGCTCAGTGGATAGAGTATCGGCCTGCAGACTGAAGGGTCCCGGGTTCGATTCCAGTCAAGGGCATGTACCTTGGCTGCGGGCACATCCCCAGTAGGGGGTGTGCAAGAGGCAGCTGATCGATGTCTCTCTCTCATCGATGCTTCTGACTTTCTATCCCTCTCCCTTCCTCTCTGTAAAAAAATCAATAAAATATATTTAAAAAAAAGGTTTGAGGTTCATCTTCCTACTGCCCTACAAGTGAAAGCTCTTCAGACAGGTTTCTGGAATATTGGGCATCATCAAAGGTCCAGCTGCTTAAGACATCCCTTGGAAACCATGGGCCCAGACTAATCCTGCTCCAGACCATGGGCACACCTTCCCATGGAGTCCCGGGATAGGATGGAGAAACCAGGAGCAAAGGCAAAGGCAAGCAAGGTCACATGGATTGTCAGCACGGGGTGGGCTCCAAACCTGGTGAGGGACCCCACAAGCAGGTAATGGGGGGGTCTGTGCGCCCCTGCAAAGCCCAGTCTCAGACTTTCCCACCAGCTGGACGCTCAGAAGGGAGAGAAGTGGATGATGACGGTTGTGCTGGCTGACCCCCCTTCCCTCCCCAGTTTGGGTGGGTGATAAAGGGCAGGAATGGGAAGGTTAGGCCAGCTCCCAGCTCAGGATAGCACTGGCTCTTTACGCTGAGGTGTGGGGGAGAGGGAGAGGGTTGCAGTATCTTTCCCTGCATTATCTGCTCTTTGAGACCAGAGTAGCAAGCCTGGGGAAGGTGGGGATCTGGGAGGAAGCGGTTTCTCCTCTAACTGGCATTGTCCCTTGCTAACCTATTGAGTTTGATGGCCAAGTCTAGTTGGCCAGGAGTTTGGGTGGCTGTAGGGGCATTTTTGTCACTTCTGAAAGCCGCCTCTGTGATTCTGGCCAGGCACCCAGCTGTCCCCAAGGACCAGCATGCCGCACATGATTCCCAGCCAGTTCCCTGCAGTCCTCCTTGGTTATGTCCTGCCAATACATTCTCCCTTTATACTTAAGCTGGTTGGAGACGGTTCTGTTGCCTCAGGTAAAGACAAGAGGAGACTAATCCACAGAATTAAAATAATTCACCAAATTAACAAATTGTGCTTTCCTGGCCAATGAGAGAAGTGTCTGTGCCTGTTGGTCGGTGCTCTTCTTGCACGTGCTGCTTACCCTTTCGCCTCAAAAGTGAATCACACGGGGGCCTGAGACAACGCGGGAGGTTTGGGACCAGAAGGTGAAGGCGCAGTCTTCGGGGCCTGGAGATGGAGAAACAGAGAGGGCAGAAAAAGTAAGGGGGTGCAACATACAGATAAAACATGTCAGTGCCTACAGAAGACATTCCCTGCAGGAAGGCAGGCATCTGGCCGCTCTGTCTTAGTCTTCCAGCCCTCCCCGTCCCCTCCAGGCACACCAGTCTGGACCATGAACTTGGACCCAGTGGTGCAAACAGTAGGGTAGCCTCAGAGCTTAGGTTCTGGCGGGAACCTTGCGCGCAGAGGTCCAGCAGCTCAGGGCGCCTCCTAGCGCCTAGCCGATGGCGGTTCCGGAAAAAACGCTTCAACGCCTCCCCTCTCGCCCCCCCCCTCCCCCCAAAGAAAGAAGCCCAGAAACAATAGGCCTTCAGTGCCAGGAAAGTCCTGGCAGAGGGAGGGTAGGGAGGTGATGACGAAACAAGCACAGGAACAGCCTTGCTCTTTTGACATGTACCCTTGAATTCACATGTCCTTGTAAAATATGCATATTTGCTGCCTGAGGTTTAAAAATAGCCCTTCTTTTCTCTGTTCTTCTTCCCGGTCCTTACTGTTACTGAAATAGTAATGGCTGGATTGCTTGGATGCAGTGTTTTGTTCTTGTGCTCCAGCTCTTGAATGTGGGAAGTTGAGAGTTATTGAAATATCTCCGCCACTATATTTGTTCATGTTGTACCCCTTTCTTTCCTTTTAAATCTCCATTTCCCCAGTTTTATTGAGACGTAACTGACATACTGCATTGCATTAGTTTTAGGTGTATGATGTGATGATTTGAAACATGTAAATAATGCAAATGATCACCACAACAAGTTGATAACATCCATCACCACACAGTCACAATTTTTTCCCTGTGATGAGAACTTTATTTATTTTTATTTTTATTTTTTAAATTTTTTTAACCTTTATTGTTCAGTTTATTAATTACATTGTTTCCCCTTTTTGTCCCCCTATAGCTCCCCTCCACCCTGTACCTATCCCACCCTCCACCCTCCCCTCCCCCTCCCCACTGTCCTCTCCCATTGTTGCAAGATTTTTGTCCAGTCTCTTGCTGCACTTCCCACAATCCTTTTCTCCCCAAGAATTGTCAGTTCATTCCCTCTCTATGTCCATGTCTCTGTTATATTCACCAGTTTATCCTGTTCATCGGCCTATCAATTCACTTGATTTTTATGTTCATTTGTTGATAGATGTGTATTTGTTGTTCATAATTTATATTTTTACCTTTTTCTTCTTCCTCTTCTTAAAGAATATCTTTTAGCATTTCATATAATATTGGTTTGGTGGTGATGAACTCCTTTAGCTTTTTCTTATCTGCGAAGCACTTTATCTGACCTTCAATTCTGAATGATAGCTTTGCTGGATAGAGTAATCTTGGTTGTAGATTCTTGCTGTTCATCACTTTGAATATTTCTTGCCACTCCCGTCTGGCCTGCATCGTTTCTGTTGAGAAATCCGCTGACAATCGTATGGGTGCTCCCTTATAGGTTACCAACTGTTTCTCTCTTGCTACTTTTATTATTCTCTCTTTGTCTTTTGCTCTTGGCATTTTAATTATGATGTGCCTTGGTGTGGTCTTCTTAGGGTTCCTATATATTGGGGTTCGGTGCACTTCTTGGACTCCTAAGTCAATTTCTTTCACCAGGTGTGGGAAGTTTTCAGTCACTATTTCTTCAAATAGGTTTTCATTGTCTTGCTCTCTCTCTTTTTCTGGCACCCCTATAATTCGGACGTTGGTATGCTTGAGGTTGTCCCAGAGGCCCCTTATACTATCTTCAATTTTTTGGATTCTTTTGGTTTCTTGCTTTTTCAGCTGAGTGGATTTTGCCTCTTTGTATTTCAAATCTTTAACTTGGTTCTTGGGGTGCTCCAGAGCACTTTTAGGTCGTGGTATAATATTTTTTATTTCAGTCAGTGTATGCTTAATTTCTGGTTGGTCCTTTTTCATATCCTTGAGAGTCTCCTTTATATCCTTGAGGGTCTCCTTCATTTCCTTGTAGGACTCATTCATTTCCACGTTGGTCTTGATCATTTCCTTTGTGGTCTTGCTTATTTCCTTATAGGCCTCGACCTTTTGTTGGAGCCTCTTGAAAAACCCTATAACCGTGGTTTTGAATTCCATGTCCAGTCGTTTTTTTCCCTCCATTTCTTTCACATCTGATTTCTTTCCATGTCTCTGCATGGTGGCTGCTTCCCTGAGTTGGTCAATTAGCTTTGTGTGGTAGACGTCCTACTAGGGACAGTGGCTCAGCCTCCCCAGTTACCTGAGGTGGATATGGGTTGCACAGTCTTGCTGAAGTTAATATCAGTTTAATCCTTGTTAGCACTTGGAGGGTTGACCTCCAGGCCAATTGTCTGTGAAGCTCAGCTGTGCTCAGGTTGGATGGGCGGAGTCTCCGGGCCAAGAAGACAGCGTTAGCTCCGCCCTATGAGGCCCCAGGGACCCTGCGCGGGGGGCAATGGCCACCAGCACCTCTGAGAGAGAGCTGCTGTGGAGCTCCACAGGCTGCCGGGGAATTCAGACTCTCCCCAAATGACTCTGCACGCGCAATGTCTCACCCAGGGTCGTAAAACAAAGCAGACTGACGATTTTCCAAATGAGAGGGCGAGTCGAAGATCGCTCTCTGCGCCCTCACGCAGCCGAGCTGTTGGAGCAAGCTGCCTTCTCCACAAGCCGGGATACCCTGCAGCGCCCGAGCTTCGGTGTGCCCTCCCACTGTCCAGTTTTCACCCCGTATGATACTGGGTTCTCTGGACTTCGCCCAGAGCTGGAGAATCAGTCCAGTGGAACGTCTTTGTCTCCCCGTTCGAGAAAACTGGCCGGTTTTCAGCTGCCCGCCCTCTCCGCAGCGCGCGCTCCAAATCTCTCTCCACGTGAATCTTTCAATGCTGTCCGCTGCCACTCCTCCGAGTCACAGTGTCTTATCTTCACTTTTATTTGTGGAATTTTCACTCGGCCAGCTTTCTGGTGATTTTGGAAGGTGTTTGTTCTTTCGTTAAGTTGTAGTATTAAAATTGCTGAGCATGACGGCAAGATAGGTGTTTTATCTATGCCGCCATCTTGGTTCTCTGTGATGAGAACTTTAAAGATCTATGCTCCTATGTGCAATACGATATTGTAAACTACAGCCACCATGCAGTACATTACAGCCCAGGGAATTGTTATAACTGGAGTTTGCACCTTTTCACCACTGTCATCCATTCCATTTCTGGCAACAACTACCAATCTGTTCTGTTTCTATGAGTTCCGTATCTTTTCAAAGAATTTACAGTTAAAGAATAAGAAACCTGAAAAAGTAACAAGAGTTTTACTCTGCTTTGCTTGAGGATTAAATGCTACATGTATTTTTTCAGGTAAAAAAATCCTTTTATTTTCAAATAATTATAAAATCACAAGGGACAGCAGAAATAGTACCAAGAATCTGAGTCCCCTTCATCCCGATGGTGACATCTTAGTGCTGTGGTACAAGGTCACCACAGGACCTTGATGTTGGTATACTGTCAGCTAGGCCACAGAAAGGACTCAGTTTCCACCATGCTTATCTCGGGCATAGACTTGTGAATCCACCACAAAAATGAGGATGCAGAACCCCTCCATCACCTGCTGCCCCTTTTATTCACATGCCCCGCCCACTCCCCTCTCTCCGTCCCAATCAATGGTTTTCTCATTTCGAGATGCTATCTGAGTGATACTATTCTGGATGCATCGTTTTGGGGTGGAGTTTTTTCCCCCCAAGCATAATGCCTGGATCACAAGCTCATTCCTTTTCACTGCTGATCAGTGCTCTCTTGTACAGAATTTGTTCAGGGCTTTCTCCACTGACAGACGTTTGGGTTGTTTCCAGTCCACTATGATGAATGAGTCTGCTGTGAGCATTAGTGTACACACAGGTTTGTGTGTGCACACAGCAATCCCTTTCACTGGGCGAAAGGCCCAAGAGTAAGACTGCTGGTCATGTGTAAGTGCGGGTTAGTTTTATCCATTTTTCTAAAATACAAATGAGAAACTCCAGATTATGGGATGTGGATTTGGAAGAGACCCCAGGACAGAGGATCATGCAATGCAATAGAGCATGTAACTCATCTCATGTGTAGTAATAAGTTACAGATGTCACACCTCGCTTGGAGAGCAGAGAGAATTAAAGAGGAGAGATTGATGTGCTCAGAGAAACTGCCTGTAGCTGGCCAAGGGTTTAGGGTTAGTTCTTGGCAAATCTCCAATTGAGAAGAAGGTTTAACTGATCATGACCTGTAGGGAGTGGTTATAGGTTTAAACCTCTGACTGACCTGCTGGCAAAGTCGCAAACTAGTCCCAGCTTAGAGGGCACAGCCCTCTAAGCATAATTAAGCTTGGTCTTGTGATGCTCCCTAGATCTTTCCTGGGTAGCTAATGGGCTGTGGGAGGTGCAGCAAGTGCTGCCAAAACAAGTGAAACTCACAAGAGCAGTGTAAATTACCTTGTTTACCTCTGACTATAAAATAAGCAAACCACCAGCTTGCAGTCTGGATCTGTCGGTGGCTTCAGACAGGCACCCAAGACCCACCCACACCCAGCTTAGTCTCTCTGTCCATCATTTCTTCATCCTTTGCTGCCCCTGCTCAGGCTCGCAGAACCCTTGGCTGTGCTGGCGCGGCACAATGTCCTTTTATTTTTTTAAAATATATTTTATTGATTTTTTTTACAGAGAGGAAGGGAGAGCGATAGAGAGTTAGAAACATGGATGAGAGAGAAACATCGGATCAGCTGCTTCCAGCACACCCCTTAGTGGGTATGTGCCTGCAACCAAGGTACATGCCCTTGACTGGAATCGAACCTGGGACTCTTAAGTCCATAGTGGATGCTCTATCCACTGAGCAAACCCGGTTAGGGCTAATCATGTCCTTTTAGCAAAAATAGTTTACTGCCATGATCATTTAGGCTTAAGGGTGTAATTGCTGCAATTTGCATAAGTTTGACTTTAGTTAAAAATAAAATATTATGGCATATTGACTGAATATTTATTTCCTTTTGGGAGGCAGAAAGTACTTTGCAGATCACAAGCTATATTGCAATTTTGCTGCTGGAGAGGAAGCAGCCTGGGGAATGGCTAAGGCCAGGGTGCAGGCAGCAGGACCAGCCTCTTGGGCATGAAGGGCTCACACTTGGTTTAATTCTCTTTTGTCATCATCTTCAAATTCTTCTAATTTTGTGTAATCCTTAACTGAGGACATGCTTGGAGAGAAAGAGAGAGAAAGAGAGAGAGAGAGAGAGAGAACATCAGTGTGAGAGAGAAACATTGATTGGTTGCTTCCCATATGTGCCCCCAACCTGCAACCTGGGGTGTGTCCTGGCTGAGAGTCTAACTGGCAACCTTTTGGTGCACAGAACGATGCTCCAACTCACTGAGCCACACCACCTGCGCCACCTTCAAATTCTTAACTTTTGAACCAGGCGCCTGGCCTGCAGTTTCATTTGGGGCCACAAATTATGTCGCTGGTCCTGGTGGGCAGCTGTCCTCAGCAGGCCAGGCTGCTGGCTTGGATGTAAGCTGAGACTTCTCTCCCATTAGGAAGGACAGGTGGCTGATTCTGGAAGGTGTGTGAGTCCACAAGGAAGATTTGGTGCACCCAGCTGCTAAGGGGGATGACAATGGAACCTGGAGTGTTAGACAAAGGCCACCAGTACGGTCTCCATAGTCAATTCCAAGCCCCAGGACTTCGTGGTTGACACCCTTCTAACTGTGGTCCACCAGCTATAGAGTCCTTGTCCCACCTCTGCTGCCTTCAGGCCCTGTGAGTGCTGGCAGGTTGCTGTCAAGAAGTCCTGGTCCCTTGGCTGGCCAGCTGGGCCACCCCTTGTAGCTGGACTTGGGCTTCTCCAAGGCACGTATATTTTTTCAGAGGCCCCAGTCAGCCTGGTGATGAGGATTCTGGGGTCTCCCTGTCTTGAGTCATGGTTAGGGCTTGGGTGGGGACATCTGCTAGTGTCCCTGCTCCCACCCGAGAAGAGCCGGAGGATAGAGCCACCTTTCCGGCCCAGATGCTGTGCCCTGGAGAATGCTGGGGTCACACCCGGGCTCTAGGTCAGACCAGACTTCCAGTCTCGAAATGAGAGGATGGTCCGGGACAGCTCTCTCAGTGGCACTTCACTGTCTCTCTGGCCTGTCTCCCCAGCGTGACTCAGACTTCTGGGGACTGGGACTCGAGCTTCCTCGTCTTTGTCTCCCTGTGCATCCTGGGTTTGCATCAGGCTTAAAGCAAGGAGAAGCAAGGAGAGCAATGCTGGCAAGTAGACTCCAGAGACTAGAAGGGAAGGAGGTGGGGAACTGTGAGGACCACCAGGCTCCGGATCTCCTGAGAGGGAGAAGTGAACTCTCTGGGGTTCCTTTCTCAGGGGCAAGGCTCAGGTTCTTTTGCCATCTCATTACGGGGAGACAGTGTGCTCATAGCCACGGGAACAGCCCAAATCATGATTAGGGCCAAGGGACAAAAAAGCGACAGGGCTGGGGAAGGCAGAGTATGAGGAGTAGGTGTACTTTGGAATCTGCATTTCCTAAGCTGTGGGTCAGTCCCCCAGTCCCTCAACAAGCACAGCTGGGCGCCCACTGAATGCAGCCTGGGAAAGACTGAGATGTAGCAGCAGATGGGCCTCTGAGGGGTTTAGTTATGAGGGAAGAGCTTCCAGGGCAGGACTCTTGCTCTCAGGGCTGCCACAGAGCTCCTGCACTCCCCGGACAGGTGAGGACAGACAGAGGTCAGCAGTCTGCAAGCAGAAGAGGGCCTTCATGTGACTTTGCTGGCACCTTGCCCTTGGATCTCCAGCCTCCAGAGCTGTGAGCAATGGACTTCTGCCCAGAAGCCCCCAGCCTGGGGCATTTTGTTATAGCTGCCTGACGGGACTAAGAGGACAGGCAGCCACTTTTCTAGAGTTTTTATAAATCAATATAAACATGTTTGTAGGCTTATAAGTAAATATACATCCTCCTCTCTTATGCGGAAGTTGGCAAGCTGTGTTCTTTTCTTCCTTAGGCTTCCCCCATCGGTGCAGAGAGCATGCTCTTTCACGCTTCCCTTAGGATCCCCTAGAACTGCACCATGTGGAGAGCCTTAGTTTGTTCAGACCTACAAGCTCTGTCCCATAGATGGATGTTTGGGTTGTTTCCAGACGTTGCTATGACAAACAGCTCTGCCGTGAGTACACAGTTTTTTTCTGTGTTTGTGAGCAGATCTCTGGGATAAACCCTTAGACATTGGATCAATGTGTCCAAGGGTAGAGGTATTGGCAATTTTGCTCGATCTTCCCCATAGCATCTCCCTACAGTTGCACTAATTAGCTCATCCCTTGGTGACTAAGGGGAGTTCCCCCACTGACTCCCAAGAGGGAGGTCAGCCTCAGACTTTTAAAACCAAACGTGGCAGGTAAAATTCGTGTTTCAGTGGCTGTCATTTGCCTTCATAATGGAGGTCTTTTCTGGGATAGAGTAGATCAAGGTGAATGGAAGGCAAGGGCAGGGGTGTGTCTCACCGGTTGTGCCCCCCCACAAGAAGCAGCACTTGGAGCTGAGCCGTGGAGGGTTTATTACCCATCCCTGGGTGGTCGGGTGGGGGACTTGGGCTTCTAGTAAGGATTTAGGTGGGGACAGGGGCCCTTCACACAGGCCTGTAAGTGCCATTGTAGCTAAAGGGGGAAGGTGTCCAGCAGTGCCCGCCCTCCTCAGGGATCCATCGCTGCACGTAGTTGGGGCCATTGTCCCGAGGCCAAACGATCACGGTGTCCCTGGATGCCAGGGATGGATCCTCGGGGAAGAAGTTGAAGGGCCGGAGCAGGAATCCCACCGAGTTCCCTGGGGTGGCTGTGTTGGGGATGTCCTCTGAGTGGGGGATGTGCAGGAAGCCTACTGTCACCCAGGCCACCAAATCCTGTGGGAGAGAGGGGAGGGCAGTGCTGAGGGGCTCAGAGAGGTGAGGGGTGAGTGACCCCTCAAGCTCTCCTTATAAGGAATGGGCAGATCTGGGGTCCACTGAGCTTGCTCTCTACCCAGCCAGGAGCCTCTGGGACAGGTCCCAGGACAGGGCGTAGCTCTAGTCTTGGGCTGGGGCTGGAAGAAGGCGAGGCCAGTACCTCTTCTTCAATGTTCTCATTGTTTCGAAGAAACTCTTCAAAGACCACAGGCGGGTCCCAGGGGTCGTTCTGGTTGTAGATGCTGCTGCTGCACAGCTCAGACTCCCGGTATTTGGTCACTGCCAGGGGGTACCTGCCGGGCAGAGCAGCCAGGTGGCTCTGGGCACTGGGGTGGCCCAGCCCTTCCCAAGGACTGTGTGCAGGGTCAACGATGGGGCTTTCCCCGATTTCCACATCATCTCCTGGGAGCCTGTCCAACTGAACGAGGGTCAGCAGGGGCTCGGGTGCTCAGAATAGGCCTTCCACTCCCCTCCTTAAATACAGAGCCATGCTCTGGAACACACACATGCATGCATGCACACATACACATGCACGCACACACATGCACTCACATGTCCAGATACACTGCCTCACAGACACAGAGTCTCATAGACAGGAAAACAGCCACACCAGACACAAGGAAATGTAGGGAGAGGGTATAGAGCCAAGCCTCGGACTGACCTGTGGCAGGGTCACATGCAAGTCCCAGCTTGGAGGGCAGAGCCCTCCCAGCACAATTAAGCTTGGCCTTATAGTCCTTCCTTGTTCCTAGGTAGCTGATGGACTGTGGGAGGTGCAGCAAGTGCTGCCAAAACAAGGCTTGAGTAAGGAAATAGATCGGAAACTCCCAAGAACTTTGAAAACATGTTGACCACTCCCCTTGCTTTGCTTTGTGTGATCTGACAGTAAAATAAAGCTTCAGCTTATAGGCTTTCACTGTTTCCTCATCCAGGCAGTGCTCCACCTTGTTCCAACTGTGTTCTCTTGTTTGTCTTCTTTAATCCTTCACTGCCCCAGCTCAGGCTCACCCCTGACATGCTGGACGTGGTTCAGGGAAACACAGGGCAGGGCCTCCAGGCTCCCCTCCATCCCCCCAGCATCCCAGACCTCCTTACCTGGCCCAGGTGACAGCACGCTCCTCCTGCCAGCCGGGCGGCAGCACCTGCTCAGCCATGGAGTGGATCTGCAGCCGGTAGCTGCGCTGGTGGCCCCAGCGGTTCTCCTTGGGGCTGGTGAAGAGCAGATACTTGGGAAGAGTCCGTCCAAAGCGGAAGGCCGCCTGGCGCTCGCGGGGGTACCCTGTCTGCTCCAGGGTTGGTTGGACCAGCTGGTGCTCTGGGCTCCAGGGGTTGGTGATGTTTTCTAGCTTCATGCCCAGGGTCTGGAAGCTATTCTTGGTGCCTGCATGTGTGAAGGGAGATGCAGAATGAGGATCCAGCCCCCCGCCCCCAAAACACCCCAACGATTTCTCACTGGGTTCTCTACCCCAGACCACATCCAGCAGCAAACCATCAGGGGCAAAGGATGTGTTGGGAGTTCACATGGAGCCAGCTGTGGGGAGGAAGGAAGGGAGTAAACACAGAAAACATCAGGGGAACCAGAGGAAGATGCGATAGGTCGCGGCAGATGTGGTGGTTGCTGTGGGACTGTGGGCAGTTCCTTTGGGTCCCAGGCTTTGGGCTGTCCTGCAGTCCCAGAGAGGGGCGGCCATCTTTCCCCAGGGGGGCTGTGTCCACCCCTTCTGTGCCCTGGGCTTGGAAAAGGGGGCTGAGCGGGTGGGGTCAGGAAGGGGAGCCACCTATCTGATTCTGGGGGCCGGTTCTGACTTGATGTCAGGACACATCCTGCCCGATGCCTATGCTGCGGTGACACCATTGACCTAGGAGACACAGTGACTAACCCCAGTGGTGCTGCATCCACCTCCAGGTGCCAGGCAGCAGCGACCTTGATGACATTGAGGCATTGCCCTTGTGCTACCCTCAGCGCACCTTTCTACCTGACCCACCCGACCCAGGGGTCAGTGCAGCCCCAGGGCAGCGCCAGGGGCCAGGCTGCCGGACCCCAGGCAGCACTATGGCGCTGTTCATGGTCACCCTTCCTGGGGCACAGGGACTTCAGCCCTGCGGGCGCAGAAGCAGGAGGGGCGAATTCTCCTGATGGTGTGCCTCCAGGGAGCTGCATCATCTCCCACAGTGGGAGTTAGTGTTTGCACACGGATGTCCGGTGCCAGCGAGTCCTACCTGCCACGTCCAGGTCTACACGGTAGTGCACTAGGTGAGTGTGCATGTTGCCGATCAGGTGTGTTTGCAGGCGCGTCCCGTGGCGCAGCCCCTCGGGCGTGTAGAAGGTGGCGTGCACGTAGCCGGTGGCGTGCATCTTGGCCTCCATCACCCCGTTGGGGTAGAAGATGAAGTCCCAAATGTAGTCGTAGTTGTAGACCGTGGACGTCGTCCGCAGCACCAGCACTTGGCCCTGGAGCCCTGCATAGAAGTTGAAGCCTCCGTTGAAGTCGGAGTTAAAGTGGCGCCGGATGGGCACCCCCGTGGGCATCTCGAAGACACAGAGGGCTCGGGGGTAGTGGACAGGGTCATCGGCATCGTAGTAGTGGAAGGCATCCAGGAAGCTGGCCGTCTCTGGGCAGTCGATGCCAGGGGCCAGCTCATGGGTGACAGCGCCCAAACCCCAGCCCACGTCGATGTACTTGGTCTGCATGCCCGCAGGTGTGTGGCCTCCGTACAGCGCCACTGCCTCCTGGACGCTCACCTCATAGGCAACGCGCTCCCCGCCGAAATGCACGTTCAGCACCTGCAGCCCGGTGGAGGACCGCAGCCTGAAGGCGAAGCTCCAGCCCCCGTAGAGCACGGCGTTGCCCTCCAGCCTGTAGCGGGGGCCTTGAGGTTGGATCAGGTGTGGGCCCTTCATGGTGATGGGGCTGGGGAAGTCCCCGCGGGGCTTATAAGATGAGAAGAGGGGTGGCTCCTCCGTGCCCTCTGCCCCCTTGCCCTCGGGCAGGTCCTCCAGGACCACCACGTCCACCTCTCTGGCATGGTACTTCCGAGCCAGCTCTTCCGGGCTTTGGTAGAACTTCCCATTGTACCAGACCTGCTCCACCGCCCAGTCCTGAGGGTTCATGCTGCTGTGGTCCAGGAGGAGCTCCAGGCCAGTGGGGTGCAAGAAGAAGCCTTCCACAAAGCGCTCCAAGATGAACCAGGTGCGGCGCTGGCCTGAGGCCAAGCCCCTAGGGGCCACGTCGGTGAAAGTCAGGCATCGGGTGTGGCAGTCCTGGAAGGAGAAGCCCGTGGTATCCAGGAAAAATCGGTGCAAGGGCCTGGTGGCCTCCTGCAGGGTGTGGCTCAGTAGGACATACTCCGCCGAGGAGATGGGCCTGGAGTTCCAGGACACCCGGTGCCCAGACCTGGGGGGCAGGTGGCGCATGTAGTGGGGCCATGGCAGGGGCCCCACGGCAAACTCTGTGATGTTGGGATGCTCCTGGGCTCCGAAGAAGATGACAACACGCGCCTCCCTCACTGGTCGCCTCTGACCGTGGTCCAGAAATTTCAGCACCTGATGCTTCTTGGGCAGCAGCATCTCAATTAGGAACACGGAGTTCTTGGCAATGGTTGATGCTCTGGAGGTCTCCAGCTTCAGGTCCTTCCGGGACCAGAGGAAGGTGTGCACGGTCTTAAGCTCCTCGGTGCTCAGGTCCGCAAACACCCTGGCCTGGCTGCGCAGGGTCCGGGATGAGTGGTTTGCCGTGGCCAGCGTCTGCAGCATCAGGACCACAGCCATGGCCCAGCCGAGGGCCAGGCTCTCTTGCCTCATGGCTCTAGAATGTGGGAGAGATGAACTTAATTGTCTTATGGGAAGACATGGGTTTCCACTAGGCTTGCACCATAGTTTCCCTACATACACAGCTTCCTCCCATGGCCACCACGCCAACCAGAGACCATTCTGGGACTCAGACCTGTGCTTTCCATTGATTTTAATTCCACACTCTCCTGGCTTGTCTGTAAGCCCTGCTTGGTCCTGTAGATTTTCTCACCTACATCAACTCTGCTTTTCCCTTATCTGTGCATTATCTCAGGTTGGCTGCATCTCCACCTTTAGGGTGACTCAGCCAGGGCCTGTGACGCAGGGAACCCCTCCAAATGCGCTTCTTGTGTCCTGTGTCTAGACGAAAAAGGGGTGCAGTGATAAATCATAAACCCCTACCTGGTTAGGTTAAGGTGGGTAGCGATGGCCTGGGCCATGAAAGGTTTTTAAGCTTGCCCTGTCACTGCTGCTGTCCATCTAGGCTAACACACCTTTTAAATACCACAGTGACCCTCTTTTTCATCCCTCTGAGGTGTAGCCATCCTCAAGGGTGCGTGTCATCTTGTGGATTGAACGTTGGCCCTTGTTTTCTTGCATCTTGTCATCTTTCTCAACTCCCAATGTGTAACTGAGACTACAAACTGTCATTCTCAGGAGGACTTGAAATCCTGCTTCCTGTCACTCATCATTAGTTCTGGCTCAAATAAACTCTTATAAAAATTATCTATAGGTTTGGATATTTCTTATGTTAACATGGGCATTAATAGTAGAACTCTATTTTTGATACACCAGAATATTTTTCATTCTAAAATTTGAAATGCAGTGCAGAAGTTCAAAGGGTGAACTCTGGGGTCAGGCAGCCTGGGTTCAAGAGCTACATGTCCTGCCACTAAGACCAGCTGTGTGACCTTGGGCAATAGAATAATGTGTTTAGAACTTTGCTTACCTTCTAGGAAGCACTCAAGAATCCGTAGCTACTTTTCTTTGTTTAAAAAAACATTTTTTTAATTGATTTCAGAGAGGAAGAGAGAGATAGAAACAACAATGATGAGAATCATTGATTAGCTGCCTCCTGCACACCTCTCTAGGATCAAACCCACCACCCGGGCATACACCTGGACCAGGAATTGAACTATGACCTCCTGCTTCATAGGCCGACACTCAACCACTGAGCCAATTCTCAGGAGACGCTCAGTGGTATCAGAGGATTTTAAATGTCAGCAGCGTAGACGGATTTGACTGAGATTAGGCTGTAGACTATGGCTGAGTGAGGACCAGTTGGCCAGTGCTGCCCAGCTGCTTTGTGTGCTTGGTGGGGTGCTCAGGTTGTGGCCGATTGACCACCTGTGGCTCTTAGGAGGGCACTTCAGGGTGTGGCCATCTCAGGTGGTGATACAGGGAGATGTTCTTTTCCCTTTCATTTTGGGTGTGGGTGTGGTCAGGGCCTTCACTCATAGCCCATCCCCCAGAGCAGCCAATCAGTCCTTGTGCCTCATCCTGTCCCCCCTGGCCCTGGTGCAAGGCCAGAGACTCACCTGACTTTGTGCTGTCTAGTCTGAAGGAATGGGAGACACCGGGGCGCTGGGGGAAAGCCAGAGACTGCAGAAGGCTACGGGATGAACTCTTGTTTTACTATTACATTTTGGGTTAACCTCCTTTTAAAAATAGACTTTAATTTTTAGAGCAGTTCTAGGTTCACAGCAAAATTTAGCACAAGGTACAAAGACTCCCATCTGCCCCCTGCCCCCTACATGTATAATCTCCCCACCAGAGTGCTATCAACACTCCTCACCAGAGTGGTACATTTATTACAATCAGTGAACCTACATTGACACAACATTGACACATCATTAACACCCAAAGTCCATAGTTTACCTTAGGGTTCACTCTTGGTGCTGTATACTCCATGGTTTGGACAGATGTATACTGACATGTAACCGCCATTGCTAATCCTATGGAGTAGTTTCATTGCCCTAAAAATCCTCTGTGCTCAGCTACTCATCCCTCCTCACTCCCATCCCCCTGATCTTTTACCATAGCCATAATTTTTTGCCTTTTCCAGAATGTCATAAGTTCGAACTCACCAGTCTGCAGCCTTTTCAGACTGGCTTTGTTCTCCCAGGAGTAGGCATTCATGTTTCCAATGTCTTTTCTTGGCTGGGCCCCCATTTTTAGAACTGCTTATCCCCAAATGCCTTTCTGCACTGTAGAGGAGGGAGGTGACTTGGGTGTCTCGTTAAGCTTTTTCTCCCCAGCACAGTCCTTTGTGCGGTGTCCCAGCGGGCAGCCAGGTGCGGATTGTTGCATTGAAGCCATGGGAAGGGAGAATGTGGCAGCCAGTGGGCTCTGCTTCTCTCCACCTGAGAATAGCATCCATTTCTGAGCCTTTATCATCTTGCCTTCAGCTTTCCCCTTGCTTTCTGGGCCTCTCCAGTCTTCATTTCTCCTGGCCCTCACTCAAGGTCTCGCTTCCCTCCCCTCCCAGTCATCCACTTCTCCACTTTCCTGGTGGTCCACCAAAACGTACCTGTGTGTTCTGCTCCTCTCGCCTCCAAAGCCAGCCTTTGTCTGGGCTCTTTCTGGAGCTTTATGGCTCTGTTGGACCCGCCCTGGAGGGAGGGACAGGGTGAGGGCTGGGTCAAGCAAGGTGGGGACGAAAGTAGGGCTCAAGGGATTCCACAGTTGGCAGGGGCGATGGCCAAGAACAGGCATGGGGCTCTGCTGCCAGGGGGTCCTGTTGCCCCTACAAGTACCCAGATTTGGAAATGCCCAGATCCTCCACCACTTCAGTCATGGGGTTCATTTCTGTTTTTCCCAACACCTGGGTCCTAGTTGTCTGTTTCCTTTCATTCCTCCTGCCACAGGGCACCGTCCTTAAGAGCTGTCTATGGTGTCATACTCCCCGTTGGGAGCAATGTGAGCTGGGTGATGCCATAATTTATTAAAGTAAATGTTGAGTTTCAGATGCCAGAGATAGAGACAAGAGGAAATTTACCAGCAAGCAGTCTCAGCTGAAGTAGATAGACAAAGGTGGAGGCTGATTGAGTCGGACACCAACAACCAAAACAGGGAACCTGACCCACATTTAGGATGGGGAGCCAGAGCCAGAGCCAGAGCCAGAGCAGCACGGGGAGCATGAAGCCACTGAGCTAAGACTCTAGAGGAAGTCTTCTTCACATCCCGGAGACTCTGACAGAATGCAGAAGGAAGGGAGGGATTGGCTGGGGAGAGTCCTCAGGATGGCTGTGGCCAGGGCCCTGAGAAAGGAAGGGACAGGGGTTGGGGGGTGGGGGAGGCACCTGTGCAAGAAGTGGGCACAGTACTAAGGTGGCTTAGTTAGATGGCAAAGGCAATCTTGGCCTTGGAAGAAAGAACCATGAAGTCTTTCATCTCCTTAGTCACCAAGTCTTGAGTGCTTATTTTTTATTGTTATATGACTTTTATATTTATTTTGTTTTCTTTTTTATATTTTTATTGATGAGAGAGAGAGAGAGAGAGAGAGAGAGAGAGAGAGAGAGAGAGAGAGAGAGAGAGAAACATTGATGTGAGAGAACATCTATCTGTTGCCTCCCTATGTGCTCTGACTGGGCTCTGAACCTGCAACCTAGGTATGTGCCCTGATCAGGAATCAAACCAGCAATCTTTTGGTGTGCCAAGCCACCTGGCCAGGGTGGACTTTTGTATTTCTCATAATTAAGATCCTGCCACTTTCACTGCAAGTGATTTTAGTATTTATTGGCAGCTAGATAAAGGAAGGAGAAAATAGTTAACTTGATATTTATTTTCAATTCCAGAAGGCCCTTGGAGTCTCCAAGGAAGGCAATTAGCTTTAAATGCATAAAGGATGATTGATATAGTGACTTCACTTATGTCTTTCACCCTCAGTCATGGGGTCACCATAGAGACTTGAGGAGGTTTGCATATTAAGAGAGTTCTAGGAATGACCTGACATTGAGAAACGCAGCCTGTTTTTATTCTACAAAGGACATCTTAACCAAATGAATGAAGTGAGGACAGATTGGGAGAAGATACAAATAAAGATTAAAAAAGAAAGGAACCACACGCAAAGGTATGTAGTTTGGTCATTAGCTCACACCATACAGAAAAATTCACTCAAAATAGATCAAAGACCTAAATGACAAAACTATAAAACTCTTAGAAGAAAACATAGGGGTAAATCTTCTTGACTTTGGGTTTGGCAAAGTATTCTTAGCTATGGCCCAAAAGCACAAACAACCAAGGAAAAAACAGATAAATGAGACTCCTTTAAAATCATAAACTTTTGTACTTCAAAGGGCACCATCAAGAAAGTGAAAAGTCAACCTTCAGAATAGGAGAAGGCCATTCACAAATCATATATCTGATGAAGGAGTTGTCTACAGACTATAAAAGACCTCTTACAACTCAATAATAAAATGACAAATAATTCAATTAAAAATGGGCAAAGGATCTGAATAGATATTTCTCCAAACAAGACACAGAAATGGACATTAAGCACATGAAAAGATGCTCAATATTATTAGTCAGCAGGGAAGTACAAATAAAAATCACAGTGAGATAACTACTTCGCATCCACTAGGTTGGCTAGAATAAAAAAGTCAGATCACAAGTGCTGGTGAGGACGTGGAGAAATCAGAACCCTAATACATGCTGAGGGGACTGTAAATGGTGCAGGCACTTTGGAAAAACAGTCTGGCAGGTCCTCAAACAATTACATATAAAGTTACCACATGATCCAGTAGTCTTATTTCTAGGTCTATACCGAAGAAAAATGAAGACATGGTTCCACACAGAAACTTGAGCAGACATGCGCATAGCAGTATTATTCATAGTAGCCAGAAGGTAGAAACAATCCAAGTGTCCATTATGTATGTGATGAAGAGATAAAACAAAATGTAACAAGGAATGTCAGTTGGCATTAAAAAGAAATGGAGTAGTGATGCATGCTATAATGTGGACATGGCCTCAGTGAAAGAAGCCAGTTAAAAAGACCATGCCCTGGAGGGAGGGACAGGGTGAGGGCTGGGTCAAGCAAGGCGGGCCAGTGTGGTTCAGTGGTGAGAGTCCACCTACTAACCAGGAGGTCATGGTTTGATTCCCAGTCAGAGCACATGCCCTGGTTGTAGGCTTGATCCTCAGTGTGGGGCATGCAGGAAGCAGCCAATCAATGATTAGATTATACTATCTAATAAAAGAGTAATTTGCAAATTAACCATCACTCCACTATACCCATAAGCCTTGCCCACTAGCCAATTAGGAGCAAGTATGCACATTAACCCCAACCAAGGTGGCTGCAGCCACAGACAGAGCAGGAGGAAGGCTTGGGTTTCCCTGGTGATGGAGGAAGCCAAGCTTTTTGCACACCCTGGCCAGCCCAAGCCTCTGCTTAAGGCTACAAAGTTTCAATTATAGAAGAGAAATAAATTCCAACAAAAATGGTGGCAGCCACAGAGTTGGAGAGAGCAGGAGGCTAGGGTTGCCCCAAGTGATGGAGGAAGCCAGGCTTTCCACACAGCCTGGCCAGCCCAGGCCTCCACTTAAGGCTACAAAGTTTCAATTATAGAAGAGAAATAAATTCCAACAGAAATGGCTACCACCACAGACGGAGCAGAAGATTTGGCTCCTCTCCAGGCTACAAAGTTTCAATTGTGGAAGATAAATAAATCCCAGATACCAGAGCCTTCACTTGGGCCACTGGGGGTGTGGCTGGCGTGCAAACCACCACAGGCCCTGGCCGCCCAGGCTGCCTCATGCTCCACCCTGATCTGGGACACCCTTCAGGGCAAACCAGCTGGCCCCTACCCATACACCAAGCCTCTATCCTATCTAATAAAAGAGTAATATGCAGATTGACCATCACTCCAACACACAAGATGGCTGCCCCATGTGGTCAAAGATCCTGCCCCTATGTGGACAAAAGATGGCCACCACAAGATGACCAGCAGGAGAGGGCAGTTGGGAGGAACCAGGCCTGCAAGGGAGAGCAGTTGGGGGCAATCAAGCCTGCATGGGAGGGCAGTTAGGGGTGACCAGGCCTGCAGGGGAGGGCAGTTAGGGGCAAATAGACTGGCAGTGGAGCAGTTAGACATCAATCAGGCTGGCAGGGGAGTGGTTAGAGCGTGATCAGGCTGGCAGGCAGAAGCAGTTAGGGACAATCAGGAAGGCAGGCAGGAGAGCAGTTGGAAGCCAGCACTCCTGTATTGTGCGAGGGATCCCAGATTGGAGAGGGTGCATCCTGGTCTGAGGGACACTCCCACTTCCTCGTGCACGAATTTTGTGCACCAGGCCTCTAGTCATTGATGTTTCCCTCTCTCTCTCCCTCACCCTTCCTCTCTGAAATCAATAAAAGGAATTAAAAAAAAAAAGACCACATATTATGTAACTCCATTTAAATTAAATGTCCAGAATAGGCAAATCTATCAAGACAGAAAGTAGTTAGTGGTTGCTTAGGGTGGGGTTGGAGGTGAGAGGTGACAGCTAAAGAATATGGGGTGTCTTTTTGAGGTGATGAAAGGCCTCTAAAATTGCCTATGGAAAGGGTTGTGCACATTTGTGAGTATACTGAAATCCATGAATCATTCATTTTGCAGGTGAATTGTATGGTATATGAATGATAACTCAAGAAAGTTAATTTTTTTTAAAGTGAGAGATGGGGAATGTAAAGTACAGCATAGAAACATAATCAATAATATAGTGATAACTATGAATAATGTCAGGTGGGTATCAGATTTATAGGAGATTTCTTTGTAAGTTATGTAAATGTCTACTCACTGTTGTATTTCTAAAACTCATAATATTGTATGTCAGTGGTGACTGAAAAATTAAAACAATTTTTAAATGAAAATTGATTATGATTAAAGGAAAAAAATACAGAAATGAATATATAGAATGCACAGGAAGTCCCAAAAATCAGCTGGAATGAGGAAGCGATCCCAGTGAAAACATGAGTGAAGGATCTGCAGGCAACTTATAGACGAGGAAACCAACAGAACTTAAAGGACAGGAAGAGAGCTCAGAACCAGTGGTAATCAGGGCAATGCAAAGTACTCAACAATGAGATGACTTTTACAGGAATTTCTGGCTGGAATGAGAAAGCTGGATGAGACTCAATGTGGGCAGAGACTGGGGAAATGGGAGCCTCAGGCAGGACTTGGGGTGGGAGTTCTGCGGATGGCCCAGCAGTCAGTATCACCATCCACAGTGAGGAAGGGGGCAGTGAGAGTCGCAGGCCCTGCAGGACACCAACAGGCCTTGTTGTACGGCTGGAGGCCATCCGGTGTCTGTCCACCACCAGGAGTGGTAGTCAGTGCTCACGGTGGGGTGCTGTGCATCTGTGGACGCAAAGATGTGAATGACCATGCAGCAACTCACTGGAGTGGGTCTTAAGAAGGTAGGAGGAAAGAGGATGAATGAGAGAGCACAGTACCATCACACAAACTAGTCTGTCCACAAAGCCACTGGACACGTTTTCAAGAACAGATAGAAATGAAAGGATAGGGGAGAACCAAGATGGCGGCATAGGCAAAACACCTATCTTGCCGTCATACACAGCAATTTTAATACTACAACTTAACGAAAGAACAAACACCTTCCAGAATCACCAGAAAGCTGGCCGAGTGAAAATTCCACAAATAAAAGTGAAGATAAGACACTGTGACTCAGAGGCGCGGCGGCAAACAGCGTTGAAAGATTCGTGCGGAGAAAGGTTTGGAGTGCGCGCCGCGGAGAGGGTGGGCGGCTGAAAACCGGCCAGTTTTCTTGAACGGGGAGACAAAGGCGTCCCACTGGACTGTATCTCCAGCTCCGGGCGAAGTCCAGAGAACCCACTATCACACGGGGTGAAAACTGGACAGTGGGAGGGCACGCCGAAGCTCGGGTGCTGCCGGGTCTCCCGGCTTGTGGAGAAGGCAGCTTGCGCAAACAGCTCGGCTGCGTGACGGCGCAGAGAGCACACCGCGACTTGCCTCTCATTCGGAAAACCGTCAGACTGCTTTGTTTTACGACCCTGGGGGAGACATTGCGCATGCAGACTCATTTTGGGAAAGTCTGAATTCCCCGGCAACCGGCAGCCGGTGGAGCTCCGCAGCGGCTCTCTCTCAGAGGTGCTGGTGGCCATTGCCCCCGGCAAAAAGTCCCCAGGGCCACACAGGGCGGAGCTAATGCTGTCTGCTTGGCCGAGAGACTCCGCCCATCCAACCTGAGCACACCTGAGCTTCACAGACAATTGGCCTGGAGGTCAACCCTCCAAGTGCTAACAACGATTTACCTGAGCTTAACTTCAGCAAGACTGTGCAACCCATATCCACTTCAGGTAACTGGGGAGGCTGAGCCACTGTCCCTTGTAGGAAGTCTACCACAAAAAGCTAATTGACCAACTCAGGGAAGCAGCCACCATGCAGCAACATGGAAAGAAATCAGATGTGAAAGAAATGGAGGAAAAAAAACGACTGGACATGGAATTCAAAACCACGGTTATAGGGTTTTTTAAGAGGCTCCAACAAAAGGTCGAGGCCTATAAGGAAACAAGCAAGACCACAAAGGAAATGATCAAGACCAACATGGAAATGAATGAGTCCTACAAGGAAATGAAGGAGACCCTCAAGGATATAAAGGAGACTCTCAAGGATATGAAAAAGGACCAACCAGAAATTAAGCATACACTGACTGAAATAAAAAATATTATACCAAGACCTAAAAGTGCTCTGGAGCACCCCAAGAACCAAGTTAAAGATTTGAAATACAAAGAGGCAAAATCCACTCAGCTGAAAAAGCAAGAAACCAAAAGAATCCAAAAAATTGAAGATAGTGTAAGGGGTCTCTGGGACAACCTCAAGCATACCAACATCCGAATTATAGGGGTGCCAGAAAAAGAGAGAGAGCAAGACAATGAAAACTTATTTGAAGAAATAGTGACTGAAAACTTCCCACACCTGGTGAAAGAAATTGACTTAGGAGTCCAAGAAGTGCACCGAACCCCAATATATAGGAACCCTAAGGGGACCACACCAAGGCACATCATAATTAAAATGCCAAGAGCAAAAGACAAAGAGAGAATAATAAAAGTAGCAAGAGAGAAACAGTTGGTTACCTATAAGGGAGCACCCATATGATTGTCAGCGGATTTCTCAACAGAAACGATGCAGGCCAGACGGGAGTGGCAAGAAATATTCAAAGTGATGAACAGCAAGAATCTACAACCAAGATTACTCTATCCAGCAAAGCTATCATTCAGAATTGAAGGTCAGATGAAGTGCTTCGCAGATAAGAAAAAGCTAAAGGAGTTCATCACCACCAAACCAACATTATATGAAATGCTGAAGGAAATTCTTTAAGAAGAGGAAGAAGAAAAAGGTAAAAATATAAATTATGAACAACAAATACACATCTATCAACAAATGAACATATAAATCAAGTGAATTGATAGGCTGATGAACAGGATAAACTGGTGAATATAACAGAGACATGGACATTGAGAGGGAATGGACTGACAATTCTTGGGGAGAAAAGGGTTGTGGGAAGTGCAGCAAGAGACTGGACAAAAATCTTGCAACAATGGGAGAGGACATTGGGGAGGGGGAGGTGAGGGTGAAGGGTGGGATAGGTACAGGGTGGAGGGGAGCTATAGGGGGATAAAAAGGGGAAACAATGTAATTAATAAACTGAATAATAAAGATTAAAAAAAGAAATGAAAGGATAGACATTAATGAACACTATGAAAAAATATTTTTATTGCTTTTAGAGAGGAAGATAGAGGGATAGAGATCAACACCAATGATGAGAGAGAATCATTGATAAGCTGCCTCCTGCACGTCCTCATTGGGAATTGAGCCCACAACCCAGGCATGTGCCCTTGGCCAGAATGGAGCCTGGGACCCTTCAGTACACAGGCTGATGCTCTATCCACTGAGTTAAACTGGCTAGGGCTAATTTACACTTTAGAATGATTTCCTGGAAGAGTGGGTGGGGGCCCGCGCGCGCGCACACACACACAAACACACACACACACACACACACACCCCAAAATGACAAGAGAGAGGCCCTTATGGCCAGTGATGGTGAAGTCCATGCACTGAGGCCCATGGCTAACTCTGTTTGGCAGTGGCTGTTCATGCACAGTCGCTGAAAGGCCTGAGGAGAAGGGCTGAGTGGCTGTGGGTCACCACCCAGGGCAGGTGGCCTGGGAGTGGGGACACTGCTGGTCACATAGCTGGAGGGTGCCGGGTGGTGAGGGCCAGCAGTGCTCCGTGTGCCGGCGGCGAGCACGAAATCTACTTTTTAAGTGAAGGGGTGCATAAACATACAGAGCAGTTGTTCTCAACCTTCCTGAAGTCGAGACCCCTTAATACAGTTCCTCATATTGTGGTGACCTCCAAATATAAAATTATTCTCGTTGCTACTTCATAACTGTAATTTTGCTTCTGTTAATGAATCATAATGTAAATATCTGTGTTTTCCAATGGTCTTAGGCTCTACAGCAGCAGTTCTCAACCTGTAGGTCGCCTGAGACCATTGGAAAGCACAGATATTTACATTATTATTCATAACAGTAGCAAAATTCCAGTTACGAAGTAGCAATGAAAGTAATTTTATGGTTGGGGGGTCACCACAACATGAGGAACTGTATTGAAGGCTCACAGCATTAGGAGGGTTGAGAACCACTGGTATAGAAGGTAAATAATATCACAAGGCAGCGTGACATAGGTGCACCGTTGAGTTATGAGGAGGGTGCGTCCTGCAGGAGTTGGAAGGCGATGGCCCCCAACTGCGAGCCCCTCCCAGCCAGGGGCTCTGTCTCCCGGTATTAGACTCCCAGGGCTGCCCTAACAAAGGGGCCCCTTAAACAACAGAAATGGATTCTCTCATAGGTCTGGAGGCAGAAGTCTGACGTCAAGATGTCCACATGGCCGTGCTCCCTCTGAGGTCTCCGGCAAAGGGGGCGTGGGGAGAGTCCTTCCTTGCCCCTTTCAGCTTCTAGTGTTTCTGGCATCCCTTGGCACGCCTTGGTTCCTTAGATTGTAGATGCATCTCTCCAGTCTCTGCCCCATTGTCACCTGGTGCTGTCCCCTGTATGTCTGTACCTTTGTGTCCCTTTTCTTCTTATAAGGACATCAGTCATTGGATCAGGGCCCACCGACCCAGGTAGGACTTCTTTGTAACTAATTACATCTGCAATGACCCTATTTCCAAATAAGGGCACATTCTGAGATTCCAGGAAGGATGTGAATTTTGGGGGGACACTATTGAGTAAGCACACCCCCTTCTGTGAGCCCCACTTTGCAGATGCCTGGCCCTTGGCAAGCAAGGGTATTCAGGGGCCTGTGCTCTGGGTCTGCTGCCACACTGAGGGCTCCATAGAGGGGAGGACAGGGGTGAGCAATGCCAGGAGCTGAGATGGGTAATGTGTTCCCAGGACCAGGAGCACGGTGGGGTCCTGGGCAGGCTCGGGTGGTGCTGAGGAAGGCAGAGTGGAAGAGGTGTCTTTAGAGAGAGGAACCCCTCTGGGCACTTCTGTAGAGATGCAGGTGGAGAGGAGGGACTTGAGGGAAGCCAAGGGACTTTGGGAAAAGGAAGCCTTTAAGAATGACCCTGAAGACACTGAGACAAATGTAGCATTTGGGCAGACATGCTGGGTGAAGCCATTGTTTTTGACTCAACCACCCACTCTTTCCCCAACTCACCACCCTCATGTTTGGCCTCTGGTCCTCCTTATTGTAGGTGACCTTGATTTCTGAGGTGCGGTTCCTTCCTTCTTGGGGTTAATGATTAGTGGTGGTTACAGATAACACCTGGGCAAAGATTGTGTCCTGTAGCTTCGGGGCTGCCTGCCTTTCTTAAAGGAGCAGAACCAGTGGCCTTGGGGGTGAAGATGTTGTACCCAACAGGCAAGATGTCCAGTCTTGGTCAGGGACAGCGTAATGTGTAAAGACAGATTCAATGTTGGGGGTTACTGTCCAGAGACCGCAGCTTACAGCTTTCCCATTGCTAAATTTTGATATTTTGTTTTCAGAAAGTCACACCAAACCAGAGGCAATTGGAATAATCTGGAAAGTGGGATTATTTTCATGGAACCATGGGAAAGAAAGACTCCCACAGGTGCCAGCGCTGAGGCCCCCTGGGGGTGGGTCAGAGAAATGCCTCAATTAAATCTCCAGGCTGAAGAAGCCAGATTTCATCTTTGATGAGTAAAGACTGGTTTACAAAGAGAAAACTCCCACCGTTTTCCACATACAGTCCTGAGGGGCCCTGGCACTATGGATGCTTTGAGTCCAACAACTTTTTGTTACGGGACTGTCCTTTTGTGCATCCTGGGAAGTTTAGCAGCATGCCTGGCCTCTACCCACTGGATGCCAGCAATATCCCACACCTCGTACAGTGGCACATTTCATTCTTTTTATGGCTGAGTAATGTTCCATTGCATATATGCACCATTTAAAAACATGGTATTTAAATTGATTTTAGAGAGAGAGAGGAAGGGAGAGGGAGAAAGACATAGAAACATTAATGACAGAGAACATCGATCGACTGCCTTCTATATGCCCCCCACTGGGGATCAGGCCCAAAACCCGGGAATCAAATCGGCGTCCTCTTGGTACCTGGGTTAATACTCAACCATTAGACCACTCTAGCCGGGTGCAATACTTATTCTTTATACTTTCATCTACTGATGACACTTAGGTTGCTTCTGTATCTTAGCTACTGTAAATAATGCTGCAATGAACATAAAGGTGAATGCATGTATCTTTTTGAGTTAGTGTTTTTGTTTGCTTCAGAAGTGGAATTGTTAGGTGGTATGGCAGCTCTACTTTTACTTTTTTGAGGAATCTCCATACTGTTTTCCATAGTGGTTGTACCATTTATAATCCCATCAACAGTGCACGAGAGTTTCCTTTCTCCACATCCTCCTTAGCACGTATTTGTTGATTTTTGGGTCAGAGTCATTAGGATTGGTGGTTCACAAGGCTGTTCCTTCTACTGCTTCCTAGAAGGCAGGGACTGTATCTTAATTTCTTCAAACATACAGAGACCAGTACAGTGCCTGGCAGAGTGTGGGTGCTAATGTCTTGCTTTTAGAGTAAACGAATGAACAGATTGTGTAGAGGTAGGTGGAAGAGATGCTAGGAATCCAGATGTCAAAAACATTTTGATTAATTGGTGGGTGGCATTCTAAGAAAAAACCCACATGCTTGATAGCAAGACTTCAACCAGTTTTACCCCAACTTTATTTAATAGGCTTATACAATTGTGTAAATTTAGGGTGTGGAATGTGCTGGTCTGATACACTTACATATTGCAATATGATTACTTCTGTAGCATTGGCTAACACCTCCATAAAATCATATAATTACCATTTCTTTTTTATGATGAGAACATTTAAGATGTATTCTCTGCCTGCCCACTGTGGACTAGTGGTTGAGCATCAACCTATGAACCAGGAGGTCACAGTTTGATTCCTGGCCAGGGCATGTGCCTGGGTTGTGGGCTTGATCCCCAATAGGTGTTGTACAGGAGTCAGCTGATTGATGATTCTCTCTCATCATTGATGTTTCTATCTATCCCTCTCCCTTCCTCTCTGAAATAAATTAAAATATATTAAAAATTATTTTCATAGCAACTTTCATGTATATTGTACCATGTTATCATATAAAATCACAAAGCTGTGCATTGGACCCCAGAACTTATTCATGTCTAATTGGAAGTTTGTACTCTTTCATCACTGTCTCTCTATTCCCAGAGCCCCCAACCCTAGTAACCACCATTCTACTCTCTTTCCTATAAGTTTTAGTTTTTAAATTCCATATGTAAGTGATATCATACAGTATTTGTCTTTCTCTGTCTGACTTATTTCACTTTGCATGATGCTCTGAAGGTCCAGCTATGTGGTTACAAATGGCAGGATTTCCTTCTTTCTTATGGCGGAATAAAATTCCAATGCACATACCACATTTAAGGCTTCCATACCTTGGCTATTGTGAATTATGCTGCAATAAACATGGAAATGCGGATATCTCCTTGAGATACTGTTTTCATTTACTTTGGAAATATACTCAGAAGTGAGATTGCTGAGTCATAAAGTAGTTCTATTTTTAATTTTTTGAGGACCTCCCATACTGTTTCCATAATGGCTGCATTAATTTACATTCCCATTAACAATGAGGGTTCCCCTTTCTCCACATTTTCATCAACACTTATTTCTTACCTTTTTTATAATAGCCATTCCAACAGGTGTGAGGTGATATCTCATTGTGGTTTTGATTTGCATTTTCCTGATGATTCCTGATGTTGAGCACCTTTTCATATACCTGTTGGCTGGTTGTACTATATCTTCTCTGGAAAAATGTTTATTTAGTTTCTCTGACCATTTTTAAATCTATTTAAATGTCTATCTAGTTTCTCTGTTGTTGTTTTTTGTTGTTGTTGTTGTTGAGTTGTGTAACTTCTTTACATGTTTTCAATAATTAACCCCTTATCAGATATGTGATTTGCAAATATTTTTTTCCCTTCTGTAAGGTGCACTGTTGTTTCTTTTGCTGTGCAGCCTTGTAGTTTAATGTAGCCCTTCAGTGAGGTCTCTATTACGATGGCCACATAGCTGGGGTATTGGCTGACAAACGGGGCAAGAGTCTTTCTATGGTATCTCAGGCCACTGAGGGCAAGGACAGCTGAGAGTGGTGTGGGTTAGCTCGGCTGCAGGACGAAGGGCCTGTGTGGTCTCCAGGCCCCACATTCAGAAGGGCCTCAGTTTAATGCTCTAGTACCACTGTCTTTAAGTTCTTAACTTCTGAACAAGGGACTGCACATTATCATCATTTTATGCTGGGCTCTGCAATTGATACAGCTGGTCTTGGCTTTAGAAGGTCAAGCAAGGAGAGATACGGCAAGGGGACAGGAAGGAGGGCAGTCAAGCCAACCCAAAGCAGGGAGTGACGGTAGAAGAGAAGGGCTGATAACATTAAGGGGTGAGGCTGAATTGCAGGGGGACCTAGGTTAGGGATCAGAAGAGAGACTGCAGGCAGGTTGGAGGCAGCAGCAGAAAGTAATAGGTAACTGAGGCCAAAGTCTCAGATGCCTGATTCTGGCCACAGCCCTGCCACCTCCTCTTCCTTGTTTACAGTTGGATCTTTCAGCCCCGTGCCCTGTACCAAAGACTGCTGCACCTGGACTGGCCTCTCTGAGAGCAAATGCCCACTTACTTTTCCAGAGCCACGTCTGGAGGGAGGTTGGGGACATTTGCATGATCAGGCACCAGAAGGCAGGAAGCCCTGGGGCTGTCTGCAACCAGCACCACGAAATGCAAAAACACCCAAGCCTCTGAAGTTGTGCCTGGGGAGCTTCTTGTCCAGCTTAAGTTGTTGTTGTTGTTCATCCTAATCCTCATCATCAGCAGCATCATCATCATTTTTTTTGCTAAAAGCTGTGGGGTTTTTATAAATAGCAAGAAAGAGAAGACATATATTATCACATATCATCCACATCAGTGGAGGGCTGGATGAGGCCCAGGCAAGCAGCTCAGATAACAGCCGAAGGAAGAATCAAGACCTTAGGCCCGGGTGGGGCTGGGCTTCAAGAGCCTTGATTCCGCTGGATCAGCACCAGGCTCCACATGGCAGCTTCCACCCTGTTCTGTTTCATTTGCTCCCCACTAGGATTCGGTACAGTCTTGATTTACAAGTTTCCACCCCTATGAGCTGTGCCTTGTGTTTTTGTCAAAGAGGGGTGACTGTTGTGGGGCGACTTCCACCACCAGTTGCAAATGACCACAGAGGCGGTTAAGTTGGAAATAAAATAAATAAAGCAAACAAGTTAAAGACCCTTGGAGTCTGAGTCTCTCCTTTTGCTTCCCTAGCTAACCTGCCAGGACAGTCTCTCTTTCAGTGCCCCTGCTTCTACAGTAGGCACACTAATTCCTTCCCATTTGCTTCCTACCCTTTCTTTCCTTTCTCTGTTCCCACATGCACAAACCCTCACACTTTCAAATTAGCCTTCAAACCTTCTTTTTATGTCCTTCAAAAATGCATAACCATGCCTCAAACCTTCCATTAAGTATTTCTAAACATGTTTCAGTATTGTAAAGGCAGAGAGGATAGAACTTCCAGCTACTTCAAACTGCCACATTCTTCCTAGAGATAAAGATCTCAGTTTCTGATAAGCCTGAAAAAGGGAATGGGGGAATTTCTAGCTGCTGCCTTTAAGCGCCCTAACAGAACATGGTGAAAAGTGTCCAAGAAGTTGCCATGGGTTCTTGGGTCTCATTGGGGTGCAGGGGTCATAAGGGAATTTCTCTTCTCACAGCCACCATATCCAGCTACTCAAAACAACTCCTGGAGGGGGATGGGTGCTAGGTGGGCAGAGGCAGGAAGCATAGCTTGGGTCCCAGGTGGCAAATGGAGGGAGAAGGCTGCAGTCCTTCGCCCTCTTTTCCCACTGGAGAAAAGCGATTGCCTCTTGCCAACAAAGGTGGCATGAGGGGGGGCGGGGAGGAACCGGTGGCCCTTACACTGCAATCAGACTCCCTGACCTCTCTGAAGAGTCCCTCTGCTTGAGTGTGTTCCCATTAAAAAGTACTGATTTTAAAACTGATAACTTAAGAATTGCCACACACAAAAAAAGAACAAGTGGCCTACAGAACATTTCCTTTTCTTCTAAAGGTTTTACAATGTATTGCAGTCATTAACCATATTAAACTCAAATGGCCAATTGAGACAAACAGTTCTGACACTGTTCCTCCACTACTGATTAAGT
Organism: Antrozous pallidus; assembly: GCA_027563665.1. NCBI lineage: Eukaryota > Metazoa > Chordata > Mammalia > Chiroptera > Vespertilionidae > Antrozous > Antrozous pallidus. The sequence goes on from CM050521.1 coordinate 5,878,481, forward strand.
TAACTTTAGAACTTGGTCCCTGTTTGAGGTGGGGCACAGACCCTCATCCACAAACCTTGCAGGGGCTTGAATTCTCACCCCTCCTGAGGGAAGTCTCCTACCCCCACGGCTGCTTCGCCTCCCACGCACAACTCACACCAGGACCCAGGTGGCAGACAGAGACTCGGCCAGCAATAGCTGCTCTATATCTAAATTCAGTCTATTACCAGGAATGCTCAGGACCTACTCAAAAATGCAAATATTCCTTTCCACTAGTATTTACAGGGTAAACTAAGACTTCTGCTTGAGTATTAAAATTGACAGGAAAATAGTAATCAAGTTTTCAGACTAATTTAAATTGGCCAAGTGAAATAAGTGAACACTCAAGAAAATTTAAGTGTACTGGACAAAAAGCTTTTCCTAAAACATTAACTAAAATATCTATTAGTAGTTCATCTCACTGTAAAATTGCCTAACATCCAAAGAACCTAAAGCAGTAATATTTGTGTGCAAAAATTAAAATTTAAAATTACCAAGACTGCAATATAAAATTTCCAAAATCCCACATTAATCAAAAAGGGGGGGAGCAGTGGGTTAATATCATGTAAGGAAAAATATCCTGTAAGTAAAATACATCTAGAAAATTCTTACTCCAGTAAAGTAAATTTCATTTGTAAAACCAACTGCAGGACACCCATGAAAAAACACACATGGTGTCAAAATAAGCCAAAGGAAAATCATGTAGGCAAAAATTAAAAAGAATCCCAAGTCTATTTTGCAGAGAGGATCCCTTTGTTAACTTTTGGTCGAGAATGTGTTTGTGTATTTTCAGAGAACAACTCCAAGACCATGTGGATTACTGCGACTGTGAGGAACTGAGAGATCTGTTCCAGTTACGAGGATGGTCCAGAGATGGGGGACACTGACGACACCTTGCCATGCTAGCAGTTGGCAGCTGTGCATGTCTGCAGGCAGCCCAGGACCAAACCAGAGAGGATGGATCTTGCATTGCCACGATGTGTCCACCATCTGGATACCATTGCTGACATGTACACATAAAGAACTATTTGACACTGAAACTGGGACTCAGAACAGTTGGACATTGAAACTGACACTCAAACATTTTTTGTTCTTATACATTTATTTCTAGTATGCAAAGGCAAGATATTTTTGAAGAAAAGAAACAGGGGAGAGTGATTGATATAGAGGCAGGGTGGCCTTGAACAGGCTGTCAAGCTACAGGGGAAAGGCTTGGGTGGATGGGAGGTGAATGCCGGGGGAGATCAACTGAAGGACTTGTATGCATGCATATGAGCATAACCAATGAATGAAAGATACTGGGGCGGGGAGGGAGGTGGGTGGGGACATGAGCTGAGGGGTAGAGGAGGTTGGGGGGAGGATAATGGGGAGGGGGAAAAGGAAAACATGTACTACTATTAAATATAAGATATACTGCAAAAAAATCAATAAAAAAGAAAAAAAATTAAGTTTAAAAAGCTAGTTAAAAGTAAAAAAAGAAAGAACAAAAAAGAACTTGGTCCCTGTTTTAAACTTTTCCGACCACAATTGTTACTTTATCAAATTAATATATTGTGGGGCGACCTGCGAATGATGACCACCAGAAAGTCCAATTGGAAATTTAGGAAGCCTTTATTTCAAGCTCGAGTCCAGGCTCAAGTCTCCACTGACACAGCAGTGACCAGCAAGAGCCCCGAGCCCTTACAGCAAGCACTTTTTATCCCCAACACAGGGGGACTTGGCAGTTTGTGATTGAGTCAGCTCTTAACAAAAACTCAATTACATTACTTGCAGCTATGGAAAATTTCAGTTAAACAATAGGTTACAAAATCAAAGGTGGGTACATAAAGTTAGCTTGAAGTGAGAGAGAACCAAGATGGCGGCATAGGCAAACACCTATCTTGCCGTCATGCACAGCAATTTTAAAACTACAACTTAACAAAAGAACAAACACCACCCAGAATCACCGGAAAGCTGGCCGAGTGAAAATTCCACAAATAAAAGTGAAGATAAGACACTGTGACTCAGAGGAGCGGCGGCGGACAGCGTTGAAGATATGCACGGAAAGAGGTTTGGAGGAGCCACGCGCGCCAGTGGGTAGGGCAGGCAGTTGAAAACCAGCCAGTTTTCTTGAACGGGGGAGACAAAGACGTCCCACTGGACTGATTCTCCAGCTCTGGGCAAAGTCCAGGGAACCCACTATCATACGGGGTAAAAACTGGACAGTGGGAGGGCACACCGAAGCTCGGGTGCTGCAGGGGTCTGCCGGCTTGTGGAGAAGGCAAGCCTGTGTGGAGTGCATGTGAACTTGGGAACAGCGCAGCTGCGTGACCGTGACCAAGTAGAAAGCACTCTCGACTTGCTGTCTCATTCAGGAAACATTCAGACTGCTTTGTTTTACGACCCTGGGTGAGACCTTGGGCGTGCAGATTCATTTGGGGAGAGTCTGAATTCTCTGGCAGCATGGTGGAGCTTGGCAGCGGCTTTCTCTCAGAGGTGCTGGTGGCCATTGCCCCGGCACAGAGTCCCTGGGGCCACACAGGGCAGAGCTAACGCTGTCTGGTTGGCCCGGAGACTCCGCCCATCCAACCTGAGCACAGCTGAACTTCACAGACAATTGGCCTGGAGGTCAACCCCTCCAAGTGCTAACAACGATTAACCTGAGCTTAAATTCAGCAAGACTGTGCAACCCATATCCACCTCAGGTAACTGGGGAGGCCGAGCCACTGTCCCTTGTAGGACATCTACCACAAAAAGCTAATTGACCAACTCAGGGAAGCAGCCACCATGCAGAGACATGGAAAGAAATCAGATGTGAAAGAAATGGAGGAAAAAAAAAAGACTGGACATGGAATTCAAAACCACGGTTATAGGGCTTCTCAAGAGGATCCTAGAAAAGGTCGAGATCTATAAGGAAATAAGCAAGATCGGCAAGGAAATGAACGAGACCCTCAAGGATATGAACGAGACCTGCAAGGAAATGATCAAGACCAACGTGGAAATGAATGAGTCCTACAAGGAAATGAATGAGACCCTCAAGGATATGAAGGAGACTCTCAAGGATATAAAAAAGGACCAACAAGAAATTAAGCATACACTGACTGAAATAAGAAATATTATACAAAGACCTCAAAGTACTCTAGAGCAACCCAAGAACCTAGTTAAAGATTTGAAATACAAAGAGGTAAAATCCACCCAGCTGAAAAAGCAAGAAACCAAAAGAATCCAGATAATTGAAGATAGTGTAAGGGGCCTCTGGGACAACCTCAAGCATACCAACATCCGAATTATAGGGGTGCCAGAAAAAGAGAGAGAGCAAGACAATGAAAACCTATTTGAAGAAATAGTGACTGAAAACTTCCCACACCTGGTGAAAGAGATTGACTTAGGAGTCCAAGAAGCACACCGAACCCCAATATATAGGAACCCTAAGAGGACCACACCAAGGCACATCATAATTAAAATGCCAAGAGCAAAAGACAAAGAGAGAATAATAAAAGCAGCAAGAGAAAAACAGTTAGTTACCTATAAGGGAGCACCCTTACAATTGTCAGCAGATTTCTCAAGAGAAATGATGCAGGCCAGATGGGAGTGGCAAGAAATATTGAAAATGATGAATAGCAAGAATCTACAACCAAGATTACTCTATCCAGCAAAGCTATCATTCAGAATTGAAGATCAGATAAAATGTTTTGCAGATAAGAAAGAGCTAAAGGAGTTCATCACCACCAAACCAATATTGTATGAAATGCTGAAAGATATTCTTTAAGAAGAGGATGAAGAAAAAGGTAAAAATATAAATTATGAACAACAAATACACATCTGTCAGCAAATGAATCTAAAAAGCAAGCGAATTAATAAGCTGATGAACAGGATAAACTGGTGAATGTAACAGAATCACGGACATAGAGAAGGAATGGACTGACAATTCTTGGGGAGAAAAGGGTTGTGGGAAGTGCAGCAAGAGACTGGACAAAAAACATACAACTATGGGAGAGGACATTGGAGGGGGGTGAGGGCAGAGGGTGGGTTTGGGTACCAGGTGGAGGGGAGCTATAGGGGAAAAAAGGGAACAATGAAATTAATAAACTGAACAATAAAGATTAAAAAAAAAGTTAGCTTGAAGCAATTCTGTTTGTGCAGCCTTGCAGTTACCTTAAGCAGGGTGTGCTAAAGGGGTCATTGTAAAGAAGAAGGGTAGGAGTTATTCTCTGCTAAAGCGTATCAAACCACACTTCTAGCTGTGAGCCACCTGCGAGGCCCAGTTTTCATGGCCAGGGTCTGTCCTGGCAGTGTCCTTGTGCCAGAACAATAAACATAGACAGAAATTTTGGTGGGCCAATTCCCCTCTGACAGAGAGTAAGCACCACTGGGAAAAAGGAATCCTAGTGGCCACTGGGGTGGTTTGCTACCCATCAGAGCACCCAGCCTTAAATAAGCCAAATGTGTCTTTTTCCCTTTTTCCCCTCATAGACATCCACATTTACATGAAGAAATAATTATACTTAGGCAGACAAACAAAATATCAAACAAACATACTCATGTTTCTGTAAAACAGAAATGGCATTCATGTTGGACAAAGGAAACAAGATTAATAGGCGCAACAAACAGGTAAATGCCCCATCCTACAACCTAGGGAGCTTCTTGAGTGCTCGTCCTGCCCCCCATAATGAGGGCGGGAGCAGGAGGGGCGGCACAGCCAACACCCTGGGGGAGGGGAAGATCTTGCAAATGCAGCCGCCACCGCTGCTGCTGCTGCTCTTGAAGGAAAAAAAAAAAAAGCTTAAAACCTCTCCCGGAGTCCTCCAAAGACTGTGAGGGGAAAGTCATCCTGCACTCTGGCGTTGACCTGGGAAAAAAAAGAGTGCTTAGTTGGGGAGGGGCAGGTTACACATACAAGGTTGTTTCAGGAGAGGTGAAATCCTGTAAGGAATCTTGATAAAAAGATCAGTAATCCAGTTGCACAGTCAAAGGCCAAACAGGAAGGAAAGAACCATTCAATGTCCTCTAAGAGGATTTCAACAAACCAAAAAACTTTGACAAATTAAAACCTAATAAATGATACACACTGGGCCCAATTATGACAACACCAAACAAAAAGTCCTGACACAGGAGAACACCAAGATGGCAGCATAGGTAAACACCTATTGTTCTGCCCCGAGCAACGATTTAAGAACTACAACATAACAACAGAACAGACAGCACCCAGAATCGCCAGAAAGCTGGCTGAGTGAAAACTCCACAAATAAGAGTAAAGGTGGGAGATTGAGACTTAGAGGAGCGGCGGGAGCGCAGCCTTGAAGACAGAAACAGGTTAGGAGCCGTCCTGGTCGCGCGCGCGGGCTGGGGCTGGAGCAGCAACCCCGGCCGGATTTCGCCAACGGGGAGGGCGGAGAGGTCCCACTGCATGGATTCCCCAGCGCCAGGCAAGGTCAGAGAACTGGGGTACGTGGAGACGTCCTGCTGCACAGATTCCCCAGAGCCAGGCAAGGTCCGAGGTCCGGGGGACGCACCCTGGAAATGGGGCACGGCAGAGGCTCCTAGTCTGTGAGAGACCTGGAGGCGGGGAAAAGAAGTTTCCATGCAAGGGTCACGCAAACCCGCGACTTGCCCCCTGGAAACTTGTCTCCTGGTTCCAGAAACCATCTATTTTACAACCCTGGGCTAGACTTTTGGTGTGCAGACACATTTGGGGAAAGGCAGAATTGTCTGGCAAGGGGAAGACACTGGCGGCTTTCTCTTGGAGGTGCCTGCAGCCATCCCCACCCGCGCGCGCGCGAGCTCCGCATAGGACGTAGCTGACACTGAGGCTGCCTGCTCAGCTCAGAGACTCCGCCCATCTAACCTGAACACAGTCTCCCTTCACAGCCAATTGGCCTGGAGGTCAAACCCTCCTAGGGCTAACAACAACAAGCTGGGTTTAAATTCAAAAATACTGAATACAACCCATAAAGGACTGCAGTAAGAGTACCCACCTCAGGTAACTGGGGAGGCTGAGCCACTGTCCCTTTGAGGATATCTACCACATAAAGCAGCCACCATGCAGAGATATGGAAAGAAATCAGGTGTGAAGAAATGGAGGAGAAAAGACGACAAGACATAGAGTTCAAAACCACGGTTATAAGGCTTTTCAAGAGACTCCTAGAAAAGGCCGATCAACTTAATGAGAATTACCAGGAAATAAACAAGACCAACCAGGAAATGAATGAGAATTACAAGGAAATGAATGAGACCCTCAAGAAAAGGAACAAGACCTCTGAGGCAATGAATGAGACCCTCACGAATATGAAAAAGGACCAACTAGAAATCAAGCATACACAGACTGAAATAAAAAATATTACACAAAGTCCTAAAAGCAGTCCAGAGGGCCACAAGAACCAAGTCAAAGATTTGAAATACAAAGAACCAAAATCCACTCAGCTGGAAAAGCAAGAAAAAAAAAGAATTCAGATAATTGAAGATAACGTAAGGGGCCTCTGGGACAACCTCAAGCATGCCAACGTCCGAATTATTGGGGTCCCAGAAAAAGAGAGAGAGCAAGTTAATGAAAACCTACTTGAAGAAATAGTGACTGAAAACTTCCCCGACCTGGTGAAAGAAACTGACTTAAAAGCCCATGAAGTACACAGAACCCCAAAATATAGGAATCTAAAGAGGTCCACACCAAGACATATCATAATTAAAATGCCAAGAGCAAAAGACAAAGAGAGAATATTCAAAGCAGCAAGAGAAAAACAGTTGGTTACCTACAGGGGAGCACCCATACGATTGTCAGCGGATTTCTCAACAGAAACAATGCAGGCCAGACGGGAGTGGCAAGAAATATTCAAAGTGATGAACAGTAAGAATCTACAACCAAGATTACTCTATCCAGCAAAGCTATCATTTAGAATTGAAGATCAGATAAAGTGCTTCGCAGATAAGAAAAAGCTAAAGGAGTTCATCACCACCAAACCAGCATTATATGAAATGCTGAAAGATACTCTCTAAGAATAGGAAGAAGAAAAAGGTAAAAATATAAATTATGAACAACAAATACACGTCTATCAACAAATGAACATAAAAATCAAGTGAATGATAGGCTGATGAACAAGATAAACTGGTGAATATAACAGAATCATGGACATAGAGAGGGAATGGACTGACAATTCTTGGGGAGAAAAGGGTTGTGGGAAGTGCAGCAAGAGACTGGACAAAAATCTTGCAACAATGGGAGAGGACATTGGGGAGGGGGAGGTGAGGGTGGAGGGTGGGATAGGTACAGGGCGGAGGGGAGCTATAGGGGGATAAAAAAGCGAAAACAATGTAATTAATAAACTGAACAATAAAGGGAAAATAAAAGTCCTGACACAACAACAAACACAAGACAAACAGTCCAGACACTACCAAGAGCTCCCTGGGAGGGAGGGAGATCCTCTGGCCCACCCAGTGGGGGTCCCTCTCTCCTCCTCCAGGAATCTCACACTCACACACCTGTCCTGGGTTGAGGACACCATCGTGTCCCTGGCCAGAGTCTGGAGGTTATGCTGCGTCCAGCCCTCTGACAGACTCTACCCTTGAGATCTCAACCTAGGTGCCTTACTTCCTGAAACCGGTCTTCCCTTTTTCAATAAATCTTTGTGGCTTTCACCTCCAGCTTTGATCCCTGGAAAGGACGAAGAGTCTCCAGCCTGCCAAGCGGGGTTCCCTCTCTCTTCCTCACAAATCTCGCTGGGACCTCCAAATGTTGTGGGGTGACTTCCATGACCAGTTGCAAATGCCCACAGAGGCAGTTAAGTTGGAAACAAGCAAACAAGGATTTATTGAAAAACTGGCCAGGACGGTCGGAGAGCACCACATGTGTGGAGACCCAACACTAAGGGCTATGCCGCTCCGGGTATAAGCGGTCCTTTTATAGGGTCTGAACCATAATTTTTCATTGTTTTAAATGCCGTGAACAGGCTGCAGGGTCATATCTGAGATAGGGAAATGCTTCTTATCTCTAACCATACATCCTGCTGGACATGGGAATGTAGTCCTATTGCAAAAGCTGAAGGTACAGCTAAACTCTTGGTGCCACTGAGTCAACAAGAATTACTCCTTTACGGTTCTGGGGTCCTCAAATAGATTTATGTGAACTTTTAGGGCTCAGTCTGGAAGCTAAAGTAACTAACCTTTTGCTTTAAGCAAGCAAGTATAAACACCAGCTAGAATAGCAGGATCAAGTTTCACACTGCAGTTTTATCGGAGATGAATGCTACCATATTTCAGTGACCCTGCTGGCAGGGAATCTAAAGGAGGTGATGCTTAAGGGATAAACAGAGGCCACTGGTCAGCTCTTCTCTACATTTAGGAGGGTCCTTTTCAGCACCTGGCCACTCACAGAGGCACAGGCACTGCTGCACCAGAAACGCTGTGCATGTGGTCTTGCTGAAGTCCTAAAGATGACTGTGCAATTGGCATCGTCCCCATGGCTGCACAGTGCTTCAGTGGCAGAATCAGGATCTGTACCCGGGTCTCTCTGGTCCCCCATCCTGTAGCCATCTCTGCTTCTATGTGAGGGGAGAGTGTACAGCTTCCTCTACAAAAGCCGAGTCCCGAGCCCCCTTTATCGCTATAGGCAGCCCTTCAAAGTCAGTTTCTGGAAAGGAGGTTTGGTGTCTATGCAGGATGGTGCATGAGAAAAAGGCCCACTCTGCTAGTAGAAGGTGCCCATACCTTTGCGTATATGTATCTATAAAAAAAATCTTCAAATATTTGCCAGCTTGAGAAACATTCAAACCTCTAGAGAATTTTTATGAGTTTATTTGAGCCAAACTGTTGACAATTGCCAGGAAGCCAAATCTTAATTGCTTGAGATAATTCTCCAGGGAATGGCAGCTTTGCACCTTATTTTATACATTAAAATTAAAAGAGAAGAGGAAAGTGAGTTACATGAAGCCACCATGCAGGCTTCCTTGAGCTAGTCAGGTTAGCATGTGGCCCCTCTTTGTCCACATATTATACCTTGAGTATATCTTTTACCATCTCAGTGACAAAATAACTTATCCTAGAAGGCAGGGCCCAAGTCTCAAATACTAGCTCTTGATTGTGATCCTGAGGAGGCAATCAAGATGGCAGCATAGGTAAAGACCTATTGTGCTGCTCCGTTCAACAATTCAAAAACTACAACATAACAACAAAACAAACATCATCCACAACCACCGGAAAGCTGGCTGAGTGAAAACTCCACAAATAAAAGTAAAGGTGGGACACTGAGACTCAGAAGAGCGGTGGAGCGCAGCCTTGAAGATACGCACGGAAACAGAGGTTAGGAGCCGTGGCCACGCGCATGGACTGTAGGGCTGGCAGCAGCAATCCCAGCTGGATTTCTCCAATGGGGAGGGCGAAGACATCCCACTGCACAGATTCCCCAGTGCCAGGCGAGGTCCAAGGTCCGGGGTACGCACCCTAAAAGCCAGGCGTGGCAGAGGTCTCCTAGTCTGAGGAGAATCCGGGTTGCTTGAAACAGCAGCTTGCGTGCTTAATGTGTGCGACAGAACAGATGTGCGACTTGCCACTTGGTCCCGGAGACCACTGGACTGCTTTGTTTTACAACCCTGGGTGAGACTTTGGGTGTGCAAACTCATTTGGGGAGAGTCAGAGTTGTCTAGCAAGGTGTAGAAACTAGCAGCCTTCTCTTGGAGGTGCCTGCAACCATTACCACTCAACAGAGACCCATGGGCCGCATAGGACGTAGCTGATGCTGACGCTGCGTGCTCAGCTCAGAGACTCCGCCCATCTAGTCTCCCTTCACAGCCAATTGGTCTGGAGGCCAAACCATCCTAGGGCTAACAACAACAAGCTGGGCTTAAATTCAAAAATACTGTAACAACCCATAAAGGATTGCAGTAAGAGTACGCACCTCAGGTAACTGGGGAGGCTGAGCCATTGTCCCTTAGAGGATATCTACCACATAAAGCAGCCACCATGCAGAGACATGGAAAGAAATCAGGTGTGAAAGAAATGGAGGAAAAAGACAACTAGATATAGAGTTCAAAACTATGGTTATAAGGCTTTTCAAGAGGCTCCTAGAAAAGGCCGATGAACTTAATGAGAACTACGAGGAAATGAACAAGACTTACAAGGAAATGAATGAGACCTACAAGGAAATGAATGAGACTTACAAGGAAATGAATGAGACCTACAAGGAAATGAACAAGACCTATGAGGATATGAACGAGACCCTCACGGATATGAAAAAGGACCAACTAGAAATTAAGCATACACTGACTGAAATAAAAAATATTACACAAAGTCCTAAAAGCAGTCCAGAGGGCCACAAGAACCAAGTCAAATATTTGAAATACAAAGAAGCAAAATCCACTCAGCTGGAAAAGCAAGAAACAAAAAGAATTCAGATAATTGAAGATAATGTAAGGGGCCTCTGGGACAACCTCAAGCATGCCAACATCCGAATTATTGGGGTCCCAGAAAAAGAGAGAGAGCAAGTTAATGAAAACCTACTTGAAGAAATAGTGACTGAAAACTTCCCACACCTGGTGAAAGAAACTGACTTAAAAGCCCAAGAAGTACACAGAACCCCAAAATATAGGAATCTAAAGAGGTCCACACCAAGACATATCATAATTAAAATGCCAAGAGCAAAAGATAAAGAGAGAATATTCAAAGCAGCAAGAGAAAAACAGTTGGTTACCTACAGGGGAGCACCCATACGATTGTCAGCGGATTTCTCAACAGAAACGATGCAGGCCAGACGGGAGTGGCAAGAAACATTCAAAGTGATGAACAGCAAGAATCTACAACCAAGATTACTCTACCCAGCAAGGCTATCATTCAGAATTGAAGATCAGATAAAGTGCTTTGCAGATAAGAAAAAGCTAAAGGAGTTCATCACTACCAAACCAATATTATATGAAATGCTGAAAGATATTCTTTAAAAAGAGGAAGAAGAAAAAGGTAAAAATATAAATTATGAACAACAAATACACATCTGTCAACAAATGAATCTAAAAATCAAGTGAATTAATAATCTGATTGATAGGTACCCTCCCCCCAACTGGTGGGCGGAGTTATGATGTAATTGACAGAGACATTGAGCCACCAATCAAGCACATACCAGAGTGCCCTGTGTCCCACCCCTTCCCATTCCGCCCAGGGCCCAACCTCTGCTTGTTCTGGCCCTTTAAAATGTGTCTCGGTGTGCCACGTGGCACCCTTTTCTCCCGGACTTTTCTCCCAGGCAGTCCGGGAAGAGGTCTGGCTGGGTCCCCTCTTTTCCCTTTCCCCTGGCCCCAGTCACAGGGAGTGGCTTCCCCGGCTCCATTCCCCCTGAGCCTGTGAACGCCCCCAGATACCCCCAATAAAGCCTGATTAATTCGTTCACTTATTCGGACTCCCTGCTTGCAGTTTCTCTCATGGCAGTGTAGAACCTTACACTGATGAACAGGATAAACTGGTGAATATAACAGAATCACGGACATAGAGAGGGAATGGACTGACAATTCTTGTGGAAAAAAGAGGTGTGGGAAGTGCAGCAAGAGACTGGACAAAAATCATGCAACTATGGGAGAGAACAGTGGAGGGGGGTGAGGGCAGAGGGTGGGATGGGTACAGGGTGGAGGGGATCTATAGGGGGATAAAAAGGGGGAACAATGTAATTAATAAACTGAACAATAAAGATAAAAAATTCCCTTAAAAATAAATAAAAATAAAATTATTGTGATAAAAAAATAAAATAAAATACTCGCTCTTTGGTAAGGATTTGACTTTTTTTTTTGCACTGAAATAGGTGTGTAATCTCTGATTTTAAGCTTGTGGATGAAAGGAGCCACATGCTGACCTGACCAGCTCAGGGGAGGCCTGTATGGCGGTCTTGCAAACTCAGAGACCTAAAGTAACCACAAAAGATGGTTTGAAAATTAAACAACTACAAACAGGTTATGGTGGGTAGTCATGGCCTGGGCCTGTATTTTCCCTGACAAGGATCAACTTAGATCTTTCCTGAGCCATTTGCCTTCTGCCTCTAGAATAACATATCTCTGAGATGTCTGGGAAACTTGTGGCTTTCCTTTTTCTGGAGCCCCTGGGACACAATTAAACGTGGTGGGCCACAAATGGATGGATGGATGCCACAAATTCCTTCATTATCATGTTAATTGTTCCTGCATTCACCTAATTTTACTTTTTATCCAATCCCAGGTGGAATTGCTTATTCCTCCTCCTAAATCCATCACCAATGAATTTCATGTCACCCACCTATGTCCCTCCTTTGATTGTGATGTGTAAATACAATTGTAACCTGCCATTCTGCCGAGCATTAACTCAATTTGTTGAGGTTCTGCTTCCCGGCATATGTCAACAGTCTTTGGCTCAAAATAAACTCACTAAAATTCTTTACAGTTTTCAATGGTTTTTTCGTTATCGAGCTATGGAGTCTGTCCAGGGTAAACCTGGACTCCACACACAGGAGACCTAATGCTCTCAGGCCCCATTCCGAGTGAGGGTCTCTGGGAGGGCAGGCGACCCGAGGGCCCCTCACCAGCCAGGGTTTGGCAGGGCACTGGAGGGGGACGCTGGGAGCTTCTGCTCAGGAGTAGTTACCTTTCTCATGACAGTGGGCTGGGGTCCCAGCGGGTTCCCCTGAGCGACGGTGCTGACTTGCTTGTCACCAGCACAATGGCCTCTGCCCAGCAGGAGCATGTGTGGCCCTTAACACGCTGCTTTTGCTTTGGACACTATTTGAGGATTCTAGAATTGCAGGAACAAACTGGCCAGTGTCCTCCCTGGCTTTGGAGATTTATGAGCACTCAGGGCAGAAAAGGCTTTAAAAAAATACATTTGTAATGATTTCAGAGAGGAAGGGAGAGATAGGAACATCAGTGATGAGAGAGAATAATTGATTGGTTGTCTCCTGCACGGCCCACACTGAGGAGCAAGCCCACAACTCAGGCATGTGCCCTGCCTGGGAATTGAATCCTGACCTCCTGGTTCACAGGTGGACAATCAGCCGCTGAGCCGCACTGGCCGGGCAGAGAAAGCTTTTTTTTTTTGGTGCCATGAGGCTCTGACACCTGCCCAGTGATACAGCAAGGTCATGGCTATGCTTCCCCTCTGTGGTCATGTGTAAACATAAGAAACATTCAAACCTGTAAATAATTTTTGTGAGTTTATTTGAGCCACGCTGATCACAATTACCAAGAAGCAAAATCTAAATGTATTGAGACAATGCTCCACAGAATGGCATTTCCCACTTAATTTTATACATTTCAGTTAAAAGAGAAGATGCAAGTGGGTTACTTGAAATCCATTGGTGATAGATAAGGGAGATGGGAGAAAGCAAAGGGGAGGGGAACTTCTGGAATTGGATGAAAAGTACAGTGACAATTAACATGGTAACAATAACAATGAGAGGATTTATGGTGTCCACCCTCGTGCATAGATTGTGCCTTGAAGGGTCTCGAGGAAGGGGAGTCACCTGCCTTTACTACTGTAGGTGCAAAAGACTAGCATTGTAGGTGCAAAAGACGATAGACAGGCTTAATTAAGGTAAAGACTGACCTTTGTCAGGGAAGATGCTAGTGTAGGACATATCTGCTATAAGCTGCTTTTAGTGAAAAAGTTTCATTTCATGGAGCAGGGAGGGAACTGGCAGAGGAGGGCAATGGGGGGTGGGAAAAGGTGGACATCAGTAAGTAATCACAACAATAAAAATTTAAAAAGTGTTCATTTCGGACAGTTTATGGTTTGTAGGTCTGAGTTTGCAAGGCCACCACGCAGGCCTTCCCCGAGCTTGTCAGGTTGGCACGTGGGCCCTGTTCATCCACACGTGAACGATACCATCTCCTGAAACCTCAAGGCTCAACTTTCAGTGCTTCTCTCTTACTTTTGCCTTCGGGTCTGGCCACATGCTCTGGTCGGAAGACGACTCGTCAATCTAGTTTCTGGGGCCGAACCTAATTGGCTTCCACAAATTCTATTCTGAGCACCCAAATCCAACCCCGGTCCCTTCAGGCCGCAAAAAGCACGCCCAGGGGTGGGCGAGGCTCATCTGAAGGATGTGGTGTCGCAGGGGAATTCCGTGGCACCTTCCATCCAGCAAGTGTTCCTTCCCAGGTAACAGAGTGACAGGAAAGCCTAATTCTATTCGGAACAGGCAAAGGGAAGCGGCGTTGCCCCAGGAGTCAGGGCGGGCTGGGTAATGTATAACGGGCCCTGCTCCCTGGGACACCCTCAGGTGAGAAGTAGGGAGATGCAGACACACCGGACCCAGTCCTGACGTCGGGGTTTGCCATCTACTCGGGGAGGTTAGGCAGTTACAAAGAACACGCAGGAAACGTCCCCTATTTGAGAAAGGGTTGTGGACACCGACGCGGGGCCCGTCTCCGGTGGGTGGGGTGGGGGTGACCGCACCCACCGCTGTGCGGGCTGAGCGGCGGTGCGAGGGGGGCCCGCTGGCCACGGGGGCTCCAGAAAGGGCGCGGAGGGGTTCCTGGGGTGGCCCTTGGAGGCGGGGATCAAGACACTGGGTGGGGACAGCCTGGTGGTGCGGGGCCCTTGGAGGCCACGTCTCTACTGGTCTAGGGGCTCCGACATCCCCCAGTCTGAGTTCAAGGCCAGGTGCGCGCGCATCAGGGCGTGCGCTCTCTGTTGGTCTGAGCACAGCGTCCTTCTCATTGGCTGTTAGAGGCAGATTGTCTATTGGCTGCGAGGATGCTCTAAGCCCGCCTTCCCTACTCTAGACTTCGAACAGCGCCACCTCCTGTCGCGGTAGCGTGGCTTCGGGCAGTTGGGAAGCCCTTCTGTCCCGGTTTTCTATTCACCCAGCGAATGTGGATGCCCGTCTGCCCACTGTGGGAGGCACTATGCCAGGGACTGACTTTCCCTGCATGGCAGGTGTCAGGCGGGGGGCAGTCCAGAGCCGCATCCGCAAGGTAGATGGTGACAGATACAGAGATAGCTGGCGCCTGCCTAGCCCCGCTAAGAGCCTGGCCGGAGGCAAAAGCCCTCCCCGCTCTAAACTGCTGTATTAAAGAAATACCGATACCCCCTTTTGGTGTGAGCCTCCCGGGCCCACCCTCGGACCAGAGGATTTAGCCGGGAGCGCAAGGTTAAAACCTCCTCCCATCGCCTGTATTCTGTGTGTGTTTTGTTTCCTGCATTACAGACCTTACAGTAGGGACAGACATATATCCCTTGGGGATATGGCACCACCCTTCTAAATTCATCTCCTCTGTGCGAGGCCTTCAAACCATGTCACTCTTTATGAATTCAGCAATGGAATAGGAGTTTGTACCTCGGGAGTATCTCTAGCTATTACATTGCTTTATTTCGTTCAGTCCTATGTCTAGCCTCGTCTTCTTTTACTGCATTTCCCATTTTATTTATTTATTTTATTTTTTAAATCTTTATTGTTTAGTTTATTAATTACATTGTTTCCCCTTTTTTATCCCCCTATAGCTCCCCTCCACTCTGTACCTATCCCACCCTCCTCCCTCCCCTCCCCTCCCCACTGTCCTCTCCCATTGTTGCAAGATTTTTGTCCAGTCTCTTGCTGTACTTCCCACAACCCTTTTCTCCCCAAGAATTGTCAGTCCATTCCCTCTCTATGTCCATGTTTTTGTTATATTCACCAGTTTATCCTGTTCATCAGTCTATCAATTCACTTGATTTTTATGTTCATTTGTTGATAGATGTGTGTTTGTTGTTCATAATTTATATTTTTACCTTTTCTTCTTTCTCTTCTTAAAGAATATCCTTCAGCATTTCATATAATATTGGTTTGGTGGTGATGAACTCCTTTAGCTTTTTCTTATCTGCAAAGCACTTTATCTGATCTTCAATTCTAAATGATAGCTTTGCTGGATAGAGTAATCTTGGTTGTAGATTCTTGCTGTTCATCACTTTGCATATTTCTTGCCACTTGTGTCTGGCCTGCATCGTTTCTGTTGAGAAATCCGCTGACAATCGTATGGGTGTTCCCCTGTAGGTAACCATCTGTTTTTCTCTTGCTGCTTTTAATATTCTCTCTTTGTCTTTTGCTCTTGGCATTTTAATTATGATATGTCTTGGTGTGGTCCTCTTTAGATTCCTATATTTTGGGGTTCTGTGTACTTCTTGGGCTTTTAAGTCAGTTTCTTTCACCAGGCAGGGGAAGTTTTCAGCCACTATTTCTTCAAGTAGGTTTTCAATACCTTGCTCTCTCTCTTTTTCTGGCACCCTAATAATTCGGATGTTGGCATGCTTGAGGTTGTCCCAGAGGCCCCTTACACTATCTTCAATTATCTGAATTCTTTTTGTTTCTTGCTTTTCCAGCGAGTGGATTTTGCTTCTTTGTATTTCAAATCTTTGACTTGGTTCTTGTGGCCCTCTGGACTGCTTTTAGAACTTTGTGTAATATTTTTTATTTCAGTCTGTGTATGCTTGATTTCTAGTTGGTCCTTTTTCATATCTGTGAGGGTCTCGTTCATATCCTCAGAGGTTTTGTTCATTTCCTTGAGGGT
Source organism: Antrozous pallidus (assembly GCA_027563665.1). NCBI lineage: Eukaryota > Metazoa > Chordata > Mammalia > Chiroptera > Vespertilionidae > Antrozous > Antrozous pallidus. The sequence continues at coordinate 5,894,959 of CM050521.1, forward strand.
CTCATTCATTTCCTTGTAAGTCTCATTCATTTCCTGGTTGGTCTTGTTTATTTCCTCGTAGTTGTCATTAAGTTCATCGGCCTTTTCTAGGAGCCTCTTGAAAAGCCTTATAACCGTGGTTTTGAACTCTATGTCTAGTCGTCTTTTTTCCTCCATTTCTTTCACACCTGATTTCTTTCCATGTCTCTTCATGGTGGCTGCTTTATGTGGTAGATGTCCTCTAAGGGTCAGTGGCACAGCCTCCCCAGTTACTTGAGGTAGGTACTCTTACTACAATCCTTTATGGGTTGTACAGTATTTTTGAATTTAAACCCAGCTTGTTGTTGTTAGCCCTAGGATGGTTTGGCCTCCAGGCCAATTGGCTCTGAAGGGAGACTGTGTTCAGGTTGGATGGGCGGAGTCTCTGAGCTGCACAGGCAACCTCAGTGTCAGCTATGTCCTACGCGGCGCTCGCATGTGCGGGTCTCTGTTGGATGGGGCTCGCTGCAGGCACCTCCAAGAGAAAGCCGCTAGTCTCTACACCTTGCCAGACAACTTCGCCTCTCCCCAAATGAGTCTGCACACCCAAAGTCTCGCCCAGGGTTGTAAAACAGGTGGTTTTCGGGACCAGGAGACAAGTTTCCAGGGAGCAAGTCGTGCGTCTGTGCTGTCGCACAGTTTATTTGCGTGCAAACTTCTTTTCTCAGCAACATGGTTTCTCTGCAGACTAGGAGACCTCTGCCACGCCTGGTTTCCAGGGTGCGTTCCCCGGACCTTGGACCTCACCTGGCTCTGGGGAATCTGTGTAGTGGGATGTCTCCGCCCTCCCCATTGGCGAAATCCATCTGGGGTTGCTGCTCCAGCCCTATAGCCCTCACATGGCCAGGACAGCTCCTAACCTGTTTCTGTCTTCAAGGCTGCGCTCCCGCTGCTCTTCTGAGTCTCAGTTTCCCACCTTTACTTTTATTTGTGGAGTTTTCACTCAGCCAGCTTTCTGGTGATTCTGGGTGGTGTTTATTTTGTTGTTATGTTGTAGTTTTTGACTTGTTGCTTGGGGCAGAACAATAGGTGTTTACCTATGCCGCCATCTTGGTTCTCCTCTCCAAACACACCCAGTTTAATCACCACTGCATTTCCCATTTTTTAAGGCTTTAAACATTTCTGGAACTAAGGGTACCCCCAATGTTGGTTTTATTTTCTTCTTGAAAATGCTGCTTGGCATATGAATTCCTTCTTTTATTAAGACTGTGCTCTCCAATTTTCAGGAATGCGTTTCCAGTTTGCTGAGGCTTCCCAACAGAGTGTCTGGCTGGGATGTGTCTGCATCAGTTCTGATACCGTAACAGGATACCCTGAACCCTATTCACAGTCCAAAACACAGGCTTTGCAACTTAGAGGAGGGGTCATTTAACTTTCCCTCTTAGATTTGGGTTATATTTTGAATTTTAAAGTCAGATTATAATCTGTGAACTCCTGCCCAGATCACTGCACCACTTCACTGAAATCTGCATTCCTGCTGTCATTAAGGTTTGTATAATGAATTTTTAGTTCTTTATTTTTATTTTTAGTTGTAAAATATAACATATATTCAAATGCACATTAAACATATAAGGTTGGTTGCATGATTAATTAGAAAACAAACATATATCTTTAAATAAAAAAGTAGCTTATAGTCTCAGAAGCACTCCCAATTACCTAATAATGACCTCTCCTCCTTTCTTTCTCACTCTGCAAGGAACCCATGTAATGGCTCATGTGAAAATCACTTACTTGCATTTCTTTAAACTAGTGTTTTGCCGTCTATGTATTCATTCTTAAAGGTTTTGCTTGTTTTGAATTTTACATGAATAAAATCCTACTGAAGGTATGTTTTCATGTCTTGCATATTTTGCTCAATTTAGTTGTGAGTAATATGTTGTGATGTAATGTTTTGTTTTGCTCTGGGAATTTGCAACAATTTATGTCCATTCTGCCAGAGGCTTGTTTCTGGGCATTAGGCTTGTTTGGGGGATTATGAACAATGTTTCTACCACCCTTTTTGTACATGTGAGCTGGTGACTTTGTGCCTCCGTGCATACTTTAGGTTGCAATGGGGCAGCCATAAGCTACATGTCTGTCTGACTAGTTCATGCATGTTTTTCTTTTCTTTTTTAAAAAAAGATATTTTATTGATTTTTTACAGAGAGGAAGGGAGAAGGATAGAGTTAGAAACATCGATGAGAGAGAAACATTGATCAGCTGCCTCCTGCAATACCCCCCACTAAGGATGTGCCTGCAACCAAAGTACATGACCTTGACTGGAATTGAACCTGGGACCCTTCAGCCTGCAGGCCAATGCTCTATCCACTGAGCCAAACAGGTTAGGGCCATGCATGTTTTTCAATGTGGTTCTTGTATGTGTCTTCCCAATGAATCAGCAGGCCTGTGTTGGCAAGATCCCTCAAAGAGCAGGTGGCATGGCACATGGGAGATATTAGTAGATATCCTATCTAATAAAAGAGTAAATGCTATCTAATAAAAGAGTAAATGCAAATTGACCATACCTTTGCTATGCTACCAGCCAATCAGGAGCAGGGAGCCTGGCTAGCAGGCATGGCCATCAGACGGGGGCATGGCCAGCAGACAGGGGGCATGGCCAGCAGACAGGGGCATGGCCACAGTGCCACATAAGCAAGCACCATGCTATAAGCTATGCCCACATGGTGCTTAAGGGTCGGCAAGATCCCTCCCTCCTTACAGTTACTGTTGACTGAGTCGTGACCTTTTGCGGTGACCTTGGGACAGTTAGGGGAATTTGATGCCATGAGATCCCCTCAAGAGGCTCGCATGTAGGTTGCTCTGATAGTTAGGCTGTGACTGAGGTGTGGGGTTTACCTGACGTGTGGGACATGCAAATGAGCGCCAGGGGCACCTTGGGTAATGAGCCCTCAGAATCCTGCCCAGGCGGAAGGACCAGCAGTGTGGAAGCCTCAGCTGGCCTCAGATAGCTGGTCCCCCACAGTCCCCGCCAGGCTTTGGGACCAGGGTCTGGTATGGAGAGCCCTTCATCCTGGGAAACAGGGTGGGGCCGGAAAGGCGGCCGCCCCCATGCCCTTCATGCACCGCACATTCGTGGGGAACCTGGCACTAAACCATTCTGCTTCTGGGTTGGCGTTTCCTGCGTAGCAGAGCAAGTCCTTCGCTGCGATCTATTGAAAGTCAGCCCTCCACACAAGGTTTTTTTGTTTTTTGTTTTTTTTTTTAAAGCAAAGAAAATATTAAAAAAAAAAAAAAAAAACTTGGAGATGATAAACTTGACGAGCGGTTTTCATTTAGGAATGGATATTATTGAAATTCTCCATGAAAGGATCTATTATTGAAGCCACCTTTGGAAATAGTATATCCTCTATAGATAATATTAAAAATATATCTAAATGTGCAATTCTTTGTCCAAAAAATGAGCATGTTCAAAAATTAAATGAAGAAATTTTGGATATACTCGATGGAGATTTTCACACCTATTTGAGTGATGATTCCATTGGCTCAACAGGTGAGCTGAAAAGGAAAAATTTCCCATTAAATTTCTTAATAGTATTACTCCTTCAGGAATGCCGTGTCATAAATTAAAATTGAAAGTGGGTGCAATCATCATGCTATTCAGAAATCTTAATAGTAAATGGGGTCTTTGTAATGGTACCAGATTTATTCTCAAAAGATTACTATCTAACATTATCGAAGCTCAAGTATTAAGAGGATCTGCAGAGGGAGAGGTTGTTCTGATTCCAAGAATTGATTTGTCCCCATCTGACATTGGCCTCCCATTTAAATTAATTTGACGACAGTTTCCCGGGATGCCAGCATTTGCAATGACTATTAATAAATCACAAGGACAAACTCTAGACAGAGTAGGAATATTCCTACCGGACCCGTTTTCACTCATGGTCAGTTGCTTTCTTTCGAGTTCGAAGAACATGTGATGTTAAAGTTAAAATTGTAAATACTTTATTCTAAGGAAAATTAGTCAAGCACTCTGAAAGTGTTTTCACTGTTAATGTGGTATACAGGGAGATATTAGGATAAGTTTTATCAGTCATTATTTGCATCAATGTTGTTTTTATATCATGAGTTTGTTATTGTTGTTATATAATTTTGTTATTATTTATTAATGAAATTATTTATTATTTTCATACATATTGTACTCATTACCTTTTATCTGTCACACTTTTATTATAGAGAAAGGGCAAATAGCACTATTAAAATATTTCCTCTAATTAATACCCTTTTAATGTGCACGAATTTCGTGCACCAGGCCACTAGTGTGTTTAATAATTCTATATAATAAAGAGATGATATGCAAATTAACCCTCAACCAGTAACATAGTCACAAGACAGCTGCCTGCACAGCGTGGACAGGGCAGCGGGGGTGGGGTGGGGTGGGTTCTAGCAGCCGGGAGGGGAGAGCAGTGGGTCTGCACTCCAGGACTTGGTGCTGTCACGCAGCATGCCGGCCATGCGGAGCGGGACTCCGGGACTCAGGGCTGTACCATGGTGTGGGAAGGAGTGGGGGGTTAGGGGGAAGGGGTCCTGGGTCTCGCATGATTTCGAGCGACGGGTCACTAGTGCATTAATAATTTTCAAAGAATTGAGTGAAAAAATTTAATTTTTTCTACTTTCTCCGGAAGAAAACTCTGTAACCACTAGGTGGCGGTGTTGCTCACATCTAGATGGCTTATATGGGGGAATTCAGATGTGGCATCAGGAATTTGAAATAAAATTCAATCTTGTTTCAATTCTGTCTTTGAATTCGTTAATCATTAAGTTTTTTTTTAGGGAAAAATAGAAAACGTTATTTTATGATTCTTCAACAGAAAAATAATTTACATAATGTCAAAATTATTTTATATATTTAGTTACACAATTGTTTCAAATGTGGGTAAATAGGTCTTTAACTGCAAAATTTCAGAGGCAGGATGTGCTTTTTCTTGATAAAAGTCTAGCTCAGTAAGAAGTTCCACATCGAGGACTCGGGCAACAAGGGCTTTCAATCTTCAGTCCAAACAGTTCCTGGTTTACTGGTCTGTGCAGTAAACTGTGCAGGGCAGCTCTCCACGTTGGTAGGTTAGTGAGGAATGATGAAGGATAGGATGTCCAGTCACTTCAGATGTCAGTGATGTACTCTTATTTTCAAAACTAGTCAGCGTCACAAAGTAGTGTGTTGGGATGGGAACATTACTGTTAAATACACATTCTGTAATTTCCCTTGGATCATCAAAGTTACCATTGTAGTTATAATCAAATACTAGTCCATTAACGACATTTACTCCATTTGTTTCTATGGCATGTTCTAGGAGAAGAACACTGTGGAAGTAATCCCATATTTTTTTGAATGCTTCATACATAGGAACCTAATTACTTATAATTAAAGCATCCTATTGACTATCAGAAGTCCTGTTGTATACAGGTGGATAGAGGAAGCCATGGGTGATATTCTTGTGTGGCAAACTGAAGGAACATTTTTGGCTTTCAGAAGGGGCAACCCTGACAGTCCTCAGACAGTCTGGGTAAGTGGGAGGAAGAGGTGAAGTGTCTTCTGGTTTGGGGACTGTATATGAGCTCCAAATGGGCATCTTGGTAGCTTTTCTAACTCCACTGACATATTCCCTGTAATAAAGGAGACAGTGTTCCTTGTTCTTCTGCAGAACCCTGGGCCTTCCACATGGCAAGTTTAGATTCTCTGTCGCTGTTATTTCATCCTGAGGGAGATTTATTATTTGATATATATTTGATTATATATTAGAATTTTTGGGTAGCTCAGTGCATAAACAATCTAGAGTATGCATGGCCGATGGAACAGTAAAGCCACAAATTGAGAACTTGGACACTTCTTCATGGGATGGCTCAGAAAAGGCACCTTCAGAAGATGGTTTAAGCTACCATGGGTGCCATTGTTTGGTGCTGGTTGGATGTGTAGAAGATCACACATTAGGTTATAGATTTTAATATGGTCAAATGGTACAACTTCAGTCTTCTCTTTAAAACTGAGTTCTTGTGCCAAAAAGATAGACTCTATGTCCTTAAACTTATTGTCAAAACCACGATCACCTAAGTCACTCATTTTATGGCCCAACTGGATGTAAATGAATGTCAAGTCAGTTTACCCTGCTGCTCAAAAGTGATCTTTTACTATCAGAATCTGGCAATCTCCTTTTTTGATTGCATCTGGTGGATCTAAGTCTCTTAGAGACCCAATTCCTCTGCCAGACCCTTCACAGCCCTCTCCCTGAGCCCCTATGGGCTCTGTCTCTTTGGGTGACCCTCCTCTTTCAAGCAGCCTCAGAGTCCTGGATCTTTGCTTTTCTCTTCTGTGGGAAATCAGATGTCATGCCACTCTGCCTTTTTTTTTTTTAATTTAAAATCTATTTGATTATTTGCAAATGCAGCTAAAGCCACAGGTTCCTGTTTTCTATGGGGAAAATGAATATGCAAACCTAGAGATGACTTTGAGAGGTTGACATAGAGATAGGAAAATAACGCCAAATTCATCTCTTTATCACTATTTGGTATCATTATAAATTGTCATTATAGTAAAACTGACATTTTCCCCTCATGTGTAGAGTTCTGTGAGATTTAATATATATATATATATATATGTCATGAAACCAACACCATGATTAGGAGAAGAACAATATTATTACCTTCAAAACGCTCCCTGTGCTAGTACTCCCTTTTTAGTCATGCCAAAATGTTGCTGTACAACATGGTGCTTATACTTAAAACACACACCACTCTGCTGCTTCCTTTGCCATAGAGTTTCTAATTTGAGTCACTCTTCTCCTTGGGCAATGGGTCATTTTTATTTAGCTATTTTCAAGATTTTTTTCTTTAGTCTTTAGCAGCTTGATTATGATATGTCTGGGCTTGCAGATTGTTGTGTTAGCCTTCTTCGGGTTCACTGAGCTATTGAGTTTGCAGGTTTATGTCTTTGCGAGTTTTCAATCTCATTTCTTCACACACAAACAAAAGCCATTGTTCTGGATATCTTTTATATGCCTCTCCAGATATTCTTTCCACCTTTCTCTGGCCTTCTCTGTCCCCCAAATGGGTGTCTCGCCTAGATCACATCACAAGGCTCTCTTGTCTTATGACTTCCTTCCTGTTGGGTTTGGCCAGTAGGAAACCTTAGCAAGATCTTAGAGGAGGGTAGTTTGGGCATTTACTTCCCAGGCTCCCTCACTGGCAGATTATGTCAGGCTGGCTGTGCTTTTTTGGGAAGCTCAGTGAAACACCACCGCCATCAGTTAGCTCTGTCCCTGACTGAAACACAGTAAGTACTTCCTTTCCTCACCTTTTGGCCCCAGGGGTGCTGATACCCTCCCTGACCTTGTTATGTCCGGATTTCATGATCCCCAAAGACCACCAGGGAGCCGAAATGGCTGCAATAGCATAGAACCTTTTCTTTATTCAAACCCGGGTTTGGCCCTCAACCTCTATCTGGCACAGCAGTGAGACAAGAGAGCGAGCCCAGCAAGAACAATAGGTTATAAAGGGTTGGTCATTAGGGTGGTCCCAGGGAAATGAAGTGGGTTACAGACATGGCCTTATTAGGTCAGGGTTTTTCAGCGGGGGTCTCACAGCACAAGAATCAGGAAGTGACCAGTACTTTGGTTATGCCTTATTAGGACCTAAGCCATGTCCTTGGGTTGCATTGGTCCGCTCAGGTTGTGGTTGGGGGAGTTAGGACATTCCTGGCACCTTTGTGGCCACTCCCAGCAGGGAGGAAGGGGAATTAGGCTGACCAGCCCCGAAAGATGGAAGATAGCTCTGCTTTGTCCTTTCATTCCTCCCTTGTCTTGGGACACCCGGCTCAATCATGAGACGGGCTGCATTTCTATTTCTTCTTCTATTGCTAGAGGCCGGTATTGGGCCTGTAAGACCATTAATTGAACTATCCCTATGTGTTCTTTTACAAATTGAACTAGTTTGTTAATAATACAAGGGCCGAAAGTTAACAACATTAATAGGATTACAAGGGGTCCGACAAGGGCAGAAATAAGAGTAGTTAACCATGGGGACCAATTAAACAGGGTTTCATACCAAGACTGAGACCGTTCTCTTTTTTAACTTCCACTTCTGCAATCCTTCTTTTATGAGGGCCATGGATTCTTTGACAACTCCAGAATGGTCAATAGAAAAACAATATTTTTCCCCTAGGGCTGCACATAAGCCCCCCTGCTGTATGAATAGTAAGTCCAATCCCCTCCTGTCTTGGAGCACCACTTCAGACAAGGAAGTGAGGGATTCTTGCAGGTGGGTGATGGATTTTTTTTTAAATCCTCTCTATGTCTAAGTCAATGGCTACTCTTAGGGCTCTATAGTTCTTGTCTTGTATGACAAGTGAAGATATCCCAGTTCCTGCCCCTGCTAGCACCAGCCCTAAGAGCGTGGCCAGAGTTAGGGCTGTAACAGGCTCTCTCTTACTTCGGGGGTTAGCAGAGCCTAATCTGTTAAGTATTTCCTCCCCTGAATGGTATACTAGCTTGGGGATAAGCTGGACAAGTACACAGAAGCCCTCCTCTCGGGAATTAAGGACCAAGAAGTGGACGCACGGGGTGAAGCCACTGGAACTGGCCCACCATGTATTCTCAGGGGGCAAAAGATATGCCGCCTCCCTGGGGGTAGCCAGGTTTTTGTTACAAAGATGTGACTGTTTAGAGGGTACGCTGCCTATGCAAGTTCCCTGCTCTGCTACCGCCTGGAGGGTTAGTCTTGTAGCAGTTTGCTGCCACCTGCAGGAGCTGGCAATCGGGGACAGAGTAAGCAAGACTTGGTTAAGTCGGTCCTAGAGGAGTTAACAATTCCCTATGACCATTCCAGGGTCCTCAGAGTACAACATTTTAAATTCTCTGCATTGATAAATTTGGAGTCCCCAAGTCTGTAATTATTAATGGCAAAGATTGTTTTGGATTCTTGTGTAGGCCCTGAGCATCCTTGGTGCTAGCTGTGGTTAGCCAAGTTTCTGTTTGTTGCCTTGGTTCTGATCTGGGCTGGTCCAAGTCTTTGTCTGTTACCTGGGTCTGAATCTGAGCTGGGCGTGGGAAGTGAAGTAGCCATGGGGCAGGAGACCTCCCTCAGAAGGGGCGAGTGTTTAAGCCCCTGCAATGCTGGAGGGGTGAGGTTCTATGCCCCACCTCGGTTGGCCCCCATGTTCTCTCCTGATGGCCCCTCTGTGACTGTGGGCCAGCTTTTATTGGCCCCTCTGTCTTAGGTTGTCCCTCCCATGAGGAATCTTACCCGTCTTTGGCTAACCAGCTATCCTCAGGGGCCAAGCAGGGTGATGTGAGGTTCAGTTCTGTCTCCTTGGTAGCCTATGCCCACGTGGCCTCCACGCCCAGTACCTGCCTTGGGATCCCCTGGCCTGCTGGCAGGGTCCTGGCACTTGATTACATATCTTGGGGAACTCAGGTTTCCTCTCCAGGGAGGGCCCACCTCACACCATTGGGCCACAGACAGATCTATGGTACCAGCCATCACGAGGCTTCAACCTCAGCATGTACAGAAAACTCAGGCAACAGCTGTGGGCAATTGGATTGTGAAAAGAGGATCCCTCCTTGGCAAAAGGGCCAACATAGAATGCTCGTTGCCTATTCAAGGAGGCCTTTCACGCAGTGGAAGGCAGTAAATATTTTCATGCCCTTTTAAATTGCTACCTTCCTTTGGTGTCTATGCAAGCCAGAAGAAGCCTTTCTTTAATTTTGCACACAAAGGAGTAGTGGTTTGAATTTGTGTCAATACAAAAGGGAAGCTGGGTTGGCGACACCTATGTAATTATACTTTCTTGCCCCACCCCTGTTGCTCCTGGATGGATCAACCCACATAAGGGTTCTCACCTATGAAGGGTCAGGAATATAAGTCCAAAATACTTCCCTATTTGCCCTAGGTAATATTACCATACAGCTGATTATGGCTAGCCTGGCAAGAAAGACATTCTCAGGCATTCTTGGGGTTCTGGTTTCCTCACAAATTTACTCAGTCTTCTGTACCAGCCTTCTTTACTATGCCCTAAGGACTATTTGCAATATGGTTCATTTGTCCTAATAAAGGTAATTCGGGCCGTATTCGTGCTACTTGGGCTGAGGAAACTGTCTTCTCAATTCTTAATAACTTATTCCTAGCGTTACCTGTTAATGTTCGGGGAGAGGAAAGATCAGAGTCACCTCTAAGTGAATTAAATAAAGTTATCATTTCTCCACCAGATCTTCAGATAAGGTCTCAGCCAGCTAATGTCCCCTAATAATTTCTGAAAGTTATTTAAAGTTTTAAGACAATCTTATCTCCAGCTTCTGAGGCCTAATGCATTGGTTTGCAATTATGGTTCCCAGATATTGGAAAGGCGTTCCTGCCTGTACCTTTTCTGGAGCAATTCTTAAGCCCCATTTAGGGAGCTCCTCTTCTAGTTGCGAATACGTGGCCAAAGACTCCTCTTCCCGTGGGCTTACTTTGGCTTGGATGGGCTCCTTAATTCCCTGATCATTGTTTCCTGAGCCTTGACCAGTCTGATATCCCATCTGGGTCATTACCTGCTGCCCTTTGCTGGTAATAATATACCCCTGTAAACCCTCTAAGACATCCTAGGTCCCATCAGGTTGACTAAAATTCCAGAGATGATGGAAGGCTGAAACCATCCCATCAGTCCTTTATCATCTTGCCACCTTAACAAGATGGCACTACCATTGTGTGTCATGAGGAATTCCCATCCCCCTAACTGAGCCCATAGCATCTGCTGTGGACTAACTTGGAGGCCAGAATTATTTGCTGATAACACTAACATCCGCTCCAGTGTCCACCAGACCTCTAAATTGTTTTCCCTCTATTTTTAAATCAGTCAGAACATGGGTTTTGCTAATTTCATGTATCCAATAGATATCCAGGCTTCCAAATCCTTGCATTCCTCTTTTCCTTATTATAGCCTCACCTTGCTGAACATAAGGTACAAGTAGTATCTGAGTAAACCTTTGTCCTGGAGTAATTTACATAACAAGATTACATTCTAGCTTAGCTTTAATTTCTTCTTTATAATCTGAATCAATGACTCCAGGCAAAATAGTTAGCCCTCTTAAGGGTGTCTCTACTCCCCACTAAGATTAATTCTAAAGTTCCTTGTGGCACAGGTCCATAAAACTTGCTTTAGGAAATGTCCTGATCCCACATTCTGACAAGCTTGAATCATCTCTGTAATGGAACTATCTTTTCACAGGCATTTCCCACAATCAGCATTGGCATTTTCATTTAGCTGAAAATCTTGACTATAATTTAATAAGCTAATTTATAAAGTAACTTAAGTAGGTATCTTTAATTAAAAAAATAAAGAAACTTATTCAGTCCAGTTTAGGTATCTTACTTATTGGTTCTTATTTAAGATTCTGCTGTTCAAAATTTGGCTAAATTTAAGAAATATAGACCAACACAAGTCTAATTATCAGAGAAAACATAACATATATATTAAAAAAAAGTTATAGTTTAGGTATTTAGTTATCATATTTATATAATTTTTAAATTTTAATTTGTATTTTGAACTTCTAAAGCTGAAAAGTCAAACATTTAGCTATTCTTAGATTAATAATATTTTATATTTCTAAGAAAAATACAAGATATCACTAATTAATAGCTTTAATTTTTCCCTCTAGGTTTTTCTCATGAGGAAGTAATACTCAGATTATTAAACAAGTTTTTATCATTTGGTTAACAAACGCAGGCTGCTTCTTGACCCTTAAAAAGGCCTCTTTTTTCCCCCCTTCTTATCTCTTTTCCCTCCCTTTCTGCATTCTTTCCCCAGGGAGGTTTTTAACCATTTGCTCTAATGTCCTTGGCTGGACAAGATAATGCTTAGTTATTTACAAGCTGGTTGTAAATGGCCCCGCACCTTTGGCTTCTTTTTTTTATAAACAGTTAACTTTAGAATTTGATCCCTGCTTAAAACCTCTTTGAACTATAGTTATTATAACCTTATAAAGTTAATAAATATAGTCAGAAATTTCAGTGGGCTAGTTTTTCCTCTGACAAAGAGCAAACACCCCTGGGAAAAAGAAATCCCAGTGGCCACTTGGGGCGGTTTGCTATTCGCCAGAGCATTTAGCCTTAAATAAACCAAATATTTCCTTTCAGTGAGCATTCCTTTTTTTAAAAAAAAAATATTTTATTGATTTTTTACAGAGCGGAAGGGAGAGGGATAGAAAGTCAGAAACATCGATGAGAGAGAGACATCGATCAGCTGCCTCTTGCATGCCCCCTACTGGGGATGTGCCCACAGCCAAGGTACATGCCCTTGCCGGAATCGAACCGGGGACCCTTCAGTCCGCAGTCCAACGCTCTATCCACTGAGCCAAACCGGTCTCGGCTCAGTGAACATTCCTTACAGTCTTGGGATCTGAGCAGATAACAGGAACATGGTGGGTGGCGGGGAGGCTCTTTCTTTCCTACATCCAGGACAGGACTCTTGACCCAAGTTTCAGCAAAACAGAAATGGCATTCATGTCGGACAAAAGAGATAAGGGCACAATAAATAGGTAAATGCCCTATCCTACAACCACGGGGGTTTCTCCAGGAGCTAGTTCTGCCTCCCATAATGAGGGTGGGAGCAGGAGGGGTGGTACAGCCAACAACCTGGGGGAGGGGAAAAGTTTGCAAACGCCGCCGCCACTGCTACTGCTGCTACTGCTGCTGCCTCCACTTTGTGAAAAGGAGAAAAAAAAAAAGGTTAAAACTGCTCCTGGAGTCCGCTGACTTGGGAAAAAGAGAGTTCTTAGTCAGCGAGGGACAGGTTACATATACAAGGTTATTTTAAAAGAGGTGAAATCCTGCAAGGAACCTTGAAACAAAGGTCAGTAATCTAGTCACACAGTCAAAGGCCAAACAGGAAAGGAAGAACTATTTATTTTCTTACTCTAGTCCCCCTCTGAGTCTGCCCCATAAGTCTGTCCAGGTCCACAGAAATACACAGAAAGCCACAGAGACTAAACAGACAACAGCCTCCCGACTAGGTGGAAGCAAAACTGGACGATGGTTGTGCACCAACCACTTTGTCCCAGAGGTTTGAGGGGAACCCACTCCCCTCGCGAAGGGCTTTTACACCCTTCCAGATGGATGATCAAAGTGTCCCTTGAATCCTCCTACCTGAGGCCCGCTAGCGTGTCCACTTAGACCATTTCGGGCTACAGAATTCAGATGTAAGCTCGCACGGAACAGAAAACACAGACAGACAAACACCTACCGCGGTCAATCAGGCTCTCTGGGTCGAGGTCCCTCGTGGGTATTGGGGATCCCGGACGAACCTCCAAATGTTATGCCCAGATTTCATGATCCCCAAAGACCACCAGGGAGCCGAAACAGCTGCAATAGCATAGAACCTTTTCTTTATTCAAACCCGGGTTTGGCCCTCAGCCTCTATGTGAGACAAGAGAGCGAGCCCAGCAAGAACAATAGGTTATAAAGGGTTGGTCATCTGGGTGGTCCCAGGGAAGTGAAGTGGGTTACAGAGATAGCCTTATTAGGTCAGGGTTTTTCAGCGGGGGGTCTCACAGCACAAGAATCGGGAAGTGACCAGTACTTTGGTTATGCCTTATTAGGACCTAAGCCATGTCCTTGGGTTGCATTGGCCCGCTCAGGCAGTGGTTGAGGAGTTAGGACATTCCTGGCACCTTTGTGGCCACTCCCAGCAGGGGGGGGGAGGGGAATTAGGCTGACCAGCCCCGCAAGATGGAAGATAGCTCTGCTTTGTCCTTTCAACCTACCTGGGTTACCAACCCGAGTGTATTATAATCACTTACAGTTTTTCCCAAACTTTGCTAGCATCTTTGTAAATAGTCTCTTTATCACAGGCTTCTCAAATGACCCACTCTGAGCACCCTGAGTGTGCCATCTGTTTTCTGCTGGGATCGTGACAGCTAGAGTGTTTCTTTGGGGATCATAATTAGCCTTACTCTGACGGTCACCTCCAGGCAGCTGACTCCCATGGGCATTCCAGGCTTTTAATCCTTTTTCCGGCGGGGCTTCCTGAAGCAAGAATGTCCATTTTATTCATTTGATGATCAGGGATTAGTTTTACATTAATTGATACAATTGATGATTTTTGCACTACATGTTGTTTTTATAACTTTGAAGATAACTCAAGAATAGGGAGTTCTAATGTGTCCCTATTATTGTGATTGTATCCTTCATACAGAAGAGGGTATAAAATACGTATGTGCAGTTTCAATAACAATAACAGTGTGTCTACCACCTAGGTTAAGAAGAAAAGTTGCCCTGGCTCTAGACCTTTATGCAATTCTCTATAGATGCATCTTTCACCTCCCCAGTCACCCCTGCCAGGAGAGAATTGCTGCCCTGACTTTCATCTTATTCATCACCTCACTTTTCAGTTTTGAGAGATGTAGATAAAAGTAATACAGGTGTGTGTTTTTTTTTTAGATCATCACACAAAGTTATTTTTTTTCCATTGATTTCTTGAGAGGGTAGAAGTGAGGGAGGAGGAGGGGAGGGAGAGAGAGAAACATCAACGTGAGAGAGACACATTGATTGGTTGCCTCCCACACATGCCCCCACTGGGTCTCAGGAACCTACAACCATGGTACATGCCCTTGACCAGAAACCAAACCAATGCCCCTTGAGTCCACATACCAATGCTCTAATTACCGAGCCAAACTGGCCAGGGCTAAGTAATACCATTTTTGATTTCGAAGAACTGAGGAGCATATATAAAGCAAGGAGCATCTGGAATGGTCAGGTTGATATTCATAAATGAAGATCATGGACTAGATTCTGCCCTCCTGCAAGTTTTAAGAATCCTCTCTGGGAGAGTTGGTGGAGTGTCTTGAGCAAGTCTAGGGAAACAAGAGCTGCCCATATTTGAGGCTGTAATGTGGGCCAGAAAGAACACAGTCAGTGGGTCCCCTGACTCACTGGACTAGAATAGATAAAAACAGAACATGTCTGTGGAAGGTGGTAGGAATGTCCTCAGCATAGCCAAGCAGGGATATGATCCTGAGGCACAAGGTCCAGGTGATTCAAGTAAAATAAGAACCTGGCCACCTCTTTATTTGGTTTGGTGTTGGTGGTCACACCCCAGTTTTGCTCCTCTTATTCTCATTTTATCCATGTTGCCCAAACAATGCTTCTTTTTAAAGTTAGAGCACCAGTTTCCAGTCAGCTATAAGCGGGGTACATTTTCCAGCTTCTGCTCTGGGAGACCGTCCTTTAAATGATAGTTTACCCACAATATACTAACTGGACAGGCTGAATTGTCATTATTTTTGAGGTGAAAATGTATTAATTAGAGTAATGTTTGGTTGTAAGCAACAGAATATGTGAAATGACATAAGTTTCTTTCTCACATAAACATCTAGGCTGTACTCACCTCCTCCCATAACCACACCAACATCACAACTAAATTATGGAACCATCAGCCTGGAGAACCATCCTAAGACTCGCTAAACAGAAGCCATAGAACTAAGGATATAATGGAGAAACCACGTGGAGATTGGTAGGAAAGGGGCTGGCCCCGCACCACATGCGGAGGTGGAGAATCCCGAGGGATATCTCAGCTGCAGAGGTCACCCTGAGGAACAGGGCTCTCAGCCCCACCCCAGGCTTCCCAGCCTGGAACACCAGTGCTGGGAAGAGGAGGCCAGGTAATATATGGCTGTGAATATCAGTAGGGTTTCCATCCTCATGAGATGGAAGGCTACTGGAAACCCAGACATCTTCTTAAAGGGCCCACATACAAACTTGCTCACTAGCACTCATCTTGGTCTCCAGCAGAGGGACAGTGGCTAAGGAGGTGCCAGAAACATACAGGGAGAAACTGCGTTGTGTGGATTCAGAGTGAAGGCTGGAAGGATGGCTGCCATTTTCCCTTTGTTGAGTCCTCCTTTTGCATGGCAGTTGGGTGCCACCTTTCCTGGTTTGAGCACCTCCCTTCCCTCCCACCCCACCTCCCATCTAGGGCCAATTTAACCTACATTAGCCTAGCTCCACCCTGAGAACTCTGTGAAACTTGGTCAGACCTCAAGGTCTGCAGGCCCTAGGCAGGTGGCAGCTATACCCTGTGATTTTGCTGAGGAAGAATTAACATTGTTAAAATGTCCATACTACCCAAAGCAATTTATAGATTCAGTGTAATCCCTATCAAAATACCAATGACATTTTTCACAGAACTAGAACAAATAATTATAAAACTTATATGAAATCACAAAGACCCCCAAATGGGTGTCTTGTATGGATCACATCACAAGGCTCTCTTGTCCTATGATTTCCTTCCTGCTGGGTTTCGCCACAGCAATCTTGAGAAACATGAACAAAGTTGGAGGTATCACGCTACTTGACATGGCCAGTGTTCTCAGTGGTTAGAACATCAGTCTGTGCACTGGAGGGTCAAGGGTTTAGTTCCCTACCTGGGTTGCGAGTTCAATCCCTACCCCTGAAGCACATGTAGGAGGCAACCAATCAATGTGTCCCTCTCACATGGATTTTTCCCTCTCCTTCTCTCTCTCTCTCTCTCTCTCTCTCTCTCTCTCTCTCTCTCTCTCTCTCTCTCTCTCTCTCCTTCCCTCTCTCTCTTAAAATTAATGGGAAAAATACCCTTAGTCCTCCAGTGAGGACTTAAAAAGACAACCTACTGAATGAGAGAAATATTTGCCAATAATACATCTGATAAAGAGTTAATATCCAAAATTTATAAAGAACTTACACAACTCAACACACACACACACACATACACACACGCACACACACACACACATTCCCCCAAACAATCCAATTAAAACTGGGCAGAAGACCTGAGTAGAAAATTCTCTAAAGATGACATATAGATGGGCAACAGATATATGAAAAGATGCTCAATGTCACTAATCATCAGAGAAATGCAAATTAAAGCCACAATGAAATATTACCTCATACCTGACAGAATGGCTATCATCAATAAATCAACAAACAACAAGTGTTGGTGTGTATGTGGAGAAAAAGAAACCCTTGTGTACTGTTGGTGGGATTGTAAATTGGTACAGCCACTATGGAAAACAGTATGAAGGGTCCTCAAAAAATTAAAAATAGATCTATCATTTGGTCCATCAATCCCAATCCTGGAAATATATCTGAATAAATTCCAAACACTAATTTGAAATTATATATGTGTCTCTATGTTCATTGCAGCATTATTTACAACTAGAGGCCCGGTGCATGAAATCATGCAATGGGGGGTGTCCCTCTGCCTAGCCTGCACCATCTCTAATCTGGGACCCCTTGAGGGATGTCTGAATGCTGGTTTACGCCCAATCCCACAGGGATCAGACATCCCTCTTACAATCTGGGACTGCTGGCTCCCAACCACTTGCCTACCTGCTTGCCTGATTGCCCCTACCCACTTGTGCCTGCCAGCCTAATCATCCTAACCACTCCCCTGCCAGCCTTATCAACACCTAACTGCTGCCCTGCCAGCTCAATTGCCCCCAACTGCCCTCCTCTCCTGGCCCAGTCACCCACAAATGCTCTCCCCTGCCAGCCCAGTCGTCCCCACTGCCCTGTCCTGCTGGCCTGATTATCCCCAACTGCCCTCCTCTGCTGACCCAGTTACCCCTAACCACCCTTCCTTGCTGGCTTGGTCCCTCCCAACTGCCCTCCCTCCCATGCAGGCATGGTGCCCCCAACTGCCCTCCCCTGCAGGCCTGGTTGCTCCCAACTACCCTCCCCTGAAGGCCTCATTGCACTCCAACTGCCCTCCCCTTCAGGCTTGGTCCCCCACAACTGCCCTCCCCTGAAGCCTTGATTGCCCCTAACTGCCCTCTCCTGCTGGCCTGGTCACCCCTAACTGCCCTCTGCTGCCAACCTGGTTACCTCCAACTGTCCTCCCCTGTCAATCTGGTCATCCCAAACCGCCCTCCCCTGCTGACCTGGTCACCCCCAACTGCTCCCCCCCTGCAGGCCTGGTTGCCCCCAACTCCTCTCCCCTGCTGGCCTGATTGCCCACAACTTCCCTCTCTTGCTGGCCATCTTGTGGTGGCCATCTTATGACCACATGGAAGCAGCCATCTTGTGACCTCATGGGGGCAGCCATCTTGTGCAAGGACGTGATGATCAATTTGCATGTCACATCTTTATTATATAGGATAGCCAAGTTTTTTAAGCAACTCAAATGCCCATCAATAGATGATTGAATAAAGAAGAGGTAGCATTATATACAATGGAATATTACTCGGCTATAAAAAGAATGAAATCTTAGTATTTGCACAACATGGATGGATCCAGAGCAGTGGTTCTCAACCTTCCTAATGCCACGACCCCAGTTTCTCATGTTGTGATGACCCCCAACCATAAAATTATTTTCATTGCTACTTCATAACTATAATTTTGCTACTGTTAATGAATCATAATGTAAATATTTGTGTTTTCCAATGGTCTTAGGCTTTACAGCAGCGGTTATCAACCTGTGGGTTTCAAACCACAGGTCGAGAACCGCTAGCAGGTTGCCCAAGACCTTTAATAATTTTATGGTTGGGGGTCACCACAATATGAGGAACTGTATTAAGGGGTTGCGGCATTTGAAAGGTTGAGAACCACTGATCTAGAGGATATCATGCTAAGTGAAATAAGTCAGACAGAAAAAGGCAAATACCATATAATTTCACTCACATGTGAAATTTAAAGAACAAAGAACAAACAAACAAAAACAGATTCATGGATATAGAGAAGAAACTGAAATTTGCTGCTTTTTGTCTTTTGATTCTCTATCAATGTCAAAATCTATTTAATAAAAGAGTAATATTCAAATTAACCATCACTCTGCTATACCCACAACCCATGCCCACCAGCCAATCAGGAGTGAGTATGCAAATTAACCCAAATAAAGATGGCTGCAGTCACGGAGTGAGCAGGAGGCTTGGGTTTCCCTGGCAATGGAGGAAGCTGAGCTTTCTGCATACCCTGGCAGGCTCAGGCCTCCACTCAAGACCTTCCCTTCCATAGATAGGCGCATATATTTCCATTTATTTAGATATATCGTCCAATAACGGCTTATGGATTTATTAATCACCTGACTGTCTAGATTTAGTCCAATCTAACTTTATTCCTATTGTTTTTTGCTATTATAAATGGTTTAAAAAGAAAAAAAAATTTTTAAAAATCAGCAAGGGATTTCCTTATCTCATATAAAGATGTTCAAAGGTAAGCCTAATATGGGCATGTTCTGTTGTGCTATAGAAGGCCAGGCTCCTTGGGTATTCCTTTTGCACCATGGCTCTGACTTATCCTCCTGGCCATAATCTGGCTCCTCCAGCTGGAGGGATGGGGTCTTGGTCCCAAGAGGGAAGGAATGAATTGGGAGAAGGAAGGAGAGAACCCCAAGACTGACCACTTTATCTCTAGGAATGCTTTTTGCCTTAACATCTGATTTTAACAGAGCTATATCAATCAATTTGTTATAAATGTTTTCAATCCTCTTACTCTCAATCTTTCTGTATCCTTGTTTTAGACATGTTTCTTGTAAATAGTGCATGGATGAAGTTTATAAAAATATAGTGGGCCAGCAACCCTAGACGCTGGGAATAGGTTTGCTCTTGGCTCATTCTCCACTGCCTCCCCAACCAAGGGAAATTCATTGGAATAATTAAGTGAGAAGCTAGGAGCAACAATGTAAGAGTTTATTATCATCACTGTTCAAGAGGGGACATGAAGTGGGACAGGATTGTGGAGGTGTGCAAGAAATGGGTGAGAGGCACTGTGAGGATTGGAGGAACAAGGCTGTGGCTGTGGCTGTGGCTGTGGCTGTGGGGCAGGACAACTGGGGCCACTGAAAGGTCTCATTTCCTTGGTCTAGTTTTTATTCCAGGAGCCAGATGCAGGGATATGATTGCAGAAGGAGCTCCAGGCATGAATACTCAGGAGAGGCAGGGCTAGATTTTGCTTGCTTCCAGCAGTGGCTTCTGGTCTTTTTTCTAAGGGAGAAAGAGGAAGAGGAAGAAGAGAAGGAGGATAGCCAACCCAGAGGGGGAGAGGAAGCACAAATTCTCTCCTCAAAGGCAGCTTAGTTCTGGAGCTAACTAGATCCATCCTCATCCTCATGATACCAAATGCAAAGAGCTCCAAAGTCCTACCATTGACATGGAATTCCCTGGCTTTCTGGGGTCTTTGGCCTAGGGGCCACGTGGTCAGGGACAGTGGCTCTGGGCTGGGCCACCACTTGGGTAGAAAGACAGGCACAATGTTCTTGGGACTCACTGTCATAGGACCTTTTCTCTTGCTCAGCTATCCACTCTCCATTCTATCTCCTAGCTGCATAGCCTCCTGCCCCAAATACACAGACACATATGTTAGGGACTCACCTCCTTGGGTTGTAGTCTTCTCCAGCAGAACAGAAACATGGGGGTCAGAGAAGTCAGAAGCAGCAGAACC
The DNA here is from genome assembly GCA_027563665.1 of Antrozous pallidus. Taxonomy (NCBI): domain Eukaryota; kingdom Metazoa; phylum Chordata; class Mammalia; order Chiroptera; family Vespertilionidae; genus Antrozous; species Antrozous pallidus. Next base: position 5,915,353 of record CM050521.1, read on the forward strand.
CAGATACTCAACAGCATGGCCTTAAGACCAATGGACAGGACCTGAGGACAGAGGAGCAAAGCTGCAGGCACCAGAGTGACCATTGCCATCTGTGATCTGTCCCCAGGCTCATCACCAACACACAGACACCATGTCATCCCAAGTCTGTTGGGGGCTGGAAGGGACTGAGGAAGGAACACTGTGTGCTGCGGGGTCAACAGGTCTAGTGTACAAGGGCACCCAGAGGTCCCTCTCCTTGAGCCTGAGCATCCTCATCTGAACAGGGACAGGTCTGGGCTATGATTTGGTTTCCCGACTTCCCTGAACCTGACAAGACCCCAGGAAAACGTGCATTCATGCCTTTGCAGCACTGCACACACTGGTGATATTGATTCACTTATTGTTGTTTCAGTGTTTGTGTTCCCTCTAGGCTGTGATATCCACAACTGCAGGAATTGTTTCTGTTTGTTCAACACCATCATCTGTGGTGACAGCAGTCAAGCTTGGTGCAGAAGAGATGACACTGGGAGGAACAAAGATGGCAGCATAGGTAAACACCTATACTGTTGCCTCACAGAACATTTTAAAAACTATAACTAAAAGACAAAATGGACATCATCCAGACCCACCAGAAAGCTGGCTGAGTGGGAATTCTATAACTAGAAGGAAATAGAAAAAGACACTGAGTCTCAGAGGAGGTGCAGAGGGCAGAGGTGTGGAGAATGAGCAAGTGGAAAGGGTAGGCGGCTGAAAACATGACTGGTTTTCTCAAACGAGGAGTGAGACAAAGGCTCCCCACTGCACTGAATTCCAGTCCTAGGCAAGACTTGGGGAACCCAGACTCTTACAGGGTGAAACTGGACTTTAAGGAGGAAGTATACTGAGACTTGGAGCTGCAAAGGTGTGCAAGCTCATGGAGAGGGCGCACAGCTGAGTGCGTGGCTGGCTTTCTTATTCGGGATGAAAACAAAACCTCCTGACTGCACTGTACTTCAGTTCTGGGTGAGACTTTGGGTATCCAGACTCATTTGGGGAGAAACTAGACTGTCTGGCAGCAGGAAAAACAAGAGGGCAGCTTTCTCTCAGAGGTGCATGCAGCCATTGCCATGGGACACGGAGACCCAGGTGCCTCTTAGAGTGGGCCTGACAGGAAACCAAGGCTGACTGCTCAACTCTGAGACTACGCTCATCCAAGCTGAACACAGAAGCTCTCTGAGCTTAGACACAGCTGATCCTCATAGCCAATTGGCCTGGAGGCCAACTCCTCCCAGTGATACCAACAACAATCTAGGCTTCACTACAACAAGACTGTGCAGCTCATAAAGGGATGGACCAAGAGTGTCCACCTCAGGTAACTAGGGAGGCTGAGCCACTGTCCCCTAGAGGACACCTATCACACAAAGCTACTTGACCAACTCAGAGAAGCAGCGAAAATGTGGAGACAAGGAAACAGATCACAAATGAAAGAAGTGGAGAAAAACAAATGGATACAGAGTTCAAAACCATGGTTATAAGGTTTTTCAAGAATTTCCTAAAAAAGGCCAATAAATTTAATGAGACCCTCGAGGACATAAAAAAGGATCAACTAAAAATTAAGCATATACTGACTGAAATAAAAAATATTATACTGAGATCTAACAACAGACTAGAGGACTACATGAATCAAGTCAAAGATTTGAAATACAAAAAAGCAAAAAACAACCAGAAAAGCAAAAAGAATCCAAAAATTAGAAGATAGTGTAAGGAGCCTCTGGGACAACTTCAAGCATACCAACATCCAAATTATGGGGGTGCCAGAAAAAGAGAGCAAGATATTGAAAACCTATTTGAAGAAATAGTGACCAAAAACTTCCCCCACCTGGTGAAAGAAATAGGCTTAAAAGTCCAGGAAGCATACAGAACCCCAAAACTATAGAATCCAAAGAGGACCACAACTATACACATCATAATTAAAATGCCAAGAGCAAAAGACAAAGAGAGAATATTAAAAGAAGCAAGAGAAAAACAGCTAACTACAAGGGAGCACCCATACGATTGTCAGCTGATTTCTCAACAGAAATCATGATCAGCTGATTTCTCAACAGAAATCATGATCAGCTGATTTCTCAACAGAAATCATGATGAATAGCAAGAACCTACAACCAAGATTACTCTACCCAGCAAAGTTCTTGTTCAGCATTGAAGGTCAGATAAAGAGCTTCCCAGTTAAGAAAAAGCTAAAGGACTTCATCACCACCAAACCAGTATTATATGAAATGCTTTAAGAAGAGGAGGAAGAAGAAAATGGTAAAGGTAAAAATTATAAACAACAAATACATGTCTATCAACAAGTCAATCTAAAAATCAAGTGAATTAAAAATCTGATGAACAAAATAAACTAGTGAATATAATAGAATCGGGGGCATAGAAAGGGAGTGGACTGACAACTCTTGGGGAGAAAGGGGTGTGGAGTGTGTGGGAAGATACTGGACAAAAATCGTACATCTATGGATGAGGACAGTTTGGGGAGGTAAGGGCAGAGGGTGGGGTGGGAACCGGGTAGAGGGGAGCTATGGGGGAAAAAAGAGGAACAATTGCAATAATCTGAACAATAAAGATTTATTAAATTAAAAAAAGAAGAGGTGACACAGTTTTGGATGGACAGTCTTCTTGTTGCCCACTGTCTGTGCTGCTCTTCTCCCTTGCCCACCTACCTTGACCAAGAGCAGGTAGGACAGACACAGGTGCTGCCTGTTGGCTTCTTCAGGAGCGCTTGTGAGGAGGTTAGGCTCCCAGGGGAGGGAGGGTATGTTCCCAGGAAGGAGACCTAGGACACAATCCCTGTTGGAACTGATCACTTAATTCCTGAAAATAATAAGCTCCAGTGTAGATGGCTGCAATGGCTGTGGCGAAAGCTGTCAGGTCGAATAGGGTCCTCAGCAGGGCCTGGGATGAAGAGGAAACAGGGAGACCTCGTGATTCAGTCTCCCTTGGAGACCAATGGGGAATGGGAGGGGGTTCAATGGGGTGGGTGGGAGATTTGGGGTGACCTCTAGCTTCTGCCCTTTCCTGAACTCACCCAGCAGGTGCCACCCTATTTCTCGTAAATGAAGCATAGACTCCAGCCAGCACAGCCTGGGGAAAGATGGGTCACATAAGCCCTTCTAGCTGCCTGCATCTCTGTCCCTCTGTTAACTCTCACAGATAGAGCTGACCCTGCCCCAGAACATATGTGGGCTGAGAGTTTTGAGCTAAGCTAGTTTGGGAAGGTAGTGTAGCAGTGAGGGTGTGGAGACCTGGATCCTCTGTTTTAGTGACATTAAAAGTGCTAGTGGTTAAACCAGGTGTGAACCTTCTCCTCTTTCTCCAAAGCCTTTCTCTTTAAGCCACACCAGTGCTTTCTGCAAGTTCATGTGGAAGACCTGGGCTGTTGGAGAAGCTCTCAGTTCAGGATGAGTCTGTCTTTCCTCAGGTTGGTGCCTGTCCCCACATTGCTCTGCTCCTGAGTTCATGGAACAGGAAGTCTAGTCCATTTGGTGGATAGATGATGACTTTGGCCCCTCTTTCAATAAATACGTTTTGCTGTTATTTTATGAGTGTGTATGAGTTTGCCAAAAGGACTTCAATCCCACCATGACGTGCCCACAAAGCTGTCACTGCAGATCGCACCCCCTCCCATCTGTTGACATTAGCCATTGTCCTTCAATGATACCCACATGGTCCCTGTGGTGCAGAACCTGCTGAAGGCAGTGTGAAAGGACTAGGAGGTGCCCCTTCTTTGTGGGCCTACACCTAGCAGCACAGGATGACTCCCTATCTCTATGCAAGTGTCTGGAGATTAGCTGGGGCCTAGATCCTTAGTTGATATTTGCTGTTGAAAGTGGGGAGAGGCAGCCAGCTTGGTGGGGGACGCCCTGGGCAGGGATCTTGGAGAGCTGACTTATGCCACTACTTTCCTTGGCTCTTTAAAAAAAAATTAAAAAAATTATTGACTTCAGAGACGAAGGGAGAGGGAGAGAGAGAGAGAAATGGAAACATCAATAATGAGAGAGTCATTGATTGGCTGCCTCCTGGAAGTTCCACACTGGGGATCAAGCCTGCAACCTGGGCATGTGTTCAGATTAGGAATCAAACCATGACCTCTTGATTCAGAGGTCGACACTCAAATACTGAGCCATGCCTGCCAGACTGGTTCTTTTCTCCTCTGTAGAAAGAGAAAATCGGCCTCAAGAGCTTAGGGTCTTTTGGGTTGTCAACATTCCACAGTACCACATTGATGATGGCAGTATGGATGGTGTTGGGCAGTCCCTTCTGACAGGTTCATCGAGCCACTCACCATCCTCTGGCCCCACTCACCATAACCCCTGTCCAAATGCCAGCGGCCCATCTGGCCATGGTATAATAGTAATTGTCGGAGAATGCGATGCAGCCAAGTCCTCCCAGGACCCCACTCATCAGCCCCAGCACAATCTGTACCACCTGAAAGATGAAGAGCTTGAGAACCTGGCCCCCAAGTGTCAGAGAAGCTTTAAGGACCTGCTGCTCCAGGTGTTCACTGTGAGAATCCCATATAAGACAAAGAGAGGAAGGTAGAGAAAGAGAGATGAGGGAGGGACAGGAGACAGAGGGAGGGGTACCGGCCATACTGCATCTGGCCCAGGGGAGAGGCTAGGCTCAGGGTTCTACAGGCTGGGACTTTCAGTGGTCAGCTCTCTAGCCCACAGTGCACCCTACCTACAGTTTTTACCGGGAAGGCCAGTTAGTGATGAAGAACACTAGAAACAGCAGGGGAATGAGTTTCTAGGCGTTAGATACAATAGACTCGATGTCCTATTCAGATTGAGGCTTCAGAGAGTGAGAGTGCCGAGAGAGGGCTTCTCTCCTTTCCTGATAAAGGGGCCTGGGTCCTCCCCACGTGCCCCCTCCCCCCAGCAGCCTTGCTCACCCAGGAGGCCACAAGCAGCCATCTGTGTTCTGGGGTCCAGGGGGTGGTGTTGGGGGCAGAAGGCCACAGCAGGCAACATAGATTCAACACATGCTCCTGGTGGATGTGCACGTTGATGTGGGTGGGCTTGGGGACCCCAGGGGCCACCTCACCCCTTTCTGGTGTCCCCATGGTTGTGGACATCTGGCTGGAGGAAAAATTTGCAGGTTTTCACCGATTCCACTGGAGCTGGGGACTGGTGGAGGTCCCCGGTCCCGGAACAGCCTTCCTGGGCCCCTCTCCAGGGGTGGGGGGTGTTGTGGCAGGGGAGCCCCTGGGACCTTCCCCTTCATCTCAGATCTGTTCTGTGCCCCTGTCTTCCTCCCACTACCTCAGGGTCTGGACCAATCAGTGCCTCCCTCTCCTCTCCCCTCTCTGCTCCCTTGTCGCGATCACTGCTCCCCCCTCTCCCCCAGCCTTTCCCAGGCCTTCAGGCTGCAGAACAGAACCCCAGTCCCTACTACCTGTTGAGCTTCTGTTGCTGTAACTGGGCCTGGGGACACCCCTCAGCCCATCAAGACCTCCCTCTCCTCCAGTGGCCACTCAGCCAGCCATTTGGGGCCTGGTGAGGCTTCTCCACTCTCGGAAAGGACTACATTGTAGGTGAAGGTGAAGTTAAAGGGGCAGACTGACTTGACATCCAACAGGAACGCAGGTGGTATCCACTCTTGCCACCTTCCTGGAGTCACATTCTCCATGTCATTGTTGTTCTCTCTCTCCCTCCCAGCAAGTTCTGGGGGTGAGGCTGCAGAGACTGTGAGGGCAGCAGTGTGGATCCCCTGGAGAGGGGCTCTGAGAGCAGGTCTGTGGGAAAGGGCTGGGCTGAGTTTGCCTCCAGGAACAGAGGTGAGCAGAGCAGAGAGCCTGGAGGAGCTGAGCACTGAGACCAGGCTGAGGGAGCACAGAAAGGAGTGGCAGGAAGGAATGGCAGAAAGGGGATAGTTGGGTTTTAGCAAAGCAGTTTCCTAGCATCCAGCTGGGACAAAGGGGCTCCTCTGGGGTTTTCCAGGGTTGAATGGATCACCAGGAGCCAGATGGCTTTGCCTGTGCTGTGGATGTGTTCGCCCCAGTGTGTGTGCAGTCTGAATAGGTACGAGTGTGCAAGTGTGTTTGTGTGTGTGTGACTGTGTGTGCTCTACTGTATCTAGCCACCTGATTATCTGCTCAAGACAGAAGCCCCGGATGTTTTCTGGTAAGTTGTAATGCTGAAGGTTAGACCCTACCTCCTCTCCCCCTTCTGTCAGCTCTTCTCCTTCCCACTCAAAAGCAGGTCCTCAAGTCCAAGCCAGCCTCTCCCAGCCCTGCTTTGTGGGGTGCTGACTCCCAGAGGACAGCAGGTGAGCAGGCCCTTATAGCCCAGTTGGCCCCCCATTGCAGGATCTCTGTCTCTCTGAATGCCCCAGACCAATCTCTAAAGCTCCATCTGTTTTACAGGATGCCATTCTCTCCCCATTCCTGGTTCCCATGGGATTGGCTGGGAGGGAATGGGGTTGTGTCTGGCGTGTGCCAGTGCCTCACACGTTTATTCTGGATGGGGTGCCTGAGCCTCAGGTGGTTGGGTGGTGAAAGATTCCTCCAGAGTGGAGCCCAAAGTGGAGGGCCAGGATGTGGCCTGGTCCTCTTTCTTCCACTCCAGGGGATCCTGGTCCCCTCTCCCCAGCTCCAAGGGGAGCTGGAAGTAGGGAAGAGCCCATACCCTGGAGACAGGGTGGTGTGGGTGGAGAATCTTCATGGGGCTGGCCTGGTTTGGAGGAAGAGCAGGGGGCTCTAGTGCCTGCAAAGTCTTCCCTCTTGGTTTTTCATTTGTGGGCATGGTTGTGTGGTACTCTAGTGTGGTCTGAGATGGCCACCAGGTTTGTTGGTTCTGGGGCCTCTTGGGAGGGGTTCTGGTTCAGACAATGTCAGTGGTTGCCTGTGTCCTGCTCAGGCCACCTGTTATGAGCTACAAAGTGACTTACAGATAGTTGCTGCTTTTTCTGAGATTGAGGTGCCTGGTAGAGGCTAGCTATGAACCAAGGCTGCCACTAGTGCCAGCCTTGGTTCATACCTTAGTAAGAGATACAGGGCATACTTGGTCATTCAAGTTGGGTGGGTCTCAGGCAATCACCAGGATGTGGCGAATAGCATGAACCAGGTTGATGGAGACTCAGATATGGTACCCACTTGCTGCCTCTATGGGTGGGGGTCTCAGTAAAAGAACAATGCCTCTGCCAGCACTTCTGTCTGGGAGAAAGATGCCCCATGAATCCTTGTCCTGAAGCCAGGTAATTCACTCCACCCCTGTATATCCCCCACTTTTTGAGCTGCTGCCTCAGCACTGGAGCTCAGAGTGAGTCAGAGTAAGTCTATGCACAGGCCCTTTAAGAGGAACTGCATGGGGCTTCAGCAGCCTCCATCTCCCTTAGTCTCAATCACCACTTGTTTTTTTTAAAAATATATTTTTATTGATTTTTTTGCAGTATAACTTATATTAATAGTAGTATATGTTTTCCTTTCCCCCTCCCCCTTGTCCTCCCCCCAGCCTCCCCTACCCCCCAGCACATATTCCCACCCTCCCCCCTCCACACCCTGTGTCTTTCATTCATTGGTTATGCTCATATGCATGCATACAAGTCCTTCAGTTGATCTCCCCCAGCATCTGCCTCCCATCCACCCAAGCCTTCCCCCTGTAGCTTGACAGCCTGTTCAAGGCCATCCTGCCTCTATATCAGTCACTCTCCCCTGTTTCTTTTCTTCAAAAATATCTTGCCTCTGCATACTAGAAATAAATGTATAAGAACAAAAAATGTTTGAGTGTCAGTTTCAATGTCCAACTGTTCTGAGTCCCAGTTTCAGTGTCAAATAATTCTTTATGTGTACATGTCAGCAATGGTATCCAGATGGTGGACACATCGTGGCAATGCAAGATCCATCCTCTCTGGTTTGGTCCTGGGCTGCCTGCAGACATGCACAGCTGCCAACTGCTAGCATGGCAAGGTGTCAGTGTCCCTCATCTCTGGACCATCCTCGTGACTGGAACAGATCTCTCAGTTCCTCACAGTCGCAGTAATCCACATGGTCTTGGAGTTGTTCTCTGAAAATACACAAACACATTCTCGACCAAAAGTTAACAAAGGGATCCTCTCTGCAAAATAGACTTGGGATTCTTTTTAATTTTTGCCTACATGATTTTCCTTTGGCTTATTTTGACACCATGTGTGTTTTTTCATGAGTGTCCTGCAGTTGGTTTTACAAATGGAATTTACTTTACTGGAGTAAGAATTTTCTAGATGTATTTTACTTACTCGATATTTTTTTCCTTACATGATATTACCCCACTGCCCCCTCCCCTTTTTTGATTAATGGGGTCTTTTGGAAACTTTACATTGCAGTCTTGGTAATTTTAAATTTTAATTTTTGCACACAAATATGACTGCTTTAGGTTCTTTGGATGTTAGGCAATTTTACAGTGAGATGAACTACTAATAGATTTTTTTAGTTAATGTTTTAGGAAAAGCTTTTTGTCCAGTACACTAAAATTTTCTTGAGTATTCACTTATTTCACTTGGCCAATTTAAATTAGTCTGAAAATTTGATTACTATTTTCCTGTCAATTTTAATACTCAAGCAGAAATCTTAGTTTACCCTGTAAATACTAGTGGAAAGGAATATTTGCAATTTTGAGTAGGTCCTGAGCATTCCTGGTAATAGATTGAATTTAGATATAGAGCAGCTATTGCTGGCCAAGTCTCTGTCTGCCACCTGGGTCCCGGTGTGAGTTGTGCATGGGAGGCGAAGCAGCCGTGAGGGTAGGAGACCTCCCTCAGGAGGGGTGAGAATTCAAGCCCCTGCAAGGTTTGTGGGTGAGGTTCTGTGCCCCACCTCTGTTGACCTTTTACCTCTCTCCTGTTGGTCCCTCTGCAACTGTGCCTGTCTTATGTTGTTCCTTCCCTGAGGAATCTTACCCGTCTCTGGCTAACCGGCCATCCTTTGGGGCCAAACAGGGTGATGTGAGGTTCAGTTCTGTCTCCTTTGTAGTCTATGCCCCCGTGGCCTCCACGTCCAGTACCTGCCTTGGGGTCCCCTCACCTGCTGGCGGGGTCCCAGTACTGATCACATATCTCGGGGGACCAAGTTTCTTCTCCAGAGAGGGCCCAGCTCACACCATTGGTCGAGAGACAGATCCATGGTGCCAGCTGCCCAGAGGCTTCAGCCACAGCTTGAACTGAAAACTCAGGCATCAGCTGTGTGTATTTGGATAGTAAGAAGAAGGTCCCTCTTGGCAGAAAGGGCAAGAAGGGCCAATATAGAATGCTCAGATGCCTTCCCAGTGCCTTCATCCCTTCTGAAAGGGATTAATTCCTTTCCTATCCTTTTTTTAAGTTGCTGCCCAACATTCAAAGAATTAGTTTGTAAGTTTATTTGGGATAATTGTATAATATTCTGTTGTCAAATATCAAATATTATAATGACATTGTAGAATAATATCATGTAAGCGTATTGTGGTGTCACGGGAGGTTAAGGAGGGCCTAGCCTAAGAACTGGTGTCCATAGGAGATGACAAGCTCTAGGCCATGTCAATTCAATCTCACACTAGCTGCCATTTTTTATAACTTTATATAAACTTTGGGTTGTAAAAACACAAATCACTTACCTTAGTTCAAGGGTTCAAATATATTGACTTTTCCCCTTACTCCCACCGCCTGCCACTTACCCTAAGGTTTGACATTCTGATGGACTTCTCTCAGTCTCTGGTTCCATTCTTGTTCATCAGTCTATGTCATTCATTGTATTCCTCAAATGAGTGAGATCATGTGATATTTGTCTTTCTCTGCCTGGCTAATTTCACTTAACATAATGCTCTCCAATCCATCCATGTTGTTACAAATGGTAGGAGCTCCTTTTTTTCCGAAGCATAGTATTCCATTGTGTAAATGTACCATAGTTTTTTAATCCACTCATCTACTGATGGGCACTTAGGCTGTTTCCAAATCTTAGCTATGGTAAATTGTGCTGCTATGAACATAGGGGTACATATATCCTTTCTAATTCGTGTTTCTAGTTTCTTGGGGTATATTCCTAGAAGTGGGATCACTGGGTCGAATGGGAGCTCCATTTTTAGTTTTTTGAGGAAACTCCATACTGTTCTCCACAGTGGCTGTACTAGTCTGCAATCCCACCAGCAGTGCACGAGAGTTCCTTTTTCTCCGCATCCTCGCCAGCACTTGTCGTTGTTGATTTGTTGATGTAAGCCATTCTGACAGGTGTGAGATGGTACCACATAGTCGTTTTGATTTGCATCTCTCGGATAATTAGTGACTTTGAGCAAGTTTTCATATGTCTCTGGGCCTTCCTTTTGTCTTCTTTCGTGAAGATTCTATTTAGGTCTGTTGCCAATTTTTTTTTATTGGATCATTTGTCCTCCTTTTATTGAGTTGCGTGAGTTGCCTGTAGATGCTTGAGATTAAACCTTTATCACTGATAACATTTGCAAATATGTTCTCCCATACAGTGGGTTTTCTTGTTGTTTTGTTGATGGTTTCTTTAGCTGTGCAAAAGCTTTTGATTTTGATGTAGTCCCATTTGTTTATTTTCTCTTTAGCTTCCATTGCCCTAGGAGCAGTATCATCAAAGAAGTTCTTTTGGCATATGTCTGAGATTTTTCTTCCTGTAGATTCCTCTAATATTTTTATGGTTTCCTGTCTTACGTTTGAGTCCTGTATCAATTTTGAGTTTATTTTTGTGTATGGTGTAAGTTGGTGGTCTAGTTTCATTTTTTTGCATGTATCTGTCCAATTTTCCCAACACCATTTATTGAAGAGACTGTCTTGACTCCATTTTATGTTCATGCCTCCTTTGTCAAATATTAATTGAGCATAGTGGTTTGGATTGATATCTGGATTCTCTATTCTATTCCATTGATCTATATGTCTGTTCTTGTGCCAGTACCAGGCTGTTTTGAGAACAGTAGCTTTGTAATACAGCTTGAAATCTGGTATGGAAATCCCACCGACTTTGTGCTTTTTTCTTAGGATTGCTGTGGCTATTCGGGGCCTTTTTTTGTTCCAGATGAATTTTTGGAGAGTTCTTTCTAGGTCTGTGAAATATGCCATTGGTATTTTAATGGGGAGTGCATTAAATTTATAGATTGCTTTGGGTAGTATGGACATTTTAATTATGTTGATTCTACCAATGCATGAACATGGTATGTTCTTCCACCTGTTTACATCTTCCTCTATCTCTTTTTTCAGTGTCCTGTAGTTTTCCACGAATAGGTCTTTTACCTCCTTAGTTACGTTTATTCCTAGGTATCTTAATTTTTTTGGTGTGATTGTAAATGGGATTGCTTTTTTAGTCTCTCTTTCTGTAAGTTCACTATTAGTGTATAGAAATGCCATAGATTTCTTGGCATTAATTTTGTAGCCTGCTACATTGCTGAACTCATTTATTAAGTCTACTAACTTTTTTATGGAGTCTTTTGGGTTTTTTATGTACAATACCATGTCATCTGCAAATAAGGATAGCTTAACTTCTTCTTTTCCAATTTGGATGCCATTTATTTCTTCTTCTTGTCTAAGTGCAACAGCTAATACTTCCAGTACTATGTTGAACAGGAGTGGTGAAAGTGGGCAACCCTGTCTTGTTTCTGTTCTTAGGGGAAATGGTTGTAGTTTTTGCCCATTGAGTATGATGTGTGCTGTGGGTTTATCATATATGGCTTTTATTATGTTGAGGTATGATCCTTCTATTCCTACCTTGTTGAGAGTTTTTATCAAGAAAGGATGTTGGATTTTGTCAAATGCTTTTTCTGCATCAATTGATATGACTATGTGATTTTTATCTCTCAATTTGTTTATGTGATGTATCACATTTATTGATTTGCGGATATTGTACCATCCTTGCATTCCTGGGATAAATCCTACTTGGTCATGGTGTATGATCTTTCTTATGTACTGCTGGATCTGATTTGCTAGGATTTTATTGAGGATTTTGGCATCTATATTCATGAGGGATATTGGCCTGTAATTCTCTTTCATTGTGTCATCTTTATCTGGTTTTGGTATTAGGGTGATGCTAGCTTCATAGAAGGAGTTTGGAAGTGTTCCATCCTCTTGAATTTTCTGGAATAGTCTGAGGAGTATAGGTTTTAGTTCTTCCTTGAATGTTTGGTAAAACTCCCCTGTGAAGCCGTCTGGCCCTGGGCTTTTGTTTGCTGGAAGCTTTATGATAACTGCTTCAATTTCTTCCACAGTTATTGGTCTATTGAGTTGTTTAGATTCTTCCTGATTGAGTTTTGGGAGGTTATATTTTTCTAGAAATATATCCATTTCCTCCAGGTTGTCCAGTTTGTTGGAGTAGAGTTGTTCATAGTATTTTTTAACAGTCCTTTGTATTTCAATAGGGTCTGTTGTTATTTCACCTCTTTCATTTCTGATTTTATTTATTAGGGTCCTCTCTCTTTGCTTCTTGGTGAGTCTGGCTAGAGGTTCATCAATCTTGTTTATCCTTTCAAAGAACCAGCTCTTGGTTTCGTTGATCTTCTGTATTGTTTCTTTGGTCTCTATGTCATTTATTTCTGCTCTGATCTTTACTATTTCCTTCCTTCTGCTTACACTGGGCTTTTCTTGTTGATTTCTTTCTAACTCTTTGAGTTGTTGGGTTAGATAATTTATTGCTGCTGTTTCTAGTTTTTTTGCGGTAGGATTGTAGAGCTATGAACTTCCCTCTCAGAACTGCTTTCACTGTGTCCCATAGATTTTGGATTATTGTGCTATCATTGTCATTTGTTTCCATGATGTTTTCTATCTCTCCCTTGATCTCTCTAGTAACCCAGTCATAGTTTAATAGCGTGCTGTTTAGTGTCCATGTGTTTGATTTCTTTGGATTGTTTCTATTGTAGTTGATTTCCAGCTTTATGCCACTGTGATCTGAGAATATGCTTGCTATGATTTCTATCTTCTTGAATTTGGAGAGACTTTGCCTAGGACCCGACACATGGTCTATCTTTGAGAATGACCCATGGGCACTTGAAAAGAATGTATATTCTGTGGCTTTGGAGTGAAATGATCTGAAGATGTCAATTAATTCCATCTGGTCTAATGAGTCATTGAGGATTGATGTTTCTTTACTGATTTTTTGTTTAGAGGATCTGTCCAATGGTGATAGTGGGGTATTAAAGTCTCCTACTATGATTGTATTGCTGTCTATCTCTCTCTTGAGGTCCTCTAGGAGTTTCTGTATATATTTGGGAGCTCCTGTATTGGGTGATTATATGTTTACTAGAGTTATTTCTTCTTGTTGGATTGCTCCCTTTTGTATTATGAAGTGGCCTTCTTTATCTCTTGTTATGTCCTTCACTTTGAGATCTAATTTGTCAGATATAAGTATGGCTACCCCAGCTTTGTTTTCATTTCCATTCACCTGAATAACTTTTTTCCAACCTTTCATCCTCAGTCTGTGTGCCTGTTTTTTTTGGAGATGGGTTTCTTGTAGACAGAAGTAGATGGGTTGTGTTTTCTTATCCAGTCTATTACCCTATGTCTTTTGATTGGAGCATTTAAACCATTTACATTTAAAGTTATTATTGATAGGTACTTGTATGTTGCCATTTTTGTTTTTTACCCCTGTGTTCCTTCTTTGCTTCCTATTTCTTTTTACAGCAGATCCTTTAGCATTTCTTGAATTGCTGGTTTGGTGGTGACGAATTCCCTTAGTCCTTTTTTATCTGTGAAGCTCCTGATTTGACCTTCAATTTTGATTGAGAGCCTTGCTGGGTATAGTATTCTAGGATTCAGACCCTTCCTTTGCATGACTTTGTAAATTTCATTCCACTGCCTTCTGGCCTGATAGGTTTCTGTTGAGAGATCACTTGTTAGTCTGATGGGGGTTCCTTTGTAGGTGACTTTCTGTCTCTCTCTGGCAGCTTTTAAGATTCTTACTTTGTCATTGGTGTTTGCCAATTTAATTATAATGTGCCTTGGTGTAGGTCTTTTGGGGTTTATTTTGCTTGGGACTCTGTGAGCTTCTTGGATTTGTATGGGTTTTTTCTTTCCTATATCAGGGAAGTTTTCTGTCATTATTTCTTCCAAAAGGTTTTCTATTCCTTGCTCAGTTTCCTGTCCTTCTGGAAGCCCAATTATACGGATGTTGTTTTGTTTCATGTTGTCCCAAAGTTCCCTTAGGCTCTCCTCCTGCTTTTTAATTTTTTCTTTCTAGAAGCTGCTCTACTTGGTTATTTTTTCCTACCTGGTCTTCTAGCTCACTGATGCGATCCTCTGCTTCTTCTAGTCTACTCTTAATACTTTCTATTGAGTTCTTTACTTCAGCAATGTCACTTTTCATTTCTTCTTGGCTCATCTTCATTTCTTCTTGGCTCTTCATCATTTCTTCCTGGTTCTTCCTCATTTCCTCTTGGTTCTTACTCATATTATCAAATTTGTCTTCCATTCTTTTCAGCCACCTTATGACCATTTCTCTGAATTCTTTCTCTGCCAGGTTGTTAACTTGCATTTCGTTTACCACATTTACTGGTGAGCCTTGTTTTTCTTTCATATGTGGGCTATTTCTTTGTCTTCTCATGGTCTCTCTTCTCTGTGTATCTGGTTATATAGTTCTCACTCTCCTGCATTGATTTAAAGGCACAAAATACAACACAACCAGGTGCAACGCACCAGGCATTGAACCAGAATGTAGTCACAGTAATGGTAATTCCAAATAAAGGTGATCGCCAGAGAAAGGCAAATTTGGTGATAGGTGAGAAAAAAGAAAGAGAACCTCCCCCAGACACACACAGACACTCACACACCCACACTCACACAAAAAGAAAGAGACCCCCCCCCCACACACACTCACAAAAAAGAAAGACAGGAATGCCAAAATGATAATGGGAAAGGGGGAAGAAGAAAAAAAGAGAAAAAAAGGAGTAAATTATAAATGTGGGGTGAAAACTCCCACAGGACAGCCCCTAATCCCAACCAAAACCCACAACAAGTACCTCGAGATTGATACAAATTACATACAATTACTAATATCAAGGGAGGTGAGGAAACACAGAAGCAAAAATCTATCTCCAAAACAATGCAAATGAGGACAACAGAACAAGAAACAACACCAAAAATAAAAATAACACCCCCTACAAGACAAACCAAAATAAAAGAATAAGCAAATCAATCTCATAAACCTGCTTAAAAAATCGATGTAATCAACAGTCAAGTAAACAACAACAACAGGACAGGGATAAAAACACTTTAAGATAGTGAAGTCAGAGAAGCTAGAGGTATATATGGACTTGGAGTAGGTGGTTGGAGATTAGATATATAAGTGGGGTGAAATTTTAACAGGGGGTAAAAAGAAAGAATTAAGGTAAATCTAAAGTGGGGAAAAGTGTAAGGGAAACAAGGCACTAAATAGGGAAAGGTTAGCAAGAGAGTGGTGGCATAAAGGTGAAGTTGAGGTAGAGTAAAAGATACTAAAGAGTAAATGAAAATAGACTGTATTCCCAAGGTCGAAGAGAAAATATAATCAATTCCCTGTGTCACACAAGAGTCAATTTGTGATTTGTCCCCTGGGTGGCAGTGTTTCTAGATTGACTTCTGGGTCTATTGGTCCTCTCTTATCCTGAACTAAAATTTTGCTGTCCCTGTGGTATTCAATACTGCCTCTTTAATGGTGACTGCTGTTTTAGTAGCCAGGACCCTCCCAAAATCTTCCGGGTCTCTCTCCTCTGTCAGGTCCAAATTGGTTGCGCTCCAGGAATTAATTCTGCCACCAGCTCCAAGGGCCCTCTCCCACGTTTACCAGCTCCAACAGCCACAGATTTTATTTCAGGTGCAAATCTCCAGGCTTTGAGTTCCAAGGTGCAGATATCCCAGTCTGCCAGACCCCTCAGTTTCATGCCCAAAGTATCCCCAGGGAAATCTGACCTTTCCGTGCTGGAGTTTAGAGCTCCCTGGACTCTGCGCTCCTCCGTGCCAACTTGGCGCTGGTGTTCCGGGAGTCTCAGCAGTCCAGCCGGTACTGCAGCTGCATATTTTCAGGTCCTTCCCATCAAGATGTCTGTGGTCTGCCTCCGCGCGCCTCCTAGCGCAGTTCCCCCACTTGTTTTTTTTAATCTTTATTGTTCTGTTTATTAATTACATTGTTTCCCCTTTTTATCCCCCTATAGCTCCCCTCCACTCTGTACCTATCCCACCCTCCACCCTCCCCTCCCCCTCCCCACTGTCCTCTCCCATTATTTCAAGATTTTTGTCCAGTCTCTTGCTGCACTTCCCACAACCCTTTTCTCCCCAAGAATTGTCAGTCCATTCCCTCTCTATGTCCATGTTTCTGTTATATTCACCAGTCTATCCTGTTCAACAGCCTATCAATTCACTTGATTTTTATGTTCATTTGTTGATAGATGTGTATTTGTTGTTCATAATTTTCATCTTTACCTTTTTCTTCTTCCTCTTCTTAAAGAATATCTTTCAGCATTTCATATAATGCTGGTTTGGTGGTGATGAACTCCTTTAGCTTTTTCTTGTCTGCGAAGCACTTCATCTGACCTTCAATTCTGAATGATAGCTTTGCTGGATAGAGTAATCTTGGTTGTAGATTCTTGCTGTTCATCACTTTGAATATTTCTTGCCACTCCCGTCTGGCCTGCATCATTTCTGTTGAGAAATCCGCTGACAATCGTATGGGTGCTCCCTTATAGGTAACCAACTGTTTCTCTCTTGCTGCTTTTAATATTCTCTCTTTGTCTTTTGCTCTTGGCATTTTAATTATGATGTGCCTTGGTGTGGTCCTCTTAGGGTTCCTATATATTGAGGTTCGGTGCACTTCTTGGACTCCTAAGTCAATTTCTTTCACCAGGTGTGGGAAGTTTTCGGTCACTATTTCTTCAAATAGGTTTTCATTGTCTTGGCCTCTCGCTTTTTCTGGCACCCCTATAATTCAGATGTTGGTATGCTTGAGGTTGTCCCAGAGGCCCCTTACACTATCTTCAATTTTTTGGATTCTTTTGGTTTCTTGCTTTTTCAGCTGAGTGGATTTTACCTCTTTGTATTTCAAATCTTTAACTTGGTTCTTGGGGTGCTCCAGAGCACTTTTAGGTCTTGGTATAATATTTTTTGTTTCAGTCAGTGTATGCTTAATTTCTGGTTGGTCCTTTTTCATATCCTTGAGAGTCTCCTTTATATCCTTGAGGGTCTCTTTCATTTCCTTGTAGGACTCATTCATTTCCACGTTGGTCTTGATCATTTCTTTGCAGCTCTCGTTTATATCCTTGAGGGTCTTGTTCATTTTTTTGTAGGACTCATTCATTTCCTTTGTGGTCTTGCTTATTTCCTTATAGGCCTCTATCTTTTGTTGGAGCCTCTTGAAAAACCCTATAACCGTGGTTTTGAATTTCATGTCCAATCGTTTTTTTTCCTCCATTTCTTTCACATCTGATTTCTTTCCATGTCGCTGCATGGTGGCTGCTTCCCTGAGTTGGTCAATTAGCTTTGTGTGGTAGACTTCCTACTAGGGATAGTGGCTCAGCCTCCCCGGTTACCTGAGGTGGATATAGGTTGCACAGTTTTGCTGATGTTAAGCTCAGTCAATCATTGTTAGCACTTGGAGGGTTGACCTCCAGGCCAATTGTCTGTGAAGCTCAGCTGTGCTCAGGTTGGGTGGGCGGAGTCTCCGGGCCAAGCAGACAGTGTTAGCTCTGCCCTATGCGGCCCCGGGGACTCTGTGCCGGGGGCAATGGCTGCCAGCACCTCTGAGAGAGAGCCGCTGCCGAGCTCCACCGGCTGCCGGGGAATTCAGACTTTCCCAAAATGAGTCTGCATGCGAAATGTCTCACCCAGGGTCATAAAACAAAGCAGTCTGACGGTTTTCTGAATGAGAGACAAGTCGCAGATCACTCTCTGCGCCATCACGCAGCGGAGCTGTGCGTGCGCAGGCTGCCTTCTCCACAAGCCGGGAGACCCGGCAGCACCCGAGCTTCGGGGTGCCCTCCCACTGTCCAGTTTTCACCCCGTGTGATAGTGGGTTCTCTGGACTTCGCCCAGAGCTGGAGAATCAGTCCAGCAGGATGCCTTTGTCTCCCTGATCGAGAAAACTGGCCGGTTTTCAGCCACCCGCCCTCTCCGCAGCGCGCACTCCAAACCTCTCTCTGCGCGCGAATCTTTCAATGCCATCCGCTGCCACTCCTCCGAGTCACAGTGTCTTATCTTCACTTTTATTTGTGGAATTTTCACTCGGCGGGCTTTCTGGTGATTCTGGAAGGTGTTTGTTCTTTCGTTTAGTTGTAGTATTAAAATTGCTGATTATGACGGCAAGATAGGTGTTTTACCTTTGCTGCCATCTTAGTCCCCCCCCCCCCACTTGTTTTAACAGCCAGAAATTATGGGGACTTCTCTTTCCAGAACTGGAACTCTGGGTTTGGGGTCCTGATGTGGGGCTGGCACTCCTTACTCCTCAGGGGGAACATCCACAGCTGAGATATCCCTCTTGCCAGAGGTTTTATCCAGCATCTAGAAGGGTTCAGGAATCTGGAGAAGGGGTTGATGTAAATTAATCAAGAGTCCAGAGATGAAACATAAATTTGGAAGGCATTTTGGGGAACCAGAGGAGACTTAGCTAAAGAAACTAAGTACTCCAGTCTCTCTGGATCCCTTGTTTTTTATTAACACAAATTGTCCTAAAGCAATGTAGATATACATATCAAAGATAAGTTTGGTATACAGTAGGCATTATTAGATTAGGGGAACTGCCTTTGGCTGTTCAGGTGTTTGGCCAGCAGGAGGCAATAACTGTAAATTGAAATGCCTTTAGCTGTCTGGCAGCAAGCAATCATCTATGCAAATCTTTAGGTGTGAGGAAATGCCCTTAGCCATTTCCAACAGGCAATAACATTTAGATTCAGCTCTGCTGAATACCCAAGTTCCATCAACCGTTTGATTAAACTTCTTGCATTTATGACATGCTGGAATTAGCTTCGGGCACCCTCTGGGTTTTAAATTGCCACATGTGTCTCTGCCCATCAGTGTGTCTGCCCCTCCTACTAGTCTCAATGTGGTTTCTTCTGTACATTCTCATTATAGGACTTCATTCAGCTAGACTTCAAGCAGTTCTGAATGATGGTTGTTCTGTAGTTTAGTTGTAACTTTGGTGTGGATGTGGGAGGAGGTGAGTGCAGCCTTTACATATGCCACCATCTTGGACAGAAGTCTCCCAAATAGCAGAAAGGACTTCTTGATGCTAATGAGAAGCTACATGAATTGGTGGGCAATTGATCCAGACTGGATATAGAGAAAACAGAAATGAATATGATTCACTAATCCATTACAGAGAAACTTGAGTTTAGGTTCACATAGGCACAGGCAAAAAGATGTTCATTACAACAGCAGGTTAGGGACAACAGGGTGCCCATCAACAAAAGGACTGGCAGCAAATCCAGTGCAAACAGGTGTCCTCAACCGGGGAGTGGTGAAAGAAGAAACTTTATTCTGAAGAACAGCTTGCAAAACAGTGAAATGCAGCCTCTGGTGGAAACTGAAAGTGAGCTCTCAGGGGAGCATTGAAATCGATGGAAGAAAGATGATATATTCCACAGACAGAACATACCCTTCAGATGTTAACCATCTGAAAAAAGAAACCCAACTCATATCTTCCAACTGACAAGAAATAGTTCCGATGGATCAGCATCACTGAAAGCCCCAAACCACTTAGAAAACACACACAAAAGAATTCCTTTATCATCTTGAAACAGGACATTCTTTTTAAGTATGATGCACCCCCCCCAAAAAAAAACACCCCACTTTGATTGCATGAAAATATAGGCGAGGTCCAAAAATAAATCACAGATTGTGAAGAAATATTTGTAACTCATGTCACATATGGTAATTGTTTTTGAACACACAATAAAACTCCTATACAGACCAAAACAAAAAGTAAACTGAAGAGGAAACAGGGTATGAATGGAGCACTCACAACAGAAGAATAAAAATGGCTCTTAAAAATATGAAGAGATGACCAACATCACTCATCACAAGATAACCACTGATTAGTCACAGAAAGCAGCTCAGAGGTTGCCTAGGGACAGGGTTTGGGACTGACTGGAGAAGGGACCACTAGGGAACTTTTGCAACATAGAAATGCTCTATATCTTTATTGTATTTGTGGTTTCACAAATGCACAAATTTGTCAAAAGTAGTTGACATATACATTTAGAAGGGAGCGTTTTATTGGATCAAACTGATTAAATTCTACAATACAATGTAATTTTCCTGATATATAGTGGGAAAAGATTCAACAGTTTGCTGACACCTTCTGCTGGCCATGGGCAGGGGCAGTGAGCACTCTTGACTTTGCTTCTGCACGGGGATTGCATATACATTCCCACTGACCTGCCAATTCCATGTTGTTTGTGAAAAAAAATGATTATCTATAGGGGTGTGCTTAAAAAATTATGATGCATTCAGATAATGGGATGCTATGCAGCTATACAAATGAGTAAAGAAGCATTTTGAAACTAATGCAGGATTGTTTTGAATTGGTTCTGGGAACAAATCACTGTGCAGTACAGTGTGAATATTTTTACATGCTTTTATATGCAAAAAATGTCACTGTAGGAAAATGCCACCTGGAAGGCAACTAGGTGGTTGTGAGAGAAAGAAGGGAGAGAGGGTCTTAAAAGTATACACTTTCATGTCTTGAAATTTTTAACCATATGAAACTATTATGTTTAAACACACAGTTGACTATCAAACAATGTGGCGTGTAGGAGCACTGATCTCTAGTGCAATTGAAAATCTACATATAATTTTGACACCTCAAAACTTAACTAAGAGCATATTATTGACCAGAAACCTTACCAATAACAGAAGCAGTCGATGAACACATATTTTGTATACTACATATATTATATTTGCTCTATTCTTACAATAAAGTAAGCTAAAGAAAAGGAAATGTTGTGAAGAGAATCATAAGGGAAAGAAAATAATTGAAAAATACATTCTGAGTATGGGTGGACCCATGCTGTTCAAACCCTGGTTGGTCAAGGCTCAGCTGCACACACTAACTCCCTGAAATAAATAATACAGATTCCTTTCTTTGTCCAACCCAAGACCCAGACAAACTGTGTTAGGGCATTTTGGGGAGAGGTCCAGGAAAATATGTGCAGAGCTCCTGAGACTATTTGTGTTTGCAGCCCAGATCAAGGTCACTGTGACATTGATGCTGGCACTGGGAAGACCCTTGGGATCTTGATAAAGAGGCTATTTTCTCTACTTTTCAGCGTATTCCTTGTTATCTCACCCAGTTCCCAGACCTCATTTCTGTACATCTTCTCCCAAACAGTCAGGATGGCCCCAAGCACGGTGACTGTGAATGATGTCCACATGGCCTCTGTGGTGTCCCAGCCCACCCACATTAACACCAACATCAAGAATCGTTTTTGACACAACTGCTAAAAGCTGGGGGCTTCCTGAAGAAGTTCTTCATTGGCCTTCAGGACACTGCCCCTCCTATGCCCAGGATAAACTATGGGCCACTGGCAGGAGGGGTAAGAGTGGGCTGGAGAGGTAGGCAAGCCAGGTGACAAGGACAGTAATTCTCCTTCTTCAATAGGATGCAAAAAAATAAATGGGTCGAATTCCTATGAGGACTCACTATTTGTATCCTATCTTGTTTGGGTAAAGAAGGTTTGAAAGTTTCTCTATGGAGATTTATTTATTTATTTATTTTTATTTAAAATTTTTTTTTTAAAATTTCTTTATTGATTAAGGTATTACATATGTGTCTGTATTCCCCCATTATCCACACCTCCCTTTCATGCCCCCACCCCCCTGTTGTCTGTGTCCATTGGTTAGGCTTATATGCAAGCATATATAAGTCCTTTGGTTGATCTCATCCCCTTTCCCCCAGTGTCCCCTACCTTCCCTGAGGTTTGACGTTCTGATTGATGTTTCTCTGTCTCTGGATCTATTTTTGTTCATCAGTTTATATTGTTCATTATATTCCACAAATGAGTGAGATCATGTGATATTTATCTTTTTCTGTCTGGCTTATTTCACTTAGCATAATGCTCTTCATGGAGATTTAGCTGGAAAGGAATGAAGGAACTTTTCTTTGGTATAGCGGAGCAGTTCCTGCCAGAGGTGGAGGTGAGGACTAGGAGGAGATCCCTGAAGCTGTTCATTTTAATTGAACCTCTGTGGGCTGAGGCCTGCAGATAAGGCCATGTGATAGGCACTTTGGGAGAGAATCCTGGAGCTATACAACTTGCAAGTGCTAAGCACCCAGCAAAGGATCAGGCAACTACAGAAATGCCTAGAATTAAAGGCAGATCAGGTGATATCCTTGGGAGGCAGGGAGATGTCCTGCAGGAGTTGGCACCTGATTTAGACCTTAAATGGAGAAGAAGTGGGTTTAGACAGATAGTGGAAGAAAAGGAACCATAGGTGAAGAGAATGGCCAGAGCAAAGAAGCCAGAGTGCACAGGGAAAATTCTGGCAGAGTAAAGAGAATGATTCAACTGAGACCACAGGACTGAGAGCCCAAGTGACAGGTGAGGAGCCCATCCTGAATCAGCTTCTATAGCAGAAGGGCTGTGGGTGGATTCTGAGCAGGAACCTGGGCTATAGGCTGTCTCACAGCCAGGAGATGTCCAGGCAAGAAGTGTGGAGGGTCTGCATCTGTGTGGTCATGGCAGCAATGATGAGGAAAGAGCAGAGTCCAAAGCCTTTGTGGATGAGATCTCTATGTCTTGGGAGAGAATAGGCTTGGATTACATGGGAGGAGAGGAGTCTAAGAACATGCTGAGACTTGGAATGTGGGTAACCAGGAGGTCGGAGCCCTGGAAGTCAAGAGAGACAGGCATTGGGAGTACGAGTGGGGTGTGGGGTTCAGATGTGACAATTCTGAGATGCTGGCAGGGCATGCAGGCAGTAATGTCCAAGATGCTATGATAGTTGAGTTCTCCAGGAAGCAGACATGAGTCGGAGTTAGGTGTGCATAGGTTTATTGGGGTCCAAACACCTATGAAACAAAAAGAGAGGGAGCAGGATTGGGCAGGGGGGACATCAAACCATGGTGTAGACGTGACAGGTCTCTGCCAGCTGAGTGGGCAGCTGGGGAGCACACTCTGCCCATTACTCAGTTCCCTCTTAGGTGGAAATGGCTCTGCACCACCACCTTGCTTAACCATGGTCTGTGATTGTGCCTTTGGCAGAAAAGGTGAGGGGACCTAAAGGAGCTGACCCCTGTAATCTGTGAGGCAATCACAGTCCTGTCTTGCAGGGGGTCTTTGCAGCTCTAGATAGGATTATGGAATTCCCAATGGAAAACGATCAGGTGGGATGACAAAATGTGGTATTTAGGAAAAAGAAACGAAGGACAAAAGCCTGGCATGTCAGAGGGATTGGGGAGAACCAGGATGTGCTGCCTCATGGATTGTTAAGGGAACAGAACCTTCCAGAATCACAGCTACAGAGAGGTCAGGACAGAGGAAAAGGAGAGGAGCTGGGTGGCTGCTTCTAGGTATGTAGGCTCATTGAAAGGAGTCTGACTTTTTCCCTGTCTTGAAGGTTACCCAGAGATTGCTGGGGGCTGTGAGCTGTGCCTTTGGAGTGTTTCTGTACTTTGGGCCCTGGACTGAGCTGTGGCTCAGGCTGTGCCTTCTGGGCAGGGTCTGTGGTGAGTTATTGAAGTGATTGTGAACTCAGTGGAAGGCAAGTGGTTATGGACCAGGAGAGAAATTCCTTTGGGTCTGAGTCAGGGTTTTGGGGAAGAGACCAATGACTGGGAGTCCAAATGCCCTTTGCTCAGAGGAAGCTTCTTAGAGAGTGAACAAAACCCTCCCACTCCCAATTTTTCTGGTTAAGGCAATGTTGGGAAGGGTGGGACAGTTGTATGGAGTCAGGTCCATCTGCTAGGTGTCTTTGCCTATCCTTTGGATCATGTTTCAAATTGGTTGTTGTGGGAACTGTTGGGGGAAGGGTGGTGTCAGAGATCATTTCAGGAGAGTAACTAGGAGGCTTTTTCTGGTGTCTTCTCTCAGGCTATTATAGCAGGAGGTGGGACCATTGTCCATGAAAAGCAGCGGAGCATACTTTTAGTGAGTCGGGCCCCCACTGCCTCACCTTATCCCTTGCCCCCTTCTGGTTTTCTGCTCCTCTCCCCTTTGGGTCCCACTATCCTGAGATTTTTCCTGGAGGACTGGAGGGGGTTTCCTGGGCCAGGAAGGTGGAGAAGAGGAAACAGGTTTGAGGCCAGGACCCCACAGCTTGGCCATCAACAGAGAGAGTCTGCATCATGAACCTCTTTATTCTAGGGCTGGGTGTCAGGCCTGCTCACCCTGGCTGACATTGGCACAGCCATAGATGCCGTGGTCCTCTGTGTGAAGAGCATAACTTGGGAAAGTGATGACCTCTTCAGCTCCCTGCCACCACAACCACTGATTACAAATGAAGGCGGAGAAGCTACCAAAACTCAGATTGGCCGGGAGTGGGAGAGTCTCCACAGAGTGGTGTCTCTGCTTCAAGGGGTCCAGAAAAAGGAAAATTACTTTGACATTCCAATGAGATGTTATCATAGATGCAAAAAGAGAATAGACAGGTTCAGTTAAGATAAAGATTGACCTTTGTCAGGGAAGATACCAGCCTAGGACATGACTACACACCATAAACTGCTTTTTAGTTAAAAAGATTTTAATTTCAGAACTGATAGGTACCCCCCCAACTGGTGGGCGGAGTTATGATGTAATTGACATCTGCCACAGAGACATTGAGCCACCAGTCAAGCACATACCAGAGTGCCCTGTGTCCCACTCCTTCCCATCCTGCCCTGGGCCCAACCCTTGCCTGTTCCTGCCCTTAAAGGGTGTCTCAGTGCGCCCTGTGGCACCTTTTCTCCTGGACTGTTCTCCCAGGCAGTCTGGGAGGTGGTCTGGCTGGGTCCCTTCTTCTCCCCCTCCCCTGGTTTCTCTGCCTTCACCCTGCATGTGAGTTCTTTCTCCCTTGGGAAGGGTCTCCTCAATAAAGTCTGTGGCCTGGTACCCTGGTCTATCTCTCTCTGGTCCTTCTGTTTCATCTTTCATATTGGTGCCAAAACCCGGGAGAGTGTGGACGATCCTCAGAGCCTAGCCCCGAGGCTCTGAGTTGATTATCCCACTCTGAACACCTCTCCAACCCTGTGGTACCAGGACATGTGGGAATCTCGTCGCTTCCTCCTAACTGGTAGGCCTCAGGGACCTTCCCTCCCCGCCCCCTCTGGTTCCCTTGACTTGGAAGGGCCTCAGAGTTTCCCATCTACTCGGTTACATTATACATTCTATGTTTTACGTTCTACGAAAGCCCAGGTACCTGGCCAGGAAACTCTGTTCTACTCCACGAGAAAGTCCTTAGGGTGACGACCCATAGGTCTTTTCTTGTCCCTCTTTCTACAGGTTGGCCTAGGAAAAGAAGGATGCTTCTTATTCCTTTTCCAACTTTCCGGTGGCCCTTTTTCGTCTGGTCATGGGAACCAGCCACTCCAGCCCCCCCGCCCCCCTTCCCCCCCGACACACACCTTTAGGGTGCCTCATAGCCAATCTCTCAACCCTTGGACTTTCTGGCTACATCAAACCAAGAAAGCTCACTTTTTTCTGTAACACTGCCTGGCCACAGTATAAACTTGAAAATGGCTCTTTGTGGCCTGAAAATGGCACCTTTGATCCCAATATTCTCCGAGACCTGGATGATTTTTGCCACCGGACGGGAAAGGCAATAGAGATTCCATACGTTCAGGCCTTCTTCTACTTCCACTCTCGCCCTTCACTTCACTCTTCTTGTTCCACACACCAAATCCTTCTTGCAAAGTCCTATTTGCCCTCTCAAACCTGCCCACAGCCCCTTTCTCTATCTTCTGACTGCTCTTTTGATCCAGCGGATCACTCTTCTCCAAGTGTCTCACTCCTACCACCTCCTTACAACCCTGTCTTGAAAACTACACCCCAAGACCTACCACCTGAGGATTCAAAGCCCCCACCCTCCCCCACACCTCATCCCCTATCCTGGGACTGTGTGCCAGCCCTGCTGCCGAGTTTGCACGCCCCCGCATCACTTGGGGCCTTCCCTAAGCTTGTCAGGTTGCTATGTGAATCCAACATAGCAAGCAGCCTTGCATCTCCATTGTGACTTTGAAATCTCTGTGAGGCAGGTTTTTTTACTTAGCAGACCCACAGGGGAACTGGTCTCAAAGCCTCCTGGCTAAGAGCCCCACCTTTACCCAAGCATAATACAGCCTTAGAGGCTGTGCTGACGACTGGGCATGGCCTTGGGTCGGGTGGTGGGAGGAGTGGGGGGAAGAGTGGGTAACTGGGGGTGCGATGGGGTGGGGGGCAGATTTGAGAGTGGAAGGCCCAGAGTGTCTCCTCAGGGCTCCCAGTAGCATAGCCCTTAGAGATTTGTACATGAGCTTGTGTAATGAAAGGTTGCAGACATGAGGCAGAAATACTTCAAAGTATTGGGGCAGTAAACAAGGATATTGGACAGCAGTTGGCAAATTACAGCCTGAGGATTAACTGTTTGCCACTTATTTGGTAAATAACATTTTATTGAACATAGCCACAGGTACTTGTTCATGTATTGTCTACACTACAAGGGCAGAGCTGAGTAGTCTTAAGAGAGACTGAGTGGCCTTGGCTGATGCCGTTCAGTGGTTAGAGTGTCAGCCTATGAATAGAAAGGCCTCGGGTTCCATTCCAGGCCAAGGGCACGTATCTACCTTAGTTTCAGGCTCAATGGATCAGCAGCCTGTTCAGGTCATGTGCCAGAGACAACCAATAATGTTTGTGTCTCTCTGCCTCCCATTCCAAAAATCAATGGAAAAAATATCCTTGGGTGTGATTGACCAAATCTCCCCCCCGCCAAAACAAACAAACAAACAAACAAACAAACAAAACAAACAAACAAACCAACAACAAAGAAATAAAAAGACAAGCAGGTCAGTAGCAAAGGTACTGAAAAGAGGAGGCATCTTGACTTTCTTCCTTAGAAATCAGAAATTAATGCGATTAATTTCTGTGCCCCAGAGTTTCCAAGCCGGTCCTTTTATGGCCAGATCAGTTGGAAATTATTTTAATTTTTCATTCTAGTAAGTAAATGCCAACTTGTCCACCGCCCCCTTTTTTTTGGTCGTTTTTGCATGAAGTGGTCTCTTACTGTTGGAGTCTGGCAATTTCTTTCTTTTTTTTTTTTAATATATTTTATTGATTTTTCACAGAGCGGAAGGGAGAGGGATAGAAAGTCAGAAACATCAATGAGAGAGAAACATCGATCAACTGCCTCTTGCACGCCCCCTACTGGGGATGTGGCCACAGCCAAGGTACATGCCCTTGCCAGAATCGAACCCGGGACCCTTCAGTCCACAGTCCGATGCTCTATCCACTGAGCCAAACCGGTCTCGGCCTGGCAATTTCTTTTTTTCCTCTAAAGTTTCTAAGTCTCTGAGGGAAGATGTTTCCTGTACCCCCTACCCCCTGTCCCTTACCCTGCCCCCTTACCCCCACTTTCTGGCTCCCTGCCCTCCTCTTCCTCATCCTGTAAATTTCCTTCTAAGTTTCTTTTTAAAAAATCTTTATTGTTCAGTTTATTAATTACATTGGTCCCACTTTTTTATCCCCCTATAGATCCCCTCCACCCTGTACCCATCCCACCCTCCGCAATCACCTCCCCCCTCCCACTGTCCTCTCCCATAGTTGCATGATTTTTGTCCAGTCTGTTGCCGCACTTACCACACCCTTTTCCTCCCCAAGAATTGTCAGTCCATTCCCTCTCTATGTCCAAGATCCTATTATATTCACCAGTTTATCCTGTTCATCAGCCTATCAATTCACTTGATTTTTATATTCATTTGTTGATAGATGTGTATTTGTTGTTCATAATTTATATTTTTACCTTTTTCTTCTTCCTCTTCTTAAAGAATATCTTTCAGCATTTCATATAATATTGGTTTGGTGGTGATGAACTCCTTTAGCTTTTTCTTATCTGCAAAGCACTTTATCTGACCTTCAATTCTGAATGATAGCTTTGCTGGATAGAGTAATCTTGGTTGTAGATTCTTGCCATTCATCACTTTGAATATTTCTTGCCACTCCCATCTGACCTGCATTGTTTCTGTTGATAAATCCGCTGACAATTGTATGGGTGCTCCCTTATAGGTAACAAACTGTTTTTCTCTTGCTGCTTTTAATATTATCTCTTTGTCTTTTGCTCTTGGCATTTTAATTATGATGTGTCTTGGTGTGGTCCTTTTAGATTCCTATATTTTGGGGTTCTGTGCACTTCTTAGGCTTTTAAGTCAGTTTCTTTCACCAGGTGGGGGAAGTTTTCAGTCACTATTTCTTCAAGTAGGTTTTCATTACCTTGCTCTCTCTCTTTTTCTGGCACCCCCATAATTCGGATGTTGGCATGCTTGAGGTTGTCCCAGAGGCCCCTTACACTATCTTCAATTATCTGGATTCTTTTTGTTTCTTGCTTTTCCAGCCAAGTGGATTTTGCTTCTTTGTATTTCAATTCTTTGACTTGGTTCTTGCGGTCCTCTGGACTGCTTTTAGGACTTTGTGTAATATTTTTTGTTTCAGTCAGTGTATGCTTAATTTCTTGTTGGTCCTTTTTCATATCCTCATAGGTCTTGTTCATTTCCTCATAGTTCTCATTAAGTTCATCAGCCTTTTCTAGGAGCCTCTTGAAAAACCTAATTACTGTGGTTTTGAACTCTATGTCTAGTCGTCTTTTTTCCTCCATTTCTTTCACACCTGATTTCTTTCCATTTCTCTTCATTGTGGCTGCTTTCCTGAGTTGGTCGATTAGCTTTTTGTTGTAGATGTCCTCTAAGGGACAGTGGCTCAGCCTCCCAAGTTACCTGAGGTGAATACTCTTACTGCAATCCTTTATGGGTTGTACAGTATTGTTGGAGGTAAGCCCAGCTATTTGTTGTTAGCACTAAGAGGGTTTGACCTCTAGGCCAATTGGGTGTGAAGGTGAGCTGTGTTCAGGGTGGATGGGTGGAGTCTCCAGGCTGAGCACGCAGCGTCAGCTCTGCCCTATGCGGCTCTCGGGTCTCTGTGCCAGGTGGTAACAGCTGTGCACCTCCGAGAGAAAGTCACCGCCAGTCCCCACCCGTTGCCAGACAACTCTGCCTCTCCCCAAATGAGTCTGCACACCCAAAGTCTCACTCAGGGTTGTAAAACAAAGCAGTCCGGTGGTCTCCCGAACGAGGGATCAAGTCATGAGTCCTCTCTGCGCTGTCGCGAAGTTCTGTCCCCAAGTTTACTTGCAAACTGCTGTTCCAAGTTTAGCACACTCTCCTCACACTCGCAGACTTCTGCCGCGCCCGGCTATTAGTGTGCCTACCCCGGACTTCGGACCTCGCCTGGAACTGGGGGATCAGTGCAGTGAGGTGCCTCCACCATCCTTGTTGGAGAAATCCAGCTGGGATGCTGTTGCCCACCCTACAGCTCACGTGTGCACATGGCTCCGAACCTCTCTCTAGGCGTATCTTCAAGGCTGCACTCTGCTGCAACTCTGAGTCTCAGTGTCCTATATTTACTTTTATTTGTGGAGTTTTCTCTCAGCCAGCTTTCCAGTGATTCTGGATGATGTTTGTTTTGTTGTTATGTTGTAGTTTTGGAATTGTTGCGTGGGGCAGCACAATAGGTGTTTACCTATGCCGCCATCTTGGTTCCTCCCTTTCCTTCTAAGTTTCTGAATCTTTGTTTTTCTTATTTGTAGGACATCAGATGTCACGCCCCCTCCCCTGGCTTTTGTTTACTTAGAAAAACCAACCACTAGTTGTCTATTTGCACAACTCAGTCTTTGTGGCAAAGCTGTATATATAAAGGTGAAAATGATTCAGGACCCTGACATGGGGTTAGGCAATAACCCCAAACCTATCCTATCTAATAAAAGAGAAACATGCAAATTACCACACTTTTGCTATGCTATCAGCCAATCAGGAGCAGGGGGTGTGGTTGGGGCGTGGCCATGGCGCACCTGGATGCTGGCAGGGGCAGGGAACAAAGCGCTTCCTGTCGGCGGGGAAATGCTTCATGAATTTGTTTGTCATCCTTGATACTAATCTTCTCTGTATCATTCCAATTTTATATATGTGCTGCCGAAGCATTAAAGGCCAGCAAGATCCCTCCTTTTCAGTTACGGTGACTGAGTCTCGTCCTTTCGCGGAGATCTTGGGACAGTTAGGGGAATTTGATGCCTCGGGATCCCCTCACGAGGCTCACATGTTGGTTGCTCTGACAGTTAGGCTGCGACTGAGCTGCAGGGCTTACCTGTCACGTGGGACATGCAAATGAGTGCCAGGGGCACCTTGGGTAATGAGTGCGAGGTGGGGCTGTGAGTCGTCAGGCCCAGGCGCTGGGTTGGCGGAGCAGGTGGGCGGCAGCGAGCATGGACCACACTTCTGCGCACAGCGCTTTCGAGGGCCTTGTGATGGGAGAGGCTTGGTCCTTGAGGCATCCATGGTGCAGGGAGGGCTGGGCCAGGACACCACCATACTTTCAAAGCAAGTTGCTTCCCACTTAAATATCCTCTGATGAGTATCTTTATTTTTTTTTTTTTATTTTTTTTTTTAAATATATTTTATTGATTTTTTTACAGAGAGGAAAGGAGAGGGATAGAAAGTCAGAAACATCGATGAGAGAGAGACATCGATCAGCTGCCTCTTGCACGCCCCCTACTGGGGATGTGCCCGCAGCCAAGGTACATGCCCTTGCCGGAGTCGAACCCGGGACCCTTCAGTCCGCAGTCTGACGCTCTATCCACTGAGCCAAACCGGTCTCGGCTGATGAGTATCTTTAAAGAAGAAATAAATATTCAGCCATTGTCACACCTTGAAAAGTTAAGGTAATTCTTTAATATCACCTAATATCCACTGTACGTTCAAATGTCTTTGTTTCAAAGATGCCTTTTACTGTTGGTTTGCCCCCTCCGGAGGCTACCCAAGGTCTTATTTCAGTCTGATGTTGGCTGCTTTCCCCAACCATAAGTTCCCAATGCACTTCCAGCCAGAGTTAAAGGGGGCTTCTTCTGTTTTTAAGGCATCACCATATCCAGTGCCTGCCAGGCCCCTGTGAAAGCACTACTCCTTAGGTCCGGGGTACTGGGAGCTGAAGCAGAGAGGCTGTGAGGCCCAGCTCACCCAGGATGCTGGCCCCCATCACTCTCTCCCAATTATCCTGGCCCAGCTTTCCCTATGCATACCTGCTCACGGAGAGCGTGAGGTGGTTGTGGCAGCAGGATGGGAGGCCAGCGGGGGCGTGGCCACGGCGTGCAGGATGGGAGGCCTACACCCTCCCCCAATCCAGAGGGGCTTGACAGGGGACCTGAGGCGTCGACCCCCACCCTGGCACCAGGCCAGGGGACCTGAGGCCATGTCCTCCACCCAGTGGGGCTTGATGGGGGACCTCAAAGTGTACTTCCCATCCTGGTGCTGGGCTAGGGGACCTCTGGATGCTCCCCCTGCTGGGCAGGGCTTGACAGGGGACCACAGGCCATGCCCCCCACCCAGCAGGGCTTGACAGGGAACCTCAAGGTGTGCTTCCTGCCCTGGTGCTGGCCTAGGGTACCTCAGGCTGTCTTCCCCCTTTCCTCCCCCCCCCGCCCCAGCTCCAGGCTGGGAGACCTCAGGCCATGCCTCCCACTTGGTGTGGCTTAACAGGGGACTGCAGGCCACACTCTCAACCTGGCAGGGCTTAACAGGGGACCTCAAGGTGCGCTTCCCATCCTGGTGCTGGGTTAGGGGATCTCAGACTGTTCTCTCCACCTGGCAGTACTTGAAAGGGGACCTCAAGCCACACCCCCACCTGGGACCAGGCTGGGGGACCTCAGACCATACCCTCCGCCCCAGTACCAGGCCAGGGGACCTGATGCTGTGACCCTCCTGCCTGGCTGGGCTTGACAGGAGACCTCAGGCTGTGCCCCCACCCAGTGGGGCTTCACAGGGGACCTGAGCCTGCACCCCCGTGCCAGTGGGAATTGACAGGGGACCTGAGGCTGCGCCTCCCTCCCGGTGCTGGGCCAGGGGACCTGAGGCTGTGCTCTTCTGCCTGGTGGGGCTTGATGGGGGACTTCAGGCCATGCCCCCTACCCAGCAGGGTTTGACAGGGGATCTCAGGTCATATCTCCCACCTGGTGGGACTTGATGGAGGACCTTAGGCCATGCCTCCCATCCTGGTGCTGGGCCAGGGGACCCTAGGATGCCTCCTGCCCTGCGGGGCTTGACAAGGGTGGGACTGGTGGGGTCTGGATCTACCCCAATGCGGGGGGGGTGGTGGTGCGTGGCATGGACAGGTCTGGGTCTCACGTGATTTTGAGGCACATATGAGTGAGTGGGGACTGTTGGTGTGCCCCAGACTCTGACAGGAAGAAGGTTTTTATGTACATTTTACTAATTTTCTTTAGTCTCTGATACTTCTATTATAGAGAAAGAGCAAATAGCAATATTAAATTATTTCCTCTAATTAATACCCTTTTAATGTGCACGAATTTTGTGCACTGGGCCACTAGTGTATATATAATATGTTTTCTGAAGAATTTAAAACCATTCAGAGTATAAACAGGAAATGGTTCTAGTTTTCTTTTCTCAGCACTGCTTTGACTTGGTGTGGGGACACTGTTCAGAGTGCACCAGCTGGTCAAGGCTGCCCTGAACCTGGGAACCCTTATCAGTCTCTGAGCCTATGAATCATACTCAGAACAAGACACCTTGAGTGGGTGCAAGGACACACGATTGCATTGTTCCCTTCTGCAATCCAAATGATCGATGGCACTGTTGGCAACTAGCCTTCTTTGTCTCTGGAGTAACATTCAGTCACTGACCAGAAGGACTGTGTGTGAAGAAGTTGGCTAGACAGAGTAGAGAGAGCTGGGCCGCGCAGAGCTAGAGAGAGCTCAGAGAAGACAGGCACAGAGAATGCAGCTCCTAAGTGTGCAGGAGAGGCTACTGAGCTCAGACGGAGCTGACAGCTGATATGGCTACGAGGTAAGGCAGTGAGTCTGGGCCAGAATGTGGCTTCTCAGATACTAATTACAGAGATTAATACTATGTGAGAAAGATATGTATTCACCAGCTGGTGTCTGCCTGCCTGCCTGTATGGACTTTGCTGTAAAGAATTGTCTTATCTGATAGCTATATGGCCACTGGCTTCTGCAATAAAGACTCATTCTTATATATCTAATGTATATCAGATCAATTCTCATGGCTTCTCCAGCTGGCCCTCCACCAAGAATTGACCTGTTTTTCTGACTGGAAGTTCAGCCTCAGAAAAGGGGGCTTGGATCCAAACCTGTAACTAGTGAGCAGAAGATAAAGAAGGAACTTGAACTAATTCCCCAATAGTACAGTGGGTAGGGTTTGAGAAGGACCTGCCCTGTGCTTGCCGTAGTCGAATGTGCATGGACTCAGAGCAGCAGTGCTTGTGCAGAGCTCTTGCATGCTTTGACACATGGGTTTTGTAAACTTCCTACTTCCATTGGATATTGGGTCCTTCACCATTAGGACCAGATTCCAGACACTGCAGCTTGGTCATTAAAATGGTCTCAGGTTTGGTGTTCAAAACCCAGTCCTGTTCATTTCAAAAACTGCAGTCATCAGCCTGGCTAATGTGGCTCAGTTGGTTGAGTATCATCCCATGCACCAAGAGGTTACTGATTCAACTCCTGGTCTGTGTCAGACCAGCACAGCCAAGGGTTTGGTGAGCCTGAGGGGGTGGTGCCAGCACAGCCAAGGATTTGGTAAGCCTGAGGGGGCCGGTGAAGGATTAAAGAAAAGACTGACAAAAAGAATAAGCTGGGGCTTGGTGGATCTGTGCCTGGCTCAGGCCACAGAGAGAGATCCAGTGGCAAGCTGAGCTTTTATTTTATAGCCAGAGGTAAACAAGGTAGTGGTCACCATAGTTACAATATTCTTGTGAGTTTCACTTGTTTTGGCAGCACTTGCTGCACCTCCCATAGCACATTAGCTACCCAGATAGGATCTAGGGAAGTCAGAAGGTCAAGCCTAATTATGCTAAGAGGCTGTGTCCTCTAAGCTGGGACTTGTTTGTGGCTTTGCCAACATGTCAGTCTGAGGCTTAATCCTATAGCCGCTCCCTACACTGGTCCAAGCAAGTGCCCAAGTTTTGGGTTCAATTCCCAGCAGGGGGCAGGCAGGAGGCAGCCCATCCATGGATGTTTCTGTCTTTCTCTCCCTCTCTCAAATCAATAAAAACATATTCAAAACAAAACACCCTGTAGTTAGAGCTTGGCATTCCCTCCCAGAGCTGACCAGGCTGCTTGGGGAAGAAACACTGCATTCTTGGCCTTTGGCTCATGGTTCCACCCTCTCTCTCTCTTCCCTGTCCAGAGGGGATGGCTGTCTGGACTTTCTTGGCACCTTTGAGAACAGCTGATGTTGGAGACCCTGGCAGATATTGTGATAGCCAGACTCAGAGGTGGGAGGAGGAAAGAAGAGAAGGACGTGGTTCATTATGCTTAGACCAGACACAACCACCAAACCCCCCTTTAGCTGTTTGTGCCATTTACTCAACCCTCCCTTGCCTGTGGACATCCTGCTACCAGAACACCGCAAGGCCAGACACCGGGTCAACAGGACCCACCAGCCTGGGAACAAAATTTGAAATTTCCCACTTCCCTGTACTGTAACTGACCTTATGCTACCTTTCTTTGTGTGAAACCGGCCAATCACAAATTGCCAAATCTCCCTGCGTTGGAGATAAAAAGTGCTTGCTACTGAGGCTCGAGGCTCGCGTTGCTCACTGCTGTGACAGTTGAGACATGGGCCCGGAATTGAGTTCGTTATTAAAGGCTTCTTAAATTTATGATCTGGCTCCTTGGTGGTCGTCACTCACGGGTGGTCCATAGCATTTGGAGTCCCCAGCGAGATACACTCCGGTACTACGGCCGGTGGGTGGACACCCCTCCGAGACCCCTCTGAGTTCCGTCCCGGGTTCCAAGGGAACGAAATAGGGGACTCTGAAAAATTCCTGGCTTGACAATCTTTTTTTTGAAGCCGAAGCCATCAGGACCTCTTAGGAGGTAAGAAATCTGTTTCTGTCTGATTTGGAACATTCCTCAGAGGGTCCAAAAAGGAAGGCGGGACACCGCGTACTTCCAGGGCCGGACCCCTGACACAATGGTGCCAGGGGTCTTCTGGACTGCGGGACCCCGGTGTGGGGTTTGCAGCAGGTTCTGTTTCTGGACTGCGGGACCCCGGTGTGGGGTTCGCAGCAGGTTCTGTTTCTGGACTGCGGGACCCCGGTGTGGGGTTTGCAGCAGGTTCTGTTTCTGGACTGCGGGACCCCGGTGTGGGGTTTGCAGCAGTGATCAGGTTCTGTTTCTGGACTGCGGGACCCCGGTGTGGGGTTTGCAGCAGCGATCAGGTTCTATGTATTGTCTTCAGGACTGTGGGACCCCCAGTGTGGGGTTCACAGCAGTGGTCAGGTTCTGTGTATTTTCTGTCTGGTTTATGTTCTGTGTTTTGTTTTCATTTTGTCGCTGTTTTATTCCTTTGCTGTAACAGTCAGAATGGGCCAGGGTCCGTCTGGACCCTCCACCCCATTACAGTGTTTCCTTAAGAATTTTCAGGAATTTCGGAAGCGCGTGCGGATGACTATGAAGCTTTGGTCAATGATTTTGCTTTGCAGAAATTTTGTGAATTGGAGTGGCCCACATTCAGGGTTGGGTGGCCCTCCACTGGGATGTTGGACCTAAATGTTGCTTGTGAGGTTCGCCGTGTTGTTCATGGCAATCCGGGCCATCCGGACCAAATTCCTTAAATTGATGTCTGGATTGACATTGCCACTGAGAAGCCTCGGTGGTTAAAAGGTTGCCTGCCCTCCAAGGGAAAATTGGGAAAGAGACGGACAATCCTGTTGGCCCAAGGGCGATCGGGACGGTTGCCCCAGCCTCAGGGTCTGCCTGTCTTGGAGGCACCGGAGGAAGACCCCCTAAGCCAGGCAGCTGCCCCCCTATGTGCCTCCGTCCCTGATCAGGACTACCCCCTGACCAGGACCCTCTCCTCAGCTCAACTGAAGATTTCTCCAGACCTCTGTCCCCAAATAACTCTTTCAGTCCACCCCACACCAGGGCTGGGTCAGAGAATGGGGACCGATCCTAGGAGGCTAGTTCCGGGAATCTTAAACTTTTTTTCCTCTAGCTTGGCCTGCATGGGATTTCAGCACAGCAGAAGGTAAGGGGAGGCTCTGGGTCTACTGCTAGGCTGTGATGGGGGGTCTTTAGATGGCTGCTAGGAAGCTGACTAATTTGGCTAAAGGAAATCTAGGAAATTTAATTTCTGGATAAAGGCTTGGAGGTGTGGTCGGCAGGCAGAAAGGGAGCTGGGGCCAGACAAGCGGCTAGGTGCAGGCTTGGCCTCTAAGTCCCATCTGCCGCCGGCCCAGTCCTGCCACTGCTGCCCACGGGGCTCCTCGGCGCAGCCGCCAGGGCTTGGGGAGCATGAGTGCTGGGACCCTCAGTGGGGAGGCCAGGACTCAGCCCAGGATCTAGATGGTGTAGGGGAAGGGAGCCACCTGGCAATCCAATAGGGACGCCACTCCCCAGAGGGTGTCTGGGTCTCATCTTCGCCATTTTTTTAAAAGAATTTATCCAAAGTAAATGCCTTAAAATAATTGGAATTGGATTTAAAACTCAGAAATTGTTGAAATATGGATGAATAATGTATTCATTGTAACGATCTAGTGGCCCAGGTAACTGGCTAGCCCTTTGTTAATAGAGGAAGAAGCATAGTCCATGCTGGCTACTAAATGTCCCCAGGCAGAGAAAAAAAAGGCCTTTTTGAAAAGTCAAGAGGCAGCCTGGGCTGTTAACCAAATGATAAAAACTTGTTTATTAATCTGAGTATTGCCTCCTCATGAGAAAAACCTAGAGGACAAAATTGAAGCTATTAATTGATAATGTCTTGTATTTTTCTTAGAAACAAAGTATTATTAATCTAAGGATAGCTAAATGTTTGACTTTTCAGCTTTAAAAGTTCAAAATACAAATTAAATCGGGAGAAATTATATAAATGTGGTAATTAAATGTCTAAAGTATAACTTTAAAAAAATATGTTATGTTTTCTCTGATAATTGGACTTGTGTTGGTCTATATTTCTTAAATATAGCCAAATTTTGAACAGCAGAATCTTAAATAAGAACCAATAAGTAAGATACCTAAAGTGTACTGAATAAATTTCTTTTTTAATTAAAGATACCTACTTAAGTTACTTTATAAATTAGCCTGTT
Source organism: Antrozous pallidus (assembly GCA_027563665.1). Lineage (NCBI taxonomy): Eukaryota > Metazoa > Chordata > Mammalia > Chiroptera > Vespertilionidae > Antrozous > Antrozous pallidus. Next base: position 5,952,543 of record CM050521.1, read on the forward strand.
AAATTACAGTCAAGGTTTTCAGCTAAATGAAAATGCCAAATGTTGATTATGGGAAATGCCTGAGAAAAGATAGTTCCATTACAGAGAGGATTCAAGCTTGTCAGAATGTGGGATCAGGACATTTCCTAAAGCAACTTTTGTGGACCTGTGCCACAGGGAACTTTAGAATTAATCTTAAGGAGGAGTGTAGATACCCTTAAGTGGACTAACTGTTTTGCCTGGAAGCATTGATTCAGATTATAAAGGAGAAATTAAAGCTAAGCTAGAATGTAATCTTGTTATGTAAATTACTCCAGGACAAAGGTTTGCTCAGATACTACTTGTACCTTATGTGCAGCAAGGTGAGGCTAAAATGAGGAAAAGAGGAATGCAAGGATTTGGAAAGTCGGACATCTATTGGATACATGAAATTAGCAAAACCCATGTTCTGATTGATTTAAAAATAGAGGGAAAACAATTTAGGGGTCTGGTGGACACTGGAGCGGATGTTAGTGTTATCAGCAAATAATTCTGGCCTCCAAGTTAGTCCACAGTAGACGCTATGGGCTTAGTTAGGGGGGTAGGAGTTCCTCATGACACACAATGGTAGTGCCACCTTGTTAAGGTGGCAAGATGATAAAGGACTGATGGGATGGTTTCAGCCTTCCATCATCTCTGAATGTCAGTCAACTTCATGGGACTGGGGATGTCTTAGAGGGTTTACAGGGGTGTATTATTACCAGCAAAGGATAGCAGGTAATGACCCAAATGGGATATCAGACTGGTCAAGGATCAGGAAACAATGATCAGGGAATTAAGGAGCCCATTCTAGCCAAAGTAAGCCCACAGGAAGAGGAGTCTTTGGCCATGTGTCCCCAATTAGAAGAGAAGTTCCCTAAATGGGGCTTAAGAATTGCTCCAGAAAAGGTACAGAAAGGAATGCCTTTCCAATATCTAGGGACCATAATTGCATACCAATGCGTTAGGCCTCAGAAGGTGGAGATAAGATTGTCTTAAAACTTTAAATGACTTTCAGAAATTATTAGGGGACATTAGCTGGCTGAGACCTTATCTGAAGATCTGGTAGAGAAATGATAACTTTATTTAATTCACTTAGAGGTGACTCTGATCTTTCCTCTCCCCGAACATTAACAGGTGGAGCTAGGGATGAGTTGCTAAGAATTGAGGAGGCAGTTTCCTCAGCCCAAGTAGCACGAATACGGCCCGAATTACCTTTATTAGGACAAATGAACCATATTGCAAATAGTCCTTAGGGCATAGTAAAGAAGGCTGGTACAGAAGGCTGAGTAAATTTGTGAGAAAACCAGAACCCCAAGAATGCCTGAGAATGTCTTTCTTGCCAGGCTAGCCGTAATCAGCTATATAGTAATATTAGGTGATATTACCTGGGGCAAACAGGGAAGTATTTTGGACTTACATTCCTGACCCTTCATGGGTAAGAACCCTTATGTGGGTTGATCACCTTATACCAAACACCTTGGTTCATCCAGGAGTAACAGGAGTGGAGCAAGAAAGTATAATTACATAGGTGTCTCCACCCAGTTTTCCTTTTATATTGACACAAATCCAGACCACTACTCCTTTGTGTGCAAAATTAAAGAAAGGCTTCTGGCTGGAATGGACACCAAAGGAGGGTAGGCAAAAGTTAAAACACATCTACTGTCACTACTTGCTCCTAGGAGAGGTGCAGAAACAAGTAATTAGACCTCGTCTATATAAAAAGAAATTTGACAGCCAGTTTGAAATTGAATTGCCATGGCTTAAAGCAAAGAATATAAACTAAATCTTTGAATGATTGGCAGCAATTTAAAAGGGACATGAAAAGATTTACTCCCTTCCACTGCGTGAAAGGCCTCCTTGGATAGGCAACGAGCATTCTCTGTTGGCCCTTTTGCCAAGGAGGCATCCTCTTTTCACAATCCAATTGCCCACAGCTGTTGCCTGAGTTTTCTGTACATGCTGGGATTGAAGCCTCGTGATGGCTGGTACCATGGATCTGTCTGTGGTCCAATGGTGTGAGGTGGACCTTCCCTGGAGAGGAAACCTGAGTTCCCCAAGATATGTGATCAAGTGCTGGGGACCCGCCAGCAGGCGAGGGGATCCCAAGGCAGGTACTGGGCGTGGAGGCCACGTGGGCATAGGCTACCTAGGAGATACAACTGAACCTCACATCACCCTGCTTGGCCCCTGAGGATGGCTGGTTAGCCAAAGACGGGTAAGATTCCTCATGGAAGGGACAACCTAAGACAGACACAGTCGCAGAGGGGCCATCAGGAGAGAACATGGGGGCCAACAGAGGTGGGCATAGAACCTCACCCCCCAGCATTGCAGGTGCTTGAACACTCTCCCCTTCTGAGGGAGGTCTCCTGCCCCATGGCTACTTCACTTCCCACGCCCAGCTCAGATCCAGACCCAGGTAACAGACAAGACTTGGACCAGCCCAGATCAGAACCAAGGCATCAGACAGAAACTTGGCTAACAGCAGCTAGCACCAAGGATGCTCAGGGCCTACTCAAGAATGCAAAACAATCCTTGCCATTAATAATTACAGGGTAAACTAAGATTGTTGTTATAGTATTAAATTTGACAGTAAAATAGCAGTCAAGTTTTCAGATTAATTTAATTTAGCTAAGGTAGGAAATGTACAGCAGGAGAAGGACACCTTTTCTGGATGGGTAGAAGCATGCCCAACCAAGCATAAAACAGTTCAGGCGGTGGCCAAGAAGCTGCTAGAAGACATCCTACCCAGGTATAGATTTCCTGCTATGATAGGGTCAGACAACAGGCCAGCTTTTATTTCATAGGTAATACAGGCAGTAGCCAAGGCTATAGGAGCAGATTAGAAATTGCATTGTGCTTATAGGCCCCAAAGTTTAGGACAGGTAAAGAGAATAGTAAAACTCTAAAAAAGACCCTTACCAAATTAACCAGGGAGACCGGTGGGGGCTGAGTGGTTCTCCTTCCTTTAGCGGGTGAGGAACCCTCCCTACACCATATTTTTTAAATCATATTACTGAATTTGTCTCTTAAGAAGGTTCCAGAGGACGCACGAGGACATTTGGCCACGCCTGCATGATGAGGCTGGCTCAACCCCTCACCTCATCAGTGTGGACTGGGGCGATATTGGGTTTTTGTCAAGAGGCACCGCCGGGAGACCCTTGAGCTATGATGGAAGGGCCCCTACATCTTGGTGCTGACTACACCCACTGCTCTCAAGGTAGACAGCGTCGCAACCTGAGCCCACCACACTCACGTCTGCCCAGCTGATCCCTCTGCACTCTGGAAGGACTTCATTACACAATGGAGCCACAACCGGCTCAAGCTCAACTTACGGCGCATTTGACCCACCTAATGTCAGTAACTTTGTTGACTGTTTGCTGTCACCCACATTGCCAGGAGTCCATCCTTTTTCCTGGCAATAGTCATGGCCTGCCTCTGTATTCATGCAGCAAGGAGGCCTATGTGCAGTCCTAGGGGAGGAATGTTATTTTTATGTTGACCATTCAGGAGTAAAAATGAAAGGCGAGGTAGAAATGCAGCCTGGCTCATGATTGAGCCATAAGGGGGGAATGTAAGGGCAGGACAGGACTGCAAAGACCATTTTGGACTGTGTGACTTGGCAGCCACCATGTTGGCCGCGTGAAACTTACCCGGGGGCTGCCATCTTGAAATCACAAAGACCAACCCATAAACTCGGACGATGAGGGGGGACAGCAGGAATCAAGGATTTGATTCCCCGATAAGACCAGTAAGGAATGTGACAGCCAGACTCAGAGGCGGGAGGAGGATAGAAGAGAAGGACGTGGTTCGCCATGCTTAGACCAGACACAACCACCGAAACCCCCTTTAGCTGTTTGTGACATTTACTCAACCCTCCCTTGCCTGTGGACATCCTGCTGCCAGAACACCGCAAGGCCAGATACTGGGTCAATAGGGCCCACCAGCCTGGGAACAAAATTTGAAATTTCCCACTTCCCTGTACTGTAACTGACCTTGTGCTACCTTTCTTTGTGTGAAACTGGCCAATCACAAATTGCCAAATCTCCCTGCATTGGAGATAAAAAGTGCTTGCGACTGAGGCTCGGGGCTCGCAATGCTCACTGCTGTGACAGTGGAGATGTGGGCTCGGACTCGAGTTCGTTAATAAAGGCATCTTAAAATTTTGATTTAGCTCCTTGGTGGTCGTCACTCACGGGTGGTCCATAACATTATGATGTGGGTAGTGTCTATTCTTACTGTTCAACCTTGGAAGCACCTGAGAATTTCCTTGCTCTCTGCTCTGCAGTGGCCTGGATCAATCAGAAAAACTTCCTGAAAAAATATATCCAAAGGGGAGAATGAAATGGCAGGAAGGGGTGGGCTTTCCTTCAGTGGGGATAGTCACTGACTCTTTCTTGCCCCTGGAGCCCCAGGTCCCAAGATGTGCTCACACACACACACAAAATAATAATAATAATAATAATAATAATAATAATAACAAAAAATAAAATAAAATAAATTGCAATTAGGTTTTAGAAAAATACCGTCAACTTCTAAAGTAGGAAGAAGACTGTTTCATCATTAGGTACCACTTTGAACTTCTTCAGCATTTGTTGGTTTGGTTTATTTCTCCCTTTCCCCTTCTCCCACTCCCTCTTCCTCATGCAGAAGGATTTCTATCTTTTTTTTTTTTTTTTTTTTTTTTTTTTTTTTTTTTTGCCAGATGGCAGAATTTTATGATTTTATTAACACAAATACAATGTGTACACAATCTGTCTATTCATTTTCTTCGCTGCGCAGCCTGGCATTGGGATTGGTGACTCTGATGGCCAGCTGGGCTGCTCTTTCCACAATGGCTTTGCGGTTCTTTGAGGAGACGTTGTGAGCAATCTCAGCACAGTAAGATTTATTGCACATCAGCAGCACTTCAAGCTCCTTGACGTTATGGACCAGAAACTTCCGAAAGCCACTGGGCAGCATGTGCTTTGTTTTCTTGTTGCTCCCATAACCAATGTTGGGCATCAAGATCTGGCCCTTGAATCTTCTACGCACCCTATTGTCAATGCCTCTGGGTTTCCGCCAGTTCCGCTTAATTTTGACATATCGGTCTGACTGGTGCCGGATGAACTTCTTGGTCCTCTTTTTGACAATCTTGGGTTTCACGAGGGGTCTGAGGGCAGCCATGGTGCCGAGTAGGAGATGGCTGCCACCGGATTTCTATCTTTTTTTAGTGGTTTCCTTTGAGATTTTTTTTTAAAGTATGTATGCTTATCTAAACACATTTTAAAGGCAATCAATATCCTTATCCTCTCTCTGAAAAATACAGTACCTTTATAATGCTACTTGGTACATATTCTTGTCTCAATTTTATTTTTTAATCTCCACCTGAGGATATATTTTTTCCATTCTCATACAGAGTGGAAGGGAAGGAGGAGGGGGTCAGAGAGAAAGAGAGAGAAATACAGACATGAGAGAGACATATCAATTGGTTGCCTCCCACATGTGCCCCGACCAGGGCCAAGGATCAAACCTGCAAATGAGATACATGCCCTTGACCAGGAATCAAACCCGTGATCCTTCCTTCTGCTCTAACTACTGAAAAACAAAACAAAACTGTCCAGGGCATAGGAAAGGTGTCTATAGGTGGGCTTAAACCATCAATCTTTCAGTTAACAGCCGGACATGCTAACCAATGGTGCCACAGAGACCCATTCAAATTTTAGTTCCATCTTGATATACTTTAATCCCACAGATGAGATATTTTAAGTGTTTTTTGTATATCATTTTTTTTTAGATTTTATTTGCTTACATTAAAACATATTGGGGTCAGAAACACATTTTTTGAGAACCAATGGTTCAGTGTTAGTGTAGGTTTCATAAGCTAAGTGTGGGGATCTTCTTTTTTTTTTTTTAGGACCAGCCCTGGATTTCCACATGGGGAATCCACTTTTTCCTCATTGTCTGGTGATAATGTTCATGGAGGGGCTTTATTCTCAGTTCTAGGGATAAAGCATGTGACCCAAACTTAGATCAAGCAGCAGATCCTCTTCTCCAGATGGGCCATGAGGATGATTTTAGAGTGGGCACACAAAAAGGCTCTTGCCTTTTATGTTGAAGTTGAATCTCCGAGGATGTAAAGTTGGAGCTGTAGCAGCCACACTCTCCCCATGAAAGACCATGCAGGAAGCTTGTGAAGATCACCTTGCAGGAAGCTTGTGAAGACCATCTGTGGAAGTCAGAGCTGAGAGTCGCTGTGACCTTCGCAGTGGATTTCAGGATTTGAAGGAGTGGTCGACACACAAATGAAAATGCTATACAAGAAATATGAATTTAGGAGGCATTGAGGGCCAGATAGAGCCTCTTTCTTGAAGAGGAACACCAACTTCTGGCCTGGCCCACTTTTTATTTACTTGAATACACATTTTCCCTTTAGCAATGCATACCAGCAGACCAGAGGTAAAGTTTGGTAAACAAATGTAAAGATTATCAGGTCAGGAAATCGCCTTGAGCCATTGCAATCACAGCAGCATTCAGCCTGAGGAATATTAAAGTCCACTGGCCTTCCAATGGTAACTGCTGTTTGCTGCAGCCTCTGGCAGAGTGGAAAAAACCACTCCTGATAACCTCACCCTGAATTCAGAGGTGCCTGAAGCCAGATGGCTCATCACCATTTGCTTAAGCCACCTGCAGTGGAGTTTTAATAGGCTGAGAGACTGGAATATGGTAACTGGCATTTAAGTTGGTTGTTCAGATCCTGGGGTACTGCATTCAAATGATCCTGAGGTAGATGTTATTTCTGCGAGTGAATCAGATGTACTTGGTTGGTTGCTTTTATTCGGGATAAAACAAATAAGAGTATTGGGAGGAAATCACATAGGCACCAGCATGACTTCCCCTGTTCCCTTAATTTATCATTCCCTATGAGTGAATTTGGGTTACAAAAACATACATGTAGCATAACTTATTGTATATATTCTTTGCAATGTATGAAAATAAAAACATGCATATATATATATATATATATATATATATATATATATATATATATATATATATATATATATATATATAAAGACAGTGACTATGATTACTGAAACAACCAGTCTACTAAACAGGAGACTATATGGGATGACCAGGTCAGCAGAGGAGTGTAAGGTTTTATTCTGAGAAGTAAGATTGAATCTGACCAAAGCCAATAAATTGACCAAGACACGCAGGGTACCATTGAAAGTTCACTTTTATTAAATGCCCTCGGGTGAGGTCCCACTGTCCTGACAACGAAGGCAGGGGGGTGTGGGGTGGGGAGTCACACCCATCTTTGCCTGGCAGGGTTTCTTTTATGCTGCTGTTGACAATTCTGAGAGAGTTTGTGGCAGGTGATTTATGAGCGGGAAATTCATACAACTCCAACCTGGCCACCCTTGATAAGTCAGGGTGGTCGTTTATTGTCCAACAGGATGTCAGCAGGATGGTATGTCCTTGGGGGTTGCTATTGTTTAACTCAGTGGATGGGATAGGGGAAGTCCCTATCTTCCCAGCCCCAAACCTTACATCCTCAGCAGGTGGGATGGGAGAAGTCCCTATTTTCTCAGCCCCATATCTTACAAGGAGGGCAGTGAGGGATGACCAAACAACCAAACAGCAGGCTGGGTGGGGCGAGCAGGCCAGCAGGGGGGCAGAGAAAGGCAACTAGGCTGGCGGTAACCAGGGTGGCAGCAGAGGGCAGTTAGGGGTGACCAGGCCAGCAGGAGGGGCAGTTAGGGGCAACCAGGCCGGGGGGGGGGGGTGGTAGGGCAGTGAGGGGCAACCTGGAGGGCAATGGGGGCAATAAGGGGTGACCAGGCTGGAGGGAGGGGGCAGTTGGTAGCAATCAGGCTGGCAGGGGAGGGCAGTTGGGAGCAACCAGGCAGGCAGGGGGGGGGCAGTTAGGGGTGATTAGGCTGGCAGGGGGAGCAGTTAGTGGTGACCAGGCCAGCAGGGGGGGGCAGTTAGGGGCAGCCAGGCTGGCAGAGGGGGCAGTTAGGGGTGACCAGGCCAATTTGGGGGTGGGGAGTTAGGGGCAATCAGGCAGACAGGCAGGTAAGCAGTTAAGAGCCAGTAGTCCAGGATTGTGAGAGGGCAGTTGGACATTCCCCAAGCGGTCCTGGATTGGGGAGGATGCAAGATGGACTGAGGGGACACCCACTTCCTGTGCACACATTTCATGTACCAGGCCTCTAGTCTATTTATATGTGCATAAGGTAGTATTGAAAGGAAACACCAAAACTAGCAACATAGACTCTCTCAAGGGAGGGGAATTGAGCATCTGCGAGATGAGGGAGGAGGAAGTCTTTTCATTGTATACCCATTCTTTTGTTTTGAATATTCCCTAATCAAAAGGGTAATTTAAATTAGATCATTAAGTGATTTTTAAAAAATTGAAAAAAGACCTCTCCTAGAACCTTTCTATCTTCTCAAAGCCAGCACCTATCTGGCTTTATCACCCAATCTTTCTGCTTTTGTCATTTTACTTCTTTAAAATGAGACAATACTGAGGGAGAGACAAAATGGTGGTTGGGTGGGCAGACATGTCCCAAGCCTTGTCCCAGAGCAGACAGAAGGAGCAACTAGGACAAATAACATCCATCCAGAATTGGCGAGGTGTACATAGCTAGTGATGCAGTTTGCAGCTGGGAAAGGCAAGGACACCTGGAGAGTAGTGAGGTCGGAGATCTGAGCTGGAGAGAGTTGCAAGACCCTTGAGCCCAGATGGTCAGGGAGAAGCCACATGGCACCAACTCTGCCTCCTGTGGGCACAGGTATAACATCTGACTGTGGAAGGGAGATCCACAGAGCTGCTGGTGGCATGGGATTCTGGACCTGAGCCCAAAGCCACAAGAGGCTAAGCCTGGAGGGGGCAGCCTGAACAACTGACCAGGCTGTGTGGTGCTGGTGGGGGAAAAAAACTCGCAGTGGTGTAGCTCTTTCCCCTCTTTTTGGTCTTTGCTCTTATTCACTAAACCTAGTTTGTAGGACCTTTCAAGTACAGACACTCATCCGTGGCTGGGATGCAGGTAGAGGTGCAGATATGTAGAGTCTGGGGAGGGGAGTGGGTCAGGGGGGAGGTGGCTGGGAGTCTGGCACTGGGACATGTCTGACACTTGAGATCTAAGCAGCCATTTTCTCCTGAAGAGATAGCCCCATCCTGCAGTTTCCAGACAACCAACACAGCCACACCCTGACTATACCCTGAGTGGTACAAAGTATTAAAAAACATCCAAATAGTTCCTGAGAGCCCTTAGGGACTGAGCTGAAGAGAGGCCATTCAGTATTGGAAAGCAATATGGCAACCTCCCCCTATATCCCTGTCAGAAACAGCTGCTTGAGAGATTAAGATTAAAAGTGGGCAGGTAGGCTAAGTGGAAGATTAGTCCTGCCTGCTGGCAGTCAGGTGGTGGAGATAGATACAAACAGAGGAGCAGTGGACCACTTGGAACTTCAACACGGTGCTGACTACCTAATAGGAAACTGAGAAGTGGCAGACAGTACAGAAGAATGGGATCTTAAACCAACCCCCATGGACATTAAAACTTGGAAATGAATGACACTTCACCTTTTTATTTTTATTTTATCATTACTTTGTTATCTTTTCCCCTTTTTTCTTTATTTTCTTTTCATTTGTTTATTTTTATTTCTTTTTACATTCTTTTTCATTATCATATTTTATTGTTTTATTCTTTAAAAATTAAAGAAAAAATTGTTTCTCTCTTTCTTTTTCTTCTTATCCACTCATCCTCTTTCTATCTCCTCTATATTGAACTGAGGTCCTCCCCATATTCTTCCAATTCCTTAAACTTAGTTTCGTATATAAGCTTGGCCTCTACAGATTCTGCCCCTACTCTCTTTTCTGGGTGTTTGTTGTTTGCATTTTTTTTGTTTATCTCTTTGTTCTGTGGTATTCTTCTCTCTCTCTATCTCCCCCCCTCCACATATATAAATATACACATATATATGCATGTATATGTATATATATATATTCCTTTTTCTTTTATCTCTTACCATTTTTTTTCTCTCCTCGATATCATGTGTGCTCTCTTTTCTCTCTCCTAAATCTCTTTTCTCTGGTGGTCACTTATATTGGGGTTATTGGTGTTGTGAGTACATTTGTATTTTGTTCCCTTTGTATTGTGTCTTGTGAGTTGCATTTTGTCTTGTTTGATCAATGTGGTAGAGAGTGAGCCACATAACCAGACACCCAGAGAGGAGATTCCATATACAAATGGGCAATAACACTCCAGACCCAACTACAGAGGCAGGAAGATGATGGCCAGGAGGACAGCAGTGAGGAAGAGAGCATGAATGAGTGAGGGAGTGAAAGGTCAGTGTGAAGATGTGTGTGTGTGTGTGGTGTGTGTGTGTATGTGTGTGACAGTTAGATCCCACAGGACCTTCGGGGGCTGGCAGATGGGGCTTGCCTACCTAGGCAGCCTCTACTACTATTGCAAAAAGTCCCAGGGCAGTGGACTCTACTGGAGAGGCCACACAATCTTGGAGGGGAGAGCCGCTGTGCCTGGGAGCCTGGCCTCACCTCCACGCACGGTGTCTTCAGACACCATCCTGGACTCTACAGTCACCCCCACCAGGGACTTGCTCCCTTGGTTGTAATCCCACAGATGCCAAGACTCCAGCCACCTCAGCCATGGGCTCCTGTGAATTTTGAAGGGTGCTCCCCTTTGGCCAGGTCAATGCTTTAGCCCAGGTTGATGCAACTGCATGAGCAGACACCACATATGAAGCCCACCCCTGTTTGAGGAGCAGCAGCCCTGTGAATAGCCCATCGTGCCTGACTGAGGAGTAGCAGCTGTGCGAGCAGCTTGCCCAGGCCCATCTGAAGAGCAGAAGCTGTGCGAGAAGCCTGCCCCTGCCAGAGGAGCAGCAGGCCCACAATTAGCCCGGCTCCTTCTGAAGAGTAGCAAATATGAGCAACCCTCCACTGTCCTCTCCCATAGTTGCATGATTTTTGTCCAGTCTCTTGCTGCACTGCCCACACCCCCTTTCTCCCCAAGAGTTGTCAGTCCATTCCCTCTCTATGTCCGCGATTCTGTTACATTCACCACTTTATCCTGTTCATCAGCTTATTAATTTACTTGATTTTTAGATTCATTTGTTGATAGATCTGTATTTGTTGTTCATAATTTACACTTTTATCTTTCTCTTCTTCCTCTTCTTAAAGAGTATCTTTCAGCATTTCATATAATATTAGTTTGCTGGTGATGAACTCCTTTAGCTTTTTCTTATCTGCAAAGCACTTTATCTGGCCTTCAACTCTGAATGATAGCTTTGCTGGATAGAGTAATCTTGGTTGTAGATTCTTGCTGTTCATCACTTTGCATATTTCTTGCCACTCCCGTCTGGCCTGCATCGTTTCTGTTGAGAAATCCGCTGACAATCGTATGGGTGCTCCCTTATAAGTAACTAACTGTTTCTCTCTTGCTGCTTTTAATATTCTCTCGTTGTTTTTTGCTCTTGGCATTTTAATTATGATGTGCCTTGGTGTGGTCCTCTTAGGGTTCCTATATATTGGGGTTCGGTGCACTTCTTGGACTCCTAAGTCAATTTCTTTCACCAGGTGTGGGAAGTTTTCGGTCACTTTTTTTTCAAATAGGTTTTCATTGTCTTGATTTCTCTCTTTTTCTGGCACCCCTATAATTCAGATGTTGGTATGCTTGAGGTTGTCCCAGAGGCCCCTTACACTATCTTCAATTTTTTGGATTTTTTTTGGTTTCTTGCTTTTTCAGCTGAGTGGATTTTCCCTCTTTGTATTTCAAATCTTTAACTTGGTTCTTGGGGTGCTCCAGAGCACTTTTAGGTCTTGGTATAATATTTTTTATTTCAGTCAGTGTATGCTTAATTTCTGGTTGGTCCTTTTTCATATCTTTGAGAGACTCCTTTATATCCTTGAGGGTCTCCTTCATTTCCACGTTGGTCTTGATCATTTCCTTGCAGGTCTCATTCATTTCCTTGTAGGACTCATTGATTTCCTTGTAGGTCTTGCTTATTTCCTTATAGGCCTCGACCTTTTGTTGGAGTCTCTTGAAAAAACCCTATAACCGTGGTTTTGAATTCCATGTCCAGTCGTTTTTTTTCCTCCATTTCTTTCACATCTGATTTCTTTCCATGTCTCTGCATGGTGGCTGCTTCCCTGAGTTGGTCAATTAGCTTTGTGTGGTAGACTTCCTACTAGGGACAGTGGCTCAACCTCCCCAGTTACCTGAGGTGGATATGGGTTGCACAGTCTTGCTGAAGTTAAGCTCAGGTTAATTGTTGTTAGCACTTGGAGGGGTCGACCTCCAGGCCAATTGTCTGTGAAGCTCAGCTGTGCTCAGGTTGGATGGGTGGAGTCTCTGGGCCAAGCAGACAGTGTTAGCTCCGCCCTATGCGGCCCCAGGGACTCTGTGCCAGGGGCAATGGCCGCCAGCACCTCTGAGAGAGAGTCACTGCCAAGTTCCACCAGCTGCCGGGGAATTCAGACTCTCCCCAAATGACTCTGCACGCCCAATGTCTCACCCAGGGTCGTAAAACAAAGCAGTCTGACGGTTTTCCGAATGAGAGACAAGTCGCGGTGCGCTCTCTGCGCCGTCACGCAGCCGAGCTGTTGCCGAGCAAGCTGCCTTCTCCACAAGCCGGCAGACCTGGCAGCACCTGAGCTTCGGCGTGCACTCCCACTGTCCAGTTTTCACCCCGTATGATAGTGGGTTCCCTGGACTTCGCCCAGAGCTGGAGAATCAGTCCAGTGGGACGTCTTTGTCACCTCGTTTGAGAAAACTGGCCGGTTTTCAGCTGCCCGCCCTCTCCGCTGGCACGTGCTCCAAACCTCTCTCCACGCGAATCTTTCAACGCTGTCCGCCGCTGCTCCTTTGAGTCACAGTGTCTTATCTTCACTTTTATTTGTGAAATTTTCACTTGGCGAGCTTTCTGGTGATTCTGGAAGGTGTTTGTTCTTTCGTTAAGTTGTAGTATTAAAATTGTTGTGTATGACGGCAAGATAGGTGTTTTACCTATGCCGCCATCTTGGTTCTCCTTCTTCCTCTTCTTAAAGAATATCTTTCAGCATTTCATATAATATTGGTTTGGTGGTGATGAACTCCTTTAGCTTTTTCTTAGCTGCGAAGCACTTTATCTGATCTTCAATTCTGAATGATAGCTTTGCTGGATAGAGTAATCTTGGTTGTAGATTCTTGCTCTTCATTATTTTGAATATTTCTTGCCACTCCTGTCTGGCCTGCATCATTTCTGTTGAGAAATCCGCTGACAATCGTATGGGTGCTCCTCTATAGGTAACCAACTATTTTTCTTTTGGTGCTTTTAATATTCTCTCTTTATCTTTTGCTCTTGGCATTTTAATTATGATATGTCTTGGTGTGGTCCTCTTTGATTCCTATATTTTGGGGTTCTGTGTACTTCTTGGGCTTTTAAGTCAGTTTCTTTCACCAGGTGGGGAAAGTTTTCAGTCACTATTTCTTTAAGCAGGTTTTCATTGTCTTGCTCTCTCTCTTTTTCTGGCACCCCAATAATTCGGATGTTGGCATGCTCGAGGTTGTCCCAGAGGCCCCTTACATTATCTTCAATTATCTGAATTCTTTTTGTTTCTTGCTTTTCCAGCCGAGTGGATTTTGCTTCCTTGTATTTCAAATCTTTGACTTGGTTCTTGTGGCCCTCTGGACTGCTTTTAGGACTTTGTGTAATATTTTTTATTTCAGTCTGTGTATGCTTGATTTCTAGTTTGTCCTTTTTCATATCCGTAAGGGTCTCGTTCATATCTCAGAGGTCTTGTTCATTTCCTTGAGGGTCTCATTCATTTCCTTGTAAGTCTCATTCATTTCCTGGTTGGTCTTGTTCATTTCCTTGTAGTTCTCATTAAGTTCATTGGCCTTTTCTAGGAGCCTCTTGAAAAGCCTTATAACCGTGGTTTTGAACTCTATGTCTAGTCGTCTTTTTTCCTCCATTTCTTTCACACCTGATTTCTTTCCTTGTCTCTGCATGGTGGCTGCTTTATGTGGTAGATGTCCTCTAAGGGTTAGTGGCACAGCCTCCCCAGTTACTTGAGGTGGGTACTCTTACTGCAATCCTTTATAGGTTGTACAGTATTTTTGAATTTAAACCCAGCTTGTTGTTATTAGCCCTAGGAGGGTTTGACCTTCAGGCCAATTGGCTGTGAATTTAGAATGTGTTCAGGTTGGATGGGCGGAGTCTCTGAGCTGAGCAGGCAGCCTCAGTGTCAGCTATGTCCTCTGCGGCGTTTGCGTGCGCGGGTTCTGTTGGATGGGGATGGCTGCAGGCACCTCCAAGAGAAAGCTGCTAGTCTATTCCCCTTCCCAGACAACTCTGCCTCTCCCCAAATGAGTCTGCACACCCAAAGTCTCGCCCAGGGTTGTAAAATAGATGGTTTCTGGGACCAGGAGACAAGTTTCCAGGGAGCAAGTCGCGCGTCTGTGCTGTCGCACAGTTTACTTGCGTGCAAACTTCTTTTCTCAACTACCCAGTTTCTCAGCAGACTAGGAGACCTCTGCCATGCCTGGCTTCCAGGGTGCATCCCCCGGACCTCGGACCTCGCCTGGCACTGGGGAATCTGTGCTGTGGGACGTCTCCGCCCTTGCCGTTAGAGAAATCCAGCCAGGGTTGCTGCTCCAGCCACAGCCTGTGAGCGTGATCAGGATGGCTCCTATCCTGTTTCTGTTTTGAAGGCTGCGCTCCCGCCGCTCTTTTGAGTCTCAGTGTCCCACCTTTACTTTTATTTGTGGAGTCTTTACTCAGCCAGCTTTCTGGTGATTCTGGGTGATGTTTGTTTTGTTGTTATGTTGTAGTTTTTTACTTGTTGTGTGGGACAGAACAATAGGTGTTTACCTATGCCGCCATCTTGGTTCTCTCTCTGGCTACCAAAATAATTTTAAAGGTAAATGAACTAAATGCTCTAATCAAAAGACATTTAGTGGCTGAATGGATAAGAAAACATGACCCATATCTGTCAAGAAGAGACCCACTTCAGAACAAGGGACTCATAAAGACTGAAAGTGAAGGGATGGAAAAATGTCTTTCAGGCAAATGGGAATGAGAAAAAAGTTGGGGTAGTAATATTAATATCTGACAGCATAAACCTCAAAGTGAAAGCTATTACAAGAGATAAGGAGGGCCACTTCATAATACTAAAGGGATTGATAAAAGAAGAGTATATAACTCTGATATACATATATGCAACCAGTGCAGGGGCATCCAAATACATAAAAAAATCCTCCTCGAAGATATCAAGAGAGATTGACAACAATACAATCATATTAGGGGACTTTAATACTCTACAGTCATCACTGGATAAATCCTCTAGACAATAAAATCAGCAAAGAAACAGCAATATTAAATGACTCACTAGATCAGATGGACTTAATTGACACATTCAGAACATTTCACTCCAAAGCCACAGAATATACATTCTTCTCAAGTGCACTTGGAATATTTTCAAAGATAGACCACTTATTTGGTCACAGGCAAAGTCTCTCCAAATTCAAGAAGATTGAAATTATAGCAAACATCTTCTCAGACCACAATGGCATAATATTATAAATAAACTACAATAAAAACAATAAAGAAATTCAAACACTTGGAAGCTAAATAGCATGATATTAAACAATGATTGGGTTATCAAAGAGATCAAAGAAGAAATTAAAAACATCCTGGAAATTAATGACAATGAAAACACAATAATCCAAAATCTATGAGACATAGTGAAAACAGTCTTGAGTTGGAAGTTTGTAGCTCTGCAGGCCCACCTCAAAAACCAAGGAAAAAATGGTAATAAATTATCTACCTCTACAACTTAATGAATTAGAAAGAGAGCAACAAGAAAAGCCCAGAGTTAGCAGAAGGAAGGAGATAATAAAAATCAGAGCAGAAATAAGTGACATAGAGACCAAAAACAAACACAAACAAACAAAAAACAATACAAAAGATCAATGAGACCAAGAGTTGGTTCTTTGAAAGATAAAAAAAGATTGATGAGCCTCTAGCCAGGCTCACCAAGAAGCAACAAGAGAGGACCAGAAAAACAAAATCAGAAATGAAAGAGGTGAAATAACCACAGACCCCACAGAAATACAAAGGATTGTAAAAAGTACTCAATAAAATTCTAGCAAATCAGATCCAGCAGTACATCAGAAAGATCATACACCATGACCAAGTAGGATTTATTCCAGGGATGCAAGGATGGTACAGTATCTGCAAATCAATAAACGTGATACATCTCATAAATAAATTGAGAGATAAAGATCACATAGTCATATCACTTGATGCAGAAAAAGCATTTGACAAAATCCAACACCCTTTCTTCCTAAATATTCTAAGCAAGGTGGGAATAGAAAGATAATACCTCAACATAATAAAAGCCATATATGATAAACCCACAGCCAACATCATACTCAATGGGAAAAAACTAAAACCATTTCACCTGAGAACAGAAACAAGACAGGGGTGCCCACTTTCACTACTCCTATTCAACATCATACTGGAAGTGCTACCCATAGAGATTAGACAAAGAAGAAGAAATAAAAGATATCCAAATTGGACAAAAAGAAGTAAAACGGTCATTATTTGCATATGACACAGTACTTGTACATAAAAAAAACTATCATTAGTCTTAATAAATGAATTTGTCAATGTAGCAGGATACAAAATTAATGCCCAGAAATCTATGGCATTTTTATACACCGATCGTGAACTTATAGAAAGAAAGATTAAAAAAACAATCCCATTTACTATTACATAAAAAATTAAGATACATAGGAATAAACTTAACTAAGGAGGTAAAAGACCTGTACTCAGAAAACTACAGAAAACTGGAAAAAAGAGATAGAGGAAGACATAAACAGATGGAAGAATATACCGTGTTCATGGATTAGTAGAATCAACATCATCAAAATGTCCATTACTACCCAAAGCAATCTATAGATTCAATGCAATTGCCATTAAAAAACCAACGGTATATTTCACAGATCAAATCGAACTCCAAAAATTTTTCTGGAATAAAAAAAGACCTCAAATAGCTGAAGCAATCCTGAACAACAAAGTAGGAGGGATCTCAATACCAAATATAAAGCTATATTACAAAGCCACTGTTCTCAAACTGCCTGGTACTGGCACAAGAACAGACATGCAGATCAATGGAATAGAATAGAGAACCCTAAAATCCACCCAAACCTCTATGCTCAATTACTATTTGACGAATGAGGCATGAACATACAATGGAGTGAAGACAGTCTCTTCAATAAATGGTATTGGGAAAATTGGACAGATACTTGCAAAAAATTGAAACTGCCCCACCAACTTATACCATACACAAAAATAAACTCAATATGGATAAAGGACTTAAACACAAGATGGGAAACTATAAAAATTTTAGAGGAATCCACAGTAGCAAAATCTCAGACATACACTAAAGCAATATCTTCACCAATACAATCCCTAGGGCAATGGAAACTAAAGAGAAAATAAACAAATGAAATTACATCAAAATGAAAAGCTTTTGCACAGCAAAAGAAACCATCAACAAAACAATAAGAAAGTATGCTGCAGGAGAGAACATATTTTCCAATCTTATCACTGACAAGAATTTAGTCTCCAACATTTACAGGGAACTCATACAATTTAACAAAAGAAAGATAAACAATCCAATAAAAAAGAGAGCAACACACCTAAATAGATACTTTTTGGAAGAGGACATACAGAAGATCAAGAGACATATGAAAACATGATCAAAGTTTAACATCATTCAAGAGATGCAAATAAAAATGACAAAGAGGTACCATCTCACACCTGTCGGAATGGGTATCATCAACAAATAAATAAACTGACAAGTGTTGGTGAGGATGCGGAGAAAAAAGCACCCTGGTGCACTGCTGGTGGGAATGCAGACTGGTGCAGTCACTGGAGAACAGTATGGAGTTTCCTCAAAAAATTAAAAATGGAACTCTCATTTGACCCAGTGATCCCACTTCTAGGAATATATTCCAAGAAACTAGAAATATCAATCCGAGAGGAGATATGCACCTTATGTTCATTGCAGCACAATTCACCATAGCTAAGATTTGGAAACAGCATAAATGCCCATCAGGAGATGAGTGCATTAAAAACTGGTTTACACTACACAATGAAATACTACACTGCTGTAAAAAGGAAGGGACTCCTACTATTTGCAATAGCAAGGGGGGGGGGGCGGACCTGGAGATCATTATGCTAAGGGAAATAAGTCAGTCAGATCAAGATAAATAACACATGATCTCATTCATTTGTGGAATATAATGAGCAACATAATCTGATGAACAAAAACAGATCCAGAGACAGAGAAGCATGGATCAGACTGTCAACCCTCAGAGGGAAGGCAGGGGAGGGTGGGGGCAAGGGGGAGAGATCACCAAAGGACTTGTATGCATATAAGCATAATCAATGGACACAGACACTAGGGGGATGAAGGCACGAGCAGGGGGTGGGGTGGGGTGGGGCAATAGGAGATAAGGAGACATATGTAATACCTTAATCAGTAAAGAAAAAAAAAAAGACTATACCAATTTTGCTCATGATGATATCCTAGGACCCATGGTATGATCCAGTATGCACAGAATCCAGGGCAGTCAGACCTGAGGCCATGCTGGACCATACCATAAAAGGGCTGATCAATCTTTTTGGCAAGAGCTGTGATTTCCATTGGGGCTGTGAACTGCAGATCAAAGTTCCCCTTTGGATGTTTAGGAATTGGGAGTCCCTGCCTGACAGACAAAGATCCCTAATCAGACTGCTTGAATAGAGAGGATCCCCCTGAATGTTCAGGCTGACTCCTCCTTCGACTATAAGAAGGACAGAGAGTCAAGCATGACCTGAGGTAAGCAGAGGCTAAAGGAGCCAATAGAGAAACTGGCGCTAAGAGAAACAGAGAACATCTAAACAGCACTTCCAGTGAGATGAAGACTGTAGCATACTGCATGGATCAGCGGAAAGGACATGCTATATATAGGGACAGTTAGAAGGCAAGAGTTACTTAGAGATTAAGCATGCAGTTGCTGGAGTTAAAAATGTCCACCCCTGCCCCTCCTCCAAAAATAAAAGAATTAAAAGGAGACCTGGCCTGGTGGCTCAGTTGGTTGGAGTGCCATTCCATACACCAAATTTCTGGTTGGGACACATATGGTACCTAGGTTTTGGGTTCGATCCCCAGTGTTTACAGAAGGCACCCAATCTCTGTCTCTCTCTCATATTGATGTGTATGTGTTTCTCTCTCCCTTCCCCTCTCTCTAAAATCAATAAAAACATATCCTCTGGTGAGGATTAAAAAGAAAAGGTAGCCCAACCGATTTGGCTCAGTGGATAAAGCATCGGCCTGCAGACCGAAGGATTCCGGGTTCAATTCTGGCTAAGGGCCCACTTAGGTTGCAGGCTCCTCCCTGGCCTGGGCCTTGGTCAGGGCTCGTGTGTTTCTCTCACATTGGTGTTTCTCTCTGTCTTCCCCTCTGAAAATCAATGAAAACAATTTTTTCCGGTGAGGATTAAAAGAAAAAGTAAAGGAGACAGGGGTATCACATTCAAACCTCTGTCTCCCCAAAAGGAGGCTTAACCAGTGCCATATACACTATTTGGTCAATTACAAGTTGATTTCTTCTTTGGTTAAGTTCCTGCCAAACTGTTTACTATTGTGTCTGTAAAATATTGTGCTATATTTTGACATTTATCAAGAATAGCATTAAATTAAGTACCCCTCAGCCCTTGATACCCTTGTCCCATCTAACAGAAGAGACATTAAATATGAGAGACAAGACAATGTCAGAAGAGGACTACCTCCATGGCCAAGTTCTGCTAATAAGACATCCACTAACAGGCTTTCTGAGAGAGAGAGAACAGGGCAAGGGCAAGGAAGGGAGACATCAAGGAAAAGGAAGTTTCACAGAGTTAAGGAAAGACTTTACTTTGTGAATGAGAAGTGGCAAGCAGAAGAGATAGGAATAAAATATATCCTTGTACACTTCGATCCATCTTCATGACATTTCAAAGCACCAAGGACAAGGAGGAGATCCCAGCACAGTAACATCTGGGGGGCTTAGGTATAGAAATCAGATCGTTACCAGGCCTAGTAAAGCTGGAGGACAAATGGGTGATGTCCTCAGAATTTTGAGATTCAAATTGATTTTGAACTGGGATTTTAAAAGTACATGTTTTTTAGTTGATTTCAGAGAAAAAGTAATTGATCAGTTGCCTCCTGTTCACCCCTACTGGGGATTAAGCTCCAAACCCAGGCATGTGCCCTTGACCAGAATTGAATCCGAGACCCTTTAGTCTGTAGGCCAACACTTTATCCTTTGAGCTAAATGGGCAAGGGTGAACTGGGATATTTAAATGGCCTGGTCTTGAACTGGGATTTTTAAATGCAGTTCATCCAGCTATTGAACGAATGGCCCGGGGAAAATATTTTTCCCCCCAACATCAGGAATTTAGAAGGTTTGCTTCCCACACACCTTGAAGGTTTATGCAGACAAAAGTAGGGTGAAAACCAACCAAAGTAAAGATGGGACCTACCACTGGATGTGATCTAGAGGAGTCCATTTGGCAGGAGGTGGGAGGGGGTTGGTATGGGTGGGAAGGCAGAAGGAAGGGCAGGGCAAAGAGTCTCATACTGCATGTGAGAAGTTAGAAATAGTTACTGCTGTTGATGGAACAGCAGAGTTGGGTGTCTAAACTAATAAAAGGGTAATGTGCTAATTAGACTGGGAGACCTTCCAGAAGTCCTTCTAGATGAAGCCATCATGGTGGGGCTGAGGCTGAGGCCGTGAGGGGTGATCAGGCCAGCAGGGAGGGCAGTTGGGGGTGAGCAGGCTGGGAGGGGGGGCAGTTGTGGGCACACAGGCCGGAGGGGAGGGCAGTTGAGGGGGAGCAGGCTGGGAGGGGGGGCAGTTGAGGGCGAGCAGCCCAGCCAATGGGGCATGCTGGGGGCAGTTGGGGGTGAGAAGCTTGGCAGGGGAGGCAGTTGAGGGTGATCAGGCTAGTGGGGGGCATTTGGGGGCAAGCAGGCCAGTGGAGAGGGCAGTAGGGAGCAATCAGGCTGTCAGGGGGGCAGTTAGGGGTGATTGGGCTGGAAGTGAGGGCAGTTGGGGGTGATCAGACCAGCAGGCAGAATGGTTAGGGGTGATCAGGCAGGCAGGCAGGCGAGCAGTTAGGTGCCAGCAGTCTCAGATTGTGAGAAGGACGTCTGACTGCTGGATCGGGCCTAAACCGGCAGTCAGATATCCTGAGGGGTCCCAGATTGGAGAGGGTGCAGGCTGGGCTGAGGGACCCGGTCCCTCCACCATGTGCAAATTTTGTGCACCAGGTCACTAGTTTATACATATAAAGAGGTAATATGCTCATTTGTCTGTTATGGTGTCCCTGTCATGACCAATCTGTGGGCAGGGGTGGGAGCGGGTACTTCCATCCCCAGAGCTAACAGCACACACTGCCTGTCTGTGTCCCTGTCCCACAATGAGGTGTAGCTGCCTGCTTGGATCCCTGGCTTAGCGGGCAGAATGGTTAAGCGTGAGCAGACTGGGTTCAGTCAAAGCCATGGTTGTGGGGCTGAGGCTGAAGCAGTTAGGGGCAATCAGTCCAATAGGGGAGGGTCCCTGTTCAGCACTGAGTGATATTGTTGGGGGGAAGGACTGACCTTGATGGGGGACCTCAGGCCACACCCCCTGCCCAGTGGGTCTTGACTGGGACCTCAGGCTGCACTCCCCGCCCCAGTGGGTCTTGACAAAGGACCTCAGGCCTCACTCCTTGCCCCAGCACTGGGCCAGGAGACCTCATGCTGCACCCTCTGCCCCAGCGCCAGACTGGGAGACTTCAGGCTTCACCCCCCACCCCAGCACTGGGCCAGTGGACCTGAGGCTATGCTCCCCACTCAGTGGGGCTGGATGGGGGACCTGAGACTGTGCTCTCCCACCCAGAGGGGCTTGACTGGGGTGGGGAAGCTGAGTTTGGGTCTCACTCAGTGGGGGTGGGGCCGGCCTGGTCTGGGTCTCCTGCATTTTTGAAATGTGTGAGGGTGATGGGCGGAGTCTTGACATGATGTGCCTCAGACTCTGACAGGAGGGAAATTTTATATACATTTTACTAATTTTCTTTCATCTTTGACACTTCTATTCTAGAGAAAGGGCAAATAGCATTATTAAAATATTTCTTCTAATTAATTCCCTTTTAATGTGCATGAATTTCATGCACCGGACCACTAGTCATCCTATATAATAAAAGCCTAATATGTTACATCTTTGGTAGTCTGGTCAGCCATTCAACCAATCAAAGTATAATATGCTAATGATATGCTAAGGCTGCTCAACCACTCATTCTGACATGCACTGACCACCATGGGGCAGATGTTCTGACAGGTTAGCTTGCTGCTGGGGTCAGGCCGATTAGGACTGAGCGAGATGGGTCAAACACACCCTGGAGCCCTTTTGTAGTCCCTCCCTGGCTGGCCAACCTCCCATGTTCCTCTCTGGCTTCAATCATGCACCAGTGGGGTCCCTCGGCCTGGTCTGCATCCTCTCACAATCCAGGACCTCTAAGGGGATGTCAGAGAGCTGGTTTCGGCCCGATGCCACAAGCTCGGCCAGGGGACCTCACTGGTACACGAATCCATGCACTGGGCCTCTAGTGCATAGATAAAGGTGTCACTGGCGGAAAAAAAAGTAAAAAAAGAAAGAAAACTAAAAAATAACTTAGAAATGGGATCTATTTACTTAAACTATGCATACAAAAGTCCTAAAACTACATCTCTCTAGTATGCACCAACATTATCAATTCACCAATGAAAACATTCAGTGCTGATGAATCTTTTTGGGACACTGGCTGTTTTCTGCTGCTTAGCATCTGATTTATTCTTTCTGGGAACTTTCCTTTGGAAACACCTCCAGTCCCACACTGCTATGACTCTAACTTTCACCTTCCAGGCCAATTCTCAGGTGTCCCTGGCCACCACATGGGTTTAGGGATGAGCTGTGGTCCAGGCTCATCCACAAAATCCTGGGATTTTTGTTGGAATGGTTGGAAAAGTAAATTATTTTTCTTCCTGGATTACTAGCTATCAAAAAATAATGTAAGCTGGTGCTCAAAATCCTTTCATGGAGAGGGCCCGTCTGAGAGTAATACTAACACAGAAAGCAGAGCTGAGAGGTGGAGGGAGCGAGAGATAGAATAAGAAGAGGAGGAGGGGGAGGTGGAGGAGGAGAGGAATTGATACCAGTTAAAACAGGTTGGAGACCACCTGTCACCACTTGAGCCAAATGAGGCAGAGACGGGGTTGGATCTTGTATGAGTGTTTATTCCAATAATGCCGGCAGCATTGAGGAGCCATCGGTCACCGTAGAAATTCACCCCCTTGCTAGTTTGCTGATTATATATGATTGAGGGGTAAGGTAGCTACGAGTAGCTGTGAGCTGCAAGAGTAACAGGGAAAGGGTCCGGTCGGGTCTGCAGTAGGGTCTTCAGGAGCTCAAAGGCGGATAACAAGGTGGCTAATCTTCTGTGATGCTACAAACAGCTCAGCCCATTCCTGGGACTGGAGACCGGTCAGGACGGTTAGCGCTCTTGAGGCCAACACCTGGAAGGAGTCAGGGTCCAGGCACAGCAACCAAATCAAAGTGTGTCCTGTCCTTGGGCTGTTCTCAAATGTGTTTCTTTTCTGAGTCATGGACCCATCGAGGCATCTTAACTTTTTACAGCTTGTTTCATCCTCCAGTTTCCCAGGGTCTTTAAGAAAAGTTCTTATCTATAAATAGACAACTGTGGCTCTATTCTTACTTCATGCCCTTCTCTCCCTCCCCCGCCCTCATCAGAATCATAAGAGAAAGGAAAGAAAGGGCAAAGGGAGGGAGAAGGGAAGAGGGAAGAAGAGAGGACAGGAGGAGTGAGTTGAAATTCTGTCGTCTGCCACAAAAGGGCCCTGACTTATGCAGTTGCCTACTTAAAAACCAGAGACAAAAGGGTAAAAGTAATAAGAATGTTGCCAAGCACGCAGAATAAGCCAAGCTGGCTGTAACTGCTGGAAGTAGCCCCAAAAGTTAGAAAGCATACAAGTTTGCCAAAGCATCCCAGGTTTCAGAAAGTTATCTAAAGAGATCCCATCTTGATTCTGGGGCTGGTTATAATTGCTTAAAAGTATGTTACAGGATTCTAGGGTAGGAGGAATAGGGGAAACTGAGACAGAAAAATTAGGACAAGGTCCAACAGTGTGAGTAATTTGCAGCCAGCTTGCAACTAGCAAACTATTATTATCTTCCCCAACCAAGGATGCAGAGCAAATGGTTAAAATACCTCCCTAATGAGAGAATGAAGAAAGGGAGGGGGAAAGGAGAAAGGGAAAAAGGGCAGTTTTACTCCCTAAGGAGAAAAGCCCTCAGCAATATAAAGTTGCCAGAATTCTGGGAAGACCACAGAAAATCTTGAGATTTAATTTGCACCAAGATACTCAGCAAAAGAATCTTTGAAACCTACAGACAGGAGGAGGGTATATTACTCCTCGAACTTGCTCCAGACACTCGCTTTTCTGAATTAGCTGGAAAAGCCCATCTGTGCTCCAAGCCGGATGAAATAGATTTGCTTGCTTTGCTTTTTCAATAAATGTGTATGCTTTTATTGCTTTAATAAGTTGGCTTTTCACAATGCAGCCAAGGTCTCTTGTATAAATTCATTTACATAAGAAGACAAGGATCAAGGCTGGGGACAGCCTTCTCCCTCTAGTTCAGGGTGGCCGTCCTGTCTAGTAACACTTCTCTGGTGTCGGTGAGACTTTAAAACACAGCAGACACTATGCACAAATTATAAACCAATAACCTGAATGAGGAATTTTTTCTTGTGGGAGGGGGGAGTGAAAATTTTTTCATTGGAAAATAAATATACAACTTGGAATGGATTTGAGGCAAATTGTTCCACAAGCAGATTTTCTTTAATTGGCTAAACAAAGCTTAAAAAGCAAGGAACAGTAAAAGAAAATGTTTCTGGTGCAGGACCAGCAGCACAAAAAAACAGTGTGCGAGGACCTGGAGAATCCACCCGTTTTGCAACAGTGCGACTTTTAACACATGTTGTTGGCTGCCCGTAGCTCACGCAGTTACAACTCCACACTTCAACATCAACATGCTGACAGTTCCTAAAGAAAACTACTTAAAAAAGGCACAACCGGATGTTCCCTCAGTTGACCAACTCCACCTAAGTTTAGATGTGCAGAAGGGCTTAGATATATCCAGAGTAAGCCACATGCAGCATGTTACTTGATCAATTTTCTAAAATAAGGTTTCAGGACAATAACAGTAAGGTAAGGGAAGAAAACATGGAGGAATGAAGTCCTAATTACTATACATGTAAAAAAATTTTTTTTTGATAGTAGGGGGAACCTTTTATAGACAAGTTACAAAGAAAAGGCAAATAAACAATTTTGTACAAGAAATTTAGTGCATTCTGTACAGTATCCCCACTTTGCTGTCATAATTTGTACAAACTCTTCATAGTTTACTTGACCGTCAGTGATGCTTCCCTGATCATTTCATGGACCTCTTCATCTGTTAACCTCTCTTCAAGGTTTGTCATCACACGGCGAAGCTCTGCTGCACTAATAGAGCCATTGCCATCCTTATCAGACATGCGGAATGCTTCTCAAATTTCTTCTTCACCGTCTGTGTCTTTCATTTTTCTTGCCATCATTGTCAGAAATTCTGAGAAGTTGATTGTGCCATTACCATCAGCATTCACTTCATTTATCATGCCCTGTAACTCTGCTTCTGTGGGAGCCTGCTGGAGAGACCTCCTTACCGTTCCCAATCTCTTTGTTGTTATATTTCCATCACCATCCCTCTCAAACAGTGAAAACGCTTCTTTGAGTTCTGTAATCTGCTCTTGTTTTCTTTTTGTCCCCCCATTTTGGCTGCCTGCTGGGCTTACTGTGTGTGTCAGGTTGAGCTGCTGTGACTCCCAGGACAGTGTCAGACGCCGTTTGTGACTGGTCTTGAGTCCCCGTTTGGAGCTCTCAGCAACCCACAGCGTGTGGCTCCCTCTGAGGGGGCTGGATGCCTTTGGAAAGGACCAAGATGTGCACACAGTCTGCTTTTCAGAGCTGCAGGTCCAGAAGGAGGTCACTTAAGGACTGGAAGCCCCCAGAGACCCTCCTGGCCTTCAGTCTGATCCTTATTCATCCTGATTTGCCTCAGGCTTGACTCCGGGGTGGGGTGAGAGGTTGTACAACAGGGGGGGCAATCGTTTGCCCTCCAGGCAAAAGCTGTCTGGAGGGTAAAGGAGGTCTACTGGAGGAAGATGCCCCCTGCAGTTTGAGGGAGTGACTCAGCACAGGAAAGGGGGCAGCTGCCTTCCAAACTAACTCCAGAGCCCCCAACACCGGATTCTGCTCACACAGCTATAGTGCACTCTGTCCTCCCTCTGCCAGAGCCCAAGGTGAATGGCTGCACATGGAATTTTGTGTCTTGCTCTTTAAGCAGGTGCCTACATTTCCAACGGTCTCTCCCCGGCAGACAGAAACCCTCTTGATTTTCACAACCATATGTTGTATGGGTACTTTTTTCAGTTCTGGTGCTCCGGGCTGAAGGGTCAAGCTTGGGATTTAGACCCCAGAGTTCTCAGTGGGAGCACCCCACAGCTGAGATGTCCCTCTGGAATTCAGCTGCTGTCTGTGGCAGCCCAGCCAGCCCTTTCTTGCCTCCGCACTTCCTACCCACCTTTTTGCAGTCTTTGTTTTCCCTCCTTGGTTATCAGGGTTCTCTCCATCTAGTCTTCAGTTGATTATGCAGGATGTTTTTTTTCTGTATTTTAGTTGTAATTCTAAAGTGTCAGTGTAGCTTCCACTTACTCCACCACCATTTTTCCTTCTTGATTTCCTTCTTGATCTCATTGGTCTCGGTCTTCCTCCTGTCACCAAGTTATTGTCACTATCCTGTCCTTTGTAACAATTATTCCCTTGCATTTCTTTATATTTTTACTACCCATGTCTTTTGCTCTAAATAATATTTTAGTTTCATTCAATATTAACCATGATAAAAATATAATCAGACTATTCCTCTGGGAACAACTTCTCCTCCCCCTCCCCCTCCCCTCCCCCTCCCCGTCCCCCTCCCCCTCCTTCTCCTACTCTCCCTCCTCCTCCTCCTCCTCCTCCTCCTCCTCCTCCTCCTCCTCCTCCTCCTCTTCCTTTTCCTCCTCCTTCGAGGTGCTAATCACCAGATGAAATGAGGGCCTCACCCCATCGAGGCCTTAGCTTCCTGGGAAGAACTGGAAGAACAAGAACTGAGCAGCTGGCAGCTGGGGAAAGAGGCGGAACTGCTTCTTTTATTTAACATAATGCATGTGAGTTCCCTTGAGTTTTTTTATATTTTGCTACCCATGTCTTTTGCTCTAAACAATATTTTAGTTTCATTCAATATTAACTAACCATGATAAAAATATAATCAGACTATTTTTCTAGGAATTGCTTCTTTTATTCAATATAATGTATGTGAGATTTTAAAAAAATTATTTTATTGTTTAAAGTATTGCAAATAGTAGTCCATATGTCTCCTTTTTTCCCCATTGACCTCCTCTCAGCCTCCCCTACCCCAGGCACATGCCTGCATCCTCCTCCTCCCCGGCTCTGTGTCTGGCATCCATTGGTTATGCTTATATGCATACAAGACCTTCAGTTGATCTCTTACCTGTATGTGAGATTTAACTATGCCAATGTAAATAACTGTGTTTTACTAACTTTGACTGTTGTATATTATTCCATTATATGAGTACTAGTGGCATGGTGCATGAAATTTGTGTGGGGTGTGGGAGGGTAGGATTCCCTCAGCCCAGCCTGCACCCTCTCCAATTGGGGACCTCTTGGGGTTGTCTGACTGCCAGTCTAGGGATTGGGCCTAAACCGGCATTTGGACATCCCTCTCTAAATCTGGGACTGCTGGCTCCTAACTGCTCACCTGTCTGTCTGCCTGATCATCCCTATCTGCCTCTGCCTGCCTGCCTGATTGCCCCTAACAGCCCTCCTCTGCCAGCCTGATTTCACTCCCATCTGCCCTCCCCCTGCTGGCCTGGTTTCCCCTAACTGTCCTCCCCTACCAGCCCTATCTTGCTCCCAATAGCCCTCTCCTGCCAGCCTGATTTTGCCTCCCAACTGCTCTCCCCTGCTGGCCTGATCTTGCCCCTAACTGCCTCTGCCTGCCTGATTGTCCCCAACTGCTCTTCTCTGCTGGCCTGATCTCGCCCCCCACCTGTCCTCCCCTGCTGGCCTTATTGCCTCTAACTGCCTCTGCCTTGGCCCCCACCACCATGGCTTTGTTGGAAGAAATTGGACGTCTGGAAGATGGCCAATCAACCCAGTTTAATTAGCATATTACTCTTTTATTAGTATAGATTCTATAATTTATCTAATCTGGATGTTTGGGATGGTTCTAGCTTTTAACTCATATGACCTTACTTATAAAAATATCCTGATCTACACTTATGTAAGAGTTTCTCTAGGGCAGTGGTCTTCCAACTATTTTTGCTTATGTATTCACTAAAATATTCTTAAAAATCTATGTGCTTTCTTGAACATTTTATATTTAAGGTCTGAATATTTTTTTTATCATGAATATTTGCAAAGAATGAAGTTTCTATCATATTATAGACATTTAAAAATATTATTGCTGGCAGCTGATTCTTACAGCCAATTGGCCTGGAGGTCAAATCCTTCCAGTGATACCAACAATAATCTAGGCTTAACTACAACAAGATTGTGTAGCCCGTAAAGGGGTGCACCAAGAGTATCCACCTCAGGTAACTGGGGAGGCTGAGCCACTGTGCCCTAGAGGACACCTCCCACACAAAGCTACTCAACCAACCAAGGGAAGCAGCCAAAATGCTAAGACAAGGAAACAAATCACATTTGAAAGAAATGGAGGGAAAAAAAGATTGGACATAGAGTTCAAAACCACAGTTATAAGGTTTTTCAAGAGGTTCCTAAAAAAGGCCAATAAATTTAAGGAGACCCTTGAGGATATGAGTGATACCCTAGAGGATATGAAAAAGGACCAACTAAAAATTAAGCATACACTGACTGAAATAAAAAATATTATACAGAGACCTAAAAGCAGACTAGAGGACCGCAAGAATCAAGTCAAGATTTGAAATACAAAGAAGCAAAAACCACTCAGCCAGAAAAGCAAGAAGCAAAAAGAATTCAAAAAATTGAAGATAGTGTAAGAAGCCTCTGGGACAACCTCAATCATAGAAATGGAAACAATTTTGTTATGGTAGTATCACTCAATTACTTGAATTCCTTCCAAGATAAATGTCAAAAAAATCACATAGCAATGTATAATTAATTTTAAGTAATTATTAATGGATATATATGCCTTATTTTTTGTTGAAAATAAAGTAGTGTAAACTCTTGACTTGAAAAAGGATTTATTAGTCAGCCATTGGAGACAATAGATTTCATAATATCAAAAAAGGCTTTACTAAGACCTATCAAATGACTATATAAATTTCTTTTTCACTTGAGAGACTGAAAGATATCTCATTTAATCCAATATATCTAAAATTTTTGAAATAAAAAGAAATATTGTGAACATTGGTAAACCTTTGTCAATATGTTTTGAAAACTTTTAAAGTGGAACATTTTATGTATAGAGAAGTAGCAAACTCAATGTATCATCATTAGCTTTCATTATTATACAGTCTTGTTTCATCTACTCCCTCCCTTCCTGTCTTGATTATTTGAAAGCCAACCCAGATATCATACCATTTCACATCTAACCTTATTAGCCCATAACTTTAAAGCACTAGGACTCTTTCTTTTATTAATATCACATCCAAAACAATAAATACCTAATAGTAAATATCCAGACAAGGTTCATAGGACATCCCTATCCCTTACATGCTTGTCACTTTGCCTAAATGACAGCATGGGTGGGTGGGTGTGGAGGCAGGTGTCTCCCTAGTTTCTGTAGAAATGCAAGTCCCCTTCTGTGAGGAAACCTCCTAATCTTGTTTTCCTTCAAGTTCACAGCATGGGTAACCGAGGGCAGGGTATTTGACAGAAGTAAGAGTGAGACCAGAGCCATAGAATGTCTCAAACATTATGCTAGCCTTGAATTCAACCTTCACTGGCTTCTAGAATTAACCACAAGAAAGAATCTTGATGCCAAGAGGCACACAGTGGGTGGGGAGATGCGTTTGCTTCATCCCGGGCCAGTGGATGGCTTTCACACTGAGCCCAGTCCTGTGATGGAGAGAGGGTGTGACACCCTAATTGATTACAGATGCTCTTTCTTCTGGGTCTTTTCTTTTTTTATTCTCCTACTCCTGTTTCTCCTCAAAAGGCAGTTATTACTCTCAGTCATCTCAGGCTAAAATAAAATACCATAGACTGGGTGGTAAACAACCAATATTTATTTCTCACTGTTCTGGAGGCTGGAAGATCTAAGATCAAGGGGCCAGCAGATTTGGTGTCTGGGGAGAGCCTGCCTCCTGGTTGAGTGTCCTCATCTGGTGGAGAGAGAGCTCCACTCCCTCCCTTTTCTTCTAAGGGCACTAATCCCATCATGTGGGAGATCTAACCTCCTACCCTCATCTAGCACTAACCTCCTCCCAAAGGTCTCAGTTCCAGATGCCATCGTATTGGGGACTAGGGTTTCAGCACATAAGTTTTGGGGATAGTAACATCCGACCATTGCAATTACACATCATCTTTTCAGGTGCTCGGACAGGTGGGAGAGAAAAATTTAACTCCAGGGTCATCCTCACTGAGACTTATCTTGGTGGGCAAATCTGCCTGAGAGAAAAGTGCCACTGGGAACAGCATCTTCTGCCAGCCCCCTTGTCCCTGGCCTCCCACGGCTCAAAGTGTCTCAGTGAGTTCCCAGCAGTTCCAGCACCACCTGTCTAGAGAGCCTCTGCTGAGCCCGTGTGCTCTCCCTTAGGCCAATGTCTGACCTCCAAATCCTTTCTCTCAGACCCCATTTTCTTGCAACTCCATCGTCTATCACACAGTTGCCCTTGGAAGCAGAAACCTTCCATTATTTCTCTTACATTCCTGGTGCCAAGCAGAGAAACTGACACTCAGTATTTGTGAAATAAATGTCTGTGCAGTTGGACTGGATTAAGTCCAGGAAGGGGGAGACCTAGGCAGATTGGACAGTTTGGAAACCGTATTGCAGAGGTGGTCCCTGGCAGAGAATGCAAGTTCCTTAGGGTGGACAGGGTTTGAGGAGCTGGTACATAATCCTCCCTGGGGGTGTTTGGAGTCACTAATGTGCTACAGCTGGTCAGATCAAGGTGGCACCTCTGTTACCAGTAGAGGTTTGGAGAATGACAGCTGGGTGGCACCACTGAGTCCCTAAGACTCATCCCAGACTTAGTCATCTACCCATCCAGTCACAGGCTGCCTGGGACAACTGCAGGTGTCCTATACAGGTTACCAATGAGCAGAGAAAGAGGGACAGCCAACAAAAGAAGAGGGTGGGGCAGAGGCCACTCAGGGACTTCATCTGGCTTTATGACCTCAGCCCAGATGTCACCCTAATGCCTGCCCTCTTCCTTTTGCTGCTGTGGAGGTGTGGAGCACCCCTCCCTCCCTGAATTCCCAGACATGATTGTGCTGATGTTGGGGCTAATGAGGCTGCTTTACAACACAGCTCCACCAACAATGGGAATTCACTGTAAAAGGGGGTGGGACTACATTGGCCTGCTGCCAGTTTAACAGCCTCCCAGTTAAGAAGGAAGGGCTTTTAGGTATTTAAAAAGTTGAAGAAATAAAAAGAAGAATGTTTCATCGCCACAAAAGAAAGCCACACGAAATTCAAATTTCAGTGTTCACAAAGTTTATGGAATTCAACCTCACACATCACTTACATCTTGTCCATCCACCATTTCCTTTGTAAGTGACTGAGATCATGCAGTCTGCTGAGTCTAATCCACTGTCTGGCTCTGCTCTATGAAACCCCAGGTCCTTTTTCCCCAGCCACTGTCTCTGCTTTCCCCAAGGCCTCACCTCATCCCACCTCTGTGGCCATTTTCTCTTCTCCTCACATGTCCATGTCCCCTCCCACCTTCCTCTCCAGTCCCCTCATGCCTCCGAAATTCTCCTCAGAATATCCTCTCTCAGGTGATGGGTGTCATCCCTTATGGCCTATGATAAAATCAGAGCACATTCTACAATAATATAAGGAATTCTACATCCAGCTTCTAATATAATATATTCCTTTCCTCAATGTGTAATATCACAGTCAACTCCCCTTCCTTCTTACAAAACCCGCTCAAAGTTTCCAGGATTGTATCGAGCTAAGTTATTATTTATCTCCATGATTTTTAAAAAAATCTTTATTTTTCAGTTTATTAATTACATTGTTCCCTTCCCCCCCCCCCCCATAGCTACCCTCCACCTGGTACCCATCCCACCTTCCGCCCTCACCCCCCTCCACTGTCCTCTCCCATAGTTGTATGATTTTTGTCCAGTCTCTTGCTGCACTTCCCACACCCCCTTATTCTCCCCAAGAAGTTGTCAGTCCATTCCTCTCTATGTCCGTGATTCTGTTACATTCACCAGTTTATCCTGTTCATCAGCTTATTAATTCACTTGATTTTTAGATTCATTTGTTGATAGATGTGTATTTGTTGTTCCTAATTTACACTTTCATCTTTTTTCTTTTCCTCTTCTTAAAGAATATCTTTCAGCGTTCATATAATATTGGTTTGGTGGTGATGAACTCCTTCAGCTTTTTCTTATCTGCAAAGCACTTTATCTGACTTCATTCTGAATGATAGCTATGCTGGATAAAGTAATCTTGGTTGTAGATTCTTGCTATTCATCACTTTGAATATTTCTTGCCACTCCCATCTGGCCTGCATCGTTTCTGTTGAGAAATCCGCTGACAATTGTATGGGTGTTCCCTTATAGGTAACGAACTGTTTTTCTCTTGCTGCTTTTAATATTCTCTCTTTATCTTTTGCTCTTGGCATTTTATTTTATTTTTTTTCTTTATTGTTCAGTTTATTAATTACATTGTTTCCCCTTTTTTATCCCCTATATCTCCCTCCACCCTGTACTATCCCACCCTTCACCTCACCTCCCCCTCCCCAATCTCCTCTCCCATTGTTGCAAGATTTTTTGTCCAATCTCTTGCTGTACTTCCAACAACCCTTTTCTCCCAAGAATGTCCAGTCATTCTCTCTATGTCCTGTCTCTGTTATAGTCACCAGTTTATCTTGTTCATCAGCCTATCCAATCACTTGAGTTTTATGTTCATTTGTTGATAGATGTGTATTTGTTGTTCATAATTTATATTTTACCTTTTTATCTTCCTCTTCTTAAATAATATCTTTTAGCATTTCATATAAGACTGGTTTGGTGGTGATGAACTCCCTTTAGCTTTTTCTTATCTGTGAAGCACTTTATCTGATCCTCAATTCTGATATGATAGCTTTGCTGGATAGAGTATCTTGGTTGTAGATTCTTGCTCTCATTATTTTGAATATTTCTTGCCACTTGCGTCTGGCCTGCATCGTTTCTGTGAGAAATCTGCTGACAATCGTTATGGGGTGCTCCCTTGTAGGTAACCAACTGTTTTTCTCTTGCTGCTTTGACTATTCTCCTCTTTATCTTTTTCTCTTGGCATTTTAATTTATGATATGTCTTGGTCGTGGTCTCTTTAGATTCCTATATTTTGGGGTTCTGTGTACTTCTTGGGCTTTTAAGGTGGGGGAAGTTTTCAGTCACTATTTCTTCAAGTAGGTTTTCATTAACTTGCTCTGTCTCTTTTTCTGGCACCCCAGTAATTCGGATGTTGGCATGCTTGAGGTTGTCCCAGAGGCCCCTTACGCTATCTTCAATTATCTAAATTCTTTTTGTTTCTTGCTTTTCCAGCTGAGTGGATTTTGCTTCTTTGTATTTCAAATCTTTGATTTGGTTCTTGTGGCTCTCTGGACTGCTTTTAGGACTTTGTGTAATATTTTTTATTTCAGTCAGTGTATGCTTGATTTCTAGTTGGTCCTTTTTTTTATCCGTGAGTGTCTGGTTCGTATCCTCAGAGGTCTTGTTCATTTCCTTGAGGGTCTCATTCATTTGCTTGAGGTTCTCATTCATTTCCTTGTAATTCTCATTCATTTCCTGGTTGGTCTTGTTTATTTCCTCGTAATTCTCATTAAGTTGATCGGCCTTTTCTAGGAGCCTCTTGAAAAGCCTTATAACCGTGGTTTTTGAACTCTATGTCTTGTCGTCTTTTCTCCTCCATTTCTTTCACACCTGATTTTTTCCATGTCTCTGCATGGTGGCTGCTTTATGTGGTGGATATCCTCAAAGGGACAGTGGCAAGCCTCCCCAGTACCGAGGTGGGTGCTCTTACTGCATCCTTTATGGGTTGTATGCAGTATTTTTGAATTTAAACCCAGCTTGTTGTTGTTAGCTCTAGGAGGGTTTGACCTCCAGGCCAATTGGCTGTGAAGGGAGACTGTGTTCAGGTTGGATGGGCAGATTCTCTGAGCTGCGCAGGTAATGCCAGTGTCAGCTGCGTCCTATGAGTCGCTTGTGCGCTTGCGTGGGTCTCTGTGGGATGGGGATGGCTGCAGACACCTCCAAGAGAAAGCCGCTAATCTCTTCCCCTTGCCAGACCACTCCGCCTTTCCCCAAATGTGCCTGCACACCAAAAGTCTAGCCCAGGATTGTAAAATAAATGGTTTCCAGAACTAGGAGACAAGTTTCCAGGGGGCAAGTCCCGGGTTTGTGTGACCCTTTCGTGGAAACTCGCAGTTCAGGAGCCTCTGCCGTGCCCCGCTTCCAGGGTGCGTCCCCCGGACCTCGGCCGGACCTTGCCTGGACCTCGCCTGGCGCTGGGGGATACGGGCAGTGGGATGGATCTCGCCTGGCGCTGGGGGATCCGGGCAGCGGGACGGATCTCGCCTGGCGCTGGGGGATCCGGGCAGTGGGACGGACCTCACCTGGCGCTAGGGGATCCGGGCAGTGGGACGGGCATTGCTGCTCCAGCACCAGCCCGTGCGCGCGCGACCAGGACGGCTCCTAACCTGTTTCCGTCTGAAAGACTGCGCTCCCGCCGCTTCTGAGTCTCAGTGTCCCACCTCCACTCCAGTTAGTGGAGTCTTCATTCAGCCAGCTTTCTGGTGATTCTGGGTGCTGTCTGTTCTGCTGTTAAGTTGTAGTTCCTAAATCGTTGCACGGGGCAGAACAATAGGTGTTCACCTACGCCGCCATCTTGGTGTTCTCCTGCTCTTGGCATTTTAATTATGATGTGTCTTGGTGTGGTCCTCTTAGGGTTCCTATATATTGGGGTTCGGTGTGCTTCTTGGACTCCTAAGTCAATCTCTTTTACCAGGTGTGGGAAGTTTTCAGTCACTATTTCTTCAAATAGGTTTTCATTGTTTTGCTCTCTCTCTTTTTCTGGCACCCCTATAATTCGGATGTTGGTATGCTTGAGGTTGGCCCAGAGGCCCCTTACACTATCTTCATTTTTTTGGATTCTTTGGTTTCTTGCTTTTTCAGATGGGTGGATTTTACCTCTTTGTATTTCAAATCTTTAACTTGGTTCGTGGGGTGCTTAGAGTACTTTTAGGTCTTTGTAATAATATTTTTTATTGCAGTCAATGTATGCTTACATTTAGGTTGGTCCTTTTTAGTATCCCTTGAAGAGTCTCCTTCATATCCTTGAGGGTTTCATTCATTTCCTTGTAGGACTCATTCAATTCCACGTTGGTCTTGATCATTTCCTTGCAGGTCTCCTTCATATCCTTGAGGGTCTCGTTCAATTCCTTGCTGGTCTTGCTTATTTCCTTATAGGTCTTGACCTTTTCTAGGAGCCTCTTGAGAAGCCCTGTAACTGGTTTTGAATTCCATGTCCAGTCGTTTTTTTCCCTCCATTTCTTTCACATCTGATTTCTTTCCATGTCTCTGCATGGTGGCTGCCTCCCTGAGTTGGTCAATTAGCTTTTTGTGGTAGATGTCCTACAAGGGACAGTGGCTCGGCCTCCCCAGTTACCTGAGGTGGATATGGGTTGCACAGTCTTGCTGAAGTTAAGCTCAGGTTAATCGTTGTTAGCACTTGGAGGGGTTGACCTCCAGGTCAATTGTCTGTGAAGTTCAACTGTGCTCAGGTTGGATGGGCAGAGTCTCCGGGCCAAGCAGACAGCGTTAGCTTCACCCTGTGCAGCGCCAGGGACTCTGTGCTGGGGGCAATGGCTGCCAGCACCTCTGAGAGAGAGCCGCTGCCGAGCTCTACCGGCTGCTGGGGAATTCAGACTCTCCCCAAATGACTCTGCACACCCAATGTCTCACCCATTGTCGTAAAACAAAGCAGTCTGACGGTTTCCTGAATGAGAGAGCAAGTCGTGAGCACTCTCTACACGGTCACAGTCATGCAGCTGCATTGTTCCCAAGTTCACGCGCACTCTGCACAAGCTTGCCTTCTCCACAAGCCAGCAGGCCCCTGCGGCACCTGAGCTTCGGCGTACCCTCCCACTGTCCAGTTTTTACCTCACCCAG
The DNA here is from genome assembly GCA_027563665.1 of Antrozous pallidus. Lineage (NCBI taxonomy): Eukaryota > Metazoa > Chordata > Mammalia > Chiroptera > Vespertilionidae > Antrozous > Antrozous pallidus. The sequence continues at coordinate 5,989,072 of CM050521.1, forward strand.
AGCTGGACAATCAGTCCAGTAGGACGTCTTTGTCTGCCCCGTTTGAGAAAACCGCCGGTTTTCAGCCTCCCGCCCTATCCGCTGGCACGCGCAGCTCCTCCAAACCTCTCTCTGCGAGTATTTTCAATGCTGTCCACCGCCGCTCCTCCGAGTCACAATGTCTTATCTTCACTTTTATTTGTGGAATTTTCACTTGGCCAGCTTTCCGGTGATTCTGGGTGGTATTTGTTCTTTCGTTAAGTTATAGTTTTAAAATTGTTGTGTATGATGGCAAGATAGGTGTTTTACCTATGCCTCCATCTTGGTTCTCTCCACATTCATCTTCTACCTCCATGATTTTCAACAAAACAAAAAAGAAATATTTTTTCTTTGGATTTTATTTATTTAGAAGCACTAGGAGAACATGAATGACATGTCTAATTCAAGGAAGAGAAATTAAAACTGAACTTAAGCATAAAGTAAATAAGTTTCTTACAAGCATAGACAGAGATGGTGAGTCTGGAAATAAAGAAGCCAATTAGTAGAAGTCAGCTGAAAGTGCTCAGCATCCTTAAGTAATACACAAGTTAATTAAAAGGGCAAAAAAAATCAGAGTGCATATCACAAGGAAAACAGATAAGCCAGTGTTAGAAAGCACCCACCCTCTGACTCTGAGGAGTACCCTGGACACCCAGTCACTCTCGGCCTCCTTCAGCTGTCGCTTTTGCTTTTCAACGTGTGCTTGCACCTTGGCCAGGTAGCTCCTGTGCTCGTCTCCATGGGTATCACCCCTGCACAACTGGAGCCTCTGTGCATCAAAGTAGAGGTCGTTTCTGTAGAAGGCATGCCCGTGCTCTGACTCCAGGCTCTTGACCACAGCCATCAGCTTCTCCAGCTGCTCCCTCTGCTCCTCCCCAGTGGCCCGGTTGTTGAAGCCACAGTACCTCCTGTCACACTCCTGGATCAGGCTCCTCAGGCTGTGGTTGTCTGTGTTGATTACGTACTCATCCAAGGACCCATCCCCTAAGTCCTCCTTGTGGGTGAAGAGGACCACCACATGTCTCATGACGCCTGCCCCAAAGACCTCCTTCAACCTCCTCACTGCCATCGTGTCCTGGGCAGTGAAGCGCCCCAGCTGTGTCACTAGCAGCAGCACGTGAGGCCCTGGGATTGAGAGCAGGTAGCAATCCCCGATATCCTTGTACATCTCTTGGTCCTGAGGCTTTGCCTCAAAGATGGAGGGTGTGTCAACCACTAGGATGTTCCTGCCATTCCAGCTGCCTGTGGCACTCTGGCAGCTTGTGGTCACGGTCTGGAGCCCCATTTTGGACTCAAACTTATGCTGGCAGAGGATGCTGTTCCCAGTGGCACTTTTTCCACAGCCAGATTTGCCCACCAGGATTAGCCTCAGGGGGGATGATGATGCAAACTGGTTATCTTCTACACTGCCTGAGAGAGAAAAATTGCGTCTTACTATGCCAGTATTGCTTCAGAGTTTTTAATCATGGACCATCATGGTATCTCATTAAATCTGTGGACCTCCCTCTCAGGAAAATATCATATCTAAATACACAAGCACAACTGTATGAATTCACACACACACACACACACACACACACACACACACACACACACAACTGTATGAGTTTCTTGGGTCATAGAAAGTCTACATCGGAAGCCCATGTTGGACCCATAGCCAAGAGTAAGAACTGCTACACTGACGAGGTTGCTCCAAGACCTTCACCTAGACGAGGGAACATACAGTTTTTATGAAAGTAAAGTGGTCCCTGTGTTTCTCCAAGGGATGGTGCTTAGGCCAGTTTCATGCTAAATAAATGTGAGATTAGAAGGAGGCAGAGCATGAGAACTCACACATGGGAAAATATTATCACCTCTTTTCACCCACAAATTCCCAGGCACACATGTGTAGAAGTGCTGAACACATTCATCTAAACCTTGGGATGAAAGGGAGCCACAGATGTGACCTCCCACCAAGGACCGGCTGAGGTCTCTGGGCCTCCGCTCTTTGGGTGTGGGAGCTGGACGCTTGAAATTAAGACAGCAGGAAGGTGTAGATAAGGTCAAAGACAAAGACTGGGAGATGACTCCAGATGGGTGGCTGAAGAAGATGGAATTTAGGGCCATTAGTAGTGCATGCGATGGAAAAGTCACCTACTTGGCTGATTGAATTACAGGAAGTTAACAGAAGTGATGCTGGGAGGGAAACACTGAGCCAAGAGCTAAAACCTTCAAGGAATGAAGGAAGATGAGAACTGGACATGTTCTAGAGTTCTTATGAGCCCAAATGGATTCCAAATTCATTGTAGGCTTCTAAAATCTATTATTTTATTCCCACTTTGTGTTGGTTATTCCTTTTCTGCAGTGTTCTGAGATGTTTTTGTAGCAAACATGATTATTAAATCTCTCTGGAAAACTTTTCCATTTCTTCAGCTCAGAGCAGACAAGAAAAGAGAAAATTTATTCACAATTCAGTTCAAAATCCTGCAACTTCTGACTTGAAGTTTCATTTCCACATTTCCCACAATGTGTCTGGAGAGCACTGTACTGGGGGATGAGGTGTGTGTGTGTGATGGTTGGGAAGGTAAAGAAAAGAATGAGCATCGTGTTTTTCTTCTTCAGTTTAAAATCAGTGGGTTTCTGGCACTGTGTTTGAGGTGATGGACTGGCACCTTTTAAGAACTTGGAGGCTTTCTTACCTTTATCCATAGTTCCATAATCATTCTTTAGAAGTCCTTCCATTCTCTTCTGGAATAAAAACAGGAAAAGAATAAAAACAAGTTTCTGGGACCCTTATAATTAACCCAGTTTTAAATAACTGAAAAGGAGCAAAGGGAAGGCCAAATATTATAGTCATTTGTGTAACTTCGCCAAGAAGCTGCAGTTTAACACATGCCCAGTAAAGTTTGGGTGATGTAGGGAAGGTACTTGCTTGTCAGTCACAACTGGGAACAGGCCCTAGGGCAGAGTAGGTGTGGTCACCGCAAGCACCAGGAGATTTTAGATACTTAAGCTCCCAAACAAAAGTGGTAGGTCCATTGCTTCCTCCCAGAGCTTCCTCCTGATCTCTTGCATTTGCCATATGGCTCACAGCCATGTGGACCCCTCACAATGGACTGATAGACTGCAAATACCTTAATGCTGAGCCAGACCCAAGTCCACCATGGAAAAGAAACTTTGGACACTGACTTTGCTTCTAGCTCCACTGAATCCTCAGCTGCATCGCTTTCAGGAGTGGATTGAAGGAAATGGGATTGGAACCCAGGATATAATTCCATGCAAATAAAAATCACTCATCCTCCTGTGTGAATCTCAGGAAATTCTTTTTGCACATCTCATTCTCCCTCTGAGGCCTCTGGAAATGCTTACTTAAGCTGTGCCCCAGGAACCTCACTCCCATAAGCAAAGGAGAAAGACAATGCAATTATCTGATAAAAGTCTACATGCGGGTTGGTAAGGCCTGAAGGCACCTCCAGTTCAGACACCTAATGCTAATTCTCCAAGAGGAGCCATTTTCATTGTTAATTTTCTAACTCACATTATACTTGCAAATAACTTTTGGCAAACCAGGTGATGCTAATACCTTGCACTGTTATCACAATGCTTGGTGGCTTTTTTTGCTTTGTTTTGCTACTAAGCTTCCAAGAAAGTAGCAAATGTTTAAAAACAGTTGCTTATGTCCCTCCAACTAAAAAAGGCATGAAATGAAGAAAGCATTCTTTTATGGAATGAAGAGGGAACATTATTTTTGAAATAAGGTCATAAGAACATTTACTGGAGTAAAACTGCTGTTTGAAACTTTGGTCACAGTTCACCCCTGCTTGCTTAAAAAAAGAATTATTGCTTTAGTTTCCAGCTTGTGACCTTAAAGGCTAAAAAAACCCTTTGAAGACTAGAACCAGAGGAGTAACCTCAGCTCCAATTACAGCTACACCACCTGTTTTTACAAAGATAGGACCACTTTCCCATGTCTAGCAGAAAACATAGTTAGAAGATAAAGAGCGAGCAATAGGGTCATTCATAGTCTATGGCATCCCTTCCCCAGATGCGGCCTTGAGGGCTGTTCGCCAAACGCAGGGCAATGACATTCATGGTTCAGACCCCTTTAAAGGACGGCCTGCACTCGGGGCAGTGCGGTCATTGAGTGTTAGGTCTCCGACCGACCTGGCCAATTTTAAATAAATTCTTGCCTGCTTATTACCAACTTAACCGCCTTCGTGGTCGTTTGCAACTCGTCATAGAAGTCACCCCACAACAATTTTATTTTATTTTTTTATTCAAAGTAGGCCAACTCTCTGGAAAAAGTACTTTCCCTCATGTCAGTCCTTGAAGAACTCATGTCTCAGACCCAACCTTTGCCTGGGAAGCTGCACTGTACTTTCCTCTTGGCCACTGGATACCCATGTGACACGAAGAATGCCAGGCATTGGGAATTCTCATGACTTCAAACAAGCCAATGCCATTTACAGCAAGGCAATGTCTTCCTCTGTTCTAGCAAGTTTGTGGTTAGCCCCCTGAGCAGTTAGTTGGTAGAGAGAAAGGGGTGCCATGGCTGAAGAGAAGGAATAAACACAGGACAAATTTAAGAAAAACTCACTTCCTACTCAGTGTTTAATCAAATGTTTTTCCTGGCTGGCTCTGAGGTCCTGTCTCCCAGTGATCACCATTCTATATCCCAGTAGATTTAAACAAAAATTGGCACAACCACTGGCATCAATTGGCATAAATGTTTCACTCAAATGAGGCATAATATTATATCACTTATTTTGGTGTTAGAAAAGGCAAGTATGTCACAATACAGCAATACCTAAGATGAGGTTGTATTTACTTATTTAGTTTTAAGTATTATGCAGTTATGAAACATATTTTTAAGTGAAGAAATACACAGAGTTATAAAACAAAAACCTACAATTTGCAATGAACAAATGTAAATATTTTGACATTTTTACTGAAGCTATTCTGTTTGATTAAAAACCTAACACCTTACACATAGAATTTCATTTATGTTTTTTTGACTCCCCAGTCTCTTTCAACATCCCTATGCCCTTCAGAGGCAACCAATATACTGAGGTTTTTATGTATCATTTCATGTATGTACTTACAGTTATATATATACCTGCATCTATAGGTTATGTCTAATACTGTTTTTGCATTTTAAACTTTTACATAAATGACATTATTTGTGTAACATTTTATCCAATAATATTTTTAAAAAGAAGGTCCAGATACTTAAAAAAACATATATATTTTTATTAATTTCAGAGAGAGGAAGGGAGAGAGAGAGAGAGAATGAAACACTAATGATAAGAGAATCATTGACTGGCTGCCTCCTGCATGCCCCCACTGGGGATCAAGCCCAGAATACCGGGCATGTGCCCTTGACTGGAATTGAACCTGGGACCCTTCAGTCCGCAGGTCGACACTCTATCATTTGAGCCAAACCAGATAGATCTAGTTACTTTTTAAATATATGTTTTTATTGATGAGAGAGAGAAAGAGAATGGGAAAGAAAGAGAAAGATAGATAAATTAATGTGAGAGAGAAACATTGATTGGCTACCTCCTGAACATACCCCAACCAGAGATTGAACCCAGGTATGTGCCCTGACTGGGAATTGAACCTTTGACCTTTTGGTGCATGGGAAAATGCTCAACAAACTGAGCCACTTAGTTAACAAACATTTGAGCTGTCTCAAAATACATGCTTGTTGGAAAATAATCCCCATTTACTACATATTTCTGTGCAACAATTGACCTGGGATAGACAGCTCCCACCTAACAAGATATTGTCATCGTGCAAATCCTCACTGACTCCAGCCATGTGTGAGAAGTCCCCAAATCTGCACTTGGTGACGTTCCACTTTTAATATTTTTTTAATCACCCTTATGGGCATACATAAGGATGTCTTCATCCATTTACACTTGCATTTTACTGATTACCACTGAATTAAAAAAGGGTGTTTGTAGTCTGTTTGCTATTCAGGTTGCTTCTGTTATATAGAAATAATGCTTGCATGTTTTTCTATCCACTTAGAGATTTTTTGGGGCCACCTTAGGAGAACCACCATTTTCACATCATCAGATGTGAAACTTCCTTCTTTCCTTTCTTCCTTTCTTTTACTCTTTCTGCCCCCTTCCACCCTCCCCCACTTAAGCCCAGAGAAGAGTCTCTCCTCACCCAGAGAAGAGTCTCTCTTACACACTGTCTCTGACTCTGGGAAATTATACTCTAGCTCTTGCTAAACCTGCTCCAATTCTATGACACCGTTTCTACTTTAAATGAGCTTTTGTGAGGTTCGGAAACCTCAGAAAATATGTTTGAATCAATCTCTGGCAAAGATGATGACAGTGGTGACCATGTTGATAGTGAACTTCATCATTGTAATAACCCTCTGTGTGGCCACTTATAACTTTCTAAGTTCTTTCCTGTCCATTATTGATTCTTCTCCTAAATTAATATAGGTTTAAAATTTTGATTAAAATAATAGGAAACTGAGCATCAAATGACCCGCCCAAGGTCACACAATTATCTTGGCACTAAAACTGAAAAGCAGCTCCTTTTGACGGCCAATTCTCCTTGGTTCCACAGGAGAAAGAAGATTAATCCAAATAAGTCTACAGCCTCTTGGACCTCACATACCATGTGGCTGACCTATGGCCAGGCCATAAACTGAGGCTGACAGGCTGGAAGCCTGTCCTGAAACTAACAGAGACAATTGTGAAATCCTGGTTGTCTGCTTTTCGGAGAAAAGATTATTCAAAGAGAAAACTGCAGGGGGCAGGAGCTGCTCTGAATTGCAGCATTTCAGTGTAAACCAATCTGGTGTTTCACTGACTTGATTATCAGTGTGATCCAGGTGGAGTGAGGTGCCTGACACAGAAAGTCAATCAAACTCCGGTAACATTAGCCACGATGCAGGGTAGTAGTTCTGGACTGTCTTCTGAATGTGTCAGGCGGCAGGGAAGACGTGTGTCCACAGGGGAATGGGCTTTAGGCAGAAATTAACAAATAACAAAGTGTCCTGGGAGACTGACAAAGAATATTGATGAATATAAAATGAGTCACAGATAAAATATTAACAGGACTGAATAAAGCCTAGGAAAAGACTGGGGGAAGCATGGCAGACCTGCAGGAATGTGGTGCAGGTCAATCTCCGAGCAGGCAAAGGTGTCAGAGCAGGCAAGAATGGGAGGATTGAGAATGGAGGCAGATTCTTCTCTTAAAGGAAAATTCTACTCATCTTCTCCAAAATGGGGCCAGGTATCACGAGACAGTGGCAGGCAGTGTGCGAGCTGAAGTTAGAACAGCATGGGCAGGGCAATAGGAGGGTCTAGTTCAGGCAGGGGATGAAGGAAATGAATATAATGTACCTTGATTTTATAATGATTTTAAAATCACAAGAGCCTGATTTTATGATGATGTCACCTTATTTCATCAATCCATGAGAAAGCAGGCTCCCATCTGCTGTTTTAGGAAAACCAAACTATTTCGTGTCCGCCTTGTTCATAAGTGTCTCCTTCACTCATATGCCACAGTCCCCATATTTCCTGGCACACAGGCCCCTGTTTTGTAGTTTAGTTCTTGCGATTTCTGGATACTTCTCTCACATAATGTTTAGCAGACAGAGAGATTGTCCTGAACATGAGCCTGTAGCCAAGCCATAAGTCATGTCAGAGGAAAGGTGTGAGTTATTGGGAGAGAATAGCGTGGTTTCCAGAAGGACAAGGTCATGAGACAATGTGTACTCAGAGGTCTCCTGTGGAACAGGTGCGCAGTGGGGCAAGGTTAAGAAATTAAGAGGCATAAACTGAGAAGCATACTCCCCCCGAACTGAGCACCTGGGGAGGCTCAGTTTTCTCATCCATCAAGTCAGATGAGAATATTCCCGGAGCTGCGTGAAACCCTGTGAGACTCCAAGAAGATCAATGGAAGGAATAGGCAATTAGCTGGAAAGCCTGAAGCGCTGTGAAAAGTGCTGGGCTGTGAGCTCAGGGTGAGTGGTTCCCAGGCCTGTTTTCCCCACTACATACCCAGTGTTGCCCCCGGCACACAATCATAGTCCCCTTTCACCCATGGGGAGCCCAGAAGTAGGGTAACCTGTGTGAGGTCACACCAGCAGTGAGTGGCTCTGACTAGGCTGTGGGAACTCAGACTCCCAGGGTGGTGGGACCCTCCCCCGCCCCTCGCCTTACCTGGTGGGGCAGCAGGCCAGTGCTGGGCAGCCTGGGGAAAGTACTGGGTGTCCTGAGAAAGTATGAGCTCTTGCAGGCAGTGGACTCAGAGGAAGCAGGCAAATGCAGTTAAACTAGAGTGGTCTGGAGGCCAACTGTTCCAGGACACAGCTGCTGCGAACGAAGAAGAAAGGGGTGTGGACCCTTTATACAGGAGCAGTCCTCTGGATGGGTGGAAATTGCTGTAAACAGGACCCAGCCACCAGCGAGGGGCTGTGTGCTTGTCCCTTTATGGGACGCTTCCTGTCAGAGCCTTCCAGGTGCCAGGCACCTCCCATTTCCTTCTCTGACTTGTTAAAATAAGCCATATGTGGAGGAAGAGGCTAGGCAGGCGGTGATGGACCCCCTCCCCCATCAGAAACAGCCCCTGTGACACAGGAAAGTTCCCATGGGGCACCCCCTCCCTAACACCATCCTCAGCACCCATCCCAGGAGCACCTGCCTAACCCAACTCCCCACGCCCTTCTCCAGGCTCTGCTTCTAGAATGTTCTTGCTCACTAGGGACAGACAGACACTGCTGGTCCGCAGAGGGCCTGGAAGACCAGCTCTAAGGACATGATTTTGAGGGGCTCCCCAGTCACAGGTGCTGGCTGCCGCCTCTCTGCCATCAGACAGAGCAGCCCGTGGGGCTCATAAGGACTGGAGCCTTATGTATGGGCAACTGGAAGCAGGCCTGTTATTCCTCTGTCAGCTGACTGCACATTTGAGGCTGGAACAGTGAGCATAGAACAATTACCTTGCAAATGAGATGGAGGAAGGGAAGATGGCTGCTGACAGGAAAGCAGACTGCAAGATAGTGTGTGAGTGAGAGAACAAAGGGAGAGTGTGTGGTCTTACAGGGAGTGTTTGTTGGTGAGTTGAGGGACAGCTATTCTCCAGGAAACTATGGGGGACTGCCAGATGGGGTTCCCCTGATTGGGCAGCCCCACTGCTGCTGGGTTGCCTCCTGGAGCAATCAGCTCTGACACGGAGACCACACCATCTTAAAGGGGAAAGTGGATGTTGCCCGAAGCCAGAAAATCCCAGGTATCTACAACTATGGCACCCAGTGCCCAGCCGCAAACCCGAGAACACCAATCCCCAAGTGGCATGAGCATGTGGATTCAGAGGGGCTCTGCACCCCTCACGGAAAGGTCAGATTTTGCCTGAGATAAAATGAGGTCTGTGATCCGGGCAGGAGAGAGAAACGATGAAGATGGGAGCTGGAGTAGCTGGAGAAGTCTGTGCCCAGAAACATCCCCCGAATGTGGAAGGGGGTCCACAGAACTGCTAACAGAAGGGAACCCTAAAAAGCAACCCATAGCTGAACTGGGCGCAAAAAGACAGCCTAAAAGTGTGCCGGCGGCTTAGACCCAAGGGAAAAAGATTGCACAGACTTGCACACAGCGCTGGAGGTCTCTCTCTCTCTCTCTCTCTCTCTCTCTCTCTCTCTCTCCCCCTCCCTCTTTAAATCCTTGCTTTTGATTACTAAGCCCAATACATAAGATCACCTAATTGGAAACACTGTAAGAGACTGCAGGGGAATGTTGTTTTTTGTTGAACCTGGGGATCAGAGTGGACCGGCTCTGGGGCAACGCATTTCCCCAAACCGGCATTACCCTGTTTCCCTGAAAATAAGACATCCCCCGAAAATAAGACCTACTTCCAGTTTTGCCTCTTGCTGTAATATAAGGCATCTCCCCAAAATAAGACCTCCCCGATAATATTTTTATTCTTTTTTTCCCCTGCCAAACAAACTTTATTGCACCAAAAAGGAAAAAAGGAACTTCATTTATGTACAGTCAGATATAAAGACATCTCTTCGACTCCTGTGCATGTATTTCCTCAACTCAAGATTAGGGAGTAAAAGTCAGGCCAATATGCCAGACATGCTGTGCCTATGACAGGGCCAAGGAGAAGATTGTCACTGGAAAGTGGGAACACTTAAATGGATGACAGACAACACCGGACCGACAGACCAAGGGCATTCTTCTGAGCCCTGTACTAGCTCTGGGAATGGAAGAGGGAAATTGGAAGAAGGGTGCCTTTTTGAGTCTCCTTGCAGAAAGACCACCCTCCTGTAGATATCCAAGATAAACTTCTGTTCTCCAGACCCACTTCCTGTTCAGTTTCTTTGCTTCCTGCCCTTCCAAGTAGGACATTCCCTTTGCGCCCAGAACCCTTCCCAACTCACCCAGGGAAGTCCTTTGATTCACAAGGCAGAGGCCTCCATAGCAGCTGGAAGAGCAGCTACAAGTTATCCTCTCTTACATGTGGCTGGATACTGACTGGGGCCCTGTGTCAGGCGGGTCACCAATAACCCACTGGGAGCCACAACAATCAGAATCTGGAAAGCATGAGGATAACCCCTCCAAAATGGGAAATATGGACTCCCTTGATGCCCAGTATCAGGGCACCTAAAGCACATTTTTCTGAGCCAACCAGCTAAAGGATCACTGCAGCTAAATACAGATAAGCACACAGCCAGGCAAACACCCATCAGAGCCAGTGACAAACAGCAGCTGGGAGAAGGGACAAAGGGAGAGAAGGATAGGAGTTTCCAGAGTCCCACCCCCAATCTCCTCTGCCACTGGCTGCCCATGCTCCCCACTAGTCCCTGGGCCTTGACTGAGGAAGGGGGACTACAGGCTGGGGGGTGGGGGGAGCACACAAGGGCAGCCAAACAAAATATAACAGGATTAGCATCAGCATCTCCCCTCACCCTACCCAGCAGAAATACCCTCATTGTGACTAGTATTGGTGAAGGTCTGTGAGACTATTCTATATAGTGGCTCTGTCATACATCCAGCAGCTGCCTGAATTGGGAACTTTTTGAATCAGTGATTTTGGGGAATAAATAGTACTTTCGGCTTCCTGTGGTACCTGTGCAGGCTTTACCAAGACTTTGGTTCAGTCCCATCACATTTACCTCCTGTCTTAAATCTAGAAACGAGTGAGGGGATTGGGAGGAAAGAAAGGGGCTCAGGTGCTAAGTAAAACTCACTGATCAGCAGCCTAGATTCCACCACTGTTCCTTCTCTTTGGTCTGTCTAGAACAGTGACTATAAATTAGGAAAAAACAAAATTATGCTGGCTCACGGGAAATAATGGGGGAAAGAGGCAAGGAAGAAAAGGGCATTGGGAAGCCCTGCTTCAAGACTGAAGACAGACAGACAACCAACCACCCAGACTGCTTAAGTGTCACAGATAGTCCCTCACCCCAAGCTCCCTTCCAAATATCCCATAACCATTTGGGCACACTCCCTCTTGGAATTGCAATTTCTGTCTCTCAACTATCCCTATGGAGCTGGCCCTGTGGAGAGCTGTGTTGGTTGTTTTGTTTTTGCCAGAGGCCCTCGCCCTCGGTGCTCCTGCATAGTCCCTTGGCCCCTGATATGGGATGAACATAGACCCAGATGCCTAAGAGCCAGGGAAGGCAGATCAGGAACAGCATCCCTACTCCCACACCCGGGGAGATCCAAGCTTGCTTGGTTCTTGCCATCTTGCGGATGACGTCACATTGGAGGGAGCTACACAGTGCCTCTCCATCCCCTGGGGTCGGGGAAGGAACTTGCTGGGACTCTCGAGTGGGGGGAAGGGAGAAGGGAGCAGGATCTAAACCCTCAAGCTCCCATGCAGGTCTGTTTCTGTCCCAGACGAGCTGCTATCAGAGTCCATTTGGGCGTTTTCATTATGGAGCCTCTCCAGCACTTTCTCAGGAATCAGTCCCAGGCGCATCAAGAGGGACTGGTAGTCAAAGTGGCCCCGCTTCTCTCCATAGTCTGGCCTTGAAGGTGCAGGCGATCTTTGCAGGCCACCTCATAGAAGTCATAATACTCCAGGAAGGACTTCCCTATCACTCCTGGGAAGGGTTCAGGGCGGGGACACTTTCCTTCCGTCATGTCACGGACCGCCCTCTGACGTCTCATGCCGAATACACTATTTATAACGTTTGCTGTCTCCTGGATGTCTCTCCTGCTCAAAGCCGGGCTCATTGTGATAGGGGTGCTCCGTCATCAGGGACTGGGTGGAGGTGAGCCCGGAGATGCTCTGGGCGCGGCTCCAGGCTGGGCCAGTCCACCTGCCTAGAATACTCCAGCAGCCTCTCCCATTGCGGTAGAAGCTGGGGTTAAACCTCACTGTGTCACTGCCTCTCGTCATCAGTGTGACCGAGGAGGCTGGATGGGATAGTTGGGCGGACACGGAAACAGAACCGGAAGAACCCCCCTCATAAGGAGTGTCAATGGGCCTGCCATCAATGCAGGAATCTTTGTCCTGTCAACAGTGTCAGGTGCAAGGAACATTCCGGAGGCGGTTCCTTATAAATGGACGTGATATCCCGCCGGATCCGGAGCAGACACGGCGGCGCGGTTCGCTCGCTGTCCCAATCCGAGCTGAGTGTGGGGTCCCAGCGGCTAAGCAGCGCAGCCCCGCGGGCAGCTGAGCCAGGCCTCTCCAGGGTACCCCGGGCCGGCCCACCCCGCCGCCGCCCACACCTCCGGCAGGAAAGGCAGCCAGAACCGCCGCTGCTGCCACTGTGGCCACAGACACCGGGAAGCCGCCTGCGCCCCTGTGGCCCTCGCCTCTTCAGTCGGACTCTCCGCCATCGCTGCCTCGCTTCCGGGACTGCTTGGCAGCACCACCCAGAGCCGGGCCAGAGTCAATATTTTTATTCTTGAAACTGAAAAAGCCTGGGCCACACAAGCAGTTATAAGGAAGTCGGTCGATTTAATGCTGCCGCTTGTTATGTGAGGGCGCCAAAGAGGTCTGCTAGTCTGGGATGCAGCCAGCACTCACCAGGCTAAAGACATGAAGAAATTTCTTCACGATAGAAAAATAGATCAAATAATGATTCCTGCAGCAATGACGGCCTATCTCCAGACTCTTGATATTGCAATAAACAAGCCATTCAAGGACAATTTGCACATGGAAATTAATGACTGCATTGAAAACAGAATGGAGAGAAATCAGCATGGAAACTTTGTGAAACCTAAACTGCAAGAGGTTGTGACTTGGGGGAAGAATTCGTGGGAGAAAATCACTGACAGTTGCATTGCAAATGCACTACGAGTAGGCTATCTTGATAAGAAGTACTTATTTAAGGACAGTGCTATTGCTAAACATGAGAGATTTGGTCCACTGATTCTGAAAGAAATGGAGTCACAAGAAATTCACCCGGAAATTCAGGGTTTGGATTGTTATGATGATGTTCCAGAAGATGATGACATGACTGTCATTGAACAAATCTTTCTTTGTGTTCAGATTGGTAAATATCAGTATCAGTAAATGTACCATGATTGTTGTACATGGAAATAATGGTAGTAACAAGAAATTCTCGATACCGTAGGATTCACAGTTTGTCTGGTTATGCTGGTTTGTGATGACAAATACTGCCATACCGTATACAGGTAATAAATTTCCTTTTTTTTTTTTCAACAATAAATGTGTACCATATTCTTCTTCATGGAAAAATAAGATCCCCTGAAAATAAGGCCTACCACATCTTTGGGAGCAAAAATTAATATAAGACACTGTCTTATTTTTGGGGAAACAGGGTAAGTGCCACAGGAAAAACAAAATCTAAACACTGGCTAGAGAAGACCTATAGACCTGAAGGTCAATCCAGAAACATTGCCACGCAGGGGTTGAATCACAAATTGACTCCTATGTAAACACAAATAAAGGAGTGTAAGAAATAAAGACATATTGCCTGCTTGAAAATCAGGACTATGGCCTACAACACTGAGGAGCAGTGGAACACAGGGCACTGCAATATTGTCCTGACTAGGAAACAGGTGTGCCAAGCAGAACAGTAGAGGAAGTGAATGACCCTCACTACTGCACTTTTTTTTTTCATCTTTTACTTAAGAAACTAATTTTTTTCCTTTTTCCTCACTTGATTTTACCTTTCTAATTATTACATTTTTATTTTCAATCAATGTAATTACTACTACTATTTTACCTTTTTTTAAAAAAAGTGTCATTTTTATTTTCTTTTTATTTTACTTTGGGATTAGTGTTCTACATTCTATTTTCATCTTTTCTTTAGCATCATTTTACTCTGTCTCAACTTTCCCTTTATACCAATAGTCTTTTCTTCATTTTTCCCCTTTTGTTGAACTGTTTCTCTTACCCTATTCCTGCTTTAGATCTTCCCTATTCCTTCTTTTTACCCTCTGTTAAAATTTCACTCTACTTATATATCTAATTTCCAATCCTCTGCTCAAAGTCCATACACACATTTCTCTTCTCTTTCTTCACTATCCAAAAATTTCCCCCGTTTCTGTCCTTTTTTTGTTGTTTGCTTGATTGTTGGTTATACAGTTTTTAATGCTTATTTGTGAGGTTGTTTCACTTTTTTTTTTTTGCTTCTGTTTTCCCTTGCCTCACTTGATATTAGTTGTTGTTTGTAGTTTGCATTCATCTCTAGGTATTTGTTGCTGGCATTTGTTGGGATTAGTGGCAGTTCTATTGGAGTTTTAACCCCATATAAATATTTTTCTCCCTTTTCTTTCTTATTCTCTTCCTTTTCTCTCTTACTTTATTTTTCTTTAACCAATTTTATTTTTGGCACTCCTTTTTTCCCTCCACTCTTGTTTCTTTCCTATCATCTAATTTACCTTTCCCTGGTAGTCACCTTTATTTGGGGTTATTAATATCGTGAATACATTTGTGTTCAGTGCCTTGTGCATTGTGTCTTGTTGTGTTGTATTTTGTGCCTTTAAATCAATTCAGTAGAGAGACCTACATAACCAGACATCTGGAGAAGAGAGATCATGGGGAGACAAAGAAACAGCCTGCATATGAAAGAAAAGCAGGCATCAGCAGAAAAGGAAGTAAATGAAATGGAGGCAAGCAACCTGTCAGAGAAAGTATTCAGAGAAATGGTCATAAGGGGGATGAAAAGAATGGAAGACAAATTCAACAATATGTGTAAGAACTAGAGGAAAGGAAGAAGAACTACGGAGAAATAAAAAATGACATCACTGGTATAAAGAACTCAATAGAAAGCATCAAGAGTAGACTAGAAGAAGCAGAGGACTGCTTCAGTGAGCTAGAAGACAAGGTAGAATAAAATACCCAAATAGAGCAGTTTCTAGAAAAAAAAATTAAAAAGCAGGAGGAGAGCCTAAGGGAACTTTGGGATAACATGAAACAAAACAACATCTATACAATGGGGGGGGGGGGGGGAAGAAAGGGAGGAAATTGAGCAAGG
The DNA here is from genome assembly GCA_027563665.1 of Antrozous pallidus. Lineage (NCBI taxonomy): Eukaryota > Metazoa > Chordata > Mammalia > Chiroptera > Vespertilionidae > Antrozous > Antrozous pallidus. The sequence continues at coordinate 6,004,496 of CM050521.1, forward strand.
AATAGAAAACCTGTTTGAAGAAATAATGATAGAAAACTGCCCTGATATAGGAAAGAAAAAACTTACAGAAATCCAAGAAGCTCACAGAGTCCCAAGCAAAATGAACCCCAAAAGACCAACACCAAGGCACATTATAATTAAATTGGCAAACATCAGTGACAAAGTAAGAACCTTAAAAGCAGCCAGAGAGAGACAGAAAATTACCTACAATGAATCCCTCATCAGACTAGTGACTGATTTCTCAACAGAAACACATCAGGCCAGAAGGGAATGGAATGAAATACACAAAGTCATTCAAAAGAAGTTTCTGGATCTAAAAACACTGTACCCAGCAAGGCTATCAATCAAAATGGAGGGTGAAATCAGGAGCTTCACAGACAAAAAAGGATTAAAGGAGTTTATTATCACCTAACCAGCAATGCAAGAAATGCTAAAGGGTCTGTGTAAAAAGAAGAAATAGGAAGTGAAGAAGAAACAAAGAAATAAAGAATAAAAATGGTGACAATCAAGTACCTATCAATAATAACTTTAAATGTAAATGGATTAAATGCCCCAATTAAAAGACATAGGATAGCTGAGTCAATAAGAAAACAGGATCCATATATCTGTTGTGTATAGGAAACCCACCTCAGAAAAAAAGACTCACACACTGAGGGTGAAGGGATGAAAAAAGGTTTTTCAGGTGAATGGAAATTAAAAAAAAGCTGGGGTAGTAATACTTATATCTGAAAAATTAGATCTCAAAGTTAAGGACATAAAAAGAGATAAGGAAGGCCACTTCATAATACTAAAGGGAGCAATCCAACAAGAAGAAATAACTCTGATAAACATATATGCATCTGATACAGGAGCACCCGAATACATAAAAAAAAAAAAACTCCTGGAGGATATTAAGGGAGAGATTGACAGTAATACAATTATAGTAGTGGACTTTAATACCCCACTATCACCATTGGACAAATCCTCTAAATAAAAAATCAGCAAAGAAACATCAATTCTAAATGACTCACTAGACCAGATGAAATTAATCAACAGCTTTAGAACATTACACTCCAAAGCCACAGAATATACATTCTTCTCAAGTGCACATGGACCATTTTCAAAGATAGACCATATATTGGGTCTCAGGTAAGGTCTCTTTAAATTTAAGAGGATAGAAATCATGTCAAGCAACTTCTCCGGTCACAATGACATAAAAGTGGAAATCAACTACAATAAAAAAATCCAAAAAAATCAAACACATGGAGACTAAACAGCATGCTATTAAACAATGACTGAGTTACCAGAGAGATCAAAGAAGAAATAAAAAAACTTCATGGCAACAAATGACAATGAAAACACAATAATCCAAAATTTTAGGAATTGACAGGTCTGCTCCAACCACGAAGACAAGAGAAGAAACAGGCCAGAGATGGAAGATGTTGACAATACCTTGCCATGCTAGCAGTCAGCAGCCGTGCGTCGCTGCAGGTTGCCTAGGAACAAACCAGAGAAGGCCTGACCTGCGTTGCCACAATGTGTCCACCATCCAGATATCATCACTGACATATACACATAAGGAACTGTTTGACATTGAAACTGGGACTCAGAACCATTAGAAATTGATATTGGGACTCAAACGTTTTTTTGTTATTACATGTTTATTTCTATTCTGCAGAGATAAGACTTTTTAAAGAAAAGAAACGGGGGGGAAAAATAGACACAGAGGCAAAGAAGCATTGAACAGATTGTCAAACTACAGCGGGAAGGTAGGGAAGGCTGGGGGTGGGGCTGTAAGAGATCAACAGAAGGACTTGTATGCATGCATATAAGCATAACAATGGATACAAGACTCTGGGGGGCAGGTGAGGGCTTGTAGTAGGGTTAGGGGAGACCAGGGGGAATTAAATGAGGGGTGGAAAAGGAGACATATGTACTACTATTTGTAATACTTTAAACAATAAAAAAATTAATTATAAAAAAATAAAAGGCACCCAAATTGGAAAACAACAACAACAACAACAACAAGATCTATCAGACACAGCGAAAGCAGTCTTGAGAAGGAAGTTCATAGCTCTATAAGCCTACTGCAAAAAACAAGAAACAATGGTAAAAAATTACCTAATCCTACAATTCAAAGAGTTAGAAGGAGAGCAACAAGAGAAGCCCAGTGTAAGCAGAAGGAAGGAAATAATAAGAATCAGAGCAGAGATAAGTGACATAGTGACCATAAAAAACAAAACAAAACAAAACTAAAAATAAACAAAACCAAGAGCTGGTTCTTTGAAAGGTTAAAAAAGATTGATGAACCTCTAGCCAGGCTCACTGAGAAGCAAAGAAAGATGGCCCAAATAAACAAAATCAGAAGTGAAAGAGGAGAAATAACAACAGATCCCACAAAAATACAAAGGATTGTTAAAAATACTATGAACAACTCTATTCCAACAAACTGGACAACCTAGAGGAAATGGACATATTCCTAGAAAAATACAACCTTCCAAAACTTAATCAGGAAGAATTTAAACATCTCAGTAGGCCAATAACTATGGAAGAAATTGAAGCAGTCATCAAAAAGCTTCCTGCTTTTAGGAACAACAAAAGCTGTTCCTAAAATATTAACTAAAATTTCTATTAGTAGTTCATCTCATCGTAAAGTTGCCTAACATGCAAAGAACCCAAGGCAATCATACTTTTGTGCAAAATTAAAATTTAAAATTACCAAGACTGTAATATAAAATTTCCAAAAGCCTCCATTAATAAAAAAAAGGGGGGGAGGTTGTGGGATAATATCATGTAAGCAAAAACATCCTGTAAGTAAATTACACCTAGAAAATTCTTACTTCAGAAAATCAATTTCCATTTGTAATGCTAACAGCAGGACACCCATTAAAAACACACATGGTGTCAAAATAAGCCAAAGGAAAATCATTTGGGCAAAAATAAAAAGAATCCCAAGTCTAATTTACAGAAAAGATTCCTTTATTAACTTTTGGTCAAGAATATGTGTATATTTTCAGAAAAAAATCTCAGCACCATATGGATTCCTGCAACAGAGAGAAACTGACAGGTCTGTTCCAACCACGAAGACAGTCCAGAGATGCAGGATGCTGACAACACCTTGCCATGCTAGCAGTCAGCATCTGTGCACCACTGCAGGTTGCCCAGGACCAAACCAGAGAGGATGGGACCTGCATCACCACCATTTGTCCACCATCCAGATATCATTGCTGATATGTACACATAAGGAACTATTCTACATTGAAACTGGGACTCAAATATTTTTTGTTCTTATGTTTATTTCTAGTATGCAGCTGCAAGATTTTTTAAAGAAAAGAAGCAGGGGAAATATAGATACAGAGGCAAAGAAGCATTGAACAGACTCTCAAACTACAGTGGGAAGGTGGGGGGGGGGGCTGTAAGAGATCAACTGAAGGACTTGTATGCATGCATATAAGCATAACCAATGGATACAAGAGCAGGCGAGGGCATGTGCTGGGGGTAGAGGAGGTCAGGGGAAGGTCAGTGGGGGTAAAAAAGGAAACATATATACTACTATTTGTAATACTTTAAACAATAAAAAATATATATATTAAAAATAATAATAAAAAATAAAGTTAAAAAAAAAAAGCAAATAAAAGCCTGGGCCAGATGACTTCACAGCAAGTGGAGTTCTACCAAACATTCAAGGAAGAACTAAAACCTATCCTTCTTAGACTATTCTAAAAATTTCAAGAGGAAGAAATCCTTCCAAGATCATTCTATGAATCCAGCATCACCCTAATACCAAAACTAGATAAAGGCAACACAATGAAAGATAATTATAGTCCAGTATCCCTCATGAACATAGATGCCAAAATCCTCAACAAAATTCTAGCAAATCGAATCCAGCAGTACATCAGAAAGATCATATATTAAGACCAACTAGGATTTAGCCTAGGGATGCAAGGATGGTACAGTATTCACAAATCAATAAACTTGATACATCACATAAACAAATTGAGAGATAAAAATCACATAGTCATATCAATTGATGCAGAAAAAGCATTTGACAAAATCCAACACCCTTTCTTGCTAAAAACTCTCAGCAAGGTGGAACTAGAACGATTATACCTCAATATAATAAAAGCCATATATAATAAACCAATAGCCAACATCATACTCAATGGGCCAAAACTAAAACTATATCCCCTAAGAACAGGGCCAAAACAGGGATGCCCACTCTTACCACTCTTGTTCGACATAGTACTGGAAATATTAGCCAGTGCAATTAGACAAGGAGAAATAAAAGGCATCCAAATTGGAAAAGAAGTAAAACTGTCCTTATTTGTAGATGACATGATATGTACATAAAAAACCCTTAAGACTTTATAAAAAAACTGTTAGACTTCATAAATGACTTCACCAATGTAGCAGGGTACAAAATTAATGGCCAGAAATCCATGGTATTTTTATAAACCAATAGTGAACTTAAAGAAAGAGACACTAAAAAAGCAATCCCATTTATAATCACACCAAAAAAAAATTAAGATATCTAAGAATAAACTTACTAAGAAGGTAAAAGACCTATATCTTGAAAACTACAGAACACCGAAAAAAGAGATAGAGGGAGACAAAAACTGATGGAAAAATATACCATGTTCATAGATTGGTAGACTCAACATCATTAAAATGTCCATATTATCCAAAGCAATCTATAGATTCAATGCAATTTTTATTAAAATGCCAATGGCACATTTCACAGGCCTAGAAAGAACTCTCCAAAAATTTATCCGGAATAAAAAAAGACCCCGAATAGCTGCAGCAATCCTGAGAAAGAAGAACAAAATAGGTGGTATCTCAATACCAAATATCAAGCTGTATTACAAAGCCATTGTTCTCAAAACTGCCTGGTACTGGCACAAGAACAGACATATGGACCAATGGAATAGAATAGAGAATCTAGAAATGGACCCATACCACTCTGCTCAATTAATATTTGACAAAGGAGGCATGGACAAACAATGGAGTCAAAACAGTCTCTTCAAAAAATGGTGTTGGGAAAATTGGACAGATACATGAAAAAAAAAAAAAAGAAAGAAAAAAAAAAAAAAAGAAAAGAAACCAGATCACCAATTTACACCATACACAGAAATAAACTTAAAATGGATCAAGGACTTAAACATTAGACAGGAAACCATAAAAATACTAGAGGAATCCACAGGCAGATAAATCTCAGACATATGCTAAAGAAATTTCTTCACCAATACCACTCCTAGGGCAATGGAAACTGAAGAGAAAATAAACAAATTGGACTACATCAAAATAAAAAACTTTTGCACAGCAAAAGGAATCATCAACAAAACAATAAGAAAGCCCACTGTATGGGAGAACATATATACAAATGTTATCACTGATAAAGGTTTAATCTCCAACATTTATAGGGAACTCATACAACTTAATCAAAGGAAGATAAATGATCCAAAAAAAAAAATGGGCAAAGGACCTAAATAGAAACTTTTTGAAAGAAGACAGAAAGAAGACCAAGAGTCACATGAAAACATGGTCAAAGTCACTAATTATCAGAGGGATGCGAATCAAAACAATGCAGTACCATCTCACACCTGTCAGAATGGCTATCATTAACAAGTCAACAAACAGTAAGTGCTGCAGAGGATGTGGAGAAAAAGGAACCCTCGTGCACTGCTGGTGGAAATGCAGACTGGTGCGGCCACTGTGGAGAACAGTATGGAGTTTCTTTAAAAAACTAAAACTGGTACTCCCATTTGACCCAGTAATCCCACTGCTAGGAATATATCCCAAGAAACTAGAAACACCAATCAGAAAGGATATATGCACCCCTATGTTCATAGTAGCACAATTCACCACAGCTAAGATTTGGAAACAGCCTAAATGCCCATCAGCAGATGAGTGGATTAGAAAATTATGCGACATCTACACAATGGAATACTACGCTGCTATAAATATATATAGCAGCAGGGATGGAAGTGGAGAGCATTATGTTAAGTGAAATAAGCCAGGCAATAAAAGAAAATTACCACATGATCGCACTCCTTTATTGAAAATAAAGAACATTATAACCTGATGAAGAAAAAGATAGATACAGAGACAGTACAGCATCAAACAGACTGTCAAATTACTGTGGGAAGGCTAATTTGTGTGGGGAAAGACATCAACCGAAGGATTTGTATGAATGGATATAAGCACAACCAATGGACAGAAGACACTGGGGGAGGGGAGGAGAGGGTGGGATGAGGGCATGGAACAGGGGTTAGGGGACATTGACGAAGGTCAATGGGGGGGGGAAAAAGGAGATATATGTACTACCCTTTTCCCCCTGAAAATAAGACAGTGTCTTATATTAATTTCTGCTCCCAAAGATGTGCTAGGTTTTATCTTCAGGGGATATCTTTTTTTTCTATGAAAAAGAATATGGTACACATTTATTGTTGAAAAAAAAAAAGAAATGTATTACCTGTATACGGTATGGTAGTAGTTGTCATCACAAACCAGCATAACCAGACAAACTGTGAATCCTACGGTATCGAGAATTTCTTGTTACTACCATTATTTCCATGTACAACAATCATGGTACATTTACTGATACTGATATTTACCAGTCTGAACACAAAGAAAGATTTGTTCAATGACAGTCATGTCATCATCTTCTGGAACATCATCATAACAATCCAAACCCTGAATTTCCGGGTGAATTTCTTGTGACTCCATTTCTTTCAGAATCAGTGGACCAAATCTCTCATGTTTAGCAATAGCACTGTCCTTAAATGAATACTTCTTGTCAAGGTAGCCTGCTCATAGTGCATTTGCAATGCAACTGTCGGTGATTTTCTCCCACGAATTCTTCACCCAAGTCACAACCTCTTGCAGTTTAGGTTTCACAAAGTTTCCACGCTGATTTCTCTCCATTCTATTTTCAATGTAGTCATTAATTTCCATGTGCAAATTGTCCTTGAATGGCTTGTTTATTGCAATATCAAGCGTCTGGAGATAGGCCGTCATTCCTGCAGGAATCATTATTTGATTTATTTTTCTTTTGTGAAGAAATTTCTTTATGTGTAGTGTGGTGAGTGCTGGCTGCATCCCAGACTAGCAGACCTCTTTGGCTCCCTTGCATAACAAGCGGCAGCATTAAATCGACCCATTTCCTTATAACTGCTTGTGTGGCCCAGGCTTTTTCAGTTTCAAGAATAAAATATTATCGGTGAGGTCTTATTTTTTTGGGATGTCTTATATTACAGAGAGGTAAAACTGGAAGTAGCTCTTATTTTCGGGGGATGTCTTACTTTCGGGGAAATAGGGTAATATATGTAATACCTTAAACAATAATAAATAAATAAATATTAAAAATAAGTGAGATGGAGAGCTCAATTTGGGCTTAGCCTCCCACATTCTGCAGGTCAATTCCAATAGTTTTATTTGATATATTTACAAATCAAGGAAGCTCTTCTTATAGGTGCTGTTTTATACTAATCATTAAACAAGAAATTAACTTATAGCATCAAACCATCGGATTTACGTAAGTAAGGTCAGAGGGCCTAATCCTGAATTCAGGGGGAAAAAGTCCTCTCAGCCGAAGCCTGAAAGAATTCGTTACCAGGTGGAATGGAAAGAATACGTTACTAGATGAACACATGCAGCTGTTTTATAATAAGAAGAAGCTGGTGCTAGAAAGTTCAGACAATGGTCAGAAGTCCGTAACTCATTTTCCACACATTTGCTGATCCTATTTTATACGCCAGGTACTGTGATCTAATGGGATAAAGATGAAGACATCAGAATAAAAGTATCTGAAAAAGAAAATTACTAAAGAAATGCTTTTGACCATGAGGAGAGACTGTTATATCTCTCTAAGGATATATGATTCAAATTACTGAGAGCACATTGTGAGAATCAGATTGGGGATGTCATATGATATTTGGTCTCTCTCTTTATAGTTTATATAAACACCTGCCATCATCATTATAACATTTTCACAGTAATAATCATCAAGCACCCAAACTTGACTTATTCTCCCAAGACAAGTGACAAACAACTGGGAATTTCATGCCTCTCTATGCCATTGCCATCCCCTGATGGCAGTTGAGAATTTTTTTATCAGTAAGCAAATGCCAAAATATTTAAAAACTCAACAATTTAAACAGACAGATGATGTGGTCATCTTTGTATTATCAAGTGCACTAAAAAGACGTGAGCTCTCCAGAGCTAAAGTTCTGGTACACTTAGATCTATAGCTTTTGATTGTTTGGAGATTTAAAAAATTTTATTTTGCCAAGATGTGTCTTCACAATAGAATTTGAGCTCTGAGACCTGTGTATTTTAGATCTAACATAGAGTCTCCGTTACGTGAGACCAGTGCAGGGACACTTAGCGAGGTACAATTCAAAACGCTCTTGGCATTCCATTCAACAGGACCATGTTCACTCTCAACTCCAACAGAAAATGTCTTAATTTAAAAAATATCAAATATTTTAAACTATGCCATTTCTTTTTGCAATTGATCAAAATAGTTTATTTTGTTTTAGTATAACAATGTAACCATAGTCTCAAAGAAATAATGATGTTTGAGACATATCTATCTATATAATAGAGGAATATGCAAATTAGCTGGACATCATAATGTCACAACTGAACAGCAGGGACATGAGGCTGCATGGTGCCTGGCCGGGGCGAGGAACCTCAAGCCATGCCCCCTGCCCCGTGGGGCTTGACAGGGGACTTCAGGCTGTGCCCCCTGCCTGGTGGGGCTTGTTGGGGGATCTCATGTCATGACCCGCGTCCTCAGTGGAGGAGGGGCCATCCACCCTACTACTCTAGGAACCAGACTGATAAAAACTCCAAGGCCACAGCTGACCCCATTGGTCTCTATACAGGATCTCTGTCCATTCAAGGACAGAGTAATGTTTTGGGACACTCATGGAGGAGTAGGCTGGGACAGTAAAAAGCACCCATCATATTCCCTGCAAGTGAAATAGCCACAACCCCATCTTAAGCCCTGTTGGAAACAGACTCTTGAGTGATTAAGATTGACAGCTGGTAGACAGGCAAAGGTGGCAGATTGGCTCCTTCTGCTTGAAGCCAAGATGTGTGAAGACAGACACAAGCAGACTTGGAGCTTCAAGTAGGGCTAAAAGCAGAAGGACAGTGCCTGACAGTGATTAGCACTGAAGTACCTACCAGGAAGCCCAGAATTGGCAAACAATAGAAGAGTGGTCCTATGCCAGCTCCCTCAGGGCATTAAAACTTGGCTGATGTGAATGACACTTGATTTAAAATTTTTTTCATTGTTTATTTTATCTTTTGCACCTTTTTCTTTCTCTCTTCTCTTTTTCTCCTCCCTTTCTCCTTTTTACATTTTTAAAAAATGTCTTAATTGATTAAGGTACTACATATGTGTCCTCATCCCTCCATTAACCCTCCCCCCACTCATGCCCTCAATCCCCTGGTGTCCGTGTCCATTGGTTAGGCTTATATGCATGCATACAAGTCCTTTGGTTGATCTCTCTCCCTTACCCCCACCCTCCCCTACCTTCCCTCTGAGGTTTGACAGTCTGATCGATGCTTCTGTATCTCTGGATTCATGCCTGTTCATCAGTTTATGTTGTTCATTATATTCCATAAATGAGTGAGATCATGTGGTATTTATTGTTCTCTGACTGGCTTATTTCACTTAGCATGATGCTTTCCAGTTCCAGCCATGCTGCTGCAAATGCTAAGAATTTCTCCTCCTTCTCCTTCTCCTTCTCCTCCTCCTCCTCCTCCTCCTCCTCCTCCTCCTCCTCCTCCTTTTCCTTCCCCTTCCCCTTCCCCTTCCCCTTCCCCTTCCCCTTCCCCTTCCCCTTCCCCTTCTCCTTCCGCTTCTCCTTCTCCTTCTCCTTCTCCTTCTCCTTCTCCTTCTCCTTCTCCTTCTCCTTCTCCTTCTCCTTCTCCTTCTCCTTCTCCTTCTCCTTCTCCTTCTCCTTCTCCTTCTCCTTCTCCTTCTCCTTCTCCTTCTCCTTCTCCTTCTCCTTCTCCTTCTCCTTCTCCTTCTCCTTCTCCTTCTCCTTCTCCTTCTCCTTCTTCTTCTTCTTCTTCTTCTTCTTCTTCTTCTTCTTCTTCTTCTTCTTCTTCTTTTACCACAGCATAGTATTCCATTGTGTAGATGTACCACAGTTTTATTTTTTGAAATTTCTTTATTGATTAAGGTATTACATATGTGTCCTTATTCCCCCATTACCCCCACCTCCCATTCATACCCCTATCCCCCTGTTGTCTGTGTCCATTGGTTAGGCTTATATGCACCCTTATACGTCCTTTGGTTGATCTCTCCACCTTACCCCCACCATCCCCTACCTTCCCTCTGTTTGACAGTCTGATCCATGCTTCTCTGTCTCTGGATCTGTCCCTGTTCATCAGTTTATGTTGTTCATTATATTCCATAAGTGAGTGAGATCATGTGATATTTATCTTTCTCTGCCTGGCATCAGTTTATGTTGTTCATTATATTCCATAAGTGAGTGAGATCATGTGATATTTATCTTTCTCATTCACTTAGCATAATGCTCCCAATCTTTATCCATGTTGTTGCAAATGGTAAGAACTTCTTTTTTATCTCAGCGTAGCATTCCATTGTATAGATGTACCACAGTTTTTTAAATCCACTCATCTGCTGATGGACACTTGGGCTATTTCCAAATCTTACCTATGGTGAATAGTGCTGCTTTGAATATAGGGGTACATATAATCTTTCTGTTTGGTGTTTCTTGCTTTTTGGGGTATATTCCTAGAAGTGGGATGACTGGGTCAAGTGGGAGTTCCATTTATAGTTTTTTGAGGAAATTCCATTATTGTTCTTCACAGTGGCTGCACCAATCTGTATTCCCACCAGTAGTGCACGAGGGTTCCTTTTTCTTCACGTCCTAGCCAACACTTATCATTTGTTAATAGCCATTCTGACATGTGTGAGATGGTACTTCATTGTTGTTTTGATTTGCATGTCTCTCATGATTAGTAACTTTGAGCAGGGTTTCATGTCTCTTGGCCTTCCTTCTGTCTTCTTTTGAAAAGTATCTATTTAGATCAGTTGCCCATTTTTTGTTTGGGTTGTTTATCTTCCTTTTGTTAAGCTGCATGGGTTCCCTGTAAATGTTGGAGATTAAAGCCCTTATTGCTGAAGTCATTGGCAAATATATTCTCCAATGCAGTTGGCTTTCTTGTTGTTTTATTGATGGTCTCCTTTGCTGTGCAAAAGCTTTCTATTTTGATGTAGTCTCATTTGTTTATTTTCTCTTCAGTTTCTATTGTCCTAAGAGCAGTATCAGTAAAGAAATTGCTTTGGCGTGTGTCACAGGTTTTTCTGCCTGTGGATTCCTCTAGTATTTTTATGGTCTCCTGCCTTATGATTAAGTCCTTGATGCATTTTGGGTTTATTTTTGTGTATGGTGTAAGTTGGTGGTCTAATTACATATTTTTGCATGTATCTGTCCATTTTTCCGAACACCATTTATTGAAGAGACTGTATTGATTCAGTTGTTTGTTTATGTCTCCTTTGTCAAATATTAATTGATCATAGTGATTTGGGTCAATTTCTAGGGTCTCTATTCTATTCCATTGGTCTATATGTCTGTTCTTGTGCCAGTACCAGGCAATTTTGAGAACAATGGCTCTGTAATACAGCTTGATATTTGGTATTGAGATACCACCTACTTTGTTCTTCTTTCTCAGGATTGCTGCAGCTATTTGGAGTCTTTTTTTAAAATTCCAGGTGAATTTTTTAACCGTTCATTCTAGATCTGTGAAATATGCCATTGTATTTTAATGGGAAGTGCATTGAATTTATAGATAGCTTTGCATAGTATGGACATTTTGATGATGTTGATTCTACTAATCCATGAACATGGTTTGTTTTTCATCTGTTTATGTCTTCCTCTATCTCTTTTTTTCAGTGTTGTGTAGTTTTCCGTGTATAGGTCTTTTACTTCCTTAGTTTAGTTTGTTTCTAGGTATCTTAATTTTTTTGGTGCAATGGTAAATGGGTTTGCTTTTTTAGTCTCCCTTTCTTTTTTTTAAAAATATATTTTATTGATTTTTTACAGAGCAGAAGGGAGAGGGATAGAAAGTCAGAAACATCGATGAGAAAGAGACATCAATCAGCTGCCTCTTGCACGCCCACTACTGGGGATGTGCCCGCAGCCAAGGTACATGCCCTTGCCAGAATCGAACCCGGGACCCCTCAGTCCACAGTCTGACGCTCTATCCACTGAGCCAAACCGGTCTTGGCTAGTCTCCCTTTCTATAAGTTTACTATTGGTATATAGAAATGCCATAGATTTTTTTCTTTTTTTGAAATATTTTTAATCTTTATTGTTGAGTTTATTAACAATTACATTGTTCCCCTTTTTACAACCCTATAGCTCCCCTCCACCTGGTACCCATCCCACCCTCTGCTCTCACCTCTCCCCCACCACTGTCCTCTCCCATAGGTGCATGATTTTTATCCAGTCTCTTGCTGCACTGCCCACACCTCTTTTCTCCCTAACAATTGTCAGTCCATTTTCTCTCTATGGCCATGATTTTGTTATATTCACCAGTTTATCCTGTTCACCAGATTTTTAATTCCCTTGATTTTTATATTCATTTGTTGATAGATGTGTATTTGTTGTTCATAATTTTTATTTTTACTGTTATCTTCTTCCTCTTCTTAAAGAATACCTTACAACATTTCATATAATATTGGTTTGGTGGTGATGAATTCCTTTAGCTTTTCCTTAGCTGCGAAGCACTTTAGCTGACCTTCAATTCTGAATGATAGCTTTGCTGTGTAGAGTAATCATGGTTGTAGATTCTTGCTATTCATTACTTTAAATATTTCTTGCCACTCCCGTCTGGCCTGCATATTTTCTGTTGAGAAATCTGCTGACAATCATATGTAGGTAACTAATTTTTTTTTATCTTGCTGCTTTTAATATTCTTTTTTTTTTTAATTTTTTTTATTGTTCAGTTTATTAATTAAATTGTTTCCCCTTTTTTATCCCCCTATATCTTCCCTCCACCCTGTACCTATCCCACCCTCCGCCCTCACCTCCCCCTCCCCAATGTCCTCTCCCATTGTTGCAAGATTTTTGTCCAATCTCTTGCTGTACTTCCAACACTTTTCTCCCCAAGAATTGTCAGTCCATTCCCTCTCTATGTCCATGTTTCTGTTATAGTCACCAGTTTATCTTGTTCATCAGCCTATCAGTTCACTTGATTTTTATGTTCATTTGTTGATAGATGTGTATTTGTTGTTCATAATTTATATTTTTACCTTTTTCTTCTTCCTCTTCTTAAAGAATATCTTTCAGCATTTCATATAATACTGGTTTGGTGGTGATGAACTGCTTTAGCTTTTTCTTATCTGCGAAGCACTTTATCTGATCCTCAATTCTGAATGATAGCTTTGCTGGATAGAGTAATCTTGGTTGTAGATTCTTGCTCTTCATTATTTTGAATATTTCTTGCCCACTCGCGTCTGGCCTGCATCGTTTCTGTTGAGAAATCCGCTGACAATCGGATGGGTGCTCCCCTGTAGGTAACCAACTGTTTTTCTCTTGCTGCTTTTAATATTCTCTCTTTATCTTTTGCTCTTGGCATTTTAATTATGATATGTCTTGGTGTGGTCCTCTTTAGATTCCTATATTTTGGGGTTCTGTGTACTTCTTGGGCTTTTAAGTCAGTTTCTTTCACCAGGTGGGGAAAGTTTTCAGTCACTATTTCTTCAAGTAGGTTTTCATTAACTTGCTCTCTCTCTTTTTCTGGCACCCCAATAATTCGGATGTTGCCTTGCTTGAGGTTGTCCCAGAGGCCCCTTACGCTATCTTCAATTATCTGAATTCTTTTTGTTTCTTGCTTTTCCAGCTGAGTGGATTTTGGTTCTTTGTATTTCAAATCTTTGACTGGGTTCTTGTGGCCCTCTGGACTGCTTTTAGGACTTTGTGTAATATTTTTTATTTCAGTCTGTGTATGCTTGATTTCTAGTTGATCCTTTTTTTTATCTGTGAGGGTCTGGTTCGTATCCTCAGAGGTCTTGTACATTTCCCTGAGGGTCTCATTCATTTCTTTGTAAGTAGCATTCATCTCCTTGTAAGTCTCATTCATCTCCTTATAATTCTCATTCATTTGCTGGTTGGTCTTGTTTATTTCCTGGTAATTCTCATTAAGTTGATCAGCCTTTTGTAGGAGCCTCTTGAAAAGCCTTATAACCGTGGTTTTGAACTCTATGTCTTGTCGTCTTTTCTCCTCCATTTCTTTCACACCTGATTTCTTTCCATGTCTCCGCATGGTGGCTGCTTTATGTGGTGGATATCCTCAAAGGGACAGTGGCTCAGTCTCCCCAGTTACCTGAGGTGGGTACTCTTACTGCAATCCTTTATGGGTTGTATTCAGTGTTTTTGAATTTAAACCCAGCTTGTTGTTGTTAGCCCTGGGAGGGTTTGACCTCCAGGCCAATTGTCTGTGAAGCTCAGCTGTGCTCAGGTTGGATGGGCGGAGTCTCCGCACCAAGCAGACAGCGTTAGCTCCGCCCTATGCAGCCCCAGGGTCTCTGTGCCGGGGGCAATGGCTGCCAGCACCTCTGAGAGAGAGCCGCTGTGGAGCTCCACCGGCTGCCTGGGAATTCAGACTGTCCCCAAATGACTTTGCATGCGCAATGTCTCACCCAGGGTCGTAAAACAAAGCAGACTGACGGTTTTCCGAATGAGAGACAAGTCGCGGTGCGCTCTCTGCGCCGTCACGCAGCCGAGCTGTTCGCGCGAGAGCTGCCTTCTCCACAAGCCGGCAGACCCGGCAGCACCCGAGCTTCGGGGTGCCCTCCCACTGTCCAGTTTTCACCCCGTGTGATAGTGGGTTCTCTGGACTTCGCCCAGAGCTGGAGAATCTATCCAGTGAGACGCCCCTGTCTCCCCGTTCGAGAAAACTGGCCGGTTTTCAGCCGCCCGCCCTCTCCGCGGCGCGCGCTCCAAACCTCTCTCCGGGCGAATCTTTCAACGCTGTCCGCCGCCGCTCCTCCGGGTCACAGTGTCTTATCTTTACTTTTATTTGTGGAATTTTCACTCGGCGAGCGTTCTGGTGATTCTGGAAGGTGTTTGTTCCTTCGTTAAGTTGTAGTATTAAAATTGCTGATTATGACGGCAAGATAGGTGTTTCATCTTTGCCGCCATCTTAGTTCTGCTTTTAATATTCTTTCTTTGTCTTTTGCTCTTGGCATTTTAATTATGATGTATCTTGGTGTGGTCCTCTTTGGATTCCTATTGTTTGGGGTTCTGTGTGCTTCTTGGACTTTTAAGTCAATTTCTTTCACCATGTGGGGGAAGTTTTCAGTCACTATTTCTTCAAATAGGTTTTCATTATCTTGCTCTCTCTCTTTTTCTGGCACCCCTATAATTCAGGTGTTGGTATGCTTGAGGTTATCCCAGAGGCCCCTTACACTATCTTCAATTTTTGGATTCTTTTGGCTTCTTGTTTTTCTGGCTGAGTGGATTTTGCTTCTTTGTATTTCAAATCTTTGACTTGGTTCTTGTGGTCTTTTAGACTGCTTTTAGGTCTTTGTATAATATTTTTTATTTCAGTTAGTGTATGCTTAATTTCTAGTTGATTCTTTTTCATATCCTCAAGGGTCTCATTCATATCCTCGAGGGTCTAGTTCATTTCCTCGAAGGTCTCATTAAGTTCATTGGCCTTTTCTAGGAGCCTCTTGAAAAACCTTATTAACCATGGTTTTGAACTCTATGTCCAGTCGTTTTTTTCCCTCCATTTCTTTCACATCTGATTTCTTTCCATGTCTCTGCATTGTGGCTGCTTTCCTGAGTTGGTCGATTAGGTTTGTGTGGTAGTTGTCCTCTAAGGGACAGTGTCTCAGCCTCCCCAGTTATCTGAGGTGGATACTGTTGGTGCAGCCTTTATAGATTGCACAGTCTTGTTGAAGTTAAGCCTAGATTATTGTAGGTTTGACCTCCAGGCCAATTGGCTGTGAGGATCAGCTGTGCTCACGTTGGGTGGGCGGAGTTTCCTGGCTGAGCAGGAAGCCTTGATTTCAGTCAGCTCCACCCCATGTGGCACCTGGGTCTCTGTGCCTGGTGGTAATGGCTACAAGCACCTCTGAAAGAAAGCTGCCACTGAGCTCTACCTGCTGCCAGACAATTCAGCCTCTCCCCAAATGAGTCTGTACACCCAAAGTCTCACCCAGGGGTGTAAAACAATGCAGTCCGGTGGTTTAACAAATGAGAGAGCAAGTCAAGAGTCCTCTCTCTATGCTCACATGCTTCTGCTGTTCCCAAGTTTACACGCCCTCTCTGCAAGATCGCAGACCTCTGTAGCACCTGAGTTTCTTTGTGCTCCCTTCTTACTGTCCAGTTTCACCCCGTATGAGTGTGGGTTCCTGGACCTTGCCCGGAACTGGGGAATCAGTGCAGTGGGACGCCTTTGTCTCTCTGTGTTGGAGAAAACCAGCTGGGTTTGCAGCCATCCGGCCTATCTGCTCTCATGCTCATGGCTCCAAAACTCTGACTCCATGTGTATCCTCAACTCTGCCCTCCAACGCTCCTCTGAGTCACACTGTCCTATCTTTACTTTTATTTGTGGAATTTCCACTCAGCCAGCTTTCTGGTGATTCTGGATGATGTCTGTTCTGTTGTTAAGTTATAGTTTTGAAATTATTGTGTGGGGCAGCAAGATAGTTGTTTACCTATGCCACAATCTTGGTTCCTCCTCCACTGAATTGCCATAGATTTATGGGCATTAATTTGGTATCTTGCTACCTTGCTGACTTCATTTATTAAGTCTGATAATTTTTTGATGAGGTCTTTAGAGTTTTTTATGTACATATAATGTCATCTGCAAATAAGGACAGTTTTAGTTTTTCTTTTCCAATTTGGATGCCTTTTATTTCTTCTTGTCTGATCGCAATGGCTAGTACTTCCAGAACTAGGTTGAACAGGGGTGGTGAGAGTGGGCATCCCTGTCTTGTTCCTGTTTTTAGGGAAAATGGTTTTAGTCTATTGAGTATGATGTTGCCTGTGGGTTTGCCATATGGATTTTATTATGTTGAGGTATCATCCTTTTATTCCCACCCTGCTGATAGTTTTTTTTAGCAAGAAAGAGTGTTGGATTTTGTTAAATGTTTTTTTCTACATCAATTGATATAACTATATCATTTTTATCTCTTAATTTGTTTATGTGATGTATCATGTTTATTGGTTTCTGGATATTATACCATTCTTATATCCTGGAATAAATTCTGCTTGATCATGGTATATGATCTTTCTAATATACTGTTGGATCAGATTTGCTAGAATTTTGTTGAGAATTTTTAATCCATGTTCATAAGGTATATTTGTGTATAATTCTCTTTAATTGTGTTATCTTTATCTAGTTTTGGTATTAGGGTGATGCTGCTTCATAGAATGAGCTTGGAAGGGTGTCTTCCTCTTAAATTTTTTGGAACAGTCTGAGGAGGATAGGTTTTACTTCTTCCTTGAACGTTTGGTAAAACTCCCTGTGAAACCATCTGGCCTGGGGCTTTGTTTGCTGAAAGCTTTTTGATGACTGTTTCAATTTCTTCTATAGTTATTGGCCTATTGAGATGTTTAAATTTTTCCTGATTAAATTTTGGAAGGTTGTATTTTTTCAGGAATATGTCCATTTCCTCCAGGTTGTCTAGTTTGTTGGAATAGAGTTGCTTATAGTGTTTTTTTTTTTTTTTTTTACAATCCTTTTTATTCCTGTGGGGTCTGTTGTTATTTCTCCTCTTTCGTTTTTGATTTTGTTTATTTGAGTCCTCTCTCTTTGCTTCTTGGTGAGCCTAGCTAGAGGTTCATCAATCTTGTTTATCCTTTCAAAGAACCAGCTCTTGGTTTCATTGATCTTTTGTATTTTTTTTGTCTCTATGTCATTTATTTCTGCTCTGACCTTTATTATCTCTCCCCTATGCTAACTGTGGGCTTTTCTTGTTGCTCTCTTTGTAATTTTTTGAATTGTAGAGTTAGATGATTTACTACCATTGTTTATTATTTTTTGAGATAGGCCTGTAGAGCTACAAACTTCCCTGCTTTCATTCTTTTCCATAGATTTTGGATTGTTGTATTTTTAATGTCATTAGTTTTCAGGATGTTTTTAACTTATTCTTTGATCTCATTGGTAACCCAATCAATATTTAATAGCATGCTATTCAGCTTCCAAGTGTTTGAGTGATTTGGATTGTTTTTATTGTTGTTTATAATATTATCCCATTGTGGTCTGAGAAGATGTTTGGTTTGATTTCAATCTTCCTGAATTTGGAAAATTTAATAGCATGCTATTCAGCTTCCAAGTTTTTGAGTGATTATGATTGTTTTTATTGTCGTTTATAATATTATCCCACTGTGGTCTGAGAAGATGTTTGGTTTGATTTCAATCTTCCTGAATTTTCCTGTGGTCAATATGTGGTCTATTTTTGAAAATGTCCCATGTGCACTTGAGAAGCACATATATTCTGTGGCTTTGTGGTGAAATGTTCTGAATATATCAATTAAGTCCATCTGATCTAGAGCATGATTTAAGATTGCTGTTTCTTTCCTGATTTTTTGTCTAGAGATTTATCCAGTGATGTCAATGGTGTATTAAAGTCCCCTACTATGATTGTATTGTTGTAGGTCTCTCCCTTGATATCTTCCAGGAGTTTTTTAAAAATATATTTGGATGCTTCTGCAATGGGTGCATATATGTTTATCAGGGTTGTATCCTGTTTTTGTATCGATCCCTGTAGTATTATGAAGTGGCCTTTCTTATCTCTTGCTATGGCCTTCACTTTGAGGTCTATTTTGTCAGATATAAGTATTGCTACCCCAGCGTTTGCCTGAAATATATTTTTCTATCCCTTTACTTTCAGTCTGTGTCAGTCCCTTATTCTGAGATGGGTCTCTTGTAGACAACATATATATGGGTCATGTTTTTTAATCCAACAGCTACTCAATGTCTTTTTCCCCCATCATTTATTTATTTATTTTTAAAAATTTAATAAATGTTTGTTGTTCATATTATTACAATTGTTCCTCTCCATCCCCATAGCTCCTCTCCACCTGGTTCCCAACCCATACTCTGCCCTTACCTCCCCCTGCCAATGTCCTCATCTATAGGTGTACAATTTTTGTCTAGCCTCTTCCCATGCCCCTTATACCCATTTACTCCTGAGAATTGTCAGTCTACTCCCTTTCTATGACTGTGATTCTATTATATTCACTAGTTTATTCTGTTTATCAGATTTTTAATTCCCTTGATTTTTAGATTCAGTTGTTGATAGATATGTACTTTTTGTTCATAATTTTTATCTTAACCTTTTTCTTCTTCCTCTTCTTAAAGAATACCTTTCAGTATTTCATATAATACTGGTTTTATAGTGATGAACTCCTTTAGCTTTTTCTTATCTGTGAAGCTCTTAATCTGACCTTTAATTCTGAATGATAGCTTTGCTGGGTAGAGTAATCTTGGTTTTAGGTTCTTGCTTTTCATCACTTTGAATATTTTTTGCCACTCCCATCTGGCCTGCATAGTTCCTGTTGAAACTTGTAGGTAATAAAGTGTTTTTCTCTTGCTGCTTTTAATATTATCTCTTTATCTTTTGCTCTTGGCATTTTAATGATGATGTGTCTTGGTGTGGTCCTCTTTGGATTCATTTTGTTTGGGGTTCTGTGTGCTTCCTGGACTTGTAAGTCTACTTCTTTCACCAGGTGGGGAAAGTTTTCAGCCATTATTTATTCAAATAGGTTTTCAGTATCTTGCTTTCTCTCTGCTTCTGGCACTCCCATAATTCTGATGTTGGTACATTTGAAGTTGTCCCAGAGGCTTCTTACACTATCTTCAAATTTTGGATTCTTTTTTCTTTGCTGGTTGAGTGTTTTTTGCTTCTTTGTATTTCAAATCTTTGACTTGATTCTTGTGTTCCTCTAATCTGCTGTTGAGTCTCTGTATGATATTTTTTATTTCAATCAGTGTATGTTTAATTTCTAGTTGGTCCTTCTTCATATCCTTGAGTGTTTCGCTAAATTTATCGACCTTTTTTAGGCCGATAAAACCTTATAACCATGGTTTTGAACTCTCCATCCAGTTGTTTGTTTTTCTCCATTTCTTTTGTTTGTGATCTGTTTCTTTGTCTTCACATTTTTGCTCCTTTCCTGAGTTGGTAGGGTAGCTTTGTATGCTAGGTGTTCTATATGGCCACTGGCCACTATGTTGGCCTCCTCAGTTACCTGAGGTGGACACTCTTAGTGCACCCCTTCATGGACTGTGTGTACAGCATTGTTGTAGTTAAGTCTTGATTGTTGTTGGTATCACTGGGAGGAACTGACCTCCAGACCAATTGGCTGTGAGGATCAGGTGTGTCTATGGCAGGAGAACTTCTCTGCTGGAGACAGCCTTATGAGACAAGACTTCCAAAATTGCAAAAGCCTCTGTGCTCAGCTTGGACTGGGCGGAATTTCTGGGCTGAGCAGACAGTCTTGGCTTCCTGTCAGCCCTCCCTATGAGGCCCCTGTTTTCATTGTCCCTTGGTAACTGCTGCAAGCATCTCTGAGAGAAAACTGACCTGGACTTTTGCCCATTGCCAGACAGCTCAATTTGTCATCCAATGAATCTGCATTCCCATATTCTCACCTGGATCTGGAGTTCAGTGCAGTTGGGTGCTTCCATTTTTTTCCTGCTAGAGAAAGCAAGTGACACATTCAGCATCAGTCCTCTCTGTGTGCACTCACGCACGCAACTCCAGACCTCTGCTTTTTGCAGTTCCCCTGAGTTTCCGCCTGACAGTCCAGATTCCCCCCATATGAACCTGGGCCCCCAGGTTCTTGCCTGGAACTGTGGCTCAGTGTAGTTGGAACCAGAGAAAGCTAGTGATACACTCAGCAGTCAATCTTCTCTGCATGCATTCATGTGCATACCTCCAGAACTTTGCCTTTTTCGGCTCCTCTGATTTTCCACCTGACAGTTCTGATTCCTCACATATGAGCCTGGGTCCCAGGGTCATGTCCGGAATTGGGGGTCTGTGCAGTTGAAACTGGGGTTCAGTGTCTTCAGGAGTTTTGTCTTCTTCATTCTAGAGAAAGCCAGCCATGCACTCAACTGCTCATCCTCTCCACACATGTGTCTCAGTACCTCAGACTTTTGCAGCTCCTCTGATTCTCCATATGTTTTCTATATCCTTCGAGTTGTAGAATTTCCACTCATCCAGCTTTCCTGTCATTCTGGATGATGTCCATATTGTCTTTTAGTTGTAGTTTTGAAATTGTTGTGTGAGGTGGCAGTTTAGGTGTTTACCTATGCCACCATCTTGGTTTCTCCACTCAATGTCTTTTGATTGGAGCATTTAGTCCATTTACATTTAAAGTTATTATTGAAATGTACTTGTTTGTGGCCATTTCCATTTTTTGAGCCTGTGTTACTTTTTACCCTTTTTATTTATTCTTTTTACAGCATTCCCTTTAGCATTTCTTGCATCGCTGGCTTGACAGTGATAAACTCCCTTACCCCCCCTTTTTTTTGTCTGCAAAGCTCCTGATTTCCCCTTCAGTTTTGATTGATAGTCTTGCTGGATAGAGTATTCTTGGATTCAGTCCCTGGCTTTGCATAACTTTGTATATCTCCTTCCATTCCATTTTGCCTTGATATGTTTTTGTTGTGGAATTATTTGATAATCTAATGGGGGATCATTTGTAGGTAACTCCCTGTCCCTCTCTTGCAGCCTTTAAGATTTTCTCTTTGTTGTTAACATTTGCCATTGTAATTATGACATGTATGGGTGTGGGTCTTTTGGAATTCATCTTGTTTGTGACTCTCAGTACTTGTGTATCGTTTTTGTTCCCCAAATCAGGGGAGTTTTTGTCATTATTTTTTCAAATAAATTTTCTTATCATTGCTGCTCTTGTCCTTCTGGCAGCCCTATTATATGTATGTTATTTCGTTTTGCATTGTCCCAAAGCTCTCTTATGCTCTCCACCTGCTTTTAAAAAGATTAATAAATCTTTATTGTTCAGATTATTACAAAGTCCCTCTTCCCCCCTCCCCCCCCATAGCTCCCTTCCACCCAGTACCCACTCCACCCTCTTCCCTTACCTCCCCCCCCATGTCCTCTCCCATAGGTGCATGATTTTTGTCTAGTCTCTTGCTGCACCTTCCACACCTCTTTTCTCCCCAAGAATTGTCAATCCATTACCTCTCTATGCCCATAATTCTGTTATATTCACCAGTTTATCCTGTAAATCAGTTTTTTTAATTCACTTCATTTTTATATTCATTTGTTGATAAATGTGTATTTGTTGTTCATAATTTTTATTTTTACCTTTTTCTTCTTCCTCTTCTTAAAGAATAGCTTTCAGCATTTCATATAATATTGGTTTGGTGGTGATTTTTTTTCTCTTGCAGCTTTTAATATTCTCTCTTTGTCTTTTGCTCTTGGCATTTTAATTATGATGTGTCTTGCTGTGGTCCTCTTTGGATTTCTACAGTTTGGGGTTCTGTGCCCTTCCTGGACTTTTAAGTCTATTTCTTTCCCCAGGTTGGGGAGGTTTTCGGTCACTGTTTCTTCAAATAGGTTTTCAGTATCTTGCTCTCTTTCTTTTTCTGTCACCTCCATAATTTGGATGTTAGTATGCTTGTGGTTGTCCCAGAAGCTTCTTACACTATCTTCAATTTTTTGGATTCCTTTTGTTTTTTGCTTTTTCAGCGAGGTGGTTTTTGCTTTTTTGTATTTCATTTCTTTGACTTGTTTCTTGTGGTCCTCTACTCTCCTTTTAGGTCTCTGCATAATATTATTTATTTCAGTCAGTCTCTGCTTAATTTCTAGTTGATCTTTTTTTTCATATCCTTGAGGGTCTCTTTAAATTTATTGGCCTTTTCTAGGAAATTCTTGAAAAATCTTATAACTGTGGTTTTGAACTCTATATGCAGTCATTTGTTTTCCTCCATTTCTTTCAATTGTGGTCTGTTTCCTTGTCTTCACATTTTGGCTTCTTCCCTGAGTTGGTCGAGTAGCTTTTTGTGGAAGGTGCCCTCTAGGGCATAGTGGCTCAGCCTCCCCAGTTACCTGAGTTGGATACTCTTGGTGCACCTTTTTATGGGCAGCACTGTCTTGTTGTAGTTAAGACTAGATTGTTGTTGGTATCACAGGCCAATTGGCTGTGAGGATCAGATGTGTCTATGCTGGAAGAGCCTCTTTGCTCAGCTTGGATGAGGCGGAGTCTCAGGGCTGAGTAGTCAGCCTTGGTTTCCTGTCAGCCCTGCCCTAAGTGCTGCCTGGGTCTCTGTGCTCCACAGCAATGGCTGCACGTACCTCTGAGACAAAGCTGCTCCCATGCTCTGCCCGCTGCCAGACAGTCCAACCTCTTCCCAAATGAGTCTGGAACACAAGACTCACCCAGAACTGGAATACAACGCAGGTTTCATTTTCCTCCCGAAGGAGAGCCAACCATGAGTCCCTTCTGCAAGCTCTTGCATCTCTGCAGGTCCTGAGTGTCAGTGTGCTGCTTTCTGACAGCCCAGCCTTACCCTGTATGAGTCTGGATTCCCCAAGACTCGCCTGGAACTGGGGATCAGTGCAGTGGGGAGCCTTTATCTCCCTCCTCATTCAAGAAAACCAACCTGGTATTCAGCCGCCTACTCTTTCCGCTCACGCGCATCTCCAAGTCTCTTTCCCTCTGTCTCCCATCTCCACGACTCTTCCCCTGCACATCCTTCAAGTCTCAGTGTCCTTTTATCTTTCACTCACCCAGCTTTCTGGTGGTTCTGGATGATGTCCATTTTGTCTTTTTGTTGTAGTTTTGAAATTGTTTTGCGAGGTAGCAGTACAGGTGTTTACCAATGCCTCCATCTTGTTCCTCTCCACTTCTCCTGCTTTTTAATTTTTTTCTCCAGTTGCTGTTCAGATTGGGGTTATTTTTCTACTTTATCTTCTAATTCACTAATTCAGTCCTTTGCTTCTTCTAGTCACTGTTGAAGTCTTTCATGGTGTTTTTGATTGTAGCTATATTATTTTTCATTTTTTCCCTGATTTTTGCATAGGTTGTTAATTTTTTCTCATTCATCTGGTATATAAACTCTATGACTATTACTCTGAATTCTTTTTCTGTCATGTTGCATGCTTTCGTTTCACTAACTTCTTTCTTTCTTTCTTTCTTTCTTTCTTTCTTTCTTTCTTTCTTTCTTTTCTCTGGGGATTGTTTTGTTGTCTCCCTATTCTTACTATCACCAGAAGTTTCGAATGCCAAGTTGCATGATCCTGGGCCATGTGCAGTAGGAGTTTTATACCCCCAGGTATCACTGAAGACATGACACTAAGACATGAGGCTGCTATGGGTTGGGGGGAGCCACGTTCGCCCCAGGTCAGAGTCACAGACACTTAGTGTGGCTTTGTGTGTGCATGTAGAATCAGGGACCCTGCTTGCGCCACACTGAAACAAAAAACCCACTGTCATGTGCCAAAAATCAAAGTCCCCTGGTACATGTCAAGAGTCAGAGGCTCCCTTTGTCAGTGCTGAGAATCAAATATCAGAGTCTCTGTTGCTGACTGAGGTACATGCGCCAAGAATTGGAGATGCTGGCTCTTAGTGTGTATATACTGGGAATTGGATCCCAGGCACACATAATGAGAAACAGAGTGTAGTCACTGGTGCTCATTGCTGCCTCTTGTGTGGAGATTCAGGGTCCCCATTATGCTTGGGAGATTGGGTTGTACAGTAGAACTGTGTTGGGTGCAGGTCCACTCCTGCCCTGCAGAAAACAGCCTTCTGTGTTTACTTGTCTTGAATCAAAATCCTGTGGCACTGTTGCCCAGTTGAGGGTGTGCACTGCAGGATACAAAACTCCCATGTCCATGTACCCAGGCTCGAATTCAGCACTGCCCCCCACTGTGTGGACACTGAGTCTGGTCATGGGAAAAAAGTCCCTGGTTTGCACCCCCGGGCTCAACTTCAGCACTGTCTCCCTGTGTGGGTATGGGATCTGGTCACAGAAAGAAAAAAAATAATCTCCCGAAGTCATGCAACTGTACTCAAATTCAGCACAACCTCCCTTCCTTGCCTTGGAGTCTAGTTGAGGGAAACAAACTCCCTGAGTTCGCACATCCAGGTTCAAATTCAGTGCAGCCTCCCTGGTTGGATGCAGAGTCTGGTCATTGGAAACAGACTCTCTGGGTTTGTGCCCCCTGGCTCAAATTCAGTGCTGTCTCCCTTTGTGGACACGAGATCTGGTTGTGGAGAGAAATCTCCCCAAGGTTGTGTATCTCAAATTCAGCACGTCTCTGCCTGTACTTAGAGTCTAGTTGTAGGAAACAAACTCCCTGAGTTCTCACATCCAGGTTCAAATTCAGCACAACCTCCTTATTTGGATGGAGGGTCTAGATATGGGAACCAAACTCCCTGGGTTTGTGCCCCCGACTCAAATTCAGTGTCGTCTCCCCACATGGGCACTGGATCTGGTGGCAGAAAGCAATCTACTCACGGTTGGGCACCTAAGATCAAATTCAGCACAGCCTCCCTGCCTGGGTACAGAGCCTGGTCATGGGAAACAGACTTTTTTTTTTTGCCCTTTTCTTTAAGGAAACAGACTTTCAGTGTCCACACAGCAAGGCTCAAATTCAGGTAGGACTGCCACTGCTGTGTGTGGGCAGAAAGCCCGATTGTGTGGCTGGGGTCTGGAAGATCCTATGCCACTGCTGTGGGGCCAGAAGGGAGGAGGGTTGGATTTGTGACTCAGAAATCTACGGTTGAGGTGCCTGGAGTCTTGGTGTCCCTGGGTCTGCAGCAGTGGTTGCAGGTTTTTTACCCGAGTTGCTGTAGTGTCTTGGTTTGCTACTGAGAGAAGACTGGGTAGTGGTAAGGCTAGGAACCTAATCTCAAGGGGTCTGTTCTTCAAGATGGCCTGGTCTCTGTGCCACTGGTGTCCTCCCTGGAGTGTTTGCGGTGGCAGTGAGGTTTTGTCATCTAAGACTGCCCAGAAAGGCAGCCCTTTGGAAGACCTGCAGGATCTAACTGTCCCTATTTCACTCACACACACAGCCACACACGTCCACACACTCCTCTATTGCTCCCAGACTCTCATGCACTCTCTCTCCCTACATTCTTGCTGGTCTCCATCTTAAAACTCCTTTCCCCAGATTCTGATGACCATTTAGGGAGTCATGACACTACTAATAGGGCAGTGCAGAAGATACTGCTGTTACCTTTCCCTTATGGAGTTCTAGGTCAATTCCATTGGGAGATCTGCTGAGCTTGGCCTTGGAAGGGGATGGCTTTTGCTCAAAACCTAGGTGGGACCTGACAGTGTGGCAGCTGGAGGTTGTCAGCTAACTGCGGAATAAACCAAATTTTCTTTTCTACTTTTGCCTTTTTATGCTATACATTAGATTCCTAGAATGATACTAACTACTCAAAGTGAGTTAAGCCATAATAAAATCTGACGCCGAAACCGGTTTGGCTCAGTGGATAGAGCGTCGGACTGCGGACTGAAAGGTCCCAGGTTCGATTCCAGTCAAGGGCATGTACCTTGGCTGCGGGCACATACCCAGTAGGGGGCGTGCAAGAGGCAGTTGATCGATGTTTCTCTCTCATCGATGTTTCTCACTATCCCTCTCCCTTCTGCTCTGTAAAAAAATCAATAAAATATATTAAAAAAAACCCAAAATAAAATCTGAATATATCTATAAAAGGAAAGAAAAACCTACAACTAAAGAAAATCCCAGGAGAACACCAAGATGGCGGCATAAGCAAACACCTATTGTTCTGCCCCACCCAATGATTTAAGAACTACAACATAACAGCAGAACAGACAAGCACCCAGAATCCCCAGAAAGCTGGCTGAATGTAAACTTCACTAATAGAAGCAGAGGTGAGACACAGACTCGGGACCGGCGGGAGCGCAGCCTTTCAGACGGAAACAGGTTAGGAGCTGCCCTGGTCGCGCGCCCACGGGCTGGGGCTGCAGCAGCGACTGGCCGGATTTCTCCGTCGGGGAAAGGCGGAGGCGTCCCACTGCCCAGATTTCCCGAGCCGGGCGAGGTCCGAGATCCGGGGGACGCACCCTGGAAGCGGGGCGCGGCAGAGGCTCCTAGTCCCAAGGGTCGCGCAAACCCACGACTTGCCCCCTGGAAACTTGTCTCCTGGTTCCGGAAACCATCTATTTTACAGTCCTGAGCTGGACTTTTGGTGTGCAGGCACATTTGGGGAAAGGCAGAGTTGTCTGGCAAGGGGAAGACACTAGCGGCTTTCTCTTGAAGGTGTCTGCAGCCATCCCCATCCAACAGAGACCCGCGCGCGCGAGCCCCGCATAGGACCCAGCTGCCGCTGCCGCAGCGCAGCTCAGAGACTC
Source organism: Antrozous pallidus (assembly GCA_027563665.1). NCBI lineage: Eukaryota > Metazoa > Chordata > Mammalia > Chiroptera > Vespertilionidae > Antrozous > Antrozous pallidus. The sequence goes on from CM050521.1 coordinate 6,031,832, forward strand.
CGCCCATCCAACCTGAACACAGCCTCCCTTCACAGCCAATTGGCCTGGAGGTCAAACCTTCCTAGGGCTAACAACAAAAAGCTGGGTTTAAATTCAAAAACACTGAATACAACCCATAAAGGATTGCAGTAAGAGTACCCACCTCAGGTAACTGGGGAGACTGAGCCATTGTCCCTTTGAGGATATCCACCATATAAAGCAGCCACCATGCAGAGACATGGAAAGAAATCATGTGTGAAAGAAATGGAGGAGAAAAGACGACAAGACATAGAGTTCAAAACCACGGTTATAAGGCTTTTCAAGAGGCTCCTAGAAAAGGCCGATCAACTTAATGAGAATTACCAGGAAATAAACAAGACCAACCAGCAAATGAATGAGAATTACAAGGAAATGAATGATACTTACAAGGAAATGAATGAGACCCTCAGGGAAATGAACAAGACCTCTGAGGATACGAACCAGACCCTCACAGATAAAAAAAAGGACCAACTAGAAATCAAGCATACACAGACTGAAATAAAAAATATTACACAAAGTCCTAAAAGCAGTCCAGAGGGCCACAAGAACCAAGTCAAAGATTTGAAATACAAAGAAGCAAAATCCACTCAGCTGGAAAAGCAAGAAACAAAAAGAATTCAGATAATTGAAGATAGCGTAAGGGGCCTCTGGGACAACCTCAAGCAAGCCAACATCCGAATTATTGGGGTGCAGAAAAAGAGAGAGAGCAAGTTAATGAAAACCTACTTGAAGAAATAGTGACTGAAAACTTCCCCCACCTGGTGAAAGAAATTGACTTAAAAGCCCAAGAAGTACACAAACCCCAAAATATAGGAATCTAAAGAGGACCACACCAAGACATATCATAATTAAAATGCCAAGAGCAAAAGATAAAGAGAGAATATTAAAAGCAGCAAGAGAAAAGCAGTTGGTTACCTACAGGGGAGCACCCATACGATTGTCAGCGGATTTCTCAACAGAAACGATGCAGGCCAGACGCGAGTGGGCAAGAAATATTCAAAATAATGAAGAGCAAGAATCTACAACCAAGATTACTCTATCCAGCAAAGCTATCATTCAGAATTGAGAATCAGATAAAGTGCTTCGCAGATAAGAAAAAGCTAAAGGAGTTCATCACCACCAAACCAGTATTATATGAAATGCTGAAAGATATTCTTTAAGAAGAGGAAGAAGAAAAAGGTAAAAATATAAATCATCAACAACAAATACACATCTATCAACAAATGAACATAAAAATCAAGTGAACTGATAGGCTGATGAACAAGATAAACTGGTGACTATAACAGAAACATGGACATAGAGAGGGAATGAATGGACTGACAATTCTTGGGGAGAAAAGTGTTGTTGGAAGTACAGCAAGAGATTGGACAAAAATCTTGCAACAATGGGAGAGGACATTGGGGAGGGGGAGGTGAGGGCGGAGGGTGGAATAGGTACAGGGTGGAGGGAAGATATAGGGGGATAAAAAAGGTGAGACAATGTAATTAATAAACTGAACAATAAAAAAAAATTAAAAAAAAATCCCAGTACCAGATGGCTTCACTGGTGAAATCATTAAACATTTAAGGATTTAACAGGAATACATTGTAGACACTTTAATAAACCAGGTGAGGAGGAAGTACTTTCCCATTCATTTCATGAGGTCAGGATCCTTCAAAGATATTACAAGAAAAAAAACACATATCGACCAGTAACCTTTATGAATATAGTCGTAAAAATTCTTACCAAAATAGTAGCAAATTGAATGTGGCAACTTATAAATACAAGTACATACATGAGAAGTATGTACCATATGTAAGTATAGATATCTGGGATATATAATATAGTTTGCTTACTGAATTGCATCCCAATATCTGATATGTCCAAGGCCCTCAATGTATAATTTGTCAGTCGTATGTCAATTGAGTGTCCCCTGTTCTTTGGTGACTTGGTGAAATTGGTGCAAACTTTCATTACACAGCATGGAAGACTTCACAGTCCTCCCCTCTGTTTCTAAGGGTTCCCCTTCCTTTCCCTCAGCCTCTCCTGTCTCCTCATTCCTGTGACAGTGTGCACTGTTTCTACTTCAGCCTGTGACTCTGAAAAGTCCAAAGGCACAAAAAACAAACACTGGTATTTACACAGAACTATTCATACTCACCCATTTCTTTCTTTTTTAGTTTCAGAAATCTTATTGGAGATTACAGAGTACAAGAATCAGCACACAGACTTCCTCTCTCATTTTGATGACTCTTCTATTTGCTCTAAAGGTCATTCCAATAGGGGTTCCTCACTGGGCTCTTCACTAACAACTGCTCTTTCCCCCCTCTAATTTTTAAGATGCTATTATTTGTGTATATGAGACCCTGTCGCTTAGTGATAAAAATGACATTTTTTTTTAGTCTGTCCAGCTTTCGTTTAAAAAACAACAAATCAAAACACCTTATTCTTCCTCCTCCCCACTTTATATTGAAAGGCAGGAAAAGTCAATTTAACAAATTTTTAAATTTCTCACATATTTGTAATATTGGATACATTATAGACAAATATCAAGTGTGGATCAAAAAACATTCATGTTACCCCCATCAGATTTAAAAGAAGATGTATTTGTGCTTATTTTTGGTATCCATTTGTTTTCTTTGACTATTTAAAAGACTCCATTCAAACAAATCTCCTAGCCAAGGGGAAGGGGGGAGGGCTATTTCCTTTTGAATTTTGTTCATCTGGTTTTCTGCTGCCTGTTATCCTGTTATTTCAATTGTCTGCTTTCTGTTTCTTTTTCATTTTGATTTTATTTCTCTGTCCTACAGTCTCATGCTGTTGGCTGAGATAAGTGGTTTTGTGGTGTGCTTCCTGTTTTGCAGCTTTTGGCCTCATTGTCCTTTGTTTTCTAGGTGACTGTGTTTGAGATTGGCTTATGCTTTGCCCTTGTGGTTTCACACTCTGAGTGGCTTCTGGTGTGGCTTGAGACCAGAGACTTGTTTGTTGCTCAGAGTTTTGAAGTTTTAAAGGTTGTTCCAAAATGGGTTCCTCACTGGCACTTCACTAACAACTGCTGGATGAGTGAGCAAGTCCATTAGAAATACTGTGTGAAAATTTCTGCAGGGAAAGCCACCATAATGCAGAACCTTGTACATGTTGTTAACACACTAGAGGCCCAGAGCACGAATTTCGTGCAGTGTGTGTGTGTGTCCCTTAGCCCAGCGTGCACCCTTTCCAATCTGGGACTCCTCGAGGGCAGTCAGACAACCCTCTCACAATCCAGGACTGCTGGCTTCCAACTGCTCACCTGCCTGTCTGCTTGATTGCCTCTAACCATTCCCCTGCCAGCCTGATCAATGCCTAACTGCTCCTCTGTTGGCCCAATTGCACCTAACTGCTCTTCCCTGCCAGCCTGGTCACCCATAATTGCCCTCCCCTGCTGGCCAGGACACCCCTAACAGTCTTGATGGCAGCCATAGTGGGGTGTGCCTGTGCTTCTTCCTACATTCTCAACCATCTCAAGCACCATCCCTTGGGGATTCTGAGCTAAATTTCTACCAAACCAAAAAGCAATAATCAAGATACACAGTTTCATTGCTCATACTAGACACTTTGCTATTCTTTTTTTTTCTCATTTGTTTTCATCAGTGACCATCTCCTTCATCAGCAGGAGTTTTCTTGCAAAAATATATTGACAAGTGGAACAGACCAAAATCAAGATTCCCTATCAGTGCCTCTGCTGGGATCTGTGTGTTCTTCTTCATGTTCCCCCCAGTGGTTTCTGGGCAAGGCTTGTGGGCCTCTTGCTCCAATATGTTCTCAGGTATTGCATTTACTTTTCCCTGTTACATGTCTTGTTAGTGATGGAAAGAAAGGCATCAAAGGAATCTCTTTCTGAGAAGGCACCAGGTGGAGAATACTGTAGGGAAGAGATCTGGAATTAACAAGCAGTATTGAGTTTGTATATGAAGGTGGAGATGCTGGGACAGAGAAAGTGTGAGTGGACCGGTGAGCCATGCTAACCTGGCTCATTTTACCTGGGTCAGAGAGTGGATTCCCCAGGTCTGCATGGGACTCTTCTCCCCACCTTGTACTACCAATAATTAGTCCACAAAGACCTGTTTGCCATTACTTTTGAGATTGAAGTAAAAATTTTCAAATCTCCTAATTTTTTTTATTTACCCTGAGTTGAAAAGCATACTCTCACCCTGTGGGTGTATCAGCCAGTGATGAAACGCCTCTTTGGAAGTACACTTTCCACAGTGCCTCAGTGACTCCTAGAGACTCAAGTCTCTGGTTAAATTTTTCTTGGACTTGTAGAAGACTCTGCATTCACACTGTGAAGGGGTCTGAATGGAGACAGAGGGGAAGGTGTTCCTTCCTGGGACAGATGCACAGTTCAGTGTCTTGTCTTCTTGTCACCCTAGTGTGTGTGCACATTTGGGTGTGTGGTTTTTGCAGAAGGGGTTAAGAATGACAGAGCAGTGTCTGTTCAATGGTCATATAAGGCAGATGAACAACCATCCACAAATATTGATTTCTGTTAACACACAATGTGAGTGTCCAAAGCTTTATTCATGCAATTCAAATTCAATTGAAATAAATGGGTCTGGACTGAGGCTGTGTGTTGGCTCTGGTCCTTGGCCCCCTGCTGCGACCAGGAATGATGCCAGAACCGGGAACAGCAGCCTGAGATCAGTGGAAAACAGGCAAGAGCAACACTTGTTGGGCTCCTGTAAGAAGAACTCAGGGAGGGCCAGGTCTCATGGGCAGGTTTGTGGGGTGAATGAGAGCGGGCAGGATTTTTGTCTTTGAATTGGTAAGTTACTGCCAGTGAGGGACACAAGGAAAACATCTGGGCTCTAGAGGCACCAGTGGAGAATGGTTCCAAGTGCTATTTAGATACACTCTGTCACTCAGGACGGACCTCGTCCACGGCTTAGGACCAGTGTCTGGAGAGCAGTACCCAAAGCAGGAACAGGATGCCCAGTAGTGTGGCTGTGCGCAGCTTCCAAGCCATCACCCACCCATACAGTCTGCCCAGGAGCCTGCGACTTTGTCTTTGTCGCCCCAACACGTAGACTGTCAGCCTCTCTGCCACCCGTCTCAGCTGCTCCTCGGGGTTGGAAAAGGCCAGCTCCTGCGCCAGGCGATACACGTCATTGGAATAGGGAACATCCTCGTGGTCCCGCACCAGGCGCTCTACCAGCAGTAGCAGCTCCTGCACCTGGGCCTCCAGTTCCCCGCCCATCGCCCGGTTGTCGAAGGCGCACACACGGCCCCCGCACTCGGCCACCAGAGCCCGCAGTGCACGGTTGTCCGTGTCACGCACGAACTCCTGCAGCGAGCCACCCGCCAGGTCCTCCTTGCGCGTGAACAGCACAATGGTGCGCTTCACCACGTTGTCTCCAAAAAGGTCCTTGAGGGCTCTCACAGCCTGCTGGTCCTGCTCAGTGAAGCGGCCCAGCTGAGTCACCAGGAGCAGTGCGTGGGGCCCAGGAGCTGACAGCAAGTAGCAGCGGGCTCGCTCCTGGAACCATGGGTCTGTCTTGGGGACCAGGGAGCTAAAAAGGTCTGGGGTGTCCATGACTTCCACGTGCCACCTGTCCAATCTTTGACTCTCCACTTTGCAGGTTCTGGTCACCGAAGTGGCTGCGAGTCTAGAGTCGAAGCGCCTGCAGCCCAGGATGCTGTTCCCGGTGGCGCTCTTCCCAGCCCCTGTTTTCCCCACTAGGATGAGCCTCAAGACCTCCGTGGTGTCTTTAGAACCTGGAGGACAAGTGATCTGTGAGCTTCCAAACCTTAAAGCAACGTCTCCTGGTTGCCTGGACCCTGGAGCCCTTGGAAGAATAACAACAGGGCCTCAACTCTGCTTTTCCAACCAAAGCCTTACTGAACTCAGGATCTTCACCAAGTATCCCTGTCACCTTGGCTTCACCATATTCACCTGCAGATGCCCAACATCTGGAGAGCCTTTCCCTAGGGGATCCCCTTCATCATTCCAGACATGACCTCACCCCATTATCCCTGGTGGTCCACACCCTGCAGACCTGTCCCTAGTTGAGGCTTCAGTGGCCTCTGCCATACTTCTCACAGATTCCAGCCCACGGAAGATGGTCAGGAAGGGGCAGTAGCGGGGGGGAGGGGTGTGTGTGAAGTGCTATCTGGAGTCCCAGATAGTCTGGGTGTGACTCACAATCCCCCCATCGGCCAGCTGTGCCACGTTGGAAGGTACTTAAAGTGTTAAACCTTTGTTCAAAAATGGGAATAACAGTGTCGAGTCTCTTCTGGGCTGTTGAGAAGACTGGATGAGGTCACCTCCTTCTTCCTTCACTCTCTGCCCTTTCCTCCCTCCCTCTTAAACCTGCTGCCTGCTAATGAGACACCTGTCTAACCTGACCCCCTGGGTCTCTAACTTCTACCTGGTGAGTCACACTCCGTCTGTTGCATCATCTGACACCTTCTATATCCTCTTCCATGGAGATCAGAGTAGGTTTATTATGCTCATTTTATAGTTGGGGAATGGAGGCTTAGTCTAATCAAGATGGGCAGGGGCAAAGACCAAGCTAAAATGCCTATCTCAGGGCTCTTGCTTTTTCCCTCCAGACACCTCAGAGAGCCTTTTGGGGTTGTCTGTTCAGTTGCCCTCATTCCCCTCATTATCCAGAACTCACACCTGGGGCAAGTATGCAGTGCACATATTCTTACCAAAGGCACTTTCTTCATCTTTTGCCATCTTCCGTCCTCCCATGCTTACCTGAAAGAGTCCCAAACACAATTTGTTTGTTTGTTTGTTCGTTCATTCATTCATTCATTCCTTAAATAGATATAACAACTTAAATTGTATCAGGAAAAATCCAAAGACTTAGTGACACAACAGTGACAAAATTGTGGTTCCCATTTCTCTTGAATGTCAGAATAGAGGGAAGAATTTTGGAAGGGGTTTGGACTGATACTGTGAGAGAGTTTGGTGACCTTGGTTTTGCCTTTTCAGGGATGTCAAATGCAAAGGGTAGAGGGGAGATTGTAACACTCTATGTCAATGAGAAAATTTTAGATATTAAATTTTCCAGTTAATTCTATGTTAGTGACCAAAGCTGTAGATACTAAGTCTTTTTAGGAGATTCAGCAGCCAGAAGATAATTTGTAAAAAAACCACGAGAACTGGAAAGTTTGGCAGGGAAATACTTAGGGTGGTTGGCTTGGGAGAAGAGAAGAGAATTAGAATTTTCGTTCAAAAGAGAATTGGAATTTTTGTTTTGGAAATTGGAGAAAAAACCTATGTCCCAGGTAATCTGCAACTTCTGACTCTGTTCTAGGAAGTCAACTCACTCTCCTGTCTCAATGTGTCTAAATATGTTCAGTGTCCTGAAGAGACCAGGACATTCCCCACCCCCATCCAATTCCTGACACCCTTTCTCCAAGCTGAGGCTTCTCCAAGTAATGTGGCTCCAGCCAGTCAGTCAGTATTTAATACAATCCAACATTCTGTGCTCACTAAATCCCTGTGCACAGTGCAGTCTGTCCTCAGGCTACCTCTCCAGCCCCAGAACAATGAGCTCCCTCAATCTCATGCTCCCCAGAGCAGAAACCGGCCTTTCTCAGCTGTCTTATGCTCTCAGGTCTATTACTGTTCAGTCTCCCTGACACTTTGTCTGAGTCCTTTCTGTGCTTCTCCCTCCATTTATATTTCCACCTCTTCACATTGTCCACCTGGTCACCACAGGTGACTGTGTTCTCTCCAGTTGGTACTGCACAAGATGAAGCAAAGGATGAGGCAGGCTGAATACCTTGTCTCTGGCCATAGGACTTAGATGATGGGCTGGCCTGGTCCTCAATCCAAAGGTATTCGTGTATCTGCAGGAACTCCCCTCACTCCCAAAGACTTAAGTAATGTTCACCCCAGGGAAACCAACACAATCCCATGACTGACACCAGAGCAGAAATAGAGAAAGAGCCACAGAGACAGTGCAAAGACCAAATATAGCTAATGCGAGGAGTTCTGGCCATAGGAAATGGGAAGGAATAGGGAACTCACAGTATTAAAGGATTCTAAGGAAGGAGGAATAGGGAAACTGAGACAGTTAAGTTTAAAGAAGGCCAAAGAGTGTGGGCAATTTACATCCAGCTTGTAACCAACAAAACGTCTTTCCCAGCCAAGAATTCAAGAGTAAATGGTTAAAAAAAAACCTCCCAAATGAGAGAATGCAGAAAGGGACGGGAATGGAAAAATGGAGGAAAAGGCAATTTTAGTCTCTAAGCGGAGAAGCCAGGAGTCTCAAGGCTTGGAAAGATAAAAGTTGCTAGATGCTTCTCATGAATTCTAGGAAGGCCACAACAAAGTAAAAACAAGAATCTTGAGAATATGTACGAAAAGTAGTTAGCAGAGGAATTTAGTCAACAGGTAGGTATATAACAACTCACAACCCCACTCAACCTGCTCTTCAGATTATTTGAGTGTTCCTCTTTGCTTCATAGGTTATATTTATAGGTTATATTTTTCAATAAAGATGCATGTTTAACACATTGGCTTTTTAGAACGTGTAGTCAAGGTCTCTTGCATAAATTCATTCATATGAGGAGACAAGGATCGAGATTGGGAACAGCCCTCTCTTACTAACTCAGGGGGCTGTTCAGTAACACCACTCTGGAGTCTTAGAGAGGTGCCTTTAACAACAGTACCTGTGGGCAAGCCCTTTAGAACTTACTAAAGAGTTTGAAGTGGGATTTAGAAAGTTCCCAAGAGCAAAATCTGGAGTTACAAACACATAATGTCATAGAGGAATGGAAAACACATAGGATCTTATGTGTTAAAGCCCCAAAGGATCAAGTTTATTTACTTATTCCAGGGTTTCCTGACATCCTGTTTTGGGGAATTTCCTTCTTTTTGTTCAGCACCTCCACAACAGCTTGCATGATGTGGTTGTGGGTTAACCACATAGTCAGCCAGCCTGAGAGGAGACTCCATTCATGAATGGGACAATAATATTTAAGACTGTACTGCAGCATGAGAACCCAAATAACTCAAGTTAGGGGCTATCCTAGAACACTCTGATCAGGAGATCTAAGAGACTACACCACTGGGTCTCATAAAACATCTGCTACATAAGACCTCCCCCAAAATTCAAGGAGGCATAGCAGTTAGATCTAATACATAGAAACAAATACAAAATGGGAAGACAAAGAAACAACTCCCAAATGAAAGAAAAGGAGGCATCACTAGAAGAGGAACTAAATAAAATGGAGGCAAGCAATTTTTCAGATAAATAAATCAGAGTAATGGTAATAAGGATGCTCAAACAATTCAGTAAGAACTACCAGCAAATTAATATGAATAATAAAGAAATTAATGAGAATATTAAGGGACTTAATGAGAGCTAAACATGAAAAGAAAGGTGGAAAGAATAAATAAGAATCAATTGGAAATGAGTAACAACATAGCTGAAATAAAGAACACCATGGGAGGATTCAACAATAGACTAGAAAAAGCTGAAGACTAAATCAGTGAATTAGCAGACAAGGTAGAAAAAACACTCATTCAGAGCAGCAAATAAAATTTTTTTTTAAAAAGCAGGAGGAGAGTTTCAGGGAGCTTTAGGACAACATGAAACAACAACAACAGCAAAATCTCTATATAGGGGTGCCAGAAGGAGAAAGGCTGAGCAAGCAATAGAAAACCTGTTTGAAGAAATTATGATAGAAAACTTCCCTGACTTGGGAAAGAAAAAGTCACACAATCCAGGAAGCACAGAGAGTCCCAATAAAGATGAACCCCAAAGACTCAACCAAGAAACATTAAAATTAAAACGGCAACATTAAAGACAAAGAAAGAATCTTAAAGATTTCAAGTGAGAGACGGAAAGTTACCTACAAGGGAACTCCCATTAGGCTATCAGCTTATTTCTCAATATAAACATTTAAGGCAGAAGGGAGTGTCATAAAGTATACAAAGCAATGAAAAGCAAGGGACTGAATCCAAGACTACTTTATCCATCAAGGCTATCATTCAAACTTGAAGTTGATATTAGGAGTTTTGCAGACAAAAAAAAAAAAAAAAAAAAAGGCGAATGGAGTTTATTATTGCCAAACCAACAATGCAAGAAATGCTAAAGGGACTGTTGTAAAAAGAAGAACTAGAAAGGGAAAAGGAACATAGACATAAAGAATAAAAATGGCAACAAACGAGTACTTATCAATAATAACATTAAATGTAAATAGATTAAATGCTCCAATGAAAAGACACAGGGTAGCTGAATGGAGAAGAAAACAAGACTTATATACTAACTACAAGAGACCTAGCTCACACAGACTGAAACTGAAGGATGAAAAAAAATTTTCCAGGCCAATGGAGAAAATAAAAAGCTAGGGTAACAATACTCATATTGGACAAAATAAATTTCAAAGTGAAGGCCATAACAAGAGATAAGGAAGGCCACTTCATAATACTAAAGGGCTATATACAACAAGAGGATATAACTCTGATAAACATGTATGTACACAGTATAGGAGCACCCAGACATACAATAAAACTTCTGGAGGACTTAAAAGGAGAGATCAACATCAATACAATCATAGTAGGGGACTTTAATACTCTAATGACTTTATAGATCTTCTAGCAAAAAAAAACAATCAATAAGGAAATAGCAATCCTAAATTACACTCTAGTTTAGATGGAATTATTTGACTTTTTAGAACATTTCATCAAAGCTACTGAACATACATTGTTCTTAAGTGCACATGGGGCATTTTCAATGATAAATCACAAGTTTGGACACAAGCTAAATTTCTACAAATTCAAGAAAATTAAAATCATGTCAAGCATCTTCTCTGATCACAATGTCATAAAATTAGAAATCAGCTACAATAAAAACACTAACAAATATTCAAGCACATGGAGGCTAAATAGCATGCTGTTAAACAATGAATAAGTTACAAAAGAGATCAAAGAAGAAATTTAAAAAATCCTGGAAACAAATGAAAACGAACCCCAAATCTACGGGTGTCAGCAAAAGCAGTCCTGAGAGGGAAGTTCATAGCACTACAGGCATACCTCAAAAAATAATAAAAACTTCTAATAAGTTATCTAACCCAACAAGTTAAATAATTAGAAAGAGAACAATAAGGAAAACCCAGAGAGAAAATAATAAAAATCAGAGCAGAAATAAATGACAGACAAAGCAAAATAAACAAACAAACAAACAAAAAAACAAAACTGTACAAAAGATCAATAAAATCAAGAGCTAGTTTTTTGAAAGAATAAACAAGATTGATGAATTTCTAGCCAGACTCACCAGGAACCAAAAAGAGAGGACTCAAACAAAATCAGAAATGAAAGAGGCAAAGAAACAGCTGATGCCACAGAAATACAAAGGGATCATAAAAAAAATACTATGAATGACTGGAGAACCTGGATGAAATGGACATATTCTTAAAACAGACAATATTCCAAAAATCAATAAGAAAGAATCTGAAAACCTGAATAGTGTGATAACTACTGATGAAATAGAATCAGTAATAATTAAAAATACCTTCCAACAAACAAAAGCTCTGGTCCAGACTGGGCTTCACAGGGGAGTTTTACCAAACATTCAAAGAAGAAATAACACTTACCCCCCTCAAATTATTCCAAAAAATTCAAGAGACAGGAACACTTTCAAGCTCTTTCTATAAGACAGTATTATCCTAATTCCAAAACCATATAAAGACACTACAAAGAAAAAGAATTACAGGCCAATATCCATGATGAACAAAGATGCTAAAATCCTCAACTAAATATTAGGAAATCAGATCCAGAAATACATTAAAAGAATCATACACCATGACTAAGTGGGATTTATTTCAGGGATGTAAGGCTAATACAGTATTTGGAAATCAATAAATGTGATACCTAACATAAACAGATTAGAAGACAAAAAGCACATGATCATATCAATTGATGCAGAAAAGGCTTTTGACAAAATTCAACACTTCTTTTGATCAAAACTGTCAGCAAGTGGGAATAGAAGGATCATACCTCAACATAATAAAAACCAGATATTACAAAGCTGCAGCCACCATCATACTCAATAGGCAAAAACTAGCACCATTCCCCCTATCCAGCAAGGATATCATACAAAATTGAAGTTGAAATTATTTGTCATCTGAAAGTGATATTTTGACTATAGCTAAGAGTTCCAGTACTATGTTGAACAAAAGTAATGAAAGTGGGCATCCCTATCTTGAATAGGAACAAGTCTTAGCTATAGTGATCAAGCAAGAAGAACAAGTAAAAGGCATCCAAATTGGAAAGGAGAAAGTCAAACTGTCATTATTTGAAGATGACATGATATTGTACATAGAAAGCCCTAACAACTCCATCAACACACTACTAGATTTAATCAACGAATTTGACAACATAGTGAGCATACGAAATTAATGCAGAAATCCATGCCATTTTTATACATTAATAAGAAACTCTCAGAAAGGGAAACTAAAAATACAATCACTTTTACCCTTACAAGAAAAAAATTAAGATACTTAGTAATGATTTTAACCAAGGTGGTAAAAGACCTATACTCAGAAAACTATAGGACATTGAAAAAAGAGATAGAGGAAGATATAAACAAGTGGAAGAATATATCATAATTATGGATTGGTAAAATCAACATAATTAAAATGTCCATAGTATTCAAAGCAATTTATAGGTTCAATGTAATCCCTATTAAAATACCAATGACATATTTTACAGATCTAGAACAAACACTCATAGAATTTATATGGAACCAAAATATATCCCTGAATAGCACAGCCATCTTGAGAAAAAAGAACAAAGTTGGAGGAGTCACAATACCAGATATCAAGTTATACTACAAAGCCACTGTGCTCACAACAGCCTGGATCTGGCATAAGAACAGACATATAGACAAATGAAACAGAACAGAGACTCCAGAAATTGACCCAGGCCACTATGCTCAATTAATATTTGAAAAAGGAGGCCAGAGCATACAATAAAGATAATCTCTTCAATAAATGGTATTGGGAAAATTGGACAGATACATGCAAAAAATGAAACTAGACCACAAATTTACACCATATACAAGAATAAGTCAAAATGGATAAAAGACTTAAATGTAAGAGGCGAAAACATAAAAACCTTAGAAGAAACCATAGGTAGCAATTTCAGATATCTCTCATAGCAACCTGTTTACCAATATATCTCCTAGGACAATGGAAACTAAGGAGAAAATAAACAAATGGGACTATATCAAAATAAAAAGCTTCTCCTCTGGGCAGCTGGCACCATGGATCTGTATCTCAACCAATGGTGTGAGCTGGGCCCTCTCTGGAGAAGAAACCTGGGTCCCCCGAGATATGTGATCAGTACTGGGACCCCTCCAGCAGACGAGGGGACCCCAAGGCAGGTACTGGACGTGGAGGCCACGGGTGCATAGACTACAAAGGAGACAGAACTGAACCTCACATCACCCTGTTTGGCCCCAAAGGATGGCTGGTTAGCCAGAGATGGGTAAGATTCCTCAGGGAAGGAACAACCTAAGACAGGCACAGTCGCAGAGGGGCCAACAGGAGAGAACTAAAAGGTCAACAGAGGTGGGGCACAGAACCTCACCCACAAACCTTGCAAGGGCTTGAATTCTCACCCCTCCTGAGGGAGGTCTCCTACCCCCAATGCTGCTTCGCCTCCCACGCACGACACAGACCGGGACCCAGGTGGCAGACAGAGACTTGGCCAGCAATAGCTGCTCTATATCTACATTCAGTCTATTACCAGGAATGCTTAGGACCTACTCAAAATTGCAAATATTCCTTTCCACTAGTATTTACAGGGTAAACTAAGATTTCTGCTTGAGTATTAAAATTGACACTAAAATAGTAATCAAGTTTTCAGATTAATTTAAATTGGACAAGTGAAATAAGTGAATACTCAAGAAAATTTTAGTGTACTGGACAAAAAGCTTTTCCTAAAACATTAACTAAAAAATCTATTAGTAGTTCATCTCACTGTAAAATTGCCTAACATCCAAAGAACTAAAGCAGTCATATTTGTGTGCAAAAATTAAAATTTAAAATTACCAAGACTGCAATGTAAAGTTTCCAAAAGTCCCCATTAGTCAAAAAAGGAGAGGGGGCAGTGGGGTAATATCATGTAAGGAAAAAAATATCGAGTAAGTAAAATACATCTAGAAAATTCTTACTCCAGTAAAGTAAATTCCATTTGTAAAACCAACTGCAGGACACCCATGAAAAAACACACATGGTGTCAAAGTAAGCCAAAGGAAAATCATTTAGGCAAAAATAAAAAGAATCCCAAGACTATTTTGCAGAGGATCCCTTTGTTGACTTTTGGTCGAGAATGTGTTTGTGTGTTTTCAGAGAACAACTCCAAGACCATGTGGGTTCCTGCGACTGTGAGGAACTGACGGATCTGTTCCAGTCATGACGATGGTCCAGAGATGGGGGACACTGACGACACCTTGCCATGCTAGCAGTTGGCAGCTGTGCATGTCTGCAGGCAGTCCAGGACCAAATCAGAGAGGATGGATCTTGCATTGCCACGATGTGTCCACCATCTGGATACCATTGCTGACATGTACACATAAAGAATTATTTGACACTGAAACTGGGACTCAGAACAGTTGGACATTGAAACTGAGACTGAAACATTTTTTGTTCTTATACATTTATTTCTAGTATGCAGAGGCAAGATATTTTTGAAGAAAAGAAACAGGGGAGAGTGATTGATATAGAGGCAGGGTGGCCTTGAACAGGCTGTCAAGCTACAGGGGGAAGGCTTGGGTGGATGGGAGGTGGATGCTGGGGGAGATCAACTGAAGGACTTGTATGCATGCATATGAGCATAACCAATGAATGAAAGACACTTGGACGGGAAGGGGGGAGGGTGGGGATATGTGCTGGGGGGTAGGGGAAGCTGGGGGGAGGATAAGGGGGAGGGGGGAGGGAAAACATGTACTATTAATTATAAGTTATACTGCAAAAAAATCAATAAAAATATATTAAAAATAATAAAAAATAAAAAGCTTCTGCATAGAAAAAGAAGCCATCAACAAAATGACAAGAGAGCCCAGGGGATGGGGTACAGATTTGCCAATCATACATTAGATATGGGTCTAACCTCCAAAATATAAAAGGATTTCATACAACTTAACAAAAGGAAGACAAAGAATCCAATTAAAAAATGGGCAAGGACCTAAATAGCTAGATCTCCAAAGTGGATCTATAGATGGCCAATAGATATATGAAAAAATGCTCAAAGTCACTAATCATCCAAGAGACACAAATAAAAATGACAATGAGCTATCACCTCACACCTGTGAGAATGGTTATCATCAACAAATGACAAGTGTTGGCAAGGATGTGGAGAAAAGGGTACCCTTGTACAATGCTAGTGGGAATGCAGATTGGTACAGCTACTGTGGCAAATGGTATGGAAATTCCTCAAAAAATTAAAAATGGAACTCCCATTTGACCCAGTGATCTTACCTCTAGAAATAAATCTTAAGAAATCGTAAACATTAATTAGAAAGAAAATATATACCTCTATGCTCATAACAGTTTGATTTACAATAGCTAAGATATGGAAATAGCCCAACTGCCTATCAGAAGATGAATGGATCAAAAAACAAAACAAAAACAACTGTGGTACATTTACACAATAGATTACTACGCAGTTATAAAAAAGAAAACACTCTTACCTGTTGCAACAACATAGGTGGACCTGGAAAGTATTATGCTAAGGGAAATAAGCCAGTCAGAGAAAGGTAAATATCACTTGGTCTCACTCATATGTGGAATCTAATGAACAAAATATTTTCAGAGACATAGAAAGGTGGAACAGACTTTGAACCTCAGAGGGAAGGGGGAGAAGGGTGGGTGGGTGAGAGGAGATCAACTAAATAACTTGAATGCATGGATACAGACAATAGGGTGATGAAGGCCTAGGGTGGAGGGCAGGGATGGACTAGAGAAGGTCATTGGGGGAGTAAAAGGGGGCATATGTAATACTTTTAACAATAAAGATAAAATAAAAAGAAAGAAATCTCTTTGCTTTGCCAGATATGTAGGTGAGGAGTGTTTTAAAGCCTGTATGGCCCCTGGAGGAGAGTGAGAAGACCCCTTTCTTCCTTGTTAGGGAAATACATTAGGAGAGGACTTAATCTGAGCAAGAAGGTGGGCATCTAGGCTGGAGGAGATGCTTGCCACTGCTTCTGAAGCTGCTGCGTGTGAAACTCAAGCATCCTTACATACCTGGGTGTGTGGAGTTACTCTTTCTAGATCCCTCTCCTCTTTCTGGTACCTACTAGAATGGAGGTGCTCACTCAGCTAGCTTCTTTTAGGCACTGAATTCTTCTGGTCTTCACAGCTCCTACTTTGCTGCTGGCTCCCTTTCCCTGATGGTGCTCACCTTTCCTGCAGAATCAGGTACAGGCTCCGAGGCTGGCACAGAAGGCCCTGCCTGACTTACTGCTGTCCTCTGGTTGTGTGTGCAGCAGCCTCTTCCTCCCAGCACATGGGGAAGTGTCCTGCCTCTTAGAACTCAGAGGCAGGAAGTTCAGGGAGCAGGGGGAGGGGGGGGGCAAGGGTGACAACTTAAAGAGACAGGAACATTCGCCACTGAGGCAGTGGGATGGGCAGTTTCCACTGGGAAACACAGCTTTGGACTGCAGTGATGTTCTCAGAAGGTCCCTGTGACACCAGCACTTGTCCCCTCAGGGGCTATAACCTCAGAGAAGAGCATTTTAGGTTTCTGAGGCCTGTTTTCACTTCTAGCCTTGATCACGAATCTTAACCGCTTTTATCTTTTAGGTGGTTTCCTATAAAATGGCCTCTTGAGAGCCTCCTTCCCAGGGTGGTCCTGGTATCAGGAATCACCTGCAAAGTCTCCTGGTTCTCAAAGGAAAGAAAGGCCTTTCCACTATTAAAAATGGGAGAACAGGGAGAGGACGAAAAGTGTCCTTCAGGGCTTACTCTAGCCATTTCTGTAGGTCTCCCCAGAAGGTCACCAGAAAGGTGAAGAAATAGCTACATGGAGGGTTGAGGCTACAATAGGATTATGTTGATAGGGTGCCTGACCTGGTTAGGTCATTATTAAGGATGTGACCATGCCTAGCTCACTCATACACTCTGGAGTTGACTTTGCCTATATGTAATGAGGAGTTATACTTAATGTGAAAATCAGGCTGGGGTCTGATTTTCACTGATTTTTGCAAGATCCTTTGTGGAAACCCCTTTCATGTCCTGTGTGGTTCAGGGTTCCGGTTCATAGTTTGGGTTCTGGAGAAGGCCACACACAAAGAGACTAGAAAAATATTAATTTGGGAGCCTTGCTTTGGCCTTGACATTCATTGTATTCAGGTTTGGGAAACACCCATTGCCCTTAGGCAGGCAATAAGCAGATTATCTTATCAGTAAGGATTTACATGATTATTTGGTGGGGAAGTTGCTTCAGCTACCATTGTCTCAATTAGACAGGGAGTGGTTGGCTCTGATCTTTCAGGGTTCCTTGTCCACACCTTTCTAATTAGTGAGACAATGATCAGTTTGGGGCACTCCTTATCTCTAGTGAAGAATTCAACTCCCTCTGAACTCCACCTGATTTTTCACCATTGGCTTTATTGAGATATAATTGACATGTAACATTGTGTTGACTTGTTTCATTTATATACTTGCAAAAATTACCACTGTCATCATGTTTGCTAACACTTGCACCACGTCCCATAATAACTATTATTTTTCTGTCCTGAGAATGTGATAGGCACCTCTCACTGACATCAGAGAGGTATTACCGGACAACCCCCTGAGTCAGTGAATTTATATGAGAGATCTTGACTACATTGTGAAAAGCCAATTTATTAAAGCAATTAAAGCATGCACCTTTATTAATGAAGCAAAGCAAGCAAACCTGTACATCTGGTTTATGAAGCACAGAAGGGCTCTCAAATAATTTGAAGAGCAAGTTGGGTGGGGGTCTGAGGCATTAATATGCCCTCCTGTGTGTAGGTCTCAAAATTCTCTGCTGAATATTTTGGTACAGATTAACTGTCAAGGTCCTTTAAAATTTGTTGTTGCTGTGGCCTTCCCAAAATTCAGCAGAAGCACCTGGCAACTTTATCTTGCCAAGCCTTGAGACTGCTGGCTTCTTTGCTTAGGGAGTAAAATGGCCCCTTTTCACTTTCCTTTTTCCCAGTTCCTTTCCACATTCTCTCACTAGGGAGGTTTTTAACCATTTTCTGTGTCTTTGGCTGGGGAAGATAATGGTTTGTTAGTTACAAGCTGGATATAAATTGCCCACAATGTTTGGCCTTGTTTTAACTTTCCTGAATCAGTTTCTTATTCCTCCTTCCCTGGAATCCTATAACATATTTCAACACTCCCGGTCTTCCCTCCCACTCCCCCTCCCCCTCCCCCAGACTTGCTGCTTTTAATATTCTCTCTTTATCTTTTGCTCTTGGCATTTTAATTATGATGTGTCTTGGTGTGGTCTTCTTTGGATTCCTTTTGTTTGGGGTTCTGTGCACTTCTTGGGCTTTTAAGTCAATTTCTTTCACCAGATAGAATCTTTCTGGATTGATGAGGGAGGAAGGTCATCTTCCTTAACTACTTCATGCTGTTAAGGGGTGTTGACCCTGCCTCATTAGGGTATGGAAGACTCTTCCTGTCTGATGTAAAGGAGACAGGAGAATGGTATTTGAGACTGGAGCAGAGAGGCTGTTTGTTGATTTTTATAAAGTAGGGATGGGCTGGAATTCTTGAAGCAACATTATCTTGACATGGAGTTGCTGTTTCCTAGAAGTTACAAACTTGACAAGAAGGTTTGTGGACAATTATATTAGTGCCCAGCCATTATATTAATCATCTGTAACAGGATTTTGTTTCATGAAGAAGAGCTTGAGGCCCTAGCTCCTTTGGCTTAGTGGATAGAGCATCAGCCTGTTGATCAAAGAATCCTGGGTTGGATTCTGGTCAAGGCCTCATACCTTGGTTGCAGGCTCCTTCCCGGCCTGGCCCTGGTCAGGGCATGTGCAGGAGGCATCCAATCGATGTGCTTTTCTCACATCCATGTTTCTCTCTGTCTTCCCCTCTCTCTTCCACTCTCCATAAAAATCAATAGAAAAATATCTTCAATTGAGGATTACCCCCCTCCCCCCAAAAAGAGCAACTTGAGGTCCTCAATGGGTTCACAAGAATAGGTTCCTGTGGGAACTTATAAGAACAGATTTAATTTGAGAGCAGTAACCCTGTAACTTTTGTTTTAGATGTAGTTTTTATTTTCATGAGACCCATGGGTAACATAGATGTTGTGGGGTGATTTTCATGACAAGTTGCAAACGACCACGGAAGCGATTAAGTTGGTAATAAGCAGGCAAGGATTTATTGAAAACTGGCCAGGACGGTCCCGGGCACCATGCAAACACCCATGGCCTCACAGCCCTGAGTGCAGGCAGGCCTTTTAAAGGGGTCTGAACCATAAATATTATTGCCCTGCGTTTGGCAAACAGCCCCCAAGGCCGCATCTAGGGAAGGGGTGCCAATAGACTATGAATGACTCTATTGCTCATTCTTTATCTTCTAACAATGTATCTGCTAGATGTGGGAAAATGGTCCGAGCTACATAATTGGCACTGACCTGGTTACTCCTCTGGTTCTAGTCTTCAAAGGGTTTTTTAGCCTTCAAGGTCACAAGCTGGAAACTAAAGCAATAATTCTTTTGTTTTAAGCAAGCAGGGGTGAACTGTGGCCACCCCTAGAGTTTCAAACAGCAGTTTTACTCTAGTAAATGTTCTTATGACCTTATTTCAATAGACACCTAGTACCTTGAGGTTTTTGTCATAGCTTGGTTAGAATCCTTTTTCCCCTAGCTATATGGGCCTCATGGTTTCTTTCCTTTTGTCCTTATTTGTTTGTTTTTTTCTTTTCTTTTTTAATCTTTATTGTTCAGTTTATTAATTACATTGTTCCCCTTTTTTATCCCTTATAGCTCCATTCCACCCTCATCTCTCCCCCACTGTCCTGTCCCATAGTTGCATGATTTTGTCCAGTCTCTTGCTGCACTTCCCACATCCCTTTTCTCCCCAAGAATTGTCAGTCTATTCCCTCTCTTTGTCCATGATTCTATTATATTCACTAGTTTATCCTGTTCATTAGATTATTAATTCACTTGATTTTTAGATTCATTTGTTGATAGATATGTATTTGTTGTTCCTAATTTATATTTTTACCTTTTTCTTCTTCCTCTGCTTAAAGAATATCTTTCAGCATTTCATTTAATATTGGTTTGGTGGTGGTGAACTCCTTTAGCTTCTTCTTATCTGCAAAGCACTTTATCTGACCTTCAATTCGGAATGATAGCTTTGCTGGATAGAGTATTCTTTTTTAAAAAAATATATTTTATTGATTTTTTACAGAGCAGAGGGGAGAGGGATAGAAAGTCAGAAACATCGATGAGAGAGACATCGATCAGCTGCCTCTTGCACGCCCCCTACTGGGGATGTGCCCGCAGCCAAGGTACATGCCCTTGCCAGAATCGAACCCGAGATCCTTCAGTCCCCAGTCCAACGCTCTATCCACTGAGCCAAACGGGTCTCGGCTGGATAGAGTATTCTTGGTTGTAGATTCTTGCTATTCATCACTTTGAATATTTCTTGCCACTCCCGTCTGGCCTGCATAGTTTCTGTTGAGAAATCCACTGACAGTCGTATGGGTGCTCCCTTATAGGTAACTAACTGTTTTTCTCTTGCTGCTTTTAATATTCTCTCTTTATCTTTTGCTCTTGGCATTTTAATTATGATGTGTCTTGGTGTGGTCTTCTTTGGATTCCTTTTGTTTGGGGTTCTGTGCACTTCTTGGGCTTTTAAGTCAATTTCTTTCATCAGGTGGGGGAAGTTTTCGGTCACTATTTCTTCAAATAGGTTTTCATTGTCTTGCTCTCTCTCGTTTTCTGGCACTGCCATAATTCAGATGTTGGCATGCCTGAGGTTGTCCCAGAGGCCTCTTACACTATCTTCAATTATCTGGATTCTTTTTGCTTCTTGCTTTTCCAGCTGAGTGGATTTTGCTTCTTTGTATTTCAGTTCTTTGACTTGGATCTTGCGGTCCTCTGGACTGCTTTTAGGACTTTGTGTAATGTTTTTTATTTCAGTCAGTGTATGCTTAATTTCTAGTTGGTCCTTTTTCATATCCTCATAGGTCTTGTTCATTTCCTTGTAGTTCTCATTAAGTTCATCAGCCTTTTCTAGGAGTCTCTTGAAAAACCTTATTACTGTTGTTTTGAACTCTATGTCTAGTCGTCTTTTTTCCTACATTTCTTTCACACATGATTTCTTTCCATTTCTCTTCATTGTGGATGCTTTCCTGAGTTGGTCGATTAGCTTTGTGTGGTAGATGTCCTCTAAGGGACAGTGACTCAGCGTCCCCAGTTACCTGAGGTGGATACTCTTACTGCAATCCTTTATGGGTTGTACAGTATTGTTGAATAAGCCCAGCTAATTTTTGTTAGCATTAGGAGAGTTGGACTTCCAGGCCAATTGGCTGTGAAGGAAAGCTGTGTTCAGGTTGGATGGGTGGAGTCTCCGGTCTGAGCACGCAGTGTCAGCTCTGCCCTATACGGCACGCGGGTCTCTGTGTTGGGTGGTAATGGCTGCAGGCACCTCCAAAAGAAAACTGCCGCCGATCCCCACCAGTTGCCAGACAACTCTGCCTCTCCCCAAATGAGTCTGCACACCCAAAGTCTCGCCCAGGGTTGTAAAACAAAGCAGTCTGGTGGTCTCCCGAACAAGGGAGCAAGTCACGAGTCCTCTCTGTGCGGTAGCGAAGTTCTGTCCCCAAGTTTACACGCAGACTGCTGTTCCAAGTTTAGCGCACTCTCCTCAAACTCGCAGACCTCTGCCGCGCCCGGCTTTTAGGGTGCCTAGCCCGGACCTAGGACCTCGCGTGGAACTGGGGAATCAGTGCAGTGGGATGTCTCCACCCACCCCGTTGGAGAAATCCAGTCGGATTTGCTGACGCCCGCCCTACAGCTCGTGCTCGCATGGCCCCGAACCTCTCTCCGGGCGTATCTTCAAGGCTGTGCTCCACCGCTCCTCTGAGTCACGGTGTCCTATCATTACTTTTATTTGTGGAAGTTTCACTCAGCCAGCTTTCCAGTGATTCTGGATGATGTTTGTTTTGTTGTTAAGTTGTAGTTTTGGACTTGTTGTGTGGGGCAGAAAAATAGGTGTTTACTTACGCCACCATCTTGGTTCCTCTGTCCTTATTTGTTTTATTTGATATACCTAATTAGGGTTCTGATTTAGGATTGTATCTCCTCCTAGTCTGTAAATGTGATGTTGATTATGATGACCAGTTATTTTATTAGCATAAGCCCTTAAACCTTCTATTATGTGTTATTTTTTATCTATAGTATAGCAGTGGAAGAGAACAATTTCTAAATTTCTCTGTTAAGTTACAAGTCAATGTCAAATGACTGAAACCATGTGAGAATTTGCTAGAGTTCTCAGAAAACCAACCAAGTTTTTCTTTGTAAAGGGCCATTGGTAGAGTGGCCTGTGTAGTAGGTGTCCTTATTATAAGTAGTCCCACTTAATTACTTTTGTTTTTGGTTCAAATCCAAACAATCACTGCCAAGATCAATGTAAAAAAACTTACTCCTTTTATGTTTTCTTCTAGTGATTTTATGGTTTTGAGCCATATGTTCAAGTCTTAATCCATTTAGAGTTGATTTTTGTGTATGGTGTCAGATTGGAGTCCAATGTCATTATTTTGCTCATGGCTATTTAATTTTGTTACAAATTAATCGACCATTTATTTCTGGGGTCTCTGTGTTCTTTTTCCTTTTTTGATCTATGTGTCTGTTTTTATGGCAATGCCACACTGTTTTGATTAATACATGTTTGTGATATAGTTTGAAATTAGGATGTGTGTTGTCTCCATCTTTGTTATTCTTTCTTAAGTTACTCAGGAACTTTTGTGTCTCTATAGAAATTTTAGGATTTTTTTTTCAATTTCTGTGAAAAAATGCCATTGGAATTTTCTTTCTTCTTCCTTATTTCCTTCCTTCTTTCCTTCCTTCCTTCCTTCCTTCCTTCCTTCCTTCCTTCCTTCCTTCCTTCCTTCCTCGCTATCTCTCTCTCTCTTTCGTCAATCCTCATCCGAGGACATTTTTTCCCATTCATTTTTAGAGAGAGTGGAAGGGAGGGTGAGAGACACACAGAGAGAAACATCAATGTGGGAGAGACATATCAATTTGTTGCCTCCTCTACACCCCACCCCCAACTGAGATGGGGGATTGGAACTGCACCTGAGGTATGTGACCTTGAGTGGAATCGAACCCGCAACCTTTTAGCCCATGGGCTGACACTTTAACCACTGGGAAAACTAGCAAGGGTGCCATTGGAATTTTGGTAGGAATTGTGTTGAATCTGTAGATCACTTTGAGTAGTATGAATATTTGAAAAACATTAATTCTTCCAACCCATAAGCACAAAATATCTTTCCATTTATTTGTTTCTTCTTCAAGTTCTTTCAGCATTATTTTATAGTTTTCATTATATAGGTCTTCCAACTCCTTGGTTCAGTTTAGTCCTAGGTATTTTATTGTTTATGATGTTACTAAAGGCCTGGTGCATGAATTTATATAATAAATTGACCTGCATGGATTGGGCTAAAACTGGCAGTCCAATGCCACCTGCCATTCCTGCCTGCCACTCCTGCTCATCCTGGCCCTGCTGCACCAGCTGCAGGCTCACACCCAGGCAGTTCTGATTGCCAGAGGCTCGCACTGCTGCAGTGGTGTTGGCCAGCTGTGTTCCCCAGCCATCTGGAGCCTGTCCTGAGGAGAGTGTGAGGGGGGGCCAGGATGTTATTGGCCCTTCAGGCAGGAGGTGGGATTCCCTTGCCAGCCTGGGATCTGGATCCATCCTGCTGACGTTTGAGCCACTTGGCGGCTGCTTTTATATTGTTTCTTCCTTGTGGAGCGTCTAGGGAGGGGAAGGAGCCATGGTGCCGAGGCACTTCCAGGAGACTGGCAGTGCTGTTGGGATTGTGCTGGCAGTATCTGTCCATCAGTGCCTGGCCTGTTCTCCAGAGATTGGGAGACTGAACTTGCAGGATTACTGAGTGGCTGACGCCAGACTGGTGGGCCACCTGGACAGGTTGGTCAGCTAAATAGCACTCTCACTGTGGGAGTGCACTGACCACCAGGAGGCAGCTTCTGTGTTGAGGGTCTGCCTCCTGGTGGTTAGTGTGCATCATAGCGACTGCTTGACTGGTCATTCAGTAATTTGGTCGCTTAGGCTTTCATATGTATCTTATAGAATAAATTGACCATCACACCCTTGCACAAGATGGCCACCCCCATGTGGTCACAAGATGGCCGGCAGGGGAGGGCAGCTGGGGGCAATCAGGCCATCAGGGGAGCAGTTAGGCATCGATCAGGCTGGCAGGGGATTGGTTAGGGGGCGATCAGGCTGACAGGTGGTTAGGGGCAATCAGGCAGGCAGGCAAACAGTTGGGAGCCAGCTTATCTGTATTGTGAGAGGGACCCCAGATTGGAGAGGGTGCAGGCTGGGCTGAGGGACACCTCCCCCCCCAACCCCCTTGCATGAATTTTATGCACTGGGCTTATTTTCTTAATTTCTTTTTCTGATAAATAACTATTAGTGTATGAAAAACAATGGATTTTTAAAAACATTTTTATATTGATTTTATGTTCTTCAAATTTATTGAATTTATTTTTCATTTCTAGGTTCTTTTTTTTTTCTAGATGGGGTGGCAGAGTCTTTAATATTTTCTGTAAATAACATCATGTAATTTGCAAATAAAGACAATTTTACTTTTCCTTTTCAGATTTGGATGCCTTTTATTTGTTTTTCATGCCCAATTGCTCTGGCTAAGACTACCAGTACTACATTGGATAAGAGTGATCATCTTTATATTTTTTCTTTCCTCTAAGTATGATGCTTGCTGAAGGCTTGCCATATATGGCCTTTATTATGATGTTAGCTGTGGGCTTGTCAGATATGAACTTTATTATGGTGAGGTAACAATCCCTTCTACCAGGTTGTTCAGAGTTTTTATCATGAAAGCATTTGTCAAATGCTTTTTCTTTTTTTATCTTTTATATTACTAATGTGGTATTTCACATGTACTGACTTGTGGATGTTGACCTATTCTCATTTTGAACAGTCCTTTCTTGCCTAATTGCCCTAGTTAGAACTTTCTTTACAAAGTTGAAATGAAGTGACAAGAGCAGATATCTTATTTCTGATCTTAGCAGGAAAGCTTTTAATCTGTCATCATTAAGTATGATACTAGTTGCCAAAACCGGTTTGGCTCAGTGAATAGAGAGTTGGACTATGGACTGAAGGGTCCCGGGTTCGATTACGGTCAAGGGCATGTATCTTGGCTACGGGCACATCCCCAGTAGGGGGCGTGCAGGAGGCAGCTGATCAATGTTTCTCTCTCATGGATGTTTCTGACTTTCTATCCCTCTCCCTTCCGCTCTATAAAAAAATCAATGAAATATATTAAAAAAAAGTATGATACTAGCTATGGAATTTTTATAAATTTCTTTTAGCAGGTTGTAGAAGTTTCTTTTTCTTCTTAGTTCACAGAACTTTTTTTTTTATTATTATTATGAAAGGGTGTTCAATTTTGTCAAGTGCGTTTTCTAAATCCAGTGAGATTATCAGGTATTCTTCTTATTTAGTCTATTGACATGGTTTATTACACTAATTTCTGAATGGTAAACCAATATTGCATTACTGAGATAAGTTCCACTTGGTCATGATATGAACTCCTTTTAATATATTGCTGGATTCTTTTTGCTGGTATTTTGTGAGGATTTTTGCATCCATATTCATAGGATATACTGATATGTAGTTTTCTATTTCTGGTTTGGTATCAGGACAATACTGGTATCATAAAATGAATTGGAAAATATTCTTCGTCTTCTATTTTTTGTGAAGAATTAATACTCTTCTTAAGTATTTGGTAGAATTCACCAGTGAATCCATATGGGCCTGAGTGTTACTTTGTAGGTAATATTTTTTTATTAGTAACTTAATCTCTTTATGCATTATAGGTCTATTTAGATGTTCTCTTTTTTCTTGAGTCAATTTTGGTAGTTTGTGAATATTTCCATTTTATCTATGCTATCTAATTTGGGAAACAAAATTGTTTATAATATTTTCATATATTTGTTTTATTTCCATAAACTCAGTAATAATTTCCCCTCAATTCATTCCTGATTTTAGTAATTCTCTATAAGTTTTTGGTCAAACTTGCTAAATAGTTGTCAATTTTCTGATATTTTCTAAGCACTAAGCTTTATTTATTTATTTATTTATTTTGGTTTTCTGTATTATTTTTATATTCTCTAGGTCATTAATTTCAATTGTATTCTTTATTATATTCTTCTTGTGATTGCTTTAAGTTTCATTTGCTGCCTTAACCGCCATCTTAATTTGAAATTTTAGGTTATTGGTTTGCGATCTTTCTTCTTTGTTTACTATAGCTTCATATGTTTTCAGATAAGATTTTGTAAGTGTTGTTTTAGCTGCACCCATAATTTTTGCTATGTTGTTTTTTATTTCTACTCATCTCAAAGTGTTGATAATTTTCCTTTTGATATATTCTTTGATTTATCAGTGTATTTTCAGTTACTGATTGATAACTTTATTTCATTTTGCCTGGTGAACATATGATGTTAAACTTATTGAGGATTATTTTATGGCCTCACACATGGTGTATTTAGGAGAATGTTCCTTATGGATTTGCAGAAAATGTGTATTCTGATATTAGGTGGAGTGTTCTAGTGTTAGACCTATTGGCATCACATCTCATCTTTGTTGACCTGATTAGTTGCTTTATGCGTTATCCAAAGTGGGATGTTGAAATACACAAAATTATTATTGAATTGTCTCTTATAATGGCCTTCATTTTGAAGTCTGTTTTGCCAAATATGAATATTGCTACCCCGACTTTTTTTCATTTTCATTTTCATGGAAAAAAAATTTTCATCCCTTCATTCTCATCCTGTGTAAGTATTTTGTTCTCTGTAGACAGTATATATTTGGGTCATGCTTTCTTATCAATTCAGCTACCCTATGTTTTTCATTGGAGCATTAATCCACTTACATTTAAGGTTATTATTAATAGGAACTTTTTTATTGCCATTTTAATTTTTTATGCCTATATTGTCTCTGTATTTATTCTTCTTTGTTTAACAAATATATATTTTTGATCTCGGAAAAGATTGGGGAGGGAGAGATAGAAACATCATTGATGAGAGAATCATTTATTGGTTTCCTACTGTATGCCACCTACTGGGCATCCAACCATAACTCAGGCATGTGCCCTGACCAGGAATTGAATCATGACCTCCTGGTTCCTAGTTGATGTTCAACCTCTGAGACACATGATTGGGCTATTTCTTCTTCTTAGCACAGCAGTTCTTTTAGGATTTCTTGCAGTGCTGGTTTGGGGGTAATAGACTCTCCTTTACTCTTCTTCTTCTCCTCCTCCTCCTCCTCCTCCTCCCCCTCCTCCTCCTCCTCCTCCTCCTCCTCCTCCTCCTTCTCCTCCTCCTCCTCCTCCTCCTCCTCTTCCTTCTTCTTCTACTTCTTGCCTGGAAAACTCTTTATTTCACTATTTATTTTGAATGACAATCTTACTGGATATAGTAGTCTTGCTTTCAGATCTTTGCTTTTAATTGCCTTGAATATTTTATACCATTCCCTTCTGGCTTATAGAGTTTCTGACGAGAAATCAGCTGACATCCTATGAAAGCTTCTTTGTAAGTAACACATTGCTTTTCTCTTACTGCCCTTACAATTCTCTCTTTGTCTTTAACTTTTGGCATTTCAATTATGATATGTCTGGGTATGGGCGTCTTTGGATTCTTCTTGCTTGGGATGCTCTGTGCTCACAGCAAGTTCTAGACTCCACAGGGTGGGGTGAGAGATTTTCCAACTGGATGGGGAAATTGTTTCCTCCTGATGAAAAAGCTGCCTGGATGGTAAATGTCTTCTTGAGAAAGATGTCCACTGCAATGTTGGTGTCCCTTCGATCGGGTGTCAGTTGCTGGAGTTCTTTTTCCCAGCCTTACAAAGTGTTCAGCATTCTGGAGAAAGGGCTGCACGTAGATGATTAAGAAGGGGTCTGTGGATGAAAGATATTTTTAAGAGACATTGGGAGCTTCCAACTGAAGGAGCTAGAAGGCTCTCCTTTTTGACCGAGGACCCATGCTTTTATTAAACACAATTTGTCCCAAGGTGGAAATATATTCTTCAAAGAGTATGGTATCAAAGGGTACAGAAACATTGTCAGTTTGAGGAATAGCCTACAGCTGTTCAGGTGTTTGGCCAACAGGAGGCAATAAAATGCCCTGAACTGTCTGGCAGTTAATCCTATTCAGGTTTGGGGGGATTGCTTTATAGCCATTTCTAACAGGTAAACTACATGTGATTCAACCCTATTGAGCTCCCCAAGCTTCACTAACCTTTTGGTAAAACTCTTGTAATTATTACATGCTGAAATTGGTTCTCGGAATGCAGTATGAGGGAATGGCAGCATAGGAAGACAGGGTGGCTGCCTTCTAAATAACAATCTCTAAGACTCCCAAACCTGATTTCCCACAGAGCTCTAGTCTATTCTGCCCTCTCTCTCTCAGAATCCAATACGAGTGGCTGAAGTTGTGTGCATTGACCTTTTAATAGGGTGCCTGCATTTCCAGCCATTGCCTTGTGTCAGACAGCTACCCCACTGCTTTTCACCAAAAGATGTCATGTGGTCACCTTTCTCAGTTCTGGTGCTGGTGCTCTGGGCTGTGGGGAGCCACTTGACGTTTAGACCCCAGAGTTCTCAATGGGAACCCCCACAGCTGATGTATCCCTCCTGACCTTCAGCTGCTGTCTGTGGGAGCCCAGCCAGACCTTTCATGCCTCCTCACTTTCTACCAGTCTCTCTGTTATCTTCACTGGATGTCCTGGTTATCAGGGTTCTCTCCAGCAAGTCAATTTATTGTTCAAATGTTTTTTTTTCTGTATTTTAGTTATAATTCCAGTTTGGCTCTGGGAAACTGTCAGTGTAGCTTTCACTTAATCCACTGCTATTTTTGATTGAATTGCCTATTTCCACTTGGCTTCT
Source organism: Antrozous pallidus (assembly GCA_027563665.1). Classification (NCBI taxonomy): domain Eukaryota; kingdom Metazoa; phylum Chordata; class Mammalia; order Chiroptera; family Vespertilionidae; genus Antrozous; species Antrozous pallidus. The sequence continues at coordinate 6,060,971 of CM050521.1, forward strand.
GTATTTTTCCCACCATTTTATTGATTCTTTCTCTTGCTGCTTTAAACCTACCATTGAACCCCTATAGTAAAACTTTCATTTCAGTTCTACTGTTCAACTTCAGAATTTCTATTTTGTTTTTAAAAAATAACTTCTATCTTTATTGACATTATCTATTTGATGAGGTTTCATCATCATAGCTTCCTTAATTTTTAAGTGTTATTTCCTTAAGTACTTTAATTATATTTATAATTGCTGATTTGAAGCTATGCTTTCAAATCCAATATATTGGCCCTCTCACAGGTAGTTACTGTTGTCTGCTTTTTCTCCAGTATATGGGTCACAATTCTATGTCTTGCAATTTTCATTAAAAACTGGGTATTTTAAATAATGTAGTGCAGCAACTATGAACAATGTTTTACCTTCTGCTTTTCTAAGCCTCAATTTGCTATCATTTGCATTTTTGTTTAGTGGAATGGCTGGACTCTTCTGGGGAAGTCTATTTCACCTGCAGTGTGAAACCCCTGATAATCCTCAGAAGGCACAGCCTTGGGATGTCACCTTGAATGACAGTAGCTTTAACAGTGCTTTCCTTGGTTTTCTCTTTCCTTAATCTCTCTGTTAAGCTCTGTGTCTCAACTGGTATTATACCCAGCTGGTAGGTCTGTTAATTGCCAGCTGATTGCTCTCCTGTTTTTGACAACGTCTTTGGGCATAAATTGCTCCACAGTTTGATATAATTAAAACTAGAGGCCTGGTGCACAAAAATTTTGCATTTGGGGTGGTCCCTCAGCCCAGCCTATACCATTTCACAATCCTAGACCCCTTGGGTAGGGTCCCTAGGCCTGGCCTGAGATCAGGGCCTATTGGGTTTTTTTTCCCCTGGGCTGCAGGCAGCGGGACCCACCCTTGCAGCTGTCATTGCTTGCCACCTGTGCAGCTGCCCCCTATCCCCTGCCACCAGTGGTCTCCTTATGCAGGCGACAGACTGGGTATAATGGTTTGGCTGGCCTGGGCCTCCCTCTTTCTTTGCTGGGGGCTGTCTGCCTACCTGATCATCCCTAATCACTCTGCCTGCCTTTCTGATTGCCCCTAACCGCTTGCTTGGGGGCTTGGACAGCCCAGCAAGGGGTCATCTGCCTACCTGATCACCTCTAACCACTTGCCTGCCTACCTAATCTCCCCTAACCACTTGCCTGCCTACTTGATCATGCCTAACTGCTGTTCTGCCTATCCGGTCACCTCTAATCCCTCTGCCTGCCTGCCTGATTGCCCCTATCTGCTTGCTTGATGGTGGAGCCAGCACTGGCTTCCAGTTGGTCAGCCTCTGGGCATTAAGACCTAGGGTTTTACATATTAGGATTGGTTTTCTTTTCAGGGTTGGTTTTTGTGGCCAATCTTTCAGGTTTTCTCTGACCCTAGAAGGGCCCTTTATACATGTCTCTTTTCCTGGTTCTCTCTGGTGAATTGCTGACCTATGGTTTCTCATGTAGCTCTTATCTGATTACAGTCTCCTCTACATTGCTTACTATTAAAATCTTCACTGTTTTCAAGAGTGCCCTTTGAGCTTCCAAAACCCTGCTTCAAGTAAAAAGTCATTTCCTTTGAGGAGAATTTTGGAGTTCTCTGTTATTATGGACTTATTTTCATTCTTTACAGAACTTCTGAGCCACAGCTCTGGCCTGTGAGCGGGGGATGTAGCCTCTGGTCTTATCAACCTGCTTCTCCCAGCTTGGACCCTCCATCATATGAGTGAGGTGGAGTGTGGGAAGCTGGGTTCCCAGTATTCTTAGCCTGTTATGCTGCCATAGAGCCTCTGTACTATGAATAGAAAAGCAGGAGGGTGCTGCTGGCTTGCTCACCAGTTTAGTCCTGAAAATCAGAGTTAAAGGGAATGAGAAATACTGCCAGCCTGTCCTATCTGTGAGGAAGCATATACTTGATGTTTAACTGAGGAGCCCCACCATTTTGACTACACCTGCCCAGAACGAAATTTCCTTTAAGCTGAGCTGAAGGTGAGTGCGGGAGGAAGGAAGGAAGTCATGGGTCAAGCTCCACACAGACTATCGCTATTCTTACTAAGATTTAGTATATTTAAAAATTAACATTTATTCTTTTGCTAGATGACCTTAGGGCAGCTTTTACAGACTTTAATTATAAAATATCTCACCAGATATAGTTGTTCCACCAGCAATAACTCTGCAGGGCCCCTCATGATGATGTCTGCAAGTGGAAACGCGATCAGTAGTTTTAGATTAAATATTGGTTACTCTGCTAGCTCCCCTCATCTTCCTTCATGCTGAGTGCATGGATTTTGTATAGTTCACTTTTCCTTTTCATTGTTCTTTAATGGAGGAGAATGACTATTGCTAAATGGGCCTCAGTGACAGCTGCCATTGCCTTCCAGGTAGCTATGTTTTCTGTGGTCCTTGGCTTTCCAATCAAAACAGATGTGTCATACTTGCAGAGGATAAGAGAAATGCTAGTGTCTCCATATATTTCCAAATAGTCATTTATAGTCTTTCACAGCTCAGAAATGAGTCCCCTAATTATAATTTTAAGTGATATTTCCAAGAGATATTTCTTCAAGAAATATTAAAAAACAATGAGGCTGAATTAGCTGTTTATTCACCAGTTAAGCTTTGAGAATGTCATTGTTAGAATTTGAAAGATGGCAGCATCCATGAGCACTGGTTCAATTCAGAGTAGATTTTATTTTGTTTGGCTCATGTCAGAGTCAAAGTGCTAAATGTTGTGTCTCCTCTGGAGGAGGAACAGGTGAGGGTTTGGAGACTCACAGGAAAACGCCTCCATTTCATTCTCAGGCCAGCACCAGTGAAGGAGGGGTCAAATTGACCCTGAACACAGTTCAGGGTGATCTCTATGGTGAGGATTCTTCTTGGCCTAGCCTTCTCCTCTCAGCCCTCTGAACACTGCAGCAGGTACAGATAAGGGGACATGGGCCCTGTAACCTAGACTTTCTAGCCTGTGCTGTGACCAAAACTTTAAGTGATGAGTTAAACAGAATAAGGAGCCTGTGAGGCCAGAAGGTACTGTGGTGGAGGCAGGATGTATGCTTTCCTGTGCACAAGTGAATTTACAATAAGTCACCCTGTAGCCCAATTCTTGGAAATAGAGGGGATTATGAGAAGCAAAAGTATTCAGATATTACATTAAAGTTGCACCTTTGTTCCTTGTTAAAGATTCATTTACAGCACTTATCAGTAGTAATAAAGCACATAGAGACATCTGTTTATGGAAGAATTAAAGTGAAAAAAAAAAGTCAGAGTAAACCCAAATGGAAGAAATGCAGATAACAGCAGAAATTGTGGAAACAAACTGAAATCCCAGAAAAAGAGCCAGTGACTGAATGCTACTAGATGGATTCGGCAGCCTCTGAAATCTTTCCCAGTTCCTGTTCTAAGCAGCCTCTTCTTCTGCTTCTGGTATCATTGAAGGACTAAGAATTCAGGGTTGTCCAAGCAAACTAGTGGGTTTTGGAGGAAGGGGACTAAAAGGTCCTGGAAGATAAATAAGGAAGGGAGTGGAGGATGAGCCGAGAGTGGTAGAGAACAGTGGGAGAAGCACTTGCTTCCCTGCTTCCTGCCTTCATGGCCTTTGGTGCCACATGGTAACGGGGCTGGGTTCTGTCACTGTCTGTAACTATACATGACTCTGATGACCCCAGGCACTCAAAGCATGGGAGCAGAGGCCCGCAGTGATATTGCTCATTCACACAGACTCCTCAAGCCAAGAGTCCCAGGACTGGTCCCTCCCAGTGGTCTTCCATGCGGACTCCTGTTCACTGTCGCACGTTTATCACTACAACCAACCAACATCTGAGAAGAAGTGTGGGTAAGCGGCTAGGGCTTAGGATTCAAACCAGTGGGAGAGTTTGGGGACTTGTTCTCTAGGCACAAGATCCAGCTATTGTTGTAAAATGTAATTCCTTGGTGGGCATCAGACTTACTGATCTGACACTTCCTTATCTTTTCATATGTAGAGATACCAGGCCTCAGTGGGGTTATGGTTTTGTCCAAAGCCATAGATTCAATTGTGGCAAAATCAAAAGCACATACCTTTCCTGACTGCATTTCATATATTAATGGCAGACCCTGGTGCTGATATGCTAATATGACAGTCTGCTATGAAGCTTATGGATGGAACAAAGCAAGTGTCACTGGGCTAACAGAAGGGGCCACACTGTCAGACATGTTGGCCATCCTGTGCTGCCAGCTGAGGCAGGTGTCTCCTTTGTATTTAAATGCATGAAAGCCAATTTGTATTATTTTGTAAGGGATAATGCCCTCCTTAATTTTTCAGTAAGCTATTTATTCTTTTTTGAATTAAGTTACTTGGGATGGTATTGGTTAATGATATTATATGGGTTTCAGGTCTATAATTCTATGATACATCATCTGTATATTGAATTGTATACCCACCACCCAAAGTCAAGTCTCCTTCCATTACCATATATTTAACCCTTTTACTGCCCCCTCACTCTTCTTCCCTCTGGTTAACCACCATAGTGTTGACTGTGTCTCTGTGTTTTTTAAACCTATTCTTTTGTGGGAATTTGGTGTTCTGTGTGAGTGTGAGGTCAGCTCTTATCAATGGGTCTGAGGATGGGCAGAGATGTTCTTAGGACCTGCTGTGCTCACACCAGGTGGCAATATGCCCCTTTTCCTTAAGAGTTCAGGAGCCCTTAATTTCCTCCATCTTTCTCAAAAAGAAACAATTGTTTTGTTTTGTTTTGGTGATATACAAATTGTTGATAACCACTATATTCTTCAATAAAGGGCTCGAGTCCCCAAAGAGTAAAAGTAGAGAGGATGGGGGCAGATCTAGGGTCTGAAACCTCGGGCAACAAGAAATCTCCAAGAACAGGGTCAGGCAGAGTTTAAAGGCTTTTCTCAGAAAGCCACCACTACACTCATCAGCAGCCTCCATGGTCTTCCTGTGCCAGATGTGCAGGGGTGGGGTGGGAAGGTTTACTCTAGTAAACACGGAAGGGTAATCTCTGGGACACGGAGAGGATGACCACAAAGAGGGCAGTAGAAAATGTGAAGAAAGGAGCAAAGTGTTGTGTGAGATTCGTAGCTGATGTAGCACAGCATCATCAACTGTGTAGCTTAAAGCCACAGAAATTTATGTTCCCATATTTCTGGGGGTCCAGCATCAAAAGGTTGGCATAGGCACACTCTCTCTGAAGGTGCTGGGGAGGATCCTCCTAGGCTGGTTCCCAGCTCCTCGTGCCTAATGGCATTCGTTGAAGGTCCTTGACTGGTGAATGCATCACTCTGGTCTTTTGCTTTTTCATTTTACAAGAAGAAACCAGACTGCACCCTCACAATGTGCATGGAAACTTCAGCTAAAGACTCAAGTTCATTGCTTACAAGGTCTTCTTCCACCCAGGAGGAGAATAAAACTCAGAGACTCCCCCCCCCCCCACCCACTTTGTACCAACTATCACCTTTCTTCCAGTGTCCAATACCGTGGTATTCACTTCGATCTGATATCTCACCTTTAATATTCAAATCTGCAACAACAGTCTCTTCAAGGGAATCTAGATCTTTTCTATCAGGTTCCTGAGCATTCTCCCAGCTTCTGTGCATTACCCAATTTCACAACCACTTCCTTACAACAGCACCCCTCTCTCTGGTACCAACACCAACCTGATGAAGCAAATACTCTATTTAAAGATTATAAAAGTGAGTTGTAGAGAGGTTAACTAATCCAAATGTGGTAGAAGGAAAATCACAGCTCCCCTTCCCCCAATAGCCATGTCCTAATTCCCAGAACCTATGAATGTTCCCTTATTGCATATGTGATAAAGTTAATGATTTTAAAATGGGGAGGTTGTTATGGATTATCTGAATGAGTCCTAGATGTAATCACAAAGGCCCTTGGAAGATGGAGGCAGAAGATAAAAGGAGGAAGAAGGCAATGTGATGAGGGCAGAAGAGGTTGGAGTGATGTGGTTATAAGACAAGGGATTCTGGAAGCTCCTAAAAACTGAAAGTAGCAAGGGATGGGTTGTCTCCTGGAGCCCCCAGAAAATCCAGCTGTGATGACACCATAACTTTATGTCCCTAAGACGAATTTCTGGCTCCTGACTTCCAGAACTCCAAGATAATTTATTTGTATTGCCTCAAACCACTACATTTTTGGTAATCAATTATGGCAGCAATAGGCAACGATATACCAAGGTTATTTGTTAATTTGTGGAAGAGTCAGGACAGTGTGAGGAACCCTTTCCTTTCACCTCCAGTTATTATTTCTGTAACTAGAGGCCTGATGCATGAAATTCATGCAAGGGCATGGCACCTGCCTGCCGCAGCTTCGTCCGGAAGGTGCTCCAGAAGGACATCTGGTCTAATTAGCATGTTACACCTTTATTGTTATAGATGACACATTGGGAAGACAATGCCATTTTTTAATATTGTTGCCCAAAATACATTTATCTCATTCCAATGAAAACACATCACACAAAATTAAGAGATATTCTACAATGTCTAACCACTTTTCCTCCAAAGTGTCAATGTTATGAAAGACAGGAAATCATTACAGAATGGGAGGAACAGAGAAGAAATAACTAAGTTCAGTATGAGATTACAGATAGGATCCTGGAACAGGAACAAGGACATTAGTATGAAGTGGGTAAAATAGTGATAGATCTAGATTTAATTAATAATACTGTTACTAATGTTAATATTGTTGTTTTTAATTTAAGAATACTTAACTAACTTCTGCTTCTAAATAATTGATTTTCTCAAATACTTCCAACATCTCTGCATGTAAATGTATAATAATACCAGTGCATGCATTGATTTCTAAAACTGAAGAAAATAGCAGTAGCATATTGAACTCTTCAAGTTTGAATAGTCCTCCTAGTTCTGATTGAATCAGAAGAGGAATCTTCTTTAGCAAACCTCAGCACTTTATCCTACATTTGGATCACAGCCTCCTATTTTGCTTTATGTGATGGCAATAAAAACAAAAGAAAACAAAACTTTTCTTTTTCCCTACTAACAACTTCTCATTGTTACCAGGAATATAGAGCTAGGTACATAAGTGCTCAGAGAAGACTTGATGAATTGATTTGGTTTGGTTCCTCTTGCATGTATCTTTATTTTTTCACATTCTTCTCAATATACTTATGGAAGAAAGGAGAGGTAACAAAGCACTAAGAAACAGACAGATGAGAAATAAAAGATTAATTTCTTTTTATCTGCAGGGCTCTAATTTCTGCAGGCAATAGAGTTATTCAAACCAAGTTAGAAATCTTATATGTCCCCCAAATTATAGAGCTTGGACATTGCCTACAACTAGGCTGATGTAAGGTGTGCTGGAGGCACACACAACTACCTGTAAGGGTGATATTATCATCACCATCATCTATGATTTCTTTTTAGGCAACATTAAAGGAGCTCTCAATAATCATGTCAATGCGCTCTTCCACACAAGCTAGACCCGCATAACTATTGAGAATATCAGCACCAGAAACATGCTCCACAATTATGACAGGAAAAATATCTGGATCACCAAGCTGGGAGAGGTGAGAGGAAAAAGGGATCAACAAAAATTGTCTTTTGTTAAATGTAACCAAGAATTATTTTACACTGAACACCAATTTAGTTTTTATATTACCAACTACTTGTATTTGATAACCTTCTAGGGTGCTATGAATATTAAGACCACATAAACTTTCATTATTAATCTTGAGTCTTAATAATCAAGTTTTCATAGGAAAACCACATTAAATTTACCACATTAAGTTTACCAATATCATTAATGCATGAGAAGTTGCATACAAATGTCCAATGAAATAAAATCTCAACAAAAGGTTCTTTGACAGAAAAACATCTGTGGATTTAAATAAATACTAGAGGCCCAGTGCATGAAATTTGTGTACAGCCCAGCCTGTACCCTCTCCAAATTTGGGATCCCTCTCGCAATCCAGGAGTGCTGGCTCCCAACCACTCACTTGTCTGCCTGCCTTATTGCTCCTAGCCGCTTTTACTTGCCAGCCTGATCACCCCTAACCACTCCCCTGCCATCCTGATCAATGTCTAACTGCTTCCCTGCTGGCTCGATTGCCCCTAACTGCCCTCCCCTGCTAGCCTGGTCACCTCTAACTGTCCTCCCCTATTGGCCAGTAACTCCTAACTGTCCTCCCCTGCAGACCTGTCCCCCCCCCACTGCCCTCCTGTGCAGGCTTGGTCGCCCCCAACTGCCCTCCCCTGCCAGCCATCTTGTGGTGGCCATCTTGTGTCCACATGGGGCAGCCATCTTTGACCACATGGGGGTGGACATCCTGTGGTTGGATTGACGGTCAATTTGCCTATTACTTTTTTATTAGATAGAGTGTTGTAATAAGTGTGAGTTTTGCATTTATTTAGATCCTAGCAGCAGAAAAAGCCCTGAGCTCCAAAAGGTACACTCTGATAGAAATTAAAGATTTTTTTTTTAAGCAAATCCTAATCTTTTGAAAAATTCATATACTGGTATATCCTCATTGCCAAGCATGTGTAATGTAAAAAATAAAAAAGAATAAAGGGAAAATGTATAAAAGGAATCTGTGGATTTTTCTTTTTCATCTCTTTGTTTCTGATTATGGAAGGAGCAACATCATGGGACAGGGATAGCAACTTCATGGACTTGCAGGTGGGGACCAGCAGCAGAGACAGCTGGCTCACAGCAGAGCTGGATGTGGAAAAAATCTTTTAATCGTGAGGAGCATGGCCAAGTGAACAGCACAGAAGAGACATGAGGTAATACTCTTACCACAAGTCTTCTAGAAGCTAGAGGGTGGTCATTCCTAATTTAAGGTTCGGTGGTTGGAGCTTTTATCCAGATGATCTACTGTGGCCAGTGACCTCAGGACTGTTACGATTCAGGACCTGCATCCCATTCCCTGTTGTATCTATAGATTGCATCTCAATTACTTTCCTCTTTCCTTTAGGGAACTTAACAGTGTACTTGAGTGGAATCAATTCGTTGATCAGCAAAAATCCAAGAAGCTTCTGGCAGGACAAGTTTCATTCAAAGAATATGGAGAATGAAATGAAACTGAGCAATGGTGGAGATATTTTGAGCAGGAAATGTGGTTTTGGCTCTGCTCTTGACTCATATAAATGAAGCCTGTCAAAGTAAGCTTCCTGGGTATGTGACCTTTAAGGTTGCTTAGAGTTCTGTCATTAGAGGAGCCCTCATGAAGTTTATTGCTATAGTCTCATCTTGAAATTCTTCATGATTTTTGAACAAAGGACTTGGTATTTTCTTTTTGTGCCAGTCCTTGAAAATTACATAGCTGGCCCTGTTCTGAGTCTTTATTGGAAGTTGAAAATCTTTCACCTGGGGCCCTTCCACATGACTCAATTCATTAACTACAATAATTAGTCCAATGATATGGTCATTAATACCATCATTTCCAAATCCAGCTGCTCCTCTTCATTGGTAGTCACCCTATTGTTTACTACTTCCTGTCACATATGATCCTTCAAGCATAAATGTTGCCTGATTTAAATTTTCAATCTAGTGAATCAAAATGTACACTATTAATAGACCAATATGTAAATTGACCATACCTCCACGACATCCGCAGCCAATCAGGAGTGAGTATGCAAATTAACCCGACAAAGATGGTGGGCCTGTGGGCAGCACACAAACTTGCCCACTTCAAGCCTGTGGCCAGTGTGCGCACATGCTGGCGTCGAGTAGCCAGGGTCCCAGGAACACCACTGGAGTGTCTGGTTTTGTCACCCCAGCCTGGGGGCAGCTGGAATTCACAGTCCTTTTAGTTTGTGCAGCTCTTGGACCTGAAGTGGAAACCTAGAGAGCAGGGAGCACCAGGAATTCTGGCATTCATAGTTCTGGTGCAGACATATTGCAGGATCTCCTAGACACTAGAGCAAAGTGAGCCTGGAGCAAGTTAATGTTGTGGGTGGAGGATGGAGGGAAAGAAAGGTGAGAGACATAAGTAAAGTCATAATGTCGAGGAAAAATTAAAGGGAATATATCCTGCAACTTCTAGGAAATCTCCGCCAATGGAGCAAAGGAAAAAAAAAAGACCTCTATTATTCTGTGAGCAACAAACAAAATTGGGTTGAGGTCTTAGACAATTTGCTCATATGATTACAAAGACAGACAAAAACTCCCAGATTGGAGAGGGCTCCCCTGAGGACTCCCAAATTGGAGAGGGTGCAGATTAGGCTGAAGAACCCTTCTCCCCATTCATGAATCTTCATGCATCGGGCCCCTAGAATATAATAAAAACAGTCAATATTTTCATAGTGATGCAACAGACAACTAGAATATCATATCAACTGTGAGAGTTTTGACAGCTTGCTTTTCCAGAGTCTGTTGTATCCATCCACTGGTAAATCTAGGATAAGTTGACTCTGTCTGGACCTGGGGTGGGAGAAGGTAGGAAGGTTTGGAGGAAAAGTTGCATCTATGCCCCAGGTGCCTATTTACTTATTAGGTCACACAGGCTTTTAATCTTGCAAGAACCATATCAAAAAAACCAAAGAGCCTGAATGGTCACTGGAGACATTTTTCCAGGACTCTTTTTCCTCTATTCTCCTTGGCTCCTGGTGGCTTAGACTCTTTTAACTTTGTACTTGAGTCCTGTTAACTTCTGAATGAGTAACTTGAGATCTTCCTGAAAGAATAGACTCAAAACCCATGTTGTACCTTCCCTAATGAACACCTGAGGATTCACAAAGTCATAAGCCAACTTTCTTTCCAGAATGACACCGTAGGCTCCTACTACACCAGGGAAGATGACAGACACTGTGCCTGGCTTTCTGAGCAAGATTTAGGTCATTTTATGAGGGCCTATTGGATCCACCACTATAATCCAAAACACTGAATATACTAGCAGCTTTGGAAATTTGGGTGTGAAATTGGGTACACGGAGGAAAAAGTTTCAACTTGGCAAATCTGAAGCACCTACCAAATTAGGGGCAATATTACTGACTCTTTAAAGGCAAACAGTTCCAGGCCAGAGGGCCAAGCCTGGGCTTGTAATGAAGGTTCTATGCTATTGAAAAAATAAAATAAAATAAAATAAAATAATAAAGGCAAACAGTTCCTCCACTGACTCCACCTCATCTGTGCTTCCTGGTTTAGTGGGTTAAGAGGGTGCAAACACTTCAACCTCACAGTCAAAGCAAAAGCCCACACTCAAAGAGATTCTTTGGAGAAAACCTGAGAACTCATCAACTGGTGATAAAGAAGGTGAGCCTGGCTGAGAAGTGGTCCTGAGGGGCAGCGCTGTGAGGGCAGTAGGTTCATAGACTGTGGAGGGCATGGGTTCTGATCCCAGGAACGACCAGGGTCTATGATAGTAGCACAGTAGAGAGTTGGGGAGAGGATACGTGTTTTCAGAGGGCAGTGGGAGAGGGTAGAGAGGGGAATCAACAATGTTACACATACATTTTGAACAGGACACATTTGTGCTGATTGGTGCACCTTCATGCAATGGCTGCTCTGATGAACACCGAGAGCTGCCTGACAAACCTTCCTTTTCCCTGGATAGGAAATGAAGCTCCAAGGCAATTTAGAGACAACCCTATCTCATTCCCTCTTTTCACCGAAAAAGAAGCAGGATCCCAGGGAGTGACTCCAGGTGTTTTCATCATTAAGGGCAGAGGAAATATGGATTGCAGTTTGCTAAATCTTTTCCATCATTTTGTAGAGAGAAGCTATGACCCCAATAGTCTGACATGTGAAGTGAGGGGGTTGTGTCATTGGAAGACGGTTGACTATTCTGGAGGAACAATTTATGTGAAACCCTCCTAGTAATTTCCTCAGTTACAAGGTTTCCTGCCGTTCTCCATTATGGAAGGACTGTATAATCCCTTCCCTGATCTCATTGATCTAGTCTGATTCGATGGGATTTTATAATCCTGGGTCTGAGAAGAAACTAAGAAAAGACTGTTGTGTGCGGTGGTCAGGAGGAAAGTGGTAGTCAGACAGACTTTGAGTTGGATCCCTTCTCTGCCTAATACCCGTTGGCACTGTGACCACGGGCAAATATCTCAGTATTTTTGAGTCACATCAATGTTCTTATTTTAAAAGTTAGAAAAATAAAATTAGCATTACAGACTACTTTTAGGGAGTAAATAAGGTTAAGTACAAAGCATTTATCAAGGTGCTTCCTATCAGTGTGGCTATTTTTAGGTCAATGTTGAGAAAAACTAGGCTGAATGAAATTAAAAAGCAAAATTTATATATTCATTGTTACATCTGTGAACAGGAGGGCGGAGACCAAAGTGGTGTCAGCAAGCAAGAGTAAGGTGGCTGGGTATTTATATGTCTCTTATATGTGTCAAGGTGAACAATTAAGCCGGATTTCTGTCCAGCTGGTTGTGGGGAGTGGGGTTTGAACTACTCTTCTTGGTTGCATAACTATCTCTTGTAACACTTTATAGGAAAATCTCTGAGAGGGCAGGTGTTCCAAGTGGGGCACAAGAGAAAAATACTGAGTGCAGGGGAAACTTATCACAGGGGATAGATACAGAATATGCCTAATAGTCCAGTTTTTTTCTCCTTCTGTGAGCTGGGGTTCATGAGGGAGGCCGATCTCAGACTTCTGTACCTTCTTCATACTTAGGTGGGGTACAGATATGTTCCTAATTAGTCAGTAATTGAGGGAGGGCTGGTATCTATTGTAGGTCTGGAATAACATCATTTCCCCTATGGATCTATTAGTGACTGCATGAATGTGGTTTTGGAGGAAGAAGGAAAGGGCTCTTAGGATACACAGGCCAAAGATGTGTGCCAGGAAGAGCATTGGCTGGAAGTGTGTCGAGGATGGGGTTGGGGGAGGGTTGTCTCCAACTAGAAGTAGAAGCCAGTAGAAGCCAGTAGTAGAAGTCCAGTTGAGATTCTGTAGCCAGGTGCCCCAGGATTCCAAATGCTGTTGTCAGACTTTTGAGACCCTATCTACTTATATCTTGGCCCCATGTCTTACTGTGCTAGACTGGTTGGCATAAAAATAGCATTCTTCCTCTAGGAATAGGCATAGCCCCCCTTTCTCAGGTGTGAGGAGGTTGAGTCCTCTGATTTTGGAGGTTAAATGCTTCCAATGAATCTATCTTGTCCTGGACCGAGACAATATTTCAGGAAATTTCCTCTAGGCTATCTGCAAGATCTTTGGATAGGCTCTGATAGTAAGAAAGGGAGGTTGCCAGTCCCCTGGTGCCTAGGCCTGTAGCTATTCCTAGGCTGGCTAGGAGAGGAAGGAGGGCAATGTCTTTCGTGGTCCGTGTATAAGCGGTGAGAGGAACCTCAAAGGACTGAGTATTAGGGGCAATGTCTATTTCCAGGGCAAGATAGATTAGGGTACAGGTCCCAGTTCAGGCTACTAGGAGATAGAGATAGGTACTGGTGCCACAAAGAAAGAAGATTTCCTGATTTTCTATTTTCAATGGTGAAGAAGTGAGTGAGCTTGTTTTCATTTTCCCAAACAGAAAGAGTTCCAGCTAAGGTTGCTCCCATAAGGGGCTGAAAAGGACCTTTGGTATTGACCTGTATAGTCCCAATAACGATGTTCTAAATATATATCTCCTTTCAGTCTTTATCCAAAACATAGAATGTGGGAGGGGAGTTGGTGGCAGTTTAATTATAATTGAGAATTGCAACTTTGCCATGGGAAATAGCTAGTGCGGGAAAGGGTTTGTTCTAAACAGAACTTGGAGGTATTGGTCATTGGAAGGGTCACTGAGATGGTGAGCCAGACTGAGAATCTAATGGGTTTTAAAAAGGGGGAATAGCTAGGCCAGCTGAAGGAAGCTGGAGGTTGAGAGTGAAGCTGCATAGGCATTGATCAAGATGTTCTAAACCTTTCCTGCAGGAAGTGTTCTATTGATGTAAAGAGGTGCCTGTTGGTTGTTAGTGGTCCTAAGAGGGGGCTTAGTTGGATGAATGTTTGGGTTATGTTGTTTAAGTATTACTAGAGCAAATGAACGGCTCTGCCTGTGAGTGTTCCACTTATCATTTCTGTAATTTGGAAGTTATAAAGTTAATCGAGGCACATGAGTTGGAATGGGGGCCATCAATGTATCTTTTAATGGAAGGATAGACTGGAGTTGGCCCATGTGTCTAAGGAGGTTGGGATGCTCTGTAGCTGGTTGATGAAAGGTTAAGAAAGAGCCAGCAGTCTCCAATGAGAATGGTATTGGTGGTTGAGGAAGATATAAACAAGTGGAAATTACATAAATTTTTCCTAAATTTTTAGTAGCCAAACAGTGATTGTAACACATATCCTTAACTTATCAAAGCCTAAAAGTTATCTACATTTTTATCTTCCTCTTATACAACAAATTAAGTATTAAGGGCATTGAACATTTTAATTTTATTCCCACCCTCCACCCAATTACATATTATTGTGTATTTTACCTTATTTTTTTCTTTTTTTATATTTTAGAGATTGTTTCTATTATTTTGTACTGTTTATACTCATTTAGATTCAATCTTTTTTTTAAACCTCTGATTTACTATCTAGGACTACTTTCCACTTGTCTCAAATACATTTTTTAGAAATTTCTTTAAAGAGATTGTGCTGGTGGCAGGAACTCTCATCTTTGTTTTCTGCCATGTACTAGTTTTACGCTCATTTCTGTCAGCTATTTTCCCTGAGTATAGAGTTTTCAGTTTACTACTAGTTTCTCTCAACACATTGCAAATTTGCTTGCCCTATTCTCTGGCTTCCTTTGTTACTAATAAAAAAAAAACATCTCCTCCTCGAATGTTATGTTTGTTTTTTTGGATGCTATTAAGATCTTTTCTTTGCTTTGATGCCCTACAGTTTCACTCTTATGTGTTAAAGTATGAATTTCTTCTTAATTATCTTCTTTGGGATTTCTTAGATATTTTTGAAATTCAATGTTTCAGAAAAACAACTAATCATTACTCCTTTAAATATTTTCTCTATGATCTTCTCTTTTATGTTTATTCCACAAGTATCTTTTGCCTGTTTAAATTGCATTCTGGCCCTTTTTTTCAAATCTGTCCTCTACTCACCGGAATACAATGACCACCATAAACTGATGAGAAAAAAAAAATAGATACAAAGACAAGGGAAGTGTGGAACAGATTGTCAAATTTCAGTGGGAAGGCAAGGTGGGGGAAGGGGGTTAAGAGATCAACCAAAGGACTTGTATCCATGCATTTAAGCATAACCAGACACTAGTGAGGTAAGGGCATGTGTTGGGGCATGGGGGTGTCCAGCAGGATGTCAGTGCAGGAAAAAGGAGACATATGTAACCCTTTAGAATGAAGAGGTAATATGCAAATTGACCCCCACACCATCACAATATGGACACCCTCATGTTGTCACAAGATAGCCACCCTCATGTTGTCACAAGTGGCTGGCAGAGGAGGGTAGTTGGTGGGACAAGACCTGCAGGGGAGGGCAATTAAGGGAGACCAGGCCTGCAGGGGAGGGCAGTTGGGGCATATTAGGCTTGCAGTGGAGGGCAGTTTGGGGTGACCAGGCCAGCAGGGGAGGGCACCTGGGGACAACCAGGCCTGCAGGGAAGGACAGTTAGGGATGACCAGACTGGCAGGGGAGGAGAGTTAGAGGCAACCAGGCCTGCAGGGGAGGGCAGTTGTGGTTGACCTGAGGAGATAGAGCAGGAGAGGCTCTTATGCCAGAATGCAGACATTTTCCTTAAAGATGCCCTAATCTTTACAGAGGACCCCTCTTCAAGTGTGGGGCTCTGAACTGGGGAGAAGAGAACTTCTCTAGCATATCTTTTTTGGGGCACAATTTAACCCACAACAGTATAGATGTACCAGAATTTGTTTATTTGATCATAGAATCAGCTGTTCATATTTACATCTTCAACTCATTCCTTCTGTCAGCCCAGGTGTTCCATTGCAATGTAGCTGAAATTTCTGGAGCCCAATCTACTGGGTGATTCAGTCAACACCTGTGGTCACCTCAGCTCCAGAGAGATCATGTTGACTGTGGAAGATATGCCCTAGGTCATTCTTAATCCCTGTCTGCCTTGCATATACAGGTTGAAACATCTTGTCAATAATGCTCACACTCCCAAGTATGGGAGGAAATTCTGAGAAATGGACTAACATTAATGGTAGACCACAGACTTTCTGGGGACTGTGGTGTGATGGGTGTGAAAATTGTCCTCTGGTCTCTTTATCATTTAATTTCCGGTAAAGTGGTATTGATATTTTTATATGCATGAGAAGGTAAGACATGGGTTGTAAAAGGTGTCAAATTGTGAAGAAAACAGGAAATGTTTACAACACCGGAAATTATTGAAAACAAAATTTCAAAGCCTTTGAGGTTTTGAGCTTCAAGGGGTGCAGAAAGAAATAACCCTGGTGGAGTAGCTCATTTGGTTAGAGTGACATTTTTCTACCCAAGGTTGCGGGTTCAATCTCAGGTCAGGGCACATATGGAAGCCACTAATGAATGCATAAATAAGTGGAACAGCAAACTGGTTCCTCTCTCACTCTAAAAAAAAATCAATACATTAAAAAATAGGTGCAGAAATATAGAGGAACTGACAAAATCATATTTTTAAAAAGCACCAACAGAAAGTAGTGTGGCAATTTTGGGTCCATTTTACAATCAGTCTACCACAACTGAATCTCGTTGTATTCAATTGTACCTAAATGGCTGAAATTTTCCAGCTTTATTAAATTTTAATTTATATGAAATGAAATGCATTACTTTCTTTAGTAGATTCAATAATCAATGTTGTGAACACATTTCCCACAAATCTTGGAATTTCCAATTAGTTTACATATCTGTACTAATAAAAGTGTAGTATGCTAATTAGACTGGGAGACCTTGTGGATGTCCTTCCAGACAAAACCATGGTGGTGGGGCTGAGGCAGAGGCAGTTAGGGCTGATCAGGCCAGGAGGGGAGGGCAGTTAGGGGCAATCAGGCTTGCAGGAGGGGCAGTTGGGGCAAGTGGGCCAGCAGGGGACGGTATTGGGGGAAAGTGGCTGGTGGGGGAAGCAGTTAGGGGCAATCAGGCCAGCAGGGGTAAGCAGGATGGCAGGCAAAGTGGTTAGGCGTGACCAGGCAGGCAGGCAGGTGAACAGTTAGGAGCCAGCAGTCCAGGATTGTGAGAGAGCCTAAACCGGCAGTCTGACATCCCCCAAGGGGTCCCAGATTGAAGAGGCTACAGGCCAGGCTGAGGGACACCACCACCCCATCCCTCATTCATGAATTTTGTGTGCCAGGCCACTAGTGTGTATATATTTTGACATGTATATTCATTTTATACTAGAGGCTCGTTGCATGAAGAGATTCGTGCAATAGGCATTCCTTCCCTTGGCTTACAGCACAGGTTTTCCTCTGGCACCTGGGACCCAGGCCTTCACTCTGGCTAGAGTCTGCCACCTTTGCTGCAGACTCTGGCCAGAATCTGCCTTCTTCATTTTTGCTGCAGACTCCAGCTGGACTCTGCCATCTTCTCTGCAGATTCAGGCTGGACTCTGCCATCTTCTCTGCAGATTTAGGCTAGAATCTGCCATCTTTGTCTTTGCTGCAAATTCCGGCTGGAGTCTGCCATCTTCCTCTTTGCTGTGGCCAGAGTGCTGCTCCTGTAGATCCCTTTACCCACCCCCTACTGCCCTCCCTCTCATAGCAGGACAACTCCTCACCTAGAGCAGCTGGGAGGCCACCATATTTCTCCTTCTAATTTGCATATTCCCTCCTGATTGGCTGGTGGGCATAGTGGAGTGATGGTTAATTTGCATGTTTATCTATTATTAGTATATATATATTTATTTTTATTTTAATTTTTACTGTTTGATTGCTTTCAATCATTTCTCCCACCATTGCCTCTACCAGTACATTATCTGGATCTATGAGCTTGTTTGTGTTGTTGTTTTTGTTAATCTTCACCTGAATATATTCCTCCATTGATTTTTAGAGAGAATGGAAAGTAGACGAGAGACACAAATAGACAAACATAGTTGCGAGAGAGATACATCGATTGGTTGCCTCTCGCACACTCTCCAGCCAGGGCCAATCATAGAGCATGTGCCTGCTAGATATCTGTATGTCTTCACTGGAAAAATGTCTATTTAGATTTTCTCCCTACTTTTCAAATCAAATTGTTTCTTTTTGCATTTGAGTTGCATGAGTGCTTTACAGCATGGATATTGTAAATATGTTCTTCCATTCGGTGTGGTGCCTTTTCATTTTGCTGATGGCTTCCTTTGCTGTGCAGAAGCTCTTTACTCTGTTGTAGTCCCACTTGTTTATTTTTGCTTTTGCTTTTGGTGTCAGATTCAAAAAATCATCACCAAGATCTGAGTCAAAGAGTTTACCACCTATGTTTTTGTCTAGGAGTTTCCTGGGTAGGTGTATATTTTTCAGGCCTTAATTCATTTTGCCTTAAATTTTGTGTCTGGTGTAAAACAGTGGTCAACTTGTATTATTTTGCATGTGACTGTCCTGTTCTCCCAACATCTGTTATTGAAGAGACTGTTGTTTTTCAATTGTATATTCTTGGCTTCTTTGTGTTAATTTAATTGCCCATATATGACTAGGTTTATTTCTGGGCTATTTTTTATTTTTTTAAAAATATATTTAATTGATTTTTTTTACAGAGAGGAAGGGAGAGGGATAGAAAGTCAGAAACATTGATGAGGAGAAACATCGATCAGCTGCCTCTCGCATGCCCCCTACTGGGGATGTGCCCACAGTCAAGGTACATGCCCTTGACCAGAATCGAACCCAGGACCCTTCAGTCCGCAGGCTGATGCTCTATCCACTGAGCCAAACCGGTTTCGGCTATTTCTGGGCTATTTTGTTTTTATGATGTAGGTATCTGTTTGTATGCCATTGCCACACTGTTTTAAATATTATAGTTTTGTAATTAAGTTTAAAATTAGGTGGCATGATGCCTCCAGCTTTGTTCTTTCACAAAATTGCTTTGGTAACTCAAGGTCTTTTGTGTTTTCATACAAGTGTGAGGATTATTTGTTCTATTTCTGAGAAAAATTATTTCTGTCACTATAGTTTTGTCTTTCCTATAATTTCATATTATTGTAATGTAGAAGAAGCAATAATTTGTACTCAATGCGTTTCACTTAGCATTTCTGTTAAGATTCATCTATGCTGTGGCATGTATATACTTATGTTTTCTTTCATTGTTGCCTATAATTTCATAGTATGTGTATTGGTATCCTAGGCCTGTGTAGCATACTACCACAAATTGGGTGACTTAAAACAACAGAAACTTTCTCACAGTTCTGGAGGTTAGAAGTCTGAAGTCAAGGTCTCTTCCAGGCCATGCCATCACTGTGGGCTCTGGGAGATAATCTGTTCTTAGCTTCTTTCTTATTTTTAAGGTTTTGGTGTTGCCAGTAATCCTTGGTGCTCACCAACTTTGAATTCATCACTTATATCTCTGCCTCCACTGTCCTTCTTGTGAGAACACCAATCATATTAGATTAAGGGACCACTCAGCTCCAGTATGACACCATCTGAACGAATTATATCTCCAAAAGACCTCTTTTCAACTAATAACACATTCTGAGGTTTCAGGTTTAAAAACTCTAAGAACTATTTTTCAGAGGCACAATCTAACCCACAACAGTATGGTTATACCAGAATTTGTTTATCAATTCACCAACTGAAGGACATTTGGGCGCTTCCAGTGTGAGCTACTATGAATACAAGCTATGTTTTTTTTCAAGTTAAGAAAATTCCAAGAAGAGGGATAGCTGGTTTGCATGCTTAATTTTATGAGATACTGTCTGTCCCCCCACCTCCCAAATGTCATAGCTTTTTCTTTTTCTTCTTTTAAAAGTCTTTATTATTAAAGGTATTACAGATGTTCCACTTTTTCCCCCATTGGTCTGCTTCTGCCCGGTTCCCACCGTACCCCTGGTCTTCACCACTCTTTTGTCTGTGTCCATAGGTAATACATATATGCATATAAGATCTGTGGTCAATCTCTTTCCGCCCACCTCCTCCCTTCCCTCTGAGATTCCTTAGTCTGTTCCATATTTCCATACCTCTGATTCTATTTTATTCATTAGTTTATTTTGTTTATTAGATTTCTTATTCATTTATTTTGATTCATAGATTCAATTGTTAATAGATATGTATTCACTGACATTCTCATTAAGATCCTTGAAAGTGTCACTAATGCTCTTTGATGCTCTCTTGGAATCTCTTCAAGCTCTCATAATGATCCTTGAGTAACCTTAGTTGTTTGCTTGCTTCCATCTCTTTCATTTGTGACATGTTTCTTTGTCTCCACATTTTGGCTGCTTCCCTGTGTTTATTTATATGTATTGTGTAGAGCTGCTATGTCTCTTGGAATTGGTAGAGTGGCCTTGTGTTGCAGATGTCTTGTAGGGCCCAGTGGCTAAACCTCCCCAGTTACCTGAGCTGGGCACTCTAGGTGTACACCTGCGTGAGCTGTGTGCACAGTCTTGTAGTTGGACCTTTATTGTAACTAGAAGGAATTGACCTCCACTCCACTGGCTGTGAGGACCAGCTTTGACTACAGTGGATGAGAAGCTGTGCAGGAGATACCCCTATGGAACGGAATTTGCATCATTGGGGTTTTGATGCTCACTGATTCTGCTACTTGAATGTATTGTTTGTGGATGTGCAGAGTTGTAATCTGGTATGGTTTGAAGCTGTCCACCAGGTGCACTGGCTATGGGGCCACCCAACAGGAACTGCAAAGAAGTCTGTAGATGGCTGCTATCTGTATTAGACTTGTGAAGTGCTCAGGCAAGGCCCAGTTGTGAAGTAAGTCAGGCTGGTGCTACTGCTGATTCTTAGGTCTTTTATTGAAGCTTTGGGGCATGCTGATAGCAGTTGATGCCTGTTTCAGAGATTTTAACAAAGTCTGAAGCCTGAGGGATAGAGTCTGAGTAAGTTTGTGCACTGGCCCTCTAAGAGCAACACCTGGGTCTCTAGCAGCCCCATATCACTCAGCCACAATCCTCGCTGGTTTTTACAGCCTGAAGTTTGGGGACTTGTCTTCCCAGTCCTGGATTCTTGGGCTGAGGGTCTAATTTAGGACCAGGACCTACTAATGTTGGCCATTCTGGCAGGTGTGAGGTGACAGCTCATTACCAGTTTAATTTGCATGTTTCTGATAATGAGTTACTGCTGAGCATTTTTACATCTGTTTCTTGGTCATCTGTAAGTTCTCTTTGGATAAGTATCTAGTCAGGTCCTCTGTCCATTTTTTAATGGGGTTCTTTGTCTTCCTTTTGCTGAGTTATATGAGTACTTTATATGTTTTGGAAATTAATCCCTTATCAGATATATTGTCCTCTTATAATATGGGTTCACTTTTCATTTTGATAATGTAAAGAGAATAGGTATTTAAAATGTAATAGCATGTTTTTATGATTTTAATCATTGAATAAGGAGAGGATAATCTCTTTCACAGATGTATGCTGGACAGAATATCAGAAAGATTTTTTATATATATATTTTATTGATTTTTCACAAAGAGGAAGGGAGAGGGATAGAAAGTCAGAAACATCGATGGGAGAGAAACATCGATCAGCTGCCTCTTGCACACCTCCTACTGGGGATGTGCCCACAGCCAAGGTACATGCCCTTGACAAGAATCGAACCTGGGACCCTTCAGTCCACAGGCCGACACTCTATCCACTGAGCCAAACTGGTTCGGCTCAGAAAGATTTTTGATTGATTTATTGGCTTAACAAATATTCATTGAGAACCACTCTCTGTCCAGAATTATGCTTGTCCCAGGTAATAAGAGAAATGCAAGACACAGATGATCCTGTTATCAGCACAAAGCTCAGAACCTAAAGGGGCATAGTAAAAAACAGATAAGCAGCTTCCTACTGTGGTATGTGTTCTGTTGGAACCCATAGGAATGTGATCAGAGGAAATAGCAAGTGGACCTCAGCACAGCTGCATATATATATATATATATTTGTAATGGTGCTCGGGGAAGAGGCATTGGAGGAAATAAAAAATAAAGTTTAGTTTTAAAACAGCACTTTATTATAGTGGAGAAAAGGGATTTAAGAAGGAATGATTGGCTAGGAGTCTTTAAGCATGGCTTAGCATGAAGGTGGGGAGAATGGATAATTTTGCATGTTTTGGAGGTAGAATCTATAGGATTTCATGGTAGACTGATGAGCAAGGGAGGAAAGAAGAGATGCAAACTGACCCCAAGATTCTGTATGAGCCACTGGCTGAACGGTTTTGGCATCTACCAAAATGGGGGCAAAATCATTTACATGTTCTGGAGTTTGGGGCTGGGAGATGGGCAAGGGCTCCATTTTTGTCACGTTCTGTTTGAGAAGCCCATGAACTTGCCCAATGGGGAGGCTGAATGGGATATAAAAGTTCTAAATTCTGAGGAGGTTCTTGGTTATGAGGACATACAGATGGCATTCAAAGCATTAACTTACTGAATGGATGGGGAAGGATGCCCAGAACCAGAGCTGAGGAAGCAGTTGAAATATGTTTGTGTAGAGAAGAAGCAACAAGTCAAATGAAACTGACAATGGGGAGGTGAGAAGTGTTGGGAAATAGGAAGGTGACTTCATGAAACAAGTTTATGGAAAAACAAAACAAAATTATTACCTGCATGAGGTTTTGGTTTTCAGTTACTATCCATTTCCCTAAAATGAGTTCTGTTTCTTATCTACAGAAATTTAAACTACGATGGCAGCTCAATTGAACATGACTCCTTCCAACTTCAGTGAACCCAGGACCGGCCATGGTGAGAGGGTGCATGGCTTCCCCAAGCCAGATGGGATGGAGGGAACCTGGCAGTGGTTTCTCCTGTTTTCTCTGCCAGTCCTCATATGAGCAAGAACAAAATATCTCCAACCTCATTTCTTATTTTCTTTTAATTGACTCAGCTTTTCATATGAACCTCTGAACTGTCTCTTAATGACACAGCATAACATCTAGGAGAAAGAGAGGTTAACATATCGTGATTGATCCCAGGCTAAAGAGGTTTCTTATTTTCTACTTTCAACAACGTGGTAGCACCAGAAGAACCAGTTATAGTCTCTCTGATTGTTTCTCTGCCACTCTCTTCATCCTGAGAGAAGACTGGGAAGGAGGAATATTAGAGGAATTGACTCGTTCAGGTTCTAATTTCCCTGGTACTAGAGGCATGTTTTGGAGGTAGAATCCATGTGTAAGTAGAAACCAACAAATTAAACAGACTGGCTCACTCAGTTTCTCACACAACCCTCCCTTTACTTCCCTATCTATAGAAATCAACTATATCCGTTGAACTTTTGCTGGTTTGGTACCATACCACAACACAACTGAGTACCCTAAAACCTCCACCATTTCTTTGGCAATCAATTTGGTAGACAGATGGGAAGTTTTTAGGTCTGGGCCAGATGGGCTTCTCTCAGCCAAACTTGCTCATGCACTGGTGCTAAGCTGGTGGCTCAGTTCACAATTGGTTAATCTCCCCCCCCCCCCCCAGATTAAAGTAATTGGGTGCCATTGATTAATAACCTTAAATAAGTTTCAGGTGTACAATTTTATAACCTATCATCTGTGTGTTGCATTGTCTCTTTCCATCACCATGCATTTCACCCCCTTTACCAGCTTCAGCCGCTTTCCACCCCTTCACTCCCTCGGGTAACCGTCATATTGCTGCCTGTGCCTATGAGTTTGTTTGTTTATTTGTATTGTTTGTTCCCTTGTTGCTTTCTATTTTATATCCCATATGCAAATGAAATGATATGGTTCTTGTGCTTTGTTCACCTGCCTTATTTTGCTTAGCATACTGGTAATACTTCCAAAATCCAACAACTGGATACTTTTGAATGGATAGTCCCATGGGCATGTCTTTTGGGCAGGCTAGGGCAGTGTCAGCAAACTCATTAGTCAACAGAATCAAATATTAATAATACAATGATTGAATTTTTTTTGAGAGCCAAATTTTTAAACATAAACTATATAGGTAGGTACATTGTTATTAACTTAATTAGGGTACTCCTAAGCTGGCATTTGCTAAAAACTCAAGGGGCCAAAGAGCCACATGTGGCTCGCAGTCCACAGTTTGCCTACCACTGGCCTTAGGTGATAGGCATGACTGGATCGTGTGTCCCTCATCATCAATCAGTTGCAGGGTTCTGAAGACCAAGAGATATCAAACCCCAGGGCATTAGCACTTTTGGAGTGTACTTGCATCAGGCAACAACTGCCCCATTATCCAGAGCAAGTCACAGATGCAAGGGGTGGAGAAACGGACTCAGCACCTTGTGGGAGGAGCTGCAGATCCACATGCTAAAGAGTAAAGAGGCATGTGTATAGGCCTGGGATTAATTCATGGACATTTCTGCGGTCTATCACACTGACTACTATATGCTATCAGCATTGGCAAGTTGTTGCAGTGTTGCAGCTGGCCTTTGGTGATTTTTCTTTTCACCTCCCATGATTTCCCTACTTCTCTCTGGATGACCAACTAATGCCCTCAGGCTATCTGTAGGTTGGAGTCTTTCAATGTTGTGCTAACTAAATAATCATCTGAAATCCCACCTACATTTTCTCTTCATCTTAGCATCTTGTAGCTACTGCTCTCAGCCTCTAGAAATTTACTTTTCCCATCTCAGAATTCTGGTGATCAAATGTGGGATACTCTGCCTTTCTTGGATTAGCAACAACTTCACCATAAAGTGTGTGGGAGATAGGGAATAACTACCAAGTTTTTGGAAGCCAGAGTTGGGGGTTCTGCCCAATCTCTCTTCTATTTGATTGAAAATTTTGAAAAATCATTCCAATGTACAGAACAGAAAAATAGGGCACAACAGAGCAATAGAGATCACTTAGGGGACGGGCTATGTCATGGATGGTGATGGGAGTTTAGGCTAGTATGATGGTCTTCAAAATGGAGAGAAGGGATTAGATTTGAGAACTTGCCAATGATCTGGAAGGTAAGGGAAAGAGAGGAATTTAGGGAGATTCCCAGCTTTGTCTAAGGAACTGGGTGAATGGTGATAATATCCCTAAAAAATAAAATGGAGTTTACAATCATGTCTGCAATAGTGTCAGTGTGGTGATGTATGCATCAACTCAAAGCAGAGACAGCTCACTTTAACACAGGTTTCCTCCTGCAAAAGTCAGTCTTATTCAAGGGCCGTGCTAACGGGGTCTTCTTTCAGGGAGAAACAGGATCTCAGATGTGCTTGTCAGTTGACTTCTATGGTTCTAGTCTGTGCTCAACCAATCCTGAAGACTTCAACTTTATAGACACATGGAAGAGATAAGCAGAGAATTACTGACTGGAAAGAGTTACATAGATGATTTGGTGTTTAACTTGAGACACAGTGATCTTTAAAATATCATTTAGATGATATGCTATGCTGTTTTGTTATTAACTTTAAGGTATCCTAGGAAGTAGACATGTCTAACCAAGTGAAACTAAAAAAGTATAACTCCACTAATGCTACTCTGTATGAGTTGTTATTACTATTATTTATGTATCAAGGGATTTTTGACTAACTCCAGAGAACTGTCACTACCTTCTTGATAGATGTCTTCTAAATATTAACTTAAGATAGGAAAACTTCATTAGATTTCTACGTTTAGATCATACATTAAAAGTAAGGTATTTTGTTCTTCTGTGGTTCAGAATTCCTGAAAGGATGTATGCATATATGAAATATGAAGGAACACATTGCCTTTCTGCTATGTACCCTTACTCCCTTTCAGGGTGTGATGGTATGTCTCACCCACCTACCTGGCTTCTTAATGGAAAGAACAAAAGTTCCATTTTGGATATAAATTGAGGGAAGAGGATCTTCCACTGTGATGTTCCAAAGTCAGATTTTGTGTTACTTCTTACCTTAGCTTATGAGGTACAGCTACCAGCAGTGGCTCAGAGTTCTCTCTTGAACCACTGTGCACCTTCATCCATGGGCCCTTAGCTACCAAAGGTCAGAGAGAGTGCCCCAAGGGACTCCTGAGAAGTTCCCAGCATTCTCCAAGTGCTTCAGGAGGGAGGTGAGGCCAATGGGTTCTATAGACCTCCTGTGATGGGAGAGAGGAATCACTGACAGGACATTAGTGAGCAATAGAGAAAAACCAGTGGGTGGGACCTTACATGGGAAAAGACAGGAAATCAGTCCTAATACTGTGGTTTTGTTTCCTGATGTCCCAGGGTTTGGAATCCAAGACCGCAAAGAATCACAACTGCGACTTGTCTTAGTGGGTAAGACTGGAGCAGGCAAAAGTGCCACAGGTAACAGCATCCTTGGAAAGAAAACATTTCATTCCAGCATTGCAGCAAAATCCATCACCAAGGTCTGTCAGAAAGGGAGCAGCATGTGGAATGGGAGAGAAATTGTAGTCGTGGATACGCCTGGCATTTTTGACACTGAGATACCGGATGCTGACATGCAAAGGGAGATTGCTAAATGCATCCTCCTGACCTCCCCCGGGCCTCACGCTGTGCTCCTGGTGGTCCCGCTGGGCAGGTACACAAAGGAAGAACAAAAGGCCGTGGAGAAGATGCTATCCATGTTCGGACCCAAAGCTAGGAGATACATGATTCTCTTATTCACCCGCAAAGATGACTTGGATGGCATGAAGTTCCAAGATTACTTAAAGGAAGATCCACAAGGCATTCAAGATCTGATAAAGCAGTTCAAGGATCGTCACTGTGAGTTCAACAATAAGGCAACAGGGGCTGAGCAGGAGGCTCAAAGGGCACAGCTGCTGGACCTGGTCCAGCGCATGGTGATGGAGAACAAGGGAGGATTCTACACTAATAAGAAGTACCAAAGGGCTGAGGTGGAGATTCAGAAAGAGATTCAAGTGATACAAAAACAAGTGAGAGAGGAGCTGGAGAGAGAGAAGAGGCAGTTAATACAGGAGTATGAAGAGAAAATCAGAAATCTGGAGAATAAACTGGAGCAAGAAAAGATAAAGGTAGAAATGCAGATGAAATTGGCAGAAAGGGAGAGTTACTGTGTTTTAAGGCAGCAAGATGCCAGAGATAAAGTGGAGAGTCAGCAAGATACTGAAATACTTGACATGATTTTGGTGGTATTGAAGATAGCAGCATCCTGTTTTTTCTCATTTTTATTTGATGATGATTAAGCTTTTTGAAAATCTGTTTGCTGCATATTTTCAAGTGTTCCTTCCCATATAACTCATTCCCCAAAGTCAAAGTTCTTTGTTTTGTTTCTCCAGTTCTCAGGACAGAGGTGCTTCTTATTGGCAATCGGTAGATATCTGTTTGATTTATTTAACAGGGATGAGACACAGTCTCAATTTGTAAAACTCCAAAGTAGAAAGTATGGATGCTCCCTAATTCAGGAGACAAAAAGACAATGATTCTCTAGATTCTTCCTAGATTGGCACATAATCTCTAACTGTGGCTTCTAATCCACATTTTTGCCTTTGGAATGGCAATGATCTTTTTACCCATGTGGTTAAAGAAATCAATAACTTGCATTAGGTAATCAATAGCTGGAGATGCTTATAGAATTCTTTCTAAATGAACATAAATTTGTTGAATTACATTCTTTTGGAATGACTGAAATAGTTCCTTATCATCTGTCCACTCAAGAAAGAAGAGTTGTCTGAAAAACAAATTTCTCAGAAATGAACTAAGAGAAATGCCAGAAAGAGTAAAAGACAGAGATTCAACAGCTGAGAGAACAATGTTCAGTATATTCAAATGTTTCTGTAGAAAGTCTTTGAGCAACCTCAAGATTACCACTTTTTGAATAACTAGTTCTCTCCTTTTCTTGTGAAATTAACTGTTGCCACTGCACCTTTATCACCCCACACCTTGATTAGTTACTGCTAGGTGGGTCAGCCCCATACTGCTTCCCCTTCCCATTTCAGTTGTTTGCTTATTGTTACTATAATAAAACGTTTCTATTCTCTCATGTTTGTGCACAAGTGGAATTTCTTTTATTTTGGGAAATACCAGTAATCCTATCTAATAAAAGAGTAATATGCAAATTGACCATCACTTCAAAATGCAAGATGGCTGCCCCATGTGGTCAAAGATGGATGCTCCCATGAGGACCTAAGATAGCCACCACAAGATGGTCAGCAGGGCAGAGTAGTTATGGGCGATCAGGTCAACAGGAAAAGGCAGTTGGGAGGGACCAGGCCTAAAAGGAAGGGCAGTTGGGGGTGATCAAGCCTGCAGGAGAGTGCAGTTAGGGGTGACCAGGCTGGCAGAGGAGGGGAGTTGGGGGCAATGGGGCCTGCAGGGAAGGGAAGTTGGGGGGGACCAGGCCTGCCGAAGAGGGAAGTTAGGGGTGACCAGGACTGTAGGAGATGACAGTTAGGGGTGACCAGCCAATCAGGGAAGGGCAATTAGGGGTGACCAGGCCTTCAGGGGAGGGCAGTTAGGGCAATCAGACTGGCAGGGGAGCAGTTACGCATCAGTCAGGTTGGCAAAGGAATGGTTAGGGAGTAATCAGGGTGACAGGCAGTAGTGGTTAGGGGCAATCAGGAAGGCAGGCAGGCGAGCTGTTGGGAACCAGCAGTCCTGGATTGTGAGAGGGATGTCCAACTGCTCATTTAGGGCCAATCTAACTGGGATCGGGTCTAAAGGGGCAGTCAGACATCCCTTGAGGGGTCCCAGATTGGAGAGGATGCAGGCTGCTGGGCTGAGGGATACCGCGCCACACACACACACACACACACACACACACACACACACACACACACATGAATTTCGTGCACCAGGCCTTTAGTATTTCTTATAAGAATGCAGAGATGAATTTCACTTTTTGGTAAAACTACAAGACAATTTTGGAGCTCAGCTTGATCTACCCCTAAGATCTCTCTCGTTTCTCCTGAAAGCTTTGTTAATGTAAAAAAATTTGAAATCTGTAAAGAATTTTTGTAAGTTTTTTTGAACCAAACTGTCCATAATTGCCAGGAAGCAGTATCTCAATGGGTTGAAATAGTGCTCCAGAGAATGGCAGACTTTCATCTATTTTTATACATTGCAATCAAAGGAGGAGACAGGTGGGTTACATGAAATCCATTGGTGATGGATTAGAGAGGTGAGAGAAAGCAAAGAGAAACCCCAGGGATTGGATAAAAAGTAAAATGATAGACACATACTTAGGTGGGTGCAGGATAGTCAACAGTCAACAATTAACATGATAACAATAACAATGAAGGACCCCAAGGGGTCTGGAACAAGGTAAGTTACAAGTTACTCAGACATTTCAAGGATATGTTATCATAGACACAAAAAGATAGATAGGCTCAGTTAAGGTAAAGTTTGACCTTGTCAGTGAGATACCAGCCTAGGACGTAACTACTCACCATAACTGCTTTTAGTTAAAATTTAATTTCAGACCATTTTTGTGGTTACTTTAGGTCTCTGAGTTTGCAAGACTGCCATGCAGGCCTTCCCTGAGTATGTCAGGTTAGCATGTGACCCCTTTCATCCACATATCCCCCTTCACTCATAAATAAATCCAATGGATAGATACATCGATGACCAACCTTTTGGTTGGATAATGGAGTCCCATGGTGCTAGGAAGGCTTATTCCCAGGATGTGTCAGTCTCAGCATGTCTTGCTGAACAGGGTGGACCACTGGGGAAGGGGCGAGATCATAACCTTAGATGGCACTTAAGGTTGAATTATTATTATTTTTTAAAAGTGGAGGTAAATGGGAGGTAGTCAGATCCTATATGTCCTTGTTAAAAAGTATTCTGAATTATTTCTAAGTTTTTTGAGTCATCATGATCCGAGTTGTTTTCCTGTTTGTCAAGTTTTGTTTTTCTGCACCTAGTATAACATTTACATACCAGGAACAAGAGTAAAAATAATAAAGCGGTAACACTGATTAGGAAAAGAAAATGTCTACTATTAGAGAAGGAAGAATCTGAAGGGGCTATTATTATCCAGAAGCTCCAATTTTTCTTTTTGGGGGGGGGGGGCAGTTAGCTTATTCCTATATTTAGGCAATATTCATTTAAAATATTCATCTAGATAAGATCCAAGATCCATATATAATTCTAGCAGGGAAATTATTAGTGAGGTGTTCTTGGAGAGGTTAGTCCAAGTTAAGTCCTTTATAGTAGCTACTAGAGGCCCATTGCACAAAGATTTGTGCAAGAATAGGCCTTCCTTCCCCTGGCTTCCCTCCTAGCTGCCACAGAACCTGCAAATCCTTGCTCCCGGCTGGAGTGCTGTTCCTGTAGCTTCCACTGCCCCCCGCTTTCCCTCTCTTAGTAGGCATCCTGCCCCACCAATCACTCCATGCCTTCATATGCAAATTAGCACTCCATCTTTGTTAGGTTAATTTCTGTACTCCTGATTGGCTGATGGGTGTTGCGGAGGTATGGTCAATTTGCACATTTCTCTTTTATTAGTGTAGACTAGAGGCCTGGTGCACAAAATTTGGGCACCAGGGCCGAACTGGTTTGGCTCAGTGGATAGAGCGTCGGCCTGCGGACTGAAAGGTCCCGGGTTCGATTCTGGTCAAAGGCATGTGCCTTGGCTGCGGGCACATCCCCATTTGGCAGTGTGCAAGAGGCAGCTGATGGATGTTTCTCTCCCATCGATGTTTCTGACTTTCTATCCCTCTCCCTTCCTCTCTGTGAAAAATCAATAAAATATATTTAAATAAAAACATTTGGGCACCAGAGAGTGGGTACCCACAGCCCAGTCTGTCCTTCTCACAGTCTGGGACCCTCAGGGGATGTCCTATTGACAGCTTAGGCCTGCTCCCTTCCAGCTGGTAATTCCCAATTGCCCTTGGGGGAGCAGGCCTAAGCCTCAGTCTTGCTGTGGATGCTCCAAGCAGGTACCCTGTGTGTGTGTGTGCGTGCGTGTGTGTGTGTGTGTTGGGGGCCTGCCCCCAGTCATGCCACAGAGGCTCATAGCTAGTGCCCCTGGGTATTGTTCTCTCAGGCTCAGGGCTACACCTGGCCCTTTGTCCTGTCCAGTTGTTGCATTATGGTGTCCTGGCCTAATTTGCCTGTTACCTCTATATGTTAAGACTAGAGGCTCAGTGCAGGAAATTTGTACATGTGGGGGGGTCTCCTCTCCCCTCAGCCCAGCCTGTGACCCCTTTCACAATCCGGGACCCCTTGGGGGATGTCTGATTGCCAGTTTAGGCCTGATCCCCAGAATTGAGCCTACACCAGCAGTTGGACATCCCTCTCACAATCCGGGACTGCTGGCTCCTAACTGCTCACCTGCCTGCCTGCCTGCCTGATTGCCCCTAACTGCCCCCTGATTATTTTTAATTTACCTCTGTGTGCTGGCTTGATCACCCCTAACTCCCTCCCTGCCAGCCTGGTCACCCCCAACTGCCCTCTCCTGCCAGCCTGGTTGCACCCAACTGCCTCTTCCCCCTTGGCATGGTCATCTTTTATTGTACCACCCACCAGCCTGGCCACTCCTTACTTACCCTCCTGTTGGCCTAGCTTCCCCCCATTTCCACCCTCTGCTGGCCTGGTCCCCTCCAACTACCCTCCCCTGGTTGCCCCCAAATGCCCCCTCCCCTCACTGTCCTGGTCACCCCAACTGCCCCATCTCTGGCCTGGTCAACTCCAACTGCCCGCCCCCACTGGCCTGGTTGTCTCCAACTGACCCCCCCAACACCAGCTTGGTCATCCCAAACTGCCCCATCTCTGGCCTGGTCACCCCAAACTGCCCCCATTGGCCTGGTTACCCCCAACTGCCCTCCTCTGATGATCTGGCCCCCTTACTGCTCCCCTTGCCAGCCTGGTCACCCCTAACTATGGCTCTCATCAGTCTGGTCACTTCCAAACCCCCCGCCCCCCACCAATCAGGTTGGCCCTCACTGATCCCCACCACAATGCTGGCCTGGTTGCCCTCACTGCCCCTCTGCTGGTCAGGTTGCCCCTTACTAGCCCCCCTGCTGGCCTGGTTGCCCCCAACTGGCCCTCTCCCCTCACTGGCCTGGTCACCCCCAACTGCCCCATCTCTGGCCTGGTCAACCCCAACTCCCCCCACCCCCACTGGCCTGGTTGTCCCCAACTGCCCCCCTCTGCAGATCTGGTCCCCTGTTACTGCCCTCCCTGCTGACCTGGTCACCCCTAACTTCCTCCCCCATCAGCCTCATCACCCTCAGCTGCCTCCTATCAGCCTGGTCGCCCTTTTCTGCCCCCCCCTGCTGGCCTAGTTGTCCCCAACTGCCCCCCTCTGCTGGCCTGGACCCACCCAACTATCCTCCCCTTTCAGCTGGTCACCCCCCAACTGCCCCACCCCCCCACCAGCCTGGTCACTGCTTACTGTCCTCCTAATTGCCTGGTTGCCCCCAACTGCTCCCCCCTCTGTTGGCATGGTCCTCCCTTAGTACCCCTCTGCCAGCCTGGTCATTCCCGCCTGCCTCTTGCTGTTCTGGTCATCTCCAACTGTCCCTCCTCCCCCCCCTCCCCACCCCCGCTGGCCTGGTTGTCTCCAACTGCCTTCCCCAACACCAGCTTGGTCATCCCAAACTGCCCCACCTCTGGCCTAGTCACCCCAAACTGCCCCCACAGGCCTGGTTACCCCTAACTACCCCCTTCTGATGACCTGGCCCCCCTTACTGCTCCCCTTGCCAGCTTGGTCATCCCTAACTGTGTCCCCCATCAGCCTGGTCACCTCCAACCCCTCCCTCCCCACCAATCAGGTTGACCCTCACTGATCCCCACCCCAATCCTGGCCTGGTTGCCCTCACTGCCCCTCTGCTGGTCTGGTCCCCCCTTAGTGTCCCCCCCTTCTGACCTGGCTACCCCCAACTGGCTCCCCGCTGTCCTGGTCACCCACAACTAGCCCTCCTGCTGGCCTGGTTGTCCCCAACTGCCCTTTCCACAGGCCTGGTCAACCCCAACTGCCCTCTCTGTGATCTAGTCCCCCCTTACTACCCCCCTGACACCCTAGTCGCACTTAACTGCCCCCACCCCCCCATTGACCTGGTTAATCCTAACTGCCCCTCCACCAGCCTGGTTGCCTCTCACTGTCTACCCTGCTGGCCAGGTCGCCCTTTCCCCCCCTGCTGGCCTGGTTGAGCCCAACTGCTCCCCTCTGCTAGCCTGGTCACACTTTCTGCCACATCTGCTGGCCTGGTTGCTCCCAACTGCCATCCCCTGTCAGCCTGGTGACCCCTCATGACCCCTTCTGCCAGCCTGGTCACCCCAACTGCCCCCTCTGCTGGCCTGGTGGCCCCATGCAGCCTGCTGTTCAGTCATTACTGTGAGGGCATCCTGACCAATTTGGTATTATCCTTTTATTGTATAGATACCAAAGCTTATATTGATAGTAGAAGACCACCAGTGTGAATCCAACAAAATATTAACTTCATTATCATAGCTGATAATCAGAATATCACTGTGTAGTACGTGGGAAAGATTAGCAGGTACCCAAGTTACATTTTTTTCATATCTAATAGGGAAAGGGGTCTAGTGAGACTGATATTGTTTCCACTGGAAAATCATAAGGAGGAAAATAGCAATATAAAAATCATTTTATATACATTTAATTAATAACAATTAGATTATATAAGATCAAGGTTTGAGCAGCATCTATTTGTGAGCATACAGGCCTTGATGAAGTCTTGGGATGGCTGTATACCTCCTCCATAGTTGGCAGCTTCTAATTTTTGAGATAAAGGCTAGGGTTAGAGACAGGGGCAAATGTCCATTTGTGGTTAAGTACCTGATAAGGTAAGGTTCCTTTAACAGTGTTGGAGTCTTTCATTGATGTACTTCCCTGTAGACAAAAATCTCCACATTGCTGTAGTCTTTGAATCTTTGTCTCCTGGCACTGTGAAATGAATGTTATTAATTTGTTAGTTTCTGCAATGCAGAATGTCTGCTTTTTAGTTTTCCTTATATTTGGGAAACAAAATATTAAAAATTCAACAATATTTTAAACAGAGTCATAAGAATATATTATTTTCAATTCATTTAATCCAAGAGTTAGTTTTGTTTATTCTGATTATTTCTCAGTAGCTTTTTCAAATTCAATTATTTTTTGAAGTTCTATAAATCTTCATCCAGTTCAAAGATATGACCTGCTTAGAAGTCTACAAGTTAGAGTAGGTCAGAGTTCTCTTTATGAATTCTTCTAAAGACACTAGAGGCCCAGTGCATGGAATTTGTGAACATTAAAAGGGCATTAATTAGAGGAAATAACTTAATATAGCTATTTGCCCTTTCTCTATAATGGAAGTGTCAGAGATGAAAGAAAATTAATAAAATGTATATGAAAACCTTCCTCTTGTCAGAGTCTGGGGCTCACCATGGGACCCAGAGTCAAGTCCCCGCCCATACACATGCACCTCAAAATCATGTGAGACCCAGACCTGGCTGCCCTCCCCCATTAGGCTAATCCAGACCCGGCCAGTCCCACCCTTGTCAAGACCTGCTGGGCAGGGGATGTAGCCTTAGGTCCCCTGGCTCAGCACCAGGACAGGGTCGTGGCCTGAGGTCCCCCAGCCCAGAATGGGGTTCTTGAGGTCCTCTGTCAAGCCCTGCCGGGTGAGTGACACAATCTGAGATCCCCTGTCAAGCCCTGCTAGGTGAGGGACATAGCCTGAGCTCCCCTGTCAAACCCCACTGAGTTCCCCCGACCCAGCACTTGGGGTGCACCTAGAGGTCTCCCATCAAGCCCCTCTAGCTGGGGAGCACAGTCTGAGGTCTCCTGTTAAGACCCGCTAGGCGGGGGGTGGGGAGTGGGGGGCGGGGAGGGGAGTGCAGCCTCAGGTCCCCTGGCCTGGTGATGGGGCGAGGAGTGCAGCCTGAGGTCCTCTGACCTGGCACTGGGGCAAGACAAGCAGCCTGAGGCCCCATAGCCCAGCACCAGGATGGAAAGTGCACCTTGAGGTCTCCCATCAAGCCCTGCCAGGCAGGGGGCATGGCCTCAGGTCCTCTGGCCTGATGCCAAGCTGGGAGGCATGGCCTGAAGTACCCTGTCAAGCCCTATGGGTGCAGAGGAGGGCATGGACTCAGGTCCCTGCTGATTGCTCATTAAGGCTCCTTATAGGAACTTGGTTTCAGCTGTGGGTGCAGCCATCTTTGTGACAGAGTGATGTCAATTAGCATATTCCCTCTTCATTAGATAGGATACTATACCTGCAAATACATCAGCATAAAACAACAGTTGTCCATGAATGACAAAATTAAAAGTGGCATGGTTATAGATTTTATTATAATAAAAAAACTTTTGATAAAAAAATTTGCTTTTCTATAAGATATAACATACCAAGATAACAATTTCTTGTAAATAATAATTCCTATAAAATGACATAGAGAACAACATAAAATTTGTATATATTTAGATTCAATATATAATTTCAGAAGATGAAAAATAATGTCAGATTTTAAAACATGGCACATTGCTTATTTCAAATGGTGTATTGAATATTGAAAATAATTTATAAACCCCTAATATGTGAAACACTAATTTCCAGAGTATCGCTGGCAGATGCAGAGAATTATCACGTCTGGCTTGTCTGGTGTCTGCCTGGACACACACTATTCCTGAAAGTTTCCTGTTTGAACTCGGCTCTGAATATTTGAAAGTTTCTTTACGAAGCCGACTGAAATTTCTATAATATTCATTTTAATAAAACATGTGTATATCAATAAAACACAGTTGTTAATTTTTACTTGATAAAGCTTTCCACATGATTTCAAGTATATTACATTAACTTAATTTAGTTCAAAAATATTCCCCCTGAGAATGAATCCTTGAGTTATTCCAGGGCCCATTAGAATGACTCAAAGTCATCTCTCAGTTAAAAATATTTTAACTTTGGAAAGATTGTTAAATATACTTAACCAAAATAATATATTGTAAACTCTTTGTAATCTAGGAAAAAAAAACATATACACACAGTGGCCAGATTATTATGATCTCTGAACGCATAATAATCTGGACACTCAGAGGCCCAATGTATGAATTCGTGCATGGGTGGGGTCCGGCCAGCCTGGCCAGGGGAGGGAACATGGGTGGTTGGGCAGCCTGCCTGCTGGTCAAACTCCTGGTCAAAGGGATAATTTGCATTTTAGCTTTTTGTTATATAGGATATACACTGAGTGGCCAGATTATTATGTGTTCAGCGATCATAATAATCTGGCCATTCAGTATATTTTATGGTAATAATTAAAATATATTAATCAAACTTAAACTGTTTTTTAATATTAAAAATTTGGTCCAGATTACAGAATTCTGCTTAATTTATAAGTATTTAATATTTTTAAAGTCAGGCCAATAAAATATTATATCCAAGTAATGCCATTCAGAGGCTGAAAATTTACCACCTGTAATACACAAACACATACCATACAAAGACCATACATATAAAAACTACTACATAAGTATAATTATAATTTTTTCAGAGAAAATGCAAGAATTATTTTTCTCAAAAATGAATTTCCAGGAGAACCAAGATGGCAGCATAGGTAAAACACCTATCTTGTCGCCATACACAGCAAGTTTAAAACTACAACTTAACGAAGGAACAAACACCATCCAGAATCACCGGAAAGCTGGCTGAGTGAAAATTCCACAAATAAAAGTGAAGATAAGACACTGTGATTCGGAGGAGCAGCTGAAGACAGCGTTGAAGATACGTGTGGAGAGAGGTTTGGAGCATGTGCACCAGCGGTTAGGGTGGGCGGCTGAAAACTGGCCAGTTTTCTTGAACAATCGAGACAAAGACATCCCACTGGACTGATTCTCCAGCTCTGGGTGAAGTCCAGGGAACCGACTATCATACAGGGTAAAAACTGGACAGTGGGAGGGCACGCCGAAGCTCGGGTGCTGCAGGGGTCTGCCAGCCTGTGGAAAAGGCGAGCTTGTGCAGAGTGCGCGTAAACTTGGGAACAGTGCAGCTGCCTGACCGCGCAGAGAGCATTCGTGCCTTGCTGTTTCATTCAGGAAACCAACAGACTGCATTGTCTCAGAGGTGCTGGCGGCCATTGCCCCCGGCACAGAGTCCCTGGGGCCGCATAGGGTGGGAATGATGCTGTCTGCTTGGCCTGGAGACTCTACCCATTCAACCTGAGCACAGCTGAACATCACAGACAATTGGCCTGGAGGTCAACCTCTCCAAGCCCTAACAACGATTAACCTGAGCTTAACTTCAGCAAGACTGTGCAACCCATATCCACCACAGGTAACTGGGGAGGCTGAGCCACTGTCCCTTGTTGGACCTCTACCAAACAAAGCTAATTGACCAACTCAGGGAAGCAGCCACCATGCAGAGATATGGAAAGAAATCAGATGTAAAAGAAATGGAGAAAAAAAAACGACTGGACATGGAATTCAAAACCACGGTTATAGGGCTTTTCAAGAGGCTCCTAGAAAAGGTCAAGACCTATAAGGAAATAAGCAAGACCTACAAGGAAATGAACGAGACCCTCAAGGATATGAATGAGACCTGCAAAGAAATAAACAAGACCAACGTGGAAATGAATGAGTCCTACAAGGAAATGAATGAGACCTACAAAGATATGAAGGAGACTTTCAAGGATATGAAAAAGGACCAACCAGAAATTAAGCATACACTGACTGAAATAAAAAATATTATACAAAGACCTAAAAGTACTCTAGAGCACCCCAAGAACCAAGTTAAAGATTTGAAATACAAAAAGGTAAATTCCACTCAGCTGAAAAAGCAAGAAACCAAAAGAATCCAGATAATTGAAGATAGTGTAAGGGGCCTCTGGGACAACCTCAAGCATACCAACATCCGAATTATAGGGGTGCCAGAAAAAGAGAGAGAACAAGACAATGAAAACCTATTTGAAGAAATAGTGACTGAAAACTTCCCACACCTGGTGAAAGAAATTGACTTAGGAGTCCAAGAAGCGCACCGAACCCCATTATATAGGAACCCTAAGAGGACCACACCAAGGCACATCATAATTAAAATGCCAAGAGCAAAAGACAAAGAGAGAATATTAAAAGCAGCAAGAGAAAAACAGTTAGTAACCTATAAGGGAACACCCATACGAGTGTCAGCGGATTTCTCAACAGAAACGATGCATGCCAACCCAGAGAGGCAAGAAGTATTCAAAGTTTTGAATAGCAAGAATCTACAACCAAGATTACTCTATGCAGCAAAGCTATCATTCAGAATTGAAGGTCAGACAAAGTGCTTCACAGATAAGAAAAAGCTAAAGGAGTTCATCACCACCAAACTAATATTATATGAAATGCTGAAAAATATTCTTTAAGAAGAGGAAGAAGAAAAAGATAAAAGTGTAAATTAAGAACAACAAATACACATCTATCAACAAATGAATCTAAAAATCAAGTGAATTAATAAGCTGATGAACAGGATAAACTGGTGAATGTATCAGAATCATAGACATAGAGAGGGAATGGACTGACAATTCTTGGGGAGAAAAGGGGTGTGGGAAGTGCAGCAAGAGACTGGACAAAAATCATGCAACTATGAGGGAGGACAGTGGGGGTGGGGGTGAGGGCGGAGGGTGGGATGGGTACCAGGTGGAGGCGAGCTATAGGGCGAAAAAAAAGGGAACAATGTAATTAATAAAATAAACAGTAAAGATTAAAAAAATAAAAAATAAAAAATCAATTTGCAACGAATATTAAAAAAAATAAATATATTACAATTTGAAAAAAAAGAATTTCCATACTTCATGCATTTTATTATCATAACCATATAACTTCTTCCAACTTAATTCTTAGAAGCCTCAAATTTTAGGTGGCAAGTTAAGTACTTAGCATTTCTCAGATTAGTAATCTACACTAATAAAAGAGAAATATGCAAATTGCTGTACCATCACAACACCTACCAGCCAATCAGGAGTGTGTGTGCAATTAACCCAACAAAGATGGCATCTTAATTGGCATACACAGGTGCGAAGTGGCCAGGGGCGGGGGGATGGCATTCCACACTGCCCCAGCTGCTCAGGGCCTCTGGGCAGCATGGGAAGGCAGGTCTAGAGGTAAAGAGGTAGCTCTGGGGCCCGAGCTTAAAGACGGTGCCAGCAGCCAGGGAAAGGAAGGCCCATTCTTGCACGAATCTTCATGCATCGGGCTTTTAGTACATTCATATTTTTAAGGATATATTTCAAATAAAATATAAGACATATTCAAATAATAGATTCAAATCTATCTCCTGGATTCTCTATACAAGGCAAACTCAGATTAATTAGTTTCAGTATCCTGTTATTTAAAAAATACCTAGATATTAACCTTTTTTTTTTTTTTTTTTTTACTATTTAACCCAGCAATGTTGCAAAGCTTTTAAGTTACCAATTAGGCATATGAAGCTGGAGAAAAGGTGGAGGAGGGAAAAGAGCTGGCCCTGCAGCCTCTTGTAGGAATGAAGTTTCCAGGCCCCCAGCCTCTTGGATATAAAACTGCCACATTTCCCTTAGAGAAAACATGCCAAGGTTTGGGTGATTATGAGTTCGGTTTCTGGTAGTATCAGGACTGTTAAGTAAAGAAACTGTTCTTTGGAAAAGGAGGTGGGGGAGAATGTTAGGCCTTGGGATCTAAAGGCTCAAAGAGGGGTCCCTTCCTTTTTCTCTGTGACCCATATGCTCCCCTTCTTGTCCATATTGTTGTGGCCTCTGTTTCTGGCCCTCAGTGCCAGCCCTTCCCGGACCACTTGTTTCACAGTTGTGAGCCTTATGTTAGCTTTCTGTTTCTGCCTCTCTCATCTCTATGTACACAGACCTTCCCAGCCTCTTTTAAGAGTTCTTCTTCACTTCTATCTTTTTCCACTTCTCTAACTTTTGTACTTTTCTTGAGATTTCAGGCCAACTATTGGTGAAAAAATATAATTTTAATATTCCGTGGCCCAATGTGTTCTTGGGGCCTGGCCCAGAGTACTGTCTCATTTGATCTTTTAGTCTTGGTAAAATTGGGAAGGCCCTTCTTCTTTACCTTGCTGAATATCAAGGGCTTTATTTAGGTTCTGAGACTAGGAAACTGCTTCCCTACTCCCTTTAATTATTAGTTCCCTGAGATCTCTCACGTGTCCCCTATAGGCCCTGTTGTTATGGTCCCACTGGGGATCCCAGGTTTGGAAATTTTATATCTGTTGCAAGTATTCCAGAGCCAGCCAGGTGCTTCCTTCCCCAGGTAGTCATAGCCCATCTTTGAATCATTCCCCTTTCTTCTGAGAATAGTATTCATAAGATAGACATTAACTCGGTCCATGTATATACTTGTGGGCCTAAAAATAGGTTTACCTGATCAGCTAAGCCACATGGGTTTTCCAGCAGAGGCTATGACTCTTTTTTAAAAAAACAAACACTAGGATAGATCGCAGGCTCATTCTTCTTTATAAAACGGGAATGCCCTCCTCCCCACTACTGTTTCTGCAGCCTGCAGAGCTGGTCCTTCTAGGAAAAAGACATGGGGTTTAGATGGTTTTATTTTCCATATTTTTCATATTTTTCTTTCCGAGTAGATTGTAATAACATGAGATTTTAAAAACAGAAACAAACAAATATTTTTAAAAATTCCTACTGTAAATAAATGAGTATTTTCAAAAGCATGGACTGGGACATTAGTCTTGCAATCATAGAATCTTAACACAGCAAAATGACCTTTGGTTCTGAGTGCACAAAGCCCACATAACTCAGAGACAGAAGATTTCCTATGTTCATAAAATGGCAAAGAGTGAAATTATGTTGGCAAAAAACATTAGTAGCTAAAGTTACATTACAGACACACAAGACAAACAGTCTCTTACCGTTCAAACCCTGAATTTCTGGCTGTCAATGTCTTAAAGTTCCTGCAATCCCCGCCACATGTTCAGCTTGCCCACAAACAGCTAGGCCCCTGCAAAGGAGGACGTTCCAAATCTTTAAACAGATTGATACAACAATAAAGACATAAAGAATTAACAGAAACAATCATCCTATCTAATAAAAGAGTAATATGCAAATTGACTGCACATCAGCTATACCCAAGTCATTCCCACCAGCCAATCAGGAGCGAGTATGCAAATAATCCAACCAAGATGGCTGCTACCACAAAGAGAGCAGGAGGGATGCTTGGGTTTCCCAGGCAATGGAGGAAGCCAAGCTTTCTGCACATCCTTGATGGCCCAGGCCTCCATTCAATGCTACAAATTTCCAATTATAGAAGCTAAATAAATCCCAACAAAAGTGGCAGCAGCCATGGAGCTGGAGAGAGCATAAGGGTTGCCCTTGACGATGGAGGAAGTCAATCATTCTGCAGCTCTTGCCTACCTTGGCCTCCGCTTAAAACTACAAAGTTTCAATTATAGAAGATAAATAAATCCCAATCAGAAAAGGCTGTGGCCACAAAGCAAGCAGGAGACATGGCTCTGCTCCAGGCTATAAAGTTCCAATTGTAGAAGATAAATAAATCTCAGATACCAGGGCCTCCACTTAGGTCACTGAGGTACATGGCCGGCCTGCAAACCACCATAAGCCCCTCACCCAGGCTGTCTCATGCCCCAAGGGAACCCCCACCCTGAACCTGGACACCCTTCAGGTCAAAATAGCTCCTCCCCCCCATGTACCAGGCCTCTATCCTATCTAATAAAAGAGTAATATACAAATTGACCATCACTCCAACACACAAGATGGCTGCTCCCATGTGGTCAAAGATCTTGCCCTCATGTGGACACAAGATGGCTACCAAAGGATGGCCTGCAGGAGAGGGCAGTTGGGAGGGACCAGGCCTGCAAGGATGGGCAGTTGGAGGCAATCAAGCCTGCAGGTGAGGGCAGTTAGGGGTGACCAGGGTATCAGCAGACAGAAGTTGGGGGCAACTGGGGCTGCAGAGAAGGGCAGCTGGGGGGGACCCAGGCCTGCAGGGAAGAGCATTTGGGGGCAAACAGGCTGTAGGGAGCAGTTAAGCATCAATCAGGCTGGTAAGGGAGTGGTGAGGGGGTGATCAGTCTGGCAAGCAGAAGTGGTTAGGGGCAATCAGGAAGGCAGGTAGGGGAGTAGTTGGGAGCCAACAGTCCTGGATTGTGAGAGGGATGCCTGAGTGCCCGTTTAGGCCTGATCCTACTGGGATTGATCCTAAATGGGCATTCCTTGAGGGGTTCCAGATTCTGGAGGGTGCAGGCTGGGCTAAAGGACACCTCCCACCTTGTGCACTAATTTCATGCACTGGGCCTCTAGTATATAATATTTACAAGTATGTATGACCCACAGACATGACAGAATGCTCTGCAGTAAAAGAAAGTACTAAAGCAGAGTAATGTCTCCTCTTCCTGATTTGGGGACTGTTTCTCCCCAGAACGTCAGCATTTTCTCAATGGGCTATTTTGGGAGAACATGTTCCCTAGGCCTAGAATTTCTGTTTTCCTTCCTTGGCAGGTCTTTTGTCACTCCTTGTGTTCAACCTAGGAGAATCTTCCTAGAAATGTGTTATCAACCACGTGTACTGTTCATACACTCTTCCCACACCCTACATCCTGTTTCTTCTGGTGAAATTCAGTAATGGCATGACCACCTATTGTTTTTTTTTCTTCCTATGGGCATCTTTCCTGGAGCGGGAGAGGGTAATGGATTGTAGGCATTTATTAACTTCAAAATAGTTTTGAGACAGACTCTAAAATTCCTTATTAATTTTCATTTTTGGAAGATTTTTTCAATGCTTTTTGTTAGAAGTTTCTTATTTCTAAACTAAGATATGCTTCTCATATAGTTACTTAATTTAATTTTAGAGCAGGCATTTTCTAATTTCTGCATGCAAAATATTAATGGAGGCATCCCCAAATAACTGCATTTTGGCCATTTCTAAGTTGGTATTTCCTACTTATAACTTCCCATTTCTGTAAAGCACTTGCAAGTAAAGGCTTCCTATCAAGAGTATTAAATGAGGGCTGGGGTTTGGGACCTTCTGGCCTTGGACGCACAATTTCCATGTTAATTTTTAATTTTTATTTTATTTTTGGATATCTGTACTCTGAGCAACTTTTCTAGACATGTTATCTAGTGGTTCAAGTGTAGCCTCTGTTTCCCTCCTGGTTGTCTAAAACAACAGGAAGGCAGACCAAGACTTTTAGTGACCCCCTAGATGAGCCATTTAGATAATTACAGTTGCATTGGGACTTCCCTAAGAGACTCCTGCATTTCTGACACCTCCACAAAGATTCTTAGTCACCTAAGAACATCCCAGAATCAGATTGGAGGGAGGATGTGGCATTTGTTTTCAGAGCTGAATGAGTTTAGCTCATTTATATGGTGAAGGTTTTTTTCTCTCTCTCTCAGACTCTTAGAAAGCAATTCCAATGGAAAAACTAAAATGAAAACCAGCCGTCCATTTTTATTTCTCCAGTCCCACCTTAGCCTGTGTTCTGTCAACCCTTAACCTGCGTTGTGTCAACACATTTTTTTTACAATTTTTTTTTACTGTTTAAAGTATTACAAATAGTAGTACCTATTTCTACCTCCCCCCCATGACACCCCCCCACCTCTCCAACCCTCAGCACATGCCCTCATCTGCCCCTCCCAGGGTCTTGTATCCATTGGTATGCTTTTATGCATGCATACAAGTCCTTTGGTTGATCTCTTGCAGCACCCCCAACCCAACCTCCTGTGCTTTCCCGCTGTAGTTTGACAGTTTGTTCCATGCTTTTCTGCCTCTGTATCTATTTTTCCCCCATTTTTTTCTTTAAAAAATCTTGCCTCTGCAGACTAGAAATAAACATATGAGAACAAGAAATGTTTGAGTCCCAATTTCAATGTCAAAAAGTTTCTTATGTGTACATGTCAGCAATGATATCTGGATGGTAGACAAATGTTGGCAATGCAGGTCCCACCCTCTCTGGTTTGGTCCTGGGCCACCTGCAGCTAAACACAGCTGCTGACTGCTAGTATGTCAGGGTGTCATCAGAGTCTTCCATCTCGGGACTGTTTCTCCTCTTGTCTTCGTGGTT
Source organism: Antrozous pallidus (assembly GCA_027563665.1). NCBI lineage: Eukaryota > Metazoa > Chordata > Mammalia > Chiroptera > Vespertilionidae > Antrozous > Antrozous pallidus. Next base: position 6,104,786 of record CM050521.1, read on the forward strand.
GGAGCAGATCTGTCAACTCTTCTGTGTTGAAGGAATCCACATGATCTTAGGGTTGTTTTTTGAAAATATACAAACATATTCTCAACCAAAAGTTAATAAAGGAATCTTTTCTATTAATTAGACTTGGGAACCTTTTAGTTTTTGTCCAAATGACTTTCCTTTGGCTTATCTTGACACCATGTGTGTTTTACATGGGTGTTTTGCTGTTAGCATTACAAATGAAAATTAACTTTCTAAAGTAAAAATTTTTTCAATGTAATTTACTTGCAGGATATTTTTCCTTACATGATATTAGCCTACTATCCCCTTTTTTGATTAATGGAGGCCTTCAGAAATTTTATAATGCAATCTTGATAACTTTAAATTTTAATTTTTTTGCACAAAAATATGACTGCTCTAGATTCATTGCATGTTAAGAAATTTTACCATTAGATGAACTATCAATAGAAATTTTAGCTAATACTTTAGGGACAACTTTTTTTCCAGTACAATTAAATTTTGCTGAATATTCAATTATTTCAATTAGCGAATTTGAATTAATCTGAAAACTTGATAACTGTTTTACTGTCAAATTTAATATTCGAACAACAATTTTAGTTTACCCTGTAAATATTAGCAGAAAGGATTATTTGCATTCTTGAGTAGGCCCTGAGCATTCCTGGTGCTAGGTTGGTTTTATATATAGGGCAGCGGCTGTCAGCCAAGTCTCTCTCTGTCACCTGGGTGCCGATCTGTGCTGGGCATGGGAAGTGAAGCAGCCATGGGGGTAGGAGATCTCCCACAGAGGGGGTGAGCATTCAGGCCCCTGCTAGGTTGGAGGGTGAGATTCTATGCTCGACCTCTTTTGACCCCAAAGTTCTCTCCTGATTGTCTCTCTGTGACTGTGCCTGTCTTAGGTTTTCCTTCCCTGAGGAATCTTACCCGTCTCTGGCTACCCAGACATCTTCTGGGGCTAAGCAGGGTGATGTGACGTTCAGTTCTGTGTACTTGGTAGCCTATGCCCTCATGGCCTCCACGCCCAGCACCTGCCATGAGATCCCCTCATCTGCTGGCGGGGCCCCAGCACTGGTCACAGATCTCAGGAGACTCAGGTTTCTTCTCCAGGGAGGGCCCAGCCCACACCATTGGGTGAGAGACAGAACAATAGTACAAGCCACCACGAGGCTTCAACCTTAGCATGAACAGAAAGCTCAGGCATTGGGCAATTGGATTGTGAGAAGAGGGTCCCACTTGGCAAAAAGGGCAAGAATGTTCAAGTGCCTTCCCAGTGCTTCTGAAAGCGATTAAATTCCTTCTGAAAGGGATTCAATTCTTTCATGTCCTGCTTTAAATTGCTGCCAAGCATTCAAAGAATTAGTTTGTAAGTTTGTTTGGGATAATTGTACAATAAGCTATTGTAAAATATCAAAAATTATGACATTGTGGAATAATATCATGTCAGGATATTCTTTGCTCTAGGACATGTCAATTCAATTTCAAACTGACTGTCAATTTCTTTTCTGTAACTTTGTATAAACTCTGTCCAGGAGGCAAAAAACAAATCTTACTTTAGTTTAAGAGGCCAGATATATTGACTTTCAATTATAATCCTTACGACATTTGAAGGAAACCTCTCTTTATTTCCCTCCAAAATAATTTTCGGGCTACCGAGAGATTCATTTAAAAATCTTTGTCACATTAAACAATTTCTCTTAAGTTTATGGTGACCAATAGTATGGATTAGATTTATTATTTTATTTTATTTTAAATTTTCTTATAATTTCATTTATTTATTTATTTATTTCTTACATATGTGTCATAATTTCCCTATTTTCCCCCACCCTCCGCTTATGCCCCACCCCCTTGCTGTCTGTGTCAATTGATTAGGTTCATATGCATGCACACAAGTCCCTCTGACTCTTACTCTCCCTGGCCCCGACCTTTCCTGAGGTTTAACATTCTGATCGATGTTTCTCAGTCTTTGGATCTGTTCTTGTGCATCAGTCTATGCCATTCATTATATTCTACAAATGAGTGAGATCATGTGATATTTATCTTTTTTTGCCTGGCTTATTTCACTTAGCATAATGCTCTCCATCTCCATTCATGTTGTTGCAAATGGTAGGAGCTCCTTCTTTTGTACCGCAGCATAGTATTCCATTATGTAGATGTACCACAGTCTTTAATCCACTCATCTGCTGATGGGCACTTAGGCTGTTTCCAAATCTTACATATGGTGATTTATGTTGCTATAAACATAGGGGTGCATATATCCCTTCTGATTTGTCTTTCCAGTTTCTTGGGATATATTCCTAGAAGTGGAATCACTGGGTCAAATGGAAGTTCCATTTTTAGTTCTTTGAGGAAACTCCATACTGTTCACCACAGTGGCTGCACCAGGCTGCATTCCCACAAGCAGTGCAAAAGAATTCCTTTTCCCCCACATCCTTGCCAACACTTGTCGTTTGTTGATGATAGCCTTTCTGACAGGTGTTAGCTGGTGCCGCATTGTTGTTTTGATTTGCATCTCTTTGATGATTAGTGACTTTGAGCCAGGTTTTTTTTTTTTTAGCTGAATTAAATTTTATTATTATTAAATAAATCTTTATTGTTCAGATTATTACAGGTGTTTCTAATTTTTCCCCCAAAGCTCCCCTCCATCCACTCCCCCTCCCCACCCAGTGCCCTTGCCACCCACCACTGTCTTCATCCATAGTTGTAAGATTTTTTCCAAACTCTTTCCTCACCCCTCACACCCTCTTCTCCCTGAGAACTGTTAGTCCACTCCCTTTCTATGCCCCTGATTCTATTATATTCATCAGTCCATTCTGTTCATCAGATTTTTCATTCACTTGAATTTTAGATTCACTTGTTGGTAGGTATGTATTTGTTGTCGTTTTGTTGTTTATTGTTTTTATTTTTTGCCTTTTTCTTCTTCTTATCCTTAAAGAATACCTTTCAGCCTTTCATATAATCCTGGTTTGGTGGTGATGAACTCCTTTAGCTTTTTCTTGTCTGTGAAGCTCTTTGTCTGATCTTCAATTCTAAATTATAGCTTTGCTGGGTAGCATAATCTTTGTTGTAGGTTCTTGCTGTTCAACACTTGCAATATTTCTTGCCACTGCATCTGGCCTGCATAGTTTCTGTTGAGAAATCAGCTGATAGTTGTATGGGTACTCCCTTGTAGGTAACCAACTGTTTTTCTCTTGCTGCTTTCAAGATTCTCTCTTTGTCTTTTGCCCCTGGCATTTTAATTATTATGTGTCTTGGTGTGGTCCTCTTTGGATTCCTCTTGTTTGAGGTTCTCTTCACTTCCTGGACTTGTAAGTCTATATCTTTCACCAAGTAGGGAAAGTTTTCTGTCATTATTTCTTCTAATAGGCTTTCAATATTCTGCTCTCTCTTCTTCTGGCACTCCAATAATTCGGATGTTGGTGGGCTTAAAGTTGTCCCAGAGGTTCCTTACACTCTGTTCATATTTTTGGATTCCTTTTTCTTTTCGTTTTTCTGGTTGGGTGTTGTTTTTCTCCTTACATTTCAGATCTTTGGTTTGATTTTTGGAGTCCTTTGATCTACTGTTGAATTTCTGAATATTCTTTATTTCAAACAGTGTATGCTTAATTTCTGTCTGGACCTTTTCCCATTTTCTTGGCATTCTCATTAAGGTCCTTGACAGTCTCACTAAGCTCCTCGGAGGTCTCATCAAGTTTCTTGGTGGTTTTTAGAAGATTCTTGAGTAACCTTATAAATGTGGTCTTGAACTCTATATCTAATAGTCTGCTTTGCTCCATTTGTTTCATTCCTGACATGCCTCTTTGTCTCTGCATTTTTGTAGCTTCCCTGTGCTGATGGAGTGGGAGAGCTGCTGTGTGGAAACACACTTATGGAAGCAGACTTGCTTCAGTGCGATTTTGGTGCTCACTGAGTCTCCCTCTTGAATGCATCACTTATGGATGGGTTGTTGAATTCTAGTGTTGTCTCACACTGACCTTTAGATTCACTTGTTTCTGACTCTTCAATGGGGTTCAGTTCAGCTACTGTCGGGGGCAATCCAGCAGGAGCTACAGTGAGGTCTGCAGATTTCTCCTGTTCTGACCAGAGGTGCAATTTAGGTTAAACTGGGATAGGGCAGGGCATTTACATGCAAATGCTGCTGCGCAGCTCGGGTGGGTTTGAAGATTAAGTGGGATGAGGTCTCAGGGTGTCACTAGGTTAGTGAGTGGCAAATTGAGATGGCTGTTACTCTGCTGTCTCCTCCTCTCCTTGTCTCCAAGTCCCCAGGTTCTGTGCCCCTATGCAGTTAACACTGATTGCCACTGGCGCCTTTGCCATGGAGCCTCCCTCACTTTCCGGCCAGATAGCAGACCAACCAGCTTCTCCCTGTAGGAGTCTGGGTTGCCAGCGTCTCCCCAGAAACTCAGGTTCTGAATAATCTGGAGACCAATTCTCTTCGTGTCGAAAACAAAGCAACCCCAAAGTAGCCCTTCATCAGCCCGGCTCCTGCACCTCCGCACCTCATGCCCTCAGTCCCTGTGCACATCCTAATCCTCCTCTCTCTTTCCATCTAGTTGCAGAACTTGCACTTGGCCAGCTCTCCCATGGTTGTGAGTGATAGACGTCCTGTCTTTTCATTACAGTTTTGAAATTGTTGTGTGAGGCAGCAGTTTAGGTGTTTACCTATGCTGCCATCTTGGCTTCTCCTCTTTGAGCAGGTTTTCATGTCTCTTGGCCTTCATTCTGTCTTCTTTTGAAAAGTGTCTATTCAGATCAGTTTCCCATTTTTTCATTGGGTTGTTTATCTTCATTTTGTTAAATTGTATGACTTCTCTTTTCAGTGATGTCATTGGAAAATATGTTCTCCCATGCAGTGGGCTTTCTTGTTGTTGTGTTGATAGTTTCTTTTGCTGTGCAAAAGCTTTTTATTTTGATGTAGTCCCATTTGTTTTTTTTTTCTCTTCAGTTTCCATTGCCTTAGGAGCAGTATCAGTGAAGAAGTTCTTTTGGCATATGTTTGAGATTTTTCTGCCTGTGGATTTCTCTAGTATTTTTATGGTTTCGTGTCCTATGTTTAAGTCCTTGATCCATTTTGAGTTTATTTTTGTGTGTGGTGTAAGTTGGTGATCTAGTTTCATTTTTTTGCATGTATTTGTCCAATTTTCCCAAAACCATTTGTTGAAGAGACTGTTTTGACTCCATTGTATTTTCACTCCTCCTTTGTCAAATATTAATTGGGCATAGTTGTTTGGGTCGATTTCTGGGTTCTCTATTCTATTCCATTGATGTATATGTCTGTTCTTGTGTCAGTACCAGGGTATTTTGAGAACATTGGCTTAGTAGTACAGCTTGATATTTGGTATTGAGATCCCACCTATTTTATTCTTCTTTCTCAGGATTGCTTCAGCTATCCGTGGTCTTTTTTATTCCAGATGAATTTTTGGAAAGTTTATTCTAGTTCTGTAAAATATGCCATTGGTATTTTAATGGGAAGTGCATTGAATTTATTGATTGCTTTGGGTAGTATGGACATTTTGATGATGTTGATTCTACCAATCCATGAACATCGTATGTGGTTGCATTTGTTTATGTCTTTCTCTATCTCTTTTTTTAGTATTGTGTAGTTTTCCACATATAGATAGATCTTTTACCTCCTTAGTTAAGTTTGTTCCTAGGTATCTTACTTATTCATTTATTCATTTATTCATTTATTCATTTATTCATTTATTCATTTATTCATTTATTCATTTATTCATTTATTCATTTATTTATTTTTGATGTGATGGTAAATGGGATTGCTTTTTTAGTCTCTTTTTCTGAAAGTTCATTATTGGTCTATAGAAATGCCATAGATTTCTTGGCATTAATTTTGTATCCTGTTACCTTGTCTGATTCATTTATTAAGTCTAATTATTTTTTGATGGAGTTTTTAGGGTTTTCTATGTACAGTATTATGTCATCTGCGAATAAGGACAGTTTTACTTCTTTTCCAATTTGGATACTTTTTTCCCTTCTTGTCTGATTGCAATGGCTAGTACTATGTTGAACAGGAGTGCTGATAGTGGGCATCCTTGTCTTGGTTTTTTTTTTTTCCCCTCAGGTGAAATTATTTTAGTTTTTGGTCATTGATTATGATGTTGGTTGTAGGTTTGTCACATATGACTTTTATTATGTTGAGGTAAGATCCTTCTATTCCCACTTTGCTGAGAGTTTTTATCAAGAAAGGGTGTTGGATTTTGTCAAATGCCTTTTCTGCATCAATGATATAACTATATGATTTTTATCTCTCAATTTGTTTATATGATGTATCACATTTATTGATTTGTGAATATTGTACCATCCTTGCATCCCTGGGATAAATCCTACTTGGTCATGTTTTATGATTTTTCTGATGTACTGCTGGATCTGATTTTGTAGAATTTTCTTGGGGATTTTGGCATCTATGTTCATGAGGGATATTGGGCTATAATTCTCTTTCATTGTGTCATCTTTATCTGGTTTTGATATTAGGGTGATGCTGGCTTCATTGATGGAGTTTTGAAGTGTTCCACCCTCTTGAATTTTATGGAATAGTATGAGAAGAATAGGTTTTAGTTCTTCCTTGTCTGTTTGGTAAAACTCCCATTTGAAGCCGTCTGGTCCTGGGCTTTTGTTTGTGAGAATCTTTTTGATGACTGAATCAATTTCTTCCATAGTTATCAGCTTACTGAGATTTTTAGAATCTTCCTGTGTAAGTTTTGGAAGGTTGTATTTTTCTAGGAATATTTCCATTTCCTCCAGGTTGTGTAGTTTTTTAGAATAGATTTGTTCATAGTATTTTTAAATAATCCTTTATTTTTCTGTGGTGTCTGTTGCTATTTCACCTCTTTCATTTCTCATTTTGTTTATTTGCGTTCTCTTTCTTTGATTTTTGGTTAGCCTGGTTAGAGGTTCATCAATCTTGTTTATCCTTTCAAAGAACCAGCTCTTGGTTTTGTTGATCTTTTGGATTGTTTGTTTGGTCTCTGTATAATTAATTTCTGCTCTGATCTTTATTATTTCCTTCCTTCTGCTCATTGTGGGCTTTTCTTGTTGCTCTCTTACTAAGTCTTTGAGTTGTTGGGTTAAATGATTTTTTTTACCATTTTTTCTTGTTTTTTGAGGTAGTCCCTCTCAGGACTGTTTTCATTGTGTCCCATAGGATTTGCAATGTTGTGTTTTTATTGTAGTCTCCAGGATGTTTTTTATTTATTCTTGATCTCATTGATAACCCAATCATTATTTAGTAGCATGATATTCATCTTCAAAGTGTTTGATTTTTTTGAAATGTTTTTTATTGTAGTTTATTTCTAATATTATGCCATTGTGGTCTGAGAAAATGCTTGATATGATTTCAATCTTTTTAAATTCGGGTAGACTTTGCTTATGACCCAATATGGGGTCTATTTTTGAAAATGTCCCGTGTGCATTTGAGAAGAATGTATATTCTGTGGCTTTGGGGTGAAATACTCTGAAGATGTCAATTAGTCCATCTGATCTAGTGTGTCATTTAGAATTTGCTCTGCTGATTTTTTGTCTAGAGGATTTATCCAGTGATGTCAGTGGTGTATTAAAGTCCTCTACTATGATTGTATTGTTGTTGATCTCTCCCTTGATATCTTCCAGAAGATTTTTTATGTATTTGGGCACTCCTGCATTGAGTGAATATATTTTTAATGGAGTTATATCTTCTTGTTGAATTGCCCCTTTTAGTATTTTATTGGCTTTCCTTAGCTCTTATTATGGCTTTCACTTTGAGGTCTATTTTATCAGATGTAAGTATGTCAACCCCAGCTTTTTCTTCATTTCCATTTGCCTGAGAAATGTATTTCCATTCTTTCGTGCTCAGTCTGTGTGAATTCATTGCTATGAGGTGGGTCTCTTGTAGACAGCAAATATATGGGTCATGTTTTCTTATCCATTCAGCTACCCTATGTCTTTTAATTGGTGCATTTAATCCATTTACGTTTAATGTTATTATTGACAGGTACATGTTTGTTGTCATATTTTTCCTTAGTGTTTGTGTGTTTTCTTGCTTTTCTCTTTCTTCTTTTTACAACAGTCCCTTTAGCATTTCTTGCATTTTTGGCCAGGGAGTGATAAACTCTCTTAGCCCTTTTTTGTTTGTGAAGCTCCTGATTCCACCATTGATTTTGAAAGATAGCCTTGCTGGGTATAGTATTCTTGGATTCAGTCCCTTCCTTTGCATCACTTTGTATATTTCATTCCATTCCCTTCTGGCTTGGTGTGTTTCTGTTTAGAAATCAGTTGATATTTTAATAGGTGATCCCTTGTAAGTAACTTTCTGTCTCTTTCTGGCAGCCTTTAAGATTCTTACTTTGTCGTTGGTGTTTGCCAATTTAATTATGATGTGTCTTGCTGTTGGTCTTTTGGGGTTCAACTTGTTTGGGACTCTATGTACTTCTTGGACTTGCATAGTTTTTTCTTGCCAATATCAGGGAAGATTTTTGTCATTACTTCTTCAAACTGGTTTTCTATTCTTTGCTTCTTTTCCTCTCCTTCTGGTATCCCTATAAAGTGAATGTTGTTTCTTTTTGAGTTGTCCCAATGCTCCCTTAGGCTATCCTCTTGTTTTTAAGCCTTCTTTCTAGTTGCTGTTGTGTTCGTGTGCTTTTTCCTATCTTGTCTTCTAATTCACTGATGTGGTCCTCAGCCTCTTCTAGTCTACTGTTTAAGCCTTCCACTGTGTTCTTTATTGCAGCTATGTTGTTCTTAATCTCCTCTTGGTTTCTTTTCATGTTGGTGACATTCTCATTCAGCTCCTTATAGTTCTCATTGAGTTGTGTGTATTTGTCATCCAGCCTTTTAAACATTCTTATAACCATTACTTTGAATTCTATCTCTGATAAGCTTCTAGCTAGAATTCATTTAACTCCCTTTCTGGTGGTTCCTCTTTTTCTTTCCTTTGGGGGTTGCTTTTATGTCTTCACATGTTTACCTGTAATGTTTTAATTGTAGTTCCAATTGCTTTGCTACCCAGGTTCTTTTGTGGATGGTGCTACTGGCATAGTCTCTTAGTTTTCCTGGGCTTGTTAATCTAGTGTAGCTCCCTACTTGAGCTGTTTGGGTTCTCTTGATGTAGGCCTGTGAGCTTGAGTGGCACAACTGTGGTGTCTAGAAGTCAGCCACCATGGAGGAGAGTATGCCAATTTTTCCTGTCTTGCACCCTTAATTGAAATCATGCGTGCCCAGCAGGGACTCACAGTGGCACCCAGGAACCATATGTTGAGGTGATGGGGCTCAGGAGCCCTGCTCTCTGGAATGGTGTGATTGTGGTGCCCAGAATTCTGGATTTATGGGGTGGGCAGACCCAGCTTTTGCTTTTGCACCTGTGGTGGATAGGTGCTTAATCCCAGTGGTGGCTTACAGGAGCACCTTCTTTAAGTTTGTCAGAGAGCCACACTAAAGGAATCTGAAGGGCAGTGTAGCCATGTAATTGAGGTGCCTGTGGGCTGGTATCCAGGATGAGTGTATTCAAAACTTCTACTGCTCAGGGGAAAGGAGAGCCCACCCATGCCTGTTCAAGATCACACCCAGGGAGAGCTCTCAGTGGCTCCCATTAGTGCCCTGTGGGTAGATGGGCTCAGGGTGCCTTCCTGTTGGCACTTCATATCTGTGGAGGTGTTCTTGCCAGGCACAGAGTTCTGATGCACTCTGAGGGGGCCTGACACTGTGGTTGAGGCCCTTGGGTGAATGTGGGCAGTTATCCAGGAAGAGTGAATTCAGGATTTCTACTGCGGAGTCGCCGCACCCTTGTCTGTGCAGAATCACACCCTCAGGGGCTCTCAGTGGTTCCCAAGCACTGCCTAAGGTGTGGAGTGCCCCGGCTGCCTGTGGGGCTGGATATGCGCGAATCCAGAGTGGAGTGCCTTTGAGACTGGATACACGTGAATCTGGAGTGGAGTGCCCTGGTTGTCCGTGGGCTGGAAATGCATGAATATGGAGTTCTGCCACTGGGGAGGGGGAGGTTGCACTTACTGCTGCTGAGTGGTAAAACTTTGGAGGTGGAGGTCCCAGGGTCTGCGGGTCTACAGCTAGAGTAGCAGGATTTTGCCTGGAGTGGCTGCTGGGTCGCGGGGCAGTTCCAGGACCTGTCTGGTTGGTGGTGTTGATGAGTTCCTAAAAAAAAAAAAGGGCCGTTCTCTCCTGCAAGATGGCCTGGGCTCCTGATGTAGTCCCGCCAACTGGGGAGTGCCTGCAGTGGTGGTAGGCTCTCTTTGACAAGGAGATCCTGTCTTCCAGTCCCTGCTGCTCCTGCAAGATTTAACTGTGCCTCACTAACACACACACCACGCACATCCACACACTCTTTTCATACCCTCACTCACTCACTTCCTTTCCCTCACCTCCGTCCTGCCAGCTGGCATCTTTAATCCTGTTGTGTCAACATTTAACCTGGGTTCTGTAAACTGAGGTTCCATCTCAAGGATTTTAAAACACAGCTCAAATAAAGTCAGACCCTATACCAAAAGCAAGGGAAGATCCTGGATCCAAGAGAAAACTCAACCAAGTTCACCCAATGGGCAGGGAGCCAGTGGGCTCAATGTGACCCTTGTTGAAACCTAGCACTGGGTCTGATCCCTCTGGGTGGTCCTGGATGAGTTTCTTTGAAATCCTGCCAACGATGCCAAGTAATGTTAACATAAACACATTAAAAACAGTAAAGGATTTTTGTGAGTTTATTTGAGCCAAACTGTTGACAATTGCTGGGAAGCAGTATCTCAATGTGTGGGGGGTGGCCCCAGGCAAGACACCTTGAGCATTCTCTAAATCTTTGTGCTGGCTGAATTCAAGGCTCCTGGAAAAACCAGGTCTTGGTAAAACATATTCAGCAATGTTATCAGCTTGGCCTCAGGTGTCAGGGAGAGGGCCTTGATATGTAAATGCAGGCTTGCCCTGGGAATGGGTGAATGAATAGGGCCTGGGCTCACCGAAACTCCTTTGATCCTAATGTTGGAGAAACCCCTTTGTATTGTGGAATATAAATAAATGCAGCTTCTTGGGCTCAGAGCACATAACTGTTTCTCCATGAGAGGGAGAACAGATGCCCACCAAACCCCAGCTTTTTAATCCTACTTCTGTGTCTTCTCTTCTATATTTCATATTTCTTCATCCTCAGCTCCTCCATTCAGAAACTGAACCCAGTCTCTCTACGCTGGACGTGGGGGAGAGAGAGAGAGGAAAAAACACCCCTGATACAATGGATTGATGGTTTGGGATACTGCTCCAGATAATGGCAGATTTTCATCTATTTTTATACATTGCAATCAAAGGTGGAGACATAGGTGGGTTACATGAAATCCACTGGTGATAGATGAGAGAGGCAAGAGAAAGCAAGGCGGGAAAACCCCTGTTATTGTATAAAAAATAAAATGATAGATATATTCTTAGGTAGGTGCAGAATAGTCAATAGTCAACAATTAACATGATAGCAATAACAATGAAGGACTCCAGGGGTCTGGATAAAGGTAAGTTACAAGTTACCCAGACATTTTAAGGATATGTTATCTTAGATGCCAAAAGATAGATAGGCTCAGTTAAGGTAAAGGTTGATCTTGTCAGTGAAAATACCAGCCTAGGACATAATTACCCACCATAACTGCTTTTAGTTAAAGTTTAATTTCAGATCATTTTTTGTGGTTACTTTAGGTCTCTGAGTTTGCAAGACTGCCATGCAGGCCTTCCCTGAGGTTGTCAGGTTAATATGTGGCCTATTTTGTGCATATATTCAACCACGTTCTTAAATACTCTTCCCTGTATAAAGACTACAGTCTTCTTGGATTTATTCACTGTGTGCTGAAAGAAAATATGTGTAACCCAGGTTTCTGAGACCTTTGTGTGCTTTCTGGTTTAAAAAAGAAAAATCCCTTTAGAGATCCCAAAATAGCAGCAGAATTAATGGAAGCTACACTGACACTCTCCCAGGACCAAACTGGAATACAGAAAAAACATCCTGAATAATGAACTGAAGACTAGCTGGAGAGAACCCTAATAACTAAGGATGGAAAATGAAGACCACATCAAGACTGGTAGGCATGGAGAAGACTTAAGAGGCCTGGCTGGGTTCCCACAGAAAGTAGCTAAAGACAATTTAGCTATGTGGTTTTCTTAGCTTAGAACTCTGGGGTCTAAACCGCAAGCTTGTTCCCCCAGCCAAGAGCACCAGAACTGAGAAAAGTGCCCACATAACAACTGGTTTTGAAAAGCAGTGGGGTTCCTGTCTGCCAGGGAGACACAATTGAAATGCAAGCATCCTCTTAAAGGGCCAACACACAAAATTTTGTGGGCAGTCATTCATTCACCTTGGGTTTCGACAGAGGAAGGGCAGAGTGGACTAGAGCCATATAAGCAGAATCCAGGGTTGGGACTATGGGGTAAGAGCTCAGAAGGCAGCTGCCCTGATTTCCTGGGCTGAATCATTCCCTCATACTGCAGAGGACACCTTCATCAGGCAGACATTGACAATCCAGGCAGCTTTTGTCTGGAGAGCAAGCAATTAACCCACCTGTTAGAAAACCTCTCCTCCCACACTGGAGTCAATAGCCTGAGGTTCATCAGGACTGAACAATGGTCAGACTGCAGGCAGAAGTGAGACTTGAAAGCTTTGAATACTTGCCTGATTTAATTCTTGGCCCAAGCTAAGAAAATCAAAGCTTGATGCACATCTTGGTTCATTCCAAAGGCACCCAGCCCCAGCAGAGGGAGACACAAACTGTGGGTTGCTGATAGCTCCTAACAGGGTACTCAGGATCGGTCACAAACAACATCTGTCATTGTCCTGTATTACAGATTGAGAGTCATAGACAATCTACCTAATACATACACACAATCTCAAACAGGCAGCCAAAATGGGGAGACAAAAATACAAGCTCCAAATGGAAGAACAAGGGAATTCTTCAGAAGAAGAGCTAAATTATTTATTTATTTTTTTTATCTTTATTGTTCAGTTTATTAATTACATTGTTTCCCCTTTTTACCCCCCTATAGCTTCCCTCCACCCTGTACCTATCCCACCCTCCACCCTCACCTCCCCCTCCCCACTGTCCTCTCCCATTGTTGCTAGATTTTTGTCCAGTCTCTTGCTGCACTTCCCACAACCCTTTTCTCCCCAAGAATTGTCAGTCCATTCCCTCTCTATGTCCATGTCTCTGTTATATTCACCAGTCTATCCTGTTCAACAGCCTATCAATTCACTTGATTTTTATGTTCATTTGTTGATAGATGTGTATTTGTTGTTGCTAGTTTGCACTTTTACCTTTTCTTCTTCCTCTTCTTAAAGAATATCTTTCAGCATTTCAGATAATGTTGGTTTGGTGGTGATGAACTCCTTTAGCTTTTTCTTATCTGCGAAGCACTTCATCTGACCTTCAATTCTGAATGATAGCTTTGCTGGATAGAGTACTCTTGGTTGTAGATTCTTGCTGTTCATCACTTTGAATATTTCTTGCCACTCCCGTCTGGCCTGCATCATTTCTGTTGAGAAATCCGCTGACAGTCGTATGGGTGCTCCCTTATAGGTAACCAACTGTTTCTCTCTTGCTGCTTTTAATATTCTCTCTTTGTCTTTTGCTCTTGGCATTTTAATTACGATGTGCCTCGGTGTGGTCCTCTTAGGGTTCCTATATATTGGGGTTCGGTGCACTTCTTGGAATCCTAAGTCAATTTCTTTCACCAGGTGTGGGAAGTTTTTAGTCACTATTTCTTCAAATAGGTTTTCATTGTCTTGGCCTCTTGCTTTTTCTGGCACCCCTATAATTCAGATGTTGGTATGCTTGAGGTTGTCCCAGAGGCCCCTTACACTATCTTCAATTTTTTGGATTCTTTTGGTTTCTTGCTTTTTCAGCTGAGTGGATTTTCCCTCTTTGTATTTCAAATCTTGAACTTGGTTCTTGGGGTGCTCCAGGGCACTTTCAGGTCTTTGTATAATATTTTTTGTTTCAGTCAGTGTATGCTTAATTTCTGGTTGGTCCTTTTTCATATCCTTGAGAGTCTGCTTTATATCCTTGAGGGTTTCTTTCATTTCCTTGTAGGACTCACTCATTTCCTTTGTGGTCTTGCTTATTTCCTTATAGGCCTCGATCTTTTGTTGGAACCTCTTAAAAAACCCTATAACTGTGGTTCTGAATTCCATGTCCAGTCGTTTTTTTTCCTCCATTTCTTTCACATCTGATTTCTTTCCATGTTGCTGCATGGTGGCTGCTTCCCTGAGTTGGTCAATTAGCTTTGTGTGGTAGATGTGCTACAAGGGACAGTGGCTCAGCCTCCCCAGTTACCTGAGGTGGATATGGGTTGCACAGTCTTGCTGAAGTTAAGCTCAGGTTAATCGTTGTTAGCACTTGGAGGGTTGACTTCCAGGCCAATTGTCTGTGAAGCTCAGCTGTGCTCAGGTTGGGTGGGCGGAGTCTCCGGGCCAAGCAGACAGCATTAGCTCCGCCCTATGCGGCCCCAGGAACTCTGTGCCGGGGGCAATGGCCGCCAGCATCTCTGAGAGAGAGCCGCTACGGAGCTCCACCGGCTGCCGGTTGCCGGGGAATTCAGACTTTCCCAAAATGAGTCTGCATGCGCAATGTCTCACCCAGGATCGTAAAACAAAGCAGTCTGAAGGTTTTCCGAATGAGAGACAAGTCGCGGTGCGCTCTCTGCGCCGTCACGCAGCCGAGCTGTTCGCGCAAGCTGCCTACTCCACAAGCCGGGAGACCCGGCAGCACCCGAGCTTCGGCGTGCCCTCCCACTGTCCAGTTTTCACCCCGTGTGATAGTGGGTTCTCTGGACTTCGCCCAGAGCTGGAGAATCAGCCCAGTAGGATGCCTTTGTCTCCCCGTTCGAGAAAACTGGCCGGTTTTCAGCCGCCCGCCCTCTCCGCTGGCGCGCACTCCAAACCTCTCTCCGGGTGAATCTTTCAACGCCGTCCGCCGCCGCTCCTCCAGGTCACAGTGTCTTATCTTCACTTTTATTTGTGGAATTTTCACTCGGCGAGCTTTCTGGTGATTCTGGAAGGTGTTTGTTCTTTCGTTAAGTTGTAGTATTAAAATTGCTGATTATGACGGCAAGATAGGTGTTTTGCCTTTGCCGCCATCTTAGTTCTCCCCCAGAAGAGCTAAATTAAATGGAGATGAAATATTTATTACATATAGAGTTTATAATAATGATTGCAAGGATACTCAACAGCATGGGAAAAGGTATAGAAACTGAAAAATGACCAATCAGAAATGAAGAATTATATAGCACTAATAAATAACATATTAGAAGGAAAGCACAGAAGATTAGGAGAAACCAAAGATTGGGTCAGTAAGTTAAAAGACAGGGTAGAAAAAATCACTCTCAATTAGAGAACCAAAAAGAGAAACAATTAAAAAAACAGAAAGAGGGAGAACTAAGATTGCGGCAAAGGTAAAACACCTATCTTGCCGTCATAACCAGCAATTTTAATACTACAACTTAACGAAAGAACAAACACCTTCCAGAATCACCAGAAAGCTCGCCGAGTGAAAATTCCACAAATAAAAGTGAAGATAAGACACTGTGACTCGGAGGAGTGGCGGCGGACAACGTTGAAAGATTCACACGGAGAGAGGTTTGGAGTGCGCGCTGCGGGGGGGGGGGGGCCTGAAAACCGGCCAGTTTTCTCGAACGGGGAGACAAAGGCATCCTACTGGGCTGATTCTCCAGCTCTGGGCGAAGTCCAGAAAACCCACTATCACACGGGGTGAAAACTGGACAGTGGGAGGGCACGCCGAAGCTCGGGTGCTGCCGCGTCTCCCGGCTTGTGGAGTAGGCAGCTTTCGCGAACAGCTCGGCTGCGTGACGGCGCAGAGAGCGCACCGCGACTTGCCTCTCATTCAGAAAACCGTCAGACTGCTTTGTTTTATGACCCTGGGTGAGACATTGAGCATGCAGACTCGTTTTGGGAAAGTCTGAATTCCCCGGCAGCCGGCAGCCGGTGGAGCTCCGTAGCGGCTCTCTCTCAGAGGTGCTGGCGGCCATTGTCCCCGGCACAAAGTCCCTGGGGCCGCAGAAGGCGGAGCTAAGACTGTCTGCTTGGCCCGGAGACTCCGCCCACCCAACCTGAGCACAGCTGAGCTTCACAGACAATTGGACTGGAAATCAACCCCTCCAACTGCTAACAACAATTAACCTGAGCTTAACTTCAGCAAGACTGTGCAGCCTATATCAACCTCAGGTAATCAGGGAGGCTGAGCCACTATCCCTAGTAGGAAGTCTACCACACAAAGCTAATTGACCAACTCAGGGAAGCAGCCACCATGCAGCAACATGGAAAGAAATCAGATGTGAAAGAAATGGAGAAAAAAAACGACTGGACATGGAATTCAAAACCACGGTTATAGGGTTTTTTAAGAGGCTCCAAAAAAGATCGAGGCCTATAAGGAAATAATCAAGACCACAAAGGAAATGAATGAGTCCTACAAGAAAATGAACAACACCCTCACAGATATAAAGGAGACTCTCAAGGATATGAAAAAGGACCAACCAGAAATTAAGCACACACTGAATCAAAAAATATACAAAGACCTAAAAGTGCTCTGGAGCACCCCAAGAACCAAGTTCAAGATTTGAAATACAAAGAGGTAAAATCCACTCAGCTGAAAAAGCAAGAAACCAAAAGAATCCAAAAAATTGAAGATAGTGTAAGGGGCCTCTGGAACAACCTCAAGCATACCAACATCCGAATTATAGGGGTGCCAGAAAAAGCAAGAGGCCAAGACAATGAAAACCTATTTGAAGAAATAGTGACTGAAAACTTCCCACACCTGGTGAAAGAAATTGACTTAGGAGTCCAAGAAGCACACCGAACCCCAATATATAGGAACCCTAAGAGGACCACACCAAGGCACTTCATAATTAAAATGCCAAGAGCAAAAGACAAAGAGAGAATATTAAAAGCAGCAAGAGAGAAACAGTTGGTTACCTATAAGCGAGCACCCATACGATTGTCAACGGATTTCTCAACAGAAACGATGCAGGCCAGACAGGAGTGGCAAGAAATATTCAAAGTGATGAACAGCAAGAATCTACAACCAAGATTACTCTATCCAGCAAAGCTATCATTCAGAATTGAAGGTCAGATGAAGTGCTTCGCAGATAAGAAAAAGCTAAAGGAGTTCATCACCACCAAACCAACATTATCTGAAATGCTGAAAGATATTCTTTAAGAAGAGGAAGAAGAAAAAGGTAAAGATGAAAATTATGAACAACAAATACACATCTATCAACAAATGAACATAAAAATCAAGTGAATTGATAGGCTATTGAACAGGATAGACTGGTGAATATAACAGAGACATTGACATAGAGAGGGAATGGACTGACAATTCTTGGGGAGAAAAAGGTTGTGGGAAGTGCAGCAAGAGACTGGACAAAAATCTAGCAACAATAGGAGAGGACAGTGGGGAGGGGGAGTTGAGGGGGGAGGGTGGGATAGGTACAGGGTGGAGGGGAGCTATAGGGGCATAAAAAGGGGAAACAATGTAATTAATAAACTGAACAATAAAGATAAAAAAACCGGGGAAAAAAAACAGAAAGATAACCTAAGGGAGCTGTGGAACATCATGAACTATAACAATATTCATATCATAGGATTGCCAGGAGATGAAGTAAGTGAGCAAGGGATAGAGAATTTGTTTGAAGAAATAATGGCAGAAAACTTCCCTAACTTGGAGAAGGAAAAAGTCACAGAATTTCAGGATGCACAGTGAGTTCCAAGTAAGATTATCTTAAAGAGGCACACACCCAGACACATTAAGATAAAAATGCAAAAAGTTAAAGACAAAGAGAGAATCTTAAAGGCAGTGAGAGAAAAGTAATTTGTTACCTACAAAGGAGCTCCCACAAGGCTGTCAGATGATTTTTCATCAGAAACTCTATTGGCCAGAAGAGAATGGCATGCATATTCAAGGTAATGAAAAGCAAGGATCTAAAACCATGATTACTATATCCAGCAAGGCTATCATTCAAAATAGATTGTAAAACAAAGAGTTTCCCAGACCCCCCCCCAAAAAAAAAGTCTAAATGAGTTTATTGTAGAGAGCACTGGGAAAGCACACTAGCATTTCTTTAATTATTGTCAGCTGAGTCCAGTGGTGTTGGCAGAGCCACGTCCTGAAGACATACTCTGTCAGGTAGAGGAACTGAAGAAAAGTAAGAGGGAGAAGAGAAATCTGAAATGAATCAAATTTCTTGAGTAATCAGTTTGGGAGGTAAGAGAGGTGCTACTCCCTTATAGTCACCTGAGCACTCACAATGCCCAGATGCATTCCCGGGGCACTTGGAACTCCTTAGACAATGAGACTAAAAGTATTTTTAAAATCTAATTTAATTAGTCCTTTTGTTTGTTTTGTATGTGTTCCTTATTTAAGACAATGAGAGGACATTCTTTGTGTCCTCTTCCTGTTTGCCATACACAATAATAAACTCAAAATGGATAAAGGCTTAAATGAAAGGCATGAAACCATAAAAATCTTAGAGGAGAATAAAAGCAGTAAAATCTCAGACATTTCCCACAGCAATATGTTTATGAATACATCTCCTAGGATAAAGGAAATTAGGGAGAAAATAAACAAACATGACTACATAAAAATAAAAAGCTCCTGCACAGCAAAATAAACCACCATCAAAATGAAACCACTGTATGGGAAACCATATTTGTCAGTGATACATCTGATAAGGGGTTAAATTTACATATCTAAAATATATAAAGTACTCATACAACTCAACAAAAGGAAGACAAATTAAAAAATGGGCAGAAGACTTCAATAGGCATTTCTTCAAAGAGGACATACAAATAGCCAAGAGACATATGAAAAATACTCAAAGTTACTAATCATCAGAGAAATGCAAATTAAAACCACACTTGTCAAAACAGCTATCATAAGAAAATTAACAAACAACAAGTGTTGGCAAGGATGTGGAGAAAAGGGAACACTAGCTAACTTCTGGTGGGAATGCAGATTGGTGCAGCCACTATGAAAAATAGCATGGAATTTCTTAAGAAAATTAAAAATGTAGCTTCCTTTTTTCCCAGCAATCTCACTTTTGGGAATATATCCTAAAAAACCCAAAACACCAATAAAAAAAAATAGATGCATTCTTATGTTCAGAGCAGTGTTATTTACAATAGCTAAGACTTGGAAACAGCCTAAGTCCCCAATTAGTAGATGAGTGGATAAAAAAACTGTGGTACATTTACACTGTGGGAGTCTATGCAACTTTAAAAAAAAGAGGGGTTTCTTACCCTTTGGGACAGCATGGAGAGATCTAGAAAATATTGTGCTAAGTGAAAAAAGTCAAACTGAGAAAGACAATCCTTATCTAATAAAAGAGTAACATGCAAATGTGACCATACCTTAGATTCTGATTGGCTATGCTACCAGCCAATCAGGAGGGAGGGGCAGGGCCATGCGGCTCCAGCGTCTGGCCCTGGGTGCAGAGACAAAGCTGTGGTGAGGGCCCGGCCCCAGGCTCGGAAACCAGGTGGTGGTGGCAAGTGCCTGACCTCAGGGGCGGAGACAAGGTGGCAGCAGCGTGGCACTCCAGCCAAAGCAGAGAAGACTGAAGGCTCCTGCCAAAGCAAAAATGGAAGGCAACAGCCAGAGGGAAGGCCTGGGTCCCCAGTTCCAGAGGAAAACTGGTCCTGGCAGCCAGGGGAAGGAAAGCCTATTGCATGAGTCTTAATGCAACGGGCCTCTAGTATCATATAATATCACTTATTTGTGGAATCTAATGAACAAAATGAATTGACCAACAAAATAACACCTGAAACATGGAGGCATGGAACAAACTGACATACCTCGACGTGGGTTGGGAAGGGTGAAAAGAGATAAACCAAAGATCTTGTATACTTATACTTATAGCCCATGGACACAGGCAATAGGGTAGTGAAGATATGGGTGGCTAGGGGCTTGAAGGAGGGGAGAAAGTTGGGAAATGGGAGATATCTGTAATACTGTCAAAAATAAAAAATATATTAAAATAAATAAATACTGGTAAGTAAAACTGTGTACATATAATAAAAAAGGAGACATAATAATGTAATAAGTGCACTTTGGGCCTTTGCAAAGTTGATAGTATTCAGTTTTATGTGTCTTTAAAACTCTTCTGCGGAAGGAAGTTTTAGTTGCTGCTCAGCTGCAGGTTCCTTTCTTGTCAGGCTACCTGCATGTTTAGACCTGCACTGTGGGTCCTGCCTGGCCTGAGTTGGAGCCTGGCAAGTAGCAGGCAGAACAGGACTGAATTCTCTCCCTTTGGCACCTCACAAGGAGAAGCCAAGGGACACAAATTAAAAAATGGGCTGAGTACCTTGACTCTGGTCAAAGAACTTAGGTGATGAGCTGGCCTGGTCCTCAATCCAAAGGCGTTCATGTTTCTGCAGGAAACCCCCCATTTCACCCCAAAGCCTTCAGAAACCTCCCAAGGGTCTTAGGTGATTGTTTTGTGTGTAGAAATCAACACTCTTTTGACCAATGCCAGATGTGTGAGTTGTGTCTGCGTGTAGTTAGTGGGCATAATTGGTGTCATTGTTGAAAGAACAGAATTAAAGATATGGGATCTCAGGAGCTTTACAGCGTGATTATTGTTGTTATTTTATTACATTCAGTAGCAATCATGGTATTTTAAAGAAGAAAAGGAGTTTCCAGGAACATAAATCTGCTTTAGACATTTTCAAACAGAAGAAATTTTATGTTTACAGCTTTCAAAAGGTTTTGGTATTATATGTTAAAACAAACAGTAACTTAAAATAATTTGGCTCATTAATAAATTGAGAGATGTTAAGATTTAACACTTTGCAGAATCTCAGATATTTACTGGTGCCAGGCACTGCATTACACAGAGGAGGCCCTGTGATTCACCGCTGTATCCCAGTGATGAATAATTACTGATCCATCACTGTCAGCTAGGAGTCTTGCATTCCCCAACAATGGTCTTTCTGGGAATTATCAATAATTTTCTGAGGATAATGGACAATAAGCTACAGAACAAATTACACATACTACAGAATAAGCAGTAAAAAAATTGCATATTCTGAGCAATACACAAAATATCAGAATTAGCAACCTGACAAACAACCAAATACAAATTAGGGCTCTTTTAGGCAATTTTCTGTGGCCATGGTTATGCGAGGTCTCTGAATTTCCATGTGCTTTTTAAGACATATGGAAAGGATTTCTTTTTGAAATCCTTTAATCTTTCCTCTAGCTGCTCAGGTCCACATTCTGACCCTGTCACTAGGTTGTAAAGCTCATTGGTATAGTGGTCACCTTTTTTTCTCCATCATCAGGCCCTCAATCAAATGCAATAGCTCCTTCACTTGGTCATCCTGATCAATCCCTTTTGCTTGGTTATTAAAGCCACATGCTCGCCCCCCACATGATGCCACCAGCTTGCCTAGAGCTTTATTTTCTGAGTTGTAGATATAATCCATCAAGGACTCTCCACCAAGATCTTCCTTACGGGTGAAGAGGACAATCATGGCATCCTCTCCAAAGATCTCCTTGACCCTCTGTGCGGCCTGCTGGTCCTGGGTGGTGAATCGGCCCAGCTGTGTCACTAGGAGTATCACATGGGGTCCTGGGGATGACAGCAGGTAGCACCTGTGCACCTCTGTGTACAGTAATCAGAGTGGTCCTTCCCAGAAAACATATCTGGCGTGTCAATAACGACCATCTCTCTCTCACCCCAGCTTCCTTGACTTTCACTGCAAGTCTTAGCGAAGGTCTGAGCACACAGCTGGGACACAAAGGCTCGCTTCCCCAGGATGCTGTTCCCTGTGGCACTTTTACCAGTTCCTGTTTTGCTGACCAGGATGATTCTCAGCTCTGATCCTCTGCTGGGTTGGTTCTTCATATATGGTCCTGTTGAGAGCAAGTTTACTGTGTTATTATTGTACTGATCATGCCAATGGAATATTTTTTAATGATTATGAGTTAGTCTCAGATTATGGGAAAATATACTCTCACAATATATTGCATTTGTGAAATAGATGCTAACTAACTCCCACTCAAATAAAATAAATTAATCATGGGAATTTTTGTTTTCATTTTAATAAATTTAATTTTTCCCCCATTGCCATTTATCTCCTCTATGGGTTCCTCTAAGACTATAGCATATTGTCATGTTGGACCCTAGACAAATATACTTGAGGAGGGGGGGGGTACAAGATGGATTTAGAAACACATTTCTTCATGCAAGCCTTGCCTAAATTGCTCTGTTATGGACCCTCTGAAAGACTAACTTTCTGAGTGTCAGAGAAGTGGTGCCAAACTGTGGGTCCAACCTCCAGGGGCGTTAAGTACTCTGACTCTGTTCCAAAGCCAGAGGAATCTACTCTGCTCTCTGCTGAGCAAAAGTGTGGTCATGACCACCACTGAAGTGGCTGGACTGGGGAAATAGATGGTGAGCAGTGTAAAATGATTCTTTAATGCAGGCGTGGGGAACCTTTCTCGGCCCAGGGTCATTTGGATATTTACGCATCATTATCAGGACATACAAAATTACCAACCTAAAAATTAGCCTGCTGTATTTGGTCAAACATTTAATTAACTCACCACTAATGCCTTGGCAGGGCCAGACCAAATGATTTTGAGGGCCTCATATGGTCCACCCCTGCTCTAATGAATAAACAGCTCATCTGCACTAATAAAAGAGAAAGATGCAAATTGACCTACCTTCACAATGCCCAACCGCCAATCAGAATTAACCCAACAAAGATGGTGGATTAATTTGTATACACAGGCGCAGAGTGCCCGAAGGCATTCCACACGACCCAGCCACTCAGGGCCTCTGGACAGCAGGGGAAGATGGAAATATGGCTCTGCTGCAAAGGCAGAAAGGTTGCTCCAGGCTGAGCAAAGGCTATTCCAGGAGCCAGGGGAAGGAATGCCCATTCTTGCATGAATTTTGCATTGGGCTTCTAGTAGCTTATATTCTGCTTAGAGAGGACCACATGATTTTTACATAAAGTAGGCACAGAACATGGCAGAACAGGCACACATTCTGGAAGTCACTTTCTTATCCAAGTAGCTGCATTCATTTTGGTCCATTGCGGCTCCTGAGGAACAGAGAGACAGCAGACTAATAAAACAGCAACAACAACCTATTATTTTTAGTTCTGAATCATGAAAGACCCTTATATTCCTAGAGCGGGTTCTACAGCCATGCCTCATTTGTTTACCCAAAGCTGACAAGGTGAATGGAAAGAGAATTACTCGGTATTTTATAGAGAAATCAGGTCACTTGCCTAAAGTCATCCAGAGTATATCTTGTTTGAATCTGGCAGCATATCCAAAGCGACAAGGCACAGAAAACGCAGGCTACACATTAATGGCCAAACTCTTACCAGTGTGCACAACTTATTGGCTTTGTGCTAAGAAACCCCTGAAGCCAGTAATGTGTAAACAAAGTTACATAAAGTTTACAGTTCCTGTAAACTGGCTTCCCTTCAACCAATAGCAGTCATTCTAAACCATTTCCTTTAAAATAGGATGAATTTGTTGTTATGTGTTTTTTTTTTCCGAGCACAGCCTGGGGACAGCAGAACTTTTCCTGAATGTGGTCTTACCTGACTGACTGATAAAAGACAGAGATGGCTTTCCGTTCAAACTTGTGCATTGACAGCTCAGCTCCAAGAGTAAAAGAAAACAAAACAAAAACCTGCTTCTGTCTTCTCTGCCATCTCCCCGGAGCTTCCCCACTGCAGGAGAGCCCCACCTGAGTCTGTCAAATTCTCACGCCACAGAAGCAGAATGAACAGTTCAAATGGGAAATGTAAGCAGGAGTTATTTGCTATCATGTGGCCCAAATGTCGCTTCTTGTTAATAGAGAAAACAATTTTAACTGAAAAGAAAGGCGGGGACCCCAGGGAAGTTGGCCCATTCTATTCCTTGCCACTGGGGCTGTGTCCTCACACTCACAAGCCTCCTAAATGCAAAGTCACCTGAGAAAGAATTCAACCTCATTCACACCTAGTAGCAGTGACTGTTGTAAAGGCAGCCACTTGGGGGAGGAGAGAGAGCATAGGTCAGGGGACACCTCTGTGAGGGGACAGTACAGAGAGAGACGGGGACAGAAGGGGAAGCCTGAGAAAAGCTGTGTGTTAGAGTCAGATGGAGAGTAATAGATCTAACCAGCCCAGCACTGTGAGCTCACTCACTGGTGGCATCCCTGGCAGGCCTGCTTTTCTTTCCCATCCAGCTCTGTCATTTCAGGAAACACACCTCTCGGGGACAACGATGTAGATAGTGTCTCAATAGTAATGTGCAGTGTCTGCATTCAGGATGATCAATTCACAGAGTTAAAGTTAAAATTCTTCAAATATTCTCTTTCCTTGCTTACGTGACAACCATCACAGCAGGGAAAACTACCTTTGAATTCCCAGACTAATAGAGAGGCGTGTTGTTCTCTGTTCCAGCCATCCATGAGGTATAATCAGAGTCCTAACCTCACTATCAGGGGGACTGCGACATGCAGGGGAACCGTGGACATGGGTGAACACTACTTTTTTTACCCACTGTTATCACCTTGTTTTGAATTCTTCCTTGGTTTTTTACTGGGCAGCCTCTTAAATGTGCTTAAAGTACAATACAATATGGCCAACTCCTGCTTAATGTCAGTACTCTGTTTCTAAAAATACAATCGTCTGTGTCAAAGTACTAACAGGGCGCTATTTCTTAACTTTAACATGTAAAACAAAAATAATGCAATTACATCAAACCCAAAGCTCATCAATTTCTTTCATATATATAAAATTCACAAAGCACCCATTCAATTTTGCTTTAAATGCAAGATATTTAAAATAATGTTTTTCTGAATACCAAAAAATACTTTTGATTTATAAAAAAAATCCTGTTCAGATGGCTAGTATTAAAAATTCATGTTGCTACAGCATGGAGACTACAGTTAAATACTGTAATTTAAACTACAATCAAATACTTGAAATTTGCTAAGACAGCAGGTCTTAAGGGTTCTCATACATACAAATAAGATAATTATGTGAGTTGGTGGGAGTGTTAATTTACCTGATGTTGATAATCATAAAATACATGTACATCATATCATTGCATTATGCAGTCTAAATATGTATAACTATGGGCCTGGTGCATGAACTTTGTGCATGGGGGTGTGTGTCCCTCAGCCCAGCCTGCACCCTCTCCAACCTGGGATCCCTCGAGGGATGTTTGATTGCTTCTTTAGAGATCGGGCCTAAAACAGCAGTTGGACATCCATCTCACAATCCAGGATTGCTGGCTCCCAACTGCTCAGCTTCCTGCCTTTCTGATTGCTCCTAACTGTTTCTGCCTGCTAGCCTGATCACGCCCTAACCACTCCCCTGTCAACCTGATTGATGTCTAACTGCTCCCCTGCCAGCCTGATTGCCCCTAATTGTGCTTCCCTGAAGGCCTGGTCACTCCTAACTGCCCTCCCCTGCTGGCCATCTTTTGGTGGCCATCTTGTGTCCACATGAGGGCAGCCATCTTTGACCACATGGAGGCAGCCATCTTGTGTGTTGGAGTGATGGTCAGTTTGCATATTACTCTTTTATTAGATAGGATTTTGTTTGCCAATTATTGAGGGATTTTGTTTCCCTTAATAGAGCTGGAGGGAAAATAAAAAGACAACAAGTGAGGCTGGGGAGCAACCAAAACATTGCTGACGACTATAAAATATTAGACCATTTTGGGCAATGTCTGGCAGTTTCTATGTCCTTTATTAAAATATTAGAAGCCCAATGCATGAAATTCATGCAAGAGTAGGCCTTCCTTCCCCCTGCCGCTGGCATTGGCTTCCCTCTGGTCCTCGGGACTCGAGGTTCACTCGCAGCCCTGGCTATGTCTGGAAGGACATCTGGTCTAATAAGCATATTATGCTTTCATTATTATAGATTAGGTCTTTATCCATGTAGAGCACACACATTTCTTACCAACTTTATTCCTGAGAGTCTAATTTTTTGTGTTGCCATTCCAAATCAGAATTTTTCCTTGAAAAAAGAGTTTTCTAAAGAGTTTTTATTTTGTATGAAGGAATAAAAAATGTTTAAATAGATTAATTTTAAAATCAACCAATTTACTTATTTTAGCATTTCTAAAAAATAGTGTTTTGTTTCCTTTTGATTATTTTGGAATTTTTAGCTTGATCATAGACTTGGTTGCAAATAATACTTGATTCCCCTATTTCCAAGTATGTACCTCTTATTGCTTTTACATTGGTTGTTATCTTTTATTTATTTTATTTTTTAAATATGTTTTTATTGGTTTTAGAGAGAAAGAGAGGGGGGAAGGACAGGGAAAGAGAAATATCAGTGGAAACCCAGCGACCTGTGGTTGGTACGTGATCAACCAACAGAGCCACCCTGGCCTGGCTGGTATATAAAAAGTGAGCTAATGTGCGTTTATTTTCCGTTTAGGACATCTAAAAATCTTATCATTAACAGTGATGCTGGTTTGGGCATTTAATTCATTTATTTTTCAAATCTGTGTAGTACACTTTGTTGAGCCCTGGGCTGTGGGCGCAGGATGAGTGATTCCCACTGTTTCCCTCACTACCCACCCGCTGTGACCCTCAGCACCACCATCATTGTTCTGTTTCAGTGATGGGTGAGCCCAGAAGTAGGGTGGGTTGTGTAAGATCACCAGGCAGTGAGTGGCTGTGATTGGTTCACGGCCTCTCAGACTCCTCGGCGTCCCCTTTACCTATTGGGCACTGTGAGTGGTGCTCTGTGGCCCCAGGAAAGTGCTCTGAGGCCTCTGGAAGCCGCAGGTGGGCACAAGGGAAGCCAGGTGGAAGCTGTTACACAGGAACCCTCTGCAGGTCCAGTGTTTCAGGACACTTTGCATTCCAGATCCAAGGAGAAGGGGGTTGCTGAGCACTCAGTGGCCCTCTTAGATGGGACAGGCCCTCTTGATGGGCGGGAAAACAGCTGTAAACAGGACCTGGAGACCAGTGAGCTGCCCCTTGCTGTGTGTTCCCTTATGGGATACTTCTGTCAGAGCCTGCCAGCTGCCAGTCACCTCCCATTTCCTTTTATGACTTGTTAAAATAAGCCATATGTGGAGGAAGAGGCTAGGCAGGCAGTGACGGACCTGCTCCCCCATCAGAAACAGCCCCTGTGACACAGGAAAGTTCCCATGAGGCACTCCCCTACTCAACACCCTCCTCAGCACCCATCCCAGGAGCACCTACCAGGCCCTACCCCCTACTGCCCTTCTCCAGGCTCTGCTTCTAGAATGTTTCTGCTCACTAAGGACAGACAGACACTGCTGGTCCACAGAGGGCCTGAAGACCAACTCTAAGGACATGATTTTGAGGGGCTCCCCAGCCACAGGTGCTGGCTGCCCCCTCTCTGCCATCAGACAGAGCAGCCTGTGGGGCTCATAAGGACTGGAGCCTTATGTATGAGCAACTAGGAGGAGGGCTAACATTCCTCTATTCATCAACTGACCTCACATTTAAGGATGGAGCAGTGAGCATGGAACAAAGACCTTGCGAAGTGAGATGGAGAACACAATATGAGCTTAGGCTCCCACATTCTATTGGTCAGTTCCAATAGTTTTATTTGATATATTGCAAATCAAGGAAGCTCTTCTTATAGGTGCTGTTTTATACTGATTTTTTAAACAAGAAATTGATTTATAGCAACAAACCACTGGATTTACATAAGTGAGGTCAGAGGGCCTAACCTTGAACTCAGGAGGAAGAAGTCCTCTCAGCCACAGCCTGAAAGAACACTTTACTAGGTAGAATGGTGGACTGCAGCTGTTTTATAAAGAAGACTAGAGGCCCAGTGTGCAAAATTTGTGCATGGGGAGCAGGGGGAGCGTCCCTCAGCCCAGCTTGCACCCTCTCCAATCTGAGACATCCCTCTCACAATCCTGGACTGCTGGCTCCCAACTGCTCTCCTGCCTGCCTGCCTGCCTTATTGCCCCTAACCGCTTCTCCCTGCCAACTTGATCACCCCCTAACTACTCCCCTGCCAGGCTGATTGATGGCTAATTACTGCCCTGATGGCCAGATTGCCCCTAACTGCCCTCCTCTGCAGGCTGAGTCTCCCCAAACGTTCCTCCTTTGCAGGACTAGTCCCCCAAACTGCCCTTCCCTGTAGGCCTGGGTCCCCCCCAACCAACTATGCTCTCTTGTAGGCCTGGTTGACCCTAATTGGCCTTCCTTGCTGGCCTGGTCTCTTCCAACTGTACTCCCCTATTGGCATGGTTTCTCCCAAGTTTCCTCCTCTGCAGGCCTAGTCCCCCCAACTGCCCTCCCCTGCAGACCTGGTCACCCACAACTGTCCTCCCTTGCAATCCTGGTCCCCCCCTACCAACCTGCCCTTCAGGCCTGGTCTCCCCGCCCCCCAAATGCCATCTCATGCAGGCCTGGTCGGTCCAAACTGCCCTCCCCTGCAGGCCTGGTCACTTCTAACTGCCCTCCCCTGCAGACATGGTTGCCACAACTGCCCTCTTCTGCATGCCTGTTCCCACCCATCTGCCCTCCCAGCTGGCGTGGTCTCCCCCAACAGCCCTCCTCTGCAACCTGGGTCCCCCAAACTGTCCTCATTTGCAGGCATGGTCCCCCCAACTATCCTCCTCTATAGGCCTGGACTCCCCAAACTGGCCTAGACTGTAGGCCTGGTCCCTCACAACTGTACTGCACTGCAGGCCTGGATCCCTCTGAACTGCCCGCCCCTGTCAGCCTAGCCCCCCAAACTGCCATCTTTTGCTGACCTGGTAACCGCTAAATGCCCTCCCTGGCCAGCATGGCCACCCTTAACTTCTCTCCTTTACCGGCCTCATTGCCCCAAACTTCCCTCCCCTGCAGGCCTGGTCCTACCCAACTGCCTGCCCCTGCAGGCTTGGTCCCCCCAAAATAGCCTCTATTGCTAGCTTGGTAACCTCTAACTACCCTCCCTGGCCTGCATGGTCACCCCTAAAAGCCCTCCATTACAGGCCTGAGTGCTCCAAATTGCCCTCTCATGCAAGCCTGGTCCCCCCAATGGACCTCCTCTGTGTGCCTGTCCCCCCCACCAAACTGCCATCGCCCCTGCAAACCTGTATACCCCACAAACCTGTATATGCCAGCAGGCCTGGTCCCCATCAACTGCCTGACCCTGCCGGCCTGGTCCTCCCTCAATCCCCTCTCTTGCTTGCCCGGTAATCCCTAACTGCCCTGCCTTGCCAGCATGGTCACCCCTAACTGCCCTCCCTATTGGCCCGATTGTCCCAAACTGCCCTTTCCTGCAGGCCTGGTCTCCTCCAAATTTCCTCCTCTGTAGGACTGGTTCCACAACTGCCTTCCCCTGCAGGCCTGGTCTCCCCCAACTGCCCTGTCCTGCAGACTTGGTGTTCCCCAACTCCGGCCCCCTTGCAGGACTTGTTCCCCCAACTGCACTCCCCTGCAGGACTGGTACCCCCCAACTGCCGTACCCTGCAGACCTGTTTGCCCCCAACTGTCTTCCCCGGCAGGCCTGGTTCCCCTCAACAGCCCTTGCCTGCAGGCTTTGTCTCTCCCCCTCCCCACACTGCCCTCACCTGCAGTCTGGTGCCTTCCAACTGCCCTGCCCGGCAGGACTGGGTCCCCCCACATTTGTCCTCCCTTGCAGGCTTGCTCTCCCCTAACTACCCTCCCCTGCTGGCTGCTGGCCTGGTCTTCCCCAGCTGCCCTCCTCTGCAGGACTGTTACTCCCAACTGCCCTTACCTGCAGACCTATTCACTTCCAGCTGCTCTCCTTGCAGTCCTGGTTCCCCCATAGTGCCCTCCCCTGCAGGCCTGGTCTCCCCCAACTGCCCTCTCATGCAGGTATGGTCACCCTAAACTGCCCTGCCCCGCCCCGCAACTGCCCTCCTTTTTAGACCTGGTTTCCCCCTACTGCCCTCCACTGCAGGCCTGGTCACCCCAAATTGCACTTTCATGCAGGTCTAGTCTTCCACAACTGCCCTCCCCTGTAGACTTGGTTGTCCCCAACTGACCTCCCTTGCAGGCCTAGTCCCCCTATCTGCCCTCTCCTACTGGACTGATATTTTCCAACTTCCCTCCTCTGCTGTCCTGTTCAGCCCTAACTCCCCTCCCCTGCTGGCATGATCACCCACAACTGCCCTGTGCAGGCCTTTTTGTGGCAGCCATCTTGTGTCCAAATGGGGTCAGCTATCTTTGACCATATGGGTGAGTTCATCTTGTGTGTTGGTGTGATGGCCAATTTGCATATTTCTTTTTTATTAGATAGGTTGGGGACAAGGATGAAAAGGTAAGAATCAAATGAAAAATTATTAAATCTCTCTAAGAATATATGCTTCAAATTGTTGAGAGCACATTTTGAAAATCAGCTTGGGGATGTCATATTGTTAGTAGTGAAAATGGCACTAGGTTTAGACCCCAGTTCAGCAGCATTGGTACTTGAGCTCTGGCTTGTAAAGAATTCAAACCCAAGATTGAAATTATAAGAAAAAATTAATTAGGGAGACATATAAGTAGAAGAAGTGAACTGTAGAAGAAATGGGCTCAGGATACAAGTTATACAGACAAAAGACGCATCCTAATAGAGCCAAAAGAAGGACCTCGGAGCCTAGAGATGCACCTTGGAAGATGGAAGAAGGGAATGGGAATAGGCATGGTGTACTCTGTGGAGGGAGCCAGGCTGGGTCCCTTGGGTGGGGCCTTGCTTAAACCCACCTAATAAGAGGGAAAGGTCCCAACAGGCACAGTGGGAGAAAGATGGAGAGAGAGAGAGAGAGAGAGAGAGAGAGAACTCAAAATACTCAGGAATTACCCACGGATACCTATACTTACCTTGGTGGGAGCTTGCAAATCCAACAGACCCTATTTGGATGCTTGATGGTTCAGATGTGGGAGCACTGAGGGTCAGAAAGGTTGCAAACACCATGTGAATGAGTGATTGCCTTAGAACTGGAAAAACTCTTGCATTTGGGCCAGGTACTTAACAGTCATGGGATCAACTTCATCATTTAACCCAGGGAAACAGAGTTTAGGAGTGCTTGCAATCCATCCATTTTCCTGGCCAGGATAAATTATTTATGATTCATTATGTATTTGAACACAAATGACTTTTTATACTATATGGACTTCAATGGCCTAAGCCATTGGAAGCAAGTCATATTAATAAATATGCTGACACATGATTTTCCATTTCTCATGGCAAAGTTAAATATTACTTTTAAAATCCTCTCTAGCATTTGAGTGATGTACTTGTCGTGCACTGGCTCCAGGCTTGCCTTGCCCAGAGGGGAGTTGGTACTGTCTTCACCCAGATTCAGTTTGGATGGGAAGGAACGAATGAACATTCCACCTTCCTTGCTTCCTTGAAACTCCCACCCATTCACTCATTCCTTCAAAGCCAAGTGGGAGAAGCTGGAGGGAGCCAAAGTCAACAGTCAGAATTGGTTGGTGTGTCAGCCAGCCAAGGATCCTAATCCTATCTCTACGAGGCAAGGTTAGGGCTCTCTCATTGAGACACATTAATGTTCTTAATGTGGAACAGACTTGGAAACCAGAGATGCCATGTGGGACCTCTTTATGTGCTCTGGGTCTGTGACCTCAAAGGCCAGGAGATGGAATTATTTTTCTGTCCTTCAGCACCAGTCATTTCTAAAATGTCAACACTAGATTTTAAATATTAGTTGGCATCTCTAAGACTTCTCTTGACCAATAGTTCCTGTATTCAGCTAGGTGGGAATATTTGGCCCAAATTTCAAATATAGACAAAGAATCTGACCCCATTGCGTCTCTGTGCTGTTGAGCCCAGGATCTAGTTGAAAGATCCAATATTCCCCATATTTCTTGTTGGAATAGCTGAAGGAGGTGACATGTAGTCACTTCAGGGACAGGATGTAGACACAGACCCACACACTTCTATCCTAACCACCCAGGAATACCTAGGGAGGTCAGGGTGCCATATTCATGAAGGACTGGTTTCCATCTCATGAGAACAAGTGACCCTGAAAAGAAGTTTCAAAAACTGAACATAAAATGTCATATTCTACCATATTATCCATCATTTCCATTTCTGGGTATTTGCCCCAAAGAAGTCAAAGCAGGTATTTAAATAGTCATGTGTACACTAATGTTCATAGCAGTATTATTCACAATAGTGGATTTTGGGAACAACTCATGTCCATATATAAGAATAAACAAAATGTGGTCCATCCGTATAATGGAATGTTTTCCAGCCTTGAAAAAGAAGGCAATCCTGACACATGCTACCGTATGGGTGAACCTTGAAAGCACTATGTCAAGTGAAATAAACCAGACACAAAAGGTCAAATTTTCAGGAACTTATTCTAGGTCCCTACAATAGTAAAATTCACTGAGACAGAAAGTAGAATGGTGGTTAGCAGGTGTTTGGGGAAGGGAGGCATGAGAAGTTATTGTTTCATTGCCACAGACTTTCTGTTTGGGGTGATTTTAACATTAGATTTTTAAATATTAAATATCTCCAAGTCTTGAGATGCATAAGAGTGATGATTGCACAAAAATGTGAAGGTATTCAATGTCATTGAGTTGTATACCTAAAAATAGTGAAAATAGTCATTTTAGATTATGTATACTTTACCACAATAAAATTTTTTTTAAAAGAATGGAATGTGAGCCCAGAGCAGGTCTCAGGTGCAGATGTTAATCTGTCCTTCCTCAGAGGGCAGTCTGCCCTGAGGTCATGGAGCAGACCCAGGGTGAGTCTCTAACCCCAATCCCTCTGCTTTCTTTTGATGGTTCTAGATCCAAGGGAGAAGGAACAAGCCCCAAAGAGGCTGAGGCTCATCCTGGTGGGGAAAACTGGAAGTGGGAAAAGTGCAACAGGAAACAGCATCCTTGGCTGAGAGGAGTTCCAGTCTAAGCTCAGTGCTAGGCCGGTGACCAAGACCTTTTATATGGAGAGCAGAGACTGGGCTGGGAAGAAACTTGAGGTGATTGACACCCCCGATATTTTGTCCCTTGGAGTTCCACAGGAAGTGGCAGGTAGGAGCTCATGGGAAGCCATCACCTTCTCCTCTCCAGGGCCACATGCAGTGCTCCTGGTACAGAGCCGGGCAGGGTCACAAAGGAGGACCAGTTGGTGGTCAGGCACCTCCAGGATGTCTTTGGAGTGGGAGTCCTGGTCTATACTATCCTAATGTTCACCCGAAAGGAAGACCTGAATGGTGGCTCTCTGGATGAGTATGTGGGAGAGACTGACAACAGGAAGCTTGCCCAGCTGGACGTGATTTGTTTCAGGAGACACTGTGGCTTCAACAACAGGGCAGAGGGGGAAGAGCAGGAGGCCCAACTGAAGGAGCTCATGGACAAAATCGAGGGGGTTCTGTGGGAAAATGAAGGCTATCATTATAGCAACAAGGCTTACCAATACTTTCAGCAAAACCTTCTGCTCAGAGATATGCAGAGAAGGCAGATAATCAAGGGGGAAGGCTCTGGGGAAGGGCCCAGTGGGAAGTCTGGCTAAAGGGACTGTGCAGAATCCAGAAAGCATCTGAGGAAATGCACAAAGGTCTCCTGAAGTGGGCACCTATCTAAGCACATGCTGGACTCCACTAAGGGACAGCTGTTTTTTATGAGCTTTTTTCAGTCCTGTGTCCAGTCTCCAGCCGGTCACTTGTCCTCTCCATCCCATGGGTCACTGACTATGCCATTCTCCAGAAGGTAAGAGATCGTGGGCTCCTGAGTGCTCAGCTCCCATCCAGGTCCTTCATCGCATATTTCAGTGCACGTGGATCCTCCCTCCTCTCTACTCTTTCTTTGCCTCCAGCGCACTTTCTCATATGGAACCTCTCACTGCATTAGGATTGCATTTCTTGAAGTTCTTATCTTTCCCCTGATAGAACAAAAGTTCCGAGGGTATACCATTCTTTCTTCCGTGTATCTCCCCCCTCGCCTCCCAGCATCTTGGTCACTGGAGTCACTCCTTAAATGATGATAGTCAATCAGTGTGGGATGTTGGTCAGGTGAGTTCACACCTCCTGGACTATGTCCTTGTTCACAAAGGGGCAGGCATAGTGACTTAAAATAAAATTATATATATATATATATATATATATATATATATATATATATATATTATTGATTTTTTTCAGAGATGAAGGGAGAGAAATAGAAAGTCAGAAACATCGATGAGAGAGAAACATTGATCAGCTGCCTCCTGCACACCCCCTACTGGGTATGTACCGGCAACCAAGGTACATGCCCTTGACCGGAATCGAAGCTGGGACTTTCCAGTCCTCAGGCTGATGCTCTATCCATGAGCCAAACCGGTTTCAGCAGCATAGTGACTTTTTAAGATACCTACTGTGTATAGTGGGCCAGGACATAGCAATGGCTCTGAGACATGAGAAGGACAGCTGCTTGGCTCAAGGGGGAAAGTAGGTAGAAAGAGAGAATCAGAAAGGAGGAGTCCTTTCATTCACCTCTGAAAGACGCCACTGAATCACAACAAATGAACCCTGTGGGAACTTCCTGATAGGAATGAGGAGCAAAGTGGGGTGGGTTATCCAAGGAGCCAGGCCTGGTCAGGCAGGTGGCCCTTAGACGTGGCTAAGGACATGGAGGCCTCAGGATGTACCAAAAGGATTGGGCAGAGGAGGAGCATTTCCCTAAAGCTGATGTAGATTAGGGTTGTTCTAATTAGACTCCCCTCTCATGTCTTCCTTCTGATTGTGGAAAACAAAGATGATTTTCAGCCTTACCTGCCACCCCTTCCCTTCTCCTTGACAGTGGGGAGAAGGCATGCATGAGGTCAGTGTAGGGGTATGTAGTGGGGTTCCCAATAAGGTATGTGTGGGTGTTAAATGGAGGAAGGCAGAGAAGAAAGGGAACCTGCAAAGGTGGTAGGTGACATGAACATTGTAGGGAGTAGCCTGCCTGGTGATGGGAGGAGTCTGGGTCACATGGGTCTTTGTGGAGGGCTGTTCCAGCAGACAGGGGCATTGGAAAATGAGATGGACCAGCACCAGAAGATAGTGGTCTTAGTCCCGGCCTGGCCTCTGAAAAAGCAGCACCATTACAAAGAGCCCAGCACACCTTAGATGAACCTCAACTTCTCTGTGGAGTCTGACCAAATGATGGAAATGGAATAGGAGGGAACAAGGAAATACCTCACTATAGACCCCTCTTTACCTTTGTCAAGGCACGTGGCAGAGGGTCTCTAGCTCCTTTCTTCAGGGAGTGGAAAGTAGAGGTGGGGGTGACAGTGTTGGGGGACACTCAGTAATTGGAGATGCAGCTTCAGATCTGTCTATATGCTTACCTGCTGGTGAGAGCTCCTCTACCGTCAGAGGCTCTCTCAGGACCCTGGTCTCCCAATTTGTAGGCCAGGGCACCCCCTGACCCAGATACAGGGGATGCCTAAGAAAGCCAGAGCATTTGTTGTGTTGAAAGTTTTAGGAAAGTGTCTCAAGGCAGAACGAAGACTTCTCTTGGTTCATACCTAAGACTGACTTTGTGTGTGACCTGTTGATTACATCAGCACTCCACTTCCCATGGACCAAAGCACTATTAAGTCTTTATACTCCCCAAGACCCGTGGCAGGATTTTCAGTTCAAATTTCTCTCTGTGCATGTTTATCTAAGCTCACAATTTTTTGCATATTCTGTTTTCACTATCATTCAGTTTAAATATATTCTATATTCTTTTGTGATTTTTTCCCCACTCATGGATTACTTAGAAGTATGTGCTTAATTCCCAAATATTTGAGTATTTTCTGGAAGTTGCAGTATCCAATATGGTAGCCACTAGCCACATGTGGCTATTGAGCACTTGAAATATAGTGGGTGTACTTGAGAAATGGAATTTTAATTTTTTTCTAAGGATAACTAATTTTTACTTTAAAATTGAAGCAGTATCAGTCATTTCTCCATGAAATACAACCTTGCAGTTTTGGGTAGAAATACATTTGATCTAAGTGTTGTATCACATGTTATTATTGTATCACAATGCGTTGCTTGTAGTATTAACATAAAGACATCATCCATCTAGTCACCGCAATGGACTGGTTCTTTAGTATTTCTTTTAATGCAGAGCATTCTGTGGTGTCTGTGTATCATACACACTTGTAAATATTGTATATAAGAGTATTTCTGTTAATGTTTTATGTTTTTATTCTTTGGATCAATCTCTTTAAAGATGGTGCACATCCCACTTTGCAGGGGGACAGGCAGCTGTTTGTGGGCAAGCTGAACATGTAGCAGGGATTGCAGCAACTTTAAGACATCAATAGCCAGAAACTCAGGGTTTGAATTTTAAGAGACTTTTTGTCTGTGTGTCTGTAATGTAACTTTGGTTACTAATGTTCTTTGCTAACATAATTCACTCTTTGCCATTTTATGAACATAGGAAATCTTCTGGTGATTTTTGCCTACTGGGAAATACATTAATGAAAGACTCTCCAACAGTGTTAAAGGAACCTTACTGTATGAGGTACTTAACCACAAATGGACATTTGCCCTTGTCTCTGACACTCACATTCATCTCAAAAATGAGAAGCTGCCAACTATGGAGGAAGTAGACAACCATCCCAAGATATCCACAAGGCTTGTATGCTCACAAATAGATGCTGCTCAAACCTTGTTCTTATATCACCTAATTGTTATTAATTATATGTATATAAAATGATTTTTATATTGCTATTTTCCTCCTTATGGTTTTCCAGTGGAAACAATATCTGTCTCCTTAGATCCCTTTCCATATTAGACATGAAAAAATGTAACTTGGGTACCTGCTAATCTTTCCCACCTACTAGAGAGTGCTATTCTGATTATCAGCTATGATAATGAAGTTAATATTTTGTTGGCCACACACTGGTGGTCTTCCACTTTCAATATGAGCTTTGGTATCCTATCTAATAAAGGGGTAATATGCAAGTTCACCATACCTCCACTACACCCTCAAGCCACACCCACCAGCCAATCAGGAGCAAGTATGCAAATTAACCCAACCAAGTTGTCTGTGGCCACGGAGAGAGCAGGAGGCTTGGAATTTCTTGGCAATAGAGGAAGCCAGCTTTTCTGACTGCTCTAGCGGGCCCAACCTTCATTCAAGGCTACAAAATTTCAATTATAGAAGATGAATAAATCCCAGATACCAGGGCCTCCTCTTGGGTCACCAGGGGGTGTGGCCAACCTGCAAACCACCACAGGCTCCTCACCCAGGCTGCTCCATGCCCCAAGGGAACCCCCATTCTTATCTAGGACACCATTCAGGGAAAACCAGCTGGCCCCCACCCTTTTACCAGGTCTCTATCCTATCTAATAAAATAACATGCAAATCAACCATCATTCCAACACACAATATGGCTGCCCCCATGTGGACATAAGATGGTTGAGACAAGATGGCTAGCAGGGCAATTAGAGGGACCAGGTCTGTAAGGGGGGGTAGGCAATTGTGGGTGATCAGGACAGCAGGGAAGGGCAGTTGGGAGGAACCAGGCCTTCAAGGGAGGGCAGTTGGGGGCAATCAAGCCTGCAGGGAAGGGCAGGTGGGGGGGACCCATACCTGCAGGGGAAGGCAGTTGCGGGGGGGGAACATGCCTGTAGGGGAGGGCAGTTGGGGTGACCAGGCCTGCAAGGGAGGGCAGGTTGGGACAGACAGACTGGCAGGGGAGCAGTTAATCATTAATTAGGCCAGCAGGGGAGTGGTTAGGGGGTGATCAGGCTGACAGGCAGAAGTGGTTAGGGGCAATCAGGAAGGCAAGCAGATGAACAACTGGGAGCCAACAGTCCTGGATTTTGAGAAGGATGTCTGACTGGCCAGTTAGGCCCGATCCTCCCTGGATTGCACCTAAACAGGCATTCAGACATCCCTTGAAGGGTCCCAGATTGGAGAGGGTGTAGGCTGGGCTAAGGAACACACCCTTCCCATGCATAATTTCATGCACTTGGCCTATAGTATCTATTATAAAGGATCTATCTTGGACTAACCTCTCCAAATACACCTCCCTAATAATTTACCTGGTAGAATTATATATGGATCTTACTTAGATGAATATTAAATGAATATTGCCTAAATATAGGAATAAGCTAAATTAACTGCCCAAAAGAAAAATTGAAACTTCTGGATAATAATAGCCCCTTCAGATCCTTCATTCTCTAATATTTGACATTTTCTGTTTCTAATCTGTGTTTCTGCTTTATTATTGTTACTCTTGTTCCAGGTATGTAAATGTTATACTAGGTGCAGAAAGATAAAACTTGACAACTAGCAAAAAGACTCAAATCATGGTGACTCAAAAAAAATTAAAAATAACCCAGAATATTTCTTAACAAGGACATATAGGATCTGACTACCTCCCATTCACCTGCCTTTAAAAAAAAAATTCAACCTTAAGTGCCATCTAAGATTATGATCTTGCCCCTTCCTCAGTGGTCCCCCCTGTTCAGCAAGACATGCTGACATTGACGCATCCTGAGAGTAAGCTTTCCTAGCACTGTGGGACTCCATGTATCCTTTGAATTTATTTATGACCAGAAGGGGGATATGTGGACAAAAGGGTCCACATGCTAACCTGACAAACTCAGGGGAGGCCTGCATGGCAGTCTTGCAAACTCAGAGACCTAAAGTAACCACAAAAAAAAAAATGGTCTGAAATTAAACTTTAACTAAAAGCAGTTATGGTGGGTAGCTAAATCCTAGGCCAGTACCTTCACTGACAAGGTCAAACTTTACCTTAACTGAGCCTATCTATCTTTTTGTATCTATGATAACATATCCTTGAAATGTCTGAGTAACTTTCTTTTTTCAGGACCCCTTGGGATCCTTCATTGTTATTGTTATCATATCAATTGTTGACTATCCTGCAACCACCTAAGTATGTGTCTATCATTTTACTTTTTATCTAATCACAAGTCTTCCATCTTTGCCCAACCCTACCCCTCCCCCCCCACCCCACCCCCTGCTTTGCTTTCTCTTGCCTCTCTAATCTGTCACCAATGGATTTCATGTAACCCATTTATATCCCCTCCTTTGATTGCAATATATAAAAATAGGTGAAAACCTGCATTCTCTGGAGCACTATCCCAATTAGTTGAGATACTGCTTCCCAGCAATTGTTGACAGTTTAGCTCAAATAAACTCACAAAAATTCTTTACAGGTTTCAAATTTTGTACATTAACAAAGCCTTAGAGGAAATGAGAGAGATCTTAGGGGTAGACCAAATTGAGCTCCAAAACTGTCTTGTAGTTTTACCAAAAAGTAAAATTCATGTCTATATTCTCATAATAAATATTAGTGGTATTACCCAAAATAAAAGAAATTCCACTTTTGCACAAATATGAGAGAATAGAAAATTTTTATTATAGTAACAATAAGCAAACAATTGAAGTGGGAGAGAGAAGCAGTATGGGGTTGACCCACCTAGCAGTAAGTAATCAAGGTGTGGGGTGATTGAGGTGCATGACAACAGTTAATTTCACAAGAAAAGGAGAGAGCTAGTTATTCAGAAAACTGGTTACCTTGAGGTTGCTTCAAAGACTTAATACAGAAATATTTGAATATACTGAACATTGTTCTCTTAGCTGTTGAATCTCTGTGTTTTACTTTTTCTGGCATTTCATTTACCTGAGTTCTGAGAAATCTGTTTTTTAGACAACTCTTTGTTCTTCAGAGTGCAGATGATAGGAGACAATTTCAGTTTTTCCATAAGAATGTAATTCAATAAATTTATGGTAATTTAGAAAGAATTCTATAAGCATCTCTAGCTATCCATTACCTAATGCAAATAATTGATTTCTTTAACCACATGGGTAAAATGATCATTTTCATCCCAAAGGCAAAAATGTGGAGTAGAAGCCACAGTTAGAGATTATGTGCCAAACTAGAAAGAATCTAGAAAATCATTGTCTTTTCATCTCCTGAATTCCCTTTCTCTCTCTAAGAAAGAGTTCAGAGGATAGGGAGCATCCATACTTCCTACTTTGGAGTTTTACAAATTGGGAATGTTTCTCATCCCTGTTAAATAAACCAAACAGATACCTACCAATTGCCAATAAGAAACTTTACTAAACACCCCAGTACTGAGAAATTGAAGAACAGAAACAGAGAACTCTGACTCTGGGGAATGGGTTATATAGTAAGGAAACAGATTTTCAAAAAGCTTAATTTCTCTTAAATAGAATAAAGAAAAAAGGTACAGCTAACATGATTATGTCAAGTATACTAGTATCTTGCTGACTCTCAACTTCATCTCTGGCTTCTTGCAGCCTTTTTAGATAGCAAATCTCCCTTTCTGCCTATTCCCTTTCCATTTCTGCCTTTTTCTTCTCTTGCTCCTGTTTATCCTCCAGGTTTCTGATTTTTTTTAAATATTTCTCTCTTACTTCCCTTTTCTCTCTCTCCAGCTCAGCTCTGTATTTTGTTGTTTGTTTGTTTGTTTCACTTGAATCTCTTTCTGAACCTCCTCCTCAACCCTTTGGTATATCTTATCAGTGTAGAATTCTCCCTCATTCTCCATCAACATGCGCTGGACCAGGTTCATCAGCTGTGCCTTCTGAGCCTTCAGCTCAGCTACTTTTTCCTTATTGTTGAACTCACAGTGAGAACCCATGGAATGCCTTTTGCAGCTTCCTTTGAGTAATCATGTAACCCCATGCCATCCGGGTCATCTTTCCAGGTGAATAAGAGAATCATGTATCTCCTAGCTTTGTGTCCAAACATTTACAGAACAGCATCTTCTCCATGGTCTTTTGTTCTTTCTTTGTGTACTGGCCCAGCGGGCCCACCAGGAGCACAGTGTGAGGCCTGGGAGAGGTCAGAAGAATGCATTTATCAATCTCCCTTTGCATGTCAGCATCCGGTATCTCAGTGTCAAAAATGCCAGGCGTGTCCACGATGACAATTTCTCTCCCATTCCATGTGCTGCTCTCTTTCTGACAGCACTTGGTGATGGATTTTGCTGCAATGCTGGAAAGATATGCTTTCTTTCCAAGGATGCCATTCCCTGTGGCACTTTTGCCTGCTCCAGTCTTACCCACTAAGACAAGTTGCAGTTGTGAATCTCTGGGGCAATCAGGAAACAAAATTATAGCATTAGGATTGACTTCCAACCTTTCCTGATGCAAGGGCCAAGCCCACTGTTTGTTGTTTTTGTTTTTCTATTGCCCACTAGTGTCCTGTCAGTGAACCCCCTCTGCACTCACAAGAGGTCTTTGGAACCCCTTGGCCTCACCTCCCCTCTGAACGACTTGAATGCTGGGAACTTCTCAGGAATCCCTTGGGGTGCTTTCTCTGACCTTAGGAAGCTAAGTGCCCATGGAAGACGGTGCACAATGGTTCAAGAGAGAACTCTGAGCCACTGCTGTTAGCTGTTTCTCATAAGCTGAGATAGGAAGTAACAGAAAATCTGACTTTGGGGGATCCTCTTCCCTCAATTTATATCCAAAATGGAATTTTTGTTCTTTCCATTAAGAAGCCAGGTAGGTGGGGGATTTATGCCATACCATACTGAAAGGGAGTAAAGGGCACATGTGCGGAAAGGTGAAGTGTTCCTTCATATTTCAAGTATGTAGCCATCTCCTCAGGGATTCTGAATCTAGGAGAACAAAATGCCTTACTTTTCATTTGTTACCTACATGTAGAAATCTAATGAAGTTTTCCTACCTATCTTAAGTTAATACACAGAAGACTTCTATCCAGAAAGTAGTGACAGTTCTCTGGAGTTACTCTAAAATCCCTTGATACATAAATAATAGTAATAACAACTCATACAGAGTAACATTAGTGGAGTTACACTTTTTAAGTTTCACTTGGTGAGACATGTCCACTTCCTAGAATACCTTAAAGTTAATAACAAAACAGCATAGCATATCATCTGAATGATATTTTAAAGATCACTGTGTCTCAAGTTAAAGACCAAATCATCTATATAACTCTTTCCAGTCAGTAATTCTCTGCTTATCTCTTCCATGTGTCTATAAAGTTGAAGTCTTCAGGATTTGTTGAGCACAGACCGGGACCATAGAAGTCAACTGACAAACACATCTGAGAGCCTGTTTCTCCCTAAAGGAAGACCCCATTAGCACAGCCTTTGAATAAGACTGACTTTTGCAGGAGGAAACCTGTATTAAGGTGACCTGTCTCTGCTTTGAGTTGATGCATACATCACCACACTGACAATATTGCTGACATGATTATAAACTTCATTTTATTTTTCAGAGATATCACCATTCACCCAGTTCCTCAGACAAAGCTGGGAATCTCCCTGGATTCCTCTCTATCCCTTACCTTCCAGATCTGACCCATCGGCAAGTTCTCAATTCTGATCCCTTCTCTCCATTTTAAAGACCATCATACTAGTCTAAGCTACCGTCACCACACATGATTCAGCCAGTCCCCTAAGTGGTCTCTATAACTCTGTTGTGCCCTATTTTTCTATTCTGTACATTGGAATGATTTTTCAAAAAATTTCAATCAAACAGAAGAGAGATTGGGCAGAACCCCCAACTCTGGCTTCCAAAAACTTGGTAGTTATTCCATATCTCCCACACACTTTATGGTGAAGTTGTTGCTAATCCAAGAAAGGCAGAATATCCCACATTTGATCACCAGAATTCTCAGATGGGAAAAGTAAATTTCCAGAAGCTGAGAGCAGTAGCTACAAGATGCTAAGATGAAGAGAAAATGTCGGTGGGATTTCAGATTATTATTTAGTTAGCATCACATTGAAAGACTCCAACCTACGGATATCCTGAGGGCATTAGTTGGTCATCCAGAGAGAAGTAAAAAAATCATGGGACATGAAAAGAAAAATCACCAAAGGCCAGCTCCAACACTGCAACAACTTGCCAATGCTGATAGCATATAGTAGTCAGTCTGACAGACCGCAGAAATGTCCATGAATTAATTCCAGGCCTATACACATGCCTCTTTACTCTTTAGCATGTGGATCTGCAGCTTCTCGCACAAGGTGCTGAGTCCATTTTTCTACACCTTGCATCTGTGACTTTCTCTGGATAATGGGGCAGTAGATGCATGATTCAAGTATACTCCAAAAGTGCTAATGCCCTGGGGCTTGGTGTTCTTGGTCTTCAGAACCTTGCAACTGATTGATGATGAAGGGCACAAGACCCGGTCATCCCTATCACCATAGCCTGCCCAAGAGCCTTCTAAGCACCAGACATGGCCATGGGACTATCCATTCAAAAGTATCCAGTTGTTGGATCTTGGAAGTATTACTAGCATGCTAAGCAAAATAAGTCAGATGAACAAAGCAGAAGAACTATATGATCTCACTTACATATGGGATATAAAATAGAAAGCAACAAGGGAACAAACAATACAAATAAATAAAGAAACTCATAGTTGCAGGCACCAATATCACAGTTACTAGAGGGAGTGATGGGTGGGAGGAAGTTGAAGCTGGTAAAGGGGGTGAAATGCATGGTGATGGAAAGAGACAATGCAATATACAGATGATATATTATAGAATTATACACCTGAACCTTATATAAGGTTATTAATCAATGTCACCCCAATTAATTTAATCAGAAAAAAATGATTATCCAGTTGTGTTCTGAACGACCAGCTTAGCACCGGTGCATGAACATGTCTGGCTGAGATGAACCCAGTTGGCCCAGACCCAAAAACTTCCCATCTGTCTACCAAATTGATTGCCAAAGAAATGGTGGAGGTTTTAGGGTACTAAGTTGTTTTATGGTATGGTACCAAAACAATAAAAGTTCAAGTGATATAGTTGATTTCTATAGATAGGGAGGTAAAAGGAGGGTTGTGTGAGAAACTGAGAGAACCAGTCTGTTGAATTTATTGGTTTTTACTTTCAAATGGATTCTACCTCCAAAACATGCCTCTAGTAGCAAGCAGGGAAATTGGGACCTGAACGAATCAATTCCTCTCATATTCCTCCTTCCCAGTCTTCTCTCAGGATGAAGAGAGTGGTAGAGAAACAACTAGAGAGACTAT
Source organism: Antrozous pallidus (assembly GCA_027563665.1). NCBI lineage: Eukaryota > Metazoa > Chordata > Mammalia > Chiroptera > Vespertilionidae > Antrozous > Antrozous pallidus. The sequence goes on from CM050521.1 coordinate 6,148,704, forward strand.
AACTGGTTCTTCTGGTGTTTCCACTTTGTTGAAAGTAGAAAATAAGAAACCTCATTACCCTGGGATCAATCACGATATGTTAACCTCTCTTTCTCCTAGATGTTATGCTGTGTGTTATGAAGAGACAGTGCATAGGTTTATGAGAAAAGCTGAGTCAATTAAGAGAAAATAAGAAATGAGGTTGGAGATATTTTGTTCTTGCTCAGAGGGGGACTAGCAGAGAGCACAGGAAAACCCACTGCCAGGTTCCCTCAGTCTCAGCTGGCCTGGGGAAACCAACCACCCTCTCACCATGGCCGGTTCACTGAAGTTGGAAGGGGTAATGTTTAATTGAGCTGCCATCATAGTTTAAATTTCTGTTGATAAGAAACAGAACTCATTTTAGGGAATGGATAGTAACTGAAAACCAAAAACTCATTCAGCCAGAAGTTTTTTTTTTTTTTCATAAACTTGCTACTTGATTTCATCTTCCCTATTTCCCAACACATCTCACCACCCCATTGTCAGTTTCATTTTCACTTGTTGCTTTTTCTCTACAGAGACATATTTCAAGTACTTCCTCAGCTCTGGTTTTGGGCACCCTTCCCCATCCATTCAGTAAATTATTGCTTTGAATGCCATCTGTATATCCTCATAGCCAAGGCCTTCCTCAGAATTTTGAACTTTTATATCCCATTCAACTTCCTTATTGAGCAAGTTCATGGGAAACTTGACAAAAATGGAGCTCTTGACTGTTTCCCAACCCCAAACTCCAGACCATGTGAATGATTCTGCCCCTACTTTGGTAGATGCCATCACCATTCAGTCAGTGGCTGATACAGAATCTTGGGGCCAGCTGTACCTCCTCTTTTTTTTTTACTTGCTCATCAATCTACCATCAATTCCTATGGATTCTATATCCAAAACATGCAAAATTATCCACTCTCCTCACCTTCATGCTAAGCCAATCCACTTTTATTTGTTTGCCTTGCTTAAAACTCCTAACCAATCACTTCATCTTTGCAATCCACAGGTTGAGAACTGCTAGCAGAGTTGCCTAAGACCATCAGAATACACAGATATTTACATTATGATTCATTAACAGTAGCAAAATTATAGTTGTGAAGTAGCAACAAAAATAATTTTATGGTTGGGGGTCACCACAACATGAGGAACTGTATTAAAGGGTCATAGCATCAGAAAGGTTGAGAACCACTGTGAGGATGTTAAGAGATTGACAGTAATAAAGCCCCAGTAGGGGATTTTAACACTCCACTGACATTACTGGGCAGATCTTTCAGACAATCAACAAGGTAAAAGACAGCCTAAAGGAAACACTAAGTCAGATTGCTTTAATTGATATTTACAAAAAATTTCATCCAAAAGTTACAGACATGCACTACTCTCAAGTGTACATGGATCATTCTTAAAGACAGACCACATGTTAGGACATAAAATAAGTCTCTACAAGTTCAAGAGGATTGAAATAATATCAAATATCTTCTCAAATCACAATGGCATGAAACTAGAATCAATTACAATAAAAACAGTCAAAAACATTCAAATCCAGGGCATCTAAGCAATGAATGGTTTACAAAAACAAAAACAAAAACAAAAACAAAAACAAAAAAAAACAAAACCTCAAAACTTCCTGGAAACTATAACTAAAATGAACAACAACCCAAAATCTATGGGACATCACAAAAGCAGTCCTGAATGGGAAGTTCATAGCATTCCAGGCCTACCTCATGAAACAAAAAGAAGTTCTAACAAAATATTAACACTAAAACTAAAATAATTAGAAAAAGAACATCAAGAAAATCCCAGAATAAGTAGAAGGATGGAATTAATAAAGATCTGAGCAAAAATAAATGTCACAGAAAAAAAAAAGTACAAAACATCAATGACAAAATGAACAAGATTGATGAATCTTTTGACAGATTTGTCAAGAAATAAAGAGAGAGGACCCAAATAAAACAAGTGAGTAATGTAAGAGGTGAAGTAGGAACCTACGCCACAGAAATACATATGTGAGTGACTATTGAGGAGGCTAAAAGACTATGTAACTCTGATATTTGGGGGTTCTAGCATTCTGAATCCAGGCCTGCAAACTCAGTGTACATTCTTTTTTATTATTTTTTTATTTTTTATTTTATTTATTTTATTTTTTTATCTTTATTGTTCAGTTTATTAATTACATTATTTCCCCTTTTTATTCCCCTATAGCTCCCATCCACCCTGTACCTATCCCACCCTCCACCCTCACCTCCCCCTCCCCACTGTCCTCTCCCATTGTTGCTAGATTTTTGTCCAGTCTCTTGCTGCACTTCCCACAACCCTTTTCTCCCCAAGAATTGTCAGTCCATTCCCTCTCTATGTCCATATCTCTGTTATATTCACTAGTTTATCCTGTTCATCAGCCTATCAATTCACTTGATTTTTATGTTCATTTGTTGATAGATGTGTATTTGTTGTTCATAATTTATATTTTTACCTTTTTCTTCTTCCTCTTCTTAAAGAATATCCTTCAGCATTTCAGATAATGTTGGTTTGGTGGTGATGAACTCCTTTAGCTTTTTCTTATCTGTGAAGCACTTCATCTGACCTTCAATTCTGAATGATAGCTTTGCTGGATAGAGTAATCTTGGTTGTAGATTCTTGCTGTTCATCACTTTGAAAATTTCTTGCCACTCCCGTCTGGCCTGCATCGTTTCTGTTGAAAAATCCGCTGACACTCGTATGGGTGCTCCCTTATAGGTAACCAACTGTTTCTCTCTTGCTGCTTTTATTATTCTCTCTTTGTCTTTTGCTCTTGGCATTTTAATTATGATGTGCCTTGGTGTGGTACTCTTAAGGTTCCTATATATTGGGGTTCGGTGCGCTTCTTGGACTCCTAAGTCAATTTCTTTCACCAGGTGTGGGAAGTTTTCAGTCACTATTTCTTCAAATAGGTTTTCATTGCCTTGGTCTCTCTCTTTTTCTGGCACCCCTATAATCCGGATGTTGGTATGCTTGAGGTTGTCCCAGAGGCCCCTTACACTATCTTCAGTTTTTTGGATTCTTTTGGTTTCTTGCTTTTTCAGCTGAGTGGATTTTACCTCTTCGTATTTCAAATCTTTAACTTGGTTCTTGGGGTGCTCCAGAGAACTTTTAGGTCTTTGTATAATATTTTTTATTTCAGTCAGTGTATGCTTAATTTCTGGTTGGTCCTTTTTCATATCCTTGAGAGTCTCCTTTATATCCTTGAGGGTCTCCTTCATTTCCTTGTAGGACTCATTCATTTCCATGTTGGTCTTGATCATTTCCTTTGTGGTCTTGCTTATTTCCTTATAGGCCTCGACCTTTTTTTGGAGCCTCTTGAAAATCCCTATAACCGTGGTTTTGAATTCCATGTCCAGTCGTTTTTTTTTCCTCCATTTCTTTCACATCTGATTTCTTTCCATGTCTCTGCATGGTGGCTGCTTCCCTGAGTTGGTCAATTAGCTTTGTGTGGTAGACTTCCTACTAGGGACAGTGGCTCAGCCTCCCCGTTTACCTGAGGTGGATATGGGTTGCACAGTCTTGCTGAAGTTAAGCTCAGGTAAATCGTTGTTAGCACTTGGAGGGATTGACCTCCAGTCCAATTGTCTGTGAAGCTCAGCTGTGCTCAGGTTGGATGGGCGGAGTCTCTGGGCCAAGCAGACACCGTTATCTCCGCCCTATGCGGCCCCGGGGACTCTGTGCCAGGGGCAATGGCCGCCAGCACCTCTGAGAGAGAGCCGCTGCCGAGCTGCACTGGCTGCCGGGGAATTCAGACTCTCCCAAAATGAGTCTGCATGTGCAATGTCTCACCCAGGGTCGTGAAACAAAGCAGTCTAACGGTTTTCCGAATGAGAGAGTGAGTGGCGGAGCGCTCTCTGTGCCGTCACGCAGCCAAGCTGTTGCGCAAGCTCCCTTCTCCACAAGCCAGCAGACCCAGCAGCACCCGAGCTTCTGCGTGCCCTCCCACTGTCCAGTTTTCACCCAGTATGATAGTGGGTTCTCTAGACTTCGCCCAGAGCTGGAGAATCAGTCCAATGGGACATCTTTGTCTCCCAGTTCGAGAAAACTAGCCGGTTTTCAGCAGCCCGCCCTCTCTGCAGTGCGCACTCCAAACCTCTCTCCGCGTGAATCTTTCAACGCTGTTCGCCACCGCTCCTCCGAGTCACAGTGTCTTATCTTCACTTTTATTTGTGGAATTTTCACTCGGCGAGCTTTCTGGTGATTCTGGAAGGTGTTTGTTCTTTCGTTAAGTTGTAGTGTTAAAATTGCTGAGTATGACGGCAAGATAGGTGTTTTACCTATGCCGCCATCTTGGTTCTCCAGTGTACATTCTTGATAACCTATAATTAAGTCACTATCTCTGTCCCAGAAACTTGTTATCTAAATACAGAGGTCATAAAACTGTGAACACTGCACTGCCATGGAGGGAGGGTTATTATCGCTGGCATCAAGCCAGACCATCAAATATGATCTGAAGACCCCCAACACCTGGGGTCCTACTACTAAAACTCAGGAAAAGTACTGGAAGCTTAAACCATATCTGCAGGACAAAGACCCCAGAGGATATAAAAAAGGAAGCCCCTTGCATGTTTCTTTACTCAGATTTGGAAGTTATTTCCTGAGTCCGCTACATTAATAAACATGGTCCCACCTTTTCTCTGAAAGCATTGGTTGGTTTTTCTTTGGTCTACTGCAACACTATATGCCAATAAGCTGAACAACCTGGATAAAATGGAAAAATTCCTAGAAAAATACAATCTTCCAAAACTGAATCAGGAAGAATAAGGAAACCCGAATAGGCCAATAATAACTGATGAAATTGAAAAAGTACTTTTAAAAATGCCCAACTAACAAAAGCTCTCCTTCGGATGGCTTCACAAATATTCAAAGAAGAACTAATATCAATCCTCCTCAAATAATTCCAAAAAATCCAAGAGGAAGAAACACTTCTAACTTCTTTGTATGAGGCCAGTATTACTCCCATTCCCAAACCAGATAAAAATACTACAAAGAAATAGAATTATACACCAATATCCCTGATGAACATAGATGCTAAAATCTTCAACAAAATATTAGCAAATCAGATCCAGTAATATATTTAAATGTTCATACACCATGACCAAGTGGGATTATTCCAAAGAAGCAAGGCTGGTCCAATATTTGAAAATCAATACATGCAATATATCATGTAAACAAATTAAAAGACAAAAATCACATTATCATGTCAATAGATGCAGAAAAAGCTTTTGACAAAATCTTACACCCATTTTGATATAAACTATCAACAAAGTGGGAATATAAGGATCATTCCTCAACACAATAAAGGCCATATATGACAAACCTTCAGCCAACATCATACTCAATGGACAAAAACTAAAATCATTTCTCATAAGAACAAGAATAAAACAGTGATGTCAGCTTTCACCACTCTTATTCAACACTAGAGGCCCAATGCACAAAATTCATGCAAGGGGCTCAGCCCTCGCAGCCCTGGCTTCATCTGGAAGGTCAACCTGAAGGACATCCAGAAGGCTATTTGACTTTCCAGTCTAGTTAGCATATTATGCTTTTATTATTATCAATAGTACTGGAAGCCTTAGCCACAGCAACCAGACAAGAAGAAAGCAAAAAAGGCATCCAAATTCAAAAGGAGGAAGTAAAACTATAATTATTCATAAATGACATGATATTGTACATAGAAAATTCTAGAGACTCCACCAAAATACTACCAGATTTAATCAATGGATTTAGCAATGTAACAAGATACAAAATTATCAACCAGAAATCCATGGCATTTTTATATACCAATAATGAAATATCAGAAAGAGAAAATAGAAAAACAATTCAATTTATCATTGCAACAAAAAATTAAGGTACTTAGGAGTAAACTTTATCAAGGAGGTAAAAGACCTGCACTCAGAAAACTACAGCATGCTGAAAAAAGAGACAGAGGAAGATATAAACAAGTGGAGGAATATACCGTGTTCATGTATTGGTAGAATTAACATCATGTCAATACTCCCAAAGCAATCTGTAGATTCAATGCAATCCCTATTAAAATAGTAACTGCATATTTCATATATATAGAACAAATGCTACAAATATTCATATGGAACCAAAATGATTGCTAATGGCTGTAGCAATCTTGAGAAAGAAAATGTTGGTGGGATCACAATACTGCATATCAAGTTCTACTACAAAACCACTGTAATCCAATCTGCTTTGGACTGGCACTGAACAGGTGTATAGATAAATGGAACAGAATAGAGAACCCAGAAATGGACCCAAGCCATTATGATCAGTTTATATTTGACAAAGTTACAAAAGCATACAATGGAGTCAAGAGAGTCTCATCAATAAATGGTGCTGAAAACAATGGACAAATACATCTAAAAAATGAAGCTGGACCACCAACTTACACCATGCACACGAATAAACTCAAAATGATTAAAAGACCTAAATGTAATTGTGAAACCATAAAAATGAAAATATACAGGCAAAAATCTCAGACATCACACGTAGCAGAATTTTCACAGATACATGGTCTAGGGTAAGAGGAAAAAAAAAATATCCAAATGGGACTAGAGTAAATTTAAAAGCTTCTATACATCAAAAGAAACCCGTATCAAAATGAAAAGTAAATCCATATTTTGAGAGAACAATATATCTGATAAGGAGTTAATTTCCAAAACATATAAAGTATTCATACAACTCAATAAAAGGAAGACAAAGAACCCCATTAAAAAATGGACAGAGGACCTGACTAGATACTTATCCAAAGAGGATATACAAATGACCAAGAGACATAAGTAAAAATGTTCAGCAGTAACTCATTATCAAAGACATGCAAACTAAAATGGCAATGAGTTGTCACCTCACAACTGCCCAAATGGCTAACATCAACAGGCCCCAGTACTAAACCAGATCCACACGCCAGGGTTCCAGGACTGGGAAGACAAGTCCGGTAACTTCAGGCTGTAAAAACCAGCAAGAATTGTGGCTGAGTGATATGCGGCTGCTGGAGACGCAGGTGTTGCTCTTAGAGAGCCAGTGCACAAACTTACTCAGACTCTATCCCTCAGGCTTCAGACTTTGTTAAAATCTCTAAAACAAGCAGCAGCTGCTGTCAGCATGCCCCAAACCTTCAGTAAAGGACCTAAAAATTAGCACTAGCACCAGCCTGCCTTACTTCACAGCTGGGCCTCTCCTGGGCACTTCACAAGTCCAATACAGGTAGAGGCCATCTGCAGACTTCTTTGCAGTTCCTATTGGGTGGCCCCAGAGCCAATGCACCTGGTAGAGAGCTTTAGACCATACCAGATTACAACTCTACACATCGCCAACCAACACACTCAAGTGGAAAACTCAGTAAGTAACAAAGCTTCACTGAAGCAAGTTCCATTCCCTAGGGGTGTCTCCTATACAGCTTCTGTTCCACTGTAGTCACAGTTGGTCCTCACAGCCAATTGGCTTGGAGGTCAATTCATCCAGGGACACCAACAACAATCCAGGTTCAACTAAAAGACTGTGCACGCTTAGGAGTACACCTAGAGAGATCAGCTCAGGTGAGTAGGGAGGTTTAGCCACTGGGTCCTACAGGACATCTGCTACCCAAGGCTACTCTACCAATTCTAGGAGATATAGCAGGTCTACACAATGCATAGAAATAAATCCAAAATGTAGAGACAAATAAACATGTCACAAATGTAAGAGATGGAAGCAAGCAAACTACTGAATACAGAGTTCAAAAACAAAGTTATAAGATTACTCAATGATCTTAATGAGAGATTCAAGGGACTCAAAGAAAGCATCAAAGAGCATTAATTACACTTTTAAGGCTCTTAGTGAGAATGTAAATTAATAAATATCTATTAATATTGAATCTATGAATCAAAATAAATGAACAAGAAATCTAATAAACAAAATAAACTGGTAAATAAAATAGGATCAGAGGCATGGAAACATGGAACAGACTAAGGAATCTCAGAGGGAAGGGAAGAGGTGGGGTGGAAAGAGACTGACCAAAGGTCTTACATGCATATATGCATTAACTGTGGACACAGACAATAGAATGGTGAAGATCAGGGGTGGGGTGGGAACCAGGTGGATGGAGACCAATGGAGGGAAAAGGGGAACATTTGTAATACCCTCAACAATAAAGATTTTTAAATAAAGAAAAGAAGAAAAAGCTACCACATTAAGGGTTGGGGGAAAGGGAGAGTAGAGAGTATCTCATAAAATTAAGCACGCAAACCAGCTATCCCTCTTCTAGAAATTTTCTTAACTGAGAAAAACAACAACATAGATTTATATGTGAATCCCTCCTTATTCTAATATTCATAAAACATTGGAAGAACATTGGAAGCACCCAAATGTTCTTCAATTGGTGAATGAATAAACAAATCTTGGTATATCCATACTGTTGTGGGTTAAATTGTGCCCCCTCAAAAGATATGTAAGAGTTTTTACACATAATTTGTTCAGATAGAGCAATACTGGATATAGATAGTCCCTAATCTAATATGATTGGTGTCCTTACAAGAAAAGAATGCCACGTGACAATGAAGGCAGAGACCTGAGTGAGGAATATAAAGTGGGTGAGCACCAAGGATTGCTGGCAACACCAGAACCTTAAAAATAATAAAGAACAGATTCTCTCCCAGATCCCACAGTGATGGCATGGCCCAGAAGACACCTTGACTTCAGACTTCTAACCTCTAGAACTGTGAGAAAATAAGTTTCTATTGTTTCAAGTCACCCAATTTATGGTAGTTTGTTACAACAGCCCTAAGACAGCAATACACATACTATGAAATTATAGTCAGCAATGAAAGAGAACAGAAAGACATACATGCCACAGCATGGATGAATCTTAACAGAAATGCTAAGTGAAACACATCGAGTACAAATGATTGCATCTTCTACATTACAATAATATGAAATTCTAGGAAAGACAAAACTATAGTGACAGAAATAATTTTTCTCAGAAATAGAACAAATAATCCTCACACTTGTGTGGAAACACAAAAGACCTCGAGTTACTAGAGCAATTTTGAAAAAGAACAAAGCTGGAGGCATCATGTCACCTGATTTTAAACTTAATTACAAAACTATAATATTTAAAACAATGTGGCAATGGCATACAAAGAAACAGATAATGGAAACAAAATAGCCCAGAAATAAACCTAGTCATATATGGGCAATTAATTTAACACAAGGGAGCCAAGAATATACAATTGAAAAACAACAGTCTCTTCAATTACAGATGTTGGGAGAACTGGACATTCACATGCAAAAGAATAGAAGTGACCATTGTTTTATACCAGACACAAAATTTAAATCAAAATGGATTAAAGGCTTGAAAATCATAAACCAGGCTATGAAACTCCTAAACAAAAACATAGGTGGTAAACTCCTTGACTCAGATCTTGGTGATAATTATTTGAATCTGATATCAAAAGCAAAATAAACAGGTGGGACTACAACAAACTAAAAAAAACTTCTGCTTAGCAAAGGAAGCCATCAACAAAATGTAAAGGCACCATACTGAATGGAAGAAAATATTTACAATAACACACTATGTAAAGAACTCATGCAGTTCATGTGCAAAAAGAAACAAACAATTTGATCTGAAAAATAAGGAGAAAATCTGAATAAATATTTTTCCAGTGAAGACTTACAGATGTCGAGCAGGTACACGCTCAATTACTGGCTCTGGCTGTAGAGTGTGCGGGAAGCATCCAATTGATGTGTCTCTCTCACAATGATGTTTCTCTTATCTGTATCTTTCCCTTATCTTCCATTCTCTCTAAAAATAAATGGAGGAATATACTCAGGTGAGGATTAACAAAAACAAAATCAACAAAATAAGCTCATAGATGCAGATAATGTTCTGATGGTTGCCAGAGATAAGAGTGGGAGAAATGGTTGAAAGGGATCAAAAGTAAAAATTAAAATAAAATATAATATAAAATGAATACACATGTCAAAATATAGCATATACACATATGTAAGCTAATTGGAAATACCAAGATTTGTGACAAATTGATTATTGAATCTACTAAAGAAAATGATGAATTTTATTTTATACTAGAGACCCAGTGCACAAAATTCATGCACTGGGGAGTGGGGTGTTTTCCTTCAGGCCAGCCTGCTCCTTTTCCAATCTGGGGCATCCCTCTCACAGTCCGGTACTGCTGACTCCCAACTGCTTGCCTGTTTGATCACAGTCTAACCACTCCTCAGCCAGCCTGATTGACACCGAACTGCTCCCTTGCTGGCCTGATTGCCCCTAACGGCCCTGCACTACCAGCCCAGTTGCCCCCAACTGCCCTTCCCTGCAGGCCTGGCCCCCGACACTTGCCCTCCCCTATAGATCTGGTCCCCCCAACTGCCCTGCCCTAGAGGCCTGGTCCCCCCCCGCTCCCGCCCTCTCCTGAAGGCCAAGTCTCCTCCATCTGCCCACTCCTGAAGGCCTAGTTCCCCCCAACTGTCCTCCCCTACAGGGCCCATCACCTCCAACTGCCTTCCCCTGCTGGCCTGGTCCAACCAATGCCCTGCCTTCCTGCAGGCTTGGTCATCCCCAATTGCCCTCACTTGCTGTCCTGATTGCTCACCACTGCCCCTCCCTGCCGGCCATCTTATACCCACATGGTGGCAGCCATCTTGTGCCCCACACAATCTGTTTGGTTGGCTGTACGGTTGTTTATGTCACTTATCCTTTTATATACATAGACAAAACAGAAGTTAATAAAGCTGAGAATTTGCAGCCATTTAGGTACAATTGGATGTAACTAGGATATTTAGTTGTTGTCGATTGATTTTAAAATGGGCCAAAAATTGTCACACTACTCCTGTTGCTGCTCTTTTACAATATGAAGTTGTCCATTCCTATTTATTTCTGCACCTATTTTTTTTAGTGTACTGATTTTCTTTTAGAGTGAGAGAGAAACCAGTTTGATATTCCACTTATTTATGCATTCATCAGTAGCTTTTATATGTGCCCTGACCTGAGATAGAACCTGCAACCTTGGGTAGAAAGATGTCACTCTAACCAAATGAGCTATTCCACCAGGAGTATTTCTGCACTTCTTAAAGCTCAAAACATAAAAGGCTTTGCAGTTTTGTTCTCAACGATTTCCGGGGTTGTAAACATTTCCTGTTTTCTTCACAGTTTTATACCCTTTTCCAACCCATGTCTTACTTTCTCATGCATATAAAAGTATCTATACCATTTTACTGAAAATTAAATGATAAAGAGACCATAGGACTATTTCCACACACATCATATCACCACAGTCTCCAGGAAGTCTGTGGTCTCTGTAACCATTGATGTTAGCCCATTTCTCAGAATCTCCTTCTACACTTGGGAGTGTGAGCATCATTGACAAGAGGTTTCAACTTGTTTCTGCAAGGCACACAGGGATGAAGGATGACCTGAGGCGTAGAGTCCACAGTGAACACAATCCCTCAGTAGCTGAGGTGATCAGAGTTCCTGCCACCAGCACAATGTTGTGAAAATACACAAGTCATCTTTTCTGTCAAAGAAGAGTTTAGACAGCCACCATGTTGGCCACATGACTTGCAGCTCCCCTGCGGGCCATTATCTTGAAACAGCAAAAGCCAACCTCTCCCTTTGAATTAGCCAGGCATGAAAGACTGTGCACCTAAGCTCCAAACAAGAGCAAAGGACCAGTCACATGTGTCAAGGGTTATAAAGACCAGCAGCTTGCCTGCTCAGTGTGCATGCACTTCCAGACCATGTGTGTGCACCCTTCTACATAGAAGTAAAGATGTTTGCCTTGCTGCCTGGTTCCTGAGTATGTTCTGTATTCTACTAGGACCACTGACTTGAGAGGCTAGCCTTATTTCTAACTATGCCATTAAAGAAATTTCTAAAAAATGTATTTGAGACAATTGGAAAGTAGTCCCAGGTAGTAAATCAGAGGTTTAAAAAGAAAAGATTAAATCTAAATTAACATAAACAGTACAAAATAACAGAAATAATTTCTAAAATATAAAAAGGAAAAATTAGGGTAAAATACACTGTAATATATAATTGGGGTGGAAGGTGGGAATAGAATTAAAATGTTTAAAATAATTTGTTGTATAAGAGTAAGATAAAAACGTAATGACCTTTAGGCTTTGATAAGTTACGGATGTGTTACAATCACTGGTTAGCTACTAAAAATTAGGAAAAATTTATCTAATTTCCACTTGTTTATTATCTTCCTCATCCACTAATACCACTCTCACTGGAGACTGCTGGCTCTTTCTTACCCTTTCATCAACCAGCTACAGAGCATCCCAACCTCCTTAGATACCTGGGACAACTCCAGTCTATCCTTCCACTAAGAGACACATGGAGGGCCCCCATTCCAACTCATGTGCCTTGATTAACTTTATAACATCCAAATTACAGAAATGATAAGTGTAACACTCATAGGCAGAGCAGTTCAGTTACTCCAGTCATACTTAAACAACATAACCCAAACATTCATCCAACTAAGCCCCCTTTTAGTGTTGAAGATGACCAAAGAAATACCAAGCATGCTTCCTAGAGAAAGGGAGGGACCCCGTTTATTAACATTAGTGGACTCCGGGAATAATTTCCACATCAGAGTGAAGAAACACTCAGAGGGCTTCACTTTTTATAAACTTCTGGGGCCTTTGCCTTGCAGATATGGCTCTGCCCCTTTTTGTGGGCCTACAGGAAGGCCCTCAGGTGTTGGGGTCCCCAGGCCATATCTGATGATCTGTCCTGGGGCCAGCTATAATGATCCCCCCCCCCCCACCTACCTCAGGGCAGTGCATTGTTCACAGATTTTATGGCTTGACATGCCTTGCAGGACCAGTTTTCTCCTTATTCGCGGCCCCCCTGCCTTGTCCCACAAGCTTCTTTTAGTCCTGTGGAGCAATGACCATGGGATGTTATGGTGAACAGATGTGATGTACACTCTTAGCTACTTCCTGCTGAAAAGGGACAACGAGCAAGGGGTTAGCATCTTGCTTCTTCCTCTCAGAGGGGTTGTAGGAAGTTTTTCTGGTTTGTAGGACCATCTTAAGTTTAAAGGCATTCCTGTCCTGTTTTCAGGCAGGCAGTGGTAAGCAGTGGTCCCACATGCAAAGAATGTTCCTGCAGCAGGCACCAGGGGTAGGTGGTGTTTTAAGCCTTGGGGGTAGAGTTGCATAGTTCATCTGAGAGGTGACCTTCGCAATGGATGACAGCTATTTCCTTAGGCTCCCAGACTGCTTCTAGTAATTTTAAAATCTCATTCTGATTTTTTATTCCTTTTACTCCTGCTATCAAAAGCCCCCATGGACATGCAGGATAGCAAAGGCATAGCACAGGTCAGTGTAGATGTTGGCATGCTTATTATTACTGAGTTCTAGGGCTCTTACTAGGGCCCAAAATTCTGCTCTCTGCATTGACCATCCTTCCAGCAGGGCCTGTGCTTCAATTGTCTCAAAGTTGATATCACTGCATATCCAGCTTGTTTTTTTCCCTTCATCTAAAAAGCTGCTGCTGTCTGTGAACAATACAAAGTCTGCATTTTGTAGGGGCCTATCCGGGAGGTCTGGCCAGCTGGAATAAACCTCCTATAGGAGGGCTAAGCAATCATGCTCATGGGCTCCTTCAGCGATGGGTAGAAAGATGACAGGATTAAGTGTTCTCACTGCTTCTAATTGTACCTGCAGATTCTCACATAATAGCCCATGATACTGAGTCATTCGAGCATGAGTCATCCAGTGCTGTCCCCCTTGCTTCCATCAGGGTGACAACCGCATGAGGTACTTTTACATTTAAGTTTTGTCCTAAGGTAAGCTTATCTGCTTCCTTGACTAATAATGCTGTGGTTGCAAGGGTCCTGAGGCATGGGAGCCAACTGGAGGCAACTGGATCAATCTGCTTGGAGAGATAAACTACTGGTCTTTGCCTGGGTCCAAACTCCTCTGTTAAAACTCCTAGGGCTACTCTGCTGTTCTTGTGAACAAAAAGATTAAAGCCTCCCGTCACATCTGACTGCCCTAGTGTTAGGGCCTCAGTGAGCTTTGCCTTTATGGTGATGAAGGCTTTCTCCTGTTCAGGACCCCAGTTTATGGGTGTCTTCTCTTCTCCTCTTAAAGCTTCATAGAGAGGCTTGGCCAGGTCTGAAAACCCTGAGATCCAAATTCGACAGAATCCCACTGCTCCCAGGAATTCCCAAATCTGCTGCACATACTACCTGCTTCCTTTCAGTCCCTAGTCTTTGTTTTCCTTGGGTGGTCCAGAAGCCTAGATACTTGACTTCTTTCTGACAATTCTGTGCTTTTTCATTAGACACCCGATAACCTGTTTCAGTTAGTAGTCTCAGAAGGACTTGTGTTCCCTCCCAGAACTGAGCTTGTGTGGAGTTCGTCAGTAAGAGGTCATCTACATACTGGAGTAGAACACACCCCAAGTCTTGTCCTGGGAACGTAGACAGATCAGATGCTAGTTCTCCATTAAAAAGAGTAGGGGAGTTCTTGAACCCTTGTGGCAGTCTGGTCCAGGTGAACTGCTCCTTGAGCCCTGTAGTTGGTTTTTCCCATTCGAAGCGAAGAGAGGCTGACTGGAAAGCACTAATCAAAGACAGAAAAAGGGCTCTTTCAGATCTAGGCATGTAAACCATTCTGCCTCTGATGGGCTGAGTCCCAGAAGAGTGTAGGGGTTTTGCAGTGCTGAATGCAGGGTTATAACAGCCTCATTAACAGCCTGTAGATCCTGCACCAGTTGGCAGTCGTTAGTCCCAGGCTTTTTGACAGGCAAGAGAGTCTGTTCCCTGGAAGCCTCCATCTTTAACAAGTCCCCACTGAAGCAGCCAGTCTAAGTGGACCTGGATTTCTAAGTGTGCTTCCCTTAGAATTGGATATTGGCAGATTTTAACAGGCTGTGCCCCAGGCTTTAACTCGATTAACACTGGGGAGTTCCTTAGCCAGGCCTGGAGGATTCCCTTCTACCCAGTCTGGTGGAAATTCCTTCTCTAATTCAGATTCTAATGCTGAGGCCTTTGTCTGGGGTGTATAAAGTCTCCATTCTTCCTCCCTCAGCACTGCTAAGAACAGGGTCATTGGGGAGGTCTCCTCACCTAGGCAAAGCTGTGCTAAAATGTCTCTACTCATTAGAGGCACTGGATAGTCTGGCAAGTACAGGAATTCATGAATTACTTGATGACTGCCAAGTTGGTATCGGCAAGGGAGGCAGAACAGTCTACAGGTCTGGTCCCCAGTAGCTCCAATAATGGTGACCTCCTTTCCTGACAGAGGTGCTACTTTCTGAGTGACTACTGAGTGCTCAGCTCCCATATCAGCCATAAAGTTCACAGTCTGGCGCCCAATTTTCATTTTGAGAATGAGCTCGTGGGGGCCTAGCTGAAGTGAGCCCTGTCTGTCCTAGTCAGAATCAGCCATTGCTAGCTAGCCCAATGAGATCTGCTTCAGGTGGCTCTGGTTGATAGCAACTGGGCGGAAAAGGAGGCCCAGTCTTTTTTCTTTGCCATTTGTAACATTCATTCTTCCAGTGTCCTGTCTCCTTACAATAGGCACACTGGTCTTGTCTCAGGCTTGCTCTTCATTTCCCCCCTGGTTTGTGTCCTTGCTGATCTGTCTGGGAGCCTGAGCCTCTAAAATCCGCTGCTATTATATTGGCCCTTCTTTGTGTTCTCATTTTCTTCCTCCTTCCATGCTGCACTGTCTTGACTGATGAAAACTTTGTTAGCTATCTCTAGCAGTTCAGTAGCATTCATTTCTTCAAACCCTTCCATTTTCTATAATTTTCTCCTGATGTCAGGCTGGGCTTGGTCTACAAAACGGCATTTACCATGGTTTGGTTTTCTGGGGCCTCTGGTCTAAAGGGGGTATAGATCTGGTATGCCTCATATAGTCCCTCATAGAAAGCTGGTGGACTTTCATCAGGTTTCTGGAAAATCTCAGAGATTTTAGCCATTTGGGTGGGCTTCTTAACTCCGGCCCTGACCCCCTGGAGAAAAGCCAGTAATATCTTTGTAGCGTGGTCCTTCCATCTTTTGGGTTTGGGTTCCAATCGGGTTCCTCATCTGGAAAGGTCTTCCTACCCCATTTGTCTGTGTCTAATATTCCTGTTGGGGCCTGGGTCTGGAGCCACTTCTGAGCCTCTGTTATTATTCTCATGCACTCCTCAGTGTTAAAGAACATGATAAGGAGCCGCTTGCAGTCTACCCAGGTGGGCTTCTGGGTCTGGAAGATCGTTTCTAGGTGGTCTATCAAGGCCTGAAGTTTTTTTAAATAAGCTGGGGTGTGATGCTTCCAATTTAAGATGTTGCTGGTGGTAAAGCCTGATAATAATAGACTGGCCCTCCCTCCTGCAAGGTCCCATTTTTGCCAACTATTTTGGGACCCTTTACCTCCCTTAGAGGCAACTAACATGCTGGTTGTGGCCAGGGCCCTTGATTGGCTAAATGCAAGCGCTGCCCAACTGGCTCTGGAGAGCCTGGTTGAGGAGAAATGAAAGAGGGGTTTTTTGTTTTTTTTTTGGACCTTTTAGACCAGCTGGGGAAGCAGTTGGCGCTGCCTGTGGCACATATGGAGATGGTAAAACTAGCGGGACTTTTCAGGGGATCCCGTCAGAACAATGGGTTGGGATCCCCTCTGAGACACCTGTTTCTTTTCTCCTACTACTAAAACCTTACAGAATTGGGCCCAAGGCAGCAAGGTTTGAGAATTTCTAACCAGCTGTCTATGTAAGGGAACTGATCTGGGTGTCCATAGTCTATTGTGACTACATTCCAGACCGCCCTGACCAGTCCTACATCTAAAAAAAACCTTCTGAGGGTCAGCTGACCCCAAAGGCTGGCCATTCTAATCCACAGAATTTCCTCAGTGTTTTGGGGTTCATTTTAATACCATAGTCCTCAATAAAATCTTTTTCAAAATTTTCCAACATGCAATTGAGAACAGTGGGTTTACTTTGTCACAACCGCATGATGATTGGTGGCGAGAGACAAACAAGGGTGCAGGGAGATTTGCTAAAAGCCTGGAGGGTCTCCTTAAAAAAAGATCCTTGATCAGCACAGGCAGGGGCAGGGTTGGTAAAATCTCTCTGCCCTACAAGCTGTGAGCCCTGCCAAAAAAGACAAGAAAAGCTGCAAACACCTTTAAATCTACCCCCAGAATTCCATAATTTCAACCCAACACAGCAAAATCACAGAGAAAACCAAAGCCCCTGGTACACAGACAGAGACAGAAATTTTTATCAACTATCCCTTCATGATAGAGAGCAAACATCTCTGAGAAAACTAACTCAACAGCACTGCTTGAGACCTTTGCATACCATCTTGGGCTTAGCCTTCAGTAAATCAAACATTTCCATGAGATGAACAAACAGAAAATCAAAGTTGCTTTCGCTTTCACACAGACCAGTTAATCAGCAGATAATTATGTCAAGACGGACAAACATACTCTCTCATTAGACTAGCCCAGACTGGAGCTGAACAGATAATAGCCCAAATCCCTAGATGGTCATGGGGTTACTCCTGGCACCCATACCCCAGAACAGAATTCTTGACTGACATCTCAGTGAGAACCTACCAGAGGAGTTAAGACTGTGTCCATCCTTCCCTTCTCAGTAGCAAATTGGCTAGCCCCACATACAAATAAACAGAAGAGTGAACCCATAATTCCTTAATCGAATATGAATTCATTCACCTCCAGAGCCCTGATTCTTGATTTACCTGACAAAGTCTTATGACTTCCGGGGAGGTGATCAAGCTCCCCCTTCCACTCACTTGGAGTGGGCCTGCCTGAGTGGGGCCCATACCTTACGGATTCTGTTGACAGGTCCACAGGTGTCTGTCCACTTTCCCCAGATGCTGGCAGATCCTGGGTTAATGTCCTGGAGTGCCTGGAGCCCCCCTCTCCCCACTCCTCCCTCTCCCCCCCTCCGCCCCCAACTCTCCCCAGTTCAATTCTGCTAAAATCAGCAGCACATTGCCTTTCGGAAGCCTATCCCACGCCTCCGGGCCCAAAACCCTGTCCACTCACTGGAGACAAGAGCCAAACGTGGTTAGCTTCCTGGTCAGGGAACCAAATGTTGCAGAAGACCAAAGAAATACCAAGCATGCTTCCTAGAGAAATGGAGGGACCCAGTTTATTAACTCTAGTGGACTCTGGGAATAATTTCCAAATCAGAGAGAAGAGACATGCAGAGGGCTTCACTTTTTATAACCTTCTGGGGTCTTTGTCCATGATCCCACCCCCTTTCATGGGCTTACAGGAAGGTCCCCAGGTGTTGGGGATCTCCAGGCCATATCTGATGATCTGTCCTGGGGTCAGCTATAATGACCCTTCCCTGCCCCACCCCTCCGCCAGGCGAGTGCATTGTTCACAGTTTTTGTGGGTGCCTTGCAAGACCAGTTTCCTCCTCATTAGGACCAGTAACAACCAACAATGTCCTAGCATATCAGGTACCTCTCTGCATCAACAGGACACTCCCTGCAGGAAAGGTTTAGGGCGTCTTGATCAGGTGCCGCTGAGTCTCAGAATACACTATTCTCCTGTGCCTGAGGACATAATCATCCCTCTGTGACTCAGTGGCTCCAGTTCCAGTTCCAGGGACCAAGACTATAGATAATTGTTAAAGATTACTAACCTTGTCCAATCTGCCTCTGTACACTCTGCTTTTGCATAACAATTCCACATACTAATGTTAAAGACTTAATTGTTACCTTTGTTATTTTTGCCGAAATAAGCACATGCTATGGGCATTTGGGACTGCAAGATTTGGGACTGCTTTATTGATTAAATGACTCATCGATTTGGTTTTGGGTCCTGTGTATTACTCTCAAGATAGATTACAACAACCCCAGCCCATTTTTTGAATAGTCCATTGGGAATATACTGAAATTCTAGATAGGGCAGTTCCTGAACTAGGGACAAAAGACACTGCTTTGGTAATTTTGAATGCCGGACATTCTCTGGTGTAAACTTAGTGTGTCCTGTGTGCCTGTATAAGAGTGTTGATATTTTTGTGTCTCTTTGTTGTTTTTTAATTTATTTTAAGAAGAGACAAGTCCTGCTTTGGGGAAGCCTAGTTATGTGTGGTGGGGTTGAAAGCGTGAGAGAGATTGCAAGAACATCCCAGCAGTTTCCAAGAATTCTTAATCTTGGGGGCTCTGCTTGCTCTCCCTCTCAGGGTTTAGCCACCAGAAACAGCTAGTGAGATTTCTGTCTGCAATATAATTTTGGCTGTCTATCTTTTAGGGGTTTTGGTTTGCTCTTCCCTTGTTGTGAGAATAAATAAATCATCTTTTCTGACAAAGAACAGTTTAGACAACAGCCATTTTGTTGTGTCTGAGCAAAAATAACCTTCGCTGTATAAATGAGCTGAACTCATTCAGCTCTGAAGATAAAGGGGCAACATTTTTTTAGACATGATTCTGGGGGGTTCTTAGGTGACTAAGAATCTTTGTTAGGTGTCAGAAATGTAGGAGCTCCATCGGGAAGTCCTGGGAGAGAAACTGGAGCCACATTTGACCCACTACATAACATACCTAGAAAGTTTGGCCACATGGCTTACCTTTTGCCTTGAAACAGCAAAGGCCAACCCCTCCCTTTGAATTAGCCAATTGGAAAAGACTGTGCACCTGAGCTCCAATCAAAAGCAAGGGGACAGATCATATGCATGTTAAGGCACTTAGCTTTAGAAAGGAACTTGAAAAGAATCAGAGCAAGTTCAAACAGGAAACTTTCAGGGGGTATCATGTGTCCAGTCAGGGACACCAGGCAAGCCAAGAGTACTGATTCCCTGTAGGGGTGTCTACCAATTATACTTTGGGTATTTGCATCTTACATATTGGGAGTTTATGAATTATTTTCAATGCTCAATACACTGCTTGCAATAACCCATGTGCTTCATTTTAAAATCTTACATATTATTATTCTTTAAATTCTGAAATTATAATTGATTCTAAAGGTCTATAAATTTTATATTATTCTCTATGTCATTTTACAGGAATTATTACTTACCAAGATATTGTTGTCTTTGGAAAGTTATATTTTATAGAAAAGGAAAGTTTTTTTTTAATCAAATTTATAACCATGCCACTTTTAAATTTTGTCATTCTTGCACAGCTTTACTCTGATGCATTTGTAGGTAGATTACATGTTTAGAAAAATCTATGAAAAGGACTCTGGTTTACTATAAATTGCAGGCTCCTATGCAGGACATATATTTTAACTGGATGAGGATTTATAGAACTTCAAGGAATAACTTAATCCAAACACTACTGGAAAATGGTCAGGATAAACAAAAATAACTATGGGTTGTTGGAGAGTGGGAATTTTTGAGTACTACTGAGGCCATGGACTCTGCCCCAGATAGAGTTGTCAGTGCTGACACTAGGCCAGGCCTTGAGATATGGTCTCATGGCTCTTTCCCAGCACGTAGGCCTTCAGGCTGATAGAACACTGTCAGCTTTCTGAAGAACAGGATGACCCTGTGAATAACATGGTCATCAGTGGTGTGATCCTGATGTTGCTTAGGAAAAACTGTGTTGTCTTGGGTTGCTTGTTCTGCAAAAACCGGATGTGGTTAATGTGCTTAAAAGCGATCCTACACAAAGGGTCAGGCTTCTCTCTGGACTTCTTGCTTGGAGAAGGGCCGAGAGCAGTCACTGGCCAGCTATTAAAGGCTCCCTAAATTTTAACTTGGTCTGGGCTCAAGTGGTCATCCATTCGCGCTTGCTCCACAACAGGGATTAAATGAATTGAGGATAATTATTCTTATGACTATTTAAAATATTGTTGACTTTTAAATCCTTTGTTTCCCAAATATAAGGAAAAGTAAAGAGCAGACATTTTGCATTGTAGGAACTAACAAATTGGTAACAGATCATTTCACAGTGCACTCATGGCAGACGAAGATTTCAAAGATCATGGCTTACAACCACGAGATTTGATGTGTTGGAAAGGACACCAAATAAAAGACTCTCTTCAACCTCACTGGAGGGACCTTACCAGGTATTACTAACTAACCCACGTGCAGCTAAACTTAAAGGAGTTAACTCATGGATTCACATTTCTCATCTAAAAAAGGCACCTGACTGTGAATGGATGTCTACTCCCATGCCTGACACCCATCTCTGTCTGCAGCAGAGATCAAAATATTTTCAAGGATGAGAAACGGATGAGACTTTTCAAGGATGAGAAGTCACTGACCAGAGAGGCAGACAGCTCTCCGAAGATGATGTCAACAAGGCCTGTATGCTCATGAACTGATATTGCTTAAACCTTGTTTTTATATCATTTGATTGTTATTGATTAAATGTACATAAAATGATTTTCATATTATTATTATTATCCTCTTTATGGTTTCCTAGTGGAAACAATATCTGCCTCCCTAGACCTCCCCCCTTATTAGATATGAAAAATTTAACTTGGATACCTGCTAATATCTCCTACCTACTCCACAATGATGTTCTGATTATCAGATATAATAGTGATGCTTTGTTGGCCACATATTGGTCTTCTTCTACCAATATAAGCTTTGGTGCATTTTTTCCCCCTGGATATATCTACTATAAAGGACTCACCATAGGCAAATAGTTCCAAGAATACCTCCCAGATAATTTCACTGGTAGAATTGTATAGGATCTAATCTGGATGAATATTGTATAGCTATAGAGATGGATGATGGATATCTAAGAAAAACACCTGGATATGATGGCCAAAGGTTTGCAGCAGCCTATCCTATCTGTCATAGTATATCTTGTCCTCAGAATCACCAGCCATGTTCTTGTGGCTGGATGTCTGTGAAACAAGAAAAAAATTGATGGATCCCCATTCCAGAAATTATTTGGATCACTTGGTGGGTAAATACGTCTGTAACTACTCCACCATCCTTGTGTCTTCGATGCTTGTGGGAGGCCCTATGGAATACTCAAACTCTAGCTCATTTGGGGGCCATCTCACCCATTTAACTATGGCATGAGAAACTCAACATTTTGGGGTCCACTCAGTATACCCTAACTGCTCACAAGCCATAACTACCCAGTGGCAAAAGCATCCCTGGTGGATCCTATAGCATTGGCTCCCTAAAAGAAGCAAAAGGGGAATACTTGGACGAGTAGAGTATGGCCTTGGTATCCTGAGACAAGCTGAATTTGCAGCTAATGAAGAACAACATTCACTAGAAAAAGATTTTTTATCTCAAATAGGTCATTTAGAGGGAATTCTATTTCAGGAAAAAGGAAAAGGGTAGGGAGCAGCATGGAAAAAACAATAACGCCTTAGTTTCATGGATAGAACAGATTCAATAGACTATAAAAACTCATGCACAAACCCAGCAATGGGAACGTGCCTGTACCCTAACTCAACAGGACCTATTGTGTATGCTAATGCAAATGGAATCTGAAGTGGATATGAAAGAATGGCCAAGTATAATGGCTGCAGAAGCCCAGGCCAAACACTTATGGTTCCCCAGGAATTTGGAAAATTTTGGATGGGAATGCGATTTATGACATTGTATTTTAAAAGCCCAGGTACCTTGGTAAAATCCTAAGTTAAATTCCAAGTAGTTCAACTGGCAGGCATAAGGGTCATCCTCAATGATACTAGAATACTTAAAATGGAAAATATAGATGGGCCATATTTAAAAGCTAGAGGCCCAATGCACAAAATTCATGCATGGGTAGGGTCCCTAGGCCTGGCCAGTGATTAGGGCCGATCAGTGGGGTGACCAGTAGGGTGATCAGAGGGGCACCTCCCTCTGGAACTTGCCTTGGCTGGCCTGGCACCCCCTGCTTGTCAGCCCGGCCCCCTGCTGCTGTTGCCACTGGTCACCTTCCTCAGCATGGCGATGGGGGGGAGGAGGAGAAGAGGGGCCCACTGGCACCTGCCTTGGCTGGCCTGGGACCTGTGGGCTGCGGGCAGCTCCTGCATTGAGTGTCTGTCTCCTGGTGGACATTGCCTGTCATAGCGACTGGTTGTTCCTCTGTTTTGTCAATTTGCATATTAGGCTTTTATTATATAGAAAAATAAACAATGAGAACCCATCCCACTGTCTGATTGTGAAAGTCAAAACGGTGAATGATTATAGCCCCAATCCATATGTAATACGAAATTTACCCAGCCCTGGCCTTTGGTATCTACCCCAATAAATAACAATATATGGCATATGGGAAAGGGGCATTTTTTGCTGGGAACTAAAAAAAGTCTGTAATACTAAGTGATTTTTACTGTGATATCTTCAAGTTTACATTAAATAATACTGGAGAATGGTGTAATACTGATATTATAGACAGAATGACTTTGCCTGCATTTACATAAGACAAGAGAACTGGAAGTAGGCAGGAAATGTCTATATTTACAAAATAAGAAGGAAGCCCTTCATTCAGTAGAAGAAGAAAGCCCAAAGGGTATTAAAAAACAGTAAGGAAGGAAGCGGGGAGAACCTCACATGTCCATATGAGGTTCAACCTTTGAGCCCAGGAGTTATTATAGTAACCAACTTGAAGGGGGATAGTGACCAATCAGAAGGGGATATCAAGGCACCAGGATCTGCAGCCTATATAAGCCATAGTGATAGGGAACCTAGTGGGACTCTTTTCCCCCTCCCTTCTTGGAAGTCCATTCTGTGGTATTCTTCTCCCTCCCCATGTGGGAGTCAGTTTAGGGACTATTCCCTTTCCCTATGTGGAAGTCTGCACTTGTTCTTCAATAAGTTTCCATCTTTGCTATACCACTTTTTGTCTGGGGATTCATTCTTGGATTCCGGTGGACAAAGAATCAGGGTTCCAGCCCAAAAATTTTTTTATGAGTCAGCGCTAAAAAAACAAACAAGGAGAGGACATAAAGAGTGTCCGTTCATTGTCTGAAATGATGGACTCATACAAAGCAAACAAACGGACCAATCAAATTAGACTTTAAAAATACTTTCAGTCCAATTGTTCCAAGTGCCCATCAATGCATCTGGGCATTGTGGTGTTCAGGTGACCATATAAGGGTGGCATCCTAGTTGAAATTCCTCTCTTCTTCTCCCAAACTGATTACTCTAGGAATTTGTTTTATTACAGATTCCTCTGCTACATTTTTTGCTTTTCTTCAGTTCCTGCACCTGATGTTTTCCACTTGGGACTCCCACCAGAAGTGTGGCATCTCACAGCGAGCATTTGGAGTGAATCTAGGGTTTCAGGTCTGCTCCTAGAAGATTCTATCACAATTCCTCCTCTCTCTACTTTTTTCTCAGGACATACCTCTCCTACTCCCCCACCTGCCAACCCTTTCCAAGTACTTTTCTTTAGAGATATTGTTAAAGAAGACCAAAGAAACACCAAACACACTTCCTAGATAAAGGGAGGGACCCCTTTATTAACACTAGTGGACTCCGGAAATAATTTCCAAATTAGAGTGAAGAAACATGCAGAGGGCTTCACTTTTTATAACCTTCTGGAGTCTTTGTCTTGTGGATATGTTTCCACCCCCTTTTGTGGGCTAACAGGAAGGCTCCCAGGTGTCAGGCCACATCTGATGGTCTATCATGGCACCAGCATAACAACTCTTACCCCCACCCCACCAGGGCAGTGCATTGTTCATAGTTCCATGGCCTCTGAATTTAGATAAGAAGTTCTGCAAGACCAGTTTCCTCCTCACTATAAGAGAAGTGACACATAAGACACTGCCCAGAGAATATTGTGTTTTATAGAATTCCCAAATCTATGAAGATGTGTTTTTAACTCAGAGAGAGGGGTAATTTCAAATTGGTGGTAAAGATATTTTAAATCTTTGTCAGATGAGAATTTTAATCCATAATTGGGCCAAACCCCTTATGATGAAGCATCTGCTGAAGAGCAGCAGCAGGTCCTAACCTGGACCAATCCCAGTCCCAGAAGGGGCAATAGGAATGTCTCCAGGCCGTTTCCTGTGATGCAGAGAATACAGTGGGACAATTGTTTACAACAGAGGATTTAGCGCAGTTGAATAATCCATGTGAGAATTCACCTTGTATCTGACCATTCTTATAGAAACATTTCAATAGGACTTACACCTATTTGATGCTGGGTATGGCTGGGACAATGTGTTAATTTATTATCTGGTGCTTTGATCACTTGCTGTCTCAATGGACTAACATACAGTAATTTGATACCATAGTGAGTGCCAGGGGGCTACTCCTTGCTCAGCATTTTGGACTACATTCCGGTGTATAGGAGATACTCACTAAATATGTGTCACTCTACCCTGTGGAGATTTGGGACAGTTCCACAGCATAGAGGAGTGATAGGCAACCTTTTGAGCTTGGTGTGTCAAAATTCGCCAAAAAACCGAGCGTAACTCAGATGGTGTGTCACTTTGAGAAAAAAACCATAATTTTGCGAGTTATAGTTTAAATAACAAAAATGTATGATTGTAATATATAATTGGATTTAATAAACCAAAACCTAATTATTTAACTTACCTGATTAGTGACTTCTTTGCTCATCTGTCAGTCAGTTTCTTTTGTGGGGTGCCGTGAACTAAGATAAGTGAGGGAGTGGGGGAATTCTTTAACTAACCTGCCTATTAGTGACATTTTGTTGCTGAATTTCATTGGCTAAACCTTCAATTGAAGGTTGATATTTTGTATAATTCAAGCCCGAGCAAGCACTACTAACTTCATCTGTCAATCTGTTTCTTTTGTTGGTTTTGATATTATTTAACTAAAGAATAAGGTGATACAAAAGTACGTAGAGGGAAAAATTGTGAGTAAACACAATGCTATATTTTTCAGGGTTCTAAAAGTGTCTGATAATTGGTTCCAGGCACTCCAAGTTTCCTGTTCGTAGTGGAAGTCCTCTTGATTTTCCAAGTGGCACCTTTCCAGATTCTCAAACTTTGACCTCAAGTTGACAAACACCTGAGCCCAGATGCTGTCTTGAAATTCTGCAAGTTGCATCTCTAAATCCTCAATATGCATCCATTGGAAACCATTTAATTCCAAACTACTGTAGTCTACTACATCAGGATGCTTAATTATTGTTTTTGGCCTGTTATAAGCTTCTCCATAGATTAAATCTATCACTGAACTGGTCAAGTAACGAGTCTAAAACATGCTGGGATTTTATATGCAAGGGTTTCATTTCATTTTGTACA
This sequence comes from Antrozous pallidus, assembly GCA_027563665.1. NCBI lineage: Eukaryota > Metazoa > Chordata > Mammalia > Chiroptera > Vespertilionidae > Antrozous > Antrozous pallidus. Next base: position 6,174,822 of record CM050521.1, read on the forward strand.
GCTGCACTGGCCTTCTCAAAATACTTTTGTTACTCGAGGAAAATACTTATAAGTTTTAGTTTCTACATCTCATTTGAAAAACTTAAGTTTACTTTCAAAAGCTTTTATGTATCCAAACACAATGTCAATACTTTTGCCAAAACCTTGTAACTTTAAGTTCAGTTCATTAATATGAACAGAGAGATATATAAAAAAATATCAAGGTGTTGACCCACTTATCATCATTGAGCTGAGAAAAGTTTCCCAGATCCTTATCCTCAAGAAATACCTTAATTTCTTCAAAGCGCTCCACAAAGCGCTCAAGAACTTTGCCTTAGCTCAGCCATCTTACATTATTGTATATCAGCAGTCCACTGTAGGTGGAATCAACCTCCAGTAAAAGTGCAGAAAATTTTCTCTTGTGAAGGGGGCGAGCAGCTATTAAATTAACTATTTTTGTAACAACTGACATTAAGTCGTTTAAGTAGGTGAATCCTGCCTTGGCACATAAAACCTCCTGATAGATAATACAATGAAAAGGCACAATCGGATGTCCAATAGCTTCTGTAAACAATTTGATATCCCCCACCATGTTTGGTGTCCCATCTGTCGTCACCGACAAAACTTTAGAGATATCAATGCTTAGGTCACAGAATGTTTGCATAACAACCTTACATATTTCGCTTCCTGATGTACTTGTTGGCACTGATACTAACTTTATCAACTCTTCTCTCATTGTGAGACCATTAGAATATCGACCACTAATGGCCAACTGAGCATGTGATGTCACATCAGTAGTTTCATCAAGAGAGATCGAAAAATATTCACAATTACTTATGTCTCTCTTTAATTGATGTACGTTTGTGTCCAGTCTCATTATTTGGTCTTTTATGATATTTCTACTGAGTGGTAACTCAGATATTCTCTTAATAATTGCATCTTTATTCTGCATATTGTGAAATAGAACTGGTGCACATCTTAGGAGAGTTACTTTAATAAATTCACCCTCACTGAGTGCTTTTCCATGCTGAGCTATGGAGTGAGCAATCCTCAAACTTGCAGATGTTAAATTTGGGGAGCCTTTTATTAATTTAAGGATGGAATTAGATTGGCTCTTATAAAGGTGTAGCTGCCTAGAAATGTATTCCTTCCTTTCATCCTCACTTTTTTTTTTCAAGATCTGGGAATGATTAGTTTCAAAATGTCTATTTATAGTACACATTCTGCTTACTACCGTTTCAGTACATAGCACTCAAAATGATCTGCCATTTTTTTAAATAATGCCATACACATACATCTTGGTCCATTCCTTTTGAAAGGGTCAGCTACTACTACTATCACTTGCTTTACTTCACCTTGTTTTTTTTATTTTTTGTGTTCTCCATCAGGGGGGCAGTGACAAAAGATTGAATTATAGATAGCCTGTTAGCCCTGCAGGCAATTAGGGGCTAACTAGCCTAACTGACCACAAGATGGCACATGTAACTGTCTTTTAGGAAAGGGCAGGGTTAATAAGCAGAAATAGGGGTTAATAAGGATACACAACAGTAATAGTGGTGAAATGGAGTCTGCACTATGCTGCAAAATGGCATTCCTTACATAAATTATGATGGCTGCCACCATTTCTAATGGTGGGAAATGGCACCCATAGCACAGGCCCTCGCCTCTCCCAGCTTCCCCCTCACTTATCTCAATAATGATGGTCAATTAGAAATCCACGATACCCCAGAACAGTAGATTGGATGATGATTGCTATGGTTATGTGGTTGCTGGTAATGATGAGCACAGGGTCTCCAGAGATGAGTCCCCTGCGGCATTCAGCTGCTCCCTGCTCTGCCGGCTGGAAGTGAGGTCAAAGATCCCCTAACTGCTTAACAAGAAGTCCTAGAACTAGATGCTGTTTGCCGGAGTTCTGTTGATTTGGCCTACAGATCTCCGGCATAGAGTGTCTACATTACAGCAAATGTTTCATCTCTGGCTACTTCACCTGGCAATGCAGTCACTGAGGATGAAATGTTCTTCTCAGCATGTGGTCCCATACTTCTCTGTATGTGACCGCATGTGCTGACATGCGTGTCATAGGTTCACCATCATGGCTCTATGCTGTCTCCAAGAGTAAGAGTTTCTTCTTTTTTATTGTTCCATAGTGTTCCTTTGTATTCATGTACCACAGATTTTTTATCCACTCATCTACTGATGGGCACTTGGGCTGTTTCCAGATCTTAGCAATACATTCTTTCAGATTGGTGCTTTGTGTTTCTTCGGCTATATTCCTAGAAGTGGGATCACAGTTCCATATTTATTTATTTTTTAGGAAACTCCATACTGTTTCCCATAATGGTTGCACCAATCTGCAGTCCCACCAACAGTGTACTAGGGTTCCTCTTCTCCACATCCTCACTAGCACTTGTCATTTGTTGATTTGTTATTGTTAGCCATTCTGAGAGGTGTGAAATGGTGCCTCATTGTCATTTTGATTTGCATATCTTGAATGATTAATGACATTGAGCATGTTATCATATGTCTCTTGGCCATATGTAAGTCCTCTTTGGATAAATCTCTCTTTACGTCCTTTGCCCATTTTTATTTGGATTGTTTGTCTTCCTTCTGTTAAGTTATATGAGTTCATTATATATTTTGCATATTTACCCTTTATCAGAAGTATAATTGCCAAATATGTCCTCTCATACAGGGGCTCTCCTTTTGTTTTTTTATTTTGTTTTTTTCGGCTGTGCAGAAGCTCTATATTTTGATGTAGACCCATTTGTTTATTTTCCCTTAGTTTCCTTTGCCTTAGGAGATGTGTCTGTAAACACACTGCCATGAGTTGTCTGAGATTTTGCTTCCTATGTTACTTTTTCTAGGATTTTTATGGTTTCATGACATATTTGTCTTTTGTCTATTTTGAGTATTTTCTTGTGTATAAGTTGGTGGTCTAGTTTCATTTTTTTTTTTAATGAATCTGTCCTCTTTTCTCAACACCACAATTGAAGAGACTGTCCTTACTCCCTTGTATGCTCTTGCTCTTGTCAAATATTAATTGAGTGTAATGGTTTGGGTCGATTTCTGGGTTCTCTCTTCTTTCCATTGCCTGTCCTCATGCCAGTACAATGCTCTTTTGATTACAATGGCTTTGTAGTATAACTTGAAATCTGGTATTGTGATTCCTCTAACTTTGTTTTTCTTTCTCAAAATTGCTGAAGCTATTCAGGGTCTTTTTGTAATTCCATATGAATTTTTGGAATGTTTGTTCTAGATCTGTCAAATATACCATTAATATTCAATAGGGATTTCACTGAATCTTTAGATTGCCTTGTGTAATATGAACATTTTAATGATGTTGGTTCTACCAATCCATGAACACAGTATATTCTTCCACTTTTATATATATTCCTCTATCTCTTTTTTTAGCATGCTGTAGTCTTCTGAGTACAGGTCTTTTGTCTCTTTGATTAAGTTTATTCCTAATATCTTTATTTATTTATTTTTTTGGTGCAATGTTAAATGGGATTTTTTTTCATTTCTCTTTCTGTGAGTTCATTATTAGTATATAGAAGGGTCATAGATTTCTGGGTGTTAATTTTATATCCTGCAACTTTTGTCAAATTAATTTATTAGGTCTAGGAGTTTTTTGATGAAGTCTTTGAGGTTTTCTGTGTACATATCATGTCATCTGTGAATAATGACAGTTTTATTCCTTCTTTTCCAATTTGGCTACCTTTTATTTCTTCTTCGTGTATAATTGATATGTAACAATTCCAGAACTATGTCAAACAGGAGTGGTAAAAGTGGGCATCTCTGTCTTGTTCCTGTTGTTAGGAGAAGTGGTTGTAGTTTTTGCCCATTGAGTATGATGTTGGCTATAGGTTTATCATATAAGGCTTTTATTATATTGAGGTATGAGACCTTTATTTCATTTTGCTGAAGGATTTTGTCAAGAAAAGCTGTTGGATTTTGTCAAATGCTTTTTCTGCTTCAGTTGATATGACTATGTATTTTTAAAATATATATTTTTTATTGTTTTTTTACAGAGAGGAAGGGAAAGGGATAGAAAGTCAGAAACATCAATGAGAGAGAAACATCAATCAGCTGCCTCTTGCATACCCCCTACTGGGGATGTGTCTGCAACTAAGGTATATGCCCTTGATCGGAATCGAACCCGGGACCTTTCAGTCCACAGGCTGATGCTCTATCCACTGAGCCAAACCGGTTTCGGCAACTATGTGGTTTTTATGTAGCAATTTGTTTATGTGATGTATCACATTTATTGACTTGCGGATATTGTACCAGCCTTTCATTCCTGGGATAAATCCTACTTGGTCATGGTGTATGATCTTTATGATTTAATGCTAGATCTGATTTGCTAGAATTTTGTTGAGGATTTTATAATCTATGTTCATGAAGGATATTGGTGTGTGATTAATTCTCTTTCACTGTGTGTCTTTGGTTTGGTCTTAGGGTAAGGCTGTCTTCATAGCATGAGCTTGGAAGTATTTCTTCCTCTTGAATTTTTTGGAATAGTCTGAGAAGGATGGGTTTTGTTTCTTCCTTGAATGTTTGGTAAAACTCATCTTTGAAGTTTTCTGGCCCAGGCTTTTGTTTTTTGGAATCTTTTTTCATGACTGCTTCAATTTCTTCCATAGTTATCAGCTTATTGAGATTTTCAGATTCTTCCTGATTGAGTTTTGGCAAGTTGTATTTTCCTAGGAATATATCCATTTCCTCTAGGTTTTCTATTTTGATGGAATAGAGTTGTTCATGGTATTTTTATACAATCCTTTGTATTTCTGTGGGGTCTATTGTTATTTCACCTCTTTCATTTCTGATGTTATTTATTTGGGTACTCTGTCTTTGCTTCTTGGTGAGCCTGGCTAGAGATTCATCGATCTTGTTCATCCTTTCAAAGAATCAGCTCTTGGTTTCACTGATCTTTTTTATTTTTTTTAATCTCTATGTATTTATTTCTGCTCTGATCTTTGTTATCTCCTTCTACTCACTCTGAGGTTTTCTTATTGCTCTCTAATTCTTTGAGTTGTAGTGTTAGATGATTTATTACCTTTCTTTCTTTCTTTCTTTCTTTCTTTCTTTCTTTCCTTCTTTCTTTTTTTCCTTCTTTACTTCTCCCTCCCTCCCTCCCTTCCTTCCTTCCTTCCTTCCTTCCTTCCTTCCTTCCTTCCTTCCTTCCTTCCTTCCTTCCTTCCTTCTATCCTTTCGTTCTTTCTTTTGTTCTTTCTTTCATTCTTTCTTTTTCTTTCTTGGGAGACCTGCAGATCTATAAACTTCTCTTTCAGGACTGCTTTCATTGTGTCCCATAGATTTTGGATTGCTGTGTTTTTATTGTCATTCATTTCCAGGATGTTTTTAATTTCTTTTTTGATCTCTTTGGTAACCCAATCATTGTTTAATAGCATGTTATTCAGCTTCCAAGTGTTTGATTTTTTATTGTTTTTATTTTAATTTATTTATAATATTACGCCATTGTGGTCTGAGGAGATGCTTGATATGATTTCAATCGTCTTGAACTTGGGGAGACTTTGCTTTTGACCCTATACGTGGTATATTTTTGAAAATGTCCCATGTGCACTTGAGAAGAACATATATTTGGTGATTTGGGGGGAAACATTTTAAAGATGTCAATTAAGTCTATCTGGTCTAGTGAGTCATTTAGGATTGCTGTTTCTTTGCTGATTTTTTTTTTATCTAGAGGATTTATCCAATGATGTGAGTGATATATTAAAGTCCCCTATTATTGTTGTTGATCTCTCTCTTTTGATATCCTCCAGGAGGTTTTAAACTGTATTTGGGTGTTCCTGCATTGGGTGCATATATGTTTATGAGGGTTATATCCTTTTATTGTATTGATTCCTTTAGTATTATGAAGTGGCCTTCCTTATCCCTTGTTATGGCCTTTACTTTGAGGTCTATTTTGTCAGATATGAGTATTGTTACCCCAGCTTTTTTTTGTTTGTTTCCATTGCTTGAATGACATTTTTCCATCCCTTCACTTTCAGTCTGTATTAGTACCTTGTTCTGAGGTGTGTCTCTTCTTGAGAGATATGGGTCATGTTTTCTTATCCATTTAGCCACTCAATACCTTTTGATTGGAGCAATTAGTTCCTTCACATTTTTTTGTGGTTTCAATAAGATATTTTTAATGTGTTCATGTGTTCATTTAAAAAAAATATTTATTGTTCAGTTTATTAATTACATTGTTCCCCCTTTTTTATCTCCCTATAGCTCCCCTCCACACTGAACCCATCCCACCTTCCACCCTCACCTCCCCCTCCCCACTGTCCTCTCCCAATGTTGCAAGATTTTTGTCCAGTCGCTTGCTGTACTTCCCACACCCCTTTTCTCCCCAAGAATTGTCAGTCCATTCCCTCTCTATGTCCATGATTCTGTTATATTCACCAGTTTATTCTGTTCATCAGATTATTATTTCACTTGATTTTTAGATTCATTTGTTGATAGATGTGTATTTGATGTTCATAATTTATATTTTACCTTTTTCTTCTCCATCTTCTTAATGAATATCTTTCAGCATTTCATATAATATTGGTTTGGTGGTGATGAACTCCTTTAGTTTTTTCTTATCTGCAAAGCACTTTATCTGACCTTCAATTCTGAATGATAGCTTTGCTGGGTAGAGTAATCTTGGTTGTAGATTCTTGCTACTCATCACTTTGAATATTTCTTGCCACTCCCATCTGGCCTGCATTGTTTCTGTTGAGAAATCCATTGTCAATCATATGGGTGCTCCCTTATAGGTAACTAACTGTTTTTCTCTTGCTGCTTTTAATATTCTCTCTTTATATTTTGCTCTTGGTGTGTCTTGGTGTGGTCCTCTATAGATTCCTATATTTTGGGGTTCTGTGCACTTCTTGGACTTTTAAGTCAACTTCTTTCACCAGGTAGGGGAAGTCTTTGGTCACTATTTCTTCAAGTAGGTTTTCATTATCTTGCTCTCTCTCTTTTTCTGGCACCCCTATAATTTGGATGCTGGTATGCTTGAGGTTGTCCCAGACGCCCCTTATAATATCTTCAATTATTTGGATTCTTTTTGCTTCTTGCTTTTCCAGCTGAGTGGATTTTGCTTCTTTGTAATTCAAAAGAGTGGGTGCTTTTTGATTTGGTTCTTGTGGTCCTCTGGACTGCTTTTAGGACTTTGGGTAATATTGTTTATTTCAGTCAGTGTATGCTTAATTTCTAGTTGGTCCTTTTTCATATCCTCATAGGTCTTGTTCATTTCCTTGTAGGTCTCGGGCTTTTCTAGGAGCCTCTTGAAAAACTTTATAACCGTGGTTTTGAACTCTATGTCTAGTCATCTTTTTTCCCCCATTTCTTTCACATCTGATTTCTTTCCATTTCTCTGCATTGTGGTTGCTTTCCTGAGTTGGTCCATTAGCTTTGTCTGGTAGATGTCCTCTAAGGGACAGTGGCTCGGCCTCCCCAGTTACCTGAGGTTGATTCTCTTACTCCAATCCTTTATGGGTTTTACAATATGGTTGAAGTTAATCCCAGCTTATTGTTGTTAGCACTTGGAGGGTTTGATGTCCAGGCTGTGAAGGTAAGCTGTGTTCAGGTTGGACGGGTGGAGTCTCCGGGTTGAGCAGGCCGATTCAGATCCGCCCTATGCAGTGCATGGCTCTCTGTGCTGGGTGGTAACGGCTGCATGCACCTCCCTCCGAGAGAAAGCCGCTGCCGTCTCCACCCGTTCCCAGACAACTCTGCCTCCCCCCAAATGAGTCTGCACACCCAAAGTCTCACCAGGGTTGTAAAACAAAGCAGTCTGGTGGTCCCCCAAAGACGGAGTAAGTCACAAGTCCTCTCTATGCAGTCGCGCACTTCTGTCCCCAAGTTTACATGCAAATTGCTGTTTCAAGTTACATGCACTCTCCTCACATTCGCAGACCTCTGCCGCGCCCGGGGTTTAGCTTGCCTTCCCTGGACTTCGGATCTTGCCTGGAACTGGCGAATCAGTGCAGTGGGGCGCCTCTGCCCTCCCCGTTGGAAAAATCCAGTCGGGTTTGCTGCCACCCACCCTTTACCGCTCTTGCGCACATCGCTCCAAACCTCTCTATGTGCGTATCTTCAAGGCTGTGCTCCATCGCTCCTCTGAGTAAGTGTCCTATCTTTATTTTTATTTGTGGAATTTTTACTCAGCCAGCTTTCCGATGATTCTGGATGATGTTTGTTTTGTTGTTAAGTTGTAGTTTTGGAATTGTTGTGTGGGGCAGCAAAATAAGTGTTTACCTATGCCGCCACCTTGGTTCTTCTCCATGGTGTTTTTTATTGCTGCTTTACCACTCTTTATTTTTTCTTGATTCTTACATAAGTTGTAGATTTTTCACCCATCTGGTTTATGAACTTTATGACCCTCATTCTGAATTCTTTTTCTGACATATTGCATGCTTCAGATTCACGTAGATGTTTTTCTGGGGATTCTTCCTTTTTTTTTTTTCTTTTGTGGGTTTCTTTGTCTCTTTCCATTTTTGCTCTCAATGAAGAATCTGGGTGTCAAATCGTGCTGGGGCTGCTCCTTTGGCAGCAGTGGCTCCTTGGGCAGTGGCTGCTCCTCCAGCAGTCATGGCAACAGTTGCACCTCAGTTTGCAGCAGCTCCTCTGGTGGGTGCTCTTCACAGCAATGGTGGTTCCTCTGGCTGGTGGGCAGGCTGCTTAAGCAGGTGCTGCTCCTCAGATGGGAGTAGCTGCTCACATGGCTGCTGCTCCTTGGAGGAGGGTGATCTTTGTAAAAAGTTGCTGCTCCCCTAATTGTTGGCAGGCACTCACATAGCTGCTGCTCCTTAGATGGAGTGGGGTCCTCATGGAGCTTCTGCTCCTCAGACGGAGGTCAACTTCTCATGTGGCTGCTGCACAATCAGGGACAGGTTGTGCAGGGCTGCCACTCCTTTGACATGGGCGGGCTGCTTGTGTGGCTGCTACTCCTTGGATAGGGGTTGGTTGCTCATGTGGCTACTGTTCGTCAGACCAGTATAGGCTATGTGTGGCTGCTGCTTCTCAACAAAGGTAAGCTGTATGAGGCTGCTCCTTCTTGGACATGGGCAGGCTGCTTATTCAGCTGCTGCTCCTTGGACAATGGTGGGGTATTCGCTTAGCTGCTGTTCTTTCAACAGGAGCAGACTGCTCACAAGGCTGCTGCTCCTTGTTCAGGGGTGGGATGCATGCAAGACTGCTGTTCCTCAAATGGGGGGCAGGCCTCTCACACAGATGCTGTTCCTTGGATGGGGGGAAGGCCATGTGAGGCTGCTGCTCCTTGGCCTGGGGTGGGCTGCTCATGGGGTTGCTGCTCCTCAGATGGGGTGGGCTGCTCACAGGGCAGCTGCTAGTGTGGTCATAGTGCCTTTGTCTAAAGTGTTGGACCGGTCAGAGGAAGCATGATTCAGAACTCACAGGAGCCCATGCCCAGTGTGGCTGGAGTCTCGGTGACCATGGGATGGCAGCTGAGGGAGCAGGTCCCTGGTGGGGGGTGGCTGTAGAGTCCCAAGTATTATCTGAAGGCACCTGGGTGCAGGTGAGGAAGAGCTTCCAGTTGCAGCAGCTCTATCCTTCAAAAAGGCAAGGCCTCAACTAAAGAGCCGGTCACTCTGGGACTGTTTGCAATGATAGCAGAGGCTGCCTGATTAGGTGAGCCTAGTAGCCTGCCCCTGAAGGTCCTATGGGATCTAACTGTGCCTCAACACATTGACTCACCCACCCAACATGTCCACACACTCCTCTCTTTCTCCCTCACTCACTCATGCTCTCTCCCTCACTGTCATCTTCTTCCTGTCTCTGTAGTTGGGTCGGGAGTATTATTGACCCATTCATGGATTCTGTCTCTTCTCTGGGTGTCTGGTTATATTGCTCACTCTCTACCACATTGACCAAACCGGACAGAATGCAACTCATGAAGACATGACATGAAGGGAACAAAACATGAGTGTGCTCATGACACTGATAACCCCAATATAAGTGACCACCAGAGGAAAGAGCATTAGGAGAGAAAAAAGAGAGCAAAAATGGTATCAAAAAGAGAAAGAAAATGGTATGACAGAAAAGAAAAATAAGAAAGATGAAGAAAAAGGAAAAAATAATATATATGGGAAGAAAACACCAGAGAACAAAAAGCTAACACCAAACACAAAAACACCAAATACCTAGATAAGAGGGACGGGGAAGAATCTCATACATAGAAAGTAAGGTTAAAAATTGGAATGAATATGGGGAGGAACTCAGCTCAATTTAGAGCCTTGATGGTGACCTATGACACGTGTAGCCATTGTTTTATGACACCCGTAGCCATTTTTGATGACATGCAGTCACATACAGAGAAGTATGGGGCCACATGCCAAGAAAGACGTTTCATTCTCGGCTACTGCACAGGCAGGTGCAGTAGCTGAGGATGAAACATTTTCTGTAGTGTAGTTTAGACACTCTGTGCTAGAGATCTATAGGCCAAAACAACAGAACTCCCGCAAAGAGCGTCTAGTTCTGGGACTTATGGTTAGGTGGTTAGGGGATCTTTGACTTCACTTCCAGCCGGTGGAGCAGAGAGCAGCGGAAGGCCATGGGGGACACATCTCTGGAAGCCCTGTGATTGCCATTACCAGCGACCATATAACCACAGCAAACATCATCCAATCTACTGTTCTAGGGTGTCGTGGATTTCTAATTGACCATCATTACTGAGATAAGGGATGGGGAGGCTGGGAGTGGTGAGGGCCTGTGCTATTGGTGCCGTTTCCCACCATTAGAAATAGCAGCAGGCATCTTAATTTACATAAAGAACACCATTTTGCAGCATAGTGCAGACTCTATTCCACCACTATTACTGTTGTGAATCCTTATTAACCCCTATTTCTGCTTATTAACCCTGCCCTTTCCTAAAAGACAGTTACATGTGCCATGTTGTGGTCAGTTAGGTTAGTTAACCCCTAAGTGTCTGCAGGGCTAACAGACTATCTATAATTCAATCTTCTGTCACTGCTCCACTGATAGAGAACACAAAAAATAAAAAACCATGGTGAAGTAAAGGAAGTGATAGTAGTAGTAGCTGACCTTTCAAAAGACATGGACCGAGATGTATGTGTATGGCATTATTTTTTAAAAATGGCAGATCATTTTGCGTGTTATTTACTGAACTGGTAGTAAGCAGAATGTGGAATATAAATAGACATTTTGACACTAATCATTCCCAGCTCTTGAAAAAAAGTGAGGATGAAAGGAAGGAATACATTTCTAGGCAGCTACACTTTTAAAAGAGCCAATCTAATTCCATCCTTAAATTCATAAAACTCTACAAATTTAACATTTGCAAGTTGTAGCATTGCTCACTCCATAGCTCAGCATGGAAAAGCACTCAGTGAGGGTGAATTTATTAAAGTAACTCTCCTAAGATGTGTACCAGTTCTATTTCTCGATATGCAGAATAAAGATGCAATTATTAAGAGAATATCTGAGTTACCACTCAGTAGAAATAGCATAAAAGACCAAATAACGAGACTGCACACAAATGTACAGCATCAACTAAAGAGTGACATAAGTAATTGTGAATATTTTTTTATCTCTCTTGATGAAACTTCTGATGTCACACCACGTGCTCAGTTGGCCATTACTGGTGAATATTCTGATGGTCTCACAATGAGAGAAGAGTTGTTAAAGTCAGTATCAGTGCCAACAAGCACATTAGGAATCAAACTATGTAAGGTTCTTATACAAACATTCTGTGACTAAGCATTGATATCTCTGAAGTTGTGTCAGTGACGACAGATGGGGCACCAAACATGGTGGGGAAAAAAGTCGGATTTGTCAAATTGTTTATGGAAGCTATTTGACCTCTGATTGTGCCTTTTCATTGTATTATCCATCAGGAGGTTTTATGTGCCAAGGCAGGATTCACCTACTTAAATGACTTAATGTCAGTTGTTACAAAAATAGTTAATCTAATAGCTGCTTGCTCCACTCACAAGAGAGAATTTTCTGCACTTTTACTGGAGGTTGATTCCACCTACAGTGGACTGCTGATATACAATAATGTAAGATGGCTGAGCTAAGGCAAAGTTCTTGAGCGCTTTGTGGAGCGCTTTGAAGAAATTAAGGTATTTCTTGAGGATAAGGATCTGGGAAACTTTTCTCAGCTCAATGATGATAAGTGGGTCAACACCCTGATATTTTTTTTACAGATCTCTCTGTTTATATTAATGAATGAAAAAAGTTACAAGGTTTTGGCAAAAGTATTGACGTTATGTTTCGATATATAAAAGCCTTTGAAAGTAAACTTAAAATTTTCAAGTGAGATGTAGAAACTAAAACTTATAAGTATTTTCCTCGAGTAACAAAGTATTTTGAGAAGGCCAGTGCAGATGTACAAAATGAAACAGAACCCTTGCATATAAAGTTCCAGCATGTTTTACATTGGTTACTTGACCAGTTCAGTGATAGGTTTAATCCATTTAGAAGCCTAAAACAGACCATAAAAATAATTAAGTAGATGTAGTAGTCTACAGTAGTTTGGAATTAAATGGTTTCCAATGGATGCATATTGAGGATTTGGAGATGCAACTTGCAGAATTTCAAGACAGAATCTGGGCTCAGGTGTTTGTCCACTTGAGGTCAAAGCTTGAGAATCTGGAAAGGTGCCTCTTGCAGAATCAAGAGGAGTGCCACCATGACCAGGAAACTTGGAGTGCCTGGAACTAATTATCAGACACTTTTAGCACCCTGAAAAATATAGCATTGTGTTTACTCACAATTTTTCCCTCTATGTACTCTTGTGAGTTCTTATTCTCAGTATTAAATAATATCAAAACCAACAAAAGAAACAGATTGACAGATGAAGTTAGTAGTGCTTGCTTGGGCTTCTAGTATACAAAATACCAATCTTTATTTTTTTTTGTTTTGTTTTTTGTTTGTTTGTTTTTGTTTTTGTTTTTAATTATTTTTTATTGATTTTTTGCAGTATAATAGTAGTACATGTTTTCCTTTCCCCCTCCCCCTTATCCTCCCCCCAGCCTCCCCCACCCCCCAACACATATCCCGAGCTTCCCCCCCTCCCCGCCCCAGTGTCTTTCATTCATTGGTTATGTTCATATGCATGCATACAAGTCCTTCAGTTGATCTCCCCCAGCATCTGCCTCCCATCCACCCAAGCCTCCACCTGTAGCTTGACAGCCTCTATATCAATCACTCTCCCCTGTTTCTTTTCTTCAAAAATATCTTGCCTCTGCATACTAGAAATAAATGTATAAGAACAAAAAATGTTTCAGTCTCAGTTTCAATGTCCAACTTTTCTGAGTCCCAGTTTCAGTGTCAAATAATTCTTTATGTGTATAAGTCAGCAATGGTATCCAGATGGTGGACATATCGTGTCAATGCAAGATCCATCCTCTCTGGTTTGGTCCTGGGCTGCCTGCAGACATGCACAGCTGCTGACTGCTAGCATGGCAAGGTGTCGTCAGTGTCCCCCATCTCTGGACCATCCTCGTGACTGGAACAGATCCATCAGTTCCTCACCGTCGCAGGAACCCACATGGTCTTGGAGTTGTTCTCTGAAGACACACAAACACATTCTCGACCAAAAGTTAACAAAGGGATCCTCTATGCAAAATAGACTTGGGATTCTTTTTAATTTTTGCCTAAATGATTTTCCTTTGGCTTATTTTGACACAATGTGTGTTTTTTCATGGGTGTCCTGCAGTTGGTTTTACAAATGGAATTTACTTTACTGGAGTAAGAATTTTCTAGATGTATTTTACTTACTCGATATTTTTTTTCCCTTACATCATATTACCCCGCTGTCCCCTCCCCTTTTTTGATTAATGCGGACTTTTGGAAATTTTATATTGCAGTCTTGATAATTTTAAATTTTAATTTTTGCACACAAAGTGACTGCTTTAGGTTCTTTGGATGTTAGGCAATTTTACAGTGAGATGAACTACTAATAGATTTTTTAGTTAATGTTTTAGGAAAAGCTTTTTGTCCAGTACACTATAATTTTCTTGAGTATTCACATATTTCACTTGGCCAATTTAAATTAATCTGAAAACTTGATTACTATTTTCCTGTCAATTTTACTACTCAAGCAGAAATCTTAGTTTACCCTGTGAATACTAGTGGAAAGGAATATTTGCAATTTTGAGTAGGTCCCGAGCATTCCTGGTAATAGACTGAATTTAGATATAGAGCAGCTATTGCTGGCCGAGTCTCTGTCTGCCACCTGGGTCCCCGTATGAGTTGTGTGTGGGAGGCGAAGCTGCCGTGGGGGTAGGAGACCTCCCTTAGGAGGGTTGAGAATTCAAACCCCTGCAAGGTTTGTGGATGAGGGTCTGTGCCCCACCTCTGTTGAGCTTTTAGTTCTCTCCTGTTGGCCCCTCTGCGACTGTGCCTGTCTTAGGTTGTTCCTTCCCTGAGGAATCTTACCCGTCTCTGGCTAACCAGCCATCCTCCGGGGCCAAACAGGGTGATGTGAGGTTCAGTTCTGTCTCCTTTGTAGTCTATGCCCCCCTGTGGCCTCCACATCCAGTACCTGCCTTGAGGTCCCCTCGCCTGCTGGCGGGGTCCTGGTACTGATCACATATCTCGGGGGACCCAGGTTTCTTCTCCAGAGAGGGCCCAGCTCACACCATTGATGGAGATACAGATCCATGGTGCCAGCTGCCCAGAGACTTCAGCCACAGCTGGAACTGAAAACTCTGGCATCAGCTGTGTGTATTTGGATAGTAACAAGAAGGTCCCTCTTGGCAGAAAGGGCAAGAAGGGCCAATATAGAACGCTTGGATGCCTTCCCAGTGCCTTAATTCCTTCTGAAAGGGATTAATTTCTTTCCTATCCTTTTTTAAGTTGCTGCCCAACATTCAAAGAATTAGTTTGTAAGTTTATTTGGGATAATTGTATAATATGCTGTTGTCAAATATCAAATATTATAATGACATTGTAGAATAATATCATGTAAGGGTATTATGGTGTCATGGGAGGTTAAGCAGGGCCTAGCCTAAGGACTGGTCTCCATAGGATATGACAAGCTCTAGGCCATGTCAATTCAATGTCAGACTAGCTGCCATTTTTTTTATAATTTTATATAAACTTTGTCAGGGATGTAAAAACACAAATCACTTACCTCAGTTCAAGAGTTCAAGTATATTGACTTTTCCACTTACTCCCACCACCTGCCACTTACCCTGAGGTTTGACATTCTGATGGACTTTTCTCAGTCTCTGGATCCATTCTTGTTCATCAGTCTATGTCATTCATTGTATTCCTCAAATGAGTGAGATCATGTGATATTTGTCTTTCTCTGCCTGGCTAATTTCACTTAGCATAATGCTCTCCAAATCCATCCATGTTGTTACAAATGGTAGGAGCTCCTTCTTTTTTTCCGCGGCGTAGTATTCCATTGTGTAAATGTACCATAGTTTTTTAATCCACTCATCTGCTGATGGGCACTTTGGCTGTTTCCAAATCTTAGCTATGGTAAATTGTGCTGCTATGAACATAGGGGTACATATATCCTTTCTAATTCGCCTTTCTAATTTCTTGGGGTATATTCCTAGAAGTGGGATCACTGGGTCGAATGGGAGGTCCATTTTTAGTTTTTTGAGGAATCTCCATACTGTTCTCCACAGTGGCTGTACTAGTCTGCAATCCCACCAGCAGTGCACCAGAATTCCTTTTTCTCCACATCCTCGCCAGCACTTGTCGTTTGTTGATTTGTTGATGTAAGCCATTCTGATAGGTGTGAGATGGTACCGCATAGTCGTTTTGATTTGCATCTCTCGGATAATTAGTGACTTTGAGCAAGTTTTCATATGTCTCTGGGCCTTCCTTTTGTCCTCTTTCGTGAAGATTCTATTTAGGTCTGTTGCCCATTTTTTTATTGGATCATTTGTCCTCCTTTTATTGAGTTGGGTGAGTTGCCTGTAGATGCTTGAGATTAAACCTTTATCACTAATAACATTTGCAAATATGTTCTCCCATACAGTGGGTTTTCTTGTTGTTTTGTTGATGGTTTCTTTAGCTGTGCAAAAGCTTTTGATTTTGATGTAGTCCCATTTGTTTATTTTCTCTTTAGCTTCCATTGCCCTCGGAGTAGTATCATCAAAGAAGTTCTTTTGGCATATGTCTGAGATTTTTCTTCCTGTAGATTCCTCTAATATTTTTATGGTTTCCTGTCTTACGTTTAAGTCCTGTATCCATTTTGAGTTTATTTTTGTGTATGGTGTAAGTTGGTGCTCTAGTTTCATTTTTTTGCATGTATCTGTCCATTTTTCCCAACACCATTTATTGAAGAGACTGTCTTGACTCCATTTTATGTTCCTGCCTCCTTTGTCAAATATTAATTGAGCATAGTGGATTGGGTTGATATCCGGATTCTCTATTCTATTCCATTGATCTATATGTCTGTTCTTGTGCCAGTACCAGGCTGTTTTAAGAACAGTAGCCTTGTAATACAGCTTGAAATCTGGTATGGAAATCCCACGGACTTTGTGCTTCTTTCTCAGGATTGCTGTGGCTATTCGGGGCCTTTTTTTGTTCCAGATGAATTTTTGGAGAGTTCTTTCTAGGTCTGTGAAATATGCCATTGGTATTTTAATGGGGAGTGCATTAAATTTATAGATTGCTTTGGGTAGTATGGACATTTTAATTATGTTGATTCTCCCAATCCATGAACATGGAATGTTCTTCCACCTGTTTACATCTTCCTCTATCTCTTTTTTCAGTGTCCTGTAGTTTTCCACAACTAGATCTTTTACCTCCTTAGTTAAGTTTATTCCTAGGTATCTTAATTTTTTTGTTGTGATGGTAAATGGGATTGCTTTTTTAGTCTCTCTTTCTATAAGTTCACTATTAGTGTATAGAAATGTCATAGATTTCTTGGCATTAATTTTGTAGCCTGCTACATTGCTGAACTCATTTATTAAGTCTACTAACTTTTTTATGGAGTCTTTTGGGTTTTTTATGTACAATATCATGTCATCTGCAAATAAGGATAGCTTAACTTCTTCTTTTCCAATTTGGATGCCTTTCATTTCTTCTTCTTGTCTAATTGCAATGGCTAATACTTCCAGTACTATGTTGAACAGGAGTGGTGAAAGTGGGCAACCCTGTCTTGATCCTGTTCTTAGGGGAAATGGTTGTAGTTTTTGCCCATTGAGTATGATGTATGCTGTGGGTTTCTCATATATGGCTTTTATTATGTTGAGGTATGATCCTTCTATTCCTACCTTATTGAGAGTTTTTATTAAGAAAGGATGTTGGATTTTGTCAAATGCTTTTTCTGCATCAATTGATATGACTATGTGATTTTTATCTCTCAATTTGTTTATGTGATGTATCACATTTATTGATTTGCGGATATTGTACCATCCTTGCATTCCTGGGATAAATCCTACTTGGTCATGGTGTATGATCTTTCTGATGTAATGCTGGATCCGATTTGATAGAATTTTATTGAGGATTTTGGCATCTATATTCATGAGGGATATTGGCCTGTAATTCTCTTTCATTGTGTCATCTTTATCTGGTTTTGGTATTAGGGTGATGCTAGCTTCATAGAAGGAGTTTGGAAGTGTTCCATCCTCTTGAATTTTCTGGAATAGTCTGAGGAGTATAGGTTTTAGTTCTTCCTTGAATGTTCGGTAAAACTCCCCTATGAAGCCGTCTGGCACTTGGCTTTTGTTTGCTGGAAGCTTTATGATTACTGCTTCAATTTCTTCCACAGTTATTGGTCTATTGAGTTGTTTAGATTCTTCTTGATTGAGTTTTGGGAGGTTATATTTTTCTAGAAACATATCCATTTCCTCCAGGTTGTCCAGTTTGTTGGAGTAGAGTTGTTCATAGTATTTTTTAACAATCCTTTGTATTTCAATGGGGTCTGTTGTTATTTCACCTCTTTCATTTCTGATTTTATTTATTAGGGTCCTCTCTCTTTGCTTCTTGGTGAGTCTGGCTAGAGGTTCATCAATCTTGTTTATCCTTTCAAAGAACCAGCTCTTGGTTTTGTTGATCTTCTGTATTGTTTCTTTGGTCTCTATGTCATTTATTTCTGCTCTGATCTTTACTATTTCCTTCCTTCTGCTTACACTGGGCTTTTCTTGTTGCTTTCTTTCTAACTCTTTGAGTTTTTGGGTTAGATAATTTATTGCCGCTGTTCCTAGTTTTTTGCAGTAGGATTGTAGAGCTATGAACTTCCCTCTCAGAACTGCTTTCACTGTGTCCTATAGATTTTGGATTGTTGTGCTATCATTGTCATTTGTTTCCATGATGTTTTCTATCTCTTCCTTAATCTCTCTAGTAACCCAGTCATAGTTTAATAGCATGCTGTTTAGTCTCCATGTGTTCGATTTCTTTGGATTGTTTCTATTGTAGTTGATTTCCAGCTTTATGCCACTGTGATCTGAGAATATACTTGATATGATTTCTATCTTCTTGAATTTGGAGAGACTTTGCCTATGACCCAATACATGGTTTATCTTTGAGAATGACCCATGGGCACTTGAAACGAATGTCTATTCTGTGGCTTTGGGGTGAAATGATCTGAAGATGTCAATTAATTCCATCTGGTCCTGTGATTCATTGAGAATTGATGTTTCTTTACTGATTTTTTGTTTAGAGGATCTGTCCAATGGTGATAATGGGGTATTAAAGTCTCCTACTATGATTGTATTGCTGTCTATCTCTCCCTTGTTGTCCTCTAGGAGTTTTTGTATATATTTGGGTGCTCCTGTATTGGGTGCGTATATGTTTACAAGAGTTATTTCTTCTTGTTGAATTGCTCCCTTTAGTATTATGAAGTGGCCTTCTTTATCTCTTGTTATGTCCTTCACTTTGAGATCTAATTTGTCAGATATAAGTATGGCTACCCCAGCTTTTTTTTCATTTCCATTCGCCTGAATAACTTTTTTCCAACCTTTCATCCTCAGTCTGTGTGTGTCTTTTTTTCGGAGGTGGGTTTCTTGTAGACAGCAGATACATGGGTTTGTTTTCTTATCCAGTCTATTACCCTATGTCTTTTGATTGGAGCATTTAAACCGTTTACATTTAAAGTTATTATTGATAGTTGCTTATATGTTGCCATTTTTGTTCTTTGCCCCTGTGTTCCTTCTTCGCTTCCTATTTCTTTTTACAGCAGATCCTTTAGCATTTCTTGCATTGCTGGTTTGGTGGTGACGAATTCCCTTAGTCCTGTTTTATCTGTGAAGCTCCTGATTTGACCTTCAATTTTGATTGAGAGCCTTGCTGGGTACAGTATTCTAGGATTCAGACCCTTCCTTTGCATGACTTTGTAGATTTCATTCCACTGCCTTCTGGCGTGACAGGTTTCTGTTGAGAGATCACTTGTTAGTCTGATGGGTGTTCCTTTGTAGGTGACTTTCTGTCTCTCTCTGGCAGCTTTTAAGATTCTTACTTTGTCATTGGTGTTTGCCAATTTAATTATAATGTGCCTTGGCGTAGGTCTTTTGGGGTTTATTTTGCTTGGGAGTCTGTGAGCTTCTTGGATTTGTGTGGATTTTTCCTTTCCTATACCAGGAAAGTTT
Source organism: Antrozous pallidus (assembly GCA_027563665.1). Taxonomy (NCBI): domain Eukaryota; kingdom Metazoa; phylum Chordata; class Mammalia; order Chiroptera; family Vespertilionidae; genus Antrozous; species Antrozous pallidus. The sequence goes on from CM050521.1 coordinate 6,194,333, forward strand.
TCTGTCATTATTTTTTCCAAAAGGTTTTTTATTCCTTGCTCAGTTTCCTGTCCTTCTGGAAGCCCAATTATACGGATGTTGTTTTGTTTCATGTTGTCCCAAAGTTCTCTTAGGCTCTCCTCCTGCTTTTTAATTTTTTTTCTAGAAGCTGCTCTACTTGGTTATTTTTTCCTACCTGGTCTTCTAGCACACTGATGCGATCCTCTGCTTCTTCTAGTCTACTCTTAATACTTTCTATTGAGTTCTTTACTTCAGCAATGTCACTTTTCATTTCTTCTTGGCTCCTCTTCATTTCTTCATGGCTCTTCATCATTTCTTCCTGGGTCTTCCTCATTTCCTCTTGGTTCTTACTCATATTATCAAATTTGTCTTCCATTCTTTTCAGCCACCTTATGACCATTTCTCTGAATTCTTTCTCTGACAGGTTGTTAACTTCCATTTCGTTTACCTCCTTTTCAGGCGAGCCTTGCTTTTCTTTCATATGTGAGCTATTTCTTTGTCTTCCCATGGTCTCTCTTCTCTGTGTATCTGGTTTAGTAGTTCTCACTCTCCTGCGTTGATTTAAAGGCACAAAATACAACACAACCAGGTGCCACGCACCAGGCACTGAACCGGAATGTAGTCAAAGTAATTGTAGTTCCAAATAAAGGTGACCGCCAGAGAAAGGCAAATTCGGTGATAGGTGGGAAAAAAGAAAGAGAACCTCCCCCAGACCCACACAGACACTCACACACCCACACTCACACAAAAAAGAAAGAGACCCCCCACACACATACACTCACAAAAAAGAAAGACAGGAATGCCAAAATGATAATGGGAAAAGGGGGAGAAGAAAAAAAAAGAAATAAAAGGAGTAAATTATAAATGTGCGGTGAAAACTCCTATAGGACAGCCCCTAATCCGAACCAAAACCTGCAACAAGTACTTGGAGATTGATACAAATTACATACAACTACTACTATCAAGAGAGGTGAGGGAACCCAGAAGCAAAAATCTATCTCAAAAACAATGCAGATGAGGACAACAAAACAAGAAACAACACCAAAAATAAAAATAACCCCCTCTACAAGACAAACCAAAATAACAGAATAAGCAAATCAATCTCATAAACCTGCTTAAAAAATCAATATAATCAACAGTCAAGTAAACAACAACAACAGGACAGGGCTAAAAACACTTTAAGATAGTGAAGTCAGAGAAGCTAGTGGTATATATGCACTTGGATTAGGTGGTTAGAGATTAGATATATCAGTGGGTGAAATTTTAACAGGGGGTAAGGGGAAAGAATTAGGTAAATCTAAAGTGGTAAAAGTGTAAGAAAAACAAGGCACTAAATAGGGAAAGGTTAGCCAGAGAGTGGTGGTATAAAGGTGAAGTTGAGGTAGAGTAAAAGATACTAAAGTGTAGATGAAAATAGACTGTATTCCCAAGGTCGAAGAGAAAATATAATCAATTCCCTGTCACATAAGAGTCAATTTATGATTTGGCCCCTGGGTGGCAGTGTTTCTAGATTGACTTCTGGGTCTATTGGTCCTCTCTATCCTGAACTAAACAATACTGCCTCTCTAATGGTGGCTGCTGTTTTAGCAGCCAGAACCCTCCCAAAATCTTCCGGGCTTCCCCCCTCTGTCAGGTCCAAACTGATTGCGCTCCAGGGATCAACTCTGCCACCAGCTCCAAGGGCGCTCTCCCACGTTTACCAGCTTCAACAGCCACAGATTCTATTTCAGGTGCAGATCTCCAGGTTTTGAGTTCCAAGGTGCAGATCTCCCAGACTGCCAGCCCCCTCAGTTTCGTGCCCAAAGTACCCCCAGGGAAATCTGACCTTTCCGTGCTGGTGTTTAGAGCTCCCTGGGCTCTGGGTGCCTCCGCGCCAACTAGGCGCCGGTGCTCCGGGAGCCCCAGCGGTCCAAAATACCAATCTTTAATTGAAGGGTTAGCCAATGAAATTAAGCAACAAAGAAGTCACTAAGAGACAGGTTAGTTAAAGAATTCCCTCTCCCCCTCACTTATCTTAGTTCACAGCACTCCACACAAGTTAAATATCAAGACCAACAAAGGAAACCTACTGATGGATGAACAAAGAAGTCACTAAGTAGATAAGGTAAATAATTAGATTTTTGTTTATTAAATACAGTTATATATTACAATTATACATTTTTGTTATTTAAACTATAAGTATCGTGAAATTATAGTTTTTTTTCTTGAAGTGACACACCAGCTAGTTATGCTCAGTTTATTTGGCAAATTTTGAAACACCAAGCTCAAAAGGTTTCTCATCACTGGTTTAGAGGAAGTAGAAAAAGAATGAGTGGATAGGAAGAAAGAAAAAGAGAAGAAAAATTAATAAATTAAAAAAATAAGTATAAATTAGGTTAAAAATTTAAAAAAAAATAGAACGATGAACAAATAGTGCAAAAGAAATAGAAAATAAAGAAAAAAGTCAGAGGAGAGGGAACCAAGATTGCGGCATAGGTAAACACCTATTGTGCTGCCCCACGCAACAATTCCCAAACTACAACATAACAACAAAACAAACATCATCCACAATCACTGGAATGCTGGCTGAGTGAAAATTCCACAAATAAAAGTAAAGGTGGGACACTGACACTCAGAGGAGCAGAAGAGCGCAGCCTTGAAGATACGCCGAGAGAGAGGTTCGGAGCCCTGTGTGCGCTCGCGCGGACTGCATGGCAGGCAGCAGGAATCCCGGCTGGATTTCTCCAATGGGGAGGGCAGAGGCACCTCACTGCACTGATTTCCCAGTGCCAGGCGAGGTCTGAGGTCTGGGATATGCATGCTAAAAGCTAGGCGCAGCAGAGGTCTCTGAGTTTGAGGAAAGTGCGCTAAACTTGGAACAGCAGTTTGCACGTAAACGTGGGGACAGAACTTCGTGACCATGCAGAGAGGACTGGTGACTTGATCCCTCATTCGGGAGAACACCGGACTGCTTTGTTTTACAACCTAGGGTGAGACTTTGGGTGTGCAGACTCATTTGGGGAAAGGCAGAGTTGTCTGCAAAAGGGTGGGGACCGGTGGTGGCTTTCTCTAGGAGGTGCACAGCCATTACCACCGAGCACAGAGACTTGTGCACCACATAGGGCAAAGCTGATGCTATGTGTCAGTCCAGAGACTCCGCCCATCCAACCTGCACACATCTCACCTTCACACCCAATTGGCCTGGAGGTCAAACCCTCCTAGTGCTAACAACAATAAGATGGGATCAACTCCAACAATACTCTACAACTCATAAAGGATTACAGTAAGAGTATCCATCTCAGGTAACTGGAGAGGCTGAGCCACTGTACCTTAGAGGACATCTCCCACACAAAATTAATTGACCAACTCAGGAAAGCTGCCACAATACAGAGAAATGGAAAGAAATCATGTGTGAAAGAAATGGAGGAAAAAAGATGATTAGACATAGAGTTCAAAACCTCAGTAAATACGTTGTTCAACAGGCTCCAATGAACTTAATGAGAACTATGAGGAAATGAACAAGACCTACAAGGAAATGAACAAGACCTATGAGAAAATGAACAAGACCTACGAGGATATGAAAAAGGACCAACTAGAAATTAAGCATACACTGACTGAAATAAAAAATATTTCACAAAGTCCTAAAAGCAGTCCAGAAGCCACAAGAACCAAGTCAAAGATTTAAATACAAAGAAGCAAAATCCACTCTGATGGAAAAGCAAGAAACAAAAAGAATCCAGATAATTGAAGATAGTGTAAGGGGCCTCTGGGGACAACCTAAAGCATGCCAATATCCGAATTATGGGGGTGCCAGAAAAAAGAGAGAGAGCAAGGTAATGAAAACCTACTTGAAGAAATACTGACTGAAAACTCCCCCCACCTGGTGAAAGAAATTGACTTAAAAGCCCAAGAAGTGCATAGAACTCCAAAATATAGGAATCTAAAGAGGAACACACTAAGACACATCATAATTAAAATGCGAAGAGCAAAAGACAAAGAGAGAATATTAAAAGCAGCAAGAGAAAAACAGTTAGTTACCTATAAGGGAGCACCCATATGATTGTCAGTGGATTTCTCAACAGAAACAATGCAGGCCAGATGGGAGTGGCAAGAAATATTCAAAGTGATGAATAGCAAGAATCTACAACCAAGATTACTCTACCCAGCAAAGCTATCATTCAGAATTGAAGGCCAGATAAAGTGCTTCGCAGATAAGAAAAAGCTGAAGGAATTCATCACCACCAAACCAGTATTATATGAAATGCTGAAAGATATTCTTTAAGAAGAGGAAGAAGAAAAAGGCAAAAATAAAAATTATGAACAACAAATATACATCTATTAACAAATGAATCTAAAAATCAAGTGAATTAATAATCTGAGGAATAGGATAAACTGGTGAATATAACAGAATTATGGACATAGAGAGGGAATGGACTGACAATTCTTGGGGAGAAAAGGGGTTTGGGAAGTGCAGCAAGAGACTGGACAAAAATCTTGCAACAATGGGAAAGCACAGTCTGGGTGGGGAGGTGAGGGCAGAGAGTGGGATGGGTAACGGGTGGAGAGGAGCTATAAGAGAATAAAAAAGGAGGAACAATGTAATTAATAAACTGAACAATAAAGATAAAAAAGAAAAAAGGAAAGAAAAAAGAGATAACAAGTCATAATAAAATAAAATAAAAATGAAGAAGTGTTGTTCCTTTCTGCTGATTTAAGATTCCACTCTTTTGTACTGTCTGCAGCTTCTCAGTTTCTTGTTGCTGGTGCAGAAGGCTCCTCTTTAGGCCAGGCCCTGTGGACTCTTAGGAACCTTTCATATTTTTTTTTTGTATCTTTTGTGCCACTCGAGATATAGTCTGGGTGTGGTTGTATTGGTTGCCTGGAGACTGCAGGGAGGGGCTATCTTTTCAGGAACAAATCGCTGCCTAGGTTCCACAAATCAGGTAGACTCCTAGCCATCTCTTCCCTGCCTTCTCCTGCTCCCTAGACTCCACAAGTCTGCACTTTCACCTGCACCTCAGCCACAGGTGAGTGTCTGTATTTGAAAGGTCCTATGAACTAGGCTCAGTGAACAAAAGTGAAGACTATAAAAGAGAGGAAAGAGCTGCATCACTGCGAACCCCTGTCCTCCTAGTATGGTGTGGCCTGGGAAGCCATCTAGGCTGCCCCCTCTGGGCTCAGCCTTTAGTGGATGTGGATGCAGATCTAGAATCCCCTGCCACCATTCCTGTGGACGTCCTTTTCACAGTCAGATGCTATGCTATGCCTGTCGCAAAGGATCTGGCTTCGGTGCCATGTGGCTTTCCTCTGAACCTCTGGGCTTGAAGGTCTCACAGTTCTCTCCAGCCCAGATCCCTGATTTTACTGTTCTCCACATGTCTTCTGCCCTTCCTGGCTGTGGATTGTCTCACCAGCTGTGTCTACTTCACCAATTCAGGGTGGATGGTTATTTGATTTAGTTGCTTATTCTATCTACTCCAGGACAAGGCTCGGGACACATCTGTCTATCCTGTTTCTATTTTGTCTCTATTTTTTGTTGTAGTTGTTCTCTTTTTAAAAGAATTTTGAGTCTGCTGTCAGCCTCAGACCAAAGAAGTGGCCAGGTTTCCTGATCTTTGGGAATCATTGCTTGCCAAACCTCATAAACTATGCAGCACTCCAAAAATGCCTCAGAGGCATTTCTTGGAGCTGCTGCCATGGGAGAGCCCATCCTGGGTGCTGAGAACCAGCTGCCACTGCTGCCTCCATGTCCACCTAGGAGCAACAGCCCCAGTCCTCGTGCCCAAAGCCTGTTCACTGAATTTCCCTCCCAGACTGCAGGACTGCCTACACCATGCAGTGGAACCCGAGTGTGCCTATGGTGAGCATCAGCCAGCTGGGAGCCCTGAGCCAGGCATGCCGCCCTAGTTGCTCCTGGCCATGCCTGCCACCAGCAGCATGCACCTTGCTTCTGCTGAGGTCCTAGTGCCCAGGCTCTTGCTGGCCCTCATCACATTCAGAATGAAGGTGTTCCATAGGAAGGCACTAGTGCTGTGCTTGAGCTATGTACTGCTGCTTGTGCTCACCATGCTCAACCTTCTGGACTACAAGTGGCACAAGGAGCCACTACCTCAGATAAATTTCTTATCCCTGCTTCATTTATCTCCTCTTCTAGAAAATTCTCTTGTTCTTTAATTTGGGGGTTGTTTCTTTGTCTCCACACTTGGCTGTCTGCATTTGTGACCATGAATTAGCTAGATCCTCTATGCCCCTCAATCTCTAGTGCAGGACAGTGTCAAACACTCAAAGCCTCCAGGGACCAACTCTGCCTACAGATTATAGTATTCCAACTTGAATGGCCCCAGGAAATTGTCCTAAGCTGTGGTGAGAAAGTTTTGCAACAAATGCAGAGGCTTTGCCTGGAGGCTATTTTTAGTCTCTTAAGTGACTTCACGGTAAGGTATTTTCTAATAGAGTGGGTCAACTGTCTTCCCCTCAGGCAAGGCAAATGTATGTGTCAGAAGATATCCCCCACTGTGTGAGGGGTTGACTCAGCACAGAAAACTAAGGATGTCTGACATCTGAACTATAACCTGCAAACCACCAATCCTGGCTTCCTATAAAATAGTTCCAGCCCACTCTGCCAGAGCACAAGGTGGGTGGCTCCACAGGGAATTCTGTCCATTGGCCATTTAAGTGGGTGCCTGAATTTTCAGCTGTCACTCCCTGGCAGACAGCAGCCCTGCTGTTTTTCACAGCCGGATGTTATGTGGGTACCCTCTCAGTTGTAGTGTTTTTTGCTGGGAAGGCCAGCTTAAGGATTAGATCCCCAAGTTCTCATTGGCAACCCCCCATAGCTGAGACATCCCTTTCTGACTCTCCACTTTACCTCTGGCATTTTGCTGCCTTAAAACACAGCGACTTTCCCTTTCTACCAATTCCACCTTTATCTTTTCTTGCTCCAGTTTATCCTCCAGCTTTCTGATTTTCTCTTCATACTCCTTTATTAACTGCCTCTACTCTCCCTCCAGCTCCTCTCTCAATTGTTCTTATATTATTTAAATTTATTTCTGAATCTCCACCTCAGCTTTTTGGTACATCTTATTAGTATAGTATCCCCCATAGTTCCCCATCACTATGCACTAGACCAATCCCAGCAGTTGTGTCCTCTGAGCCTCCTGCTCAGCCCCTGTTGTCTTATTGTTGAACTCACAGTGACGATCCTTGAACTGCTCGATCAAATCTTGAATGCCTTGTGGAGCTTCCTTTAAGTAATCATGGAACTCCATGCTGTCCAAGTCATCCTTCCATGTATTTCCTAACTTTGGGTCCATACATTGATAGCATCTTCTCCACGGCCTTTTTCTCTTCTTTGGTGTACTGGCTTAGGGGGACCACCAGGAGCACAGTGTGAGGCCCAGGGGAGGTCAGGAGAAAGCAATTAGCAATCTGCTTTTGTGTGTCAGCATCCTGTACCTCAGTGTTGAAAATTCCAGGCTTGTCCAGGACGACAATTTCTCTCCCATTCCATGCTCTGCTCCCCTTTTGACAGATCTTGGTGATGGATTTTGCTGCAATGGTAGAATTAAACACTCTCTTTCCAAGGATGCTGTTCCCAGTGGCACTTTTGCCTGCTCCAGTCTTACCCACTAAGACAAGTCGCAGTTGTGAATCTCTGGGATCTTGGTTTCCAAACCCTGGGACATCAGGAAACAAAAACCACAGCATCAGGATGGCTTTCTTTTTTATTTATTTTTATTTTTTAATCTTTATTGTTCAGCTTATTAATTACATTGTTCCTCCTTTTTTTATCCCCCTATAGCTCCCCTCCACCCTGTACCCATACCACCCTCTGCCCCCTCTTCCCCCTCCCCGCTGTCCTCTCCCATTGTTGCAAGACTTTTATCCATTCTCTTGCTGCACTTCCCAAACCCCTTTTCTCCCCAAGAGTTGTCAGTCCATTCCCTCTCTATGTCCATGATTCTGTTATATTCACCAGTTTATCCTGTTCATCAGATTATTAATTCACTTGATTTTTAGATTCATTTGTTAATAGATGTATATTTGTTGTTCATAATTTTTATTTTTACCTTTTTCTTCTTCCTCATCTTAAAGAATATCTTTCAGCATTTCATATAATATTGGTTTGGTGGTGATGAACTCCTTTAGCTTTTTCTTATCTGCAAAGCACTTTATCTGACCTTCAATTCTGAATGATAGCTTTACTGGATAGAGTAATCTTGGTCGTATATTCTTGCTATTCATCACTTTGAATATTTCTTGCCACTCCATCTGGCCTGCATTGTTTCTGTTGAGAAATCCACTGACAATCGTATGGGTGCTCCCTTATAGGTAACTGTTTTTCTCTTGCTGCTTTTAATATTCTCTCTTTGTCTTTTGCTCTTGGCATTTTAATTATGATGTGTCTTGGTGTGGTCCTCTTTAAATTTCTATATTTTGGGGTTCTGTGTACTTCTTGGGCTTTTAAGTCAGGTTATTTCACTTGGTGGGGGAAGTTTTCAGTCAGTATTTCTTCAAGTAGGTTTTCATTAACTTGCTCTCTCTCTTTTTCTGGCACCCCCATAATTCAGATGTTGGCATGCTTTAGGTTGTCCCAGAGGTCCCTTACACTATCTTCAATTATCTGGATTCTTTTTGTTTCTTGCTTTTCCAGCTGAGTGGATTTTGCTTCTTTGTATTTAAATCTTTGACTTGGTTCTTATGGCCCTCTGGACTGCTTTTAGGACTTTGTGTAATATTTTTTATTTCAATCAGTGTATGGTTGATTTCTAGTTGATCCTTTTTCATATCCTGGAGGGTCTCATTCATATCCTCATACGTCTTGTTCATTTCCTTGTAGGTGTCATTCATTTCCTCGTAGGTCTCATTCATTTCCTCGTAGTTCTCATTAAGTTCATCAACCTTTTCTAGGAGCCTCTTGAAAAGCCTTATAACTGTGGTTTTGAACTCTATGTCTAGTCATCTTTTTTCCTTATTTCTTTCACACCTGATTTCTTTCCATGTCTCTGCATGGTGGCTGCTTTCCTGAGTTGGTCGATTAATTTTGTGTGGTAGAGGTCCTCTAAGGGACAGTGGCTCAGCCTCCCCAGTTACCTGAGGTGGATACTCTTACTGTAATCCTTTATGGGTTGTACAGTATTTTTGAATTTAAGCCCAGCTTGTTGTTGTTAGCCCTAGGAGGGTTGACCTCCAGGCCAATTGGCTGTGCAGGGAAACTGTGTTCAGGTTGGATGGGCGGAGTCTCTGGGCTGAGCAGGCAGCGACAGTGTCAACTATGCCCTATGCAGCGCATGGGTCTCTTTGTTGAGTGGTAATGGCTGCAGGCACCTCCAAGAGCAAGCCGCCGCTGGTCTCCACCCGCTGCCAGACAACCCTTCCTCTCCCTAAATGAGTCCACACACCCAAAGTCTCGCCCAGGGTTATAAAACAAAGCAGACTAGTGATCTCCCGAACGAGGGAGCAAGTCGCGCGTCTGTGCTGTCACACACTCCACTTGCAAACTGCTGTTCCAAGCTACGTGCACTCTCCTCAAACTCAGAGACCTCTGCCGCCCTGGGCTTTTAGGGTGTGTATCCTGGACCTCGGACCTTTTCTATCACTGGAGAATCTGTGCAGTAGGACGTCTCCACCCTCCCTGTTGGAGAAATCCAGCGGGGATTGCTGCTGCCCGCCCTACAGCCCACGCGCGCGCCCAAGGCTCTGAACCTCTCTCTGGGCGTATCTTCAAGGCTGCACTCTGCCGCTCTTCTGAGTCTCAGTGTCCCACCTCTACTTTTATTTGTGGAATTATCACTCAGCCATCTTTCTGGTGATTGTGGATGTTTTTTGTTTTGTTGTTATGTTGTAGTTTGGGAATTGTTGCGTGGGGCAGCACAATAGGTGTTTACCTATACTGCCATCTTGGTTCCTCCCCAGGATTCACTTTCAACATTTTCCACTGCAAGAGCCCTGCCCACTAGTTTTTCTCTTTTTCCCACTAGTGTCCTGTCAGTGAGCCACCTCTGTACTCACAGAAAATCTGTGGAACCCCTGGACCTCACCTCCCTATTGCTGAACTTGTGTGCTGGAAACCAGTTCCAGCATGTCATAATTGCAAGAGTGTCTTCAAAATGTTGGTGGAACTTGGAGACTCAACAAGGGCAAAGTCACATGTTGGGAATGGCTAAAGGCATTTCCCCAAACCTTAAAAGGATGCATTGAATTGATTGTCTACTGCCAGACTTTAAGGGCATCATAATCTACATGTTATTGCCTACTTCTGGCCAAACACCTGAACAGCTGGAGGTTAACTCACCCATTCTGACAATGGATTCTGTATGAAACTCTACCCTTTGATGTATATATCTCCACCTTGCCTTAGGACAATTTGTGTTAATGAAAAGCAATGGGTCCTGAGACCAGGAGAACTTTGTTTCTTCAGCCAAACTCCTCTGCCTCCCCACCCCGCAAATACCTTTCAAAATTATGTTTCATGTCTGTACTCTTTATTAATTTACACACAGTCCCTTCTCCAAGTTTCCAGAACCCTTCTAAATGCTGGATCAAGACCACTGGTATTAAATGGCGCCCAAATTGGTGTGTTAAATGGCACCTGAGACAAGTACAGATATCTAGAAAAGAAGTAGTTGCCTGAGCAGATAATACAGCACCAGTGATGGTGGTAAGATTAACTCTGTGTAGAGCTCATATCAGCTTTGGGAGCCCAAGAATCTGCAAGTGCATGGGTGATACTTTGTGATTAGGTCAGAATGGGGAAGAATTTGATTAAAAGGAAAAATTATAAACAAATTGGAATATCAAAAGGTAGTTTTAAAAAATGTGGTTTCTTCTTCAAATTAAAACCCTAATTCAGTGGTCAGCAAACTCATTAGTCAACAGAATCAAATATCAACAGTACAATGACTGAAATTTCTTTTGAGGGCCAAATTTTTTAAACTGAAAGTACATATGTAGGTATATTGTTATTAACTTAATTAGGGTAGTCCTAACCTGGCCTTTGCTAAAAACTCAAGGGGCCAAAGAGCCGCATGTGGCTCGTGAGCTGCAATTTGCCAACCACTGCCCTAATTCATATTTGGAATAAAAAAATATGTATTTAGAAATAAAACCCTGCTGCCAAGTCCACCTCTCGTGCAGAGAGATTCAAAAGTGGCTGGAGTGGGGGAAGTTATCAGTTTTCCTGCAGAAATATTCCCTAATGCTTTTTTAAGGAACTAATGAAGAATGCGTTGGGAAAACCAAAATTTGGCAAAAATCACCTTAAGTTCTAGTTATTACCTTGGAAGGTAAAATAGGAAAAAATTTAAGATTTGTCTTTTTCTATTAAGCATGCCTTTAATTGAGAAAAGAAATACAGGTGAATCAAAGCAAGCAGGATATGGGGGAAGGGAGACATGTGGCAACCCTGCGGTAGGGACACCCACTCCCCCAGTATGCTAATTTAAAGTCTCCTTCTTGCTATGAAAGTTTTATAAAATTTAGAAATGTTTCTGGGATTTCTGTGTATGTGGAGAAAAGAGAAAAGAGAAAAGCTAGCTTAAAACAAATACATGCACCATCCGATTTTGAATTTTAGAGTTTTTAGCTGAGCTTGACTCTCTTTGCAATGGTACAGAATAAACCCCAAAAGGTGTTTTCCTAATAAAGATGGTGGATTTGACCCATGAAAAGATACAAGCTATTTCTAGCAACAAGATTGGTATTTCCATAATAAATAGCAGTTTTTAAAAATGTTAATGAACCACATTCAAAAGTTAATTTTCAGGCCACCAAGACAATCAGTAAATTGCCTGTTGTAAAAATTTGCCAAAGAAAATTATAATTGGATTTGAATGTCTTAAAATTGTTGAAAAATAGATAAATAATATGTTAATTATAAAGATCTAAGTATCCCAGGGAAAAACTAGGTGGGTAGGCCAAAGTTTCCCACAAATGCCAATCCTTAAGGAAGGAATGTGACAATTTTGCATTTGCATACCTACAGTTTGCTTCTCAACTTCTTGAGCAGAAAAAATATGGTCTGGTTAAATTCAAGTGGTTAGGCCCTTAATAGCCAAAAAGAGTTTTGGGGGAACTCTTAATGAAAAATGTAACTCTTCTGAAGTCAAGCAGGTAGGCTAAGGTTAGACCAAGCCTGTTTCACCATCTGGAAACATGGTTTTGGAATCTTAAAACTTTGGAAGTTTGCATAATTATTTAAATAATAAAACTTATTAAATATATAGGTATTTTGAAATGACATAATACTGAAATATTAATCTAAGTATGCCTCCTATGAAATCTAGAGGGCAGAATTGAATCTATTAATTGATTATATCTTGTATTTTTTAAATTTATTCTTAAAAATATACTAATCTAGAAATGCTAAATATTTGAATTACCAGCTCTAAATGTTTAAAGTTAAAATTAATTTGGGAGAAACTATATAGATGTGGTAACTAATTGTCTAAAGCATAGAAATTTATTTTTGAGAAAATCTTTCTGGAAAAATTAATAATTCAAAATAGATTATAGTCCAAGTAGTAAAATTTCAACATTGGTTTAATTAAAAAGGAGAATTGATTCTGTGATCTGAATCACATTTTTGATACAAAAACCAGTTTTAATTTAATTTATATCTTAAGATAATTATAAAAATATTATAATATTTAAATAATATATGTTTGATGGCCTTTCCAAGTTAAATTTCAAGGCTATAACAGAGAGATGGTTTTTTGAAAACTCCAAGGGCCTGGAGTGATTAGAAGAATTTGTTCTCTCTTCTTAAAGGAAATATTTTTGAATTAAGCCAATCTAGTGCACTTGAAATCACATGGACAGCTTTACCAAATAAAAATTAATCAATATATTTTACTTATATACATATATTTTATTTCTTAAATTTTATTTTATTGTTTAAAATGTTACATGTAGTAGCACATACATCTCCCTTTTTTCCTCCATTGACCTTCTCCCAGTCTCCCCTGCCCTGTCCCATGACTCTTCCCACCCCTTCAGTGTTGTGTGTGCATTGATTGTGCTTATATGCATGCATACAAGTCCATCGGTTGATCTTTTTTCATCTCTCCCCAACACTCCAAAGCTTTCCTGCTGTAATTTGACAGTCTGTTCGATGCTTTACTGCCTATGTATTTATCTTTTTGTTCATCGGGTTATAATGATCTTTATTTTCTATGTGGCATTTTTTTTTTCATTGCCTGTCTTATTTCACTTAGCATAATGCTCTCCAGTTCCAACCATGCTGCTGCAGCTGGTAAGTGTTCCTTCTTTTAAAGCAGTGTAGTATTCCATTGTGTAGATGTACCATAGTTTTCTAATTCACTCAGGTGCTGATGGGCATTTAGGCTGTTTCCAAATCTTAGCTGTGGTGAATTGTGCTGCTATGAACATAGGGTGCATATATCTTTTTGATTGATGTTTCTACTTTCTTGGGGTATATTCCTAGAAGTGGTATTACTGGGTCAAATGGGAGTTCCATTTTTAGTTTTTTTAAGGAAACTCCATACTGTTCTCCACAGTGGCTGCACCACTGCATTTCCACCATCAGTGTACAAGAATTTCTTTTTCTCCGCATCCTCGCCAGCACTTGTTTGTTGATTTATTGATAATTACCATTCTGACAGGTGTGAGATGGTACCACATTGTCATTTTGATTTGCATCTTTTGGATAATTAGTGACTTTGAGCATGTTTTCATATGTCTGTTGTCCTTCCTTCTGTATTCTTTCAAAAACTTTCTATTTAGGTCTGTTGCCCACTTTTTTATTGGATCATTTATCTTCCTTTTATTAAGTTGTATGAGTTCCCTATAAATGTTGGAGATTAAACCCTTATCTGTGATGTCATTGGCAAATATGTTCTCTTATGCAGTGGGCTTTCTTGTTATTTTTTGATGGTTTCTATTTTGATGTAGATCCATTTGTTTATTTTCTCTTTAGTTTCCATTGCCCTAGGAATGGTATCATTGAAGAAATTACTTAGATATATGTCTGAGATTTCTCTAGTATTTTTATGGGTTCTTGTCTTAGGTTTAAGTTCTTTATCCATTTTTATTTTATTTTTGTGTATGGTGTAAGTTGGTGGTCTATTTTCATTTTTTGCGTGTTTCTGTCCAATTTTCCTAATGCTATTTGTTGAAGAGACTGTCTTGACTCCATTCTATGTTCATGCCTCCTTTGTCAAATATTAATTGACCATAGTGGTTTGGGTTGGTATCTGAGCTCTCTATTCTATTCCATTGGTCTATATGTCTGTTTTTTTGCCAGTATGAGGCTTTTTTTTTTAGAACAATGGCTTTGTAATATAGCTTGAAATCTGGTATTGAGATTACATCTACTTTGTAATTCTTTCTCAGGATTGCTGTGGCTATTTGAGCTCTTTTATTATTCCATATGAATTTTTGGAGAGTTCTTTCTAGGTCTGTGAAATATGCCATTGGTATTTTAATAGGTAGTGCATTGACTCTATAGCTTGCTTTGGATAGTATGGACATTTTGATGATGTTGATTCTACCAATTCATGAACCTGGCATGTTCTTCCAACTGTTTATGTCTTCCTCTATCTCTCTTTTTTCAGTGTCCTGTAGCTTTCCACATATAGGTCTTTTATCTACTTAGTTATGTTTATTCCTAGCCATCTTAATTTTTTTTTTTTTTGGTGCAATGGTAAATGGGATTGCTTTTTTAGTCTGTCTTTCTGTGAGTTCACTTTTAGTGTATAGAAATGCCATAGATTTCTTGGCATTAGTTTTGAATCCTGCTACATTGTCAAATTCATTTATTAAGTCTAATAGTTTTTTGATGGAGTCTTTAGGGTTTTTTACATACAATATTATGCCAATAAGGAGAGTTTTACTTCTTTGCGAATAAGGAGAGTTTTACTTCTTTTCCAATTTGTATGCCTTTTATTTCTTCTTCTTGTCTAATCACAATGGCTAGTACTTCCAGTACTATGCTGAACAGAAGTGGTGAGAGTGGACATTCCTATTTTGTTTCTGTTCTTAGGAGAAATAGTTTCAGTTTTGCCCATTGAGTATCATGTTGGCTGTGGGTTTGTCATATCTGGCTTTTATTATATTGAGGAATGATCCTTCTATTCCCACCTTGCTGAGAGTTTTTATCAAGAAAGGGTGTTGGGAAAAAAAAAAGAAAGGGTGTTGGGTTTTTTCAAATTTTTTCTGCATCAATTGACATGACTATGTGGTTTTTATCTTTTAATTTGTTTATGTAATGTATCACGTTTATTGATTTGTGGATATTGTACTATCCTTGCATCTCTGGGATAAATCCTACTTGGTCATGGTGTATGATCTTCCTGATGTACTGCTGAATCCGATTTGCTAGAAATTTGTTGAGGGTTTTGGCATCTATGTTCATGAGTGATATTGGCCTATAATTCTATTTCATTGTGTTGTCTTTATCTGGTTTGGTATTATGTGAAGCTGGCTTCTTAGAATGGTCTTGGAAGTGTTCCATCTTCTTGAATTATTTGAAATAGTCAGAGGAGGATAGGTTTTAGTTCTTTCTTTAATGTTTGGTATAACTTCCTAGTGAAGCCTTCTGGCCCCAGGCTTTTGTTTGCTGGAAGCTTGTTGATAACTGTTTCAATTTCTTCAATACTTATTGGCCTATGGAATGTTTATATTCTTCCAGATTGAGTTTTGGCAGGTTGTATTTTTCTAGGAATATATCCATTTCCTTCCAGTTGTCCAGTTTGTTGGAATAGAGTTTTTCATAGTATTTTCCAACAATCCTTAGTATTTCTCTGGGTTGTGTTGTTATTTCACCTGTTTCTTTTTTGATTTTGTTTATTTGTTTCCTCTCTCTTTGCTTCTTGGTGAGCCTGGCTAGAGATTCATCAATCTTGTTTATTTTTTTTTCAAAGAACCAGCTCTTGATTTTGTTGATCTTTTATATTGTTGTTTTTGTTTGTTTGTTTTTGGTCTGTATGTATTTTATCTCCGCTCTTATCTTTATTATATCCTTCTGTTGGCTTACTCTAGGCTTTTCTTGTTGCTAACTTTCTTATTCTTTGTTTTGCAGTGTTAGATAATTGATTACCATTATTATTTTATTATTTTATTTTTTGCAGTAGGCTCGTAGAGCTATGAACTTCTCTCTCAAAACTGCTTTCTCTATGTCCCATAGATTTTGGATTGTTGTGTTTTCATTGTTGTTTGTTGCCATGATGTTTCTTTTTATTTTTTCTTTTATCTCTCTGGTAACCCAGTCATTGTTTAATAGCATTCTATTTAGTCTGCATGTGTTTGATTTTTTGGGGGTTGTTTTTATTGTGGCTGTTTTCCAGTTTTATGCCATTGTGATCTAAGAAGATACTTGATATTTCTATCTTCTTGAATTTGAAAGACTTTGCCTGTGACCCAATATATGGTCTATCTTTGAAAATGACCCATGTGCATTTGAGAAGAGTGTATATTCTGTGACTTTGGGGTGAAATGTTCTGAAGATGTCAATTAATTCCATCTGATCTAGTTAGTCATTCAGGATTGATGTTTCTTTGCTGACTTTTTGTTTAGAGGATTTGTTCAATGGTGATAGTGGGGTATTAAAGTCCCCTACTATGATTGTATTACTGTCAATCACTCCCTTGATATCCTCCAGGAGGTTTTATGTATTTACATGCTCCTGTATTGGGTGAATATATATTTACCAGAGTTATTTCTTCTTCTTGGATTATGAAGTGGCCTTCCTTCTCTCTTTTCATGTCCTTTACTTTGAGATATAATTTGTCAGATATAACTATTGCTACCCCAGCTTTTTATTCTTTTCTATTTGCCTGAAAACCCTTTTTTCATCCCTTTACCCTCAGTCTGTGTGCGTCTTTTTTTCTGAGGTGGGTTTCCTGTAAATAGCATGTTTTCTTACCCACTCAGTTACCCTATGTCTTTTTATGAGGGCATTTAATCTATTTATATTTAAAGTTATTATTGGTAGGTACTTGTTTGTTGCCATTGTTATTATTTACCCTTGTGTTCCTTTTTACCTTTTTGTTTCTTCTTTTTACAGCATTCCCTTTAGCATTTCTTGAATTGCTGGTTTGGTTGTAATAAACTCCCTTAGTCCTTTTTTGTTTGTGAAGCTCCTGATTTCACCCTCAGTTTTGATTGCTAGCCTTTCTGGGTACATTATTCTTGGATTCAGACCCTTCCTTTGCATGACTTTGTATATTCTATCCATTCCCTTCTGGCCTTATGTGCTTTTGTTGAGAAATCAGTTGCTAGTCTGATGGGGGATCTATTGTAGGTAACTTCCTGTCTTTCTGGCTGCTTTTAAGATTTTTACTTTGTCATTGGTGTTTGCCAGTTTAATTATAATGTGCCTTGGCATCAGTCTTTTGAGGTTCATTTTGTTTGGGACTCTGTGAGCTTCTTAGATTTGTGTGAGTTTTTTTCTTCCCTATATCAGGGAAGTTTTCTATCATTATTTTATTAAACAGGTTTTCTGTTCCTTGCTCAGTTTCCTCTCCTTTGGAATCCCTTTTAGTGGATGTTGTTTTGTTTTGTGTTGTTCTAAAGTTCCCTTAGGCTCTCCTCTTGCTTGTTAATTTTTATTTTTTTATAGAAGCTGCTCTGCTTGGGAATTTCCCCCTATCTTGTCTTCAAGCTCATTGATGTGGTCCTCTGCTTTTTCTAGTCTACAGTTGATGGTTTTTATTGAGTTCTTTATAGCAGCAATGTCATTTTTCATTTCTTTTTGGTTCTTCTTCATTTCCTCTTTGTTCTTACATATACTGTTGAATTTGTCTTCCATTATTTTAAGCCACTTTATGATCATTTCTCTAAATAATTTCTCTGACAGATTGCTTGCCACTATTTTGTTCACTTACTTTTCTGATGATGTCTGCTTTTCTTTCATATGCAGGCTATTTCTTTGTCTCTTCATGATCTCTCTCTTCTCTGGGTATCTGGTTAAGTAGTTCTCTCTCTCCTTATCTCATGATCTCTCTCTTCTCTGGGTATCTGATTAAGTAGTTCTCTCTCTCCTTATCTGACCTTTCCTTGAGGAGGTACCAAGCTCCTCCAAATTCACATGCTTGCATCGCTTGGGGACCAGTCTTCTGGGTTCGCAGCTGTTCACTGGATGGAGTTGTTGTATATTCCCTATATACACATATTTTAAATGTCATGAAGGTTTTGGCTTGTAAGGAGGGCAATATAAAGTAACAAAATATTTTTTTAAATCTAGCATAGAAATTTTAAGATGGAAATTTGAAATGCAAAAAATTCCTAGCTGCCTGCATTTTAATTAGGCTAGAGGTGGGTCAGTGTTTGTGCCTTGTGAATCAGATGTGTAAGTTTACTAAATTTACTTGCATAGCTTTTTCAATAAAATGCCCAACTTAATAAATTAGTTTTTTAAAATATAAATAAAGTTTCATATAAATTAAGTTATATGAGAAGCCAATATCTTTGTAATCAATTTAATCCTAGTAAAGCAAAAAAAAATATTGAAGGCTTCCTGTAATCCCTCTATATATGCCAATAACCCAAGTAGATACACTTTAAAAATAAAATTCTAAGCTTAATAAAAAGAAGAAATTTTAAATTTTCTTCCACTAATATTTACAGGGTAAACTAATGATTGTTGTTAAAATACCAAATCTGACAATAAATAGTAGTTAACATAATGTAAGGAGTGTCATTGTAATATAGCTATTCAACCGCTTGACTCAGTATTCAAGCGGCAGCTTTGTGGGTTGCTTGATATAAAAAAGAGAGATGAAAACTTTTAAGATAAACTCTAAAAGCTGGCCTGGAAATTATTCTGGAAGTAAATGAAAATATTTCCTTAAAATGTCTGCAAATCTATAATTAAAAGTCAATATATTAGGCATCATAAAGAAAAGTAACTTGTGTTTTTGCCTCCCTAACCAAGCTAATGTAAAGTTACTCAAAGATTAATTGCAGAAATTTAATTAATGTCATTTACCATCCATAACCTAGGACAAGTATAGTTAAAAAATAAACCTTATTTCAGACTGATTTAAATTGGCTAATTGATATACCTGAATATTCAAGAAACTTAATTGAACTGAACAAGAAACCGTTCCTGAAGCATTAACTAATTTTTTATTGATGGTTCATTTTATGGTAAAAATTGCTTAACATGCAATGAATCCAAAGCAGTCATATTTCTCTGCAGTAGAATTAAAACTTATCAAGACTGCATTGTAAGATTTCCAAAAGCCTCCTAATATTTCAATAAATAGGGTGGATAATGAAAAAATATCCTGTAAGAAAATTATATCAAGCCTTAATTGCTTTAAATTTTTACTTTTGATGCTGAGAGCAAGACACTCATGAAAACACATATGGTGTCAAAATAAGCCAAAGGAAAATCATTTGGGCAAAAATAAAAAAGGATCCCAAGTTTAATTTATAGAAAAGATTCCTTTATTAATCTTTGGTTGAGAATATGTTTGTATATTTCCAGAATACTCCTTCAAGCCCCTTTGGATTCCTGCAACAACAGATCCCAGAGAGAAACTTACTGGGCTGCTTAGGCCACAAAATAACAGTAGCCCCCAAGAACAGAGGACAAACAGTCCAGAAATGAAGATGGTGAAGACAATCAGCAGCTATGTCTCGCTACAAGTTTCCCAGGACCAAACCAGAGAGGGTTGGACCTGCATTGCTACTGTTTCTCCACCATCCAGAACTAGCATATCATTTCTGGCATGTACACATAAGAAACTGTTGGACATTAATATTGAGACTCAATGAATTGTTGGTCCAGAAAGAAACTTACTGCATGCTAATTCCTTTAATGCCTGACAGCAATTTAAAGGGACATTATAGAAGTCTATCCTCTCCATTGAATTTAAAAATGCTAAAACATAGATTCTTGTTAAATTTAAAAAATCCAAAAGGGTGAGATGCCAGAAGCCAGTTCAGCAGTCATAACTGCAAGAGTTTCATTGAGACGGTTAGGGAACTTGGAGACTCAACAAGGGCTGAGTCACATATGTTATCACATGTTGGCAATGGCTAAAGGCATTTCCCCAATACCTGAGAAGGATGCATTAAATTGATTGTCTACTGCCAGACATCTAAGGGCATCTTAACCTATATGTTATTGCCTACTCCTGGCCAAACACCTGAACAGCTGGAGGTAACTCACCCATTCTGACAATGGATTCTATGTGAAACCCTATCCTTTGATGTATATACCTCTATCTTGCCTTAGGACAATTTGTGTTAATAAAAAGCAAGAGGTCCTGAGACAAGGAGAACTTTGTTTCCTTAGCCAAGCTCCTCTGCTCCACCACCCTGCAAACATCTTTCAAAATTATATTTTGTCTCTGGACTCTATTAATTTATGCACAGCCCCTTCTCCAGTTTCCAGAACCCTTCTAATCACCATATTAAGACCACCGGCATTACTTGGGAATGCCAGCAACTTCTCAGGAGTCCCTTGGGATGCTCTCTGGCCTTTGGAAACTAAGTACATATGGAGAATTCTGAGCTGCTGGTGGTAACTGTTCCTCATAAGCTAAGGTAGGAAGTAACACAAAATCTGACTTTGGGACATCACAATGGAAGACCTCCTTCCCTCAATTTTTATCCAAAATGGAACATTTATTCTTCCCATTAAGAAGCCAGGTAGGATGAGTGATTCAAGCCTTCCCACCCTTGCAGAGGTGAAAATGGCACATTTGCAGAAAGGCAAAGTATTTCTTCATATTTTACACATGCAGCCATCTCCTCAGGGATTCTGAGTCAAAGGAGAACAAAATACCTTACTTTTAAATTATAACCTTAATGTGGAAATCTAGTGAAGTTTTCCTATCTTAAATTAATATTTAGAAGACTTGTATTCAGAAAGTAGTGACAGTTCTCTGGAGTTACTCTAAAATCCCTTGATACATAAATAATAGTAATAACAACTCATACAAAGTAATATTGGTGGAGTTATACTTTTTTAGTTACACTTGGTTAGACATGTCTACTTCTTAGGACACCTGGAAGTTAATAACAAAATAGCATAGCCTAACCCTTAATGATGTTTTAAAGATCACTATGTCAAACCATCTTCATATCTCTTTCCCTCTTTCTAGTCAGTAATTCTCTGCTTATCTCTTCCATGTGTCTATAAAGTTGAAGTCTTCAGGATTTGTTGAGCACAGACCGGGACCATAGAAGTCAACTGACAAGCACATCTGAGAGCCTGTTTCTCCCTGAAAGAAGACCTCATTAGCACAGCCTTTGAATAATACAGGATTCCTGCAGGAGGAATCCTGTATTACAATGACCTGTCTCTGCTGTGAGTTGATGCTTACATCACCACACTGACAATATTGCAGACATGATTGTAAACTCCATTTTATTTTCCAGAGATATCATCACCTTTTACCCAGTTTCTCAAACTAAACTAGGAATCTCCCTGGATTCCTCTATTCCCCTTACTTTACAGTTTTGAGCTATTGGCAAGTTCTCCTGTCTCCATCCACAAATCTGACCGCTTCTCTCCATTCTGAAGACCATCACACTAGCCCAAGCTATCATCACCTTCCATGAGTCAGCAATCCCCTAACTTGTCTCTTTATTTCTATTATTTCCTCTTTATCTATTCTGTTCATTGGAGTGATTTTTAAAAAATATCAAACAGAAGAGATTAGAGAAACCATTCCTAAGCAGAGTATTTGACATTTGATACCTAGAATTCTGGGATGATAGAAGTAAATTTCCAGAAGCTGAGAGCAGAAGCTATATGATGGTTAAGATGAAGACAAAATGCAGGTGGGAGTTCAAATTTTTATTTAGTTAGCACCACAGTGGAAGACTCCAACCTAAGGCTATCTCGAGGGCATTAGTTGGTCATTCAGACAGATGTAGGAAAATCATGAGAGATGAAATGTAAAGTCACCAAGGGCCAGCTCCAACACTGCAACCATTTTCCAATGCTGGCAGTTTGTGTGATAGACTGCAAATATAGCCATGAATTAATCCCATCTCTGTGCATATGCCTCTTTATAATGTGGATCTACAGGGCAACCAACAAGGCTCTGAGTCTGTTTCCACACCCCTTGCATCTGGGTGGGCCCTGTGACTTGTTCTAGATAATAGGTCAGTACACTCCAAAAGTGTTGAGCGCTGTGGCTCTCTGTCTCTTGTTCTTCGGAACCCTGCAACTGATTGATGATGAAGGACACAAAGACTGGTTATCCCTATTATCCCCTAGACTGCCCAAGTGTCTGCTAACTACCAGACATGGACATGGAGTTATCCATTTCAAAAGTTTCCAGTTGGTGAATCTTGAAAGTGTTATGCTAAGCAAAATAAGTCAGATGAACAAAGGACAAGATTAAAAGATTTCACTCAGATATAGGACAACAAGAGAACAAAGACACTCATAGTTACAGGCAACAATACAGTGGTTACCAGAAGGAATAAGGGGTGGGGAGATGTTAAAGAGGTAAAGGGAGTAAAATATATGGTAATGGAAAAAAACAAGGTTTTGTGTGGTGAGTAGAGAAAATAATACACAGATGACATATTATAGAATTTTACACCTGAAACTTATATAATGTTATTAACCAATGTTATGTCAAATTTTATCCCTTCTTTATCTATAGAGGCCCAGTGCACAAAATTCATCCACGGCAGGTATATGTCCCTCAGCCCAGCCTGTACCCACTCCAATCTGGGTATCCTAGCCAACCTGGTTGCCTCCAACTGCCCTTCCCTGCAGGAATGGTCACCCCTAACTGACCTCCCCTGCAGGCCTGGCTCCCCACAGTTGCTCTCCCTTGCAGGTGTGGTTTCCCTCAACTGCCTTCCCTTGCTGGCCTGGTCTCCCCCAACTGCCATCCTCTGCCAACCTGGTCACCCCCAATGGCCCTCCCCTGCAGGCCTGGTCCTCCCAATAGCCCTCATCTGCAGGCCGGGTCCCCTACTACTGCCCTTCCCTGCAGGCCTGGTCCCCCACCAACTGCTCTCCCCTATAGGCCTGGTCAGCCCAATAACCCAAATTACCCTCCTGTGATGGCCTGTTTACCTCTAACTGCCCTCCCCTGCTAGCCTGAACACCACAAACTGCCCTCCCCTGCAGGCCTGGTTGCCCCCAACTGCAATTCCCTGTTGTCCTGGTCAACTCCAACTGTCCTCCCCTACAAACCTGGGTTTCCCCAAAAGTCCCCTGCAGGCCTGGTCCCTCTCAACTGCCCTCTTTTTCAAGCTTGGTCTGCCGCAACTTCCTTCCTCTGCTGGTTTGTTCACCCCCAAATGTCCTACTCTGCTGATCTGATCTCCCCCAACTGCCCTCCCCTACATACCTGATCCCTCCCAACTGCCCTCTCCTACAGGCCTGGTCCTCCCCCCCGCCTCCAGCTACCTTCCTCTGATGGCCTGGTCCTCCCAAACTGCCCTACTCTGGTGGCTTAATTGCCCCCAAGTGCCCTCCCCTGAAGGCCTGGTTCCCCCCAACTGCCCTCCTCTGCCAGCCTGATCCCACCAAACTATGCTCCTCTGCTGGCCTGGTGATCCCTAACTGCCCTCCCCTGCAGGCCTGGCCCCCTCCCAACTGTCCTACTCTGCTGGCCTGATTGCCCCCCAACTGAACTCCCGTGAAGGCCTGGTTCCCCCACAACTGCTCTCCCATGGCAGCCTGGTCTCGCCCAACTGCCTTCCTCCACTGCCTGATTGCCCCCAACTGCCCCAACAGACCTGGTTCCCCAAACTGCCCTCCCTTGCAGGCCTTGTCGCCCCCAACATCCTTCCCCTACAGGCCTGACCACACACAACTGACCTCCCTTCAGGCTTGGTCACCCCCAACTACCCTCATCTTCTGTCCTGGTCAACACAAACTGCCCTGGTTTGCCTGCCTCGTCTCCCCCAACTGCCCTCCCCTGCCAGCCTGATCCCACCCAACTATGCTCCTCTGCTGGACTGGTCATCCCTAACTGCCCTCTCCTGCAGGCCTGATCTCCCCCTCTCCCCAACTGCCCTACTCTGCTGGGCTGATTGCCCCCACCTGAATTCCCCTGAAAGCCTGGTTCCCCCCAACTGCCCTCCCATGGTAGCCTGGTCTCCCCCAACTGCCTTCCTTCACTGGCCTGATTTCCCCAAACTGCCCCAACAGACCTGGTTCCCTGAACTGCCCTCCCTTGCAGGCCTTGTCTTCCCCAACAGCCTTCCCCTGCAGGCCTGAACACCCACAACTGCCCTCCCTTCAGGCCTGGTCACCCCCCCTACCCTCATCTGCTGTCCTGGTCAACACAAACTGCCCTGCTTTGCCTGCATGGTCGCCCCC
This sequence comes from Antrozous pallidus, assembly GCA_027563665.1. Lineage (NCBI taxonomy): Eukaryota > Metazoa > Chordata > Mammalia > Chiroptera > Vespertilionidae > Antrozous > Antrozous pallidus. The sequence goes on from CM050521.1 coordinate 6,218,580, forward strand.
AACTGCCCTCCCCTGAAGACCTGGTCCCCCAAATCTGCCCTCACCTTGCTGATTTGGTCCCTCCAAAATGCCCTCCTGTGCAGGCCTTATCCCCTTCAACTAACCTACACTGTTGGCCTGGTTTCCCCCAACTGCCCTCCCCTGCAGTCCTGGCCCCTCCCCAACTGTCCTCCTCTCCTGGCTTGGTCACCCCCAACAGCCCTTCCCTTCAGGCCTGGTCCCCCAAATCTGCCCTCATCTGCTGACCTGGTTCCTCCAAAATGCCCTCCCATGCAGGCCTCATCCCCCTCAACTGTCCTCCTCCGTTGGCCTGGTCACCCCCAACAGCCCTCCCCTTCAGGCCTGGTCCTACCCAACTGCCCTCCCCTGCAGGCCTGGTCCTAGCCAACTGCCCTTCCCTGCCTGCCCAATCAACTCCAACTGCTCTCCCTTGCAAACCTGGGTTTCTCCAACAGTCCTTCCCTGCAGGCCTGGTCTCCCCCAACTGCCTTCCTCTGCTGGTCTTGTCACCCCCAAATGCCCTACTCTATTGGTTGGATCTCCCCCAACTGCCCTCCTCTACATACCTGGTTTCTCCCAACTGCCCTTCCCTACAGGCCTGGTCCCACTCAACTACTCTCCTCTGCTGGCCTGGTCACCCTAACTGCACTCCCCTGCAGGCCTGGTCCCCCAACTGCCTTATTCTGCTGGCCTGATTATCCCTAGCTGAACTCTCCTGAAGGCCTGGTTCCCTCCAACTGACCTCCCCTGCTGGCCTGGTCTCCCCCAACTGCTCTCTGACAGCCTGGTCCCCCCTAACTGCCCTCCTCTGCTGGCCTGATTGCCCCTAACTGCCCTCCCCTGAAGACCTGGTTCCTCCCAACTGCCCTCCCCTGCTGGCCTGGTCTCCCCCAACTGTCCTCCTCTGCCAGCCTGGTCACCCCAACTACTCTCCTCTGCTGGCCTGATCGCCCACAACTTCCCTACCCTGCAGAACTGGTTCCCTGAACTGCCCTCCCTTGCAGGCCTCATCACCCCAAACAGCCTTCCCCTGCAGGCCTGGTCACCCCCCCCCAACTGCCCTCCTCTGCTGGCCTGGTCACCCCACCACCACTGCCCTCCTCTGGTGGCCTGATTGTCCCCAACTGCCCTCCCCTCTAGGTCATCTTGTGGCAGCCATCTTATGCCCACATGGGGGCAGCCATCTTTGAACACATGGTGTGGCCATCTTGTGTGTTGGAGTGATGATCAATTTGCTTTTTACTCTTTTATTAGATAGGATGATGATCCAGTTGTGTGCTTAATCACCAGGTTACTACTGGTGCATCAGCATGTCTGGCTGAGATGAGTCCAGTTAGTGAAAATCCAAGGACTGCCCTGGTATCTACCAAATTGATTGTTAAAGAAATGGTTGAGGTGTTAAGGTACTAAGTTGTGGTGTGATGCAAAATCAGCAAAATTTCTACTGATATAGTTGATTTCTATAGATAAAGAAGTAAAAAGAGGTGTGTGAGCCCGAGTGAGCCAATCTACTGAATTTGTTGGTAGTGAGGCCTCCAGGAGCCAGGGAACTAGGGACCTGAATAAATAAATTCCTTTCATGTTTCTCCTTCTCAGTCACCTCTCAGGCTGAAACGAGTGGCAGAAAAACAGCCAAAGAGGCTACCACTGGCCCTTCTAAGGTGTCCATATCGTAGAATGCAGGGAATAAGAAACCTCATTTGCCTGGGATCAATTAGAATACTATAACCTCTCTTCCTCTAGAGCTTATACTGTGTCATGAGACAGTGCAGAAGGTTGTAAGAAAAGCAAAAGCTGAGTCAAATAAGAGAAATTAAAAAATAAGGTTGGGAATATTTTGTTTGTTCTTGCTCAGATGGGGACTAGCAGAGAGGACAGGAGAAGCCATGACCAAGTTCCATCCGTCCCACTTTGCCTGGGGAATCCAAGCACCCTCTCACCATGGCTGGTTCTAGGTTCACTGAAATTGAAAGGAGTAATGTCCAATTGAGCTGCGATCATAGTTTAAATTTCTGTATATAAGAAACAAAACTCATTTTAGGAAAATGGATAGTAACTGAAAACCAAAACCTCATGCAGGCAACAGTTCTTACTTTTATTTTTCATAAACTCGCTACTTGATTTCACCGTCCCTGTTTCCCAACACTTCTTACTTCCCCATTGTCAGTTTCATTTTCACTGTTATGCCCAGATTTCAAGATCCCCAGAGACCACCAGGGAGCCGTTGTCCGATGCAAAAGCAAAAGAGTCTTTATTGGAGCCCGGGCTCGGCTCTCACAGCCCCCTTCCCGGCACAGCGGTGGGACCAGAGAGAGAGAGCTGGGGAGACAGAGGTATAAGGACCGGTCATTGGGGGGCCCAGGAGAGTGGCGTGAGTTACAGAGATTGGTCACTTTGGTTAGGGTTTCATATTCTGAGATCAAAGCCGTCCCCTACTGTCCCCTGAATGGTCGGTCAGTAGCAACGCAGGGGGAGCGTCTTTGTGATATGACCTTATCAGGACCTAAGCTGCTCCTGTAACTTCATTGGTCCACTCAAGGACAGTGGTCATGGGAGTTAGGACACTCCTGGTGCTCCTGTGGTCACTCCCTTCAGGGGAGGAGGGGGTCAGGCTGACCAGCTCTGCAAGATGGAGGACAGCCAGTTCTGCTTTGTCCTTTCATTTACCTGTTGCTTTTTCTCTACAGGGACATATTTCAAGTGCTTCCTCAGCTCTGGTTCTAGGCGCCCTTCCCCATCCATTCAGTAAATTAGCCCAGTTAGTGCAAATGAATGCCATCTGTATGTCCTCATAGCCAAGACCCTCCTCAGAATTTAGAACTTTTATATTCCATTCAACCTCCCCACTGGGCAAGTTCATGAGTATCTCAAACAGAACTCTGACAAAATGGAGCTCTTGACCATCTCCCAACCCCAAACTCCGGACCATGTAAATAATTCTACTCCCATTTAGGTAGATGCCATCACCATTCAGCCAGTGGCTGCTACAGAATCTTGGAGTCAGCTGTGTCTCCTCTTTCCTCACTTGCTCAACAGTCTACCATCAAATCCTGTAGATTCTACCTCCAAAACATGCAAAATTATCCATTCTCCTCACCTTCATGCTAAGCCAAGCCACTTTTATTTGTTTGTCATGCTTAAAACTCCTAATCAATCATTTAATCTCCAACTCTTTTCTCCTCTATAATCAAGTGCTTTTATAAAACTAAATTTTATTTCCTATTCCCTCCAATGCATCTTCCCCCAATACCATCACCAAAAACAACTTTCCATTTGCTTTAATGGCATTCCCAGGTGTTCCTACAGACCACATACTACAATAAGAAGCTGTTTGAATTTTTTTTTACTATGCCCTTTAGGTTCTGAGCTTGTGATGATGATAGCACCAACTGTGTCTTGCATTTCCCTTATTACGTGGGACAAACACAATACTGGACATAGAGGGGTTCTCAATAACTATTTGTTAAACAAATAAATTGATCAAAAATATTTCTGATTCTTACTTTATTTCAGATCTTTATGTCCAGCATACATCTGTGAAAAATATTATCCTCTCTTTACTTATTCATCAATGCTTAGAGTCATATAAATATGTTATTATTTTTATTTTTATTTTTTAGGGTTCTAAAACTTATATTTTTAATTTTTTTATTTTTAAAGTATTACAAATAGCAGTACATATGTTTCCCTTTTATTTCTGCCCATTGACCTCCCCCCAGCCTCCCCCATCCCCCAGCACATGCCCTCACCTGTCCCCCGCTCTAGTGTCTTGTATCCGTTGGTTAAGCTTATATGCATGCATACAAGTCCTTCTGTTGATCTCTTACAGCCCCCGCCCCCACCCTCCCCAGTCTTCCCACTGTAGTTTGACAGTCTGTTCAATGCTTCTTTGCCTCTGTATCAATCTTTTTCCCCCTTTTCTTTTCTTTAAAAAAAATCTTGCATCTGCATCCTGGAAATAAATATATAAGAACAAAAAAAAATGTTTGAGTCTCAGTTTCAGCGTCCAACAGTTCTGAGTACCAGTTTCAATGTCAAGTAGTTCCTTATGTGTACATGTCAGCAATGGTATCCAGATGATAGACATATGGTGGTAATGCAGGTTCCACCCTCTCTGGTTTGGACCTAGGCCACCTGCAGTGATGTACAGCTGCTGACTGCTAGAATGGCAAGGTGTTAGCAGTGTCTTCCATCTCTGGACTATCTTGGCAGTTGGAACAGACCTGTCAGTTCCTCTTTGTTGCAGGAATCCATATGGTCTTCGAGTTGTTTTCTGAAGATATACAAACATATTCTCGACCAAAAGTTAATAAAGGGATATTTTCTGTAAATTAGGTTTGGGATTCTTTCTATTTTTGCCCAATTGATTTTCCTTTGGTTTATTTTGACACCATGTGTGTTTTTCATGGGTGTCCTGCTGTTAGCATTACAAATGGAAATTAATTTCTGGAGTAAGAATTTTCTAGATGTAATTTACTTACAGGATATATTTCCTTACATGATATTACCCCACTATCCCCCTCTTTTTTATTAAAGGGGGCTTTTGGAAATTTCACATTGCAGTCTTGGTAATTTTAAATTTTAATTTTTGCACAAAAATATGATTGCTTTAGGTTCTTTGGATGTTAGGCAATTTTACATTGAGATGAACTACTAATAGAAATTTTAGTTAATATTTTAGGAACAGATTTTTGTCAAGTACACTTAAATTTTCTTGCCTGCTCACTTATTTCAATTGGCTGATTTAAATTAATCTGAAAACTTAATTACTATTTTACTGTTGAATCTAATACTCAAACAATAATCTCAGTTTATGCTATAAATATTAGTGGAAAGGATTTTTTTGCATTGTTGATTAGGTCCTGAGCATTCCTGATACCAGACTGCATTTAGATATAGGGCAGCTGTTGCTGGCCATGTCTCTGTCTGTACCCTGGGTCCCTAAATGAGCGGAGCATGGGAGGCGAAGCAGCCATGGGGAAAGGAGTCCTCCCTCAGAAAGGGTGAAATTTCAGGCCCCTGCAATGTTAGGGGGGTGAGGGTCTGAGCTTCACCTCTCTTGACCTTTAAGTTCTCCCCTGATGGCCCCTCTGAGACTGTGCCTGTCTTAGGTTGTTCCTTCCCTGAGGAATCTTACCTATCTCTGGCTAACCAGCCATCCTCTGGGGCCAAGCAGGGTGATGTAAGGTTCAATTCTGTCTCCTTGGTCTTCTATGACTCCTTGGTCTTCTATGCCCCCGTGGCTTCCATGCCCATCCCCTGCCTTGTGATCTCCTCGCTTGCTGGAGGTGTCCCGTTACTGATCTCATAACTCGGGAGACTCAGGTTTCTTCTTCAGGGAAGGCCCAGCTCACACCATTGGGTGAGAGACAGAGCCATGGTGCCAGCCATCCAGAGGCTTCAACCTCAGCTTGAACTGAGAGCTCAGGCAATAGCTGTGTGTGCTTGGATTTTGAGAAGAGGATGCCTCTTGGCAAAAAGGGCAAGAAGGGCCAATATAGAATGCTCAAGTGCCTTCCCAGTGCCATAATTCTTTCTGAAAGGCATTAATTCCTTTCCTGTATTTTTAAAAAAAATTGCTGCCAAAAATTCAAAGAATTAGTTTCTAAGTATCTTAGGGACAATGGAACAACATGCTGTTGTTTAATATCAAAAATTATGATGACATTGTAGAATAATATCATGTAAAGGTATTATGGTGTCACAGGGGATTAAGGGGGCCTAGCTTAAGGACTGGTGTGCATAGGAGATGACATGTTCTAGGCCATGTCAATTCAGTCTCAAACTAGCTGCCAATTTTATTTTATAGCTTTATATAAACTTTGCCAGTGATGTAACAACACAAATTACTTACCTTTGTTCAAGACGTCAGATATACTGACTTTCCCTCTTACTCCGGTCACCCTGCACTTACCCTAAGGTTTGATGTCCTGATGGGTTTTTCTCAGTCTCTGGATCCGTTCTTATTCATCAGTCTATTCTGTTCATTATATTCCACAAATGAGTGAGATCATGTGATATTTACCTTTCTCTGCCTGGCTAATTTCACTTAGCATAATGCTCTTCAGCTCCATCCATGATGTTACAAATGGTAAGAGCTCCTTCTTTTTTACTGTGTAGATGTTTCACAGTTTTTTAATCCAATCATCTGCTGATGGGCACTTAAGCTGTTTCCAAATCTTAGCTATGGTAAATTGTGCTGCTATGAACATAGGGATGGATATATCCTTTCTAATTTGTTTTTCTAGTTTCTCAGGATATATTCCTAGAGGTGGGATCACTGGGTAGAATGGGAGCTCAATTTTTAGATTTTTGAGGAGACTGCATACTGTGGTTGCATCAGTCTACAATCCCACCAGCAGTGCATGAGAGTTCCTTTTTCTCCACATCCTCACTAGCACTTGTCGTTTGTTGATGAAAGCCATTATGACCAGTGTGAGAGGGTACCGCATTGTTGTTTTGATTTGCATCTCTCCGATAATAGTGACTTTGAGCAGGATTTCATATGTCTCTGGGCCTTCCTTTTGTCTTCTTTCCAAAAGATTCTATTTAGGTCCATTACCCATTTTTTTATTGGATCATTTGTCTTCCTTTTATTAAGCTGTATGAGTTGCCTATAGATGCTTGAGCTTAAACCTTTATCACTGATAACATTTGAAAATGTGTTCTCCCATACAGTGGGTTTTCTTGTTGTTTTGTTGATGGTTTCTTTAGCTGTGCAAAAGCTTTTGATTTTGATGTAGTCCCATTTGTTTATTTTCTCTTTAGCTCCCATTGTCCTAGGAGCATTATCAGTGAAGAAGTTCTTTTGGCATATGTCTGAGATTTCTCTTCCTGTGGATTCTGCTAGTGTTTTTATGGTTTCCCATCTTATGTTTAAGTCTTCTATGTATTTTGAGTTTATTTTTGTATACATGGTATAAGTTAGTCATCAAGTTTCATTTTTTGCATGTATCTGTCCAATTTTCCCAACACCATTTATTGAAGAGACTGTCTTGACTCCATTTTATGTTCATGCCTCCATTGTCAAATATTAATTTAGCATAGTGGTTTGGGTTGATATCTGGATTCTCTTTACTATTCCATTGGTCTATATGTCTGTTCTTGTGCCAGTACCAGGCTGTTTTGAGAACAGTAGCTTTGTAATACAGCTTAAAATCTGCTATTGAAATCCCACCAACTTTGTGCTTCTTTCTCAGGATTTCTGTGGCTATTTGGGGTCATTTTTATTCCAGATGAACTTTTGGAGAGTTCTTTCTAGATCTGTCAAATATGCTGTTGATATTTTAATGGGGAGTGCTTGCTTCGGGTGGTATGATCATTTTAATGATGTTGACTCTCCCAATCCACGAACATGGTATGTTCTTCCACCTGTTTACATCTTCCTCTATCTCTTTTTTTTAGTGTCCTGTAATTTTCCTCAAATAGGTCTTTTACCACCTTACATAAGTTTATTCCTAGGTATCTTAATTTTTTTGGTGTGATGGTAAATGGGATTGCTTTTTTACTCTCTCTTTCTGTAAGTTCACTATTGGTGTATAGGAATGCCATAGATTTCTTGGCATTAATTTTCTAGCCTGCTATGTTGCTGAACTCATTTACTAAATCCATTAGTTTTTTTATGGAGTCTTTTGGGTTTTTTATGTACAATATCATGTCATCTGCAAATAAGGATAGCTTTACTTCTTCTTTTCCAATTTGGATGCCTTTTATTTCTTCTTCTTGTCTAATTGCAATGGCTAATACTTCCAGTACTATGTAGAACAAGAGTGGTGAGAGTGGGCATCAATGTTTTGTTCCTGTTCTTAGGGAAAATGATTTTAGTTTTTGCCCATTGAGCATGATGTTTGCTGTGGGTTTATCATATATGGCTTTTCTGATGTTGAAGTATGATCCTTCTATTCTTACTTTGTTGAGAGTTTTTATGAAAAAAGGGTGTTGGATTTTGTCAAATGCTTTTTCTGCATCAATTGATATGACTATATGGTTTTTATGATTTTTAATTTGTTTTTGTGACATAACACATTAATTGATTTGCAGATATTGTACCTTCCTTGCACACCTGGGATAAATCCTACTTGGTCATGGTGTATGATCTTTCTGATGTACTGCTGGATCCAATTTGTCACAATTTTATTGAGGATTTTGGCATCTATATTCATGAGGGATATTGGCATGTAATTCTCTTTCATTGTGTCATCTTTATCTGATATTGGTATTAGGATGATGCTGGCTTCATAGAAGGAGTATTGAAGTGTTCCATCCTCTTTAATTTTCTGGAATAGTCTGAGCAGGATAGGTTTTAGTTCTTCCTTGAATGTTTGGTAAAACTCCCCTGTGAAGCCGTCTGGCCCTGGGCTTTTGTTTGCTGGAAGCTATTTGATGACTGCTTCAATTTCTTCCATAGTTATTGGCCTATTGAGCTGTTTAGATTCTTCATGATTGAATTTTCAGAGGTTATATTTTTCTAGGAATATATCCATTTCCTTCAGGTTGTCCAGTTTGTTGGAGTAGAGTTGTTCATAGTATTTTTAAACAATCCTTTGTATTTCAATGTGGTCTGTTGTTATTTCACCTCTTTAATTTCTGATTTTATTTATTAGTTTACTCTGTCTTTGCTTCTTGGTAAGCCTGGTAAGAGGTTCATCAATCTTGTCTATCCTTTCAAAGAACCAGCTCTTGACTTTGTTGATCTTCTGTATTGTTTCTTTGGTCTCCATGTCCTTTATCTCTGGTCTGATCTTTACTATTTCCATCCTCCTGCTTACACTAGACTTTTCTTGTTGCTCTCTTCCTAACTTTTTGAGTTGTTGGTTTAGATAATTTATTACCATTGTTTCTTGTTTTGTTTTTTTTTTTCAATATGATTGTAAAGCTATGAACCTCACTCTCCAAACTGCTTTTGCTCTTTCCCATAGATTTTGGATTTTTTTGTTATCATTGTTATTTGTTTTCATGACATTTGCTATTTCTTCCTTGATCTCTCTGGTAACCCAGTCATTGTTTAATAGCATGCTGTTTTGTCGCCATGTCTTTGATTTCTTTGTATTGTTTTTATTGTAATTGATTTCCAGCTTTATGCCACTGTGATCTGAGAATATGCTTGATATGATTTCTATCTTCTTGAATTTGGAGAGACTTTGCCTATGACCCAACATATGGTATATCTTTGAGAATGACACATGGGTACTTGAAAAGAATGTCTATTCTGTGGCTTTGGGGTGAAATGATCTGAAGATGTCAATTGCATCTGGTCTAGTGAGTCATTGAGGATTGATGCTTCTTTACTGATTTTTTGTTTAGGGGATTATTCCAATGGTGACAGTGGGGTATTAAAGTCTCCTACTATGATTGTATTACTGTCTATCTCTCCCTTGATATCTTTCACGAGTTTTTTTTTTATGTATTTGAGTGCTGCAGTATTGGATGAGTGTATGTTTACCAGAGTTATTTCTTCTTGTTGGATTGCTCCCTTTTGTATTATGAAGTGGACTTCTTTATCTCTTGTTATGTCCTTCACTTTGAGATCTAATTTGTCAGATATAAGTATTGCTACCCAAGCTTTTTTGCCATTTCCATTTGCCTGAAGAACCTTTTTCCATCTTTTCACCCTCAGTCTGTTTGTGTCTTTTTTTCGGAGGTGGTTCTTGTAGACAGGAGATACATGGGTTGTGTTTTCTTATCCAGTCTTTTACCTTATGTCTTTTGATTGGAGCATTTAATCCATTTACATTTAAAGTTATTATTGATAGGTACTTATTTGTCGCCATTTTTGTTCATTACTCCTGTTTTCTTTTTTGCTTCCTATTTCTTTTTACAGCAGATCCTTTAGCATTTCTTGCAATGCTGGTTAGGTTGCAATGAATTCCGTTAGTCCTTTTTTGTCTATGAATTTCCTGATTTGTCCTTCAATTTTGATTGGTAGCCTTGCTGGTTACAGTATTCTAGGATTCAGACCGTTTCTTTGCATGACTTTGCATATTTCATTCCATTCCCTTCTATCCTGATAAGTTTCTGTTGAGAAATCACTTGCTAGTTTGACGGGGTTCCTTTGTAGGTGACTTTCTGTCTCTCTCTGGCGGTTTTTAAGATTCTTACTTTGTCATTGGTGTTTGCCAGTTTAATTATAATGTGCCTTGGCATAGGTCTTTTGGGGTTCATTTTGCTTGGGACTCTGTGAGCTTTTTGGATTTGTGTGGGTTTTATCTTTCCTATATCAGGGAAGTTTTCTGTCATTATTTTCTCTGACAGGTTTTCTATTCCTTGCTCAGTAACCTGTCCTTCTGGAAGCCCAACTATATGGATATTGTTTTTTTTCATGTTGTCCTAAAGTTCCCTTAGGCTCTCCTCCTCCTGCTTTTTTTCTCTAGAAGCTGCTCTACTTGGGTATTTTTCTTACCTTGTCTTCTAGCTCACTGATGCGATCCTCTGCTTCTTCTAGTCTACTCTTGATACTTTCTATTGAGTTCTTTACTTCAACAATGTCACTTTTCATTTCTTCTTGGCTCTTCTTCATTTCTTCATGGCTCTTCATCATTTCTTCTTGGGTCCTCCTCTTTTCCTCTTGGTTCTTCTTCAATTCCTCTTGGTTCATACTCAGATTGTCAAATTTGTATTCAATTCTTTTCAGCCACCTTATGACCATTTCTCTGAATTCGTTCTCTCACAGGTTGCTAGCTTCCATTTCATTTTCCTCCTTTTCTGGTGAGGCTTGTTTTTATTTCATATGCTGACTGTTTCTTTTTCTCCCCATGGTCTGTCTTCTCTGAGTGTCTGGTTATGTAGTTCTCACTCTCCTGCGTTGATTTAAAGGCAAAAAATACAACACAACCAGATACAATGCACCAGGCACTGAACAGGAATGTATTCATGATATTGGTATCTCAAATATAGTGATTGCCAGAGAAAGGCAAATTCGCTGATAGGTGAAAAAGAAGAGAGAGAGAGAGAGAGAGAGAGAGAGAGAGAGAGAGAGAGAGAGAGAGAGAGAGAGAGAGAGAAAGAGAGAGAGAGAGAGAGGGACTCAATCACCCACACACACAATAGAAAGAAAGAAACAAAGAAAGGAAGGAAGGAAGGAAGGAAGAAAGAAAGGAATGACAAAATGAAATAGGGAAAAGGGGAAGAAGAAAAAAAAAGAAAAGGAAAATAAACTATAAATGTGGAGTGAAAACTCCTATAGGACAGCCGACAGCCACTAACCCAAACAAAAGCCAGCAACAAGTACCTGGAGATTGATACAAGCTACATACAACAGCTATTATCAAGGGAGGTGAGAGAACACAGAAACAAAAATTTATCAAAAAGAAATGCAAACGAGAACAACAAAACAGCAAACAACACACACACACACACACACACACACACACACACACACACACACAAAAAGAAAGAAAGAAAGGAAGAAAGAAAGAAAAGAATAAGCAAACCAATCTCACAAACCTGCATAAAAATTGATATAATCAACAGTCAAGTAAACAACAACAGGACAGAGAGAAAAACAATTTAGGATAGTGAAGTCAGGAAAGTGAAAGGTGTATATGGACTTGGAGCAGGTGGTTGGAGATTAGATAAATAAGTGGGGTGAAATTTGAACAGGGGGTAAAAAGAAAGAATAAGGTAAATCTAAAGCAGGAAAACTGTAAGGATAACAAGGCACTAAATAGGGAAAGGTTAGCAAGAGAGTGGTGGCATAAAGGTGAAGTTGAGGTAGAGTAAAAAGATACTAAAAGGTAGATTAAAATAGACTGTATAACACTAATCCCAAAGTAAGATAAAGAGAAAATAAAATTAATTCCTTAATTTGTGTTACACAAGAGTCAATTTGTGACTCAGGCCCTGGGTGGCAGTGTTTCTAGATTGACCTCCAGGTCTATTGGTCCTCTTTATCCCTGTGGTATTCAGTATTGATTCCTGGGGATGGCTTTCCTGAGAGCTTCCTCTCTAATGGTGAGTGCCTACTCTTATCCTCAGGCTCCAGAAAAACAGCTCTGCCTGCGGTCTCCCAGGGTATCCACTAGCAGGTGATCCCATGTTCCTGGTTTAGCACTCAGAAGCTTGGTTTAGGATAGGAAAAAATGCAAGTGCGCGAACGCAGGTTCCACACTTATGTCTGTGCAAATCTCCTTTCCCTCTTGGGTTTAGCAGCCAGGACCCTCAAAATTTTTGTGCTGCCCTCCTCTGTCAGGTCCAAATGGGTTGCTTTCTAGGAATCCCCTCTGCCACCAGCTCCGAGGGCCCTCTTCCACGTTTACCAGTTCCAACAGCCACAAGCCTTTTTCAGGCACAGATCTCCCCGCTCTGCTAGCTCCCTTGGTCTCGAGCTTAAAATAACCCTAGGCGAAATCTGACCTTTCCGTGGTGGAGCACAGAGCTCCTTCGAATCTGCGCATCTATACCAACCTGTTATTACATTTTAAATACCTTTTATCCTTTCTACTTAAAAACATTTGGCAATGGGGAAATCTGTTTGAGAAACTCACATTGGAGCAGAGTATGCCTGCTCTATAAAACTGCAGAGGAATTAAAATAACATAGACCATATTTCTTGACTACGATGTAATTAAAAGATAAATAAATAAAAGAAATATGCTTGGCAATTGAAGAACTTAGTTGTAAATAGCTCATGGATCAAATATAATGAAATAGAAATTGATAAGTATTTAGAACAAGAACATAAATATTGTATTTTTAAAGCATATGAGGTGCTGCTAAACATGAATTACACAAATTTTAGCTTTAAGTGTATTTATTAGAAACAATTGCAGTAAAGTTGCAGAATAAAAAAAATCAATGTACAAAACATTATTGTTTTCTTATAACAATGACCTTTCATAAAAAGAAATTTAAAAACACACAACAATTACTTTTAAAACCTCAACAAAAAGGACAAAGTACCTAGGAATAAACTTAACAAAGGATGTGAGGGACATATTCACTAAAAAATACAAGCCATTATTAAAAAGAAGATACAAAGAAATTGAAAGATATTCCACATTCATGGATTGGAAGAGCAACATGGTTAAAATGGCCATATAACCCCAAACAATGTGGAAATTTAATGCAATCCCCATTGAACTCCCAAGGACATTTTAAAATAAATACCAAAAAAAAATCATGAAATTTGTATGGAACCTTAGAATACTCCAAAAATGAAAGCAATACTGAGAAAAAAGAACAAGGTTGGAAGTATCACATTCCCTGACTTCAAGTTATACTACAACAACAATATAAACAGTCGGTATGGCAGAAACTCTGGCCAATGGAACAGAATTAAGAGCCCAGAAATAAACCCACATATATATGGATGATAATTTTCAATAAAAGAGCCAAAAACACACAATGGAGAAAAGATAGCCTCTTCTATGAATGGTGCTAAGAAAACTGGAAAGCACATGTAAAATAATGAAACTATAGAAACCCGCTATTTGTCAGTATGGACAAAAATTAACTCAAAAGAGATAAAAGGCCTAAATATGATAGTTTAAACAATAAACACACAGAAGGAAACATAGGTGCCAAACTTATAAGCTTGGTCTTGGAAGGATTTTATAAATTTGACCCCAAACACAAGGGAAGTAAAAGCAAAAATAAATTTATGAGACGCTATCTAAGTAAAATGTTTCAGACCAGAAAAGGAAACCATCACAAAACAAAAAGGCAAACAGCAAAATGGGAGAAGGTATTTTCAAACAACACTTCTGATAAAAAATTAATACAACATATAAAGAATACATACAACTCAATAACTGAAAAACAACCAACCAGGTAAAGACCATTTGACAAACCTACAGACAACATTATACTCATTGGTCAAAGACTAAAAGCATTCTTCCTAAGAACAGGAATAAGACAGGAATTCCCCTTACACCACTCTTGTTCAACTAGAAATCATAGCCACAGTGATCAGACAAGAAGAAAAAACAAAAGGCTTGCAAATTCAAAAGGGGGAGAAAAAGACGCCTTCTTTTGCAGATGACATGATATTGTACATAGAAAACTCTGAGGACTCCACCAAAAAGCAACTAGATTTAATAAATGAATTTGGCAATCTAGCAAGATACACAACTAACACCAAAATATTGATGGCATTTTTATACACCAACTAGAGGCCTGGTGCATGAAATATGTGCAGTTGGGGGGGCCCTCAGCCTGGCCTGCACCCTCTTGTGGTCTGGGATCCCTTGGGGTATGTCCAATTGATGGCTTAGGCCCGCTTCTCAGAAGAAGCAGGCCTAAAGCTGTCAGTCGGACATCCTTAGCACTGCTGCAAAGGCTCCTGCCACCACTACTCTGCTCAGCAGCTGTGAGCCTGGCTTCTGGCTGAGTAGCGCTTCCCCTATGGGAGTGCACTGATCACCAGGGGGCAGCTTCTGTGTTGACTGGCTGCTCTGTGATGGTCATTGCACATCATAGTGACCGGTCATTGTGCCGTTCAGTTGATTTGCATATTATGCTTTTATTATACAGGGTAATGATCTCTCAGAAAAAGAAATTAAAAAACAATCCCAATATACATTGAAACAAAAAAGTAAGATACTTATGAATAAATTTAACCAAGGAGGTAAAAGACCTGCACTTGGAAAACCAGTATGTTGAAAAAAGAGAGACGAAGATATGAACAAGTACAAAAATAACTGTGTTCATGGATTTGTGGGATTAACATTATTAAAATGTCCATACTACCCAAGCAATCTATAGATTCAATTAATTCCCCATTAAAATTCCAAAGGCATATTTCACAGATCTAAAGCAAATATTCCAAACATTTATATGGAATCAAAAAATGACCCAAATATCTGCAGCAACCTTGGGAAAGAAGATCAAAATTGGTGGGATCAAAGACCGAATATCTAGTTATACTACAAAGCCACTGAAATCAGAACAGCCAGGTAGTGGAACAGACACAGGCATATATATCGATGGAATAGAGCAGAGAACCCAAAAATCCACCCTAGCCATTTTGCTCTGTTATTATTTGACAATGTAGGCAAGAAAATACAATCTCTTCAATAAATGGTGATGGAAAAATTAGATAGGTACATGCAATAAGTGAAACTAGAGCACCAACTTATACCATCTATAAGAATAAACTAAACATGTAGTTATGAAACCATTAAAAGACTTAAAATGTAAGTGATGAAACCATAAAAATCCTAGACATAAAATGTAAGTTATGAAACCATAAAAATCCTAGAAGAAACCAAAGGCAGCAAATTCTCAAACATGCCTCCTAGCAATACATTTGCAAATACATTTCCTAGGTTAAAGGAAACAGGGGTGAAAATAAACAAATGGGGCTACATTAAAATAAAGATATTCTGCACAGCAAATTGATCATCAAAAGAATGTAAAGGGAGCCCATGGTATGGGAGAACATATTTGCCAATGATACATCTGATAAGGCGTTAATTTCCAAAATATATAATGAACTCAAACAACTTATAAATATTAAGGCCAACAATTCAGTTAGTAAATGGGCAAAGGTTACAAAAGACTCTCCAAAGTGCAAGTAAAGATAGCTGAGAGACACACACAAAAATGCAAATTAAAAGACTTGAAGTATCACCTCATACCTGTCAGAATGAATGCCATCAACAAATGACAAATGCTGGTGAGGATGTGGAGAAAAGGGAACCCCAGTACAAGGCTGGTTGGAATGCAGACTGGTGTGGTCACTATGGAAAAAATATGTATTTTCCTCAAAAAATGTAAAATGGTTCTGCTATTTGACCCAGTGATATCACATCCAGGAATATAAAGTAAGAAAACAGAAATACCAATCAGAAAGAATATATGCACTCCTATGTTTATAGAAACACGAGAGGCCTGGTGCATAAAATTCGTGCAAGGGGTGTGTGTGTCCCTCAGCCCTGCCTGCACCCTCTCCAATCTGGGACCTCTCGAGGGTTGTACGACTGCCTGTTTACGCCTGATCCTACCTAGATCAGGCCTAAACGGTCAGCCGGAGATCCCTCTCACAATCCAGGACTGTTTGGCTTCCAACTGTTCCCCTGCCTGCCTTCCTGATTACCCTCTAACCACTCCCCTGCCAGCCTGATTGATGCCTAACTGCTCCCCTGCCAGCCTGTTTGCCTCTAACTGCCCTCCCCTGAAGGCCTGGTCACCCCTAACTGCCCTCTCCTGCAGGCTTGGTCTCCCCCAACTGCTCTCCCCTGCAGGCCTGGGTCTCCCCGCAAACTGCCCTTCCCTGAAGGCCTGGTTGTCCCCAACTTCCCTCCTCTGTCAGCCTGGTCACCCCTAACTACCCTCTCCTACAGGCTTCTTTGCCCCCAACTGCCCTCACTTGCAGACCTGGTCCCTCCCAGTTGCTCTCCCCTGCTGGCCATCTTGTGGCAGCCATCTTGTGTTCACATGGGAGCAGTCATCTTTGACTATATGGGGGCAGCCATTTTGTGTGTTAGAGTGATGGTCAATTTGCTTATTATTCTTTTATTGAATAGGATTAGATAGAATAGAGATCTGGTGCATGAGTTGGAGCCAGCTGGTTTTCCCTGAAGGTGTCCCGAATCAGGGTGGGGGTTCTTTTGGGGCATGAGGTGGCCTGGGTGGGGCCTGTTGTGGTTTGCAAGCCTACCACACCCCCTGGCAACCCAAGCAGAGGACCTGATATCTGGGATTTATTTATCTTCTATAACTGAAACTTTGTATCCTTGAGTGAAGCCAAGCCTTCTGCTCACTCAGTAGCTGGCATTTTATATATATAGACTAGAGGCCTGGTGCACGAAATTCATGCATGGGGGGAGGGTGTCCCTCAGCCCAGCCTGTACCATATCCAATCTAGGACCCCTTGAGGGATGTGTGACTGCCCATTTAGGCCCTCCCCTGCTGGTCTGATTGCTCACAATTGCCCTCCCTTGCAGACCTGGTCCCTCCCAACTGCCCTCCCCTATTGGCCATCTTGTGGTGGCCATCTTGTGTCCAAATGGGGGCAGTCATATTTGTTCACATGGGGGCAACCATCTTGTGTGTTGCACTGATGGTCAATTTGCATACTACTCTTTTATTAGATAGGATAGAGGCCTGGTGCACAGGTGGGGGCCAGCTGCTTTGCCCTGAAGGGTGTTCTGAACCAGGGTAGGGGTTTCCTTGGGGTGTAGGACAGCCTGGGAAAGGGGAATGTTGTGGTTTTCTGGCCAGCCATGCCCCCTGCCTACCCAAGCAGAGGCCCTGGTATTTGGGATTTATTTATTTTATATAATTGAAACTTTGTAGCCTTCAGTGGAGCCAAGCCTCCTGCTTGCTCTATGGCAGTAGCCATTTTTGTTGGGATTTATTTATCTTCTATCATTGAAGCTTTGTAGCCTTAAGCAGAGGCCAAGGCAGGCCAGGGTGTGCAGAAAGCTTGGCTTACTCCATTACCAGGGAAACTCAAGCCTCCGGCTCTCTTCATGGCTGCAGCAATCTTGGTTGGGTTAATTAGCATACTCACTCCCAATTGACTGGTGGGCATGGCTTGTGGTTGTGGTGAAGGTACAGGCAATTTACATATTACTCTTTTATTAGATAGGATGCTGTTCTTGCTAAATGTTCAAATATACCAGTCTAGCTATAAATGGGATGATCTTGGCAAGAACTCAGCATTATAACTGTAGCCAACTACAAAGAACAAACAAACATGTATTTGTCCAAATACTGTAAGGAATGGCCAATACTCCTTTTGACACAATAGATTTTTTCATATGAATCCCATGTTTCCTTACTTTACTGAAAGTAAATGAAACTGCCTCAGGACAACCATGTCTCCTTCTTGAATACAACACCCCACGTGGAGAACCTCTGGGTTGGATAACAAATGTGACCCACATAGGTCAGCCTCCTGGAGCAAAGGAAAAATATTTGGCAAAGAAGGGACTTTTAAGTTAATGTTTTAATAGATATTTTAAGTTAGGTGCCTTTAAAAGAAAAGAGAAAGAAGAAATAAGAAAATTTCATAACTTCCATATATATAGGTGTTACCGGACAGGGATGGGCCCAAAGTGAGTCTGCCTCAGGCTGGCCTGTAGTGTGTGGAGTCTTTTCCTTTTTTAAATTTGTAAATTAATCTTTATTTTTGAGAGTATGCCAGATGTCCTCTTTTTTTACCCTGTGGTGTGTGGGTTCTTGTTTTAGTGCAGGAAAGATTTCAAAACACAAGTCCAGGTGTTTATTAAAGCTGGGACAGTAAAATAAAGGAAGGGTTTACGGTAGAAGAAGCCACAGCAGAGCAGGGTTGGGGCTGCTTTGACTCCAGAAATGTTATAGGAGAGAACTGAAACTACAAGGGCTGCTTCAGCGCCCTGGGAAGTCAGGGGAAAGGGGGACCTGGAGACAAGATCAGGGTCTGAGCCCGGGTCCAGCTGCCCCTGCCCACTGCTCTGCTGGCTGCAGTCTCTCACGGGAACCCTTAGAGTTTAGGAAGAAATAAAACTTCATGCCTGAAAAGGAGCATGAGCTTGCTCTAAAGTAGTGCGTTTTTGTTCTGAGGGCTTTCTATTCTTCTTTGTTTGTTTGTTTGTTTGTTTGTTTGTTTCTATCAGCTTTCCAGGTGCATTTTTCATATGCTGATACATCAAAATGAGTGTATCCGGGAGTGTGGAAATATTCTTTTTTCTGCTTTACTTTAATCTTAGGTTTTTCTTGCTTTAATTTTTCTTCTGTCCCCTGACTTCATCTACCCTTGGGTTTAGCTGGCACAAATGGCTTTAATTGGGTCTTTGTGTTCTACTTCCTAGACCAGAGTGATTAAAGCTATGTCCCCTCTGTTTAGAGAGGAGAGTATAAGCCATTTGCCTTTATGTGTCCTTAGTTGGTGAAGTTAAAGTTTTGTGATTCACAAGCTGGCTGTAAGCCAGCCAAATAAACTGGCCTTGTGTAATTTTCTCATGTCAGTTTCCCATCCCACTTGCCCAGGAAATTTCCTAGCTTCTTACTATCCTGCCTCACGTGAACCACAGAATCATCTTGCTGGAGAAACTTGCTGCTTCACTAACAGGAGCTGAGAGAAGTGAACTAAAATAATGTGCATCACAGCTATTGCCTGAGCTTTCAGTTCAAACTGTGGTTGAAACCTCTGGGTGGCTGACACCATGGATCTTTCTCTCGCCCAAT
This sequence comes from Antrozous pallidus, assembly GCA_027563665.1. Lineage (NCBI taxonomy): Eukaryota > Metazoa > Chordata > Mammalia > Chiroptera > Vespertilionidae > Antrozous > Antrozous pallidus. The sequence continues at coordinate 6,237,690 of CM050521.1, forward strand.
GGTGTGAGCTGAGCCTTCCATGGAGAGGAAACCTTGGTCCCCCAAGATATGTGATCAGTACCGGGATACCGCCAGCAGGCGAGGGGATCCCAAGGCAGATGCTGGACATAGAGGCCACCCAGGCATGGATTACAAAGGAGACAGAACTGAACCTCACATCACCTGTTTGGCCCCGGAGGATGGCTGGTTAGCAAGAGATGGGTAAGATTCCTCAGGGAAGGAACAACCTAAGACAGGCACAGTCACAGAGGCATCAACAGGAGAGAACTTAAAGGTCAACAGAGATGAGGCACAGACCCTCACCCTCTAACCTTGCAGGGGCCTGAACTCTCTCCCCTTCAGAGGGAGGTCTCCTGCCCCCATGGCTGCTTCGTCTCCCATGCACAGCTCAGATCTGGACCCAGGTTACAGACAGAGACTTGGCCAGCAATAGCTGCTCTATATCTAAATTCAATCTATTACCAGGAATGCTCAGGACCTACTCAAGAATGAAAATAATCATTTCCACTAATATTTACAGGGTAAACCAAGATTTTGGCTTGAGTATTAAAATTGACGGTAAAATAGTAATCAAGTTTTCATATCAATATAAATTGGCCAAGTGAAATAAGTGAATACTCAAGAAAATTTAGGTATATTGGACAAAAATCTGTTCTAAAATAGTAACTAAAATATTCATTAGTAGTTCATCTCATTGTAAAATTGCCTAACAGCCAAAGAACCTAAAGCAGTCATATTTGTTTGCAAAAATTAAAATTTAAAATGACAAAGACTGCAATCTAAAATTTCCAAAAGCCCCCAATAATAAAGAAATGGGGGATAGTAGGGTAATATCATGTAAGAAAAAATATTCTGTAAGTAAAATATACCTAGAAAATTCTATTTTCTGACTGACAGATCTATTCCAGTCAGTCACGAGGATGGTCCAGAGATGGGGGACACTGATGACACCTTGCCATGCTAGCAGTCAGCAGCTGTGCATTGCTGCAGGTGGCTCAGAACATAACCAGAGAGGATGGAACCTGAATTGCCACCATGTGTCCACCATCCAGATACCATTGCTGACATGTACAAATAGGGAACTATTTGACATTGAAACTGGGACCCAGAACAATTGGACATTGAAGCTGAGACTCAAACATTTTTTGTTCTTATACATTTATTTCTAGTATGCAGAGGCAAGATATTTTTGAAGAAAAGAAACAGGGGAGATCGATTGATATAGAGGCAGGGAGGCATTGAACAGGCTGTCAAGCCACAGGAGGAAAAGGCTGGGAAGGGTGGGGGCAGATTATGGGGGAGATCAACTGAAGGACTTGTATTCATGCATATGAGCATAACCAACGAATGAAAGATACTGGGGCGGGGAGGGGGGCACGTGGGGACATGTGCTGGGAGGTAGGGGAGGCTGGGAGGAGGATAATGGGGGAAAAAAGGAAACCATATGTACTACTATTAAATCTAAGTTACACTGCAAAAAATAAAAATAAAATAAAAATAATTTTTTAAAAGGGAGGGGAGATAGTGGGGTAATATCATGTAAGGAAAAATATCTTGTAAGTAAAATACATTAAAAAAATTCTTACTGCAGAAAAGTAACTTCCTTTTGTAATGCCAACAGCAGGACACCCATGAAAAACTCACATGCTGTCAAAATATGCCAAAAGAAAATCATTTGGGCAAACATAAAAAGAATCCCAAGTCTAATTTGCAGAGAGGATCCCTTTGTTAACTTTTGGTCAATAATGTGTTTTCAGAGAACAACTCCAAGACCATGTGGGTTCCTGTGATAGTGAGGAATTGACAGGTCTGTTCCAGCTGTGAGGATGGTCCAGAGATGGGGGACACTGACGACACCTTGCCATGCTAGCAGTTGGCAGCTGTGCATCGCTGCAGGTGGCCTGGGACCAAACCAGAGAGGTTGGCGCCTGCATTGCCATCATGTGTCCACCATCCAGATACCATTGCTGACATGTACACATAGGGAACTATTTGACATTGAGACTGAGACTCAGAACAGTTGGATTTTGAAACTGAGACTCAAACATTTTTTGTTCTTATACATTTATTTCCAGTATGCAGATGCAAGATATTTTTGAAGAAAAGAAACAGGGGAGAGGGATTGATATAGAGGCAGAAGGCATTGAACAAACTGTTAAACTACAGGGGGAAGGCTGGGGAGGGGCTGTTGGAGATCAACCGAAGGACTTGTATGCATGCATATGACCATAACCAATGAAAGAAAACACTGGGGTGGTGAGGGGGACAGGTGGGGACATGTACTGGGGGTAGGGGAATTTGGGGGGTGGACCATAGGGGGGGAAGAAAACATTTGTACTACTATTAAATCTAAGTTATACTGCAAAAATAAAATTAAAAAATAATAATAATGTGCATCACCAGTCATGCTAACCCTGCTATATAAAGGATTTCTAATTTGAATTGTCCTAAATTGAGCCTATGAAATCTCCATAATATATTATTTCATAATTATGCCATTTTCTAACTTTTTCAGTTTGTTGGCGTTGTGGACATTGTTGGGGAATAATGGGAGAATGCTTCTGGTTAGCTGTCACTGCATAACAATTCATCCTGAAGCCTAGTGGTTTAAAGCAACAACAATCACTTCTTTTTCTCTTGAAATAGGGGCAGAAATGCAGTGGGGTGGCCCATCTTTTCTATTTGCTGCTTCATCTGAGATGGCTCAGTTGTCAGCTGGAGAATTTACTTCCATCTTGCCTCTCTTGCATGGTGGCAAGTTGGTTCTGCTGGCGGATGAGTGCACCAGTGATTTCATGTCCTCTTCATGTGGATTCGATGGACAACTTGGGCTTCCTCACCACATGTTGGCCAAGTGCCAAGGGCACGTACTCCAGAGAGCAAGGAGGCATCCCCCATCTAACTTTAAAAGTCACAGCCATCCACTATTTGCCAAAGCAGTCACAAAGTCCATGGAATTGCAAGGCAGTGGCACAGACCTCTGTAACTCAACAAAAGGAAAAGCAAGCTCAGACTATAAGAATAGGTGCATAGAAGATACTGTTACAACCATCTTTTGAAAATACAATCTACCACAGTAACAAATCATGGTAAACTAAGAAGAAAAAATAAAATTTACACTATTTGAAAAACATATGCCATATATTTGAAAGCTTTTTCCAAATGCTTTCTACAATATTTGAAAATATATTCCTTTCAGCTTCTTCCCTTATATCTTTAATTCGTTGTTCATACTTTATATTTAGGAGTTGTATATTTTTCTCTTTTTCTTCCTGCGTTATTTTTCCCTGATCACATTTCTCTTCTGTTAGTTTAATTTCCTTTTCTAATTGCTCAGTCCAGATTTTCTTCAAGCCTTCTGCCATTCGTTTCAGCTTTTCATCCGTGTCCTTGTATATGGCACCAGAAAAGTGAGTTCCTCCATTCTTCTGTACCATTTTCTCTATAATCTCCACCAGCTCCTGCAGTTGAGCTTCCTTCTCAGGCTCATCTGCATTCTTCTCATTATTGAATGCACAGTATCGGGTCCCACACTCCTTGATGAGGTTTTCTAGGTTCACGTCTGACTCTTTTAAAAATTCGTCCAGTGTCTTATCCTCCAATGCATCTTTGCGGGTGAACAAGATGATCATGTACTTCATGGCTGGCTTCCCAAAGATGGCCTTGATCAATGCAACAGTTTTCTGCTCCTCTTCCGTGTAGCGGCCCAGCTGTAGCACCAGGATGATGGCATGAGGCCCAGGGCAGGAGTGTAGGACACACCTGCTTATTTCCTCACAGGTTTTGTTCAGTGTCTCCTTAGTATCAAAGAGCCCTGGGGTGTCCACAACAAGAAGGTTCCTCCCCCTCCATTGTCGCTCTGATTTCTGACATTTCTTAGTAACAGCATGGGCAGCAATTTTAGATTCAAATGCTGTTTCCCCAAGGATGCTGTTTGCTGTTGCACTTTTCCCACTTCCAGTTTTCCCCACCAGAACAATCCTCAGAGTGCTTTCCTGAAGGCCAGCCATGTTTGTTTCAAGAGGTCTGGGCCTAGGCTTCCACAAGACCTTATGGAAGGGGAGGAAAGTGAAGAACCGTTAACTTAGCTAAGTGGGGGCCCTTCTCAACCCTCTTTTCTTTGTTCTTTTTCTCCATGAAAATTTGTAATGGTCTATTACTCATACTGATGGCAGGAAGAACAGAGAGATGACACAGGGCAATTATTATGGGAAAAATTATAGATCATAGCCTCTGCATAAAAGAGTAGAAGGTTCAGATGCTTTCACAGGGGAACCCACTTAAAACTTTAACGATCTGATCATCTCAGTGTGATGCAAGCTATTCCTGATCATATAAAACAGAGGGAATTCTTTCAATTCTTATATGAATGAAGTATTATATTGATCCCAAAGGCTACCAAAGTGTTCACCAATAAGTAAAGCTATAGATGTATCTCACTTGGAAATATTAATACAAAATTTATAAATAAATTATTGATATTAAAAATGTAATACACCATGATTGCATAATTTATTTCAGAAATATTAGGATGACTCAATATGGAAAATTAGTTTTTATAACACATCCCATTAATAGATGAAGAAAATTATCTAGATGAAGAAGAAACATTTGTTGGAATTCAAAGCCAACTCATGTTTAAAGCATTTCATAAAGTTGGAATTAATTGATACTTCTCTAACAGGAGTTTATATAAGTATAAATTTGAAATGTTTTCATAACCTTTTTCTTTATAAGTGATAAATAGTGGTTTATAAGGTATTTTGATGAAGAAAAATAGATATTTCTGTAACATGATTTTATATAACTAAATTTATTTTTTTTGGTAAGCATACTTTTTTCATGCAGGTGACAAACAGTGCCTTATAAAGTTAAGTAGTATCTTGTTAACTTCAAATAATGGATAATAAGATTTATTTGAATGAAGAAAAAAGAGTTATCTGGAACTATTAAGAAAAACAAGAAGGGAAGACTAGCTCTTCCAGGAGTCAAGCATCATAGTTTCTATGATTAAAGCAGTATGATGTTGGTGCATGGATAGAGAATAGTGAAATGAAGGAAGAAAATTCAGAAATAGACCAAATTAATTATACTCCATTTATTTTCAATTCCATTTCATTATATTATAATTATATTCAATAAGGCAGCATCTCACATCAATGGGGGAAAGATAAAGCAACTTTGAAGTAACTGTATAACCATATAGAAAAAAAAACTATTTCTATTACTTTATGTCATTCAAATTCCAAATAAATTAGAAGTTTAAATGTAAAAAAATAATCCATAGAAATAACAGAAAAAATGGATATATTTTTTTTGTAAAATAAGGGGTATGAAAAATATTTCTAAGATTTGAAAAAGAATAAGTAAAAGAATTAATGAGTATGATTACATGAAAATTTCACACATAATGTAGAAAAGAAAATCATAGACAAATTAAAGCACACAGGTAAAACTAGGGAAAGAAATACTTTCCAACTTATATCAAAGGGTTGAATATTCCTGTTATACAAAGAAATTTTAGAAGAACAGAAATGAAAAATCAACAACTCAATAGAAAATGAATAAAGGGATAGGAATAAACACCCCGAGAGAAAGAAATTAAAATGTGTCTTGAATATATCAAAATACATGAACATTTACTGATAATAGGAAAAATAAATCAAAACACAAAAAGTAAAATAAATTAAAATTATACCTCTATTTCTGAGGTCAGATACTATTTCTCACCTCCAGGTTTGGCAGCAATTCAAACATTTTCTGGCCTAATCTGTAAGTAAAGGTATGCAAAAGCAGGACGTCTCCTGCATGGCTGTGAGAATGGAAAAACGGTCCAAACTCTACAGAGGAGGAGTCAGCACTGGGCTGCAAAAGTACACATTTTCCCTTTGATTGCCAATCCCCAACTTTAGAATTCTTCCTAAACTACATTGATAAAAGAACAGAAAAAAATGATGCACAAAGTTATTTATTGCATTATAACTTGCAAAAGCGAAAAATCCAAATCCTATGAAATGGTCATTACTAGGAATAAACTAAGATATATTCCCACAGTGAAGTACTATCGAACTGTGAAAAAGTATGAGATGTGTCTCTCTATACCAGCATGGAGAGATCTCCAGGATATATCATTAAGTGAAACAAAGCAAAACAAAAAACAGTGTGAAGAAAATAATGTAGAGTTTGCCTACCATTTCTCTAATAAAAAGGAATAAGAACTACATATATAAAACATAATATATATATTTTTCATGTATATGAAAAGGTTATAGCAGGATACTCTGAAAACTAAATCAACAAAAATTTATTTACGTGAGAATGGGAGAAGCAGTCAGAGAAAGAGAAATATCACACAATCTCATTCATCTATGGGAAATAATGAACAACATAAACTGATGAACAGAAACAGATCTAGATACAGGGAAGCATCAATAAGACTATCAAACCTCAAAGGGAAGGTAGGGGAGGGGAGGGATAAGGGGGAGAGATCAAACAAAGGACTTGTATGCATGCATATAAGCATAAAGAGTGGACACAGAGAACAGGTGGGTGAGAGCATGAGTTGGGGGGATTGGGAAGGTAATGGGGGATGAGGACAAATATGTCAATAAAGAAAATTAAATGCAAAAAAAATAAAGAAATTAAAATGCAAAAAAATAAGCATAATGCAAATAAACCTATTTTTCTTGTTAAAAAAAACTATTAAATACTCTAACCTAAGCACCCAAATAAATGTTTTGTACATTATCTCATTTATTGCCCCCAAATGCTAATTTTATTTTTCTAACTTATAAAAATAAGGACATTAATGTGGCTCAAAGATACTGAGACATTTGTCCATGGTCACAGTGCTAACAGGTATCCAATTCAAAGTTTGTCTGACTACCATTTCTCTCCTAACCACTGCACACAACAGTCTCTTTGTTTCTTCTCGGACCCGGGATTCTAAAATCCCATCGAATAAGAATTAGATCAAGAGAGGCCAGGGAAGGAAGTCCACACTCTTTGCAGAATGAAGAACTGGCAGGAAGCCTGTAACTATGGAAGTTAATAGAGGGGTTTCACATACATTGTTCCTCCAGAATAGCCAACCCTCTCCCCACCACACCACCTCTAAACCTCACATGTTAAACTATTGGGGTCACAGTTTCTCTCTGCTATGTGATGTAAAGGATTCAAGAAAACTTCAGTCCAGATTTCCTCTGGCCTTAGTGATGTGGGCAACCCCTCGCGTCATACCACCGTGGGATCCTGCTTCTTTTTCAGTAAAAAGAGGGCAGTCTCTAAATTGCCTTTGAGCTCCAAAGACCTGCCATGGGGCACTCATTTCCTATCCAGGGAGGGTTTGTCAGGCAGCCCTCAGTGTCTATTACAGCAGCAAGTGCATAAAATTGCACCAATCAGCACAAATGTGTCCTGTTCACTTTGAGATGTAACATTGTGCCAATAAAGCTCCCAAATCCCCTCTCTACCCTCTGAAAACACTGCCCCCCTGCCACACACACACACTGTTCTGGTGGCACAGAACCAGATCCCTCCTGAGACCGGAATCCATGTCCTACACACTCCCTGAACCTACTGCCCTCACAGCTCTGCCACTCGGACCACTTCTCAGCCAGGCTCACCTTCTTTTTCACCAGTTGATGATTTCTCAGGATTTCTCCAAAGAATCTCTTTGAGTGTGGGCTTTTGTTTTGACTGTGAGGATGAAGTGTTTATGGCCTTTTAACCCACTGAGCCAGGAAACACAGGTGGGGTGGAGTCAGCGGATGAACTGTTTGCCTTTAAAGAAATAGTCACATTGCCCCTAACTTGATGGGTGCTTCAGATTTGCCAAATTGAAACCTTTTCCTTCTTGTGCCCAATCTCACACCCAAATTTCCAAAGCTATATTGGATGTTTTGAGTTATAGTGGTGGATCCAAAAGGCCATATTAAATTACCTAAATCTTTCCCAGAAATCCAGGCACAGTGTCTGTCATCTTCCCTGGTGTAGTGGGAGACTGTGGGGTCATTCTGGAAGAAGGAAGTTAGGTATGTGATTTTGTGAATCCTCAGGTGTTCACTGGGGATGGTACAATATGGATTTTGAGTCTCTTCTTTCAGGAGGGTCTCAACATACTCATTCAGAAAGTAACAGGAATCAGGTACAAAGTCAAAGCAGTCTAAACTACTGGGAGCCAAGGAGAAAAGAGAAGAGCAGGCCTGGAAAAAAAGTCTCCAGTAAACATGTAGGCTCTGTTGTTTGCGGGGGTTTTTGTTGTTGTTGTTGTTGGTTTGTTGTTTTTTCTGTTTTGTTTTTTGGTTTTTTTTGGGTTTGTTTTTTTGTGTGTGTGTGTGTGTGTGTGTGTGTGTGTGTGTGTGTGTGTGTTTTGCAAGATTGAAAGTTTGTATGAACTGAAAACTAGACATGCACCTGAGGAATAGTTGCAACTTTCCCTCCTAATCTTCCTACCTTCTCCTATCCCAGGTCCAGACAGAGTCACCTTACTCTAGATTTACCAGTGGATGGATCCATTTGGCTCTGAAAATTGTTTTTAGGTGAGATGCAGGCTGCCAAAACTCATGTTTCAAAAGGTGTTCTGGTTGTTACATCACCATAAAAATACTGAGTTTTTATTATATTTTTGTGAACCAGTGCACAATTCATGAACATTGAAAGGTAATTATTTAGAAGGTGGCTGGCAGGGCAGGACTGGCCAAGATGGGCTGGACATGCCCTAGAGCTAACCTCCGATGGTCCCTCCCCTACTGCCTGCACTGGGGCTGCACCACAGCTTAAAGGGCAACTGCAAGAGTGAGTGGGATCCATTCTGCAAGTCAGGTTCCTCAGCCTGACCTGCAGGGATTGGGTCGAAACCAGCTGACTGAAATCCCTTGAGGGGTGCTGGAGTGTGACAGCTCCTTCCTCCCTGGTTCCAGGTGTTGCCACCCAAGAACTGACACTGCCAAGTCACAGCAACTCAACAGGTCCTGTGTTGAGCGTCTGCCCCCTTGTGGTCCATGTACATCATAACTACAAGCCAGTTGGATGGTTGCATGGCTGCTTAGCATTTTATAGATATAGATTATATATATATTTCACTAGCTTAAGAAATTTGATCGGTCAATGTTTAAGCTTGAAGATTGGTACTATCCAAATATCTCCACCATTGTTCATTTTCACATCACTCTCCACATTCCTTGAATAAAAAAACTTGTCCTGCCAGAAGCTGCTTTGGGTATTTTCCTGGTCAACCAATTACTTCTCCAGGTATTTCTTTAGGTATACTGTTAAGTTCCTTAAAGGGAACAGGGAAGTGATTGAAATAGAATCCACTATGGCTCAATTGGTTGGATCACTGTCCCAGGAACCAGAAGGTTTCAGTTTTAATCTCTGGTCAAGGCATATGGAAGACAATGTATCTCTCTCACATCAATTTTTTCTCTTTCTCCCTTCTCCCTTCTTCCCACTCTAATATCAATTTTTACAAAAAAGAATCCACAGGGTGCAGGATACTGGTCTTGAATGGTAACAGGCTTGAGGTCATTGGCCACAGAGGAGCATGTGAAACACAACAGTCTCATCTCTGAACCCTAACTTAAGAGTGATCTCCTCTAGAAGACTTGTGATAGGAGTGTTGCTTCATTTTTTCCCTGCACTGGTCTCTTGACCATGCTCTTTGACATTAGGAGCTCCTTTTCACATCCAGCTCTGCTGTGAGCCACCTGACTCTCTGCTGTGGGTCCCCATCTGCTCTCCCCCTCCCAGGATGCTGCTCCTTCAACACAGTCAGAAGCAAATAGATGAATGGGGAGAAGGCCACAGCTTCCTTTGTTACATTTTCCATTTATTCTGTTTTCCCTTTTTTATTCACATCATACGCACATGGCAATGTGGATGTGTATGAATTTTTCCAAAGGTTGTGGGTCATTTAAAAAAACACACATTTCTTTAATTGTTATCAGAGTCTGCCCTGTGAAGCTCAGGGCTTTTTCAGCTGCTAGGATCCAGACAAATTCAAAGATTAAACTTATTACAATATTGAAAAAATAATAACAGGAGATGAAAATAACAGATTCCTCACACTGTGCTGACTCTTCCACAAATCAACAATTAAACTTTGTATACCAGTTGCCTATTGCTGCCATAAGAAATTACAAAAATGTAGTGGTCTGAGGCAATAATAATGAATTCTCTAAGAGTTCTGGAAGTCAATCCAGAAATTAGACTTATGGAGATAAAATGATGGTATCATCAGGGTTGATCTTTCTGAAGGCTCTAGAAGACAATCTATCTCTTGCTTCTTCCAGCTTCTAGAAGCTTCCAGAATCTATAGCCTGTGATCACATTACACTAATCTGCTGCCATCATCACATTGCCTTCTTCCTCATTTGATCTTCTTGCTTCCATCTTCTAGGGACCTTTGTGATTACATGTAGGACCCATTGAGATAGACAATCTCCTCATCTCAAAGTAATTAACTTCATCACATTTGCAAAAAGGTAATATTCACAGGTTCTGCAGATTTGAACAGCTGTCTTGAAGTGGGTAATTTTCAGGATACCACATATGGATACATTATCCTCTTTTCAACTAATTTTAATAGTTTTTAAAATGGAGTATTTGCTTCATAGGCTTGGTGTTGGTACAAGAACATGGAGTTCTGCTGTTAAATACTTAAAATGTGGAAGTGGTTGTAGAATTGAGGGTATGCACAGAAGATGGGAGAAGGCTGAGGGACCTAAAACAGAAGGTTTAGATTTTCCTTGAAGAAACTATTGCTAGCAATTTGAATATTAAACGTGAAATCTCAGATCAAAGTGAGGACCTCGGTATTGGATACTGGAAGAAAGGTGATACTTGATACAAGGTCAGGGAGAAGATGCTGAGTTTTACTCTACTGCTGGGTGGAAAGAAGAGCTTTTAATTGATGAACCTGTGTATTTAGCTGAGGAGGTTTCCAAGCACATTGTAGGGGGTACAACCTGGTTTCTCCTTGTAAAATGCAAAAGACAAGAGATCAGAGTGATGAATCCACCAGCCAAGGACATCCACAGATTGCCAGCAGTATGAGGACCTGGCTACCAGCAAGGGAGGATCCCCCCTACCCTTTCGGAGACCATGACTCCACTGACCTTTTGAGGACCCCCTGAACTATGGGACTATATGTTTCTGTGGCTTTCAGGTACACTGTTAGTGGTACTATGTTATAACAGCCTTAGGAAACTCATACAATACCTTGCTCCTTTCTCCAACTTTTCTCCTACCCTTCTCCTGTCCCATGCTCTCAGCATTCCAGAGATTTCCCCTTCTGCATGAGCTTGTGTTTATTAGAATAATCCTTCCCACCCCCACCCACTCATCTGGCCCAGGAGGACCACAGAGGCTGCTGATGAGTACAGTGATGGCTTTCTCAGAAACCTTTAAACTCGGCATGACCCTGTTTCTCAGTGATGTCCCCTTGCCCAGGATGCCAGACTCTAGATCCACCCCCTCTCCATCCTCTTTACTTTTACTCTTTCTGGATTCAGACCCTGTACAGAAGAATTTAACAGTCATCAAAAATTTTACAAGCCCCAAACAAAACCAAAAACCAAAACCAAAACCAAAACCAAAACCTTTTTGAGAGAGACATAGAAAATGAAGGGCTCCTGGAGTCTTAAGGAGAAGGGGCAGATTGCCGGCTGGTGTGAGCACAACAGGTCCTGAGACCACTTCTGCCTGAGAACATGCTCCAGACCCACCTGCAAGAGCCAACCTCACGCTCCCACAGAACTCCAAATTCCTACAAATGAATACTTTACAAAACCTCACTGACACAGAAAAAACTATGGTGTTTACCAAAAAGATGGAGTGAGAGGGGCCAGGAAAGTGTAAAGGGGGTCAAACATTTGGCGACAGAAGGAGGCTACACTTTGGCAGGGCACACAATGCAATATACAAATGAGGTATCATGGAACTGTATACCTGAAAATTATATAATGTTATTAACCGTTGTCACCCAAATAAATTTAATTCAAAAAAGAATAAATAGTTTTACCTAAAAAATTAAGGAGGGCATTATCCCTTAAAAATAAGACAAAATGTGTTTTCATGCATTTAAATATATCTAAGCCAGCAGCCTCTGCTGCAGAATAGGATGGTTAACATGTCTGACAATGTGTCCCTTCTGTTATCCCAGTGACACTTTCTTTGTTCCATGAGGTTCAGAGCAGACTGTTATTTTTAGCACATCAGCACTGGTGTCTGCCATTAACACATGAAATTCAGTCAGGAAAGATCTGTGCTTCTGATTATGCACTATTCAGACTATGGCTTTAGACAAAACATAACCCCTCTGCGCCCTCTTATCTTTACAGATGAGAAGATAGGGAAGGGTCAGATCATCTAAATCTGATGCCCCCCCCCCCCCCAAGATTTACATTTTACACCAATGTCTGGGCCTTGTCCATGGATAAGAATTTCCCAGACTCCCCCACTGGTTTGAATCCTGAGCCTTGGCTACTTACTTACACTTCTTATCAGATGTTCATTGATTAGAGTGATAAACCTGTGACAGTGAACAGGGATCCTCATGGAAGATGATTGGAAAGACCAGTCCTGAAACTCTTGGCTTGAAGGGTCTGTGTGAAGGAGCAATATCACTGTGGGCCTCGGGTCCCATGCTTTGAGTGCCGGGGTTATCAGAGTCATGTGCAGTTACAGACAGTGACAGATCCCAGCCCCATTACAATGTGGCATCAACAACCAAGAAGGCAGGAAGCAGGGAAGCAAGTGTGCTTCTCCCACTGTTCTCTGCCACTCTTAGCTCACCATCCGCTCCCTTCCGTATTCATCTTCCAGGACTTTTTAGTCCACTTTCTTTCAAAACCCACTCATTTGCTTGGACAACTCTGAATTCTTAGCCCTTGACCTTAGGGGCAGAAGAAGAGCCTGCTTAGAGCAGAAAGTGGGAAAGAAATCAGAAGCTACTGGGTCCATCTGATAGCATTCAGTCACTTGCCTCTTTTTTGAGATTTTCAGTTTGGTTTGCACAATTTCTGCTGTTATCTGCATTCCTTACTTATGTACTTAATTTGACTTCTTTTTTTTTTTTCACTGCAGTTCTCCCATAAACGTATGTCTTTAGGTGCTTTATTACTACTGATAAATGCTGTAAGTATATCTTTACCAAAGGACAACTGTACAATTTTAATGTGTACAAATTTTTTTATTGTTTAATGTGTACAGAATTTTTTATTGTTTCTCATAGTCCACTCTATTTCTAAGAAATGAGCTACAATAGGCTATTGTAAATTCACTTGTGCACAGGAAACCATGCACCCTCCCCCACCACAGCACTTTCCACCCTCACTTCCTCCTTGTTCTGTTTAACTCATCACTTAAAGTTTTGGTCACAGCACAGGCTAGGAAGGCTAGGTTACAGGGCCCACATCCCCTTATCTGTACCTGCTGAAGTGTTCAGAGGGGTGAAAGGAGAGGGCTGGGCCAAGAAGAATCCTCACCATAGAGATCACCCTGAACTGTGTTCAGGGTCAATTTGGACCCTTCCTAGGTTGGTGCTGGCCTGAGGATGAAATGGAGGAGTTTTCCTGTGAGTCTCCAAACCCTCACCTGTTCCTCCTCCAGAGAAAGCACAACACTTAGCACTTTAACTCTCACATGAGCCAAACAAAATAAATTCTACTCTGAATTGAACCTGTGCTCATGGATGTTTCCACCTTTCAAATTCTAACAATAACGTTCTCAAAGCTTAACTGGTGAATAAATAACTGACTCAGCCTCATTGTTTTGGAATATTTCTTGAAGAAATATCACTTGAAAATAATACTTGAAATTAGAATTAGAGGACTCATTTCTGAGCTGTGAAAGACCATAAATGACTACCTGGAAATATAAGGAGACACCAGCATTTCTCCTAACCTCTGCAAGTATAACACATCTGCATTGATTGCAAAGCCAAGGACCCCAAATAAGCATAGCAACCTGGAAGGCAAGGGAGCTGTCCCCTAAGCCCCATTTAGCAATAGTTCACTGAACTCCATCCACTGAACAAACACAAAAAGGGAACTATACAAAATCCTCATCCACAGCAGGAAGGATGAGGAGGGGAGTTAGCATGGTAGCTGCCATTGAATCTAAAATGACTGACCAGGTTTCTACATGCAGACATTGTCATTAGGGGCCATACAGAGTTATTGCTAGTAGAACAACCACATTTGGTGAAATCTTTTAATAATTAATGTCTCTAAAACTGCCCTAAGGTCATATAGCAAATGGAGAAATTTTAATTTAATTTTTTTTGCAATATACCAAATTTTAGTAACAAGAGTGAGAATCTGGGTATTACTTAACCCATGACTTCCTTCCTTCCTCCCCAAATCACCTTCAGCTTAGCTTAAGGGAAACTCCATTCTGGGCGGGTGTGGTAAAGAAGATAGGACTCCTGTTTCCCTCACTTAACCATCAAATATATGCTACGTTACAAATGGGGGCAGGCTCCTAACATTTCTCATTCTGCCATTTAACATTGAGTTGCAGGACTAAACTGGCAAGCGTAGCCAGCAGCGCCCTCTGCTCCTCCAGACATAGCACAGAGGCTCTACGGCAGACATAACAGGCTAACAATGCTGAGAGCACACTGGCCCACACTCCAGCTCTCTCACATGGGAGGATCCATGCTGGAAGAGGCAGGTTGAGCAGGTCAGAAGCTACAACCCCTGCTCAGAGCCCAGAGCGGTAGTTCAGTGCTTTTGAGCAGGAGGAAAAGAAGTCCATAATTACAGAGATCTCCAAAGCTCTCCTCAAAGGAAATGACTTTAGTTGAAACAGAGTGTGGGAACTTCAAAGGGGACTCTTGAAGACAGTGAAAATTTATTCGTACGTAGTTTACAGGAGCTGGTAATCCCATAAGAGTTTCAAGAGGAACCATAGGTCAAAAATTCATTAGAGACCCAGGAAAAGAGACTTGCACAAAGGGTCGTTCTAGGATCGGGGAAAACCTGAAAGATTGGACTAGAAAACCACCCTGCAAAGGAAACCAATTTTATTTATATCAGACTGAGGAGCAATTTATGCCCAGAGACAATGTAAATAACAGGAGAGAAATCATCCGGCAATGGGTATATAATACAAATGGAAACACAGACCTTAATAGAACGATTCAGGAATGAGACAAACAAGGAGAGCATTGCTAAGACTATTGTCATCCCAGATGACACCACAAGGCTGCACCTTCTGAGGACCATCATCAGAGGTTTCACACTGCAGGGGAAATAGACTTCCCCAGAAGAGTTCAGCATGTCACCTACCAAACATGCAAAAACCAGCAACTTGAGCCCGAGAAATGCAGAAGGTAAATCACTATCCAGAACACTGCACTACATTACTTAAAACACCCAGTTTTTAACAAAACTGCAAGACATACTAAGAAACAGGAAATGGTAAACTACGTAGTAAAAAAAATTCAGGCAACACTAACTCTATGTCAGAAGGCCAACATATTGGATTTGAAGACTGTGCTTTGAAATAGTAGTTCAAAATATGTTTAAAAAACTGAAGGAAATAATGCTTAAAAAAGAAAGGAAGCAACGATGAAAATACCTCATCAAATAGATACTGTCAATAAAGATAGAGATTATTTTTAAGAATAAAATAGAAATTTTGAAGTTGAAATTATAGCTAAAATGAAAATTTTACTAGAGAGACTCAATGGTAGATTTGAACCAGCAAAAGAAAGAAACAATGATTGGTATAAAAATAACAGAATTCAAGTGGAAGTAGACATTCCTATGTAATAAAAGAAAAATAAGGAAATTAACCATCACTGTGCTATAGCCACAAGCCATGCCCACAGGCCACACACATCAGCCAATCAGGAGTGAGTATGCAAATTAACTCCAACCAAGATGGCTGCAGCCAGGGAGCGAGCAGGAGGGAGGTTTGGACTTCCCCAGCTATGGAGGAAGCCAAGCTTTCCACACACTCTGGCCAAGCCCAGGCCTCCATTCAAGGCTACAAAGTTTAAATTACAGAAGATACATAAATCCCAAGAAAAATGGCGGCAGCCACAGAGCTGGAGAGAGCAGGAGGCTAGGGTTGCTGCCGGCATGGAGAAAGCCAAGGTTTCCACCTGCCCTGGCTGCCTTGGCCTCTGCTTAAGGCTACAAAGTTTCAATTATAGAAGATAAATAATTCCTAACAGAAATGGCTGCCACCACATAGTGAGCAGGAAGGTTGGCTCTGCTCCAGGCTACAAAGTTTCAATTATAGAAGATAAATAAATCCTAGATACCAGGGCTTCTGCTTGGGTCACTGGGGGGCATGGCTGACCTGCAAACCACCACAGGGCCCTCACCCAGGCCACCCCATGCCCCAAGGGAACCTCAACCTTGATCCGGGACACTCTTCAGGCCTCTATCCTAGATAATAGGCTGGTGCACCAGGCCTCTATCCTAGCTAATAAAAGGGTAATATGCAGATTGACCATCAATCCAAGACACAAGATGGCTGCCCCCATGTGGTGAAAGATGGCTGCCCCCATATGGACACAAGATGGCCAGCAGGGGAGGGCAGTTGAGACAGACCGAGCATGCAAGGGAGGGCAGTTGTGGGCAATCAGGCCAGCAGGGGAGGTCGGTTGGGAGGGACCAGGCCTGCAAAGGAGGGCAAGTTGAGGGTGATCAAGCCTGCAAGGGAGGGCAGTTAGGGGTGACCAGGCCAGCAGAGGAGAGAACTTGTGGTTGACCAGGCCTGCAGCAAAAGGCAATTGTGGGGGGCCCAGGCCTGCAGGGGAAAGCAGTTGGTGTGGTACTAGGCCTGCAGGGGAAGGCAGGTAGGGGCAAACAGGCTGGCAGGGAGTGGTTAGGGTGTGATCAGGTTAGCAGGCAGAAGTGGTTAGGGGCAATCAGGAAGGCAGGCTGGTGAGCATTTAGGAGCCAGCAGTCCTGGATTGTGAGAGAGCAGTTGCACATCCCTCAAGGAGTCCCAGATTGGAGAGGGTGCAGGCTGAGCTGAAGGACACCCCTCCACTTGTGCATGAATTTTGTGCACCAGGCCTCTAGTTCAATAATAGTTGCATATTTCAACATCCCACTTTGTATAAAAAGACTAATCAGAATGTCAACAAAGATTAGATGTGATGACCAAATAGATCTAACACTAGAACACTCCATCGCAAAACACCAGAACACATATTCTCCACAATTCACAAGGAGCATTCTCCTAAACAAACCACGTGTGAGGCAATAAAATAAGCCTTAATAAATTTAAGGGGATTGAAACCATACAGATTTCCAGCCACAATGAAGGAAAATTAGCAGTCAGCAACAGAAAAAAAAATGTGGGAAAAATAACTGTGTGTTTTTTTAATACTCATCTGAGGATATTTTTCCCATTGATTTTTAGAGAGGAGAGGGAAAGGAGGGAAGAAGGAAGAGAGAGAGAGAGAGAGAGAGAGAGAGAGAGAGAGAGAGAGAGAGAGAGAGAGAGAGAGAGAAAGGAAGGAAGCTAAAAGAGACCCATCAATTGCTTGCATCCTACACCCATTCTGACCATGATCCATGTATTGGACCTGCAACCCAGTGACATGTCAATGACTGCGAACCAAACCTGTGATCCTCCAGTGCTCAGGCCTATGCTCTAATCGCTGGACCCCCCATCCGGGAAAAACTCAATATTAAACAACACAATTCTAAATTACCAATGAATGAAAGATGATATCAAAAGGAAAATTATATACACTTTGAGATGAATAGAAATGAAAAAAACAATGTAGTAAAACTCATGGGGTGTAGCCAAAGCAATACTTAGAGGAAATTTTATATCTGGAAATATACACATAGCTATTGATATTAAACCAAGAAGAAAGGTCTCAAATCAATATCCTAATATTCCACATTAAGGCAGTGATTAAGGCAGCAAAAAAAAAATCTAAAACAATTACAAGAAGAATACAATAAACAGTAGAAGAGGATATTAATGAACTAGAAAATAGAAAAAAATACAGAAAACCAACCAAACCAAAACCTGTTTCTTTGAAAATATCAATAAATTGACAAATATTTAGCTAGTTTGTCCAAAAGAATACAGAGAATTCCTAAAATTAGGAATGAAAAAGGGACATTATTATTAAGTTTATGGAAATAAAAAAATTATCCTATGTAATAAAAAGTAATATGCAAATTGACCATCACTCCAACCCATAAAATGGCTGCCCCCAAGTGGACACAAGATGGCCACCAGGGGAGGGCAGTTGTGGGCGATTGGGCCAGCAGAGGGGGAAGTTGGGAGGGACCAGACCTGCAAAGTAGGGAAGTTGTAGGCAATCAGGCCTGCAGGAGAGGGATGTTAGGAGTGACTGGGCTGGCAGAACAGGGCTGTTGGGGGGAACTAGGCCTACAGGGAAGGGAAGTTGGGAGGGACAAGGCCTGCAGAGAAGGGCAGTTGGGGTGACCAGGCATGCAAGGGAGGGCAGTTAGTGGCAACCAGGCTGGCAGGAGAGGGCATTAAGGGTAATTAGGTCAGCAGGGAAGCAGTTAGGCATCAATCAGAAAGGCAGAGGAGCGGTTATGAGGTGATCAGGCTGGCAGGCAGAAGCAGTTGGGACAATCAGGCAGGCAGGCAGGAAGGTGAGCAGTTGGGAGCTAGCAGCCCTGGATTGTGAGAGGGATGTCCAACTGCCTGTTTAGGCTTGATCCCACCAGGATAGGGCCTAAATGGGCAGTCAGGCTTCCCTTGAGGGGTCCCAGATTGGATACGGTGCAGGCTGGGCTAAGGGACACCCTCCTCTACCCACCCCCCCATGCATGAATTTTGTGCACCGGGCCTCTAGTAAGTATATATTATAAGCATTTTTTTTGCTCTCCAAATTAGATAGCATAGATAAAATGGAAAAATTCATAAACTACCAACCTAACTCAAAGAAACAATGGATATATAAATAGACCTATCTATAGTAATATAAGGGTAATATACTAATTAGACTGGATAGATTGGACGTCTTCCCCACATCCATCTGAATGTCCTCACAGACAAAGCTACGGTGGCAGAGGCTGAGGCAGAGGCAGTTAGGGGCAATCAGGCTGGCAAGAGAGAGCAGTTAAGTACAGGCAGGCAGGCAGAGGTGGTTAGGGGTGATCTGACAGGCAAGCAGGTGAGTGGTTAGGAGCCAGTGCTCCTGATTTGAGAGAGGGATGTCTGACTGCCTATGAGATCGGGCCTAAACTGACAAACTGACAATTTGGACATCCCTTGAAGGTTTCTGGATTGGAGAGGGTACAGGTGAAGCTGAGGGCCACCCCCTCTGCACAAATTTTATGCACCAGGCTGCTAGTAATATATAAAGGGATTAAATTATTAATATAATAAAACATTACCTATAAAGATAGCCTCAAACCCAGATTCTATCAAACATGTGCAGTCGGCAGGTGAACGATGTTTCTCTCTCATCGATGTTTCTAACTCTCTCTCCCTCACCCTTCCTCTCTGTAAAAAAATCAAAAAAATATATTTAAAAAAAAAGAATTCTTGAGGGAGTAACCAAGATGGTGGCATATGTAAACACCTATACTTCTGTCCCATACAACAATTTCAAAACTACAACTAAAATAGAAAACAGACATCATCGAGAACCACCATAGCACTGGCTGAGTGGACATTCCACAAAAAGAAGAAAAGATAAAAGGACACTGAGACTTGAGAGAGCTGCAGATGGCAGAGTTGCAGAGCCACGTGTGAGCAGATAGGGCGGGTGGTTGAATACCCGGCTGGTTTCCTCAAATGGGGAGGGAGACTGAGATGTCCCACTGCACTGAGCCCCAGTTCCAGGTGAGTCTCAGGGAACCCAGACTCATACGGGGTGAAACTGGACAGGAAGGAGGAAGCACGCTGAAACTCAGGTGCTGTAGAGGCATGTGAGCTATCTGAGAGGGCTCATGCCTGGCTATATTGTTTGGGAGAAAAAAACAAACTAACCACCAGACTGCTTTGTTTTCCAGTTCCAGGTGAGTCTTTGGGTGTCTAGACTCATTGGGGAGAAACTAGACTGTCTGGCAGCGGGCAGAGCTCCTGGCAGCTTTCTTTGAGAGGTGCATGCAGCTGTTGCCACAGGGCACAGAGATTGGGAGCCATTAAGGGTGGGGTTGACCAGAAACTAAGGTTGCCTGCTCAGCCCAGAGACTCCACCCCATTCAAGCTGAGCATAGAAGAGCTCATAGTGTAAACACAGCTGGTTTTCGCAGCCAATTGGCCAGTGATACCAATAATAATCTAGGCTTAACTACAAAAAAACTTCAGCCCATAAAGGGGTGCACCAAGAGTATCCACCTCAGGTAACTGGGGAGGCTGAGCCACTGTCCCCTAGAGGACACCTACCACACAAAGCTACTCGACCAACTCAGGTAAACAGCCAAAATGTGAAGACAAGATAACAAATCACATTTGAAAGAAATGGAGGAAAACAAGTGATTGGACATAGAGTTCAAAACCATGGTTATAAGGTTTTACAAGAGGTTCCTAGAAAAGGCTGATAAATTTATTGAGACCCATCAGGATATGAGCAAGACCCTCAAGGATATGAGTGAGACTCTGTAGGATATAAAAAAGGACCAACTAGAAATTAAGCATACACTGACTGAAATAAAAAACATTATACAGAGACCCAAAAGCAGACTAGAGTACTAAAAGAATCAAGTCAAAGATTTGAAATACAAAGAAGCAAAAATCACTCAGCTGGAAAAGCAAGAAGCAAAAATAATCCAAAAAATTGAAGATACTCTAGGGGGCCTCTGGCACAATCTCAAGCATACCAACATTTGAATTATGGGGGTGCCAGAAAAAGAGAGGGAGCAAGATACTAAAAACCTATTAGAAAAAATAGTGACTGAATACTTTCCCCACCTGGTGAAAGAAATAGACTTAAAAGTCTAGGAAGCACACAGAACCCCAAACAAAAGGAATCCAAAGAGGACCACAACAAGACACATCATAATTAGAATGCCAAGAGCAAAAGATAATGAGACACTATTAAAAGCAGCAAGAGAAAAAAGTTAGTTACCTACAATGGAGCACACATATGATTGTCAGCTGATTTCTCAATAGAAACTATGCAGGCCAGATGGGAATGGCAAGAAATATTTAAAGTGATGAATAACAAAAACCTATAACCAAGATTACTGTACCCAGTAAAGCTATCATTCAGACTTGAAGGTCAGATAAAATGCTACGCAGATAAGAAAAAGCCAAAGGATTTCATCACCCCCAAACGTGTATTATATGCAATGCTGAAAGGTATTGTTTAAGAAGAGAAAAAAAGAAGAAAAAGGTAGCCAAAACCTTTTTGGCACAGTGACTAGAGCGTTTGGCCTGTGGACTGAAAGGTCCCAGAATCAATTCCTATCTAGGGCATGTACCTTGGCTGCAGGCACATCCCCAGTAGGGGGTATTCAAGAGGCAGCTGATCGATGTTTCTCTCTCATCGATGTGTACGACTTTCTATTCCTCTGCCTTCCTTTCTGTAAAAAAATCAATAAAATATATTAAAAAAGAAGAAGTAGGTAAAGATAAAATTTATGAGCAACAAATACACATTTATCAACAAGAGAATCTAAAAATCAAGTAAATTAAAAATCTGATGATCAGAATAAACTGGTTAACATAATAGAATCAGGGGCATACAAAGGGAATGGACTGACAATTCTTGGGGGAAAAGGGGATTGGGAGATGCAGGAAAAGAGTGGACAAAAATTGTACACGTATGGATGAGGACAGTGGAGGAGGAGGAAAGGGCAGAGGGTGGGATGGGTACCTGGGGAGGGGAGCTATAGGGTAGAAAAAAGAGCAACATTGTAATGATCTGAACAATAAGGATTTACTACATTTTAAAAAAGGGGCAGGGGGAAGAATTCTTCACAAACTCTTCCCCCGCCCCCAAATGAGGAAAAGCACTTTCTAACTTATTCTATAATGCCAGTATTGTCCTGAGACCAAAATAGAAAAAGATAATACAATAAAGGTAAAGTACAGATCAATATCTCCTACAAATATGGATGCAAAAAATCATCAACAAAATACTGGCAAAACAGTCTAGCAATATATAGAAAGGAGTATACACCAAGACCCAGTGGAATTCATCCCAGAAATGCAATGTTGACTTAACATTCAGAAATCAATTAGTGTAACAAACCATATAATAAAATAATGGGCCAACATCCATAAGCCAATCCAAGTGATACAACATATAAACAATATAAAAGATAAAAATTATTTGATTATCTTAATAAATAAAGAAAAAGCATTTGACAAGATGCCAAATCCTTTCATGATAAAAAATCTTGGGTACAAAAGAAATGTACCTCAACAAAATAAAGGTGATATTTGACAAGCTCACAGCTAAGATAATACCCAAAGTAAAAAGCTGAGAGATTTTCCTTTAAGGTCAGAAAAAATACAAGTATGCCTACTCTTAACACTTTTATTCAATACTAGAGGTCCAGTGCACAAAATTCATGCACTCGGGTGTGGAGGTCCCTCATCCCAGCCTGTGCCCTCTTGCAGTCTGCAAGTTGGATATCTTTAGTGTTGACACAGAGGCAGGAGAGGCTCCCACCACCACTGCATTCACCAGCTGTGAGACCAGCTCAGGGTTTCTGGCTGAGTAGCACACCCCCTGTGGGAGCACAATGATTACAAAGGGGAAGCTCCTGTATTAAGCACCTGTCCCCTGGTGGTCAGTTCATGTCATAACAACTGGACATTCTTCTGTTTGGTCGATTGGCATATTAGCTTTTTATTATAAGGAATAGACATCTGGTGCATGAAATTCGTGCATGGGGGTGAATTGGGTGTTCCTAGGCCCAGCCTACACTCTCTCCAATCTGGGACCCACTGGGATAGGACCTAAATGGGAAGTCAAACATCCTCTCACAATCCAGGACTGCTGGCTCCAAACTGCTCACCTGCCTGCCTCCCTGATTGCCCCTAATCGCTTCTGCCTGCCAGCCTGATCACCCCTAACCACTCCCTTGCCAGCCTTATTGATATCTAACTGATCTCCTGCCAGCCTGTTTGCCCCCAACTTCTCTCTTCTGCTCGCCTGATCATCCCTAACTGGCCTCCCCTGCAGGGTTGATTGCCAACAACTGCCATCAATTGCAGACTAAGTCCCTCACAACTGCGAGTAAGCCTGGTAACTCATAACTGCCCTTCCCTGCAGGCCTAGTTCCCCTCAACTGCTCTCCTGTGCAGGCCTGGGTCTCCCTCAACTGCCCTTCTCTGTAAGCCTGGTCACCCCCAACTTTTCTCCTCTGCTAGTCTGGTCACCCTAACTGCCCTCCCTTGCAGGCCTGATCACCCTTAACGGCCCTCTCCTGCAGGCATGATCACCTCCAAATGGCCTCCCTTGTAGGCCTGGTCCCTTCCAACTGTCCTCCCCTGCTGTGGTGGCCATCTTGTGTCCACATGGGGACAGGATCTTTGACCACATAGGGGCAGCCGTCTTGTGTGCTGGAATGATGGTCAATCTGCATATTACTCTTTTATTAGGTAAGATAGAGGCCTGGTGTGTTGGTGGGGCCAGCTGGTTTGCCCTGAAGGGTGTCCCAGATCAGGGTGGGGTTCGCTTGGGGCATAGGGCAGCCCGGGCGAGGAGCCTGTAAAGGTATGCACCCTGATTACACCCCCCACCCCCTGACCAGCGACTCTAGCTTGGAGGTTCTGGTATCTGGAATTTATGTATCTTATACAATTTAAACTTTGCAGCCTGGAGAGGAGCCAAACTTCTGCTTGCTCAGTGATGGCAGCCATTTCTGTTGGAATTTTATTTACCTTCTATAATTGAAACTTTGGAGACTAGAGTAGAGGCCTAGGCTGTCCACCGCATCAGAAGCTTGGCTTCCTCCATCGCAGGGGGCAACCCTAGCCTCTGCTCTCTCCAGTTCCATGGCAGCTGCCATTTCTGTTGGGATTTATGTGTCTTCCATAACTGAAACTTTGTAGCATGGAGTCAATGCCTATGCTGACAAGGGTAGGTGGAAAGCTTGGCTTCCTCCATTGTCAGGGAAACCCAAGCTTCCCTCTTGCTCTCAGTAGCTGCAGCCATCTTGGTTGGCATTTTTTTTTTTTTTTGCATATTAGTTCCTGTTTGGCTGGTGGATGTGGCTTGTGGGTGTAGCGGAGGAGTGGTCAATTTACATATTACCTTTTTATTAGGTAGGATTAGAGGCCCGGTGCGGGAAATTTGTGCATGGGGAGGGTGACACTCAGTCCAGCCTCCATCCTCTCCAATATGGGGCCCCTCGAGGGATGTTCAATTGATGTTTTAGGCTGGATGTTGGTAGGATTGGGCCTAATCCAGCAGTAAGACATCACTCTCACAATCCAGGACTGCTGGCTCCCAACTGCTTGCCTGCCTGCCTTCCTCGTTGCCCCTAACTGCTTTTGCCTGCCAGCCTGATTATGCCATAGCCATGCTCCTACCAGGCTGATTGATGCCTTATTGGTTTCTGCCAACCTGTTTGCCCCTAACTACTCTCCCCTATAGGCATGGTCACCCTAACTGCCCTCCCCTGCAGGCCTGGGTTCAACACAACTTCCCTTCTCTGCAGGCTTGATCACCCCCAACTGCCCTCTCTTACAGGCCTGGAACTTCTCAAATTCCCTCCCCTGCTGGCCATCTTGTGGCAGCCATCTGTGTCCACATGGGGACAGGATCTTTGACCACATGGGGGCATCCATCTTGTGTGTTTGAGTGACAGTCAGTTTGCATATTACTCTTTTATTAGATAGGACAGAATCCTGGTGCACAGGTGGGGTCAGCTGGTTAGCCCTGATGTCTGCCAGATCAGGGTGGGCATTCCCTTGGAATGTGGGGCAGTGTGAGGGAGGGTATTGTGGTGTTTTTCAGGCCATCCACACATCCTGGTGACCCAAGAGGAGGCCCTGGTATCTGGGATTTATTTATCTTCTACCATTGAAACTTTGTAGCCTGGAGCAGAGCCAAACTTCCTGCTAGAACAGTGGCTGCAGCTATTTTTGTTGGGATTTATTTATCTTCTATAATTGAAACTTTGTAGCCTTGAGTGGAGGTCTTGGACAACCATGGTGTGTGAAAAACTTGGCTTCCTCCATTCCCAGTGGAACCCAAGCCTCCTGCTCACTCCATGTCTCTAGCCATCTTAGTTGGTTTAATTTACATACTTGCTCCTGATTGGCTTGTGGGTGTGGATTATGGGTGTAGAGTAGTGATGGTTAATTTGCATATTACTCTTTGATTAGATAGGATAGTACCGGAAGCTGTAACCAGAGGAATTATGCATGAAAAAAAGTCATCCAAATCAGAAATGAAACAGTAAATTTGTCTCTATTTGCAAATGACATGGTTTTTTATAGAGAAAATCCTAAATATTTCACAAAAATAGCATAAAGTCATGAGAAATAATAATTAAATTCAGTAAATTTGCAGGATACAAAATCACTATATAGCATATTAAAAAAGCATTTTCATTTTCATATGCTAATAATGCTTTATCAGAAAGACAATTTAAGAAAACAATCCCACTTATTATAACATCATAAAGAATAAAATACCTAGGGTAAATTTTACCCAAGAGTTGAAAGACCTTGGTAACTAAAGATACTGATGAAAGAAATTAAAGAAGACACAAATACATGGAAAGGTATTTTGTGCTTATGGATTGAAATAATCTTATTCAAATGTCCATAGTGCTTGAAGTGATCTACAGATTCTATTTAATTGCTATCAAAATTCCAATGGCATTTTCCACAGAAATAGAAAAAAACAATTCTAAAATATTTTATAGAAACACCAAAATTTCTGAATTGCCAAAGTAGTCTTAAGACAGAATAACAAAGCTGGAAGCATCACATATTCTGATTTCAAAGTATATTACAAAGCCATACTAATCAAAAGAGTGTGGTATTGGCTTGAAAACTGACATAATAATCAGTGGGAGAAAACTGAGACCCCAACAAATGAGTAAAAAATATATAATAACAAAAAGATAGTCTCTTCAATAAGTGGTACTGGGAAAACTGGATAGCCAATGCAAAAGAATGAAATTGGACTCCAATCTGACACCATACACCAAATCAACTCTAAATTGATTAAGACTTATACATATGACCTGAACCCATAAATTTCCTAGAAGAAAATAAAAGGGTTGAGCTCCTTGACTGATCATGGCAATGATTTTGTAAATTTAACATCAAAAGCAAGGAAACAGAAGCAAAAGTAAATAAGTGGGACTACATCAAATTAAAAAGCTTTTACACAGCAGAGAAACTATCAACAAAATGAAATGGCACTCTATAGAATGGGAGCCAGCCATATATCTGATAAGGGGTTCATATCCAAAATATATCAGAAAATTGTATTAATCTGTAACAACACCAATTAACCCAATTTTAAAAAATGGGCAGAGGAACTGAATAGACATTTTTACTAAGAAGACATATTAATGGCCAACAAGAAAAGGTGCCAAATATCACAAATTATCAAAGAAATACAAATCAAAACCTCAATGAGTTATCACCTCACAGCTGTTAGAATGCCTTATTATAAAAATAAAAAACAACACGATATAATAAGTGTTGGTGAGGATTTGAGAAATGGGAAACCTTGTACACTATTGGTGGGAGTGTAAATTGATGCAGTCACTATGGAAGACAGTATGGAGAGCTATCAAAAATAAAAATAGCACTACGATATGATCCATATGGAAATCTATCGAAAGGCAATGAAACAGGATCTGGAAAAGACATCTGTACTCCCATGTTCATTGCAGCCTTATTCACAAAAGTCAAGATACGGAAACACTCTGTCTACAGATGAATAGATAAGGATTATGTGAGACATATATAACTACAGGGTCAGAAAAAATGTTTACAGTTGTAAGTACAAGAAACAAATAATACAGTAAATAATAAATAATCATACAGTAATAAGCTGTATTTTGAATACTCACATCTGCATACAGCAGGTCCTCCGGTTACTTTGGCGATCCGTTCCTACCACTCAACATGTTGTGATTTTCGCTGTGAGTCAGAATGTACCTACATAAGGAGTGCATACACAGCAGTAATGGAGTGAAACAGTAAGAAAAATTTAAAAGAAAAGTAACAATTCCTAACCTTTACTTGTGGTAAGTACAGTAAATAATAATAAAACAAAACACATATGTACATATGTTGAACTGACGAAACATTTTATTTTTTTTATAAATAAATGGGAGATGGCATGATAACCACAAAATGACATACGTCAAGTCCGAAGTAACCCAAGGACTTCCTGTAGCTACTTTGACCTGTGTGTGTATGTGTGTGTGTATGTGCGTGCGTGTGTGTACATTCTTCCATGAGGATTAGAAGACTGTGTTTCCATTTGCAAATGGATTTAGGAGCATTTGCTCAGTTAAACTAGTCATACAGAGAACAACAAATACCATATGATGTCACTTTTTTAAAGTATATTTTTTATTGATTTCAGAGAGAGAGAGAGAGAGAGAGAGAGAGAGCCATCAATGATGAGAGAGAATCATCATTGGTTGCCCCCGGCACTCCCACTACTGGGGATAGACTGTACAATCCAGGCATGTACCATGACTGGGCATCACACCCTGGTTACCAGGGGCTAGTGGATAGGGGAAATGGGAAGATGTTAAACAGCACAATACCAGTTAGAGATGCATAGGTTCTAGAGATAAAAAACACAGCACAGTGATTATCTATAATAATAAAACTTAATATGCTAATTAGACTGGATATCACTCCAGATATCCTTCCCGACGAAGCCAGGGTTGGAAGAAGCCCAGGTCCTGGGTCCCTGCCAGTCCTGGGTACCACAGGGAACCCAGTGCTGGCAGCTGGGGGAAGGAAGGCCTACTCTTGCACAAATTTTGTGCACGGGGCCTCTAGTAGTTAATAATCCTGTATTATGTACTTGAAAGTTGCTAAGAGAATAGATGTTAAATGTTCTCACCACAGAAAAGATATAGTAAATATGGGACCTGATGCAGGTGTTAGCAAATGCTAAGATGGTGATTCTTTTTCCAATATATAAACGTGTCAACTCAACAGGTCACATAACTTACAAAATGTTACATGTCAATTATATCTCAATAAAGCTGGGGAAGAACTAGGTGAAATTAGTGAGAGTTGGATTCTTCACTAGAGATAAAGAGCTGCCAAGAATGGATGAAAATCAGACCCCAGATTATTAGCATCACATTAAGTAAAACCCCTCACTATATATAGGAAAAGTCAACTCAGAGAGTGTGAGTGAGTTAGGCATGGTCACATCCTTGTTAATGAACTAACCAGGTCAGTGCTCCCATCAGCATAATCCTGTTATAGCCCCTGTCCCTCCCTCCACTCAGTAACTGGCTATTTTCCTCTCCTTTTTCATGACTCTCTTGGTGGGGAGAGACCAACAGAGTAAGCCCTGAAGAACAGTTTTCATCCTTCTCCCTGTTCTCCCGTTTTTAATAGTGGAAAGGCCTTCCTTTCCTTTGAGAACCAGGAGGATTTGTAGGGGATTCCTGGTACCAGGACCATCTTGGTGGCACTGTCCCAGGGAAGGAGGCTCTCAAGAGGCCATTTTATAGGAAAAGCCCTAAAAGGCAAAGGCAGTTAAGATTTGTGATTAAGGCTAGAAGTGAAAACAGGCCTCACAAACGTAAAATTTTCTCCTCTGAGGTTATAGCCCCTGAGGGGACAAGTGCTGGTGCCACAGGGAACTTCTGAGAACATCACTGCAGTGCAAATCTGTGTTTCCTGGTGGAAACTGCCCATCCCACTGACTCAGTGGTTAATGTTCCAATCTCTTTATGATGTCACCCTTAGGCATCCCTTCCCTGAACTTCCTGCCTCAGTGGTCTGAGAGGCAGGACACTTCCCCATGTGCTGGGAGGAAGAGCCTGCTGCACTCCCAACAGGAGGAGAGCAATAGTCAGGGCCTTCCAGGTCCAGACATAGAGCCTGTCTCTGAACTTTCAGAAAATGCGAATGCCAGCAGGGGAAGGGAGTGGGCCACCAAGTAGGAGCCTTGATGATCAGAAAGAATTCAGTGCCTGCAAGTAGTTCACTGCGTGAGCACCTCCGTTCTATTAGGTACGAGGCAGGGCACTGGAATCTAGAAAGAGTAACTCCATACTCCCAAATGTATATGGATGCCTGAGTTTCAAACACAGCAAGTTCAGGAGCATGGCAAGCATCTCCTCTAGCCTACATGCCCACCTTCTTGCTCAGATTAAGCCCTCTCTTCACATACTCCCCTTACAAGAAAGGAGTCTGTTCACTGTCCCGCAGGGATTAAATCATGCTTTAAAAGGCAGCAAAGACTCTCCATGTGCATATCCAGTAAGGCAAAGGGAATTCTGAGGACATATAAGTGAGTCTAAACTCAGAATACACTAAAGTGAAAATTCTGTGTGTATCTGGGCTGAACCACTTACAGCACTCCACTCTCCTGCAAGTGCCCAGAAAGCAACTTGCCGGAGACTACAAAGGTCATGACCACGGTCTTCCAACACTTGCCCTTAAACACCTGCTTCCCAACACAAGCTGTCAGGACTGTGTGGGGGGCTGCGCTCTCCGAACTCCCTTCCTTCCTCTCTGAGTGACAAAGGGATTGGACTAGGAAATCCTATCCAGATACCGAGATCAGGAACTGAGTGTGTCACAATCATTGGCCAGGGTGTGGGGGTGCTTATATTGAGAAAGTACAGGTATGTGGACCCAAATCTCTGAGAAATACACATTTGACAGAATCCTCTAGATAATTCCTAGAAACAGGATGTTCAGGAAGTCCTCAATTAGGTGAACAGATTCAGTCCCTTGGAGATTTAGCATATAAGATCCCACATGTTTCCCGTTCCTCTATGACAGTATGTGTTTGTAACCCCACATTTTAGCTTTCTGGACCTGTCCAGGAACTTTCCAAATCCCAGCTTACCCACAGTACTATCAGTTCTCTGAACCTTCACATCTCCACCTTAGGCAGGATTCCTTGCATTGGCAAAATTTCCGGACTTTGCATTTGTGGCTCTTTCTCCATTTCCAGTCCAGTGTCAGTCAAGAGAGTGTATTGATTTCCATGAGGGTGAACATTATGAAGGCTTTGGAGTGGGGGGAGTTCCTGAAGAAATATGAGCACCTTTGGATTGAGGACCTGGCCAGCCCATCATCTAAGTCCTTTGGCCAGAGACAACATATTCAGCATTCCTCACCCTTGGCTTCTCCTTGTGTGGTGCCAACTGGAGAGAACAGTCACCAGGTGGACAATGTGAAGAGGTGGAAATAGAAATGGAAGCTGAGGCACAGACAGGATTCAGAGTGTGGGGAGGCTGGAACAGTCACAGGTCGAGGGCACAAGGCAGCTGGGAAAGGCCTGACATCTGCTCTCTGGGGAGCATGTAATGGAGGGGCTTCCTTGTCCTGAAACTGGAGAGGCAGACTGAGGATAGACTGCACTGTGCACAGGGACTTGTTGAGCACAGAATGTTTGATTGTATTAAATACTGATTCACTGGAGCCACTTTACTTGGAGAAGCCTCAGCTTTGGGGCCAGGATGTCAGGAATTGGGTGGGGGTAGGGAATGTCCCAGTCTCTCCAGGACACTGAACATATTTAGATGCATTGAGTCAGGACAGTAAGTTGACTTCCCAGAGCAGAGTCAGAGGCTGCAGATCACCTGGGACATAGGTTTCTTCTCCAACTTCCAAAACCAAACTCCAGTTCTCTTCTTGTTTGTCTCCCAGGGAAACCACTCTAAGTGTTTTTCTTGTTAATGAGCAAATTTTCTAGTACTCATGGTTTCCCAAAGTCTCTCCTGGCTACTGAATCTCCTGGGAAAACTTAGTATCTACAGCTTTGGTCACTACCATAGAATTACCTGGGAAATTTTAATATTGAAAGCTTTCTCACTACCATAAATGTTACAACCTCCTGTCTGCCCTTTGAATTTGATGTCCCTGAAAAGACAAAATCAAAGTCTGCAGACCCTCTCACAGTATCATTCCAAATCCAGCCTAGGCCCTTCCAATGTTCTTTTCTCTATTCTGACATTCTGGAGAATCTGGAAGCATGACTGTGTCTGTGTGGCGTGACCAGTTCCTTGGACTTGTCCCAATAAATTATAGGTAGTTAAACCTATTTTATAAATGAATGAATGAAACTGTGTTTGGGACTCTTTTCAGGTAAGAATGGGAGGGCAGAAGAGATGAAAAAAATGGCTATGATAAGAATATGTGCATCATTGCCCCCTGGTGTGAGCTCTGTGAGGGGGATGGGCAAAGTCAGTACTAAACAGATGACCCCAGACATGTTTAAGGGGAAACAGTAAGAGCTCTGAATGTGCATTTAAATGGGACTGTTCTTCTGCCGAACTGGGAGATATGAACTTGATTATCTTATACTTCTAATCCCCATGTATAAAATGAGGATAATAAACCTACTCTGATCTTCATGGAAGAGGAAGAAGAGGGTATCAGATCATGCACTGGATGGAGTGTGACTCACCAGGTAGAATGTTAGAGATCTAGGATAGAGGGTTAAATGGGTGTCTTATTAGCAGGAAGTAGGTTTAAGAGGAAGGGGAGTATGGAGGAGAGGGGGGGGGAGGAAGAAGGAAGGAGGTGACCTCATCTAAACCAACAATCCTAGAATAAACAACTCAATACTCTTAGTCCCATTTTTGTACAAAGGTTTAACTTTTAGATTAAGCAACTTCTGAGGTGACACAACTAGCCAATGTAGGATCATGTTCAAACCCAGAGTGTTTGGGACTCCAGCCAACTCTCTATCCCTAGGCTACTGACCCTTCCTGCCCATTTCCCCTGGACTGGAATCATGGAGAAGTATGGACAGACCATGCAATGTAAGAAGATCCTACTTGCTGTCCATACCTGGGCCCCACGTGCTGATTCTGGTGACTCAGCTGGGCTGCTTCACTGTGCAAGACCAGCAAGCCATGAGCTAACTCAAAGTCCTATTCAGGAACAGGTGGTGGTGCAGACCATCGTGCTGTTTACATGCAAGGAAGACCTAGGTTGGGACTCTCGGCAGTTTTTCCTGCATCACACTGAGAATCTTGCGCTGAGGGCTCTGGTGGCCAAGTGCGGGGGGCACCTTGGACAACTGAGTGGTGGGCAGCGACCTGGAGGCTCAAGTGAAAGAGCTGCTGGTGCTGGTGGAGTGACTGGTACTGAACCACTCAGGTGCCGCCTACTCCAACGTTGTGTACCGCCTGGCACAGGCGCTGGCTTTCTGGAGCCCTGAGGAGCATCTGCCACAGGTGGCAGCAAAGCTGGTGGGCTGTGTGTGGGGGCGTTGAGGGTGCAGGCTCCTGTGCTGACTGCACCTGTGTATGGCAGCAGGGAAACTTTGCACAGCGACGCTGCTGGGGTTCCTGTTCTTGTGTTGCCAGATGGAGTCCAGAGGCCATAGTTGAGGTTCATCCTGAGTGACAGAGTATGTATAAGTAGGACGTGGAACCATCACCTGACAATCACATTATCCTCTGGTTTCTGTGCCTCCAGGGCCCACAGGCTTTCCTTGTGTCTGTCACCTGGCAGTAACCTACCAACCCCAAAACAAAAATCCTGCCTTCTCCCCGCAAACCTACTAACGGGACCTGGCAATCCCTGAGTTCTTACTGGGCCCAACAAGTGTTGTTGCTCTTGCCTGTTCTCTACTGACCTCAGGCTGCTGTCCCAGATCCTGGGATCATTCCTGGTCTCCCCTGGGGATCAAGAGCCATAGTGAACACAACCCCTCAGTCCAAAGGCGATTGAATCTGAATTCCATGAACAAATGCCCAGGGCATTCATGTTGTGTTAATGGAAATCAATATTTCAGATGTTTGTTCATCTGACTTATATGTCTATTGAACAAAGACACTGCTCTGTCATTCCTAAACTCTTCTGCAAAAACCATGCACCAAAGTAGTAGTGTGCGTGTACATAAACACACACACACACACACACACACACACACATGCCCTTCCCCTCCACACATACCTTTTGGGGTGAGTGTCCATAAGTAGACAAGACATTGAACTGTCCATCTCTCCCAGGAAGGGATGTCTACCCCTGTGTCTCCATATCTTCTGGCAGCTTGAACGCAGAGGCTTCTACAAGTCCAAGAAAACTTTAACCAGAGACCTAAGTCTCTATGATTCACTGAAACCTTGGCTCACCTGGCCAACCACACTTGCTCTGTCTCCAGCATCTCCACCTTCACACACAAACTCAAGCCCACCTCCATACTGCTGGGCAATTTCAGGTCATTCCCAACAGTATACTCTAGCTGGTGCCTTCACAGACAAAGATTCCCAGGTCCCTGATGCCCTTATGCCACTAAAGAGACATGTAAAAAAATGGAAAATAATCTGTAACAGTTGAGAGGTTCACAAACTAGAAACCATTGGAATAATAATGAGAACAAGTGCCAAATGCCGAGACTTGATGTTTCCTTGGCTGCCAAGGGCATTATGGTTCAAGGGTTGTGCACAGATCCCAGCAGAGGTACTGATAGGGAATCTTGATTTTGGTCTTGTCCACTTGTTAATATCCTTTTGCAAAGTACAAACAGGAAAACTTTACCATTGTCACTTTGCTGAGGAAGGAGATGGTCCCTGATGAAAATAAATGAGAAAAAAAAAAGAATAGCAAAATGTCTAGTGTGAGCAAGGAAACACTTGCTTATTGGCCTTTGTTTGGGAAGGAATGCAGCCCAGAGAATCTCTGAGAATGTAGGAAGGGATACCCAAGGATTCTAAGGGACAGCTATATCCCACTATGGTTGCAATCTAGGCCACTAAGGAACAG
Organism: Antrozous pallidus; assembly: GCA_027563665.1. Classification (NCBI taxonomy): domain Eukaryota; kingdom Metazoa; phylum Chordata; class Mammalia; order Chiroptera; family Vespertilionidae; genus Antrozous; species Antrozous pallidus. The sequence goes on from CM050521.1 coordinate 6,271,515, forward strand.
AGTGTCTTTGCTGGCTATACATCAATTAAAAGACAGAGATTAGCAGAGTAGATTAAAACACATGACCCAACTGTATGCTGCTTACAGAAAAGTGCTTTCAAATATTATGGTAAAAAGAGGCTGAAAATTAAAGGATAGAAAAGATGGCACAAAAAATGATACAAATATTACTCATGCAAAAGGAAGAAGCAATGCTGTATTGATAGCATTGAATTAGATTTCAGAAAGAAGAAATTTATGAGAAACAGATGTTAACATTTTATAATAACTAGAGGCCTGGTGCACAAAATTCATGCATGGGTAGGGTCCCTAGGCCTGGCCAGCTATTAGTGCTAATCTGTAGGGCAAGTGGTGGGACAAATAGGGGGCCCCTACTGGCACTGGCCTTGGCCAGCCTGGTGCTGCCTGCTCTCTGGCCCCACCCTCTACCACCAACACTGGTTACTTGCATCTCTGGGGCAACCAGCAGGGTGACTGCCCCCCCCTTTCCCAGGCACCCACATTGGCGAGCCTGGGGGCAGGCTGGGGACAAATCCTGCATTGTGTGTCAGCCCCCTGGCGATCAGTGTGTGTCATAGTGACTGGTCATTCTGCTGGTAGTTCTGCTGTTTCATCAATTGCACATTAGGCGTTTATTATATGGGATAAATAGGTCACTCCACCAAGAAGACAGAGAAATCCTAAATGTGTTTCCCAAATAACAGAGATGTGAAATATGTGAAGTAGAAACTGACAACTGAAAGGAGAAACAGATAAATCCACAATTATAGTTAGAAACTTCATTACCCCCTCAACAATTGACAGGAGCAGGCAATTTCTAGAAGAATTCCATAACATCTTCAATCAGTGGACCTATTGATATTTGTAGCAGTTTATACTTGCCAAATACATATTTTTTCTGGTGCACATGGAACATATAACAAGATTGGCCATATACTGACCCATTAAAAGTTGTATAACATTTAAGAGAATTAAAATCACATGGACTATATGCTCAGTCCACAATGGAATTGAGCTGAAACTCCATAATGAAAAGGTAGCAGAAAAATTTTCTGCACTGCCCTATCAGCAGCATCACAACTCCCTAAATGGTCATCAGAATCTGGAATAATGTCTTATTGATTGTCCTCCAAGGTCAAACTCTACCTCTGATATGGACTTTTTTGGAGCTTGAAAGACACTCACCACACTATCACTGAAGGATGGAATGAAAGGGTTAAATGGCCATTTAACCCTATTTTTGCTGCCCATTTCTGAAGCAAATCTCCTTTGTTAAAAAGAGCAGATAATGTTCCCCACCCCACATTCATCCCCTGGTCCCTTTTCCATTTAGAGGACAGATGACCTTGCTGAAGAAGGGACAGCTTCATTCTTTACTTGCCCTTGGCCAGCCCTTGCCCATAAGTGATGACATGCTAACTCTTTGACCATGTTAAGTCTGGTGTAATTTAGCCTCTTCATAAAAGTTTTGAGAGCAGAATCCTGGTCAGGGGCAGACATCATCCCAGATGAGCTCAGAATTAGCCTCACATAACACTGTCAACACCACGGGTCATTAATCTCTGCAAGATTGTGAGCAGCCTCCTCCTCAGGCAACTCAGTAGTTTCAGGAGATCTTTAAACAGGAGAGACTGCTGTCTATTTCTTTAAAAGGAGGAAACAGAGGCCTAGAAAGAGTAGATGGCATATAGCAAGCCACACACTGCCCAGAGATCAGGAAGCAATCTAAGTCTTATTTCCTCTGACTCTCAGGAACCTCTTCAAATAAGGCTGTGGGAAATGTGGCAATGAAAACACAAGTCAGGATCCAAGAACCAAGATGGGGGCATAGGTAAACACCTATTGTTCTGCCCTGCATAACGATTCAAAAACTACAACATAACAACAAAAAAAACATCACCCAGAATCACCAGAAAGCTGGCTGAGTGAAAACTCCACAAATAAAAGTGAAGGTGGGACACTGAGACTCAGAAGAGCGGTGGGAGCGCAGCCTTGAAGATGGAGACAGGTTAGGAGCCGTCCTGGTCGTGCGCGCGAAGGCTGTAGGGCTGGAGCAGCAACACCGGCTGGATTTCGCCAACGGGGAGGGTGGAGATGTCCCACTACATGGAATCCCCAGCGCCAGGTGAGGTCCGAGATCCGGGGTACGTGGAGACATCCCACTGCACAGATTCCCCAGTGGCAGGCGAGGTCCGAGGTCTCGGGGACGCACCCTGGAAGCCGGGCATGACAGAGGTCTCCTAGTCTGCAGAGAAACCAGCCGTGTAGCTGGGAAAAGAAGTTTGCGCGCAAGTGTCGCACAAACGCGCGACTTGCTCCCTGGAAACTTGTTTCCTGGTCCCAAAAACCATCTGTTTTACAACCCAGGGCAAGACTTTGGGTGTGCAGACTCATTTGGGGAGAGGCAGAGTAGTCTGGCAAGGGGAAGAGACTAGTGGCTTTCTCTTGGAGGTGCCTGCAGCCATCCCAATCCAACAGAGACCCGCGTGCGCGAGCGCCGCAAAGGAGGTAGCTGACACTGAGGCTGCCTGCTCAGCTCAGAGATTTCGCCCATCCAACCTGAACACAGTCTCCCTTCACAGCCAATTGGCCTGGAGGTCAAACCTTCCTAGGGCTAACAACAACAAGCTGGGCTTAAATTAAAAAATACTGTACAACCCATAAAGGATTGCAGTAAGAGTACCCACCTCAAGTAACTGGGGAGGCTGTGCCACTGACCCTTAGAGGACATCTACCACATAAAGCAGCCACCATGCAGAGATATGGAAAGAAATCAGGTGTGAAAGAAATGGAGGAGAAAAGACGACAAGACATAGAGTTCAAAATCACGGTTATAAGGCTTTTCAAGAGGCTCCAAGAAAAGGCCGATGAACTTAATGAGAACTACGAGGAAATAAACAAGACCAACTAGGAAATGAATGAGACTTACAAGGAAATGAATGAGACCCTCAAGGAAATGAACAAGACCTCTGAGGATATGAATGAGACCCCCATGGATATGAAAAAGGACCAACTAGAAATCAAGCATACACAAACTGAAATAAAAAATATTACACAAAGTCCTAAAAGCAGTCCAGAGGGCCACAAGAACCAAGTCAAAGATTTGAAATACAAAGAAGCAAAATCCACTCCGATGGAAAAGCAAGAAACAAAAAGAATTCAGATAATTGAAGATAGTGTAAGGGGACTCTGAGACAACCTCAAGCATGCCAACATCCGAATTATTGGGGTGCCAGAAAAAGAGGGAGAGCAAGGTAATGAAAACCTACTTGAAGAAATAGTGACTGAAAACTTCCCCCACCTGGTGAAAGAAACTGACTTAAAAGCCCAAGAAGTACACAGAACCCCAAAATATAGGAATCTAAAGAGGACCACACCAAGACATATCATAATTAAAATGCCAAGAGCAAAAGATAAAGAGAGAATATTAAAAGCAGCAAGAGAGAAACAGTTGGTTACCTACAGGGGAGCACCCATACAATTGTCAGCGGATTTCTCAACAGAAACGATGCAGGCCAGACGCGAGTGGCAAGAAATATTAAAAATAATGAATAGCAAGAATCTACAACCAAGATTACTCTATCCAGCAAAGCTATCATTCAGAATTGAAGATCAGATAAAGTGCTTCACAGATAAGAAAAAGCTAAAGGAGTTCATCACCACAAAACCAACATTATATGAAATGCTAAAAGATATTCTTTAAGAAGAGGAAGAAGAAAAAGCTAAAAATATAAATTATGAACAATAAATACACATCTATCAACAAATGAACATAAAAATCAAGTGAATTGATAGGCTGATGAACAGGATAAACTGGTGAATATAACAGAGACATGGACATAGAGAGAGAATGGACTGACAATTCTTGGGGAGAAAAGGGTTGTGGGAAGTACAGCAAGAGACTGGACAAAAATCTAGCAACAATGGGAGAGGACAGTGGGGAGGGGGAGGTGAGGGTGGAGGGTGGGATGGGTACAGGGTGGAGGGGAGATATAGGGAGATAAAAAAGGGGAAACAATGTAATTAATAAACTGAACAATAAAGATTAAAAAAAAATAAAAATAATTTTAAAAAAGAAAAAGAAAACACAAGATAGAGTTGGGTGGAGAGATATCTGAACTGGAAAACCCAGTTTCTCTTTCCTTATCTGTGCTCAATTTAGGAAAAAAGGAAACTAATTCCAGTATTGAGAAAGGAATGTTGAAATCTCTAACTGTAAACGTGCATTTAACTATTTCTCCATTTATTTTTGTCAGGATTTACTTCTTGAATTTTGAAGCCCTCTTGTTTTTTTGAAGCTCAGTTACTTATGAAGTACATGAAAATTCAGTATTATTTTCTTACTGATGAATTAACCTATTTATCATTATGAAATGTCTTTCCTTATTCAGAGTGTAAAGATGGAATTGTTCTCAGCCTTCTTTGTCTGATATTAATACAGCCCCTGCAGGTTTCATGTGCCTAAACTGGGCATGGTGTATCCCTTTCTGTGAAGCCATGGCCAGCGTGGCCTCGGATTCAAAGGCTTGGAGAAAGGGCTGATGCGCAAATTAATACACAAGACAAGAAATATAAATTTGGAAATCATGGGGGAAGCCAGGGAAACCTTAGCTGTAGTAGCCAAGTTCCACTGAATCCCCCTTCCCATCTGCTTTTATTTACTAGAATACACAATTGCCTTTTAGGAATGCAAATGGTCATATTAATGGTAATGTTTAGGAAACAGTAAGATTATCAGGTTGGGGGAATTTGCTTTAGGCCATTGAGTCAGCAGTAGGTAATAAAATGCAAATATTCACGCTAGGATTCCAGTAATATCGGGCCTAAATGGGCAGTCGGACATTCTTCTCACATTCGAGGACTGATTTCCCCTAACCCTTTCTGCCTGCCAGCCTGATCACCCCATAACCACTTCAATGCCAACCTAATTGATGTCTAACTGCTCCCCTGCCAGGCTATTTGCCCCCAACTTCCCTCCTTTGCCGGCCTGGTAATCCCTAACTGTCTCTGCTGCAGGCTTGATCACCCCCAGTTACCCTTCCTTGCAGGCCTGATTGCCCATAACTGCCCTCCCTTGTAGTCCTGCAACCTCCCAAGGGCCTTCCCCTGCTGGCTATCTTGTGGGGGCCATCTTGTGTCCACATGGGGTAGAATCTTTGACCAAATGGGGGAAGCCATCTTGTGTGTTGGAGTGATGGTCAGTCTGCAAATTCCTCTTTTATTGGATAGGATATAGGGCTAGTGTATGAGTGGGAGCCAACTGCTTTGCCCTGAAGAGTGTCCCAGATCAGGTTGGGTGGGCCGGGCGAGGGGCCTGTAGTGGTTTGCTAGACAGCCATGCCCACCAGCGAACCAAGGAGAGGCCCTGGGAACTGGGATTAATTTATGTTCTACAATTGAAATTTTGTAGCCTGGAGAGGAGCCAAGCATTAAGATGGCCACCACAATATGGCCAGTAGAGGAGGGCAGTTGGGAGGGACCAGGCCTTCAAGGGAAGGCAGTTGGGGGTGATCAAGCCTGCAGGAGGGCAGTTAGGGGTGACCAGCCTGACAGAGGAGGAATGTTGGGTGTGACTGGGCATGCATTGAAGGGCCATTGTGGGATCCCAGGACTGCAGGGGAGAGCAGTTGGAGGGTACAAGGTCTGCAGGGGAGGCCATTAAGTGTTGACCAGGCCTGCAGGGGAGGGCAGTTAGGGGCAAACAGGCTGGCAGGGGAGCAGCTAGGCATTAATTAGGCTTTGAGGGGAGTATTTGGGGCAATCAGGAAGGCAGGCATGTGAGCAGTTTGGAGTCACTAGTCCTGAATTTTTAGAGGGATCCCAGATTAGAGAGAGTGCAGGGCAGGATGAGGGATGTCTCCCTCCCCCATGCATGAATTTCATGCATCAAGCTTCTAGTTCCAAAATATCAAGGGTGGTGTTATTTTTACTTTAACTACCAACAAGGCATTTTTTCATTGAAATTATCATTTTCAACAGTATCATTTTACTGGTGCTAGTGCAGCAGCTGATTTCTATTGATTATTACTATATGCACACCTGTAGGGGCTTCAAACCACAAAATAGAATAAAAACCTGTTCTTAAATTTGCTGCTCATGGGTGCCATTCATAAGTCTTTTCACATAATGGCTTAGTGGGGGGAGGTCTTAGTAATGCTAAATTTTCTTTGCCTCTCCAAGAAGCAAGCAGTGATAGTAATTGAATTTAGTTTTTTTCCCTTCCCCCTCCTTTGGTGTGATGCTAGCCACAGAAACCTCTCGTTAATTCTACACACAAAGGAGCAGTAGTTTGATTCTGTTTCATATAAAAACCGCAGCAGGGTGAGGACACCCATGTAGTTATATTTTTCCCATATATTTACTATACTAGTTGGGGGATCAGTCCACTTAAGGGATTTTACCATTGGAGGACTTGCCCATTAACCCTTGGTGAAATTACCACACAGTTGGTTATTACCAGCATGGCAAGACAGACATTTGCAGACATTCTTGGGGTTTTGGTATCTTCACAAATTCATTCAGCTTTCTGGACCATATTCTTTATCACTCCCAAAGTCATCTTTGGGCTGTTCATCATCTGCCTTGTTCTTCTTCCACTCCTTATCTTCAGTGTGATTCCTGGAGCTTCTGTTATAAGTGGCTGAAATAGCCAATTGTTTAAACCTGCAAGGTGTGGCTCCAGGTGCAAGGTCCTTATTAATCTGGCTATTTCTTCTCTCGAATACATGTTGCAATTTAATATTACTTGCAGGTATCCACACAAGTTTGGAGAAAATTTCTAAAAATATACAAGCATATCCTTGACAAAATGTTAGCAATGGATCAGGTCCCTTCCATAAACCAGATTCAGGATCTTTCCATTTAATGGATCGTTTTATTAGTACAACAGTGTAACTCCATCAGTGTCTTGCCATCAGCATCACAAATGGAAAAATTTATAATAATTAAGGCTTGGTGCAGTCTACCCACAGGTGATTTATCCATCATAATACCACATTTATTTTTTTCAAGTTGGGATTTTAGCCACTGATGCTGTCAATCAATAATGGCTTGCCCCTGGGAATTATATGCTATTCCTGTAAAGTACTGAATTTTCCATGTTTTACAAAGTTGCTGGAAAGGACAATTTGTGTAAGCAGGCCCATTATCAATTTTAATATTTTTTGAAATTTCCATGACTGGAAAAGCAGCTAGGCAATGATTAATAACCTGTTTTGCCATTTCCCCTGTAGATGCAATAGCCCATAGAACTTTTGAAAGGTGTCTACAGAGACATGCAATGCCCAAAGGCGTCCAAAGGAAGTATAGCGTGTCACATCCATTTGCCAAATGTGGTCCCTTAGCAAACATCTAGGGTTTACTTTGGTGTTAGGCCCTTGAGATAGATGTAATATGCAAGTGGGACATTCTCTGATAATTTGTTTTGCCTGCTCTTAAGAGATTGAAAATTGTCTAGATAGCATTTTTTTCAGGCTGATATAAAAGCCAATGAGATTCTGAGGCCTGTTTTAAAAAAGCAACCATAATCAGCATGTGCATTTCCTTTTGCCAATGGGCCAAGTAATAAGCTATGGGTCCTGATGTGAGTGATATAAAAAGGATATTGTCTCTGTTGTACAATCTGCTGAACTTGTTTAAATAGTAAAAATAAACCTTGGTCACTGAGCCATTTCAAATGAGCAGTTTCAATTCTATTTAATAAACCTACAGTGTAAGAAGAATTAGAGATAATATCAAGAGGCTCTTAAAAATCTTGTAATGCAACCTTAATAGCTTCTAATTCAATATTTTGTACAAAGAAGTGTGACTAGTTTGGATGACTCAGTCTAAATTCATTGTATGATAAGCAGCTTTGCCATTTGATGATACAAAAGTAAACACAGTTAATGCTCTAGGAATAGGTTCCTGCCTAGTATTATTTGGTATAATAATAGGAGTATAATATAAAAATTGTAATAATTTGTCCTTTAGGTGGTGACAACTAAGTTCCCTGAATATCCACTCAGTGCAATTTGCCACATTAAATCAGTCTAAAATAACATTTATAATTGCTTCCCAGTGAGAGGAAGGTAAATACATTGCTGTCTGTAGCACTTTCTAAGTTGAAATACCAACTGAGCCATAAATTCTATATATGTAACTGCAGTTTTAGAGGATTGCTGTCCTAGGTGGACCCATTCAATAATAGCAAGAGAGTTTTTATTTTGGAAGATGATTCCAGTGGGACTATTTGAAGTAGGATTAATCTGACTCAATAAAGGTAATTCAGGCAGTATTCATGATATGTGGACTAAGGAGATTGCCTGATCAATTCTTTATAACTCCTTTGTAGCTTCATCTGTCAATACTTGGGATGAGGAAAATTTAGAGTCACCACTAAGTATATTAAATAAATTTTTCAGTTATCTTGTAGAGAATTTTAGATAAGGTCTTAACCAATAAATATCCCCTAATAATTTTTGAAAGTCATTTGCAGTTTTAAGGCAATCTTTTTGTATTTCTACTTTTTTAGGCCTAACATATTGATTTTCAATTATGGTACCTAGATATCTAAAAGACATTTCTTTCTGTACTTTTTCTGGAGCAATTTTAAGCCCCATTTAGAAAGTTATTTTTCTAATTGAGAAAACATTGCTAAAGTCTGTTCTTCCCAGGGACTCTCTAGGAGCAAGTCATCCATGTAATAGACAATATAACACTGGGAATATTTGTCTCTTAAAGGCTGCATAGCCTGAGCTACATATTTTTGACATAAAGTAGGGCTATTGGTCATTCCTCAAGGCAAAACTTTCCATTGATATATTTTCATAGTGCCATCTATATTGTTAATAGATGGCAGTGAAAAGGCAAATCTTTGTTTATCTTGTGGTGTCAAGGGAATGGTGAAGAAACAATTCCTAGGATCTATTACTATAAGATACCAATATAGAGGGATTTTTGAAGATGCTGGGAGTCCAGGCTGTAAAGGTCCCATAGTAGCATTAGTGGCTCTAAGATCATGTAACAATTGTCATTTTCCTAATGCCTTCTTAGGGATTGTAAATATAGGAGTATTCAAAGGACTATTGGAAGGTTCTATAATGACCAGTCGCTACTTTTTCCTGTATTAATTCATGAATATGACTTAATTTCTCCTTGGTTAATGGCCACTGGTCCACACATATAGGTCTATCGTCTTTCTATTGTATAAGCTCAGCATGGGGGTGAGGAGATTGAGCAATGGCCACTCCTAAAAAGATTGATATTCTAATGCTTGTTTTCCTGTGAACTATTGTCCCTTGTCAGTAATAATACAAGCTTGCAAACCTAAACATATCAGCCCTATAAGATTGACTGCAATTCCAGAGACTATATAGGGCTAAAACCATCCTGTTTGTCCTTCCTCATCTTGCTACTTTAACACTGCAGCACTGTGTTGTGTGCTACCACAAATTCCAACACCCATGATAGAGCCTATAGCTTCTACAGTGGACCAACTTAGAGGGCAGAATTCTTGACTGATAACACTAAAATCTGCTCCAGTGTCTACTAAACCTTTAAACAGTTTTCCCTCTATTCTTAGATTAATCGTAGGACAGGTTTTGCTAATTTCCTGTATCCAATATATATCTGAGCTTCCAAATCCTTGTGTCCTTCTCTTTCTATTTATAACTTCACCTTGCTGAATATAAGATAAAAGCAAGAAATGAGCAATTCTTTGTCCTGGAATTTTATTTGCATAATATATTTGCATTATAAAATTACTTTGATTTCTCCCTCATATTCTGAATCTCCAGGAAAAACCGTTAGTCCTCTTAGCATATTTTCACTCTTTCTTAGGACTATACCTGACATTCCTGGTGTCACAGTCCCCAAATTCCTGTAGGAACAACTTGTTTAGCCATATCTGGGATTAGGGTGATTTTTTTTTCAATTGAATATATTTTTATTGATTTTTTTTTTTGCAGTATAGCTTATATTTAATGGTAGTACATGTTTTCCTTTTCCCCTCCCCATTATCCTCCCCCCAGCCTCCCCTATCCCCCAGCACATGTCTCCACTCTCCCCTCTCCCTGCCTCAGTGTCTTTTATTCATTGGTTATGCTCATATGCATGCCTACAAGTCCCTCGGTTGATCTTCCCCAACATCGAACTCCCATCCAACCAAGCCTTCCCCCTGTAGCTTGACAGCCTGTTCAATTCCTCCCTGCCTCTATATCAATCACTCTCCCCTGTTTCTTTTCTTCAATAATATCTTGCCTCTGCATACTAGAAATAAATGTATAAGAACAAAAAATGTTTCAGTCTCGGTTTCAGTGTCCAACTGTTCTGAGTCCCAGTTTCAGTGTCAAATAATTCTTTATGTGTATAAGTCAGCAATGGTATCCAGATGGTGAACACATCGTGTCAATGCAAGATCCATCCTCTCTGGTTTAGTCCTGGGCTGCCTGTAGACATGCACAGCTGCCGACTGCTAGCATGGCAAGGTGTCGTCAGTGTCCCCCATATCTGGACCATCCTTGTGACTGGAACAGATCTGTCAGTTCCTCACAGTCGCAGGAACCCACATGGTCTTGGAGTTGTTTTCTGAAAACTCACAAACACATTCACGACCAAAAGTTAACAAAGGGATCCTCTCTGCAAAATAGACTTGGCATTCTTTTTAATTTTTGCCTAAATGATTTTCCTTTGGCTTATTTTGACACCATGTGTGTTTTTCCATAGGTGTCCTGCAGTTGGTTTTACAAATGGAATTTACTTTACTGGAGTAAGAATTTTCTAGATGTATTTTACTTACAGGATATTTTTCCTTACATGATATTACCCCACTACCCCCCTCCCCTTTCTTAATCATGGTGATTGTTATTGTGCTATTAAGATCAAAGCCAGCATTTCTTTCTGGAGTGACTTGAAGGAGGGAATCTACTATGGTCCTGGCAGAGTGGAATTTCCCCTTATTTAATAACAGGGCTAGGGAGAGCCCTTCTGGCCATTTCCTATGTCTTGATTTAATGGCTGGCAATTTCTATGAAATTTAGATCTATGTTGGCTGGACCAATGATTCCCCTTCTGACATCTGGGACATAGACCTGCATTACCTAAGTTGGGGGGCAAAAGCTCACGCCTTCTCCCTGAGCATCACGTTGTGTCATTTTAGTTACTTATATTCCTTTGTAAAATGTCCTTGCTGTCCACAGTTGAAACATGATTTGTTTCTTATTGTAATTATGGCAGCTAATAAGCCTGCCTGAAAAATGCCTGACCCCACATTCTGACATTCTCAAATCATTTCTGTGATGGTGCTATTTTTACTTAGAGGCATTAGACATTTCTTATAATCAGTATTGGCATTTTCATGAGCTAATTGCTGAGTCAAAATGTCTCCTGCTGTCTCATGTTGAATCTTCCTTCTCACTGCTCAAGTGAGGTGAGCTACAAAATCAGAGAATGATTCTGTGGGCCCCTGCATGCATTTACTAAAGGATCCTTCTAATTAGACCAGACAGCAAAAGGACCTTCCAGGCATCAATCCGGAAATCCTTCTGGATGAAGCCACAGTGGTGGGGGCCAAGGCAGACGTGTTTAGGGGTGATGAGGCAGGCAGGCAGAGGGCTTAAGGGTGATGAGGCAGGCAGGCAGAGTGTTTAGCGGCAATCAGGCAGGCAGGCAGTCCAGCGGTTAGGAGCCAGTGGGCCTGGATTGCAAGTGGAGGATGTCCAATGTGGGATCTGGCCTAAACTGACAGTCAGACATTCCCTGAGGGGTCCTGAATTGCAAGAGAGTGCAGGTCAGGCTGAGGGACCCCCAGCCCCAATGCACAAATTTCGTCCACTGAGCCTCTATTTTTACATACTTTCTCGGTTTCCAGATGGGAGAAGCTCAATGTAACACATGCTGCCAGAACATCTGTGAATAATGGGCTCAAAGTTCTGCATTATGGTGGCTTTTTCCTGCAGAAATTTTCAGACAAAATATTTCCAATGGACTTGGTCACTTATCCAGCAGTTGTTAGTGAAGTGCCCAGCGAGGAACCCATATGGGAACGACCTTTTGAACTCTAGCTCGAGCAATAAACAAGTGTCTGGTCTCAAGCTGCATCCCAAGCCACCCAGAGTGTGAAACCATAAGGGCAAAGTATAAGCTAATCTCAAGCCCAACCACCTAGAAGACAGAGGATGATGAGAGCAAAAGCTGCAAAACAGGAAGCACACCACAAAACCACTTATCTCAGCCAACATGATGAGACTGTGAGCTAAAGAAAGAAAATCAAGAATGAAAAGGAGACAGAAAGCAATCACACTGAAATAACTAGCAGCAGCCAGCAAATAGGTAGGAAAGCCAGTTGGAAAAAAATTCGAAGGAGACAATTGGTTTCCTGGTTTGAATTGAGTCTTTTAAATAGTCAAAGAAAACATATGGATACTAGAAATAAGCACAAATATGCTTCTTTTTAAAGCCAATGGCAGTAATCTAAATGCTTTTCAGTCCACACTTGATGTTTGTTATCATTTTCTAATATTCTGAATATCTGGGAAATTTAAAAATGTTTGTTAAATTGACTTTTCCTGCCTTTCGATATAAAGTGGGGAGGAGGGGGAGTTTTGATTTGTTGTTTTTTAAACGAAAGCTGGATGATCTAAAAGAGACATGTGATTTTTATCCACTAAGGGACAGGGTCTCATATACACAAACAATAGCAGCTTAATATACACAAATAAAAATTAGAGGCGGGGAAAAAGCAGTTGTTAGGTAAGAGTCCAGAAAGGAACCCATATTGGAATGACCTTTAGAGCAAATAGAAGAGTCATCAAAATGAGAGAGGAAGTCTGTGTGCTGATTCTTGTACTCTGCAGCATCTCCAGTAAGGTTTCTAAAACTAAAAAAGAAAGAAATGGTTGAATATGAATAGTTCTGCGTAAATACAGTGGTTTTTCCCCCTCAGTGTTTGTTTTTTTAAGAACCAGTAAAAATGATGCATTTGGGGGTTTCAGAGTCACAGGCTGAAGTAGAAACAGTGCACACTGTAATAGGAATGAAGAGACAGGAGAAGCTGAGGGAAAGGAGGGGGAACTCTTAGAAACAGGGGAGAACTGTGAAGTCTTCCATGCTGTATAATGAAAGTTTGCACCAATTTCACCAAGTCACCAAGGAATGGGGGACACTCAACTGACATATGACTGACAAATTACACATTGAGGGCCTTGGACATATCAGATATTGGGATGTAATTTAATCAGTAAACTATAGTATAAATCCTAGATATCTATACTTACATACGGTACATACTTCTCACATATGTACTTGTATTTATAAGTTGCTGCATTCAATTTCCTAGATTTTGGAGAGGATTTTTATGTATATAGTAGAGGCCATGTGCATGAATTCATGCATGGGTAGGGTCCCTCTGGGTGGCCTGCTGGAATTGGGCCAGAGCCTTCAGTCCCTGGCTGGCTGAAGATCCTATGTGCCACTCCTGCTCCTCCTGGCCCCACTGTGTCTGCCATGGGCTTGTGTCCAATCAGTCCTGATTGGGAGAGGCTCTCACCAGCCATGAGCCCTGTGTCTGGTGACCTCCCAAGAGGAGAGGCCTGCAGGATTGTCCTGGAAGCAGCTCTCTGACATCCTTCAAGGGGTCTTGGGTTGCGAGAGGGTGCAAGCCAGGCTGATGCACCCCACTGATGCACGATTGAGCTGGAGAGGGACTGTGAGAAGGCTCCAGGTGTGTCTTCTTCCATTAGGGCAGCTGAAAATTAGGGCCCATCTTGCTCGGTCCCAATGAGCCATACCCCAGCAGCAAGCTAACCTACTGGTTGGAGCATCCGCCTCCTGGTGATTGGTCAGTGCACATCATAGCAACTGGTCAACCAGTTGAGCAGCCTTAGCATATCAGTAGCATATTACGCTTTGATTGGTTGTTCGGTTGTTCTGCCACTTAGTCTATTTGCATATTACCCTTTCATTATATAAGATTCATAAAAGCTATTGGTCCACAGTTTGTTTTTTTCTTATAGTATCGTTGAAGGACATTGACCTCATGGAAAGAATGATGAAGTACTTCCTCTTCTGGTGTTTGAAAGTATCTGCAATGAATGGGTATTAATTCCTTAAATGTTTAATGAATTCACCAGTGAAGCGATCTGGTACTGGGCTTTTCTTTGGTTGTAGGTTTTTATTTTAATTTAACCTCTTTAGATTTTATTTTCTCTTGAGTCACTTTCAGTAGTTAGTACCCTTCTAGGAATTTAATGTGCATCATATAAATGCAAAAGAAGAAAAGAAAATTTAGTTAGCAGTTAGCTGACAGCTTCTTGCTGCAAGAACCAACCTTAGCTTTCGAGCAAAAGCCATGCCCTTCCCAAGCCCAGCTCAGTAGAGCTCCCAGTGTCTGTCCAAGCAGGACGTGGCCATGGGTCAGTCTTTGCCCCAGAACTCTCTACTGCATAGGCAGAGGCTTTGTCAGATTTGGGAATCTCTTTGTCCAACTAGCTACTTCTCTTTCCTTTTCAAATGTAAGATCTGCAGTGAGGTCTGATGCATTCTCTGTCCCATGCAGTAGCTGTGCCTGATAAGCAGAGCTTGGAGGACCAAGTGCTGGACACCAGGATCCTGAGATGTTGGTCTGGTTACGCAATTGGATGGCAGTGGGCAGACTGGGGAAGCCATGCTACTGAGTGCCTTGGTCCCATTCTGCCTGCTACTTGCCAGGCTCCTACTCAGGCTAGCACTCAAGATGCAGGTCTAAACCTGGCAAGAAAGGAACCTGGAGCTGAGCAGAAACTAACACTTCCTGTCATAGGAATCCTGTAGCTCCAGACAGAGTTTTAATGACACAGAAAACTGAACCCTATCAACTTTGCAAAGGCCCAAAGTTCACTTTTAAAGGTTTCAAGTCTTCCTTTGGACTAGAGGCCTTCAGTTTTAAAATTAATTGGTCTAATTTCAAAATGTCCTGAACTGTTTTAGTAGTCTCCATCCATTTTTCCTCTCTTAAAAAAGAGAGAAATTGCTGATTGTTTTCTTGTAGAAAATGGATTCATGGTAAAGAGCAAACAGCCATTTTATTTTGAGCTTTTTTGTTTTTATTAGAAATTTAGACACTGTCTTTTCCCTTAGGGCTGCTGGAAAGAAAGAAAGTAAGGAAACGCCGTGGTCTAGGTGGCTTATAAACAACAGAAATGGTTCCACAGTCTGCAGGTTGGAAGTCCAGGATCAGATTGCTGCATAGTTAGGTTCTGGTGAGGGCTCTCCTGGGTTGTGGACTGACAACTTCCATTTACGTCCTGCATTCCGTTTTCTGGCTTTCATTATGGCTCTTACAAAAACAAAACAAAACAAAACACCAAACAAATAGCTTCTGTTTGCTCTTGGAGAAGCAGGGAATAGCTAGTGCTTTGGCAGAAGCTGCAAACCATGGAGGTGAGGCTGCTAGCTGTACCATATGGTTTGAAAGAGGATGGGCCAGTTAATGAAGATTCTTCAAGGCCACACCATTGGAAAACCAGATGACATCCTTAGGTTGTGTAAGAACCAACCAACCAACCTACCAACCAACCAACCAACCAACGAACCATCCAACCAACCAACCAACCAACATACCAAGCAACCAAACAAGCAACCAACATACCAAGCAACCAAGCAACTAAACAAACAAACAAACAAACATATTACTAAATAAGGCTTTCCTTATTTCTATTTTGAATGTGGGAGAAGAGTTTGAAGACATTTCCTTCTCTTAGCCATGCAGAGGACCCACCTTTAACTGTACTTTGTTGTTGTTGTTTTAAATATATTTTATTGATTTTTTTACAGAGAGGAAGGGAGAAGGATAGAAAGTCAGAAGCATCAATGAGATATTAACATCAGTCACCTGCCTCCTGCACAACCCCTACTGGGGATGTGTCTGCAACCAAGGTACATGCCCTTGACCAGAATCAAACCTGGGACCTTTCAGTCCCCAGGCCTATGCTCCATCCACTGAGCCAAACCAGTTTTGGCTACACTGCACTTTGATGCCACAAGAGGTTAAGGGCCAGGAAGGCCCAAGGTGGGCCAGGTTGGGTGGGCTGGAATGGTGGACCAAGGGTGTGGAACCCAAGGGCCATGCTGGCTGCATCAGTGAGGAGCTCTGTGAAGCATGGCTGCAAAAAACTCCATGTTAATTCCTGCTTTCCACATCCTCAGCAGCTATGCTGGGTCCATTTAGGAGCTCCGAGCCTGGGGGGGATTCCATTAATGACCCGAGGAGCTCAGGAAGGGGCTGGCATTGGGGGAATAGATGGTTCTTAATATTTTATGATGAAAATAACCTCATGAACTATGTAATTATTATTAACTTCCTTTGATTTAAAGAGGAAAATAATCTACTGAGAGTTAAGAAATTTCCTAAGGACAAACTATGACAAAAATCAGAATTATAACTTATTTTCCTTACTGGCCCTTCTGGGCATTTTCACCAAACAGGTATTTATATAAACTGTTTCCTTACTCACCTGTTTATCCATTTTTTTCATTTATTTATTACATATGAGCCCATATCTCCCCATTGCTTCCCCCCCACCCCACTCCCATACATGCCCTCACCCTTCAGTGTCTTGCATCTATTGGTTATGCTTATATGCATGCATACATGTTCTTTGGTTGATCTCTTACCTCCCCTGTCCCCCCCCAAGACTTCCTGCTGCAATTTGACAGTCTGTTTGATGCTTCTCAGCTTCTGTATTTATTTTTTTGTTTATCAGGTTATAATGTTCTTTATTATCCATAAATGAGATCATGTGGTATTTTTCTTTCACTGACTGGCTTATTTCACTTAGCATAATTTTCTCCAGTTCCATCCATGCTGCTGCAAATGGTAAGAATTTTTTCTTTTTTAAAGCAGTGTAGTATTCTGTTGTGTAGGTGTCCCATGGCTTTACTACATATATGTCCTTGAATATCGTAACTTAATTATTTGTGACTGCATCTTTCTCTCAAGACAAAATAAACTACTTTGATCAGTTCCAAAAGAAAATGGCATAGTTTAAAAGTTTTTATATTTTTTAAATTAAGACACTCTCTGATGGAATTAATGAGAGTATAATGCTGTGAAATGGTCTGGTAGTGTTGAGTTAACTATAAATCCTCACCTGAGAATATTTTTTTTCATTGACTTCTTTAGAAAAAAGGGAAGGTAAGGAAGGAGGTGAGAGAGAAGAGAGAGACACTTTGATTGGTTGCCTCCCACAGGAGCTCTGGCATTGGTGAGTGATGAAACCTGCCACCCAGAACACTGGGCCTTCAGAACACTGACCAGGGCCCAAGACAATTGTGAACTGAATCTTCCTCAATGTCCCTTCTTAGGTCTCACTTTGACGAAGATTCTGTGTTAGGTCTAAAAAATATCTGTGCATCGAAGATCACATTCTATTGTGAATAACTCCTTTGAAAAATAAGATTCTAAAAATCTCCAAATAATAAAAAAATATCCAAATAATCAGGACTAAGTTTACTAGAACTTTAGGTCTGGAGAGCTCGTGTCTTTTTAGTACACTTGACAATACAAAGATGATCACAGTATATGTTTGTGTAAATTGTTGAGTTTTTCAATATTTTGGCATTTGCTATAACCCATGACTACGGAGAATAAGGTGGTGAAAGCCTAGGGCCAACAGCGAGGGCAGGTTACAGGGAATCAATGGGGGGGGAAAGGAGACATGTGCAATACTTTCAACAATAAAGATTTAAAAATACAAAAACGTATTTTGCCATTAGCTTACTCTATAATGGGATGGCAGTTGCACAAAGAGTGGTATGAAATTCCCAGTTGTTTGTCAGTTGTCTTGGGAAGAAGACTCAAATTTGGTGCTCAATGACTATTACTGTGAAAATGTGATAATAATGATGGCAGGTGTTTATATAAAGAGAGGGACTAAATGTCATATGACATCCCCAATCTGATTCTCAAATTATACTCTCAACAATTTGAGGCATATATTCTTAGAGAATGTTTAAGAGTTTCTCTTCATGATCAATAGTATTTCTTCAGTGATTTTCTTTTTCAGAAACTTTGATTCTGACCTTTTTATCTTTGTCCCCATTAGATAATACAGTCCTGGGATGTAAAATGGGATCAGCAAGTGTGTGGAAAATGAACAATGATGTTGACTTTCCCATACCACCCTATATGAGGTTCCTAGTTCCGGACTTCTGACCATTGTCTTAGCTTTAATATATATATATATATATATATATATATATATATATATATATATATATATATATATAGATTTCTTTGCAGTATAACTTATATTTAATAGTATTTTATGTTTTTCCCTCCCCATTATCCTCCCCACAGCCTCCCTTACCCCGCAGCACAAGTTCCCACCTGCCCCCTTCCAGAACCAGTGTCTTTCATTCATTGGTTATGCTCATATGCATACATACAAGTCCTTCCGGTTGATCTCCCACAGCATCCACCTCCCATCCACCCCAGCCTTACCACTATAGCTTGACAGCCTGTTCAATGCCTCCCTGCCTCTATATCAATCACTCTCCCCTGTTTCTTTTCTTCAAAAATATCTTGCCTCTGCATACTAGAAATAAATGTATAAGAACAAAAAATGTTTGTGTCCTAGTTACAATGTCAAATAGTTCTTTATGTGTACATGTCAGCAATGGAATCCAGATGGTGGACACATCGTGGCAATGCAAGATCCATCCTCTCTGGTTTTGTCCTGGGCCGCCTGCAGCCACGCACAGCTGCCAACTGCTAGCATGGCAAGGTGTCGTCAGTGTCCCCTATCCCTGGACCATCCTCATGGTTGGAACAGACCCGTCAGTTCTTCGCTGTCTCAGGAACCCCCATGGTCTTGGAGTTGTTCTCTGAAAACACACAAACACATTCTCGACCAAAAGTTAACAAGGGGATCCTCTCTGCAAATTAGAGTTGAGATTCTTTTTATTTTTGCCTAACTGATTTTCCTTTTGCTTATTTTGATGCCATGTATGTTTTTTCATTGGTGACCTGTGGTGGCTCTACAAATGGAAGTTACTTTTCTGGAGTAAGAATTTTCTAGATGTATTTTACTTACAGGATATTTTTCTGTACATGATATTACCCCACTATCCCCCCCCCCCATTATTGATTAATGGGGGCTTTTGGAAATTTTAGATTGCAGTCTTGGTAATTTTAATTTTTGCACACAAATATGACTGCCTTAGGTTCTTTGGGTGTTAGGCAATTTTACAGTGAGATGAACTACTGATAGATATTTTAGTTAATGTTTTAGGAAAAGCTTTTTGTCCAGTACAGTTAGATTTTCTTGAGTATTCACTTATTTCACTTGGCCAATTTAAATTAATCTGAAAACTTGATTACTATTTTACTGTCAATTTTAATACTCAAGCAGAAATCTTAGTTTACTGTGTAAATATTAGTGGAAAGGAATATTTGCATTTTTTAGTAGGTCCTCAGCATTCCTGGTAATAGACTGAATTTAGATATTGAGCAGTTATTGCAGACCGAGTCTCTGTCAGCACCTGGGTCCCGGAATGACTTGTGCCTGGGAGGCGAAGCAGCCCTGGGGGCAGGAGACCTCCCTCAGGAGGGGTGAAAATTCAAGCCCCTGCAAGGTTTGTGGGTGAGGGTCTGTGCCCCACCTCTGTTGACCTTTTAGTTCTCTCCTGTTGGTCCCTCTGTGACTGTGCCTGTCTTAGTTTGTTCCTTCCCTGAGGAATCTTACCCGTCTCTGGCTAACCAGCCATTCTCTAGGGCCAAACAGGGTGATGTGAGGTTTAGTTCTCTCTCCTTTGTAGTCTATGCCCCCGTGGCCTCCACGTCCAGCACCTGCCTTGGGGTGCCCTGGCCTGCTGATGGGGTCCCGGTACTGATCACTTATCTCAGGGGACCCAGGTTTCTTCTCCAGAGAGGGCCCAGCTCACACCATTGATCGAGAGACAGGTCCATGGTGCCAGCTGCCCAGAGGCTTCAGCCTCAACTTGAGTTGAAAGCTCAGGCAACAGCTGTGTGTATTTGGATTGTAATAAGATGGTCCATTTTGGCAAAAAAGGGCAAGAGGGGCCAATATAGAATTCTCAGTTCCCTTCCCAGTGCCTTAATTCCTTCTGAAAGGGATTAATTCCTTTCCTATCCTTTTTTTAAGTTGCTGCCCAACATTCAAAGAATTAGTTTGTAAGTTTATTTGGGATAATTGTATAATATGCTGTCGTTGAATATCAAAAATTATAATGACATTGTAGAATAATATCATGTAAGGGTATTATGGTGTCACGGGAGGTTAAGGAGGACCTAGCCTAAGGACTGGTGTCCATAGGATATGACAAGCTCTAGACCATGTCCATTCAATCTCAAACTAGCTGCCATTTTTTTATAACTTTATATAAACTTTGTCAGGGATGTAAAAACACATATTACTTACCTTAGTTCAAGAGTTCAAATATATTGACTTTCCCCCTTACTCCCACCACCTGCCACTTACCCTGAGGTTTGACATTCTGATGGACTTTTCTTGGTCTCTGGATCCATCCTTGTTCATCAGTCTATGTCATTTATTATATTCCTCAAATGAGTGAGATCATGTGATATTTAACTTTCTCTGCCTGGCTAATTTCACTGGGCATAATGCTCTCCAATTCCATCCATGTTGTTACAAATGGTAGGAGCTCCTTCTTTTTTACTGCAGCATAGTATATCATTGTGTCAATGTACCATAGTTTTTTAATCCACTCATCTGCTGATGGGCACTTAGGCTGTTTCCAAATCTTAGCTATGGTAAATTGTGCTGCTATGAACATAGCGGTGCATATATTCTTTCTAATTCGCGTTTCTATTTTCTTGGGGTATATTCCTAGAAGTGGGATCACTGGGTTGAATGGGAGCTCCATTTTTAGTTTTTTGAGGAAACGCCATACTGTTCTCCACAGTGGCTGCACCAGTCTACAATCCCACCAGCAGTGCATGAGAGTTCCTTTTTCTCCGCATCCTCACCTGCACTTGTCATTTGTTGATTTGTTGATGTAAGCCATTCTGACAGGTGTGAGATGGTACCGCATTGTCATTTTGATTTACATCTCTGGGATAATTAGTGAGTTTGAGCAACTTTTCATATGTCTCTGGGCCTTCCTTTTGTCTTCTTTCAAAAAGATTCTATGTAGGTCTGTTGCCCATTTTTTATTGGATCATTTGTGTTCCTTTTATTGAGTTGTGTGAGTTGCCTGTAGATGGTTGACATTAAAACTTTATCACTGATAACATTTGCAAATATGTTCTCCCATACAGTGGGTTTTCTTGTTGTTTTGTTGATGGTTTCTTTAACTGTGCAAAAGTTTTTTATTTGATGTAGTCCCATTTGTTTATTTTCTCTTTGGTGTCCATTGCTCTAGGAGTTGTATCATCGAAGAAGTTCCTGCGGCATATGTCTGAGATTTTTCCGCATGTGGATTTCTCTAGTATTTTTATTCTTTCCCTTCTTTAGTTTAAGTCATTGATCCATTTTGAGTCTTTTTTGTTTATGGTGTAAGTTGATAGACTAGTTTCATTTTTTTGCATGTATCTGTCCAATTTTCCCAACACCATTTGTTGAAGAAATTATCTTGACTCCATTTTATGTCCATGCTTCCTTTGTCAAATATTGATTGGGCATAGTGATTTGGGTCGATTTCTGGGTTTTCTATTCTATTCCATTGATCTATATGTCTGTTCTTGTGCCAGGACCAGGCTGTTTTAAGAACAGTGGCTTTGTAATACAGCTTGAAATATGGTATTGAGATCCCACTTACTGTGTGCATCTTTCTCAGGATTGCTACAGCTATTTGGGGTCTTTTTTTGTTCCAGGATGAATTTTTGGAAAATTCTTTGTAGGTCAGTAAAATATGCCATAGGTATTTTCATGGGGATTGTATTGAATCGGTAGATTACTCTGGGTAGTATGGACATTTTGATGATGTTGATTCTACCAATCCATGAACACGGTATGTTCTTCCATCTATTTATGTCTTCCTCTATCTCTTTTTTTCAGTGTCCTGTAGTTTTTTCACCTACAGGTCTTTTCTTCCTTAGTTAAGTTTATTTCTAGGTATCTTAATGGTTTTTTGTGTGATGGTAAATGGGATTTCTTTTTTAGTTTCTCTTTCTATAAGTTCACTATTGGTGTAAAGGAATGCCATAAATTTCTTGGTATTTAATTTATATCATGCTACATTGCTGAATTTATTTATTAAGTCTAATAATTTTTTGATGAAGTCTTTAGGGTTTTCTATGTACAATATCATGTCATCTGCAAATAAGAATAGCTTTACTTCTTCTTTTCCAATTTGAATGCCTTTTATTTCTTTTTCTTGTCTGATCGCAATGGCTAGTACTTCCAATACTATGTTGAACAGGAGTGGTGAGAGTGGGCATCCCTGTCTTCTTCCTGTTCTTAGAGGAAATAGTTTTAGTTTTTGTCCATTGATTATGATGTTGGCTGAGGGTTTTTCATATATAACTTTTAATATATTGTCACCTTGTTGAGCGTTTTTATTAAGAAGGGGTGTTGGATTTTGTCAAATGGCTTACATCAACAAATCAACAAATGACAAGTGCAGGTGAGGATGCAGAGAAAAAGGAACTCTCATGCACTGCTGGTGGGATTGTAGACTGGTGCAGCCACTGTGGAGAACAGTATGGAGTTTCCTCAAAAAACTAAAAATGGAGCTCCCATTCAATCCAGTGATCCCACTTCTAGGAATATACCCCAAGAAAATAGAAACGTGAATTAGAAAGGATATATGCACCCCTATGTTCATAGCAGCACAATTTACCATAGCTAAGATTTGGAAACAGCCTAAGTGCCCATCAGCAGATGAGTGGATTAAAAAACTATGGTACATTGACACAATGATATACTATGCTGCAGTAAAAAAAAACAACATAATGAAAGAGAATTATAGGCCAATATCCCTCATGAACATAGATGCCAAAATCCTCAACAAAATTCTAGCAAATCGGATCCAGCAGTCCATCAGAAAGATTATACACCATGACCAAGTAGGATTTATGCCAGGGATGTAAGGATGGTTCAATATCCGCAAATCAATAAATGTAATACATCACATAAACAAATTGAGATATAAAAATCACATAGTCATATCTATTGATGCAGAAAAAGCATTTTAATTATGATGTGTCTTGATGTGGTCCTCTTTAGATTCCTATATTTTGGGGTTCTGTGTACTCCTTGGGCTTTTAAGTCAGTTTCTTTCACCAGGTGGGGGAAGTTTTCAGTCACTATTTCTTCAAGTAGGTTTTTATTACCTTGCTCTCTCTCTTTTTCTGGCACCCCAATAATTCAGATGTTGGCATGCTTGAGGTTGTCCCAGAGGCCCCTTACACTATCTTCAATTATCTGAATTCTTTTTGTTTCTTGCTTTTCCAGCCGAGTGGATTTTGCTTCTTTGTATTCAAATCTTTGACTTGGTTCTTGCGGCCCTCTGGACTGCTTTTAGGACTTTGTGTAATATTTTTTATTTCAGTCAGTGTACGCTTGATTTCTAGTTGGTCCTTTTTCATGTCCCTGAGGGTCTCGTTCATGGCCTCAGAGGTCTTTTTCCTTTTCTTGAGGGTTTCATTCATTTCATTGAGGGTCTCATTCATATCCTCGTAGGTCTTGTTCATTTCCTCATAGTTCTCATTAAGTTCATTGGACTTTTCTAGCAGCCTCTTGAAAAACCTTATTACTGTGGTTTTGAACTCTATGTCTAGTTGTCTTTTTTCCTCCATGTCTTTCACACTTGATTTCTTTCCATTTTTCTGCATTGTGGCTGCTTTCCTGAGTTGGTCCTTTAGCTTTGTGTGGTAGATGTCCCCCAAGGGACAGTGGCTCAGCCTCCCCAGTTACCTGAGGTGGATACTCTTACTGCAATCCTTTATGGGTTGTACAGTATTTTTTAATTTAAGCCCAGCTTGTTGTTGTTAGCCCTAGGAGGGTTTGACCTCCAGGCCAATTGGCTGTGCAGGGAAACTGTGTTCAGGTTGGATGGGCAGAGTCTCCGAGCTGAGCAGGCATTGTCAGTGTGAGCTACGCCCTATTCAGTGTGTGGATTTCTGTGCTGTGTGGTAATGGCTGCAGGCACCTCCAAGAGAATGCCGCTACTGGTCTCCACCCATTGCCAGAGAACTCTGCCTCTCCCCAAATGAGTCTGCACACCCAAAGTCTCACCTAGGGTTGTAAAAGAAAGCAGCCCGTTGGTCCCCCAAACGAGGGAGCAAGTTGTGTGTCTGTGCTGTCGCGCACTTTACGTGCAAACTGCTGTTCCAAACTACATGCACTCTCCTCAAACTCGGAGACCTCTGCAGTGCCCGGCTTTTATGGTGCGTACCCCAAACCTCGGCCCTCGCCTGGCACTGGCAAATCTGTGCAGTGGGACGTCTCCACCCTCCACGTTGGAGAAATCCAGCCGGGATTGCTGCTGCCAGCCCTACAGCCTACTTGCGCCCACGGCTCCAAACTTCTCGCTGGGCATATCTTCAAGGCTGCACTCCGCTGCTCTTCTGAGTCTCAGTGATCCACCTTTGACTTTATTTGTGGAATTTTCACTCAGCCTACTCTCTGGATGATGTTTGTTTTGTTGTTATGTTGTAGTTTTGGAATTGTTGCGTGGGGCAGCACAATAGGTGTTTACCTATGCCGCCATCTTGGTTCCTCCCATTGTGTTGTATTTATCTGGTTCTGGTATTAGTGTGATGCTGGCTTTCTACAATGAGCTAGGGAGTATTCCTTCCTCTTGAATTTTTTGGAATAGTCTGAGGAGGATAATTTTTAGTTCTTCCTTGAATGTTTGGCTAAACTGCGCTGTGAAGCTGCCTGGCCCTGGGCTTTTGTTTGAAGGGAGATTTTGATGACTACTTCAATTTCTCCCACAGTTATCGGCCTATTGAGATTTTTAGAATCTTCCCTATCGAGTTTTGGAATTTTTTATTTTTCTAGGAATATGTCCATTTCTTCTAGGTTGTCTAGTTTGTTTGAGTAGAGTTGTTCATAGTATTTTTTAACAATCCTTTGTATTTCTGTGGGGTCTGTTGTTATTTCGCCTCTCTCATTTCTGATTTTGTTTATTTGATTCCTCTCTCTTTGCTTTTTGGTGAGACTAGCTAGAAGTTCATCTATCTTGTTTACTTTTCAAATAACCAGCTCTTGGTTTCGTTAAACTTTTGTAATTTTTTTGTCTCTATGTCATTTATTTCTGCTCTTATCTTTATTATCTCCTTCCTTCTGCTCACTCTGGGCTTTTCTTGTTGCTCTCTTTCCAATTCTTTGAGTTATAGAGTTAGTTTATTTACTACTGTTTTTCCTGATTTTTGAGGTAGGCTTGTAGAGCTATAAACTTCCCTCTGAAGATGCTTTCATGGTGTCCCATAGATTTTGGACTGTTGTGTTTTTGTTGTCATTACTTTCCAGGATGCTTTTAATTTCTTCTTTGATCTGATTGATAACCCAGTCATTGTTTAATAGCATGCTATTCAGTTTCCAATTGTTGAGATTTTTTGGATTGTTTTTATTGTAATTTATTTCTAATTTTATGGCATTGTGGTCTGAGAAGATGATTGGTATGATTTCAATCTTCTTGAATTTTGGGAGATTTTGCTTGTGACCCAATATGTGGTCTATTTTTTAATATGTCCCATGTGCACTTGAGAAGAACGTTTATTCTGTGGCTTTTGGAGAAATGTTCTGAAGATGTCAGTTAAGTCCATCTATTCTAGTGAATCATTTAGGACTGCTGTGTCTTTGCTGATTTTTTACCTAGAGGATTTATCCAGTGATGTCTGTGATCTATTAAAGTCCCCTATGATGATTGTATTTTTGTCGATCTCTCCTTGATATCTTCTAAGAGTTTTGTTATTTGGGTGCTCCTATGTTGGGTGCATATATGTTTATCAGGGTAATATCCTCTTGTTGTATCAATCTCTTTAGTTTTATAAAGTGGCCTTCCTTATCTCTTGTTATGGCATTTACTTTAAGGTCTATTTTGTCAGATATAAGTATTGCTATTCCAGATTTCTTTTCATTTCCATTTGCCTGAAAGTTATTTTTCCATCCCTTCACTTTCAATCTGTGTGAGTCTCTTGTTCTGAGGTGGGTCTCTTGTAGACAGCAGATATATGGTTTGTGTTTTTTTATCCATTCAGCTACACGGTGTCTTTTGATTGGGGCATTTAGTCCATTTACATTTAAAGTTATTACTGAAAGGTATCTGCTTGTAGTCATATCTATTTTTGTGTCTGCCTTTCTTCTTACCTGTTTATTTCTTCTTTTTACAGTATTCCCTTTAGCATTTCTTTCATTGCTGGTTTGGTGGTGATAAACTCCCTTAGCCTCTTTTTGTCTGTGAAGCTCCTAATTTCCCCTTCAATTATTATTGATAGTCTTGCTGGATACAGTATTCTTGGATTCAGTCCTTTGCTTTGCAACACTTTATATACCTCCTTCTAATCCATTCTAGCCTGATGTGTTTCTGTTGAGAAATTATTTGATAATCATTTGGGGGTTCCTTTGTAGGTAACTCTCTGTCTCTCTCTTGCTGCCTTTAAGATTCTCTCTTTATCATTGATATTTGCCATTGAAACTATGACGTGTCTTGGTGTGGGTCTTTTGGGGTTGATCCTGCTTGGGACTCTCAGTACTTGTGTAACTTTTTTCTTCCGCATATCTGGGAAGTTTTCAGTCATTATTTCTTCAAATAGATTTTCTAATCCTTGGTGCTCTTCTTGTCCTTCTGTCAGCCCTATTATATGTATGTTACTTCATTTCACGTTGTCTGAAAGCTCCCTTAGGCTTTCCTACTGATTTTAATTTTTTTCTCCAATTGCTCTTCAGTTTGAGCTTGTTTCTGTACCTGATCCTCTAACTCACTAATTCAGCCCTCTGCTACTATTGAAACTTTCCATGGTGTTTTTGATTGTAGCTATATCATTTTTCATTTCTTCCTGATTCTTACATAGGTTGTTGATTTTCTTATCCATCAGATGTATAAATTCCACGACCATTACTCTGAATTCTTTTTTGGTCATGGTGCAAGCTTCAGTTTCACCAATTTCCTTTCTTTGCGACTCCTCATTTTCTTTCTTCTGGATATTGTGTCGTCTCCCCATTCTAACTGTCACCAGAAGGTTCAAACTTTGAGTTGCATGGACCTGGACTGAGAGCCGTGGGAACTTTGCACCTCCTGAGTGTCACTGAAATGCTCTGACACGAGGGCGTGTGGGTGCCGTGGGTTGGAGGGAACCAGGTTTTCCCAGGGTCAGTGTTCCAAGCATTCTGTGTGGTCTTGTGTGCACACCTAGAATCGGGGACCCTGCCTGCACCATGCTCTTGGCGTGTGTTGAAAATTATACCAGGAGTCCGAGTTTCACTATGTCTGCACCAGGAATCAAGTATCAGAGTCTGTTGCCTCGGGCGATTTCTCGTTGAGGGTCAGGGTCCCCGTGTGTGCATGCACCAAGATTTGGAGTCATTGGCTCTTAGTGTGGATGTGCTGTGAGCCAGGGATTCCAGGCGCATAAGGTAAGAAACAGAGTCAACTCAGTTGTGCTCGGTGCTGCCTCTTGCTGGGAGAAATTGGGTTTTGATCACCATGGGCAAATGGGTTGCACAATAGCTTTGTGGTGTGCCTGCACTGTGGAAGACTGACTTCCGTGAGTGTTTGCCCTGTAACCAGGTCAGGTGGCACTGCTGCCCTGTGGGTTTGATTACCTGGTTGCAATTGCATTGCAGGAGGCAACCTCCAATCTCTCAAATTCTCTTAGCAGTACTGAGGCCCCTGATTGAGCTCTCAGGCTCCACAGCCCTATTCCCTGTTTGGGAGTTTTGGCCACAGGCATGCACAGGAGCACAGAGCGTGTTCCCAAGCCCAAGACCCCCTGGGATAGCTGGGAAAACGACATTTTAAGCTCCAAGCTCCAATTCCTGTCTGGGAGCTTCAGCCACAGGTGTGCGTGCACACTGGCACACACGGAGTGCTCTCCCAAGCCCAAGTTCCCTGGGATGGTTGGAAGAACAAGTTTTAAAGTTCCAAGCTCCAATTACTGTCTGAGCAAGTCAGCCACAGGTGTGCACACAGGCGCAGAGTGTTCTCCCAAGTCCAAGTTCCCCTGGGGTACCTGAGAGAGCAAATTTTTAAACTCCAGGCCTGTGGTTCCCCGCAGGGGTTAGGGGAATTGTGACTAAAGTGGGGTGCAGGTCTATTGGTTACTATGGAGCTATCCGAGATCCTGCAGGGAGGGCGATAGGCTCCTTGACTCACAGAAATCTGCTGCCGGGCAGTCTGGACTCCAGTTGTCTGCTGGTCTGAAGCTGTGGCTGTAATTCTCTGTCCCTAGTGTCTGCAGGCCCCTGGCTTTCGTCTGAGATGTGATTGAGGGCAAGGTTCCAGGCAGTTCTGCTTCTCAAAATGGCCTGGTCTCCGCAGCGCCAGCTAGCCTCCCAGGAGTGTCTGCCTTGTTCACGGGGCTCCGCTGTCCAGGAAGGCCCGGTTTGGCACCCCTTGGAGGACCTGCAGAGTCTATCTGTCCCTAGTTCATACTCACACACACACCACACATGCTACACTCTCCTCTATGGGTTCCTCACTCTCTCACACTTTCTCTCTCCCTACCTTCCTGCCCGTCGCCATCTTTCCTAAATTTTCTATTCTTCCTTTTTTTTTTTTTAATGCCGTACATTAGATTCCCAGAAGGACACAAACTACTGAAGGTGACACAGACCAAAATAAAATCTAAAAGAGGTTGAATTAGAAAACAAACAAACAAAACAAAGAAACACCTACAACCAAAGAAAAGCCCAGTACCAGGTGGCTTCGCTAGTGAATTCACTAAGCATTTAAAGAATTGACACCAGTACATTGCAGACACTTTCAAAAGCCAGGAGAGGAGGAAGTACTTCATCGTTCATTCCATGAGGCCAGTATCCTTCAAAGATACTACAAAAACAAAAACAAAAACAAACAAACAGATAAGTACGCTTTATGAATATAAACATAAAAATCCTTACCAAAATAGTAACAAACTGAATGAGGCAACTTACAAATACAAGTACATATGTGGGAAGTATGCACCATATATAAGTATAGATATCTAGGATTTATAATAGTTTGCTTATTGAATTACACCCCAATATCCAAAATGTACAAGGCCCTCAATAATTTGTCAGTCGTATGTCCACACATTGATGACTTGGTGAAATTGCTCCCAACTATCATTACACAGCATGAAAGACTTCAAGGCCCTCCCCTTTATTTCTAAGATTTCCCTTCTTTTTCCTCAGCCTTTCCTGCTTCCTAATTCCTGTGACATTGTGCTCTGTTTCTACTTCTGCCTGTGACTCCGAAAGCCCCAAAGGCACCATTTTTACTGCATCTTAAAAAACACAGGTGTTTATGCAGAACTATTCATATTCTATTTTCTGTCTCAGCTAAAGCAGGGAGTGTTTTAATCCACATGGGTATTCAGTTGCCAAGAGTAAAAGTACACTGCACCTTCCCATGAGAAGGTTGGATCTGGGATGTGAGTCCTTCAAGGATTGTCATGTGAGGAAGTACTTTTTCCAGAAAGTTGGCCTACTATGAATCCAAAGAGCAGTTTCTCTTTCAGTTTTAGAAACTTTTCTGCAAATGCTGCAAAGTACAAGATTCAGCACACAACCGTTCTCATTTTGATGACTCTCTTCTCTTTGCTCTTCCCTCTTTTATCCCCTCTAAATTTTAATGCTTTTATTTGTGTATATGAGATTCTGTCTCTTAGTGGATCAAAACCACGTCTCTTTTAGAGACTCCAGCTTTGGTTTAGAAAGCAACAAACCAAAACACCTTATTTTCCCTGCTCCCCACTTTATATGGGAAGGTAGGAAAAGTCAATTTAAGAAACGTAAAATTTTTCACATATTGAAAATATTGGATAAGTTGTAGACAAAACTAGTGGACCAAAACACATTCAGGTTACTCCCATCCCATTTAAAAGAAGACAAATGTGTGGTTATTTCTGCTTTCTATTTGTTTTCTTCGACTTTTAAAAGACGCCATTGAAATCTTCCAGCTGCAAGGAAAGGGCTGTCACCTTTTGAATTTTCTCCAATTGGTTTTCTACCTGTTCACTGGCTGCTGCTAGTTATTTCAGTTGTTTGATTGCTTTTCCTTTTCACTCTTGATTTTCTTTCTCTGTCCTACAGTCTCATGCTGTTGGCTGAGATAAGCGCTTTTGTGGTGTGCTTCCTGTTCTGCAGCTTTTGGCCTCATTTCCCTTTGTTTTCTAGGTGACTGTGTTTTGCCTTATACTTTACCCTTGTGGTTTCACACCCTGGTGGCTTCTGATGCAGCTTGAGACCAGGCATTTGTTTGTTGCTCAGAGCTGGAGTTCTAAAGGTCATTCCAATATGGGTTCCTCACTGGCACTTCACTAACAACTGCTGGTTAAGTGACCAAGTCCATTGGAAATACTTTATCTGAAAATTTCTGCAGGGAAATCCACCGTAATGCAGAACCTTGTACCTGTTATTCACACATGTTCTGGCACCACCTGCAACAGTTACATTGAGCCCCTCCCATCTGGGCACCAAGAAAAGTATGTGAAACTAGGGGCCATAGTTTTGGAAATAAGTTGGTGTTTCTTAACCCTTCACACCCATCTTTGTCTTAAATTTAGGATCACATAGCAAAGAGCCAAAGAAAAATGTTACTTTGAGAAGAGTTTGGCTACAAGGCCAAATTTCATTAAAAAATGGGATCATTTTAGTCATTTCACTATAGCATTTTCTTCATTTGTTGCAAGTAGAAGAATATTTGTTATCCAAAGCAGGAAACAATTGTTTTATTCACATCTGCACTAGCTATTGTTAATTCACCAGCAACTCTTAGATCCTATGTCTCCGAATCTGTCTTGGCCTTAGATACTTTGTGACTACTGTTTCATGATGTTACTCAAAGCTTTCATGCTTTGGTGCTCTAATTAAGCACAAGATCTGGTTGTTGCAAGGTACTTTTATTTTCTGCAGCAAGTAAAGGAGATGGAGGATTCACAGACAATGCTCTGTCTCCCCAAAGGGAGTGCTTTTATACACTATCTGGTTAATGAAACATTTCTTTCTTTCTTTTGTTTTGTTTTGTTTTTCATTATTGATTAAAATATTACATGTGTGTCCTTATCACCCCTCCACCCCCCACTCATGCCCTTACCTCCCTGGTTTCTGTGTCCATTGGATAGGCTTACATGCAAGCATACAAGTCCTTTGGTTGATCTCTCACCTTACCCCCACTCCCCCTACTTTCCCTCTGAGGTTTGACAGTCTAATCAAAGCTTCTCTGTCTCTGGGTCTGTTTTTGCTCATCAGTTTATGTTGTTCATTATATTTCATAAGTGAGTGAGATCATGTGATATTTATCTTTCTCTGACTGGTTTATTTCACTTAGCATGATGCTCTCCAACTCCATACATGTTGTTGCAAATGATAAGCATTTCTTCTTTTGTATAGCGATACAGTATTCCACTGTGTAGATGTACCACAGTTTTTTAATCCACTCACCTGCTGATGGGCACTTAGGCTATTTCCAAATCTTAGCTATGTCAAATTGTGCTGCTAAGAACATAGGGATGCTATATCCTTTCTGATTGGTGTTTCTAGTTTCTTTGGATATATTCTTAGAAGTGGAATCACTAGGTTAAATGCAAGTTCCATTTTTTTTGTCTTTTTGAGGAAACTCCATACTATTCTTACCTCCATACCAACTTAGACCTTAAACAAAAATAAACTAAAAATGGATAAAGGACTTAAATATAAGATGGAAAACCATAAAAATAGAGGGACCTACAGGCAGCAAAATCTCAGACATATGCCAAAGCATTTTCTTCACTGATACAACTCCTAGGGCAGTGGAAACTAAAGAGAAAATAATCAAATGGGACTACATCAAAATACAAAGCTTTTGCACAGCAAAAGAAAGCATCAACAAAACAATAAGAAAGCCCACTGCACGGGAGAACATATTTGCCAATGTTATCATTGATAAGGGTTTAATCCCCAACATGTACAGGGAACTCATACAACTTAACAAAAGGATGATAAACAATCCAATCAAAAATTGGGCAACAGACCTAAATAGATACATATGAAAACATGCTCAAAGTCACTAATCATCTGAGAGATGCAAGTCTAAACATTGATTTCTTCTTTGTAGTTGGCTACTCTTGTGGGGTTGAGTTGGGCTCTGGCAAGCTCATTTTGCTTCTTGCAATGCCCACAAAATACTATGCTACATTTAAACACTTAGCAAGATGCATTTACTAAGAGCTGCCCATACCTTAAGATTCTTGTCCTAACAATGATAGCCACCATAGTATGGTACAGATTTACGCTAATAACAGGAAGTTCACCCTTATTGAAATCCCACTTGATGGTAGCCTATGATCCTTTTAATGTGCCATTGAGTTCAGTTTGCTAATCTTTTGTGGAGGGTTTTTGCATTTATATTTAACAGGGAAATTGGCCTGTATTTTTTTGTTTGTTTTGTTTTTTCTCTTGCAGTGTCCTTGTCTGATTTTGATATCAGAGTTATTCAGTCCTCATAAAATGAATTTGGAAGTTTTCCTTCCTTTGCCTTTTTTGGGAGAGTTTGCAAAGGATGGGTAATAATTGTCCTTCAAATGTTTGCTACAATTCAGTTGTGAAACTATTTGGTGAGGGCTTTTCTTTGTTGGGAGATTTTTTTATTTATTACTGCTTCCATCTCCTTACTCATTACTTGCCTGTTCATATTTTTTGTTTCTTTATGACTTGGTCTCGGTAGGTTTTAAGCTTTTAATAATTTTATCCATTTCCTCTAGTTTATACATTTCTTGTCACATGGCTGTTCACAGTAGTCTATTATGATCCTTGTATTTTTGTTACATCAGTTATAATGTCTCCTTTTTCTTTTAGATTTTATTTATTTGAGTCTTCTTTATTTGGAAATTTTAGTCTAGTTGAATGCTTGTACATTTTGGTTATCTTCTCAAAATATAGCCCCTAGGTTGGTTTGTTTGTTTGTCTGCTTTGATTTTTTAAAAAATCTTTTCTATTGTTTCTCTGGCCTCTGTTTCCTTCCTCTGTGGACTTTGAGTTGGTTTGTTCTTTTTTTTCCGAGTTCTCGGTGTAAAGTTAAGTTGTTTATTTGAAATATTTTTTCTTTCTTAATGTTGCATCTATCATTGCACCCTTCCTCTTAAAATTGCTTCTGTTGAATTTCATGTTTTTGAATGTGTGTTTCCACTTTTTTTTTTAATATATTTTATTGATTTTTCACAGAGAGGAAGAGAGAGGGATAGAAAGTCAGAAACATCGATGAGAGAGAAACATCGATCAGCTGCCTCTTGCACATCCCCTGCTGGGGATGTGCCCGCAGCCACGGTACATGCCCTTGACCGGAATCGAACCTGGGACCTTTCAGTCCGCAGGCCGACGCTCTATCCATTGAGCCAAACCGGCTTTGGCACTTTTGTTTATTTCAAAATATTTTTATTTCCTTTATGACTTCTTTCTTGTATTCATTGGTTTATAAAGAGTATATTGTTTAATTTCCATTTTTTTGTGTAAGTTTTTCCATTTTTCTCCTGTTAGTGACTTCTCTAGTTGAATAATATTGTAATCAGAAAAGATATTTAGTTTTTTTTTCAATATTTTTAAATTTGCTAAGATATATATATTTCCACTGAGTGGCAACTCAGATATTCTCTTAATAATTGCATCTTTATTCTGCATATCATGAAATAGAACTAGTGCATGTATTAGGAGAGTTTTTTTAATAAATTCCCCCGCACTGAGTGCTTTTCCATGCTGAGCTATGGAGTGAGCAATGCTCAAACTTGCAGATGTTAAATCTGTAGAGACTTTTATGAGTTTAAGGATGGAATTAGATTGGCTCTTATAAAGGTGTAACTGCCTGGAAATGTATTTCTTTCTTTCATCCTCACTTTTTTTCAAGAACTGGGAATGATTAGTTTCAAAATGTCTATTTATATTCCACGTTCTGCTTACTAACGTTTCAGAACATAGAATGCAAAATGACCTGCCTTTTTTTTTTCTATAATGCCATACATCTTGGTCCATGTCTGCTACTACCACTTCCTTTACTGAAACCTTAGTTTTTTATTTTTTGGGTTCTCCAACGGGGGGTTGGGGGGGAGTGATAGAAGATAGAATTATAGATAGCCTGTTAGCCCTGCAGGCAATTAGGGGTTAACTAGTCTAACTGACCACAAGATGGCACATGTAACTGTCTTTTAGGAAAGGGCAGAGTTAATAAGCAGAAACAGGGGTTAATAAAGAATCACAACAGTAATTGTGGTAAAATGGAGTCTGCACTGTGCTGCAAAATGACGTTCCTTATATAAATTAAGATGGCTGCCACTATTTCTAATGGCGGGAAACGGCACTCATAGCACAGGCATCTCCCAGCCTCCCCCTCACTTATCTCAGTAATGATGGTCAATTAGAAATCCACGACACCCCAGAACAGTACATCGGGTGATGGTTGCTGTGGTTATGTGGTTGCTGGTAATGGTGATCACAGGCCCCCAGAGATGCGACCCCTGCGGCATTCAGCTGCTCTCTGCTCCACCAGCCAGAGGTGAGGTCAAAGATCCCCTAACGGCCTAACCAGGAGTTCCGGAACTAGACACTCTGTGCTGCAGTTCTGTTGTTTCGGCCTACAGACCTCCCACACAGAGTGTCTACACTACACTAGAGCAAATGTTTCATCCTCATCTACTTTGTCCTTCTTAGCATGTGGCCCCATATTTCTCTGTATGCGACCGCAAGCGGCCACATGTCATTGAAAATGGCTACGCGTGTCAGTGCTGACACACGTGTCATAGATTTGCTATCAGTCCTGCTCTGTTCATACCTGTCCAACTGCCTACTATATTCATCCCTCCCCGCCAAGGAAGGCTCTAAATTCTTTAAGAGAATAGGGGCACAGGGTGCCTCCTTAGCTGCTTCTTGCTGAAGAGGAATGACAATTTCCTTCAGAGCCAAGAGATCCTTGCTCTCTGTCAGGGGGAGATTGGGCCTGGGCATAAAAAGAAGATTGCAATGGTGCTGATCAGCAAGGGGTGGTATGCCTGAAGTACAAGTAGGGCTCATAACGTGGTGGAGACAAATTATGTTATAAATATTAATATGATTGGGCAAAAGCAAAAAAGGCAAGAATTGTGACAAAGGTCCAATGAAAGAGAATACCCAAGCAAGCTTCAGTTATTAAGATTGTTTAAGTATGTCTTTGGTTTTACTTTGTAATTGTATAGCTCAGGAAAAGGTTTAGTAAGACAACCAACTGAATTAGAGTCTAATGTATGCCGTGAAAATGCAGTTTCTTTCCCTAAAATCACCCTCATTTTCATTAAAAGAGCCAAATTAAAACAACCTGTTTATAGCATTAGGTCTAGTTTAAATGGGAATGATTATTTGCATAAACACAACAAGAATAGCAATTTATCATATAGGATCTTTTAAATCTGCTTTGCTGGAAACTCATAAGAATTTTCCAAATTGAGCATTAATTAGCCACTCAGGGCAAAGCAGTCAAACCACAGTTGCCATCAGGCTTTTCCTGCAATACCTATAGATTTGGGTGAAGTGCTCAAGTTCTCAAGGTTCCCAAAATGTCTTGAGGTCCTTTCTTTGTCATGTCCCAGGAAAGCAACCTTCAGTCCTTAGCTGAAAGTACTGCCATGAACCACATAAATAAGCAAGGCTCCAGGCTGTTTATAAAAGGGGCTTTTATCAACTGCCAAAATCAACCTTAATTCTTAAAGCTTTCTGGTGACATCCAGAGTCTAGGTATGCTTCTCTGAACCAATGCAGTCCGGTGTTTATATATATATTTACACAATATTAGGTTTATTCTTAGGAATTCTTTGGTTATTATTTTTTAAAATCGCAAGTTATAGTGATTGGCTATTGTTTGTATGTTAGTTAATTTTTATGGTTTTAATTTAATGTTGTGCTCATCAGATTTCTACATAAATCTTATTAGTTTATTCTCTTGATTTCCCATACAATGATGAAATTGTGATTTCATGACATACATTAGACTCTAATTCAGTTGGTTGTCTTACTAAACCTTTTCCTGAGCTATACAATTACAAAGTAAAACCAAAGACATACTTAAACAATCCGTCTTCATGTTTTATATACATGCAATTTATTTGTCTTGAATGGTTTTAGTGTATACAGTCATGCATCATTTAAGGACAAGGGTACATTTTGAGAAATGCATCCTTCTTGTGCAAACATCATAGCATGCACTTATGCAAACATAGATGGAATAATCTGCTACACACCTAGATTGTATGGCATAACCTATTGCTCCTGGGTTACAAGCCTGTACAGCATGTTACTGAACTGAGTACTGCAGGTGATTGCAATACAATGTATATCTAAACACAGAAATGATAGAGTAAAATATGGTATACAGTAATTTTATATACAGCACAATGTGTTTCTTTACACAGTCTTTACCAGAAACAGGTGAGTAATGCATGTTTAGACAATATAATGACTACGCTATCACTATGTGATAAGACTTTGTCACCTCCAGTATAATCTTGTGGGACCACCATTGTATAAGCTGGCTCATTGACTGGAACATCATTATGCAACACATGACTGTATTTCTGTTAGAGTAGGCAACTACTTAGACTTGAGTTGGGAGAAGTAGTTGTGGCCTAGAAGGGAGACCTGAAAGATGTGACATACCAAAACTATCAAAAATACCAGGCTCTAATGTGAGAATGGGGAAGACTTAAAATGTCTCCTAAATGTAGTTTAACTGATATCACAGCATCTGGTTAGGGCAGCCTTGGAGCTTGAGGAGGGTAAAAAATATATATATATATATATATATATATATATATATATATATATATATATATATAAAATTGCTCCTTGTCTATGAGAATTTAGGGAACTTCCACCTCAGGGATATAAATCTGCTGAACTCCCAATAAATAAGGCACTTGGTTTGGCTTCTGTCATCTAAGCTGCCAGCTCAGACTGTATATTAATCCACTTCTTTTTTTGAAAATATACTCTTGAATGCTCTGCTGCTATTTGTTATTGTCACTTATTTGAATTGATTCTTAGAAGCAAGACAAGAACTGGGAGTGCACAAATCACCTCTAACATTTCCTTCAGAAAAACACTTTTAAAATACTGCTAATAGTGAATATTTTAAACATCCTAACCTCCAATAAACCTCCAAACTGTTTATAAAAATATCTATAATAGAATATAGTCCCTGAAGAACATTTTGGTTCCATCTTTTCATAGCAGTTCCAGAGAAAAAAGGGAAACAAAACAAGGAAAAAATGGGATGAAGCATTCAATAACAAAGGGGGACCCTCAAGGCCAGAACATAGAGGAGAAAAATGAAGCTATAATAAAAAGAGGAGGAAAAGCCAGAAGTTACCTTATTTGCCCTGTGTCATGGAAAAGGCACAAGGGAAAGGGAAAGCTACAAAAAAAAAAAAAGCAAAAAAACCTGTTATGATCACAGCCCAGGGACACAGGCTCATTGAGAGTGAGATTTAACTCTGAGACCTCATGGCCCATCCTTCATGCCTGACCACCACATAGACAGAATTCTGGGATGGCGACAGTAATTGAAGCTGCAGGAACTATGAGGAACAGACTCTATTTAAGAAGGAGTCCTTTAAGAAGTACAAATTGGCAATCACAAAGTAGTCACAGAGATGAAAAGTACAGCATATGGAATATAGTCAATAATATCCTATCTAATAAAAGAGTAATATGCAAATTGACCATAACTCCAATCAAGTCACACCACAAGTCATGCCCACCAGCAAATCAAGAGCAAATAAATCCCAACCAAGACTGCTGTGGCCACTGAGAGCAGGAGGTAGGCTTGTGTTTCCCCAGCAATGGATGAAGCCAAGCTTTCTGCCTGCTCCTGCTGGCCTAGGCCTCCACTCAATGCTACAAAGTTTGAATTATAGAAGATATATCCCAACAGAAATGGCGGCAGCCATGGAGCTGGAGAGAGCAGAGGCTAGGGTTGCCTGGGCAATGGAAGAAGCCAAGCTTCTGCAGCCCTAGTGCCTAGGCCTCCACTCTAGGCTACAAAGTTTCAATTAAAAAATTTAAATAAACCCAAATAGAAATGGCTGTCACCACGGAGTGATCAGAAGGCTTGGCTCCTCTCCAGGCTACAAAGTTTCAAATGTAGAACATAAATTAATCTCAGATCCTAGGGTCTCCACTTGGGTTGCTGGGGGACGTGGCCATCTTGCAAACAACTACAGGGCCCTCGCCCAGGCAACCCTATGCCCCAAGGGAACCCCCACCCAGAACACTCTTCAGGGCAAACCAGCTGGCCCCCGCCCATGCACCAGGCCACTATCTAATAAAAGAGTAATTTGCAAATTGACCATCACTCCAACACATAAGAGGGCTTCCCCATGTGGACACAAGATGGCCACCACAAGATGGCCAGCAAGGGAGGACAGTTGGGAGGGAGCAGACCTGCAAGGGAAGGCAGTTGGGGGTGATCAAGCCTGCAGGGGAGGGCAGTTATGGGTAACCAAGCAAGCAGAGGAGGGAAGTTGGGGGCAAACAGGCTGGCAGGGGAGCAGTTAGACATCAATTAGGCTGGCAGGGTTAGGTGGCAATCAAGCTGACAGGCAGAAGTGGTTAGGGGCAATCAGGGAGGCAGGCAGGTGAGCAGATTGGAGCCAGCAGTGCTGTATTGTGAGAAGGATGTCTGACTGCCCGTTCAGGCCCAGTCCCAATGGGATCCCAGATTGGAGAGGGTGCCGGCTGGATGGAGGGACATTCCCCGCCTTCCCTGCAATAATTTCTTTCACTGGGCCTCTAGTCCTATCTAATAAAAGAGTAATATGCAAATTGACCATCCCTCCAACACACAAGATGGCTGCCCCCATGTGGACACAATATGGCCACCACAAGATGGCCAGCAGGAAAGGGGAAGTGGGAGGTTCCCTGCCTGAAAGGGAGGGCAGTTGGGGGTGATCAAGCCTGCAGGGGAGGGCAGTTGGGGAGGACCAGTCTGGCAGATGATGAAAGTTGAGGTCAACTGGGCCTGTAGGGAAGGGCATTTGGGGGAGAACCAGGCCTGCAAGGGTGAGTAGTTGTGGGGGTTCAGGCTGGCAGTAGAGGGCACTTAAAGGTGAGCATTCCTGTAAGGGAGGGCAATTAGGGGCAAACAGGCTGGTAGGGGAGCAGTTAGGCATCAATCATGCTGGCAGGGGAGTGGTTAGGGGGTGATCAGGCTGGCCAGCCAAAGTGGTTAGGGGCAATAAGGCAGGCAGGCAGGTGAGCAGTTTGGAGCCAGCAGTCCTGGATTGTGAGAAGGATCCTGGTAGGATTGGGCCTAAATGGGCAGTCGGACATCCCTCGAGGGGTCCCAGATTGGAGAGGGTGCAGATTGGACTGAGGGACATGCCTTTGCTCCCTGTGCATTAATTTTGTGCACAGGGCCTCTGGTATACTAATAAAAGAGTAATATGCTAATTGGACCAGGAGATCTTCCAGAGACCTTCTGGACAAAGCCTGGGGCTTGGCTGGCCTGCAAACTGTACCCAGGCTTTCACCCAGACTGCCACGCCCCCTGTTCCAGATCACTCTGCCCCCAGCAGGGACTCCCATCCCATCAGGGAATGGCTGGCCTGCAAACCTCTCCAGTCTTCTTGTCCAGGCTGCCTTCTCTCCAGTGAAGACCCCCACCCAGATGGGGGTTTGGCCAGCCTGCCAATGGCTCTCAGCCCTTCGCCCAGGCTGGCCACACCGCTCAGTAAGGACCCCCATGCCGATGGGGGCATGGCCAGCTTGAAAACCCCCTCAGTACCTTGCTCAGGCTGCTCCCTCCAAAGGGACCTCTAACCTGATTTGGGACCCCCTTCAGGGCAGACCAGCTGGCCCCCACCCTTGCACCAGGCCTCTATCCTATCTTGTAATCTAATAAAAGAGTAACAAGTAAATTAACCGTCACTCCACAACAAGGAAGGCAAGCAGGTGAGCAGTTGGGAGCCAGCAGTCCTGGATTGTGAAAGGGATGTCCTGTTCAGGCCCAGCAGTCAGACATCCCCCAAGAGGTCCCAGATTGGAGAGGGTGCAAGTTGGGCTGAGGGACACACATTCCCATGCATGAATTTCTTGCACCTGGCTTCTAGTCTATAATATAATGGTAATATGCTAATTAGATCAGGCATCCTGCAGGACAAAGCCACAGGGCCAAGGCAGAGACATTAGGGGTGATCAGGGTGAAGGGGAGAGCAAATAGGATGATCAGACCAGCAGAAGAGAGCCGTTAGGGAGCTCAGACAGGCAAGGGAGGGCAGTTAGGGGGATCAAGGTGAGTGGTTAGGAGCCAGTGGTCCTGGATTGTGAGAGGGATGTCTGACCTCCGGTTTAGGCCAGATCCCAGGATCAAGCTTAACCCAGCAGTCAGACATCCCCCAAGGGGTCCTGGGTTAGAGAGGGTGCAGGCCAGGCTGAGGGACAACCCTCTCCTGTGCACGAATTTTATGCACTGGGCCTCTAGTATTATAATAAGTATGTATGGTGCCAGGTAGGTACTGGACTTATTGGGAGATCACTTTGTAAGGCCTATAAATGTCTAACACTATGCTATACACCTGAAAATAAAATAATATTGAATGTCAATTGTAATTGAAAAAATGTAAACAAATAAAAATTTCAAAGTTGTAAAAGAGAGGATCCTTAGGGAGACTCACAGACAACAAGTGAGACAAAAAACTACAGACCAATCCACTTCAGTTCCTAACATGAAGTATCATGTCTGGATTTCAATATCAGGCATGTTAACAGGCAAGAAAAAAAAGATAAACTTTTCTGAAGGATCTAATACCTTTTCTTAAGCCTCTGAGTTCTAATTATGCTAGTTGAAGATAAAAATAATAACAGTCTTGTATTGTTGTTTGCCTGTTTATACTACTAAAGAAGAAAATAATTTTATCTCAATAATCAGAGTCTGAACGATAACAAATTGAAGGAAAACACAAATGGAAGACACCGAGGAAGTGGAATCAACAAAATATGGCCACTGATGGCAATACTGGGGGTTGGGGGAAACCAGGATTCTATCTTGAACCACCCTGTTACATGTGGCTCCTTCACTGCCCTGCATCCTCAGAGCAGAGGAGAGTGAGGACTATTGAACAGGATGTGCCAGCTGTGATGCCCATTGGGGCACATCATGTCTTCCAATGGAAAAGGGAGAGCTCATACTACTTCCAGAGAAGGCATCATACCGGGCAAAAACTTTGCCCAAGAAAATCCTAAGGCAGTGACTTTCAACTATCCTGTTTCCCCGAAAATATGATAGTGTCTTATATTAATTTTTGATCCCAAAGATGCGCTAGGTCTTATTTTCAGGGGATGTCTTATTTTTCCTTGAAGAAGAATACGGTACACATTTATTGTTGAACAAAAAAAGGAAATTTATTATCTGTATATGGTACAGTAGTAGTTGTCATCATTAACCAGCATAACCAGATAAACTGTGAATCCTATGGTATCAAGAATTTCTTGTTACTACCATTATTTCCTTGCACAACAATCTACGGTACATTTACTGATACTGATATTTACCAGTATGAACACAAAGTAAGATTTATTTTTTTTAAATAGCTTTATTGTTCAGTTTATTACTTACATTTTTCCCCAATAGCTCCCCTCCGCCCAGTACCCATCCCACTCTACGCCCTCACCTCCCCCCACCGTCTGTCCTCTCCCATAGTTGCATGGCCCCTGTCCAGTCTCTTGCTGTACTTCCCGCACCCTTCCCCTCACCAAGCATTATCAGTCCATTCCCTCTCCATGTCCATGATTCAGTTCTATTCCTCATTTTATCCTGATCCTCTGGTTGCCAATTCACTTGATTTTTAGATTCATTTGATAGATGTGTACCTGTTGTTCGAAATGTACATTTTTACCTGTTTCTTCTTCTTCTTCTCAAATAATACCTTTCAGCATTTCATATAGTGTTGGTTTGGCGGTGATGAACTCCTTCAGCTTTTTCTTATCTGTGAAGCACTTTATCTGACCTTCAATTCTGAATGACAGCTTTGCTGGATAGAGCAATCTTGGTTGTAGATTGTTGCTGTTCATCACTTTGAATATTTCTTGCCACTCCCGTCTGGCCTGCATCGTTTCTGTTGAGAAATCCGCTGACAGTCGTATGGGTGCTCCTTCATAGGTAACCAACTGTTTCTCTCTTGCTGCTTTTAATATTCTCTCTTTGTCTTTTGCTCTTGGCATCCTAATTATGATGTGTCTTGGTGTGGTCCTCTTTAGCTTCCTATATTTTGGGGTTCTGTGCACTTCTTGGGTTTTCAAGTCAATTTCTTTCACCAGGTGGGGGAAGTTTTCAGTCACTATTTCTTCTAGTAGGTTTTCATTATCTTGCTCTCTCTCTTTTTCTGGCACCCCAATAATTCTGATGTTGGTATGCTTGAGGTTGTCCCAGAGGCCCCTTATACTATCTTCAATTTTTTGGACTCTTTTGGCTTTCTGCTTTTCCAGCTGAGTGGATTTTGCCTTTTTGTATTTCAAATCTTTGACTTGGTTTTTGCGGTCGTCTGGACTGCTTTTAGGTCTTTGTATAATATTTTTTGTTTCAGTCAGTATATGCTTAATTTCTAGTTGGTCTTTTATCATATCCTTGTAAGCGTTGTTCATTTCTTTGTAAGTGTTATTTATTTTGGCATAGTTCTCATTAATTTTATCCGCCTTATCTAGTAGTCTCTTCATAAACCTAATTACTGTGGTTTTAAACTCTATGTCTAATCGTCTTTTTTCCTCCATTTCTTTCACAGCTGAGTTCTTTCCTTTTCTCTGCATTGTTGTTGCTTTCCTGAGTCGGTTCCTTAGCGGTGTGTGATAGGTATCCTGTATCCTCTAAGGAACCAGTGGCTCAGCTTCCTTTGCAGCGCGCAGCGTCAGCCCTAGGTCCGCCCTGTTTGGCGAGCAGTTTGCGTCTAATGGGGGCGCAGCGTCGGGCTTGGGCCCGCCCTGCTTGGCGAGCAGTTTGCGTCTAAAGGGCGCGTTCCGTCGGGCTTAGGTCCGCCCCTCCTGGCTCCCTCCCCGTTTCAGGTCTATGGGGCTCGCGGCGTCAGCTTATCTGTGCTTATCTGTGCGGCTCACGGGTCTCGGTGTTGGGTGGCTATGTAAATCCACCGCTAGTCTCCCCGTTGCCAGACAACTCTGCCTCTCCCTAACTGAGTCTGCACAGTCAAAGACTCACTCAGGGGTGTAAAACAAAGCAGTATGGTGGTCTCCAAGCAAGTAGTTGCGCGTTCTCTGCCCGCGTTCTCTGCCTGGTTGCGCACTCCAATTTACTCGTGCACTCTCCCCAAACACACAGACCTCAGCCGCGCCGGGGATCCTCCTTTCCCCGACCTGGGAGCGCACCTGGAACTGGGGGGTCGGTGCTGTGGGAGACCTCCGCCCTCCTCGCAGGAGAAAACCAGCCGGGCCTGCTGTCTGCCGCCCGTCCCTCACCGCTCTCTCGCGCTCCGAACCTCAAAGATGCACACCGCTGCTCCCGATTCACCGCCTTTACTCTCATGCGCGGAATTTCCCCACAGCCAGCTCTCTGGTGATTTCTGGGTGTTGTCTGTTTCGTTGCTAAGTTGTAGTTTCAGAATTGTTGCGTGGACAGCTAGATAGGTGCTCACCTATGCCGCCATCTTCCTGGAAGTTCACAAAGTAAGATTTATTCAGTGACAGTCATGTCATCATCTTCTGAAGCATCATCATAACAATCCAAACCCTGAATTTCCGAGTGAATTTCTTTTGACTCCATTTCTTTCAGAATCGGTGGACCAAATCTCTCATGTTAAGTAATAGCACTGTCCTTAAATAAGTACTTCTTCTCAAAGTAGCCTGCTCATAGTGCATTTGCAATGCAACTGTCAGTGATTTTCTCCCATGAATTCTTCACCCAAGACACAACCTCTTGCAGTTTAGGTTTCACAAAACTTCCACGCTGATTTCTCTCCATTCTATTTTCAATATAGTCATTAATTTCCATGTGTAAATTGTCCTTGAATGGCTTGTTTATTGCAATATCAAGAATCTGGAGATAGGTCATCATTCCTGCGGGAATCATTATTTGATCTATTTTTCTTTTATGAAGAAATTTCTTCATGTCTTTAGCGCGGTGAGTGCTGGCTGCATCCCAGACTAGCAGACCTCTTTGGCTCCCTTGCATAACAAGCGGCAGCATTAAATTGACCCATTTCCTTATAACTGCTTGTGTGGCCCAGGCCTTTTCAGTTTCAAGAATAAAAATATTATCAGGGAGGTCTTATTTTTGGGGGGATGCCTTATATTACAGCGAGAGGCAAAACTGGAAGTAGGTCTTATTTGGGGGGGGGGGATGTCTTACTTTCAGGGAAACAGGGTAGTGTGCTGCAAGAATTTTTAAAACATGCAGAGGAGGAAACAAGATGGAGGCATAGGTAAATGCCTGTTCTGCTGCCT
The DNA here is from genome assembly GCA_027563665.1 of Antrozous pallidus. Taxonomy (NCBI): domain Eukaryota; kingdom Metazoa; phylum Chordata; class Mammalia; order Chiroptera; family Vespertilionidae; genus Antrozous; species Antrozous pallidus. The sequence continues at coordinate 6,316,040 of CM050521.1, forward strand.
TGCACAACAATTTCAAAACTACAACTAAAAGACAAAACAAACATCATCCAGAACTACCGGAAGCTGGCTGAGTGCAAATTCTAAAACTAGAAGGAAAGAGAAAAGGACACTGAGACTCAGAGGAAGTGTGGAGGGCAGAGTTGTGAAGACACAGAGACAGAGGTGCAGAGATGCAGAGACAAAGGTACAGAGATGCAGAGGCTTGTGCCCCTGGAAAGGGCAGGCGGCTGAATATATGAATGATTTTCTCAAACAAGGAGGGAGACAAAGGCTCCCTACCATGCTGAACTCCAGTTCCAGGAACCCAGGCTCATGTGGGATGAAACTGGACTGCCAGGAGGATGCACACTGAGACTCAGGGGAGCTCCAGAGGTGGGCAAGCTTGCAGAGAGAGCACACACCTGACGCATGGCTGGCTCTTGTTTGGGAGAGAAACAAAACCTCCCGACTGCACCATACTCCAGTTCTAGGTGAGACTTTGGGTATCCAGACTCATTTCAGGAGAAACTATTCTGTGATAGTGGACAAAATTGGAGGTCACCTTTCTATAAGAGGTGTGTGCAGCTATTGCCATAGGACACTGAGACCCAGGAGTCACTTAGGACAGGGCTTATGGAAAAACCAAAGCTTTCTCCTCAACCCTGAAACTCTACCCTATCCCAGCCAAACACAGAAGCTCTCCCAACATAGACACAGCTGATCCTCACAGCCAATTGTCCTGGAGGTCAACTCCTCCAAGTGATATCAACAACAATATAGGCTTAACTGCAAGGCAGAGAACACAGCCCATAAAGGGATGTACCAAGAGAATCCTCCTCAGGTAACTGGGGAGGCTGAGCCACTGTGCCCTAGAGGACACCTGGCACACAAAGCTACTCAACCAAAACTGGGAAGCAGCGAAAATGTGAAGACAAGGAAACAGATTGCAAATGAAAGACATGGAGGAAAACAAACAACTGGATATAGAGTTCAAGGGTTTTCAGGAATTTCCTAGAAAATATTGATAAATTTAACAAGACCCTTGAGGATATGAAAAAGGACCAAATAGAAATTAAGCATACACTGACTGAAATAAAAAAATATTATACAGAGACCTAAAAGCAGACTAGAGGACCACAAGAATCAAGTCAAAGATCTGAATTACAAAGAAGGAAAAAACACTTAGCTGGAAAAGCAAAAAGAATCCCAAAAATTGAAGATAGCATAAGGAGCTTCTGGGACAACCTCAAGCATACCAACATCTGAATTAGGGGGTGCCAGAAAAAGAGAGAGAGCAAGATACTAAAAACCTATTTAAAGAAATAGTGACCAAAAACTTCCACCATCTGGTGAAAAAATAGACTTAAAAGCCCAGGAAGTCCACAGAACCCCAAACAGAAGGAATCCAAAGAGGACCACACCAAGACACATCATAATTAAAATGCCAAGAGCAAAAGACAAATAGAGAATATTAAAAGCAGCAAGAGAAAAACAGTTATTTACCTACAAGGGAGCACCCATACAATTGTCAGATGATTTCTCAACAGAAACTATGCAGGCCATACGGGAATGGCAAGAAATATTCAAAGTGATGAACAGCTAGAACCTACCTCCAAGATTACTCTACCCAAGCAAAACTATCATTCAGAATTGAAGGTCAGATAAAGAGGTTCACAGATAAGAAAAAGCTAAAGGAGTTCATCATCACCAAACCTGTATTATATAAAATGCTGAAAGGTATTCTTTAAGAAGAGAAGGAAGAAGAAAAAGGTAAAAATAAAAATTATCAATAACGAATACATGTCTATCAACAAGTGAATCTAAAAATCAAGTGAATTAAAAATCTGATGAACAGACTAAACTGGTGAATATAATAGAATCATGGCCAAAGAAAGAGCATGGATGACAATACTCGGGGGTAAAGGTGTGTGGGAGGTGCTGGAAGAAACTGTACAAAAATGATACACCTATGGATTAAAACAGTGAGGGGGGAGATTATGGCAGAGGGTGGGGTGGGAACCAGGTGGAGGGTAGCTATGGGGGGGGGGAAAGAGGAACAATTATAATCTGAACAATAAAGATTTACTTTAAAAGTAATTTTTAAAACATGCAACGATCTCTTTTCCTTTTGGTTGTCAAATTAAATAATGACAACAGTCAACACAATAGTCATTTGGTATGAATAAACAAAAATTAAACCTGCTTTTGGCAGATTAGCAAATATATATATATATATATATATATATATATATATATATATATTTTTTTTTTTTTTTTGGTGTGAAGCAGAATTTTACCAGTTAGTTTATGTGTACCATTAAGGGAAAAGGTTGAAAATCTCTGTTCTAGGGTAATCCAGATGTTGTCCCCCATTTGACAATTTCAGGTGGAGTCAAGCTGGAGATTTACCCGAGGACATTTTATGATAGAGAAGGATAAAAGGTCTTTAAAAAAAATTATTGTCTAAAGTTTTACATATGTCTCCTTTTTCTTCAATTGAACCTTCCCCCCATCACCAGCTACTCCCACCATGGGCAAGTTCCTCCCCACCCACAACCCCAGTATCTGTGTCCATTGGCTATGCTTACATGCATGCATATAAGTCCTTTGGTTGCTCTCTAACCACCCTCTCCCACTGCCCAACTCCCCTGCCATTTGTCTCTGGATCTATTTTTGTTCATCAATTTATGTTGATCATTATATCCCATATATAAGTGAGATCATGTGATATTTATCTTTCTCCAACTGGCTTACTTAACTTAGCATAATGTCCTCCAGTTCCATCCAAGCTCTTGCAAATGGAAATAGTTCCTTCTTTTTTTATAGTGGCACTAGAGGCCTGGTGCATGAAGTTCATGCACGAGGAGGGATGTGTCCCTCAGCCCAGCCTGCACCCTCTCCAATCTAGGATCACTCTCACAATCCAGGACTGCTTGCTCCCAATCGCTGGCCTGCCTGCCTTCCTGATTGCTCCTAACCTCTTCTGCCTGCCAGCCTGATCACCCCCTAATCACTCCCCTGCCAGCCTGATTGATGCATAACTGCTTCCCTGCTAGCCCGACTGCCCCCAACTGCCCTCTCCTGCATGCCTGCCTCCCCAACTGCCCTCCCTTGCCAACCCAGTCAACCATAACTGCCCTCCTCTGCTAGACTCATCACCCCAAATTGCTCTCTCCTGCTGGTCTGGTCTCCCCACCCAACTGCCCTCCCTGCAGCCCTGGGTACCCCAAAACTGCCCTTACCTGCAGGCCTCGTCACCTCTCACTGCCCATCCCTGCAATCTTGATTGACCCCAAATTCCCTACCTTGCAGGCCTGGGTCCCCACCAACTGCCCTTCCCTATAGGCCTGGTCCCTCCCAACTGCCCTCCCCTGCTGGCCATCTGTGGTGGCCATCTTGTGTCCACATAGGGGCAGCCATTTTTTACTACCTGGGGGCAGCCATTTTGTGCATTGGAGTGACAGTCAATTTGCATATTACTCTTTTATTAGATAAGATAGTATTCCATTTTTTTAACCACAGTTTTTTAATCCACTCATCTGCTGATGTGAACTTAGGCTGTTTCCAAATCTTAGCTATTGTAAATTGTGCTGCTACGAACACAGGGGTGCATACATTCTTTCTTATTGGTGTTTCTTGTTTCTTAGGATATAGTACTAGAAGTGAGATTACTGGGTCAAATGGGAGTTCCTTTTTAAACAGGTGTGAGATAGTATCTCATTGTTGTTTTAATTTGAACTCTTGGATGATTAGTAACTTTGAGAAAGGGTCTTGTTAACCCTGTACAAAGTAATTCTTTGGAAAATGTTCATACATGAGCTCTGTTTGTCCCCTGAGCCTGGATGCAGTCACCTCTCCTCCTCCGCCTCCCACTGTAATTCCTCAAAATAATTCCACTGAAAAATTTTTGCACTTTATTTAGGATTCAGAGAATGTCTACTCTGCAGCTGGCACTCAGTGTCAGAGGGTGGTCCTTCCTAATTCATGGAACAAGAAGAGACAAATAATTTATTCTCCATGCCACTTCCTCAGAGTATTCATGCAATGAGTACCTGGAAGCTCTGAGAGTTAAGGATTTTTTTTAAGGAATATGGAAAATTTTTCCTAGTTCAAATGTTTTCAAATGAAATGAAAGACATCAAGCTTTAGTTACTTAAACATTAAGGGAAGTCACTAAAGTCCAGCAACGGAGTCAGATTCAGACCTGAGTGACTCAGGAGCTCAGGATTCTTCCAACTCTCTGCTATCCTTTCAGGTGTTTCCCTCAACCTCAGGCTGGTGGCTGGAAAGTGACTGGAGTTCCAGGCATCACACTCAGACCCAACCATGCCCAGGGTAGCAGGTGAACTGTGTCTCTCTGTGGGTCTCCCAGGAGAGCAGAAACCTCAGGTCCCACCTCTGCAGACCTGTACTCCTTTCTTCTTGTTCTTCCTGTTTATATCACTAAGGCTGCAGACAAAGTGCACACAGCATGGGTTCTGAATCAGGAAGGCCTGGCCCTGGTGCTCCCTCCCACTTCCTGCTTCTCCACTCACAGCAGACAGCTACTTTCACAGAGCAGTTCTTGGCTGGCTTTTGGTCACATTTTGCTGAAAAATATCAGCAATGGTCTCTTTGTGTTCCAGTGTCTACAGTGCTTTATCCAACTACTTCCAGTCAGGACCCCCAGATACCAACAATGTGTCAGCCCCTGAAGAACAAACGGAGAACTTTCAAGAGTACAAGGTAATGGGAGGGAGGGGAAAGGAACATGGCTACTTCTATTGTTCAATGGCCAGCACTGGTAAGTCCAAGAGTGTGAGTGTTTGTGTGTGTGTGTGTGTTTGTGTTTTTGTTCTGTTTGTGTGTGTTGTTCTATACGAATGTTTAAATTTGTGTTGTGCTTGTGAGTATATGTGGATGAAGTGTGTGTTGTATTTTGTGTTGTTATGTTTTGGAGTGTGTATTTGTGTGTTATGCTTGTTCCTATGTTATAAATATATGTTTCTATGTCTGTTCTGTTTGTGACTGCATGTATGTGTTATATGTATTATATTTTTGTATGTTATACTGTGTGTGTTGTGTGTATGTCTGTGTGTGTTGTGTTTGAGTGTATATGTATGAATGATGTCTATCGTGTTTTTGTGTGTTATGTTCGTATGCATGCATATGTTTTGTACTTGTGTGTATGTGTTTGTGTTGTGATTATATTATGTGGGTGGTGTGTGTGTGTCATGTTTGTGTGTATGTTGTATATGTATATTTGTATGTATGTTTGTGAGTGTATGTGTGTGTTGTGGTTGTGAGTGTATTGTGTGTGTGGTGTGTGTGTGTGTGTGTGTGTGTGTGTGTGTGTTGTGAAGGTGTGTGTTTGTGGTATATTTGAAAGGGCTGTGACTAAAAATTCAGGAGAACTTTGTACACCTTGAGCCCTGTCTCCTGCTTATATGAGGAAGTTGCTTCTGTCAGTTTCCCCATCTTCTGGAGAAACATAACAGCTTCTCCGTGTATAGCTTCTCCGTGTTCCATGTCAGAGACAAAGCCACCAAGTGCAGCAAAGGTGTGAGGCACTCTGTACAGGGCTGGATCTATAGGCCCATGAGTCAGGTGTCCTTACTGCCATCCTTATTGCCATCCTTGTTGCCATCCTTACTGCCAGGCCTTCCTCAGGATCATCCTGGCACCAGGATCACACTACACGCCCAGCCAGCCCCTCACCACTGTGTCCTGCTCCCATCTGAACACTCTGGTCACACATCCTCCCACTGCTCCCAGCACACAGTGTCAGACCTGCTTCTGTGTCTCTGTTTCTTTCCTCTTCGCATACGGCAGCTCCAGTACCTTCTGTTTATCCAAACACCATTTGTTCCTCAAGCTGCATGCTGATTGTACCTTCTCTGTGAAATCACATTGAAGACCAAACTCGCATTGAAGACCAAAAAGTAGAGAGAGAGAGAGGAAGGGGTGGGGGAGTGGAGAAAGACAGAGAGCATAGAGCAGAGAAGGACAGTGAGGAGAACAGAAAGAAAAACAGAGACAGGTAGAAATACAGAGACAGACAGAGGAAGAAATAAAAGAGAGAGAGAGAGTCCCCTCTCCTCACTCAATCCACCCCTCTCAAAGCAATGTAAAACTCTTCCTTCTGACAAGAGAAAGACAGTCAGGTGCCCCTTGAAACTCAATTGGAAAATCAGTCAGACATATTTTTTTCTCTAGGTGGAGGAAGAAAAATATGTGGTGATTTCCCCAGACAATCCCACAGGAGCTCTGGACCAGCATCCTAAACAAGATGTGTCTGGAGGTAAAATGACTTCCAGTGTACCTGAATCTGAGGCAGGTGTGGATGGGGACTGGTGATGTGCAGGGTGCCCATGGAGAGGGAGCAAAGTGCAACCCAGTCAGAGCTTCACCCAAAAGATGGGGTGAAGAGGGGCCCAACAGGAATATGGGAAGAAAGGAGAGAGAGAGGGAGGGAGGGAGAGAGAGAGAGAGAGAGAGAGAGAGAGAGAGAGAGAGAGAGAACACCAGTCATGACCTTAGAGAAATGGGCATGACAAGACCACTATTTTTGGCAGAGGCTTGTAAGCCAATAGACCCTATGTAGGTACTTTACTGATTCAGATATAAGACTGCTGATAGTCAGAGGAGCTACAAACAACCATATGAATAAGGAGTTGTCTCATCACTAGGCTGGTCTTTCTCAAGCAGTTCTTCCCCCACATGGTCAGGTGCTTAATAGTCTTGGACTCGACTTCATCATCTAACCCAGGAAGACAAAGTTTATGGGTGCTCACAATCATCTATTTTCCTGCCCAGATGACATTATTTGTGATTCATTATGCATTTGGACATGATGATTTTTTAAAAATTATTGACTGAACTCGAATGGACTGAGCCATTAGGGGAAAGCAATATTAATAAACTATATGAGAAATTTACCAGTAAAAGTTGCAACATGTGATGTACCCTTTCTCATGGCAATCAAAGTTAAATATTACTTTTAAAAAACTCTCAAGAATTTGAGTGATGCACTTGGCATGCACTGGTTCCAGGCTTGCCCAGATGGGAGTTGGTACTATCTTCACCCAGCTTCAGATTGCCTGGGAGGGCAGGGATGAACATTCTACCTTCCTTGCTTCGTTGAAACTCCCACCAATTCGCTCACATTCCTTTCAAAGCCAAGTGGGGGGAGTTGAAGAGAGCCAATGTCATCAGTCAGAATTGTTTGATGTATCTGCCAGTCAAGGATCCTAATGCTATTTCTACTTGGGTTAGGGCTCTGCCATTGAGATGCATTAATGTCTTCAATATAGAACAGACTTATAAAGCAGAGATGCCATTTGGGACTTCTCTATGTGTTCTCAGTCTGTGACCTCAGAGGCCAGCAGAAGGAATTCTCTCCCTGTCCTTCAACCTCAATTATTTCTCAAAGCTCAACATTAGACTTTTCAATTCTGAATTGACATCTGTAAGTATTCACCTGGCCAATGAATCCTATATTTAGCTAGGTGAGAATATCTGGACCAGATTTCAAGGAGTTAGCCTAAAAATGTGGTTCTACATGGTCTGATTAAAATATTCCACACTCCCCAGCTTCCCTGTTGGAATAGCTGAAGGATGTGATGTGGTCAGTAAACTCAGGGATAAGATGTAGACACAGACCCACACCCTTACATCCTCATCACCCAGGGATACCTAGAAGAATCTCAGGGTTCCATGTTCATGAAGGACTGGTTTCCATCTGAATGAGAACAGGTGACCCTGAGAAGAAGTTATAAAACCTAAACATAAAATGTTGTATTCTAGCATATGTTCTAGCATTTTCACTTATGGATATATGCCTCCAAAGAAATCAAAGCAGGGATTTTAATAGTCATGTGTACATTAATGTTCATAGCAACATTATTCATAATAGTGAATAGTGGGAACAACTCATGTCCTTATATAAAAGAATAAAAAACTGCGGTCCATCCATATAATGGAATGTTTTTTAGCCTTGAAAAAGAAGAAAATATTGGCACATGCTACTGTATGGGTGAACCTGAAAACAATATGCCAAGTGAAATGCAAAAGAGAGAAAAGATTAAATTTGCAGGAATCCACTTATCTGAAGTCCCCAGAATAGTAAAAGTCAAAGAGACAATAAGTAGAATGGTACTTAGCAAGGATTTGGTGGGGGAGAGGGAGGAATGAAGAGTTATTGTTTCATGAGGACAGTTAGGGTGATGAAAATATTCTTGAGATGTATATGAGTGATGATTGGACAACAATGTGAAGGTATTCAATGTCACTGAGTTGTACACCTTTATAGCAAAAACAATAATTTTAGGGTATGTATATTTTATCACAATATAAACATTAATAAGAATGGGATGTGAGCCCAGAGCAGGTCTCAGATACAGATGTTAATCTGTCCTTCCTCAGAGGACAGTCTGCCCTGAGGTCATGGAGCAGAACCAGAGTGAGTATCTAACCCCAATTCCTCTGCTTTCTTTTCATGTTTCTAGATCTGAGGGAGAAGGAACAAGACCCAAAGAGGCTGAGGCTCATTCTGGTGGGGAAAACTGGAAGTGGGAAAAGTGCAACAGGAAACAGCATCCTTGGCAAGAAAAAGTTCCAGTCTGAGCTCAGTGCCAAACCAGTGACCAAGATCTTTCAGATGGAGAGCCGAGACTGGGCAGGGAAAAAAATTGAGGTGATAGACACTCCCGATATTTTCTCCCCTGGAGTTCCACAGGAAGTGGCAGATAAGGGCTCCTTGGAAGCCATTGCCTTCTCCTCCCCAGGGCCACACGCAGTGCTCCTGGTGACAGAGGTGGGAAGGTTCACAAAGGAGGACCAGATGGTGGTGAGGCGACTCCAGGAAGTGTTTGGAGTGGGAGTCCTGGCCTACACCATCCTGGTCTTCACCAGGAAGGAAGACCTGGATGGTGGCTCCCTGGATGAGTATGTGCGAGAGACTGACAACCGGGAGCTTGCTGAGCTGGATGTGATTTGTTCCAGGCGCCACTGTGGCTTCAACAACAGGGCAGAGGGGGCAGAGCAGGAGGCCCAGCTGAAAGAGCTCATGGACAAAATCGAGGAGGTCCTGTGGGAAAACGAAGACTATCATTACAGCAACAAGGCTTACCAATACTTTCAGCAAAACCTTCTGCTCAGAGATGTGCAGAGAAGGCAGATAATCCAGGGGGGAGGCTCTGAGGAAGGGCCCAGTGAGGAGTCCTTGCTGGAGGGACTGCGCAAAACCCAAAAGGCCTCTGAGGAAACTCACAAAGGTCTCTTGAAGTGGGCACCCATCTGAGCATATGCTGTACTCCAGTGAGGGACAGCTATTTTCTGTGAGCCCCTCTCAGCCCTGTGTCCAGCTTCCAGCCGGTCACTTGTCCTCCCATCCCATGGGTCACTGACATGCCAGTCTCCAGGTGGATGTGTCTGGTGTAGTAAGAGGATGTGGGTTCCTGAGTTCTCAGCTCCCATCCAGGTCCTTCATCACGTCTTCCAGTGCACGTGGACCCCTCCCTCCTCTGTTCCCCTCTACTTCCTCACATCGCATTGGCATTATGTTTCTTGAAGTTCTTATCTTTACTCTGAAAAAACCAAAGCTTCTTGAGGGTAGGTCATGCCTCATTCTTCACATGATCCCTCCAGCATCCTAGTCACTGGAGTCATTCCTTACATGATAATAGCAAATCCAAGTGGGACATTGGTCAGGTGATTTCATACTTCTTGGACTATGTCCTTGCTAGTAAAGGGATAAGCATTGTGACTTTAAGGTACCTGATATATGTGGTGGGTAAGGGTCTAAAAATGGCTCTGCCACAAGTGGGGAGAGACAACTGCTGGTCTAGGGACAAGAAAACTAGCAGAAAGAGGGAAAGTGAAGGAGCAACACTTTCATTAACTCCTGAAAGAGGCCATTGAATCACAGAAAAGGAGCTTCCTGGGGACTTTCAGGTGGTAATGATGAGCAAAGTGGGGCTTGGTTATCCCAGGAGCCGTGCTTGATCAGGAAGGCAACCCCTAGACCTGGTTATAGGAGATGGAAATCCCAGGATGAACCAAGGGGCCTTAGGCAGAGGAGGAGCATTAACCCTAAATTGGACTTAGATCGGAGATATTCTAATTAGAATCACCTTTCATTATATCTGCCTCTGGTATTGGAAAATAAGGATGATTTTCAACCCTGTCTCAGACTTATCTGGAACTCCTTCCCTTCCCATTTTATTGTGGGAAAAAGTATGTATAGTGTCAGTGTCTGGGTGTATAGTTGAGTCCCCAGTAAGGTATGCATGGGTGTTAAATGGAGGGAGGTAGAAAAGAAAGAGAACCTGTAAAGGTGGCAGGTGAGTGACATAAAAATCATAGGGAGCATTATTCCTTGTGATGTGGGGGTGTCTATATCCCCTGGGTCTTTCTGGAGGGCGGCTCCTGCAGACAGGGGCCATGGGAAGCAAGGTGGAACAAAAGACAATGGATGTTTGTCCAGGCCTGGCCTCTGATAGGTAGGTGCCATCTAAACTCACAAAAGAGATGGACAAACCTTAGATGCACCTCAGCTTTTGAGTTTCAGGATGCTCCATGGAGAGTCTGAACAACAGGTGGAAACAGGATAGGAGAAGACAGGGGAAATGCCTCCTGATAGACTCTACTTTTTCTTTCTTTAAGCCACGTGGCAGCTACATTCTCAGGGTGTGTTTGAATGTGGAGGTAGGTGTGACTGTGCGGGGGTTCATTCAGAAATCAGCCTCAAATCAGGTGAAATCAGAATGCTCACCTGCTGGTCAGAAACTCTTTACTGTCAGAGGCCGTATTTAACCATGATCTCCCGGACCAGAGACTGTGGAACCCCCTTCTCAGACACAGGGAATGCCTAAGAAAGGCAGAGAATTTCTTGAGCTGAAAGATTCAGTCAGAAAAGTTTCTCAAGGCAGATCAGAAACTTATTATGGTTTATACTTAAGACAGTCTTCATACAGAACCACTTTATTACATCAGTACCTCACTTCCCATGGACAAAACACAGCCATTATCACTATTAATTCTTCATACACCCTAAGACTATGGCAAGATTTTCAGTTCTGTTCCTGTCTTCTATTTTTCTACTCCTCATAAATAAAATATTGATTTGATGACAGTAGATTTGGTTTCCTTATTTATGTATTTCCTTTATTATTCTCAGGCACTTTTTCTTCTATGTGAAATTAAAACCACTTGTTTAATTTTCATAAAGAACCTCAATGACATTTCGGTTGGAATTATGTCACATCTCTGTATTGTGTTTGGGAGAGTTTGTAAATACTTCAAAATACATGAACCAAGGTCATCTTGTTTCTAAGTGAGCATAATTGGAATTCCAGAGGTAACAGTGAAAGTTAAAACCAATGCATTTCCATTAGAATAGCAAGATAATTTTTAATTTAAATTCTTTATTGTTTAAACTATTACATATATCCCTTTCTCCTCTACCCATAGACCTCCCTCACCCTGCAGATAAACTTTAAGTATTAATATTCTCACTAGTCAGTTTAATTCTTTTCAAAACAGAAAATACAAACATTTCACCATATGACACCCAATCAGTGACTCAAAAGATAACATTCATTAAAAATTCTAAAGGAATTGTTTTAAATTCTATTAAACATGCTGTTTTCTCTCGTTCCATTCACTATTAAAAATCAGAGAAGATGATGCCCACAACAGTTCAGTAGGCAGATGCTGCTCCACTGCTGTCACTCCGGGTCTGAGAGTGGGGTAGGCAGCTGTGGGCCTGTCTGGACACTCCACAGTCTGTGTATCAGTAAGGAAGACATGGTGTGGACAGGATGGGCTAGGGAGAGAGGGTTTTCTTGGCCCAGGCAGTGAAAATATTGAACTTTAGTTTTTGTTCATTAAAAATAAACAATATTTCAACACTTGAGTAAAGCAGGAAAAATGGAGATTTACGCACTTTGAAGTGTCCATTGAGTACACACTTGTTTCCTCCTTGGTAGATCAAACCAGCTGTTAAATCTCAGGAAAAAATTCCTGCTCCCAATTCTCCTGGAACAGCATTGATGAACTATGGAAAAAATACAAAATCATAATTGTAAAATAACTGTTTGAGGTATTGGGAAGTCACCAAGTGCACACAGGCCCTCTAGGGCATTCATATCTTAGTTAATATTCTTTGGCAAAGATAAGCGAACCACACTACTGCCACATTCACGTGGCTTCCCTGAGAGCACTTTGTCCAGCTCACACAGGAATAACAGTCAGGCAGAAATTCAGAGTGACTGGAGAGAAGTGGAATGAAGTGTGGGGGCAACCAGAGCAGGTAGACACTGGTGGACACAACTCCATTAAAACATAGACATCCGTTCATGGCAGAGATTTGGAAATTCTGCATGTAAAAATGATATATTTCTATATCATTTGTGATTACTTATTTCATTCATGGATTATTTAGAAGTATGTCAACACCAATAGACTGATTCAATTTGAATACTTCTTTTTACTTTAATTTGAATACTTTATGGAGACATCATGAGTTACAGTGACATCTATTTGCATTGGCATTGGTGATTCGATTTAAATTCAGATGATTATTTTATTTATAAGGCAATTAAAGTAAAATTAGATTAGAATGTAAGTATGGACAATTTTTACAATTGAAAATAAAGTATCAAAGACTGGAAGAAGATCTATTACAAAAGTCATGACAAATACAGAGTACAATTTGCTATTGTACAGCTAATACAGAAAAAGCTTCCAGAGATATTGGTAATTTGATAAAACCCATCTTCTCAAGGAACAAAAACAGGATCAACAAAATAATTACTGAAACTGGAATTATAGGTCCAAGGAAAACATCCTAAATAATTTTTTAACAGCATCTAAGCTTGTAACTTGAGCCAGCTACAAAACGATTAGAATAAAATTACATATACGAGACCATCAATCCTCAAAGTGAAGATAGGAGCGGGTCGGGGTGAGGAGAGAGATCAACCAAAGGACTTGTATGCATGCATATAAGCCTAACCAATGGATATAGATACCAAGGGGGTGAGGGCATGAGTGGGGAGGTAGGGGGGGACTATAATGGGGAGAAGGACACATTTGTAATATTTTAATCAATAAAGAAAAAATTGCATACACACACAAAAAGAACAATGAAAACAAAAAAAACACTTTTATTACTTTGATCATGGAGAGTTTCATTGGAAAATTTTAAGAAAAACAAACATTTTAAAGTATATATAACATGAAAGACCTCCCGGGAAGGCACAATTGCTCATAGAAAGCAAGACATTTTGAATAATATAAAAGACTAATTGATTTAAAATGTGAACAAAAATGCAAGTAATTTTCTTTAGAGCTGCCAAGAGATGTATGATACAAGATATTGCCCCAATAATGTTGTATGTCTTACAAAATCTATGAAGAAATGTTAAAAACTTGGGTGGGGGATTCAAATTGGTGGTACATATATTTCCAAATCTTTTAAACATGTTAGATGTAAATTTATTTATTTATTCCATTAAATTGAGCTTTATGACAGTTTTTAGTTGTGCCTTTATTCACCTTAGTTCGTTTAAAAATGTACTTGTTTTAAAGATCCTATAAATATAGAATGACTCCCACTAACCAGGGATATGTCGCCCCTCTCAGCATAGTACTGTTTTTTTTGTTTTGTTTTGTTTTGTTTTTTTAAGTTATGAAATTTTTATTAAAACGTTTTTGGCATACCGTTATATTGGCCACAAAAATATTTGTTGTGGGCCACATGCAGCCCACAGGCCACAAGTTTGGTATGCTTGTACTACAGTGATAGGTACTTGTTGTTGTTTTTTATTCAGTTTATTAATTACATTGTTTCCCCTTTTTATTCCCCTATATCTTCCCTCCACCCTGTACCTATCCCACCCTCCGCCCTCACCTTCCCCTCCCCAATGTCCTCTCCCTTTGTTGCAAGATTCTTGTCCAATCTCTTGCTATACTTCCAACAAGAATTGTCAGTCCATTCCCTCTCCATGTCCATGTTTCTGTTATAGTCACCAGTTTATCCTGTTCATCAGCCTATCAGTTCACTAGATTTTTATGTTCATTTGTTGATAGATGTGTATTTGTTGTTCATAATTTATATTTTTACCTTTTTCTTCTTGCTCTTCTTAAAGAATATCTTTCAGCATTTCATATAATACTGGTTTGGTGGTGATGAACTCCTTTAGCTTTTTCTTATCTGTGAAGCACTTTATCTGATCCTCAATTCTGAATGATAGCTTTGCTGGGTAGAATAAACTTGGTTGTAGATTCTTGGTCTTCATTATTTTAAATATTTCTTGCCACTCGCGTCTGGCCTGCATCGTTTCTGTTGAGAAATCCGCTGACAATCGTATGGGTGCTCCCCTGTAGGTAACCAACTGCTTTTCTCTTGCTGCTTTTAATATTCTCTCTTTATCTTTTGCTCTTGGCATTTTAATTATGATATGTCTTGGTGTGGTCCTCTTTAGATTCCTATATTTTGGGGTTCTGTGTACTTCTTGGGCTTTTAAGTCAGTTTCTTTCACCAGGTGGAGAAAGTTTTCAGTCACTATTTCTTCAAGTAGGTTTTCATTAACTTGCTCTCTCTCTTTTTCTGGCACCCCAATAATTCGGATGTTGGCTTGCTTGAGGTTGTCCCGGAGGCCCCTTACGCTATCTTCAATTATCTGAATTCTTTTTGTTTCTTGCTTTTCCAGCTGAGTGGATTTTGGTTCTTTGTATTTCAAATCTTTGACTTGGTTCTTGTGGCCCTCTGGACTGCTTTTAGGACTTTGTGTAATATTTTTTATTTCAGTCTGTGTATGCTTGATTTCTAGTTGGTCCTTTTTTTTATCTGTGAGGGTCTGGTTCGTATCCTCAGAGGTCTTATACATTTCCCTGAGGGTCTCATTCATTTCCTTGTAAGTATCATTCATTTCCTTGTAAGTCTCATTCATTTGCTGGTTGGTCTTTTTTATTTCCTGGTAATTCTCATTAAGTTGATAGGCCTTTTGTAGGAGCCTCTTGAAAAGCCTTATAACCATGGTTTTGAACTCTATGTCTTGTCGTCTTTTCTCCTCCATTTCTTTCACACCTGATTTCTTTCCATGTCTCTGCATGGTGGCTGCTTTATGTGGTGGATATCCTCAAAGGGACAGTGGCTCAGTATCCCCAGTTACTCTTACTGCAATCCTTTATGGGTTGTATTCAGTATTTTTTAATTTAAACCCAGCTTGTTGTTAGCCCTAGGAGGGTTTGACCTCCAGGCCAATTGGCTGTGAAGGGAGACTGTGTTCAGGTTGGATGGGTGGAGTCTCTGGGCTGCGCGGCAGCAGCAGCGGCAGCTGGGTCCTATGCGGCGCTCGCGCGCACGGGTCTGTGTTGGGTGGGGATGGCTGCAGACTCCTCCAAGAGAAAGCCGCTAGTCTCTTCCCCTTGCCAGACAACTCTGCCTTTCCCCAAATGTGCCTGCACACCAAAAGTCCAGCCCAGGGCTGTAAAATAGATGGTTTCCGGAACCAGGAGGCAAGTTTCCAGGGGGCAAGTCGCGGGTTTGCGCGACCCTTGCGACTAGGAGCCTCTGCCGTGCCCCGCTTCCAGGGTGCGTCCCCCGGACCTCGGACCTCGCCCGGTTCCGGGGAATCTGTGCAGGGGGACATCTCCCCGTACCCGGGATCTCGGACCTCGCCCGGCTCGGGAAATCTGGGCAGTGGGACGCCTCCGCCGTTCCCCGTCGGAGAAATCCGGCCAGTCGCTGCTCCAGCCCCAGTCCGCATGCGCGACCAGGGCGGCTCCTAACCTGTTTCCATCTGAAAGGCTGCGCTCCCACCGGTCCCGAGTCTCAGTGTCCCACCTCCGCTCCTATTAGTGGAATTTTCATGCAGCCAGCTTTCTGGCGATTCTGGGTGCTTGTCTGTTCCGCTGTTATGTTGTAGTTCCCAAATCATTGCGCGGGGCAGAACAATAGGTGTTTGCTTATGCCGTCATCTTGGTGTTCTCCCAGCATAGTACTGTTTTTTAAAAAGCAGAATTTCTTATAGGAATCTTATTGATCACACAGTACTTACAAGAATTTCAGATATAGTGACATACAATCTAAACAAGACAGGCCAGTTAAGAATGTACATAATGTAAAAATATACATATTAAAAGTTAGCTATGTACAGAGCACGAGAGCACCTTTCTCACAGAGATGCCTGTAGCTATTGCCTGCAGATGCTAGGACCCAGTGACCTCGCGGGCAGAGGCTGACTAGAAGCCAAGGATGTCAGCTCCACCCTGAAACTCCACCCCACCCAAAAACTCCGCCCCATCCAAACCGAGCACAGAGACTTTGGCAAGTTTACAAGTCTAGACGCAGAAGGCTGTCTCCTAGAGTAGACACAGCTGATCCTCACAGTCAGTTGGCCTGGAGGTCAATTCCTCCCACTGATACTAACAACAAACAAGACTTATCTGCAACAAGGCTGTATACACAGTCCACAAAGGGGTGCATCAAGAGTGTACACCTCAGGTAGCAGAGGAGGTCAAGACACCTAGCACACAAAGCTACCCAACCAACTCAGGGAAGCAGTGAAAATGGGGAGAGAAAGAAAGAGATCACAAACAAAAGAAATGGAGGAAAACAAACGACTGGATATAGAGTTCAAAACCACAGTGATAAGGTATTTCAAGAGGCTCCTAGAAAAAGCTGATAAGCTCAGCGAGAACCTCGAGGGTATGAACAAGACCCTCGTGGATATGAAAAAGGACCAACTAGAAACTAAACATACACTGACTGAAATAAAAAATATTTTACAGAAACCCAACAGCAGACTAGAGGAATGCAAGAATCAAGTCAAAGATTTGAAATACAAAGAGGCCAAAAACACTCCACCAAAAAAGAAAAAAGAATCCAAAAATTTGAGGATAGTATAAGAAGCCTCTGGGACAACTTCAAACATACCAACATCATAATTATGGGGGTGCCAGAAGACGAGAGAGAGAGCAAGATACGGAAAACATAGTTGAAGAAATAATGACTGAAAACTTCCCCCACCTGGTGAAAGAAATAGACTTACAAGCCCAGGAAGCTCACAGAACCCCAAGCAAAAGGAATCCAAAGAAGACTACACCAAGACACATCATAATTAAAATGCCAAGAGCAAAGGACAAAGAGAGAATATTAAAAACAGTAAGAGAAAAACACTTAATTACCTACAAGGGAGCACCCATACGCTTGTCAGATGACTTCTCAACAGAAACTATGCAGGCCAGATGGGAGTGGCAAGAAATTTTCAAAATGATGAACAGCAAGAATCTACAACCAAGAATAATCTACCCAGCAAAGCTATCATTCAGAATTGAAGGTCAGATAAAGAGCTGCACAGATAAGAAGAAGCTAAAGGAGTTCATCAACACCAAACCAGTATTATATGAAATGCTAGAAAGGTATTCTTTAAGAAGAAGAAAAAGGTGTCTGCTTCAATCTAGAGCATGGATGGAACTGGAGAACATTATGCTAAGTGAAATAAGCCAGTCAATGAAAGATAAGTATCACATGAACTCATTTATGGAATACAATGAACACCATAAACTGATGAACAAAAACAGATTCAGAGACAGAAAAGCATTGACTGTCAAACCTCAGAGGGATGGTAGGGGAGGGTGGGAGTAAGGGGAAGAGATCAACCAAAGGACTCTTATGCATGCTTCTAAGCCTAATCAATGGACACGGACACCAGGGGGGTGAGGACATAAGTGGTGACAGGGGGAGGAGAGGATTGGAAAGGGTAATGGGTGATGAGGACACATATGTAATACCTTAAGCAATAAAGAAATTTTTAAAAAGTTAGCCATGTATACAGACACATGCAGCGATAGGAGTAAATGATAGGAGTTTGGTGAGGGACGGGGGTTGAGGGCCCATGCACAGTAATATCGCCTAATCCCAACATTACAGTAAATTTCCACTAATTGATGCAAGTATTCCATACACATCTAAATACACAAAGGCAAATCATGACCTGCTTCATATAGTCTAAAAGTGGTCTGTGGAGAGGAGAGGAGAAAATGGCGGCGGAACGGAGGGATTCGATCTGAATCTGCTCACAGGGCAGAGGGAGGGAGCAGCTGAAAGTCGCGCAGGGAGCGTTTGTTGGCGAGTAGGAGGACAGCTGTGCTCCAGGAGAAGATAGGGGACTGCTGGGCTGGCCTCCCCAGCCTGAGCGGCCCCAGTACTGCTGGGTTCTCTCCCTGAGCCAACTGCGCGAGGAGGCGCGCAGAGGCAGACCACGACATCTTGAAGGGGAAGGGCCTGAAAATATACAGCTATAGTACCGGTACCACTCGACCTCTGAGACTCCTGGAGCACCGGGCGCCCAGTTGGCGCGGAGGCACGCAGAGCCCAGGGAGCTCTAAACTCCAGCACGGAAAGGTCAGATTTCCCTGGGAGTACTTTGGACGCGAAACTGAGGGGGCTGGCAGTCTGGGAGATCTGCACCTTGGAACTCAAAACCTGGAGATCTGCACCTGAAATAAAATCTGTGGCTGCTGGAGCTGGTAAACGTGGGAGAGGGCCCTTGGAGCTGGTGGCAGAGTTAATCCCCTGGAGCACAATCAATTTGGACCTGACAGAGGAGGGAAACCCGGAAGATTTTGGGAGGGTCCTGGCTGCTAAAACAGCATTCACCATTAGAGAGGCAGTATTGTTTAGTTCAGGATAGAGAGGACCAATAGACCCAGAAGTCAATCTAGAAACACTGCCACCCAGGGGCCAAATCACAAATTGACTCTTGTGTGACAGGGAATTGATTATATTTTCTCTTCCACCTTGGGAATACAGTCTATTTCATCTACTCTGTAGTATCTTTTACTCTACCTCAACTTCACCTTTATACCACCACTCTCTTGCTAACCTTTTCCTATTTAGTGCCTTGTTTCCCTTACACTTTTCCCACTTTAGATTTACCTAATTCTTTCCCTTTACCCCCTGTTAAAATTTCACCCCACTGATATATCTAATCTCTAACCACCTAATCCAAGTGCATATATACCTCTAGCTTCTCTGACTTCACTATCTTAAAGTGTTTTTATCCCTGTCCTGTTGTTGTTTTTTACTTCACTGTTGATTATATCGACTTTTTAAGCAGGTTTATGAGATTGATTTGCTTATTCTTTTATTTTGGTTTGTCTTGTAGGGGGGGGGTATTTTTATTTTTGGTGTTGTTTCTTGTTCTGTTGTCCTCATTTGCATTGTTTTGGAGATAGATTTTTGCTTCTGTGTTTCCTCACCTCCCTTGATATTAGTAATTGTATGTAATTTGTATCAATCTCGAGGTACTTGTTGTGGGTTTCGGTTCGGATTAGGGGTTGTCCTATGGGAGTTTTCACCCCACATTTATAATTTACTCCTTTTTTTTCTTTTTTTCTTCTTCCCCCTTTCCCATTATCATTTTGGCATTCCTGTCTTTCTTTTTGTGTGAGTGTGGGTGTGTGAGTGTCTGTGTGTGTCTGGGAGAGGTTCTCTTTCTTTTTTCTCACCTATCACCGAATTTGCCTTTCTCTGGCGATCACCTTTATTTGGAATTACCATTACTGTGACTACATTCTGGTTCAATGCCTGGTGCGTTGCACCTGGTTGTGTTGTATTTTGTGCCTTTAAATCAATGCAGGAGAGTGAGAACTACATAACCAGATACACAGAGAAGAGAGACCATGAGAAGACAAAGAAATAGCCCACATATGAAAGAAAAACAAGGCTCACCAGAAAATGTGGTAAACGAAATGGAAGTTAACAACCTGGCAGAGAAAGAATTCAGAGAAATGGTCATAAGGTGGCTGAAAAGAATGGAAGACAAATTTGATAATATGAGTAAGAACCAAGAGAAAATGAGGAAGACCCAGGAAGAAATGATGAAGAGCCAAGAAGAAATGAAGACGAGCCAAGAAGAAATGAAAAGTGACATTGCTGAAGTAAAGAACTCAATAGAAAGTATTAAGAGTAGACTAGAAGAAGCAGAGGATCACATCAGTGAGCTAGAAGACCAGGTAGGAAAAAATAACCAAGTAGAGCAGCTTCTAGAAAAAAAAAATTAAAAAGCAGGAGGAGAGCCTAAGGGAACTTTGGGACAACATGAAACAAAACAACATCCGTATAATTGGGCTTCCAGGAGGACAGGAAACTGAGCAAGAAATATAAAACCTGTTGGAAGAAATAATGACAGAAAACTTCCCTGATATAGGAAAGAAAAAACCCACACAAATCCAAGAAGCTCACAGAGTCCCAAGCAAAATAAACCCTAAAAGACCTATACCAAGGCACATTATAATTAAATTGGCAAACACCAATGACAAAGTAAGAATCTTAAAAGCTGCCAGAGAGAGACAGAAAGTCACCTACAAAGGAACCCCCATCAAACTAATAAGTGATCTCTCAACAGAAACCTATCAGGCCAGAAGGAAGTGGAATGAAATCTACAAAGTCATGCAAAGGAAGGGTCTGAATCCTAGAATACTATACCCAGCAAGGCTCTCAATCAAAATTGAAGGTCAAATCAGGAGCTTCACAGATAAAAAAGGACTAAGGGAATTCGTCACCACCAAACCAGCAATGCAAGAAATGCTAAAGGGACTGCTGTAAAAAGCAATAGGAAGCAAAGAAGGAACACAGGGGTAAAGAACAAAAATGGCAACATATAAGCACCTATCAATAATAACTTTAAATGTAAACGGTTTAAATGCTCCAATCAAAAGACATAGGGTAATAGACTGGATAAGAAAACACGACCCATGTATCTGCTGTCTACAAGAAACCCACCTTCAAAAAAAAAAAAAAAACACGCACACAGACTGAGGGTGAAAGGTTGGAAAAAAGTTATTCAGGCGAATGGAAATGAAAAAAAAAAGCTGGGGTAGCCATACTTCTATCTGACAAATTAGATCTCAAAGTGAAGGACATAACAAGAGATAAAGAAGGCCACTTCATAATACTAAAGGGAGCAATCCAACAAGAAGAAATAATTCTAGTAAACATATAACCACCCAATACAGGAGCTCCCAAATATATACAAAAACTCCTAGAGGACATCAAGGGAGAGATAGACAGCAATACAGTCATAGTAGGAGACTTTAATACCCCATTATCACCATTGGACAGATCCTCTAAACAAAAAATCAGTAAAGAAACATCAATCCTCAATGACTCATGGGACCAGATGGAATTAATTGACATCTTCAGATCATTTCACCCCAAAGCCACAGAATATACATTCTTTTCAAGTGCCCATGGGTCATTCTCAAAGATAGACCATGTGTTGGGTCCTAGGCAAAGTCTCTCCAAATTCAAGAAGATAGAAATCATAGCAAGCATATTCTCAGATCACAGTGGCATAAAGCTGGAAATCAACTACAATAGAAACAATTCAAAGAAATCAAACACATGGACACTAAACAGGACGCTATTAAACTATGACTGGGTTACTAGAGAGATCAAGGGAGAAAACATCATGGAAACAAATGACAATAATAGCACAATAATCCAAAATCTATGGGACACAGTGAAAGCAGTTCTGAGAGGGAAGTTCATAGCTCTACAATCCTACCGCAAAAAACTAGAAACAGCAGCAATAAATTATCTAACCCAACAACTCAAAGAGTTAGAAAGAAATCAACAAGAAAAGCCCAGTGTAAGCAGAAGGAAGGAAATAGTAAAGATCAGAGCAGAAATAAATGACATAGAGACCAAAGAAACAATACATAAGATCAACAAAACCAAGAGCTGGTTCTTTGAAAGGATAAACAAGATTGATGAACCCCTAGCCAGACTCACCAAGAAGCAAAGAGAGAGGACCCTAATAAATAAAATCAGAAATGAAAGAGGTGAAATAACAACAGAGCCTATTGAAATACAAAGGATTGTTAAAAAATACTATGAACAACTCTACTCCAACAAACTGGACAACCTGGAGGAAATGGATATATTTCTAGAAAAATATAACCTCCCAAAACTCAATCAGGAAGAATCTAAACAACTCAATAGACCAATAACTGTGGAAGAAATTGAAGCAGTCATCATAAAGCTTCCAGCAAACAAAAGCCCAGGGCCAGACGGCTTCACAGGGGAGTTTTACCAAACATTCAAGGAAGAACTAAAACCTATACTCCTCAGACTATTCCAGAAAATTCAAGAGGATGGAACACTTCCAAACTCCTTCTATGAAGCTAACATCACCATAATACCTAAAGCAGATAAAGATGACACTGTGAAAGAGAATTACAGGCCAATATCCCTCATGAATATAGATGCCAGAATCCTCAATAAAATTCTAGCAAATCGGATCCAGCAGTACATCAGAAAGATCATACACCATGACCAAGTAGGATTTATCCCAGGAATGCAAGGATGATACAATATCCGCAAATCAATAAATGTGATACATCACATAAACAAATTGAGAGATAAAAATCACATAGTCATATCAATTGATGCAGAAAAAGCATTTGACAAAATCCAACATCCTTTCTTGATAAAAACTCTCAACAAGGTAGGAATAGAAGGATCATACCTCAACATAATAAAAGCCATATATGATAAACCCACAGCACACATCATACTCAATGGGCAAAAACTACAACCATTTCCCCTAAGAACAGGAACAAGACAGGGTTGCCCACTTTCACCACTCCTGTTCAACATAGTACTGGAAGTATTAGCCATTGCAATTAGACAAAAAGAAGAAATAAAAGGCATCCAAATTGGAAAAGAAGAAGTTACGCTATCCTTATTTGCAGATGACATGATATTGTACATAAAAAACCCAAAAGACTCCATAAAAAAGTTAGTAGACTTAATAAATGAGTTCAGCAATGTAGCAGGTTACAAAATCAACGCCAAGAAATCTATGGCATTTCTATACACTAATAGTGAACTTACAGAAAGAGAGACTAAAAAAGCAATTCCATTTACCATCACACCAAAAAAAATTAAGATACCTAGGAATAAACTTAACTAAGGAGGTAAAAGACCTATTCGTGGAAAACTACAGGACACTGAAAAAAGAGATAGAGGAAGATGTAAACAGGTGGAAGAACATTCCATGTTCATGCATTGGGAGAATCAACATAATTAAAATGTCCATACTACCCAAAGCAATCTATAAATTTAATGCACTCCCCATTAAAATACCAATGGCATATTTCACAGACCTAGAAAGAACTCTCCAAAAATTCATCTGGAACAAAAAAGGGCCCCGAATAGCCACAGCAATCCTAAGAAAAAAGCACAAAGTCGGTGGGATTTCCATACCAGATTTCAAGTTGTATTACAAAGCTACTGTTCTCAAAACAGCCTGGAACTGGCACAAGAACAGACATATAGATCAATGGAATAGAATAGAGAATCCAGATATCAACCCAAACCACTAGGCTCAATTAATATTTGACAAAGGAGGCATGAACATAAAATGGAGTCAAGACAGTCTCTTCAATAAATGGTGTTGGGTAAATTGGGCAGATACATGCAAAAAAATGAAACTAGAGCACCAACTTATACCATACACAAAAATAAACTCAAAATGGATACAGGACTCAAACGTAAGACAGGAAACCATAAAAATATTAGAAGAATCTACAGGAAGAAAAATCTCAGACATATGCCAAAAGAACTTCTTTGATGATACTGCTCCTAGGGCAATGGAAGCTAAAGAGAAAATAAACAAATGGGACTACATCAAAATCAAAAGCTTTTGCACAGATAAAGAAACCATCAACAAAACAACAAGAAAACCCACTGTATGGGAGAACATATTTGCAAATGTTATCAGTGATAAAGGTTTAATCTCAAGCATCTACAGGCAACTCACACAACTCAATAAAAGGAGGGCAAATGATCCAATAAAAAAAATGGGCAACAGACCTAAATAGAACCTTTTCTAAAGAAGACAAAAGGAAGGCCCAGAGACATATGAAAACTTGCTCAAAGTCACTAATTATCTGAGAGATGCAAATCAAAATGCCTATGCGGTAGCATCTCACACCTGTCAGAATGGCTTACATCAACAAATCAACCAACGAGAAGTGCTGGTGAGGATGCAGAGAAAAAGGAACTCTCATGCACTGCTGGTGGGATTGTAGACTAGTGCAGCCATTGTGGAGAACAGTATGGAGTTTCCTCAAAAAACTAAAAATGGAGCTCCCATTCGACCCAGTGATCCCACTTCTAGGAATATACCCCAAGAAACTAGAAACGCAAATTAGAAAGGATATATGTACCCCTATAGCAGCACAATTTACCATAGGATATATGTACCCATATAGCAGCACAATTTACAAAGGATATATGTACCCCTATAGCAGCACAATTTACCATAGCTAAGATTTGGAAACAGCCTAAGTGCCCATCAGTAGATGAGTGGATTAAAAAAATATGGTACATTTACACAATGGAATGCTACGCCGCGGAAAAAAAGAAGGAGCTCCTACCATTTGTAACAACATGGATGGATTTGGAGAGCATTATGCTAAGTGAAATTAGCCAGGCAGAGAAAGACAAATATCACACGATCTCACTCATTTGAGGAATACAATCAATGACATAGACTGATGAACAAGAATGGATCCAGAGACTGAGAAAAGTACATCAGAATGTCAAACCTCAGGGTAAGTGGCAGGTGGTGGGAGTAAGTGGAAAAGTCAATATATTTGAACTCTTGAACTGAGGTAAGTGATTTGTGTTTTTACATCCCTGACAAAGTTTATATAAAGTTATAAAAAAAATGGCTAGTTTGACATTGAATTGACATGGCCTAGAGTTTGTCATATCCTATGGAGACCAGTCCTTAGGCTAGGCCCTGCTTAACCTTCCGTGACACCATAATACCCTTACATGATATTATTCTACAATGTCATTATAATATTTGATATTTGACAACAGCATATTATACAATTATCCCAAATAAACTTACAAACTAATTCTTTGAATGGTGGGCAGCAACTTAAAAAAGGATAGGAAAGAAATTAATCCCTTTCAGAAGGAATTAAGGCACTGGGAAGGCATCCGAGCATTATATATTGGCCCTTCTGGCCCTTTCTGCCAAGAGGGACCTTCTTCTTACTATCCAAATACACACAGCTGATGCCTGAGTTTTCAGTTCCAGCTGTGGCTGAAGCCTCTGGGCAGCTGGCACCATGGATCTGTATCTCAACCAATGGTGTGAGCTGGGCCCTCTCTGGAGAAGAAACCTGGGTCTCCCGAGATATGTGATCAGTACCGGGACCCCGCCAGCAGGCGAGGGAACCCCAAGACAAGGACTGGACGTGGAGGCCACAGGGGCATAGACTACAAAGGAGACAGAACTGAACCTCACATCACCCTGTTTGGCCCCGGAGGATGGCTGGTTAGCCAGAGACGGTTAAGATTCCTCAGGGAAGGAACAACCTAAGACAGGCACAGTCACAGAGGGGCCAACAGGAGAGAACTAAAAGGTCAACAGAGGTGGGGCACAGAGCCTCATCTACAAACCTTGCAGGAGTTTGAATTCTCACCCCTCCTGAGGGAGGTCTCCTACCCCCACGGCTGCTTCGCCTCCCACACACAACTCATACGGGGACCCAGGTGGCAGACAGAGACTCGGCCAGCAATAGCTGCTCTATATCTAAATTCAGTCTATTACCAGGAATGCTCAGGACCTACTCAAAATTGCAAATATTCCTTTCCACTAGTATTTACAGGGTAAACTAAGATTTGTGCTTGAGTATTAAAATTGACAGGAAAATAGTAATCAAGTTTTCAGATTAATTTAAATTGGCCAAGTGAAATAAGTGAATACTCAAGAAAATTATAGTGTACTGGACAAAAAGCTTTTCCTAAAACATTAACTAAAAAATCTATTAGTAGTTCATCTCACTGTAAAATTGCCTAACATCCAAAGAACCTAATGCAGTCATATTTGAGTGCAAAAATTAAAATTTAAAATTACCAAGACTGCAACATAAAATTTCCAAAAGTCCCTATTAATCAAAAAAGGGGAGGGAACAGTGGGGTAATATCACGTAAGGAAAAAAATATCGGGTAAGTAAAATACATCTAGAAAATTCTTACTCCAGTAAAGTAAATTCCATTTGTAAAACCAATTGCAGGACATCCATGAAAAAACACACATGGTGTCAAAATAAGCCAAAGGAAAATCATTTAGGCAAAAATCAAAAAGAATCTTAAGTCTATTTTGCATAGAGGATCCCTTTGTTGACTTTTGGTCGAGAATGTGTTTGTGTGTTTTCAGAGAACAACTCCAAGACCATGTGGGTTCCTGTGACTGTGAGGAACTGATGGGTCTGTTCCAGTCATGAGGATGGTCCAGATATGGGGGACACTGACGACGCCTTGCCATGCTAGCAGTCAGCAGCTGTGTGATGCTGCAGGCGGCCTAGGACTAAACCAGAGAGGATGAAACTTGCATTACCACGATGTGTCCACCATCTGGATACCATTGCTGACATGTACACATAAAGAATTATTTGACACTGAAACTGGCACTCAGAACAGTTGGACATTGAAACTGAGACTGAAACAATTTTTGTTCTTATACATTTATTTCTAGTATGCAGAGGCAAGATATTTTTGAAGAAAAGAAACAGGGGAGAGTGATTGATATAGAGGAAGGGTGTCCTTGAACAGGCTATCAAGCTACAGGGGATGGCTTGGGTGGATGGGAGGCGGATGCGGGGGGGGAGATCAACTGAAGGACTTGTATGCATGCATATGAGCATAACCAATGGATGAAAGAAACTGGGGCGGGGAGGGGGGAAGGTGGGGATATGTGCTGGGGGGTAGGGGAGGCTGGGGGGAGGATAAGGGGGAGGGGGAAAAGAAAACATGTACTACTATTAATTATAAGTTATACTGCAAAAAAATCAATAAAAATATATTTTAAAAAAATTAAAAAATAAAAATAAAAAAATAAAAGTGGTGTGTGATCTTTTTGTGATATTTCCATGAAAATAGTAAATAATCACACAGGTGGTAGGAAGTATTGGTTATTCTGGTTGGACTTGGGAAATGTTTAACATTTGACATTAATATCTGTGAAGAGAATATATCTCCTTTTACTGCTTTCTTCATAACTGACATGCCCTTAGGGTGGGAGAATTTCAATGGTTATTTAACCTAACAATGATAACTGAAATACCCTTTTAAAATGTGGTAACTTTTTAACAACATATTTTAATCATACACTTAACATAAAACATGAACCATCGGCAATTTCTACCACTGTCCTAAAGAATGAAACTGATACAAGTGCTTGTTTATTTACCAAAGCAGGCACTATTTTGAGCTCTTTGATCTGAGAATATCCAAAACAGAAGAAATGTCACTTTTTTCCTTTGGGCCTTTTGAGAAATTTAACCAAAATAAATTATTCAAGGTTTCCACTGAGCAGTGGTGTTATTAAGTATGTTACTGTCTGGAGAGCAAACAAAAACTTCCTAACATGGGTATACTTGATAGGAATCAGGAGCTTTTAACACCAGTTCACAGTTTTATTATACACCTCCATTTAGCCTGCTTTTTGCAGACTATTATGGCCAATGTGTTTTGGGGGCTATGCTTGAGGTTTCTCTAGTTGGACAGAAACCCTTCAATAAAAAGTTGGCTGGTTCTGACTTACTGTCTCTGAATGCTCAAAATGCAAGTTCCTATTGGGGAAAGAACATTAAAATAACCTGAAAATCTATTTTCATTGGTAACTTGAATGCAAACTATATTATTTTTAAACTTTAAAACAGGACAGCTTAGGTTAAATAATATAGTTTTCTAAAGCTGAATGTGCTCGCTTGGAGCTCAGTTTTTCTGCTTAAAGTACAAAAACAACTTTCTAAAACTCCTAGGCAAGACACTACTGTTTTGATGATCTGTGATTTAGATGAACTGATGCAATCTCAATTGATAACATCCCTTACATCTGGAAGGGAAGTCCCCCCCTCCCCGCTGTTGGTAAGGGTTTAAAAATTCTAGAAGAAATGCATTTTCCTTGTCTTACACTGACAATTTCATTCCAAATGTCTCCTGAGAGGCGTATACCATATACAGGAATCCATCTTCATCCTTCTCAGTTTCAAACACTTCCGATATCTGTGTGGACACACTCACCGTGCTGTGCCCATTCACTAAGAGGAAGAAGGCTTGATTAGCTTTGAGCTGTAAGCGCCTTCTAATTATCTTGATGAGTTAAGTCATGTTGACATGATCAGGTACAAGAAACTTGGATTTATCCAGGACAGGAAGCTGTTATCCCCCTTCTATCGTCCTGTTATCACCGGGATTTGGGTCGGATGCTGCTCTCGGATAAGGCGGAGATCTCTTCGTTCGAAGGTGCGGTGCTGCTTGAAGGTCTTCTCCAAGGGCATGGCGCGTGACGCTAGAGCAGACGAGGCAGAGGGTCCCGCAGCTTTAGGTGGCGGAGGTCCCCACAACGTGGATCGCGACTTCCCTTCGAGATGTAAATTTAAATTGATATTTGGCACAAATCCCTCGTGATGGAAGCATCTGCTGAAGACTCCAGTCAAACTCTGACTTTCTGCACCAGCGTTACTGGCCCATGTCTTCTCCATTTCTGGGTCCTGCCTCTACTTTGTCTCAAATGTTTCCAGAAACATTTAATCTCCTTCCACTTCCGGAAGTTAGATGGGGCCCTGGTCTGTGTGGTGCAGTGGTTAGAGATCCAGCCACCATCAAAGGATGGCCGCTTTGATTTTCAGTTAGGGGCGCATTCCTGGCTTGTAGTTTCAATTCTGGACCCAGTGGAAGCGCAGAGTGTGGAATACAACCAATCAAAGAGCTCCTCTCACACAGATGCTTCTCTCTTCCTCTCTGTATTTCTCCCCCATCTTCCACTCTCTAAAAGTCAATTGAAAAAAATATTCTCAGGGGAGAATTAACAGCAACCATTAAAAAAGCCAAACGAAGAAGCACAACTGTTGTCTGCAATAGCTGCAGAGTATGATACCCATCCTTGTCCATGTTTTAAATCTCCCATGAATCCATCTTTTCCATACACCCTCAGCTATTTGAAAAGGGATGGTAGGAATGTCTCCAGAATTCTCACCAAGGCAGCAATAGGACTTACACCAATTTGATGCTGGGTATTTCCAGGATAAAGGATTAATTTAGTATCGTGTACTTCGATTACTTGTGCCTCAGTAGACTAACACATGCTGCCATTATAGTAGATGCCAGAGGGGCTCCTCCTATTCTCCATTGTGTACCAAATTCCTGGTGTATATGAGTCACTCACTAAATATTTGTCTTACCTACCTTTCAGAGATATGCTGAACCTTAGATTAAGGTACTTTTCCATAGCATAGAGAGTCCCCAGTGTTTCTTGCTCTTTTGAGGAACTCTCTGAGTTCACTTCCTCTTGCTTCTCCCTGTGTTCTCTATCATGTACCACTGTCCTCTGTCTATTATAACCCATGTTATGTAAACTTGAAACTCGTGTGGGTTTTTTTCTTGTTTTCCACAATAAAAACATGCATAAAGCATTCTGTAGCCTCTTGCTTTTCACTGGAGATTTGGAAGTCACAGTTGAGGTCCCACAGGCAGCACTGGGCATTACTGCACCAAGCAGACTATTGTCCTTTCTTTTTTTATTTTTTATTTTTTGTTTTTTTTAACCTTTTTAATTGTTTTTATTTTTTGCATTATAACTTAGATTTAATAGTAGTACATATGTTTTCCTTTTTTTCCCCCCATTATCTTCCACCCAGCCTCCCCTACCCCACAGCAAATATCCCCACCTGCCCCCTCTCCTACCCCAGTGTCTTTCATTCATTGGTTATGCTCATATGCATGCATACAAGTCCTTCGGTTGATCTCTCCCAGCATCTGCCTCCCATCCACCCCAGCCTTCCCCCTCTAGCTTGACAGCCTGTTCGTGCCTCCCTGCCTCTAGATCAATCACTCTTCCCAGTTTATTTTCTTCAAAAATATCTTGAATTTGCATACTAGAAATAAATGTATAAGAACAAAAAATGTTTGAGTCTCAGTTGCAATGTCCAACTGTTCCAATTCCCAATTTCAATGTCAAATAGTTCTTTATGTGTACATGTCAGCAATGGTATCCAGATGGTGGACACATCGTGGTAATGCAAGTTTCATCCTCTCTGGTTTAGTTCTAGGCCGCCTGCAGCATCACACAGCTGCTGACTGCTAGCAGGGCCAGGTGTCATCAGTGTCCCCCATATCTGGACCATCCTCGTGACTGGAACAGACCCATCAGATCCTCACTGTTGCAGGAACCCACATGGTCTTGGAGTTGTTCTCTGAAAACACACAAACACATTTTCGACCAAAAGTTAACAAAGGGATCTCTGCAAATTAGACTTGGGATTCTTTTTATTTCTCCCAAATGATTTTTCTTTGGCTTATTTTGACACCATGTGTGTTTTTTCATGGGTGTCCTGCTGTTGGCATTACAAATGGAAGTTACTTTTCTGGAGTAAGAATTTTCTAGATGTATTTTACTTACAGTGCCAGGAAATAGCCATTACCTCACCAACTGAAAGGTGTGGACAAGGAATCGAAAAGGCTTAGTCAACCTTGAAGTTCTGAAAGGTCAGAGCCAACCACTCTCTATCTAATTTAGATAACGGTGGCAAGGGCACCTTCCCCACCAGATAATCGTGTAAATCCTTCCTGACAAGATAATCTGCTTATTTCCTGCATAAGGGCAATGGGTGTATTCCCAGAACCTAAATAAAAGGAGTGGCAAGGCCAAGGCAAGGAGTAGTCCTTCCACTAGAGATGGGCTGCCGCCTGACCCCCCATTTTTCCAAAGTTATGTTTTTCTGAGTCTTTGTTCATTTGCGTGCGTCCTTCTCCAGAACCCGAACACTGAACTGGAACCCTGAACACGCAGGAGATGAAAAGGATTCCAACAGAGCTGTACATCAGAAAGATCATACACCATGACCAAGTAGGATTATTCCAGGAATGCAAGGATGGTATAATATTTGCAAATCAATAAATGTGATACATCACATAAACAAATTAAAAGATAAAAATCACATAGTCATATCAATTGATGCAGAAAAAGCATTTGACAAAATCCAACACCCTTTCTTCATAAAAACTCTCAACAAGGTAGGAATAGAAGGATCATACCTCAACATAATAAAAGCGATATAAGATAAACCCACAGCAAACATCATACTCAATGGGCAAAAACTGCAACCATTTCCCCTAAGAACAGGAACAAGACAAGGATGCCAACTCTCACCACTCCTGTTTAACATAGTACTGGAAGTATTAGCCATTGCAATTAGACAAGAAGAAGAAATAAAAGGCATCCAAATTGGAAAAGAAGAAGTAAAGCTATCCTTATTTGCAGATGACATGATATTGTACATAAAAAACCCGAGAGACTCCATAAAAAAACTAATAGACTTAATAAATGAGTTCAGCAATGTAGCAGGCTACAACATTAACGCCAAGAAGTCTATGGCATTTCTATACACCAATAGTGAACTTACAGAAAGAGAGACTAAAAAAGCAATCCCATTTACCATCACACCAAAAAAATTAAGATACCTAGGAATAAACTTTACTAAGGAGGTAAAAGACCTATTCGTGGAAAACTACAGGACACTAAAAAAAAAAAGAGAAAGAGGAAGATGGGATGGAAATAGGTGGAAGAACATACCATATTCATGGATTGGGAGAATCAACATCATTAAAATGTCCATACTACCCAAAGCAATCTATACATTTAATGCACTCCTCATTAAAATACCAATGGCATATTTCACAGACCTAGAAAGAACTCTACAAAAATTTATCTGGAATAAAAAAAGGCCCCGAATAGCCACAGCAATCCTGAAAAGAATCACAAAATCTGCGGGATTTCAATACCAGATTTCAAACTATATTACAAAGCTACTGTTCTCAAAACAGCCTGGTACTGGCACAAGAACAAACATATATACCAAAGAAAGCAGAGAACTAAGATGGTGGCAAAGGTGAAACACCTATCTTGCCGTCATAATCAGCAATTTTAATACTACAACTTAACGAAGGAACAAACACTTTCCAGAATCACCAGAACGCTCTCCGAGTGAAAATTCCACAAATAAAAGTAAAGATAAGACACTGTGACCTGGAGGAGCGGCGGCGGACAGTGCTGAAAGATTCGCGCGCAGAGAGAGGTTTGGAGTGCGCGCTGAGGAGAGGGCGGGCGGCTGGAAACCGGCCAGTTTTCTCGAACGGGGAGACAGGGGCGTCCCACTGGACAGATTCTCCAGCTCTGGGCGAAGTCCAGAGAACCCACTATCACACGGGGTGAAAACTGGACAGTGGGAGGGCACGCCGAAGCTCGGGTGCTGCCGGGTCTCCCGGCTTGTGGAGAAGGCAGCTCTCGCGCGAACAGCTCGGCTGCGTGACGGCGCAGAGAGCGCTCTTCGACTTGTCTCTCATTCGGAAAACCGTCAGTCTGCTTTGTTTTACAACCCTGGGTGAGACATTGCGCATGCAAAGTCATTTGGGGACAGTCTGAATTCCCCGGCAGCCGGTGGAGCTCAGCAGCGGCTCTCTCTCAGAGGTGCTGGCAGCCATTGCCCCCAGCACAGAGTCCCTGGGGCTGCATAGGGCGGAGCTAACGCTGTCTGCTTGGCCCGGAGACTCCGCCCACCCAACCTGAGCACAGCTGAGCTTCACAGACAATTGGCCTGGAGGTCAAACCCTCCTAGGGCTAACAACAACAAGCTGGGTTTAAATTCAAAAACACTGAATACAACCCATAAAGGATTGCAGTAAGAGTACCCACCTCAGGTAACTGGGGAGACTGAGCCACTGTCCCTTTGAGGATAGCCACCACATAAAGCAGCCACCATGCAGAGACATGGAAAGAAATCAGGTGTGAAAGAAATGGAGGAGAAAAGACGACAAGACATAGAGTTCAAAACCACGGTTATAAGGCTTTTCAAGAGGCTCCTACAAAAGGCCGATCAACTTAATGAGAATTACCAGGAAATAAACAAGACCAACCAGGAAATAAACAAGACCAACCAGCAAATGAATGAGACTTACAAGGAGATGAATGCTACTTACAAAGAAATGAATGAGACCCTCAGGGAAATGTACAAGACCTCTGAGGATACGAACCAGACCCTCACAGATAAAAAAAAGGACCAACTAGAAATCAAGCATACACAGACTGAAATAAAAAATATTACACAAAGTCCTAAAAGCAGTCCAGAGGGCCACAAGAACCAAGTCAAAGATTTGAAATACAAAGAAGCAAAATCCACTCAGCTGGAAAAGCAAGAAACAAAAAGAATTCAGATAATTGAAGATAGCGTAAGGGGCCTCTGGGACAACCTCAAGCAAGCCAACATCCGAATTATTGGGGTGCCAGAAAAAGAGAGAGAGCAAGTTAATGAAAACCTACTTGAAGAAATAGTGACTGAAAACTTTCCCCACCTGGTGAAAGAAACTGACTTAAAAGCCCAAGAAGTGCACAGAACCCCAAAATATAGGAATCTAAAGAGGACCACATCAAGACATATCATAATTAAAATGCCAAGAGCAAAAGATAAAGAGAGAATATTAAAAGCAGCAAGAGAAAAACAGCTGGTTACCTACAGGGGAGCACCCATACGATTGTCAGCGGATTTCTCAACAGAAACGATGCAGGCCAGATGCGAGTGGCAAGAAATATTCAAAATAATGAAGAGCAAGAATCTACAACCAAGATTACTCTATCCAGCAAAGCTATCATTCAGAATCGAGGATCAGATAAAGTGCTTCGCAGATAAGAAAAAGCTAAAGGAGTTCATCACCACCAAACCAGTATTATATGAAATGCTGAAAGATATTCTTTAAGAAGAGGAAGAAGAAAAAGGTAAAAATATAAATTATGAACAACAAATACACATCTATCAACAAGTGAACATAAAAATCAAGTGAACTGATAGGCTGATGAACAAGATAAACTGGTGACTATAACAGAAACATGGACATAGAGAGGGAATGGACTGACAATTCTTGGGGAGAAAAGTGTTGTTGGAAGTACAGCAAGAGATTGGACAAAAATCTTGCAACAATGGGAGAGGACATTGGGGGAGGGGGAGGTGAGGGCGGAGGGTGGGAAAGGTACAGGGTGGAGGGAAGATATAGGGGGATAAAAAAGGGGAAACAATTTAATTAATAAACTGAACAATTAAAAAAAAACATATATACCAATGGAATAGAATAGAGAATCCATATATCAACCCAAACCACTAGGCTCAATTAATATTTGATAAAGGGGGCATGAACATAAAATGGAGTCAAGACAATCTCTTCAATAAATGGTGGTGAAAAAAATGGACAAATACATGCAAAAAAATGAAGCTAGACTACCAACTTACACCATACATGAAAATACATGCAAAATGGATATAGGACTTAAACATTAGATGGAAAACCATAAAAACATTAGAGGAATTTACAGGAAGAAAAATCTCAGACATATGCCAAAAGAACTTCTTCGATGTTACTGCTCCTAGGACAATGGAAGCTAAAGAGAAAATAAACAAATGGAAACCACATCAAAATAAAAAGCTTTTGCACAGCTAAAGAAACCATCAACAAAACAACAAGAAAACCCACTGTATGGGAGAACATATTTGCAAATCTTATCACTGATAAAGGTTTAATCTCAAGCATCTGCAGGTAACTCACACAACTCAATAAAAGGAGGACAAATGATCCAATAAAAATATGGGCAACAGATCTAAATAGAATCTTTTGGAAAGAAGACAAATGGAAGGCCCAGAGACATGAAAACTCGCTCAAAGTCACTAATTATCTGAGAGGTGCAAATCAAAATGAACACCTGAGCATTCTCACACCTGTCAGAATGGCTTACATCATCAAATCAACAAACGACAAGTGCTGGTGAGGATGCAGAAGAAAAGGAACACTCGTGCACTGCTGGTCGGATTGTAGACTGGTGGAGCCACTATGGAGAACAGTATGGAGTTTCCTCAAAAAACTAAAAATGGAGCTCCCATTCGACCCAGTGATCCCACTTCTAGGAATATACCCAAGAAACTAGAAATGCAAATTAGAAAGGATATATGTACCCCTATGTTCAAAGCAGCACAATTTACCATAGCTAAGATTTGGAAACAGCCTACGTGCTCATCAGCAGATGAGTGGATTAAAAAACTATGAAACATTTACCCAATGGAATATTACACTGTGGTAAAAAAGAAGGAGCTCCTACCATTTGCAACAAAATGGATGGATTTAGAGAACATTATGCTAAGTGAAATTATCCAGGCAGAGAAAGATAAATATCACACAATCTCACTCATTTGTGGAATATAATGAATGACATAAACTGATGAACAAGAATGGATCCAGAGACTGAGGAAAGTACATTAGAATGTCAAGTGGCAGGTGGTGGGAGTAAGGGGGAAAGTCAATATATTTTGAACTCTTGAACTGTGGTAAGTAATCTGTGTTTTTACTTCCCTGACAAAGTTTATATAAAGTTATAAAAAAAATTGGCAGCTAGTTTGAGATTGAATTAACATGGCCTAGAGCTTGTCATCTCCTATGGACACCAGTCCGTAGGCTAGGCCCTCCTTAACCTCCCATGACACCACAATACCCTTACATGATATTATTCTACCATGTCATTATAATATTTGATATTTGACAACAGCATATTATACAATTATCCCAAATAAACTTACAAACTACTTCTTTGAATGTTGGGCAGCAATTTAAAATAGGATAGGAAAGGAAGGAAGGAAGGCACTAGGAAGGCACCCAAGCATTCTATATCGGCCCCTCTTGCTCTTTTTGCCAAGAGGGACCCTCTTCTTTCTATCCAAATACACACAGCTGTTGCCTGAGCTTTCAGTTCAAGCTATGGTTGAAGCCTCTGGGTCACTGGCACCATAGAGCTGGCTCTCACCCAATGGTGTGAGCTGGGCCCTCTCTGGAGAAGAAACCTGGAGGCGAGGGGACCCCAAGGCAGATGCTGGACATGGAGGCCACTGGGGAATAGACTACAAAGGAGACACAACTGAACCTCACATTACCCTGTTTGGCCCCAGAAGATGGCTGGTTAGCCAGAGACAGGTAAGATTCCTCAGGGAAGAACAACCTAAGACAGTCACGATTGCAGAGGGGCCAACAGGAGAGAACTAAAAGGTCAACAGAGGTGGGGCACAGACCCTCACCCACAAACCTTGCAGGGGCCTGAACTCTCACCCCTCCTGAGGGAGGTCTCCTGCCCCCAATGCTGCTTTACCTCCCACACACAGCTCACATCGGGACCCAGGATGCAGACAGAGACTTGGCAAGCATAAGTGGCCCTATATCTAAATGCAGTCTCGTACCAGGAATTCTTGGGAGCTACTCAAGAATGCAAATAATCCTTTCCACTAATATTTACAGGATAAACTTAGATTTTTGCTGGAGTATTAAAATTGACAGTAAAATAGTAATCAATTTTCAGGTTAATTTAAATTGGCCAAGTGAAATAAGTGAACACTCAAGAAAATTTAAGTGTACTGGACAAAAAGCTTTTCCTAAAACAATAACTAAAATATCTAATAGTAGTTCAAGTCACTGTAAAATTGCCTAACATCCAAAGAACCTAAAGCAGTCATATTTGTGTGCAAAAACTAAAATTTAAAACTACCAAGGCTGCAATATAAAATTTCCAAAAGCCCCCATTAATCAAAAAAGGGGAGAATAGTGGGGTAATATCATGTAAGGAAAAATATCCTGTTAAGTAAAATACATCCAGAAAATTCTTACTCCAGAAAAGTAACTTCCATTTGTAAAGCCAACAGCAAGATAGCCATGAAAAAACACACATGGTGTCAAAATGAGCCAAAGGAAAATCATTTAGGTAAAAATAAAAAGAATCCCAAGTCTATTTTGCAGAGAGGATCCCTTTGTTAACTTTTGGTCGAGAATGTGTTTGTGTGTTTTCAGAGAACAACTCCAAGACCATGTGGGTTCCAGCGACAGTGAGGAACTGACGGGTCTGTTCCAGTCACGAGGATGGTCCAGAGATGGGGGACACTGACAACACCCTGCCATGCTCACAGTAGGCAGATATGCATGGCTGCAGGCGGCCCAGGACCAAACCAGAGAGGATGGAACTTGCATTGCCACATGTGTCCACCATCTGGATACCATTGCTACCATGTACACATAAAGAACTATTTGACATTGAAACTGGGACTCAGAACAGTTGGACATTGAAACTGACACTCAAACATTTTTTGTTCTTATACATTTATTTCTAGTATGCAGATTCAAGATATTTTTGTAGAAAAGAATCAGGCCAGAGTGATTGATATAGAGGCAGGGAGGCACTGAACAGGCTGTCAAGCTACAGGGGGAAGGCTTGGGTGGATGGGAGGTTGATGCTGGGGGAGATCAACCGAAGGACTTGTATGCATGCATATGAGCATAACCAATGAATGAAAGACATTGGGGTAGGGAGGGTGGCAGTTGGGGACATTTTCTGGGGAGTAGGGGAAGCTGGGTGGAGGATAATAGGGGGGGAAGGAAAACATATGTACTACTATTAAATATAAGTTATACTGCAAAAGATAAAAATAAAAAATTAATTTAAAAAAACATAAAGTAAACCCACTATATGGGAGAACATATCCTATATATAAAAGCCTAATATGCAAATTAATTGCCAACACAAAAGATGGCTGCCCCCATGTGGTCAAAGATCCTGCCCCTTGTGGACACAAGATAGCCACCACAAGATGGCCAGCATGGGAGGGCAGTTGAGAGGTTCCAGGCCTGCAAGGGAGGGCAGTTGTGGGCAATCAGGCCAGCAGGAGAGGGCAATTGGGAGGGAACAGGCATGCAAGAGATGGCAGTTAAGAGTTACCAGGCCAGCAGGGGATGGCAGTTGGGGTTTTCCAGTCCTGGAGAGGAGGTAAGTTGAGAGGGACAAGACCAGCAGGGGAGGACAGTTGGGGGCGACCAGGCTGACAGGGGAGGGCAGTTAGGGGTGACCAGGATTGCAAGGGAGGACAGTTAGTGGCAATCGGGCTGGCAGGGGTACAGTTATGTGTCAATCAGCCTGACAGGGGAGTGGTTAGGGAGTGATCAGGCTGGCAGGCAGAAGTGGTTAGGGGCCATCAGGCAGACAGGCAGGGAGCAGTTGGGAGCCAGCAGTCTTGGATTGTGAGAGGATGTCTGACTGTACCAAATTGGAGATGATGCAGGCTAGACTGAGGGACATCCCTCCCCCGTGTACAAATTTCATGCACCCAGCCTCTAGTGCACCAATAATACATCTGATAAGGGGCTAATGGCCAAAATATATGAAGTACTCATACAACTCAACAAAAGGAAGACAAACAATCCAATTAAAAAATAGAAGACCTGAGTAGACATTTATCCAAAGAGGACATACAAATGGCCAAGAGACATATGGAAAAAAGACTCAAAGTCTCTAATTAAAAAATTTTAAAATTTTTTAGAAGAAATTAAAAATTTTTTTAAAATAAATTTGGAAATCTAGAGGAAGTGGACAATTTCCTAGGGAAATACAGATTACCAAAAGTGTCTACATTAGAGAGATAATGTTTAAATAAAACAGCTATTATGGAGGGAATAGAGAGAAAGCTCTTAATGAGTCACACTGCAAAGTAAGCACCAGAGATATACTGTTTTGCATGGAAATGCTTTGGAAACTTCAATGTCCAGATAGTTCAGTGCTCTTTAAATTGTTTCACTGTATGGAAATAAAGACACATTTTCTTATGAACTTTTCAAAGCAAATATAATGCTAATAATCTAACTTGAACAGTGACAGTAGGAAAAAATATTATATAGACCAATATTTTTCATGAATATCAATTAAAAAGTACTAAATAAAATATTAGCAAATAGACCTTAAAACTACATGAAGAATGTCAGACATCATGATTAAGGGAAACTCAAAAAAAAAGGAAAACTGCTTCAATATTTGGAAATCAATGAATATCATTCCACTTATTAATGGAGTTAAGGAGAAATAATAAGATTATTCACATAGATGATTTTTTTAAAGCCTGTGACAAAAGCAATTGTTGTTCATGATAAAAACTCTCAAGAAAATAGTGATTGGATTGTGAAATACTTGCCTGCAATGATTACACCACACATACACACAAATAGATACCATATACCCCTGGTGTCCAGTATTTCAGTTACTTAATTGAAAACACTGAAGGTATAACCAGGGTCTAAGCAAGTATGCCCATTTACTACTATCCCATTTAATAAAAGGCTAATATG
Organism: Antrozous pallidus; assembly: GCA_027563665.1. Classification (NCBI taxonomy): domain Eukaryota; kingdom Metazoa; phylum Chordata; class Mammalia; order Chiroptera; family Vespertilionidae; genus Antrozous; species Antrozous pallidus. Next base: position 6,355,287 of record CM050521.1, read on the forward strand.
CAAATAGACGGAACATTGGAACAACCAAACAACCACTGACCACTAGGGGGTGTGTTTGGAACACGACGGATATCAGCCACAGCTGGATGGTGGAGCAGGTGAGCAGTGGGGGCACCAGACCAAGTCAGGGTGCCAGTCGCTGTCATCGGGGTGAGCCTCTGGTGGTTATTGAAAATTATTTGCTCCTGTGTGCTGTGGTCCTGCCGGGTACTCATGCCCACTGCCTGTCCTGGCCCCACTTGCATCCAGTCCCGATCACAGGGTGTGAGTGGCAGTTGAGAAGGTGTGAGTGGCAGTTGCTGGCCCCAATAGCCCTTGAGGGCTTCTCCACCTCCCCCTGCTCCTGAGGGGTAATTGGAGCAGCAGCTGATGCTCGCATCTGCTGACAGCACCACCCAACCCCAATTGCTCCATGCTGTCAGAATGTGTGAGCAGGGACAGTGTAATCAGTACCTGGGAGTGGCGGTGGTGGGAGTGAGGCTACCAGCAGACAGGGGACCAGGGGCTGTGGTGGGAGGGGCAGGGCAGGGACGTGGAGGATGAACCAAGACCGGCCCCTGTGCCCACTGCAGCCTCACAGCCCACAGTTCCTTTCAAGGTGCACAAATTCGTGCACTGGGCCCCTAGTTAAACATTATAATAGAGTTGTTAGCCAATACAATTAGATTAAAGCAATAAAACAGAATAATAAATAAAGTAGAAGTTATAAAGAAACTGTGGTATATTCATAAGGTAGAAAAGTAAAAGAGAAGAGCTATTGACATAAGCAACTTGAATGACTCTCAAAATCATTATGCTAAGTGAAGGTAGCCAGTCTCAAAGGGGATGTTGCTTTAATTTCTCTAGATTCTCAGTGCTTGGTATAAAATCTTGCATCAAGTTCAAACAATCACTGACTGTTGATGAATGGATGAATAGTATAAACTCCCAACACTCCTCAGGGAAGGGAACATGCCTCGCTCTTCTATTGTATTAATTACAATGCATGGTATTTATCAAGACCTTCTATCTGCCTTCTGCCCCAGCGACAAATGGACAACACTACTCTCAGGGTTTTGTGCATGGGCTTCTCACATCTTCATAGCTTCTCAAGAGCAGAACCGTTTACTTTGCCTCATCTATAGCATTAATCTGAATGCAAGGGTAAGAATAATTGAATACATTTATACAGAAAGTAATCACAGAGCAGTTAAAATTTGTTTTCATATTTAACCTGTATTTACTTTTTCTTGCAAGGTATATGTGGCTCTTTGGTTAAAGATATGCTTCTATAAACTTGAGATACAATGGATATTAAATTCCAACTTCAGAATTTTCTTTAAAACTCCAATGATGAAACAATAGACAGTGTGCACCATATTCTGCAGTTAGCCAAACCTGTGCACTGGGCCCCTAGTTAAACATTATAATAGAGTTGGACCTATATAAGGACCAATAGGTCCTATATAAGGACCTATTTCTAAAAAATTCATTATCCTCTCCCCTCTTCTCCTTCTTCAGGTTTTTCTAACTTTTATTAAAATTTAGGCTAAACTCATCTTGTTTGGGGGAAGTAAGGGAAAGGTATATGTCCTGTTGCAGGCAAAATGGTATAGGGCATGGATATATCAATTTCAACATGGTGGAGGCAGGAGAGTGGCATATGAACACCAAGACATGCTGGTAGAACATGGAAATGTGTTTTTGGGAAATCCTATAACTTATTAGGGTAGGAATGCCCAGTAGAAAAAGGATAGACTTCGATGATTGTTATCCACATACTGTAAGAGTTTCCTTCCCAGGAAACCATAAATGTCTCACAAATGTTGGTTATACATAATTACTATTAGCATATAATGAATGAATCCCAGAACAATGTGGGCATAAAGGTTAAGAACATGGTCGAAACCTATAGAAAGATCTTAGAGGACCACATAGCCAAGCTCCAAAATAATAATTCATTTTTACTAAAATGTGAAATTCATCCATGTGCTCTTATGAAATGTATTAGTGGTGTTCCCTAAGGTAAAACAGAGTCCAGTTCTGCACAAATATGAGAGAATAGAAAATTTTTATTGTAGTAACAATAGGCAAATGATTCATGTTGGTAGAGACAGAAGTATGCCAATGACCCACGCAGCAGTGAGTACTCAAGGTTGGGGTGATGGAGGTTTGGTGACAACATTAGTTTCAAAGAAAAGTAGTGAATTAGTTAATCACCAAAGCGCTTATGCTGAGGTTGGTCAAAGAATTTTTACAGAAATATCTGAATAGTCCAATAATTGTTCTCTCATCTGTTGAATCTCTATCCTTTGCTCTTTCTGGAATTTTAATTAGTTGCATTCTGAGAGATCTGTTCTCCAGACAACTCTTTGTTCTTCAGTGGGCAGATGATAAAGAACAATTTCATAAAAACATAAATTCAACAAATGTGTGTTCACATAGAAAGAATTCTATAAGCATCTCTAGCTATACATTATGTGATTTCCCTAACCACATGGGGAAAAGCCAGGCAGAGAGTATGTGTTAATCTAGAAATAATCTAGAGAAGAAATTGTTACTAGGAATATATAAAAAAAAAAAAACCTTGGGGTCATCATGTATTGATTTCCTGAACTCCTTTTCTCTGAGTGTCTGAGAAAGGGTTCAGAAGACAGGGTGCATTCATACTTTCTGCTTTGGAGTTTTAGAAATTGAGAATGTGTCTCTCCCCTGTTAAATCAAGAAAAAGTCTTGCCAATTGCCAACAGTGAACTTGCTAGTATTACACTTGCTAGTTCTGAAAGCGTGGGAGACAGAAACAGAGCTCTGATTTGGGGGAATGAGTTATATGGTGGAGGGGCATCCATAATACTTGGGAATAATAGACATATTTTCATAAGCCTAATCTTCCTTGAACAGAGATGAGATATCTCTCCAAACTCCTCTCAATTTTCTCAGGATTAAGTCAAGTATCCCTTTCTGATTCTTAACTTCTTCTCTGACATTTTGTTGCCTTAAAACAGAGTAAGTGACCCTTTTTGCCAATTCCCTCTCCATTTCTGCCTTTGTCTTTTCCTGCTCTCCTTTATCCTCTAGCTCTCTGATTTTCTCTTCATACTCCTCTCTTAACTGCCTTTTTTCTCTCTCCAGCTCAGCTCTGCATTGTTCTTGTATCACTTGAATCTGTTTCTGAATCTCTACCTCAGCCCTTTGGTACATTTTATTAGTATAGAATCCTTCTTGGTTGTCCATCACTATGCGCTGGACCAGCTCCAGTAGCTGTGTCCTCTGAGCCTCTTGCTCAGCCCCTGTGGCCTTATTGTTGAACGCACAGTAATGATTCTTGAACTGCTCCATCAGATCTTGAATGCCTTGTGGAGCTTCCTTTAAGTAATCTTGGAACTTCATGCCATCCAAGTCATCTTTCCGGGTGAATAAGAGAATCATGTATCTCCTAGCTTTGGGTCCAAACATTGATAGCATCTTCTCCACGGCCTTTTGCTCTTCTTTGGTGTACCGGCTTAGAGGGACCACCAGGAGCACAGCATGAGGCCCAGGGGAGGTCAGGAGAATGCAATTAGCAATCTCCCTTTGTGTGTCAGCCTCCTGTGCATCTGTGTCGAAAATGCCAGGCGTGTCCACAACAACGATTTCTCTCCCATTCCATGTGCTGCTCCCTTTCTTACAGACCTTGGTGATGGATTTTGCTGCAATGCTGGAATGAAATGCTTTCTTTCCAAGAATGCTATTTCCTGTGGCACTTTTGCCTGCTCCAGTCTTACCCACTAAGACAAGTCTCAGTTGTGAATCTCTGGGGTCTTGGTTTTCAAGCCCTGGAATATCTGGAAACAAAAGGCACAGTGTTAGGACTTAGCTCCAACATGTCCCCTGGAGGGCCTCTGCCAATTTGTGCTTTTCTCTATTGACTGCTAGAGTCTAGTCCTTTGAGAACTCACAGAAGGTTTGTAGAACCCTTGGGATTCACCTCTCCCTTACAGAACTAGAAGAATGCTGGGCACTTCTCAGGAGTCCCTTGGACTGCTCACTCTGACATTGGGAAGTTAAGTGCCCTTGGATGAAGGTGCACAATGGTTCAAGTGAGAACTCTGAGCCACTGCTGGTAGCTGCTCCTCGTAAACTAATGTAGGAAGGAACACAAAATCTGATTTGGGGACCTCACAGGTGAAAATTCTCTTCCCCCCAATTTATATCAAAATAGAACTTTGAGTCTTCCCATTAAAAAGCCAGATGGGTGGGTGATTCAAGCCATCCCGCCCTTGAAAGAGAAAAAAGAGGACATGGGCATAAAGGCAACATGTTCATTCATATTTCACGTATGCAGCCATCTCCTCAGGGATTCTGAACCACAGGAGAGCAAAAACCTTACTTTCAGAGTTACCACCTTAGTGTAGAAATCTAGTATAAAGTTTTTCTATTTTTAATTAATGTGTTGAAGACTTACATCCAGAAAGTTTTGATAGTGCTCTAAAGTTACTATAAAGCCCTTGATGCATAAATAATAAAATAATAAAAAATAACTTATAAAGCCGAAACCGGTTTGGCTCAGTGGATAGAGCGTCGGACTGCGGACTGAAGGGTCCCGGGTTCGATTCCAGTCAAGGGCATGTACCTTAGCTATGGGCACATCCCCAGTGGGGGGCGTGCAAGAGGCAGCTGATCGATGTTTCTCTCTCATCGATGTTTCTGACTTTCTATCCCTCTCTCTTCCGCTCTGTAAAAAATCAATAAAATATATTTTAAAAACAACAACAACAAAAAATAACTCATAAAGAGTAGCATTAGTAGAGTTATATTTTCTAGTGTCACTTGGTTAGGCATACATACTTCTTAGACACTTAAAATTGATAACAGAACAGTATACATAGCTTATCAAGTGAAAGTAGTTTTCAAAATAACTATGTCTTAACTTAAACACCAAATCATTTGCATAGCTCTTACCCTACTTCTATTCAGATATTCCCTGCTCATCTCTTTAATGTGTCTATAAAATTGAAGTCCTCAGAATTTGTTGAGCACAGACTGGGACCATGGGAAACAACTGACAACCACACCTGAGAGCCTTTTTCCCCCTGAAGGAAGTCCCTGTCAGTACAGCCCCTAGAGAAGACCGATTCCTGAAGAGGAATCATGTATTACATCCATCCCTACCAATATTGTAAACCTGATTATAAACTCCATTTTATTTTCCAGAGATATCATCACCATTTACCAAGTACCTCAGACCAAACATCTAGGAATCTCTTTTTTTAAAAAAATATATTTTATTGATTTTTTACAGAGCAGAAGGGAGAGGGATAGAAAGTCAGAAACATCGATGAGAGAGAGACATCCATCAGCTGCCTCTTGCACACCCCCTACTGGGGATGTTCCCGCAGCCAAGGTACATGCCCTTGCCGGAATCGAACCTGGGACCCTTCAGTCCGCAGTCCGACGCTCTATCCACTGAGCCAAACTTGGAATATCTGTTGATTTCTCTCTTCCCTTCACTTCCCATATCTAAGCAATTGGAAGATCTCCAGGCTCTATCCACAAACCTGACCACTTGTCTCCATTTTGAAGAGTGTCATACTAGCCAATCCACCATTACTATCCATGACTCAGCAGTTCCCTAACTGCCCTCTTCTGTCTAGTCTATAAATTGGAATTATTTTTTTTTAAATATCAACCAAACAGAGGCAAGAGTTTGCAGAACCCCCACTCTGGCTTCCACAAAATCAGTAGTTATTCCCCATCTCCCACACATTTTATGATGAAGCTGTTGCTAAATCAGGAATTATCAAAACCTTCCCTAAGACAGTTTCCTACGTTTGATAACCAGAATTCTGGGATGAGAAAAGTAAATTTCCAGAACATGGCTACAGGATGGCTAAGGTTAATGGAAAATGTGGATGGGAGTTCAGATTATTATTTAATTAGCATCACAGTGGAAGATTCCCACCTGAGGGATTAGTTGGTCATCCATAGAAAAGTAGAAAAATCATGGGAGGTGAAACCAAAAGGCACCAAGAGCATATGAGAATTAGTGTGATGCATTGAAGATATGGCCATGAATCATTCCCATCTCCGTACACATGCCTTTGTGGGATGTTGATCTGAAGCCCTTCCTACGAGTTGCTGAATCTGTTTCTCCTCCCCTTGTAAAGGGGGGTGGGGGGGGCTGTGACTTGCACTGGCCAATAAGGTGGGGGAAGCATGATGCAAGTAGATTCCAAAAGTGCTGATGCGCTGTGGCTTGCTGTCTCCCTTGGTCTTCAAAACCCTGCAACTGCTTTTTGAGGGAGCCTAGACTACCCTGCTTGGTGATGTGGGGCACAAGGTCTGGTTATTCATCACCCTGGCCTGCCCAAGAGCCTGCTAACTACCAGAAATGACCATGGGGACATCCAATGCAAAATTATCCAGTTTCAGGATATTGAGAATATCATGTTAAGTGAAATAATCCAGATTAAAAGAAGACATGATTCACATGATTTCATTCCTATATGGGACATAACACACCAAGCCACAAGCAAACTAATAAAACAAACCAACAAATGCATAGGCAACAGTATTGGTGTTACCAGAGGGAAAGAAGGATGGGAGAAGCTTTGTGTAGATGATAAAGGGTGTCAAATACGTGGTGCAGGAAGGACAGAAGGCTTTGGATGGTGAGTGCACAATGTGATATACATATGACATATCCTAGAACTGCATACTTGAAACATAATATCAACCAATGTTACCCCAATAAATTTAATTGGAAAAAAAGAGAGGCTATTCAGTTGTGTACTGAACCACCAGCTTAGCACCGGTGCGTGAACAAGTCTGTCTGAGGTAAACCCAGTTGGCCCAGAACCAAGAACTGGCCAGTGAAATATAGAACTATAAAGTTGAAAGCCATAGGAATGGGTGATGTTTTAGGCTGCTAAATTGTGGTGTAGTTTGAAAAACTGATACAGTTCAACTGACATAGTTAATTTCTATAGATAAAGCAGGGATAAGTGAGAAAGTAAGTGAGCCAGTCTGGTTAATTTGTGAGTTACAGTGAGGCTACTAGGAGCAGGGAATTTAGAGAAATGAATGAGGAATCAATTCCTCTCATATCTTCTTTCCAGTCCTCTCTCTCAGGCCGAAGAGAGGGGAAGAGAAGCAACCAGAGAAACTACAATGGGTCCTTCTGGTGTGTTCACTTTGTAGGAGTAGTAGGTAAGAAACCTTCTCAGCCTGGGATCAATTAGGATTCTTTAACTTCTCTTCCTCTAGAGCAGTTCTCAACCTTCCTAAGGCAGTGACCCTTTATTTAATACAGTTCCTCATGTTGTGGTGACCCCCAACCATAAAATTGTTTTCATTGCTACGTCATAACTGTAATTTTGCTACTGTTATGAATCATAATGTAAATATCTGATATGCAGGATGTCTTAGGTGACCCCTGTGAAAGGGTCGTTCCACCCCCAAAGGGGTCGCCACCCACAGGTTGAAACGATTGCTCTAGAGATTATGCTGTGTCATGAGGAGACAGTGCAGAGGGGCTAGAGAAAAGAAAGAGCAGAGTAAATAAGAAGAAAATAAGAAATGGGGTTGGAAATACTTTATTCTTGGCCAAATGGGGACTGGCAGAGAGCACAGAAGAACCCACTGCCAGGTCCCCTCCATCCCACCTGCCTGGGGAGCCTGAGCACCCTCTCACCATGGCTGGTCCTGGGTTCACCGAAGTTGGAAGGCATACTGTGAAACTGAGCTGTCATCATAGGTAGAATTCCTGTAGATAAGAAACACAACTCATTTCAGGGAAATTGAGATTAACTGCAAACCCAAACCACATGCAACCAGTAGTTTCTTCTTTTCCATAAGCTTGCTGCTTGATTTCACCCTCCCTGGTTCCTAACACTTCTCCTCAACTTTCCATTGTCAGTTTCATTTTCATTTGTTTCTTTTTATCTACACAAACATGTTTCAAGTGCTTCCTTAGCTCTGGTTCTGGACCTTCTTCCCCTGCTACTCAGTAATTATTACTTTGAATTCTATTTGTACATACTCTGTAGATTAGACCCTCCTCAGAGTTCTGAACTTTTATATCCCATTTAACTTCTCCACTGGCCAAGTTGACAGACATCTCACACAGAACTTGGCCAAAATGTAACCTTTGACCTCCCCTACCCCCACCTATCCTGTCTCCACATCACTTAAATTCTTCCCCCATTTCAGTAGATTTCATCACCATTCAACCAATGGCTTCAGGGGGATCTTGGGGTCAGTTACAGTTCCCCACTTGCTCATCAGTCCACCACCAAGTGCCATAGATTCTACCTGCAGAACGTGCAAAATTATTCTTTCTCCCCACCATCATCTTCATCATTTGTTTGCCATGTAATGGGCTCCTAACCTATTACCTCATCATCAATCCTTTTTCCTTCTATGATTAGATGCCTTTTTAAACTAAAATATATATATTTTTTCCTCCAATACCTTTCCCTCCAACAGCATCACCAGCCAACAATACAGCTATGCTAAGGTCCACTCGCTATTTCTTACAATCACATTCCCAGAAGTTCCTGCAGAACACATACCACTATAGGATGTTGTTTGTCTGCTCTTTTTATGTTGCCCCCTTTAGTGTAAGCTTTGTGATGATGGTGAACCACCTGTGTCTTGTACTCCCCTTTCCTGGGGACAAGCACAATAATTAACGATGAGTAGTTTCCCATAAATATTTTACAAATCTATTTGATAGAAAATTCTGCTGATTCTTGCTTCCTCTCTGATCTTGTTTGTTCAGTCCACATGTGTGAAAAAGATTACTCTTTTCTTACTCAACAAAGGTTAGTGTAATAGAAACGTTGTATTGCATTTTAAATAATCTGTCTCCTTGTTACCCATAAACGTTTGCCAATGGAGAAAGCTGTGTATAGACGCCATGTTAACGTGGGCTTTGACTGGAACAGGCTGAAAGGCTCATCTCACAGGAAGCCAGCAAGTATAAACTTGAAACACTGTTAGAAAGACAGACACTCCTTTTGGAAAAAGCATTATGCATTTATCTCTTAAAGAGAGGGAGTGGAAAACAGCCTCTTATAAACTGAGAAGAGACATCACAGAATGGTTACAAATAAGCTTTGGCCACAAAGTTAATGTTGGTGATGGGTACTCAGAGGGCTGGCATGCTGAGCTGCTTCTTATACTTCTCAGTGCTCTTCACCCACCTGGCCTCAGAGCTAATTCTGTCTCCTCACCCAACTCTATTCCTGAAAGCTTCTAGTTTATGTATAAATTCTATAAATGATTAAATGAATTATTTAGCGTAATTCAAACATCCTCTGAGAAGCAAACCCTAAAAGAGGTACTAATTTGTGGGGCTCAGCCTTTAAAACGGATTCTGGCCTAAAATCAGCAGAGGCAGGAAACAGAAAGCAAAGAGAAATCTATGCTGAGAAGTTTGCCTGAGGTTTCAGAAATAAATCCAGAGAAGAGGTCCCCTCTGCACCAAAGCCCACATTTCCTGCCTCTCCCAGCAACATGCACACCAAACGCCAATATTCCTTCACCTGGAAAATCTGGCTCTGCTCCCTTCTCTTCTTACCTTGAAGGCAAAGCTGAGTGATAATATTGAGGGGAAGGAGGAAAGAGAAAGTAAGGGGAGGAGCTGTATGAACACACTAGTGTAAGCCCTGCCCGCCTTTCAGAGCAGCAAACAGAAAACACCCAATCAGAGCAGCAAACGGAAAACACCCAATCAGAGCAGCAAACAGAAAACACCCAATCAGAGCAGCAAAAAGAAAAAAGTATCCTTAAAAGTGAGGATCAGTGGCTGGTTTCCCTTAGTGGTTAGAGTGTTGGCCCATGCACAGAAGGGTTATAGGTTCAATATCCAGCGTCTGTGGGGGCTATGTTTGAGAGGCAACCTATTGATGTGTCTGTTTTACAGGAATGTTTCTCTCTCTCCCTCTCCCTCTTTATCTCTCTCTTTATCTCTCTATCTCTATTTCCATCTCTATCGCTATCTCTCCAACAAAACTTTCTCTAAAAAATAAATAAATAAATAAATAAATAAATAAATAAATAAATAAATAATAAATATCCTCAGGTGAGGATTAACAAAAAAAAAAAGAGGACAGTTTAAAGGACTTCTGGGACAGCATGAAGCATAACAACCTCTGCATCACAGAGGTGCCAGGGAGAGAAAAGAGAGAGTCAGAGATTGAAAGCCTGTTTGAATATTTAATGACTGAAAACTCTCCTAAGCTCGTAAAATAAATAGATACACCATTCCAGGAAGCACGGAGACTGGTAAACAATATAAATCTAAATAGGCCCACACCAACACACCTTGTCATTTAAATGGCAAAAGCCAGAAACAATGAATCTTTTTTTTAATTAAAAAAATATTTTATTAAACCTACATGTAATGCTTTATATCACTCATTAGATGCATATAAATTCCCGAACCTATAGATACATGAAAAAAAATGTTTCTTTGCTTTAGAAAACTTATATGAAAGCAGTTTCACTGAAATATTTAACATTTTATATTGTACATTCAGACACAGTACTAAATCCTTTGAAGTGATATAAAACAAAATTTAAGCAGGAAAAGATACAAACATGAAATATTTCTTAGATTACATTTCTAGAAGCCATAAGAAAACTAGCAAACTAAACCCCGTGTGACATATCTGTTTTAAGACAAGCACAGAGTTTACATAGGCTGAGTGATTACCTGGGATGGGAAGGACATTACCACTCCATGTCAGTAGACAGACAGGAAGTGCTACGGGCCTGGGAAAGAGGAGTGGCAGTTTTGAGTGAAGGAAAGTATCTAATTAATAACTTAAATGGATGCCACAGAGAGAATCTTAAAGGTAGCAAGAGACAGTTTTTTAAAAAGGAGTTCCCATAAGACTGCCAGCATTTTCTCATTAGTAACTTTTCAGTCCTGAAGAGATTCCAGGAAATAAACAAAGACATATTTTCTAACAGCCAACATATTAGCACACAAAGTAAGTATCAATACATTTAAAAATATTGAAATTATATCAAGCATCTACTATGACCACAATGGAATAAAACTCAAAATTGATTACAAGAAAAATAAATAACAACAGAAAAGCACACAAACACATGAAGCCTAAATAATATGCTACTAAACAATTAATGTGTTAACTTGATTGTGGGGGAATTATCGCTTTGTAAATTATATAATTGTCTAACTACACAATGACGTACACCTGAAACTACTATAAAATAATTTTAAATGTCAACTGTCATAGAAAAATAATTTTTTAAAAATATTTAGAATTAATATTTATTCTTGGGACTCAACCAATCTGAAAAGAGTATTGTTAAAAACTGGTGAATTAAAAACATAAATATTTATCTTTAACCTAAAAGCTACTCATATAACACTGAATAAAAGAGTAGTGTTTAAAAATGACTTGGGCCCTAACCAGTTTGGCTCAGTGGATAGAGCGTCGGCCTGCGGACTGAAAGGTCCCGGGTTCGATTCTGGTCAAGGGCATGTACCTTGGCTGTGGGCACATTCCCAGGAGGGGGTGTGCAGGAGGCAGCTAATCGATGTTTCTCTCCCATCAATGTTTCTGACTTTCTATCCTTCTCTTTTCCTCTCTATCAAAAATCAATAAAATATTTTTTTAAAGTGACTTGGAACTTAAAAATAAAGTGTATCTCTCACAGACTAACACAAACCCTGAAAATAAAAGAGAAGGGAACACATCTTGTTTTATTTTATGAGGCCAAATATACCATGAGACCATAACCAGATGCAGACATCACAAGAAAATAGGAATCCTGAGGAAAAGATGGCGGCGGGACAGAAGGACGCGTAATCATTTGTGTCCCGGGGTAGACAGAGTGAGCAGCTGAGGGTCGCGCAGGGAGTGTTTGTTGGCGAGTGGGGGGACAGCAGGGCTTTGGGAGAAGGAGGGCGACTGCTTAGATTAGCCTCCCTCAAGGGAGCGGCTCCGTGCGGCTGGGTTCTCCCCGGGAGCCTGGCTCACAGGCGGCTGTGCCATCTTAAAGGGGAAGAGCCTGAAGATTTTACAGTTGCGGTACCCACTGGGCGTCTGAGACCCCCACCTCCCCCCCAACATCGGTTCCTAGTTGGTGAAGAAGCGGACTCCGAGGAAACCTGTGCTCAGCCACAGAAAGGTCAGGTTTCTCCGGGGATTAAGGGAGCTGGTAACACAGGGAGTTTCTCACCTGGGGGAAAAAAAAGAGGAAAAGCCCGTGGCTGTTGGAGCCTGCAAACGTGGACGAGGGTGCTCGGAGCTGGTGACAGGGGGGATACATAGAGGGCAACCCATTTGGACCTGAAGGAGAAGGCCAGCCTGGCAGTTTTGGGAGGGAGCGGGCTGCCAAACCCAAGGGGAGAAAGGGTTTCGCGCAAACATACTAGCAGGACGTGAGTTCGCGCGCCTCCATTTGTCCTCTCTAAATCCGAATTTCTCAGCGCTGAACGAGGAACGGGGGATCCCCTGGTGGGGGATAACCTGGGAGATAACAGGGGCGAGCTGTTTTGCTGACGCTGGGGATCAGAACAGGTCCTCACAATTAGAGAGGCAGCTCTGGGGTAGCCTATTTCCACAAATCAGTAGTAAATACCATAGACATAGCGGGATTTTAGATCAGGCTAGAGAGGACCAATAGACCTGGAGGTCAATTCAGAAACACTGCCACCTAGGGGCTGAATCACAAATTGTCTCTTGTGTAACACAAATTAAGGAATCAATTTTATTTCTACTACTATTTAAATTTTTTAAGTGCCATTTTATTCCATCTTTACTCTACTCAGAGATTAGTGTTATATAGTCTTTTCATCTACCTTTTAGTATCTCTTTAATCTACTTCAACTTCCCCCTTATGCCAGCACTACTTGCTAACCTTTCCTTAGTTAGTGTCTTATTCCCCTTACACTTTTTCTGGTTTAGATTTTCCTTATTCTCTCTTTTTACCCCCTGTTGAAATTTCACCCCACTTTTATATCCAATCTCCAACCACCTGCTCCAAGTCCATACACATCTAATGCTTCTCTGACTTCACTATCCTAAAATGTTTTTCTCTCGGTCCTGCTGATGTTGTTTATATTTTATGCATATTTGTGAGATTTGTTTGGTTATTCTTTTCTTTTAATTTGTTTTGTGGGGCAGGGGTTGGCATTGTTTTGTGTTTTGGTGAAGTTTACATTGTTTTTTGATAGATTTAAGCATCAGTGTTCCCTAACCTCCCTTGATATTAGTTGTTGTATGCAGTTTGTATCAATCTCCAGGTACTCACTGCTGGCTTTTCCTGGGATTAGTGGAGGTCCTCTGGGAGTTTCCAACCCATATTTATAGTTTACTCCCTTTTCCTTTCTTTTTACTCCTTCCCCTTTTCCCAATTTTATTTTGACATTCCCTTTTTTTATTCTTTCTTTCTTTCTTTCTTTCTTTATTTATTTATTTATTTTGTGTGTTTTCTCTTACTCTCTTTTATCCCACCTATCACCTAATTTACCTTCCTCTGGCAATCACTTTTAATTTGGAGTTACCAATACTGTGAATACATTCTTCTTCAGTGCCTGGTTTGCTGCACCTGGTTGTGTTGTAGTCTGAGCCTTTAAATCAACACAGGAGAGTGAGAACTACATAACAAGACACACAGAAGAAAGACCATGGGGGAAACAAAGAAATAGCCCACCAATGAAAGAAAAACAAGCCTCACCAGAAAAAGAGGTAATCGAAATGGAAGCAAGCAACCTGTCAGAGAGAGAGTTCAGAGAAATGGACATAGGGTGGATGAAGAGGACAGAAGCCAATATGAGTAAGAACCATGAGGAATTGAAGAGGAATCAAGAGGAAATGAAGAAGAGCCAGGGAGAAATGAAGAAGAACTATGAAGAAATGAAGAAGAATTATGAAGAAATAAAGAAGATCCAAGAAGAAATGAAAAGTGACATTGCTGAGGTAAAGAACTCCATAGAAAGTATCAGGAGTAGACTAGATGAAGCAGAGGACCGCATCAGTGAGCTGGAAGACAAGGTAGGAAAAAACACCCAAGTAGAGCAGCTTCTAGAAAAAAAATTAAAAACCAGGAGGAGAGCCTAAGGGAACTTTGGGACAACATGAAACAAAACAACATCCGCATAATAGGGCTTCCAGAGGGACAGGAAACTGATCAAGGAATAGAAAACCTGTTGGAAGAAATAATGACAGAAAACTTCCCTGATATAGGAAAGAAAAAACCCACACAAATCCAAGAAGCTCACAGAGTTCCAAGCAAATTAAACCCCAAAAGGCCTACACCAAGGCATGTTATAATTAAATTGGCAAACATCAACGACAAAGTGAGAATCCTAAAAGGTGCCAGAGAGAGACAGAAAGTCACCTACAAAGGAACCCCCATCAGATTAGCAAGTGATTTCTCAACAGAAACTTATCAGACCAGAAGGGATTGGAATGAAATATACAAAGTTATACAAAGAAAGGGTCTGAATCCTAGAATACTGTACCCAGCAAGGCTATCAATCAAAAATGAAGGTCAAATCAGGAGCTTCACAAATAACAAAGGTCTAAGGGAATACATTACCACCAAACCAGCAATGCAAGAAATGCTAAAGGGACTGCTGTGAAAAGCAATAGGAAGCCATGAAAGAACGTAAGGGCAAAGAACAAAAATGGCTACACATAACTATTTATCAATAATAACTGTAAATGTAAATGGTTTAAATGCTCCAATCAAAAGACCTAGGGTAATAGACTGGATAAGAAAACACGACCCATATATCTGCTGTCTACAAGAAACCCACCTCCAAAAAAAAGACGCACACAGACTGAGGGTGAAAGGATGGGAAAAGGTTCTTCAGGTGAATGGAAATGGAAAAAAAGCGGGGGTAGCAATACTTATATCCGACAAATTAGATCTCAAAGTGAAGGATGTAACAAGAGATAAAGAAGGCCACTACATAATACTAAAGGGAGCAGTCCAACAAGAAGAAATAACTCTGGTAAACATATACACACCCAATATAGGAGCACCCAAATACATACTAAAACTCCTAGAGGATATCAAGGGAGAGATAGACAGCAATACAATCATAGTAGGAGACTTTAATACCCAAATATCACCATTGGACAAATCCTCTAAACAAAAAATCAGTAAAGAAACATCAATCCTCAATGAATCACTAGACCAGAAGAAATTAATTGACATCTTCAGATTATTTCACCCCAAAGCCACAGAATATACTTTCTTTTCTAGTGCCCATGGGTCATTCTCAAAGATAGACCATGTGTTGGGTCATAGGCAAAGTCTCTCCAAATTCACAAAGATAGAAATTATATCAAGCATATTCTCAGATCACAATGGCAGAAAGCTGGAAATCAACTACAATAGAAACAATCCAAAGAAATCAAACACATGGAGACTAAACAGCATGCTATTAAACTATGACTGGGTTAATAGAGATATCAAGGAAGAGATAGAAAACATCATGGAAACAAATGACAACGACAGCACAACAATCCAAAATCTATGGGACACAGTGAAAGCAGTTCTGAGAGGGAAGTTCATACCTCTACAATCCTACTGCAAAAAATTAGAAACAGCGGCAATAAATTATCTAACACAACAACTCAAAGAGTTAGAAAGAAAGCAACAAGAAAAGCACAGTGTAAGCAGAAGGAAGGAAACAGTAAAGATCAGAGCAGAAATAAATGACATAGAGACCAAAGAAACAATACAGAAGATCAACAAAACCAAAAGCTGGTTCTTTGAAAGATTAAACAAGATTGATGAACCTCTAGCCAGACTCACCAAGAAGCAAAGAGAGAGGACCCCAATAAATAAAATCAGAAATGAAAGAGGTGAAATAGCAACAGACCCCATTGAAATACAAAGGATTGTTAAAAAATACTATTAACAACTCTACTCCAATAAACTGGACAACCTGGAGGAAATGGATATATTTCTAGAAAAATATAACCTCCCAAAACTCAATCAGGAAGAATCTAAACAACTCAATAGACCAATAACTGTGGAAGAAATTGAAGCACTCATCATAAAGCTTCCAGCAAACAAAAGCCCAGGGCCAGACGGCTTCACAGGGGAGTTTTACCAAACATTCAAGGAAGAACTAAAACCTATACTCCTCAGACTATTCCAGAAAATTCAAGAGGATGGAACACTTCCAAACTCCTTCTATGAAGCTAACATCACCCTAATACCTAAAGCAGATAAAGATGACACTATGAAAGAGAATTACAGGCCAATATCCCTCATGAATATAGATGCCAAAATCCTCAATAAAAGTCTACCAAATCGGATCCAGTAGTACATCAGAAAGATCATACAACATGACCAAGTAGGATTTATCCCAGGAATGCAAGGATGGTACAGTATCCGCAAATCAATAAATGTGATACATCACATAAACAAATTGAGAGATAAAAATCACATAGTCATATCAATTGATGCAGAAAAAGCATTTGACAAAATCCAACACCCTTTCTTGATAAAAACTCTCAAGAAGGTACAAATAGAAGGATGATACCTCAACATAATAAAAGCCATATATGATAAACCCACAGCAAACATCATACTCAATGGGCAAAAACTACAACCATTTCCCATAAGAACATGAACAAGACAGCGATGCCCACTCTCACCACTTCTGTTCAACATAGTACTGGAAGTATTAGCCATTGCAATTAGACAAGAAGAAGAAATAAAAGGCATCCAAATTAGAAAAGAAGAAGTAAAGCTATCCTTATTTGCAGATGACATGATATTGTACATAAAAAACCCGAAAGACTCCATAAAAAAGCTAATAGACTGAATAAATGAGTTCAGCAATGTAGCAGGCTACAAAATCAATGCCAAGAAATCTATGGCATTCCTGTATACCAATAGTGAACTTACAGAAAGAGAGACTAAAAAAGCAATCCCATTTACCATCACACCAAAAAAATTAAGATACCTAGGAATAAACTTAACAAAGCAGGTTAAAGACCTATTCTCAGAAAACTACAGGACACTAAAAAAAGAGATAGAGGAAAATGTAAACAGATGGAAGAACATACCATGTTCATGGATTGGGAGAATCAACATAATTAAAATGTCCATACTACCCAAAGCAATCTATACATTTAATGCACTCCCCATTAAAATACCAATGGCATACTTCACAGACCTAGAAAGAACTCTCCAAAAATTCATCTGGAATAAAAAAGGCCACGGATAGCCACAGCAATCCTGAGAAAGAAGCACAAAGTCGGTGGGATTTCCATACCAGATTTCAAGCTGTATTACATGGCTACTGTTCTCAAAACAGCCTGGTACTGGCACAAGAACAGACATATAGATCAATGGAATAGAATAGAGAATCCAGATATCAACCCAAACCACTATGCTCAATTAATATTTGACAAAGGAGGTATGAACATAAAATGACGTCAAGATAGTCTCTTCAATAAATGGTGTTGGGAAAATTGGATAGATACATGCAAAAAAATGAAACTAGACCACCAACTTACACCATACACAAAAATAAACTCCAAATGGATACAGGACTTAAACGTAAGACGGGAAACCATAAAAACGTTAGAGGAATCTACAGGAAATAAAATCTCAGACATATGCCAAAAGAACTTCTTCGATGATACTGCTCCTAGGGCAATGGAAGCTAAAGACAGAATAAACAAATGGGACTACATCAAAATAAAAAGCTTTTGCACAGCTAAAGAAACCATCAACAAAACAACAAGAAAACCCACTGTATGGGAGAACATATTTGCAAATGTTATCAGTGATAAAGGTTTAATCTCAAGCATCTACAGGCAACTCACACAACTCAATAAAAGGAAGACAAATGATCCAATAAAAAAATGGGCAACAGACCTAAATAGAACCTTTGCTAAAGAAGACAAAAGGAAGGCTCAGAGACATATGAAAACTTGCTCAAAGTCACTAATTATCCGAGAGATGCAAATCAAAACGACTATGCGGTACCATCTCACACCTGTCAGAATGGCTTACATCAACAAATCAACAAATGACAAGTGCTGGCGAGGATACGGAGAAAAAGGAACTCTCCTGCACTGTTGGTGGGATTGTAGACTGGTACAGCCACTGTGGAGAACAGTATGGAGTTTCCTCAAAAAACTAAAAATGGAGCTCCCATTCAACCCAGTGATCCCACTTCTAGGAATATACCCCCAAGAAACTAGAAAGGCGAATTAGAAAGGATATATGTACCCCTATGTTCATAGGAGCACAATTTATCATAGCTAAGACTTGGAAACAGCCTAAGTGCCCATCAGCAGATGAGTGGATTAAAAAACTGTGGTACATCTACACAATGGAATACTACGCTGCGGTAAAAAAGAAAGAGCTCCTACCATTTGTAACAACATGGACAGAATTAGAGAGCATTATGCTAAGTGAAATTAGCCAGGCAGAGAAAGACGTATATCACACGATCTCACTCATTTGAGGAATATAATGAATGACATAGACTGATGAACAAGAATGGATCTAGAGACTGAGAAAAGTCCATCAGAATGTCAAACCTCAGGGTAAGTGGCAGGTGATGGGAATTAGGGGGAAAGTCAATATATTTGATTGCTTGAACTAAAGTAAGTGATTTGTGTTTTTACATCCCTGACAAAGTTTATATAAAGTTATAAAAAAAATTGGCAGCTAGTTTGAGATTGAATTAACATGGCCTAGAGCATGTCATCTCTTATGGACACCAGTCCTTAGGCTAGGCCCTCCTTCACCTCCCGTGACACCACAATACCCTTACATGATATTATTCTACAATGTCATTATAATATTTGATATTCAACAACAGCATATTACACAATTACCCCAAATAAACTTACAAACTAATTCTTTGAATGTTGGGCAGCAACTTGAAAAAAGGATAGGAAAGGAATTAATCCCTTTCAGAAGGGATGAAGGCACTGGGAAGGCACCCGAGCATTCTATATTAGCCCCTCCGGCCCTTTTGCCAAGTGGGACCTTCTTCTTACTATCCAAATACACACAGCTGATGTGTGAACTTTCAGTTCAAGCTGTGGCTGAAGCCTCTGGGCAGCTGGCACCATGGATCTGTCTCTCGACCAATGGCATGAGCTGGGCCCTTTCTGGAGAAGAAACCTGGGTCACCCGAGATATGTGATCAGTACTGGGACCCCGCCAGCAGGCGAGGGGACCCCAAGGCAGGTGCTGGATGTGGAGGCCACTGGGGCATAGACTACAAAGGAGACAGGACTGAACCTCACATCACCCTGTTTGGCCCCGGAGGATGGCTGGTTAGCCAGAGACGAGTAAGATTCCTCAGGGAAGGAACAACCTAAGACAGGCACAGTCGCAGAGGGGCCAACAGGAGAGAACTAACCCTCAGACCCTCATCCACAAACCTTGCAGGGGCTTGAATTCTCACCCCTCCTGAGGAAGGTCTCCTACCCCCACAGCTGCTACTCCTCCCACGCACAACTCACACCGGGACCCAGGTGGCAGACAGAGACTCGGCCAGCAATAGCTGCCCTATATCTAAATTCAATGTATTACCAGGAATGCTGAGGACCTACTCAAAAATGCAAATATTCCTTTCCACAAGTATTTACTGGGTAAACTAAGATTTCTGCTTGAGTATTAAAATTGACAGTAAAATAGTAATCAAGTTTTCAGATTAATTTAATTTGGACAAGTGAAATAAGTGAATACTCAAGAAAATCTAACTGTACTGGACAAAAAGCTTTTCCTAAAACATTAACTAAAATATCTGTTAGTAGTTCATCTCACTGCAAAATTGCCTAACATCCAAAGAATCTAAAGCAGTAATATTTGTGTGCAAAAATTAAAACTTAAAATTACCAAGACTGCAAGATAAAATTTCCAAAAGCCCCTATTAACCAAAAAAAAAGGGGGTGGGAGACAGTGGGGTAATATCATGTAAGGAAAAATATCCTATAAGTAAAATACATGTAGAAAATTCTTACTCCAGAAAAAAAATTCCATTTGTAAAACCAGCTGCAGGACACCCATAAAAAAAAAAAACACACACACACACATGGTGTCAAAATAAGCCAAAGGAAAATCATTTAGGCAAAAATAAAAAGAATCCCAAGTCTATTTTGCAGAGAGGATCCCTTTGTTAACCGTTGGTCAAGAATGTGTTTGTGTGTTTTCAGAGAACAACTCCAAGACCATGTGGGTTCCTGCGAGAGTGAGGAACTTACGGGTCTGTTCCAGCCACGAGGACGGTCCAGAGATGTTGGACACTGATGACACCTTGCCATGCTAGCAGTCGGCAGCTCTGCGTGGCTGCAGGCGGCCCAGGACCATACCAGAGAGGATGGATCTTGCATTGCCACAATGTGTCCACCATCTGGATACCATTGCTGACATGTACACATGAAGAACTATTTGACATTGAAACTGGGACTCAGAACAGTTGGACATTGAAACTGACACTCAAACTTTTTTTGCTCTTATACGTTTGTTTTCAGTATGCACAGGCAAGATATTTTTTGAAGAAAAGAATCAGGGGAAAGTGATTGATATAGAGGCAGGGTGGCCTCGAACAGGCTGTCAAGCTACAGGGGGAAGGCTGGAGTGGAGGGGAGGCAGATGCTGGGGGAGATCAACCGAAGGACTTGTATGCATACATATGAGCATAACCAATGAATGAAAGACTCTGGGATGGAGAGGGGGGCAGGTGGGGACATGTGCTGGGGGGTAAGGGCGGCTGGGGGGAGGAAAACATATGTACTACTATTAAATATAAGTTATATCGTAAATAAAATTTTAAAAAATAAAAAAAATAATTCTAAAAAAAAAAAGAGAGAATGTGAAAAGTAATATTGTAATAACTCTTTGTGGTGCCAGGTGGGTACTTTAAATACCACTGTAAGTTATATGGTTGGCTAACTACTATGATATACACAATAAACTAATATAAAATTTTAAAAAATGCCAAGAGCAAAAGACAAAGAGAGAATATTAAAAGCAGCAAGAGAAAAACAGATGGTTACCTCTAAGGGAGCACCCATATGATTGTCAGCGGATTTCTCAACAGAAATGATGCAGGCCAGACGGGAGTGGCAAGAAATATTCAAAGTGATGAATAGCAAGCATCTACAACCAAGATTACTCTATCCAGCAAAGCTATCATTCAGAATTGAAGGTCAGATAAAGTGCTTCACAGATAAGAAAAAGCTAAAGGAGTTCATCACCACCAAACCAATATTATATGAAATGCCGAAAGATATTCTTTAAGAAGAGGAAGAAGAAAAAGATAAAAGTGTAAATTATGAACAACAAATACACATCTATCAACAAATGAATCTAAAAATCAAGTGACTTAATAAGCTGATGAACAGGATAAACTGGTGAATGTAATCCCGGACATAGAGCGGGAATGGACTGACAACTCTTGGGGAGAAGAGCGGTGTGGGAAGTGCAGCAAGAGACTGGACAAAAATCATTCAACTATGGGAGAGGACAGGGTGGGGGGGTGAGGGCGGAGGGTAGGATGTGTACCAGGTGGAGGGGAGCTATAGGGGGAAAAAGGGGGAACAATGTAATTAATAAACTGAACAATAAAGATAAAATAATAAAAGTAAAAAAATAATAAAAATAAAAACAAAAGAGTTTGAGGGCCGGGGGATGGACCAGTCATCCATTCAGTCATTACGGACCCTGGCTCTTTATATATGTCTATACTAATAAAAGGGTAACATGCTAATTAGACCAGAAGACCTTCAGGACATCCTTCCTGACAAAGCCATGGTTGTGGGGCTGAGGCAGAGGCAGTTAGGGGCAATCAGGCCAGGAGGGGAGGGCAGTTGCAGGAGATCAGGCTGGCGGGGAGGGTGCAGTTCGGGGCAAGCACACCAGCAAAGGGGGGGAGACAGTTGGGGTGAGAAGGCCAGCAGGTAGAGTGGTTAGGGTTGATCAGGCAGGCAGACAGGTGAGTGGTTAGGAGCCAGCAGGGATCAGGCCTAAACTGGCAATCGAACATCCCCTAAGGGATCCCAGATTGGAGAGGGTACAGGCTGGGCTGAGGGACAACCACACACACACTAGAGGCCTAGTGCATGAAATTCATGCACAGGAGAGGGGAGGGACCCTCAGCGCAGCCTGCATCCTCTCCAATCGGATCCCTCAAGGGATGTCCAACTGCCTGTTAAGTCCCAATCTTAAACATCACTCTCACAATTCAGGACTGCTGGCTCCCAACCAATCACCTGCCTGCCTGCCAGCCTGATCACCCCCTAACTACTCCCCTGCCAGCCTGATCAATACCTAACTGCTCCCCTGCTGGCCCAATTGCCCTTATCTGCCCTCCCCTACTGGCCATCTTGTATGTTGGAGTGATGGTCAATTTGCATAGTCTCTTTATTATATAGGATTATTATAGGAGAGATTTTTTTTTCATTTTCCCCAGTCTTTTGCTGAGCTGTTTGAGAACATGCTATACATATGACAGGATGCCCAGATAGTCCCCTGTGTATTTACCAAAAGCAGACACTCCTACATAACAGTTCTCCACCCAACCACGTGAGGAAATTTCCATTCAAACAGTATTAAGGTTCAATCCACAGACCCCATTTGAATTCTGATAACTGTGTCAATAATGTTCTCCATTCCCCACCCCTAGGATCCCACCCACCTAGGATGGGTTCTCTGTCATTCCTGTCCCTGACAGTTTTTCAGTTTTAATTAAAAATCATAGACTTTGCCCTAAAAATAAATAAATAAAAATAAAGAAAGACCCACTGTTGCACCAAGGTGCCTCCTAGCACTGGCCACTTCACACCCACCTCCACCCCGTGCAGAACCCCAGACTGAGAGGCTCGGGTGGGTGTGGGCCATGTGGCCCCAGGCCCAGGGCTCTGTGGGGATGGAGAGGTTCGCGCCACAATTGGTGTCGCGACGCCGGTTAATTTTTCTGGGGAGTCCAAATTGGACTGAATGCTCTGCAGCTGGAGGTGCTAGCCAAGTTAAGCTCCAGGAAGATGTTTTGTAAGAGGAGTGGGCAAGCCTGTTCTCCCAGTAGACATCTGGTCACTGAGAATTATGTGAAGGAAGGCCCACAGAAGTCTCACATTTTATATGACCGAGCAGAAGAGCCCTACAGCTGCATCTCTGCTCTTCATAAGTTGATGCGGGGCTGGCTGGCACGCACGCTTGAAGGAGGAGAGGACCTGCTGCATGTGGCAAGTAGGCTGGTGAGGTTTGCCAGTGAAGACATAAGTCTGGCAAACCCATCCGCATCAACACAAGCAGTGGCGCCTACCAGGACTGTCACTTCATAGGCATGCCCGGATGTGAGGTGCTTCTGCCCTCAGTGTGTAGTCCATTTTGCCAGAGCCCCAAAGTCTACTGAGGTGCACAGCGCCTACAAGAACATCAAAGCCTGCATACAGAACCACCAGGGGCCTGTGCCCCCACCTGCTGCACCTGAGGAATGTGCCAGCCTGTCTCATGAAGGACCTGGGCTATGGCAAGGGCTGCATATACAACCTCACACACAGCGAGCCTGTGGACCAGGAATACCTGCCTGAAGAACTGAGAGGAGTTGATTTCTTCACGCAGAGGCAATGCTGACTCTTTGAGGCTCTGACAGCAGAAGGATGTTACCCTTCTTCTCCTTCTTCTCCTTCTCCTTTTCCTCCTTCTCCTTCTCCTTCTTCTCCTCCTTCTCCTTCTCCTTCCTCTTCCTCTTCTTATTCTTCTTCTTCTTCCTCCTCCTCCTCCTCCTCCTCACTCTCCTTCTCCTCCTCCTCCTTCTTCCTCTTCCTCCTCTTCTTCTTTTCTTCTTCCTCCTCCTCTTCCTCCTCCTCCTCTTCTTCTTCTTCCTCTTCTTCTTCCTGTTCCTTTTCTTTTTCCTTCTCCCCTCCCTTTCCTCCTCCTCCTCCTCCTCCTCCTCCTCCTCCTCCTCCTCCTCCTCCTCCTCCTCCTCCTCCTCCTCCTCCTTTTTTAATAGGAATGGCCAGAAAGAGAGTAAATGGACTATGAAGTTGGTTTCCTGGGAAAAATTAAAAGAGCCCAACTTTTTAAATGAGTTTCTTAAGTGGACACACAGCCACTTTAGCTAAGTGTGTAATGTTGAATTGTGTTCATTTGCACTCTGCAATTGTTATGCATTTGGAAGTGTCTAGCAGCTTTGTGCATTGAATTAATGTTATAAGGAATTATTTATTTTGTCATAGTATTTAACTCATAATGTCATTTCAGAATTCAGTTCTGTAGGATTTTTTTTACCTTTAAAAAATATACATTCTGGGTAGTTTTAGTTGGTAAAAAAATGCAATTGTGATTTAATACTGCATAGTGTTCTGGGGTATTTTTTATATGCAAACGTCTTATGAGCCTATAAATCTATTACAAAGTAAAAACAAACAAACTTTGCTGGGGAGGCCAGTGGTCTCCGGCGTGTTCGGGGCAGCCTGTTTATGCCAGGACTGGTTTGCAGCCGCACACACGCTGCGGGCATGTGCCGAGAGCCCAGCGCAGGCATCATATGGACATTTGTGTGTGGAAAGGTGTGCACACACTTTTGTGTGCATAAATACATCTGTTTCTCAGAAGCGTAACTGGAAAGGTGCTCTATCTGTATAGGTAGTTTTCAAAATGTAATCCAGAGCAAGGGATCAGTAGCAAAAACACACACACAAGAAAAGGTTTTTGATACTAAATACAAAGCTATAATATAAGTGTTTATGCCCAAATATACTGTGATTCAAACATATGGTGATATTTATCGTCTGGTGGGTCTGTTTGAAAGGTTTGGTCAATCAATTCTCATTTCACAAAAATAAAAATAATATAATTAAGTGATTGCTAAATATATATTTCTAAGGCAAAGTAGTTTACCCAATTTGTGTACTTTTTGCACATGTGTAGCACATCAACGCTGATTATAAAGTACTAGAGGCCCGGTGCACAAAATTCGTGCATGGGGGATGTCCCTCAGCCCATCCTGCACCCTCTCCAATTTGTGACCCCTCGAGGGATGTCCGACTGTCCTAGTGGGATCCAGCCTAAACAGGCAGTCGGACATCCTTCTCACAATCCAGGTGGTCTGGCTCCCAATTGCTCACCTGCCTGCCTTCCTGATTGCTTCTAACTGCTTCTGCCTGCCAGCCTGATCCCTCTCTAACCACTCCCCTGCCAGCCTGATTGATGTCTAACTGCTCCCGTGCCAGCCTATTTGCCCCCAACTTTCCTCCCCTACTGGCCTGGTCACCCCTAACTGCCCTCCCCTGCAGACTTGATCACCCCCAATTGCCCTCCCTTGCAGGCCTGGTCCCTCCCAACTGCCCTCCTTTGTAGGCCTGGTCCCCACCCCCACCCTCAACTGCCCTTCCCTGCAGGCCCGGTCATCCTGAACTTCCCTTTTCTGCCATCCTGGTCACCCCTAACTCCTTCCTCTGCAGGTTTGATCACCCCCAACTGCCCTCTCTTGCAGATCTGGTCCCTCCCACTGCCCTCCCCTGCTGGCCATCTTGTGCTGGCCATCTTGTGTCCATATGGGGGCAGGATCTTTGACCACATGGGGTTAGCTATCTTGTGTATTGGATTAATGATCAATCTGCATATTATTGCACCAGGCCTCCATCTTAATTAGATAGAGGCCTGGTATATGAGTGGGGGCCAGCTGGTTTGCCCTGAAGGGTGTCCCAAATCAGGGTGGGGGTTCCCTTGGGGCATGGGGCGGCCTGGGCAAGGGGCCTATGGTGGTTTGCAGGCTGGCCACGCCCCCCAGCCACCCAAGTGGAGGCCCTGGGATCTGGAATTTATTTATTATCTACAATTGAAACTTTGTAGCCTGGAGCGGAGTCAAGCCTTTCTGCTTGCTCCATGGTGGCAGCCATTTCTGTTGAAATTTATTTATCTTCTATAATTGAAATTTTGTAACCTGGAATGGAGGCCTAGGCCAGTCAGGGCTGCAGAAGCTTGGCTTCCTCCATCACCAGGGGCAACCCCAGCCTCTGCTCTCTCCAGCTCCATGGCTGCCGCCATTTCTGTTGGGATTTATGTATCTTCTATAATTGAAACTTTATAGCATTGAGTGGAGGCCTAGGCTGGCAAGGGCAGGTGGAAAGCTTGGCTTCCTCCATCGCCGGGAAAAGATAAGCCTCCCTCCTGTTCTCAGTGGCCATAGCCATCTTGGTTTGGGTTTATTTGCATATTTGCTCCTGATTGGGTGGTGGGTGTGGCTTGTTGACATGGCAGAGGTATGGTCAATTTGCATATTACTCTTTTATTATATAGGATAACTTGGAGAATGTGATGATATGGTTGAGGAAGGGGGTATGGTCGGTTGTTTTTAAAAATTAGGCTCCTCACAGTTTTTAAGACAAACATGTTAACCTAAAATCTTCAAAAGGCAGGGTTAGAGATCCTTTAAGACCTTTGTATAGGCCTTAGACATAAAAAAGCAGCTACCTTTTAAGGATATGGCCTAAAAGAAACATTTTTGAGGCCTTTTTATTTTATTTTTTCATATTTTCATTACATTATTTAATATAGCTGTTGTCATTATTTTAAAGCAATAGTTTTTTCTTCTCAATATCAGAGACCTAAATTTTCATACACACCCCAAAAATGTTTATTTGAAGTATCTTATGCATCTGGACTCTGGGTGACCTAATTCAACATTTCACACTTAGCTGAACTAGCTGTGCCTCCACTTAAGAAACTCTCCAAGTGCCAGCAAGCAAGGGCAGGTGGGGGCCATCAGGCTGGCAAGGGAGCAGGTAGGCATCAATCAGGCCATTAGGGGAGCGTTTAGAGGGTGAACAGGCTGACAAGCAGAAGCAGTTAAGGGCAATCAGGCAGGCAGGAAGGTGAGCCAGCAGTCCCGCAGAAATTGGGCCTAATCTGGCATTTGGACATCCCTGAGGGGGTCCCAGATTGGAGAGGAGAGACTATAGGCCAGTTGAGGGACACCCCCCCCCCCCCACCACAACCTGTGCATGCATGAATTCCATGCTTCAGGACACTAGTATTCAATATTCTTGTCCTATACTTTTAAAAACTTTTTATGTTCAAATAAATATAGGTTTACAGGGAGTAGGAAGATAGTAAAGATACATGTTACATAACTCTAGTGCAATATCAAAGCCTGGATATTGACATTAGTTCAAAGTGTGGGTATAGTGCTGTGCTATTTTATCAGATGTAGATTCCAATAATCACCACCACAATTAAGATACAGAATTTTTTCATCGCAACAAAGATCAATTGATGTCAACATTTTATCACTTTGAATCAAGTATGTCAGAAAATGTTATACATTTTCTTTCCACCATCAAAAAATTTAGAAAACTCAAGGGAGAAGGATAGTTCATTATATTTACCCACAATTTTGCTCTTTCCAATTTTCTTTTATCCTGATGTCCTAAAACTTTTTTTTTTCATTTCCAGTGATTTCCTAGGCCAGAAAAGTGGACGACACAAGGGAATACAATTGATTAAATTAATTAAAATATTCTTCATCTTCTTTAGCAGTCACAGGAATGGTGGCATGAGAGATCCCCTTGGCCTCTCCCCTTGAAACGTCAACAAGTTGATCAACGTCAACAAAGGAGTCCTTGCTCAATACAGAGGCACACCTGAGAGATCTGGACATTGAAGCACCTATGCGGGAGAGGGGGAGGGGGTTGAGGGGGGGAGGGAAGAATGGGAAGAAAGAGAGAAAAGGAAACCTTGGCCACTCTGCAGCCCCTACAGTGGGAGCCCATGGCCAGCTCAGCCTGGAGAGTGAAGTAAGCCAGTGGGAACAAGTGGGTCCCTCCACTGAATGGTATAGAGTGTTGGTGGGCACTCCAGCAAGGTAAACAAGGCAAACAGTGGCAGAGCCAGCTAAAAGACTGGGCCGAGGACATGGCGCAGGGGTTCTGCTGTGGCTGTCCACTGTTGGGTGGTAAGTGTTTCAGTCAAGAAATGGTGCCACAGAGCTCTGCTGTCTCCTTGAACTCACCTCCTGTCCCTCTTGGTGTCAGGTTGAGCACATTATCTATAAACTGAGAGATAATACAGCAGAGTCATTGTTTCCCTCTGTGACTAATCCCCAGTTGAGACACATGGGGAGGGGGAACCTGTGGAGGTCCAGGGTCACCGTTATGGTGAGGGCAAAAAGAAATCCTACCCCAAGCGGTGTGGCTGTAGTCTGATAGCAGCCAAGGAGGCCAATTGTGGGAGGTCGCAGAGGTAAAAACCTTATGATCCAGTGCCATCTAGTGGAAAACTGTAGCAAGACCTCTTCAGAGAAAGCTGTTAGAGAAGAGCCAGTAATAAATAGATGCCTACACAGAAGAGATCAGCAAATGCCATGAGAAACCATGGCAGTGAAGCAGCTCAAAAAGAAAATGAAAAATCTCCAGAAAGCAAACTGGAAGACATGTAAATTGTGATATAAATGACACAAAATTCAAGACTACAGTTGTATAGAAATCTCATTGATTAGTGTAGTATTCACTTCTGATTGGTTATTTTTTTATCTATTTTATTGATTTTTTACAGAGTAGAAGAGAAAGGGATAGAGAGTTAGAAACATAGATGAAACATTATCAGCTGCCTCCTTCGAACCCCCCGCTGGGGACATCCCTGCCACCAAGGTACATGCCCTTGACCGGAATCGAACCTGAGACCCTTCAGTCCACAGGCCGACGCTCTATCCACTGAGCAAAACCAGTCAGGGCCTGACTGGTTATTTTATGGATTGTATGTCTCTTTTTAAGTTGTTAAAGTTCTAAGTTCCTTGAACAACCTTATAAACAATGTTTTGAACTCTATATTTGGTAAATTGTTTGCCTTCCTTTCATTTAACTCTTTTTCCAGAGATTTCTCCTGTTATTTCATTTGGGGCATGTTTGTCTCCCCATTTGGGTTGCTTCTTTCTGTTTGTTTCTGTATTAGATTTGTCATGTCTCCGGGTCTTGGTTAGGGCTGCCTTATGTAGGAAGTGTCTTGCAGAACCCTGTGGCATACTCTCTTTGATCACTAAGCCGGGTGCTCCAAGATATGTCCCTTGTGTGGGTTATGTGAGCCTTCCTGTTGTACTTGAGTCTTTATTGCTATTGGTTTGCTTAGGTGTGAAGAGGACCCTTAGCTTAGGCTGGCTGATTGTGGGGACTGACCTTTATGGCAGTGTGCGAGCTGCTGTGCAAATGCTGACTACACAGAGCTTATTTTGCCTTTCATGGGGCTTTGTGCCTGCTGAGATAACTCTGGATATGTTGCTTGTTAAACTAGTTGGATCCTGCCCTGATGTTTTCTGAAAATGGAAATTGAGTGTGCTGGTTTCAGAGACTTTGGGGAGGGTCTCTGGTGCAGGTCAATGTCAGATACTATGATTGACTGTGGGAAACTTGTTTAGATATACAAAGCAATCCACAGTTTTGGCTGTCTTTGCTGAGCCTGGGTTATGTGGGAAAGAGCAAGCTGTGTGCCAAGTTTTGCTTCCACAGGCATCAGGGAAGGTGAGCTAGGCTCCCACTGAAAAAGTCTCTGGCAGGACCTAAGTTGCACGGCGTAAGTTCTCCGTCAGTCACCAGACAGGGGCAAGTAGTGTTCACCAGATTATTGTAGGTTCAAACTTGATCCCAGTGTTGGGTCTGAGACAACTCTGCCAAATTCCAGGGTATCCCAAGTCTAGCTGCCACCCAGAGTGCCCACAGACCTTCATGGTGGATTTGGACTTTAGGGAGTTTTCAGGGCGAGGCCAGCAGTTTACCAGCTTCTAACAGACCAAGATTTGGCCATATGAAGGGAGGTTCTGGTTGGATGTTCCACACAAAAAATAAACCTTGTTCTTCAGCCACACAACTCAAGTCTGTTTCAGATTTTGCTGAATCATCCTGGAGAGCCAAAGGATGGGGCTAGTGAATCGCCCAGGAGGAGGCCTGTCAGGCACACAGGAAGGTAGGGGAATGGCTCCTGCTTCAGAGCCGCAAAGCTCAGTCACTGGTATCCCGAGTCTGCCTGGACTGGACCTCTACGCCCCAAGCTTAGGCAGCTGACTCCTCCATAGGGTGTGAGCTTTGCAGGGTGCAAGGACAGAGAGTGTGGACCGTGGCCTAATGCATCCCCCCAGGTTGATGGCGTAAGGAGGGGAGTCCCCCACCCAAGAAAAACGATGTCTGCAGTGTGGGAAAGGGACTCAGCACAGGGATCACGGTGGTTTCCCCCTCAGTTCTCTTCCTAGTTTCACAAACCGATCTCTCCTCACATACTCCAGCCCACTCAGCCTGCTCTGTTGGAAACCCGACTGGATGGCTGCAAATGAAATGTTGTGCATGGACCCTTTTAAGGGAATCCTGTTCTTCTCCAAGGCTTGTTTCTCCCGGACAGATTAAATCCCCACTAATTTTCACCGTCAGATGTAATGTGGGTGCCTTCCTGGATCTGGTGCTCTGGGATGGGGCCCTGTGTAGGATGGACCCATGATCCCGAAGCTGAGATATCACTCTATAATCTGAGCCACCATCTGCGGGAGTGAGGCCAGCCCTGTTCATGTCTCTACCCTTCCAACCGGTCTCAGTGTGGCTTCTTCTGTAAATCCTTGGTTGTAAGACTTCTGTTCGGTTAGTCTTCAACTAGTAATTCAAGTTGATTGTTCTATATTTTAGTCATAATTCCAGTTTGGTCCTGGGACCTCCAATACTCTGTATCTTATTTAAATCTTCTGGTTTAGCAGACTTTCTCTGATACCATGCTGCTGATCAAAGTGGGGAGATATGTAGTGTGCCTCCTCACTTTTGCCAGGTGATAGGAAGATTCAGGCTCACCACTCAGCTTCTTTTAACACCGAGGCAAGGAAAAAGGTACTTCATTACTGTAGGCTCTACTGATACCATGAGGGTGGGAGGGTTTATTCCTGATTGATAGGTAGGAAAAGTAAGCTTCCCAAGTGGCCTCTACTGA
Source organism: Antrozous pallidus (assembly GCA_027563665.1). NCBI lineage: Eukaryota > Metazoa > Chordata > Mammalia > Chiroptera > Vespertilionidae > Antrozous > Antrozous pallidus. The sequence continues at coordinate 6,386,184 of CM050521.1, forward strand.
CACCATAGTGAGTGGGATGGACCATCGGGCAGGAATAAAAGTCCTTCTCTATTCCACCCATGCAGAGAAACTGAGGAAACATCATTACAGCCAACCAGGGGCGGGTACCATGGTCTTTTTTATTGTATTTGGTTAGAGCACAAGTTCTTTGCCTTTCTTGGTTGTGTCTTTTCTTGGTCCTTTGGCTGAAGAGAGCAGCCTTTTCTTATCTGTTACCATTGGTGTTTCTGGGTAGCTTGTTTTGCCAGCACCCAATATGGGATAAAAGCGGCAAAAGAAAACTCAGGGAACTCACTACTGTGTTATTACTTGCCTCCCAAGGCCCTTAGCCAATCTGCCTGTTTCTCTTCATCTTTCAAACTTTTCTTATATTTTATACATGTACAGGATTTTAGCTGTACTTAGTGGGAAAAATACAAAGTCTGTATACTCCATCATCCTGCCTACTTTTTTTAAATTGTTAATTTTCTGAAAATGTGGTCCTTGGAAATGCACATAGTTTATAAAATGGAAGCATATCTTAAGAATTTTTAACACAGAAGAACTTTCATAACATCTCTATTGAGCTTAGGCAAACCACTAAGGACATATCCTATCTAATAAAAGGACAACATGCAAATTAACCATCACTCCATCATAAAGATGGTGGCACCTATATCCACAAGATGGGGAGGCCCAGTCCTCTCAGCCCCGTCCAAGTCCCCCAGTCCCAGGGGTGCGGGGGGGGGGGGAGCCACTGAGAGCGGGCAGCGTGAGCAGCTTGGCGGAATGCTTACCTCATTGCTGCATTCCACCCCGGCTGCAGAGGGCCTCTGGGCAGTGGGCAGGGAGTGGCTGGGGGGGGGGGGGGGGGGAGAGAGAGAAACACTTGCGTCATCACCCTAGTGATGAGGCAAGCATTCTGTGCTCGCCTGTGGATGTGCCTCTGGGCAACAGAGCCTCTGGGCAGTGGGTGCAGAGCGGTCAGGCCCTGCAGAGAGCTGCTGGCACACAGATTCATGCACAGGGCTACTAGCTGTGTAATAACTTCCTCCACCCTGCAACTGCAGTACAAAGTAGCAGCAACATTACTGTATTTTCTGGCGTATAAGACGACTGGGTGTATAAGACGACCCCCAACTTTTCCAGTTAAAATATAAAGTTTGGGATATACTCGCCATATAAGACTACCCCTCTTTCAACGCACACCAAATAAAAATTAAAAAAACATCAGATTTGATTTCAACCCCCGACTTTTGAGAAGATTTTCCAGAGTTAAAAAGTCGTCTTATATATCAGTAGTTAAGAAGTCATCAGATGGTTTACTCCTTAAGATATGACAAATACTTTAAATCAAGAAAAAAGGAGGCCGAGACCGGTTTGGCTCAGTGGATAGAGCGTCGGACTGCGGACTGCGGGGTCCCAAGTTCGATTCCGGCAAGGGCATGTACCTTGGCTGCGGGCACATCCCCAGTAGGGGGCGTGCAAGAGGCAGCTGATCGATGTTTCTCTCTCATCGATGTTTCTGACTTTCTATCCCTCTCCCTTCCGCTCTGTAAAAAACCAATAAAATATATTTTTAAAAAAAGAAAAAAGGAGAATAGAAGTTTTTGGAATCTCTAAATTTAATTTATACTACACAAAATAATCTTTTGGCCAAACTTTTGTAATGATAGTTTAATATTATAGTTCTCTCTAGTGGTCTTTATTTATGGAGTCCATTATATAATAACTTTCATGTTAAGACTAAGACTAGGAATTACTCTTCTCTTTCAATCTAAAATATTAACTCTTGCACTCAACAAGAGCAACTGTATCACAAAGTTGTAATTCCTGATGTATGTGGAAAGGTAATGCTGTTGAAGTACCATCAATAAAGCAGATGTTTCATAAAGGTTGTGATTTATTTATGTTCATGTTGCTATCAAGCTCTCATAGACAACATTTACATTTGCAAGGTGGTAGAATTTGAGAGATGGCTCATTGGTATTTTCTTCAGTACAACAGCAAAGAAAGAAGCTCACTGGGATATATAAAAACTAAATCAATAGGGATCACACAAACTGGAATACAAGTGATCGAAAATGCATTAAATGTATTACACTAAAGAGATTGTGTTCTATCAAACCAAGATGGTGGCATAAGTAAACACCTAAACTGCTGTCTCACACAACAATTTCAAAACTGCAACTAAAAGACAAAACATCTATCACCCAGAACCACAGAAAAACTGGCCGAGTGGAAGTTCTGCAACTAGAAGGAAAGAGAAAAGAGCATTGAGACGTGCACAAGCGCTGAAAAGCGGAGGTACGGAGGCGAGCGAACCGGGCTGACGGTGGGCAACTGGATGCACTGCTCTTTTCAACCAGAAGGGATTACTCTGAATTCCAGTTTCTGGGGAGGCAGTGGGGAACCACACTGCTACAGGGAGAAGCTGGACTGTCTGCCATCGGGTCGGAAAGTGAGGGTGGCTCCCTTGCAGAGGTGCACGCAGCAATCATTGTTCACTGCACTGGGGCATAGGATGCAGGGACTTGGAAACGTGGAGACGCAGTGATGGCTGACTGGCAGCCATCACTGTTTGCCACACCTTAGCCCAGTGACTCCCTAAGACCCCGCCCTGCACAATCTGCAAACCCGCCTGAGCTGGGCGCAGTGGCATTTGCATATAAATGGCCTGCCCTATCTCAGCTTAATCTAATAAACTGCAGCTCTGGACAGATAGCTCCAAAACCTCCAACCCCCAAGCAAATAGTTCTGGCTGTAGCTCCTGCTGGGTCGCCTCAAACAGTAGCTGACCTGTACCCCATTGGAGATCCAGAAGTTAGTGTATCTAGAGGTCAGTGTGAGACAACTCCGGAATTCAACTACTCAGATCTACAAGTGACACATTCAAGAGGCAGACTCAGTGAGCACCAAAGCCCCACTGAAGCAAGTCCTGCCCCATAGGCATGTCTCCAGCACAGCAGTTCTTCCACTCCATCAGCACAAGGAAGCAGCAAAATGCGGAGACAAAGAAACATGTCACAAATGAAAAATAAAGGAAAGCAGACTACTGAACATAGAGTTCAGGACCACATTTATAAGGTTACTCAAGAATCTTCTAAAAACTGCCGAAAAACTTGATGAGACCTCTGAGGAGCTTAGTGAGACCTTCAAGGACCTTAATGAGAATGCCAAGAAAATGGAAAAGGAATAGTCAGAAATAAGTATATACTGTCTGAAATAAAGAATATATAGAAATTCAACTGTAGATCAAAGGACCCCGAGAATCAAACCAAAAATCTGAAATATGAGAAAACAAAAAACACACAACCAGAAAAATGAAAAGAATCCAAAAATATGAAGACAGCCGTAAGGAGCCTCTAAGACAACTTTAAGCATACCAACATCCAAATTATTGGGGTACCAGAAGAAGAGAGAAAGCAAAATATTGAAAATCTATTAGAAGAAATAATCACAAAAAACTTTCCCTACCTGGTGAAAGAAATACACTTACAAGTCCAGGAAGCACAGAGAACACCAAACAAGAAGAATCCAAAGAGGACCACACCAAGACACACCATAATTAAAATGCCAAGGGCAAAATACAAAGAGAGAATCTTGAAAGCAGCCAGAGAAAAACAGTTTGTTATCTACAAGGGAGTACCCATATGACTGTCAGCTGATTTCTTAACAGAAACTATGCTAGCCAGAAAGTAGTGGCAAAAAATATTCAAAGTGATGAACAGCAAGAACCTACAACCAAGATTACTCTACCCAGCAAAGCTATCATTCAGAATTGAAGGGCAGATAAAGAGCTTCCCAGACAAGAAAAAGCTAAAGGAGGTCATCCCCACCAAACCAGTATTATATGAAATGCAGAAAGGTATACTTTAAGAAGAGTAAGAAGAAAAAGGTAAAGATAAAAACTATAAACAAAATGACAACAAATATATACCTACCAACAAGTGAATCTAAAGATCAAGTGAATAAAAAATCTGATAAACAGAATGGACTGATGAATATAATAGAATCAGGGACATAGAAAGGGCATGGACTGACAATTCTCAGGGGGAAAAGGATGTGAGGGGTGTGGGAAGAGATTGGACAAAAACCTTACATCTATGGATGAAGACAGTGATGGGGGTTAAGGGCAAAGGGTGGGGTGGAAAATCAGGTGGAGGGGGGCTATGGGAAGGAGGGGAAGAGGAAGACTTGTAATAATCTGAACAATAAAGTTTTGTGGGGGTTTTTTTAAGAGAGAGATTATTTTCTTCCCAACTGAGGGGAATGACCAAATAAATTGGAACAATTGACCCTTGAGCAATGTGGGAATTAGGGGCACTGATTCCTTATATAGTTGAACATTCACATACAACTTTTGATTCCCTGAAAACTTAACTAAAAGCTTATTGTTGATCAAAACATTTACTGATAACAGTCTATTAACAAATATTTTGTATGATACAGGTATTATATACTGTATTTTAACAAAGAAGCTTAAAATCATAATAAATACATTTACGGTACTATATTGTATTTATCAATACTGTAAGTTTACTATAAGATACTTACCTGTTAACAAGATAAATTACCTGTCAGTAGCTCCATCTATATTATCCTTTATGATAACATTATAGATATGTATTACTAACAATAAAACTGAAAAGATAAAATTCCAAAAGAAATTCATATATATGTATAACGATTCATGTATTAATAGTGAAGTAGCAGCAAATATTGCTTTATGTTAGCCATAGCATAACTGATAAACAAGAGGTGGCTATGAAATTATTATAGTAATGTAAAATAGTTAACTTTAGGCAGTTATTATTTCATATTAAATTTTTTCATTTATTTACATTTCTCTTTATTGCAAATGGTATTATGGTCTGAGTGTATGTAATTTTGATAAATTTTAATTTTATATAATAAATTTGTAATATAATTTGATAAATTATAAAAAATAGTATCCTAGCTAATGAAAGAGTAATATGGAAATTGACTATATTTCCACTATACCCATAAGCCAAGCCCACCAGCAAATCAGGAGCAAGTATGTAAATTAACCCAACCAAGATGGCTGTGGCCACGAAGCAAGCAGGAGGCTTAGTTTTCCCCAGCAATGGAGGGAGTCAAGCTTTCTGCATGCCCTGGCCTGCACTCAAGGCTACAATGTTTCAATTATAGAAGATAAATAAATCCCAACAAAAATGGCTGCAGCCAGAGCACACAGGAGGCTTGGGTTTCTCTGGTGATGGAGGAAGCCAAACTTCCTGGCCTGCGCTGGCCTGCACTCAAGGCCACAAAGTTTTAATTATAGAAGATTAATAAATCCCAGGGCCTCCACTTGGGTTGCTGGGGGGATGGCCAGCCTGCAATCCAACACAGGCCTCTTGCCCAAGCCACACTACACACCAAGAAACCCCCACTCTGAGCCAGGACACCCTTCAGGGCAAACCAGCCAGTCCTCACCCATGCATCAGGCCTCTACCCTATTTAATCCTATCTAGTAAGAGTAATATTCAAATTGACTTGTCACTCCAAAGCACAAGATGACTGCCCCCATGTGGTCAAAGATGGCTATCCCCATGTGGACAGATGGCCACCACAAGCTGGTCAGCAGGGGAGGGCAGTTGGGAAGGATCAAGCCTGCAAAGGAGGGCAGTTGTGGGTGATCAGGACAGCAGGAGAGGGTAGTTACGGGTAACCAGGCCTGCAAGGAAGGGCAGTTGGTGGCGATCAGGCCAGCAGGGGAGGGCAGTTGGGGGTGACCAAGTGGGCAGAGGAAGGAAGTTAGGGGCAACCAGGCCTGCAAGGAAGGGCATTTGGGGGGAACCCAGGCCTGTAGGGGAGGGAAGTTGGGGGGAACCCAGGCCTGCAGGGGAGGGCAGTTTAGGGGGACCAGGCTTGCAGGGGAGGGTAGTTGGGGATGGGGGGAACCAGGCCTGCAGGGGAGGGCAGTTGGGGGGAACCAGGCTTGCAGAAGAGGACAGTTAGGGGTGACCAGGCCTAAAGGAGAGGGCAGTTAGGAGCAATCAGGCTGGCAGAGGAGCAATTAGGCATCACTCAGGTTGGCAGGGGAGTAGCTAGGGGGAGATCAGGCTGGCAGGCAGAAGTTGTTAGGGGCAATTAAGCCAGGCAGATGAGCAGTTGGAAGCCAGCAGTTCTGGATTGTGAGAGGGATGTCCCACTGCCCATTTAGGCTCGATCCTACTGGTTTCAGGCCTAAAGGGGCAGTTGGACATCCCTCGAGGGGTCCCAGATTGGAAAGGGTACAGCCTGAGCTGAGGGACATACACATGTGCATGAATTTCATGCACTGGGCCTCTAATCTACATATATTTTGGGCATTCATGACAACCTTTTCTTCTTTTTTGATATTTCTAGGTTGTCTAGCTCACCTGCCAGTTTTTTCAAATTGTTGCAAGTGTCCAAAAATAAGTAAATTTCTCCAATATACTTATTTGAAGGAAAAAAAACAACAATCATGTATAAGTACTCGTGCTGTTCCAAACCATAATGTTTAAAGTTCAATTATATTTTACTTCTTTCTGATTCTCTACGTCAAAGGGTGGAATCTAAAAGACTATCTTTCAGGGAAGATATCTAAGCTCTCAGTTTCATATGGTGAATGGTTTAGATATCATAGCTAAGAGAGAACTTTTATGCCAATTGATACAACAATGAAAGAGAAATTAAATGATTAAACTTTCTCAAAATGTGTTTTTCTGGTTAAGAAAAGGATACAAGATTCTAACAACCAACCTATGAAGCTTTTACCAACAGGGTAGTCTGAACCCAGCCCCAGGTGAGGTGGTTAGTAATGCACTATCCAATGTGTCTCAGAGCAAGGTCCAAGAACCACCCTGGAACATGTACACTGAAAAACAGAACCCTGAGATGTTCTCAAAGCTTTAGCTTTTGTTCAGTTTTCCCATGAATACATATTTGTGTTTTTTAAATAAAGAAATGTAAAAGGATGATCTTTAATATTAAAATCTCAGAAAATTACTCTCACATTAACTCTGCTTTTATTCCAAATTCCCTTTTTGGGGGGTAGAGGGATGAGATATTCACGTTTAACTCAACAGTTTTAATTCTGCAGTGGACTTAGCTGACTTCTTTTATTGCATGTGTTTAACTGAAGCAGAAAATTTCTTTCCCTTTGATATGCCAATGGCTTTTAAGTATTATTTCTTTTCAAAGAGTGGCGTAATTCTCTTAGAATTTTTCTTTTAATATATATTTTATTGATTTTTACAGAGCGAAAGGGAGAGGGATAGAAAGTCAGAAACATCGATGAGAGAGAAACATCGATCAGCTGCCTCTTGCACGCCCCCTACTGGGGATGTGCCCGCAGCCAAGGTACATGCCCTTGCGGAAATCGAACCTGGGACCCTTCAGTCCACAGTCCAACGCTCTATCCACTGAGCCAAACCGGTCTCGGCGAATTTTTCTTTTAAAGGCATCCTTCCTTATTATAGTTCATCCTTCTTATCCTTATTTAAATTATCCAGCTGAAACTGAGAAGACAAAAACTTTCAAATGTAAGTGAAGAAATCTGCCACCCAGCTAAATAAGGGATTATTGGGTAAACAAAAATAGACTTTGTGACAAGTAATTTATCTTTTACTATTGGTCTGGTGCAAAGATTAGTGCACATTGAAAGAAATTAATTAGAATAAATATTTTAATATTGCTATTCGCCCTTTCTCTATAATACAAGTAACAACCAAGTTCACAATCAACAATGAAAGATGGAAACATATGCATCCGATTGGCACCAGCAAGAGCTTTATATGTATTGCATGTGTGCAATTCAACTTAGCCTTTTATATAGAAAAACTTGCTTAATTAGACCTACTTTCTGATGTAAACTTTTTCCAGCCCAGTGATGCACCCCAACTTCTCTTTCAGGTAATTGTCAACAACACAGCAGTAAATATCAACACGAAGCAGATTACTGTAGGTCACACAGAGAGAATAAAGGGTAAAATACTTAACTGCAGCACTGTTTGACTATATTCTGCGTAGTGAGAAAGCCTGAAGTCATTTTCAAGATTCACCATTCCTTACTTCTTTCCAATCCTGTCAAGTTTCTAAGCTTTCTAAATCCCCGTTTTCTAGCTAATGAAAATAGGATTCCACTGAATCTCCTATCTACCTACTCTAGGACTTCTGTGAGCATCAAATGAGATGAGGCACATGAAAATGCTTCACAGGCATTTGGTTAAGATATATATGGATTTGATATGTATGCTATTTTGTTGTATTGAGAGCAAGCTTCAAAACTTCATATGTCAAATTTGCTGAAGGTGTTAACATCATAGATATTTTTTACACTTAGAAATGTCAATTTCATGCCAAAAAAAAAAAAATTTGCAGAAAGTTTTAATTCTTTATTTTGAAGAAAAAGCTATTGTGTACTTCAGGAAGCTTATGGTGAGCGTGCTCCATCTCAATATACTTGTGAATGTTGGTTTAAATGCTTTAAAAGTATGATTTCGATGTAAAAGACAAAGAACGTCCAAGTCAACCAAAAAAGTTTGAAGACCAACAATTACAAGCATTATTGGATAAAGATGCATGTCAAACTCAAAAACAACTTGCAGAAAGATTAAACATTGCTCAGCAAACAATTTCGATTGTTTACAAGCAATGGGAAAGATTTTTAAGGAAGGAAAATGGGTGCCACATCAACTGAACGAAAGACAAATGGAAAACTTAGAAAAAAAGCCATCTGTAAAATGTTGCTTCAAGGGCACTTAAGTCTTTTTTGCACCGAATTGTGACTGGCGATAAAAAGTGGATTTATTTTGAGAATCCCAAACACACAAAATCATGGGCTGACCCAGATCAACCATCAACATTGAATCAAGGCCAAATGGCTTCAGAAAGACAATGCTCTGCATTTAGTTGGGATCAGGAAGGTGTGGTGTGTTATGAGATTCTAAAACCAGGTGAAACCATTAATACTGATCACTATTAACAACAAATAATCAATTTGAACATTTATTGAGTTATAATTTATATGCACTATAATTCACCCTTTACTAGTAAAGTGTGTAATTCAGTGGTGGGTTTTTTTGTTTTTTGGTGGGGTTTTTTTTGGACATTCAGAGTATTATACAACCAGCACCTGTAATTTCAGAATATTCCATCATTCCAAGAGAAACTCCATAAGCAGTGACTCCCTTTACTGCTCCCCAAGCCCCTTCCAACTACTCACTCACTTTTGGACTCTGTGGATTTGCCTGTTCTGGACATTCCACTTGAATGAAATCACACACTTGTGGCTTTTTACCCGAGATGTCCTGATACATTTTTAACTTACCACTTTAAAACCTCAAGGTCTATGAGAATAATTCATGAAGAAGCATATAGAAAGTTTTAGTGGCCTCTTACTCAATAAAGAAGGCTAAGCCTGAACTGACCCTATAACATAAAATAAAAATGGACATTGACCAAAATTCACAAGAGACTCGTGAAAGAAACCCCCATGTATCCATTGAAGATGTTGAGTCAGAACTGTGTTAAAGTCACTTGAAATATTATCTATATGGTTTATTTCAATATTTTAAACATTTTTCCTTTTTGAAAATATATTTTATTGATTTTTTTTTTTTTTTAACAGAGAGGAAGGGAGAGGGATAGAAAGTCAGAAACATTGATGGAAGAGAAACATCGACCAGCTGCCTCCTGCACACCCCCTACTGGGGAGGTGCCCACAACCAAGGTACATGCCCTTGACCGGAATCGAACCTGGGACTTCTCAGTCCTCAGGCTGATGCTCTATCCACTGAACCAAACCGGTTTCGGCTTAAACATTTTTCTTTGTAATTTAATTTAATTTTAAAAACTAAACACAGCATGATTTTAAAGTCAAAACTGAAAAAGAAGGTAACATTCAGGGGATTATAGCTTCCATCCTGCTTCCTTCCTATCTATATCTCCTAAGCTATTTGTTTGCTTTCCTTAACTACTTTTGTTTCAGTTACTCTTCCATTGTTTCTTTTTCAAAGTGAAAACAGACACAATGGGTCCCAGGCCACCTATCACTATTTGAGACAAATTAAGCAGGGACTCAGACACATATGGGGAGGAACTGATTTGTCTGGCATCAGGGCAGGAACTCAAATATGGCTTTCTCCCAGATTTTTTTTTTTGGGGGGGAAGGGGGTGCTCACAGGCTAGAACCTCACCTGTTGCAGGGTTGACTGGCAGCCATATCTGAATCTCCATCAGCCTGGAATACACTGCTTGCTTCACCCTGGAGATCCCAAGGCGCTATCTCATCCCATTTTCTGCCCCTTCCAAGCTCTTTGCAACAGCTTTTCCATATGCATGGCCTGTCCTGCCTCAGGCTTCAGACTTTACTAAAATCTCTCAAACAAGCTGCAGCATGTCCCAAACCTATCAGTAGAAGGCCCAAGACCCAGCACTAGCACCAGCCTGTCTTGCTTCACAAATGGGCCTTGACTGAGAACTTCCACTCTGCAGATCCCTCTGAAGTACCTGCCAGGTGGCCTCAAGTAGTGGCTGACTTTGCACCTCCTTGGAGGCCCTAGAGCCAGTGCACCCGGTAAACAGCTTCAGACCATAGCACATTACAACTCTTTAAATTCACAAGTAACACACTCCAGAGGCAGATTCAGTGAGCACCAAAGCCCCATTGAAGAAATTCCTGCTCTATATGGGTATCTCCTGCACAGCAGCTCTTCCACTATAGTTGCAGCTGGTTCTCACAGCCAATTGGCCTAGAGGTCAATTCCTCCCATTGGTGCCAGCAACAATCAAAGCTCAACTACAAGACTGTGCACACAGCCCACACAGGGATGCACCTTGGAGAACTCAGCTCAGGCGACTGTAGAGGCTGAGACACTGGGCTCAACAGGACAAACAAAGCCGTTCTACCTAATACACAGAAACAAACTCAGAGAAGCAGCCAAAATGCAGAGACAAAGAAATATGACAGAAATGAATGAACTGGAAGCAAGCAAACTGCTGGATACAGAGTTCAAAACAATGGTTACAAAGTTACTCCAGGATCTTGATGAGACTTTCAAGGATCTTAGTGAGAATGTTAAAGACATGCAAAAGAACTGAAATAAAAATAAGTTTCAGGGATTCAACAGTAGAGTTGGTAATTCTGAGAATCAACACTAACAATTTAGAATAAGAGGAAAGCAAAAAACACTCAATCAGAAGAGAGAAGAAAAAGGAATGCAAAAATATGAAGACAGTGTAAGGAGCCTCTGGGACAACTTTAACCATACCAACATTCCCATTATGGGGGTGTCAGAAGGAGAAGAGAACAAGGTCTATGAGAATAATGAAAGGAAACTTCTCCTACCTGGTGAAAAAAAAAACAGACGTACAAGTCTGAGAAGCACAGGAAGTCCTAAACAAGAACTCAAAGAGGACCACACTAAGACAGATCATAATTACAAGACCAAAGATTAAAGATAGAAAATCTTAGAAGCAGCAAGAGGAAATCATTTAGTTACCTACAAGGGAGCCCCCATACTATCAGCTGATTTATCAACATAAATTTTGAAATTCAGATGGGAGTGGCAAGAAATATTCAGAATGATGAATAATAAGGATCTATAACCAAGATTACTCTACCTAGAAAAGTTATTATTTAGAATAATATTCAGATAAAGAGCCTGACAAACAAGAAAAAGCTAAAGGAGTTGATCATCACCAAATCAGAATTACATAAAATATTGAAGGGTATTCTTTAAGAACAGGAAGGGGAAGAGAAAGAAGGAAGAGGAGGAGGAGGAGGAGGGGGAGGGGGAGGAGGAGGAGGAGGAGGAGGATGAGGAGGAGGAGGAGGAGAAGGAAGAGGAGGAGAAGGAAGAAAGAGGAAGGATGAGGAGGAAGAGGAAGGAGGAGGGAGGAGAAAGAGAAAGGAGAAGGAGAAAGAAGAAAGGAGAAGAAGAGAGAAGGAAGAAGAAAAGGAAAAGATAAAAATTATTAATTGGCAACAAATGCATACCTATCAATAATTGAACCTAAAAATCAAAATAAAAGAAGAAATCTAATAAACAAAATAAACTTCTGAATAAAATAAAATCAGAGGCATGGAAGCAAGGAACAGACTGACAAATCTAAGAAGGAAGGGGGGAGGAGAAGCAGGAAGAAATTAACCAAAGATCTTACCTCTGGAAACAGACATTAGGGTGGCAAAGGCCTAGAACAGAGCAGGAACTGGGTGGAAGGGGACAACAGGGAGCAACAAGGGGGATATCTGTAATATTTCCAACAATTAATATTTTTAAAAATAAAGGAAATTAAAAAAGGATATAAGAAAAGAGCTCAAGAATGTATGTTATTGTAGGAAATTATACACTGAGTGGCCAGATTATTATGACCACCTGATGTTTGTAAGGCAAATTATCTATAATTTTGTGAAGTTGCTAGAGAGCCAAACCATTATAAATAGGGAAGCATGTTGTTTACCACACAGTAGAAGTGATTTTTTTTTCTGAAAATATGGGTAAACAACGCAATTTAACAGCCTTAGAACATGGGATGATTGTTGGCACTCGGAGCCATGGAGCGAGTATCAGCAAAACAGCTAAATTCATTCAATGTTCAAGAGCAGCTGTAGTTAAAGTGTTTAAAGACTAGACTAGCAGCCGAAAACCTGGGTCTGCATGTGCAAATTGTGGCCATCAGTGAATAGTCAATATTAGGGCAGAACAGAGAGTGGCAAGACTCGTACAAGAAAACAGAAGGGCAACAGTGCATCGAATTACTGCAGATCTTAATCAGGGACCCTCTCAAATGATCTCTGAATGCACTGTTTGCCATACACTGCATCATATGGGATATAGAAGCCAAAGGCCTGTTCCAACACCTTTGCTGTCTGCAATTACCAAGATAAAACGTCTCCAATTCACACAGGAACACAAGGATTGGACAGTCGAGCATTGGGAAAAAGTCACGTGGTCCGATGAATCACATTTTCAGTTACATCATCCATATGACAGAGTGAGAATTTCATAGAAACACCATGAAGGCATACACCCCACATGCATGAATACAACCCTTCAAGCTGGTGGGCAGTGTTATGGTTTGGGGCATGTTTTCCTGGCATGATTTGGGCCCTTTAATTCATTTGGAACATCTGAATAGCACAACATACCTAAGCATCATTGCTGGTCAAGTTTATCCTATCATGTTTTGTTTTTTAGATTTAATATTTTATTTTTTTCCTTAGAAATTTAACTTTTATTTTTTTACATATGTGTCTTTATTCCCCCATAACACCCCACCCCCCACTTATGCCCCACCCCCCTGTTGTCTGTGTCCATTGGTTAGGCTTATATGCATGCACACAAGTCCCTTGGTTGATCTCTCCACCTTACCCCCACCCTCCCCTACCTTCTCTAAGGTTTGATGGTCTGACTAACCTTTCCTCAGCCTCTGGATCTGTTTTTGTTCATCAGTTTATGCCGTTCATTATATTCCACAAATGAGTGAGATCATATATTTATTTTTCTCTGCCTAGCTTATTTCATTTAGCATAATGCTCTCCATCTCCATCCATGTTGTTGCAAATGGTAGAAACTCCTTTTTTGTGTGTAGATGTACCACAGTTTTTTAATCCACTCATCTGCTGATGGGCACTTAGACTGTTTCCAAATCTTAGCTAGGGTGAGTTACGCTGGTATGAACATAGGGGTGTATATATCCTTTCTGATTTGTGTTTCTAGTTCCTTGGGATATATTCCTAGAAGTACGATCACTGGGTCAAGCAGTTCCTTTTTTAGTTTTTTGAGGAAATTCCATACTGTTCTCTGCAGTGGCTGCACCAGTCTGCATTCCCACCAGCAGTGCAAGAGTTCCTTTTTCTCCGCATCCTCACCAGTTGTTTGTTGATGATTGCAATTCTGGCAGGTGTGAGATGGTACATTGTTTTGATTTGCATCTCTCTGATGATTAGTGACTTGGAGCAGGTTTTCATGTCTCTTGGCCTTCCTGTCTTCTTTCGAAAAGTGTCTATTTAGATCAGTTGCCTCATCCAATAATATTGATGAGATATTCCAATGGAGATAGCTTCTTCCAACAAGACAATGCACCATGCCACAGCGCTTGTACTGTGCAGGAGTGGTTTCAAGAACATGAGGGAGAATTTACCTTGCTTAGGTGGCCCCCAGTCACCAGTTCTCAATCCAAATTGAGCATTTGTGGGACAAAGTTAAAAGAGCCATCAGGCAGCTGGTTCCACAACCATCAACTCTCACAGAACTGGACGGTGCTATTCATCAGGCATGGACTCAGATTCCTCACATCACCTTAAGATATCTGGTGGAGTCAATTCCAAAAAGAATCGCCACAGTATTGAAGGCAAAAGGTGGCCCAACAAAGTATTGATGAGGTGATCATAATCTGGCCACTGAGTGTAATTGCATGAAGCCTAGAATACTAAGAGGGTTAAATTAGCCCAGCGTGTATTTTTTTAATTTATCTTTATTGTTCCAAGTATCTATCTATATATATAAAGAGCCAGGGGCCATCACAACCGAAACAACCAAACGGAAGACCGAACAGGCTATGTGGGGCAACCAGGCCAGCAGAAGGGGGCAGTGAAGGGCAACCAGTCTGGTGGGGGAGCCATTGAGGGCAACCAGGCCAGTGGGGCGGGGGAGTTAGGGGTGACCAGGCTTGGGGCGGGGGAGAAGAGGGAGCAATTGGGGATGACAAGGCCATTGGGGGGCTGTTGGGGGTGATCAAGCAGGCAGGCAGGTGAGCAGTTAGATGCCAATGATCCTGATTTGTGAGAGGGTTCCCAGATTGGAGAGGGTGTAGGCTGGGCTGAGGGGACCCCGTCCCCACCCAGATGCACGAATTTCATGCACCGGGCTTCTAGTTAAAAGATATCCTGCTCTCCACCCTCCACCCTCCACTGAATCCCTCTACTCTGATCCTTCTCTATCCTCAGGCCTTCACTGCACTATTGTCTGTGTCTGTGAGTTATGTATACATCCATTTTAAGTTCTTTAAAACAATGGTACCTGACTTCTAGTTTTTGTAGGCTCTAGCACTCAGAGGGAAGGAAGATCTTTGGCTTTATAAAATAGTCCCCTTATAAAACCACTAAAAAGCTAAGGTCTGGTTCTCTAATATGTGGTTAATTTGACTGGCAAACTGAGGATAAGGACCTATTAGTTCTAACTCTCCTGTTTTACATGTGCTTATGTACTGATACAAATTTTCTTTAGGTTTTAAGTAAAGCAGTTATTTTTCAAACCTTTAATCGGGCAGACAGTTGATAACTAAAAAACAAATTACAAAATAAAACAACAATGAAGCAATAAGTTATAAAATGAGAATTCCACAAGCTACTTAACAATATGAATTCAGGGTGAGTGACTGATACAAAAGGCTGTAATTCCTGAGCATTCTAACACTGGCAATTAAAAACCTCTTTAGTAAATCTTCTTCTTCTCATTGATAGAGCTGAAAAGTAGGAGGAGTGCTTGGGGAGAGGAAAAGAAAAGAAGTGAAAACCAGCCAATCAACAAACAACTCATTAATACTGATGCCTTTTAGTCTGTGCCTTTGAAGAGAATTTTCAAATAATTATAAACTAATAGTAAATGTTTCTGATTAAATACAACCTCAATAGTATTTATTGTGGTCAAATCACAATTAAAACAAGATTACCATACGCCAGCACATATAATCATCACTCCGGTGGTTGGAAAACTGGCTGAAGGACACAGAGGGTACATGTTGATGAGGGAAGGCCATGCTTGGAGAAAGCTGGGTCTTCTTTATCACTTTTACTCCATTTTCACTTCATCACCATTCTCCTGTTTGAGCTTGAACACGGGAATCTGCTGACCATCCTTGAGCTCTAAGAAGGCCTCTTGAAGGTGCCACCTGATAGAAACCAAAAGTAATCCAGAAAACACTGGCAAATTACATGGTCAAAAGAGGGGGAAAACAGGTGTTCAGAATATTGTCTTAAATTTTTTAAACACTAATTTATGTTATAACTAGGCGAACATAACTTTTTCACATTTTTTTATTTTTAAAGAATAGTTTATTGATTTTTCAAGCAAGAGGGAGGGAGGGAAAAGGGGTGAGAAGGTAGGAGGGAGAGAAAAAAATCAATTAGCTGCCTCTTGCATACCCCACACCCATGGATCTAGCTGCAACCAGGGCTTGTGCCCTTGACCGGGAACCTAAACAGCAAATTCCTGGGCCAGAATGATGGTTAGGGCAAGCCATCCTGGCTCGGACTTAATGTTTTATTATAGGCCCTCATTATTTAACCAGCATCATTTCAAAGCAAGTTACCAATGAATGACTGATGGGTAAATTGAGGGGGCCTCAGGAAAAGGAGCACCTTACTCGCCATTTCCTACTTCACTTGGGCCTTCAACTCTTGACCGGAACCAGGCCCATTACTGCGCTGATCCAAGACTCTGGAGTCAATGAGCTCAGGGGGCGGCCTATTCATTTTGTGCTGGGGATTAAAACACATCCGGGCTAAACAGCAAACACCTCTGAGACAGCTTCCCTAGGGCAACCAGTGAAAACAGCTTTTGGCAACCAGACAGGAAAAGCCAATTAATGGTATGCAAAACTTATATAATGAATGTGTTGAATGATTTTGAAATAGGAATCCATGACTTTATTTATATGTAACTAGAGGCCCAGCACACAAAATTTGTGCACAGGTATGGTCCCGAGGCCTGGCCTGCAATTAAAGCCATTTTCTCCAGCTTCCAGCAACTGGCCCTGCCCCCTACTGCCACCCATCTTTGGTTCCCCATTCATCATCTTGCACCTGAGGTGGGCCTGGCCCAGGATATACTTTGAGCTCATGTAAGAGGCTGTGTTCCTCCCAGTGGAGACCTGTTCACGGGAGGTGCTTTTGTGTGGAATTTCTTTCAGGGAAGGGATGGGTTGTGGGCCCAATGCACGAGAGAGTTCCAGGGGGGCAGTGGCACTATCAGGGTTATTCTGGTCATGCCTGAATGTTCACTGTGTTCATTTGCTGGAGGATTCTAATTGCAGGGTCCTGGGATTGACAACCCATCCCACAAAAGGGTCCCATTAGATTCCAGGTTGCATCACCACTGAGGAGGGTAAGATCAGGTGCTTTAAGCAGAGAACATGGAATTCTGAACAGGGTTAGAGTTCAGCAGCATCAGGAGACAGGTTTCTCAACAACCCACCTAACCAACGCTTGGTACCTTGCTGATGGCTTCTCCCTCCTCCTCAGGGAGCAGGTGGGGAGACGTGAGGAACAACTGTCTGTAGCAGTGGGCAGGCCTGTCTCGCTGTGGGAAAGAATGCCAGCCGGCCGGGGGGAGGGACCAAGAGGTTGGCTGTTCCTACCCACTCACTGGCCCCAGCCCCACTGCCCCCCACCCCCTTTTCCCCGTTCACCACCAGGGGATCGGAGCCTGGCAATTGGAGCCTTCTGGATGGGGAAAGGGACCAAGAGATTGTTCTGGAGGCAGCTCCTGCACTGAGCATCTGCCCCCTGGTGGTCAGTGTGCATCACAGCGACTGGTCATTCTGCCAGTCAGTCGATTTGAATATTACCCTTTTATTATATAGTATGATTGAGGCAGCAGTGTTAGAAGTATACAATTATTGTAGACCTACACTATAATTGTAAAGTTCTTCATATTTAGCAGAATAAGGGGTAGACAATTTGGTGGACTGCATTGGATAAAATGTCTGGACTAAAAGCCAAAGCACTACTTTCTGTCCTGGCTGTAA
This sequence comes from Antrozous pallidus, assembly GCA_027563665.1. Taxonomy (NCBI): domain Eukaryota; kingdom Metazoa; phylum Chordata; class Mammalia; order Chiroptera; family Vespertilionidae; genus Antrozous; species Antrozous pallidus. The sequence goes on from CM050521.1 coordinate 6,403,905, forward strand.
AACTTTCAGGCTTTGAAAAAGTAATTCTTGTTATCACAATTACATAACTACAAATGAAAATGGGAATCGGGATTGTTTCCATCAGGAGGACCCCTTCCTCCATACCCACTCACTTTCCCAAAATACCTTTTAAAGGGGGCATCTCTGGAGGAGATGACATAGAGATGGCCTGCTGACTTGGATCCAGAGACAGGAATCTTCAACTAGAAGTGTAAAACGAGAGCTTAATTGGATATGTTACTGTCCTCTCAAGAGATAACAAAATGACACAGAGCGAACCCTATGAAAACCAGTGCTTATCCACAGAATCTGGCTATTTTCTAACTTCAGCCTTCCTGGAGAACCCACCTGGTTTTCTATCTGGCCCCTCCAAATGCCCTGCCCCTCTCTGGATGGTTTGGTGAGGTCAAAGGCAGCCCTCTTATTTACCAAGGAAACCTTATATGCCAAACTCAATATTCTGAGTACTTTCAATGATTACTTTAAAATCCAGTTAGAAAAGAACAAACTACTGATACATGCAACAATATGGATGAGTATCAACAACATGCGGAGTGAGAACAGGAATGCCACACTCTCGAACAGGCCAAAGTACACTGGAGGAAAACATCAGAGAAGTGATGCCTCTGCTCGGGCTGGTGGATGTGAGGGGACCAACTGAGAACAGCATGAGCAAACTTTCAGGTGTTGGGAGCAGTCCACATCTAGATAGGGGCTTGACAGGTACTTGTTAAAATTCATCAAATAAGACACATAGATTTGTACTTTTTTCAGAATGTAAATTTTGCCTAAAAAGAGCCATAAATAAACATTAAACTCTAGTTAATGATATACATTCTTACGTGTTTAAAGATAAAGTGTGTGGATGTTTGAAAATAATAAGGTGTTCATGGACAAACCTTATTATGGCTAGATGAATAGGTATGGAATAAAGCAAGTAGAGCAAATTACTATTTGTAGAATCCAGGTAGCTACTATGTGGGTTCCACAGCATACATTCGTTTATTTTTTTTTTCTATATGTTTAAGACTTTTCACAATACAGTAGAAGAAGAAAATAAAAAGTCCAATGTTTAAAAGGGGAAACTATTACTAGCAAGTTGGTACACATTTTAACCTGGACCATAAAAGTCTTGAGAAAAATATGTAAAGGCTCGTTTGGGAAAGACAAGGAAATCTCAGTTAGTTCATCCTCACCATTCACCCACCACAGGCTGGGCTCACCCCACAGGGCCAGGTGCTGCCTGAATGCTGCCATGCCCTGAGCCCAGCGGGTCAGCCTGGGAACCTCAGAGTGAGCTAGTAGCTGTCTACTAATATGCTACTATTTAAAAAATATTGAATGCAACCTTTTGTTTCTCAATGAAAATTAAAGACAATCTGAGCCAAGTGAAGGGGCACAATGTTGTAACAAGGAAACCCATCATAAGGTTCTTCCCAGGGTGCCTTCCTGTGCCCCAGCTGATAGGCAAAGGTACTTTCATGGGCTAAGAGATGGTGTATCTTATCCACAGCAAATTGTCACCAAGAGAACGAGTGCTTGGGTACACATATTAGTGTTTTCCAAAATCCTCTTTCATATACTCTTTAAAGACACAGATTTTGGAATGGTGGCTCCACACCCCGAGTCACACTAAAGTGATTCTTTAATGATCTACTTTTGGAATCACGCCACAGCTCTTCTCGGGGGGTTATACAATTAAGCAACAGAGCATACATCGAGCGTCTCTGCATGCTAAAAGAAAAAAAGAGGGGTGTTTAAAATTACCAAGACTGCAAGATAAAATTTCCAAAAGCCCCCATTAACCAAAAAACGGGGGGCGGGGAGACAGTGGGGTAATATCATGTAAGGAAAAATATCCTATAAGTAAAATACATGTAGAAAATTCTTACTCCAGAAAAGTAAATTCCATTTGTAAAACCAACTGCAGGACACTCATGAAAAAACACACATGGTGTCAAAATAAGCTAAAGGAAAATCATTTAGGCAAAAATAAATAGAATCCCAAGTCTATTTTGCAGAGAGGATCCCTTTGTTAACTTTGGTCGAGAATGTGTTTGTGTATTTGCAGAGAACAACTCCAAGACCATGTGGGTTCCTGCGACAGTGAGGAACTGACGGGTCTGTTCCAGCCACGAGGACGGTCCAGAGATGGCGGACGCTGAAGACACCTTGCCATGCTACCAGTCAGCAGCTGTGCATGTCTGCAGGCAGCCCAGGACCAAACCAGAGAGGATGGATCTTGCATTGCCACGATGTGTCCACCATCTGGATACCATTGCTGACATGTACACATGAAGAACTATTTGACATTGAAACTGGGACTCAGAACAGTTGGACATTGAAACTGACACTCAAACTTTTTTTTTTTTTTGCTCTTATATGTTTGTTTCTAGTATGCAGAGGCAAGGTATTTTTGAAGAAAAGAAACAGGGGAGAGTGATTGATATAGAGGCAGGGTGGCCTTGAACAGGCTGTCAAGCTACAGGGGGAAGGCTGGGGTGGATGGGAGGCGGATGCTGGGGGAGATCAACGAAGGACTTGTATGCATGCATATGAGCATAACCAATGAATGAAAGACACTGGGGCGGGGAGGGGGGCAGGTGGGGACAGGTGCTGGGGGGTAAGGGAGGCTGGGGGGAGGATATTGGGGAGGGAAAGGAAAACATATGTGCTACTATTAAATATAAGTTATATTGTAAATAAAAATTTTTTTAAAAGAATATAAAAGAGAGAGAGAGGTGTGTGATAAAAGGGCAGAAATAGGAGTTTAAAGAACAGCAAACAGAGAGATCAGCGTCTGAACTTCAGGCAGCTGTGCCTCTGTGGGTGACGAGGTGCTTTACAGATTGGGTTCTTCACTGCCCAGACTTTGCCAAGAGTGAAGCAGGAGGTGTCTGATAAGCCAACATGTTGGTAAATAGAGACAATTTCACGCATATACTTGGGGGGAAAACCCTTCAATATGACAGCTTCTAATGAAAAACTGCAACTTCTCACCTCTGAACGAAATAAAGAAAGTCCAAATAGGGACTTGGGGATAAAATACCGTGTTATATAAAGGCATCCTTATAAATAGTCGATTGTAGAGGAAGTGAAGAACCCTGACAGGATGTCACAGATACTTCACAAACTGGAAGAGCAAAGCAAAACCTGTGCTGAGAGGAGGCTCTGGGGAGCAGGTGTTGAACTCCTGTCACTGTGCTCTCATACTGGTCAGCAGCAGCAAAGGCCTGTGCCTGGCACCACAGTCAACGCAGCTACACAGTGCCACTGAGGGCCTGGGCTGCAGGCAGGAAGAAGCCACTCAGCAGCAGCTGATGTGCTAGAAGACTGGGCCAAAGGAAAAGCTTTCAGAGAAGGTTCTCCACTAAAACCACGTAGCGTCACCCAGTCACTGGATCACCACCAGATAAGAGCTGATGTGATCAACCTGCCTTCAGCAAAGGTGCTTGCAGGCTTCTTGAGCACCGCAGCTAGGCCCTGTGCTCTGAGCTGAGACACTCTGAATAGCCAGACCCAATCCCTGGCCTTTCAGAGTCCTTGTGTTTGCAGGGATCCAGCCAGGTGACTAAAGATGGCGAAACACAGAGGAGCCACAATACACAGTATGAGGAAACTAAAGACAATGAAAGTAAGGCTATCAGGCACGGAGCAAGCATTCCTCCCTTTCTCTTCGGGGTTCCCTCTCTCACTTAATGGCACCACTATCTTTCCACTTATCCATGCTGATATTAGAGCATCATCTCTGACACACCTCTCTCCTGCTATGAAACTGTTACCTAGTCCTTAGTCCTATCACCTGGCAACCAACACACCCTTCATATCCATCTCTCATTCCTCTAGACCTGTGGTCATCAAACTGCGGCTCGCAAGCCACATATGGTTCTTTGGTCCCTTGAGTGTGGCTCTTCCACAAAATACCATGGCCTGGGTGAGTCTGTTTTGAAGAAGTAGCGTTAGAAGAAGTTTAAGTTTAAAAAATTTGACTCTCAAAAGAAATTTCAATCGTTGTATGTTGATATTTGGCTCTGCTGACTAATGAGTTTGCAGACCACTGCTCTAGACCACAGCTCTGGATCGTGCTCTCACCACTGTACCCAGGTGGCCATAATGCTCTCCTGAAGGTTTCCAGTCCCTGGGTATTCCCAATCTGAATGCATTCGCCTTACTTTAAAACCAGACCAAATATTTATCAGAATACTTGAGCACAAATTGTTACTACAGTTAAGAAAAAACTATTTCCATGAAAAATAAAAATAAAAAAATAAACTAGGTCAAAGCATCACACTCTTTTCAAAATACTCCAGAGCTCCTGTTGACCACGTGGTGAGGTTGCAGCCCTCTAGTTGCCCCCAGTCCACTAACCACTCCACTCATGGCCTTTACTCTAGTATTTGTTTCACCCTGTCTTATTCTGGAATTTTAAACTATAGAAACTGCGTTTCTATATTCCCCATACAACTTAGAATCACTTTTCTAGCTCAGAGTGTACTCAACACTACTTGTTAAACCGAAGAACAAATGCATTTTATATTCTGCTGAGGTTTAACAGCTGAACTATGAAAGAAGCCAAACTATAGCTGGAAAAAACAGACTGGCATTCCAGACAATCAATGTAAACAAATAAGCTTCAAAACTGAAATTTAAAAAGTTAACATCTGAATGAGTTAACTGGCAATAAATATATTTCAAATTTGAAGCTGAAATACGTGGTGGTCATTTCTCTATCAGTTCGAAATGGCACTTGAGCACAAGCACTGCATTCCCTGCCACATCACTTGTCCTAAAAATAAGAACAATGCACAATAAATTAATCCCCAATTTTTTTTACAAAGGTCTAAAGTAGTACCTATCCCAAATCCTTAGGGCGGCCCCTTCTATCCTTCAGGAGGCACCTGGCTAGTTTGCTAGAAGAGCATGTTACCTTGGCATCAGCCATGTCCACGAAGTTGTATTTGTCCATGAGCTGGAGATAGTGAGTGCTGAGGGGAGTGCCCAGAGCTTCTAGGGCCTCAGGGTGGCTATGCAGCTGCTCCAATGCCAATTGGTAATAGGAAGCCCTGGAAAAAGCTTCTAAGTGGGAAAGATAGTTGTTACATTTTTGTTGTCTTTATTGAATTTGTATCAACAACACGCTGAGTGAAAGTTAAAGGATGCAATATATGTATAACATGGAAACAGATACAATTATGGAATTTATAGAAGGAAGAATTAGGGAAAATCGACTCTAAACTGTCCATTTGATACTCTAAAATCAAAGTCTACAGAGTCAGGATCTGTGGGGAAGTGGCTGAGGATGCTGGGCTAATACTTAACCTCTCCGTACCTCCATTTCTTCACCTCTCATGTCCTGACCTCATTACTACCTCATTTCTTCATCTACGGGGTTTGATCTTCTCTCAAGCTCCTTTGGGTCCTAGAACCATAATTTCCTCAGAGACACACCTGACTCAAGGTAGAGCTGCAGCCAGAATCTATGACTAAAATGAAGGTCATGTTAAACCAGCATAAAATAGACCATAACCTCATTAACAACAAAGCCCTCAGGCCAAGATTATAGAACATTAAAATGCTATTTTTCCAAGTTTACAGATTTGTGCTGACATTTCATGTAGCTAAGTTATAACCTGCTCTGTCTCAGACACCCTTCTTGGCCCAAAGTCTCTGAGGAACTCCAGGAAGCACCTCCCTACAATTGCAAGGTACTAGGAGAGAGCCTCTTGGTCAACTGAAAGTTGGTGGAGAGAACACTGTGCTTTGTTTAGTTGTTGGTGGTTCTAGCATTCTGGCACAAAGCAAAAATGTTGTAGAGTGAGGGTGAAGAGCAAGCTGAGAGGGCACAGAGGAGCTTCAAAGACAATAATTCTGAAAAGAAAAAGATGCTGCTGCTTCACAACCAGTAGCAATTAAATGATCTTACGTGTCTTGGTTACAATAACTATGGCTTGTCTTTACAAATTCACATTTGAATGCAGTGGAGCTGGAAGCCACATCTTCAAGATTCTGCCAGCCTGGACTCTATTTTTACTTCCTGCTCTCACCAGAGTCCCCTGCTCAAGGCCCCCTCCTCCTCTAAACCAACATCAAAGAATGGCAGGACCAACAGGCTGAGCACACTTGAGAAATAGAGCAAGTTTTCCCACCTGTGAACCATCTGTCATCACTCTGTTCTTTTTTCTTATTTTTTTAATCTTTATTGTTCAGTTTATTAATTACATTGTTCCCCCTTTTTTATTCCCCTATAGCTCCCTTCCACCCTGTACCCATCCCACACTCCACCCTCACCTCCCCCTCCCCACTGTCCTCTCCCATTGTTGCAAGATGTTTGTCCAGTCTCTTGCTGCACTTCCCACAACCCTTTTCTCCCCAAGAATTGTCAGTCCATTCCCTCTATGTCCATGATTCTGTTATATTCACCAGTTTATCCTGTTCATCAAATTAATTTACTTAATTTTTATATTCACTTGTTGATAGATGTGTATTTCTTGTTCATAATTTATATTTTTACCTTTTTCTTCTTCCTCTTCTTAAAGAGTATTTTTCAGCATTTCGTATAATATTGGTTTGGTGGTGATGAACTCCTTTAGCTTTTTCTCATCTGCAAAGCACTTCATCTGACCTTCAATTCTGAATGATAGCTTTGCTGGATAGAGTAATCTTGGTTGTAGATTCTTACTATTCATTACTTTGAATATTTCTTGCCACAACCATCTGGCTTGCATCGTTTCTGTTGAGAAATCCGCTGACAATCGTATGGGTGCTCTCTTATAGGTAACTGACTGTTTTTCTTGCTGCTCTTAATATTCTCTCTCTGTCTTTTGCTCTTGGCATTTTAATTATGATGTGTCTTGGTGTGGACCTCTTTAGATTCCTATATTTTGGGGTTCTGTGTACTTCTTGGGCTTTTAAGTCAGTTTCTTTTACCAGGTGGGGGAAGTTTTCAGTCACTATTTCTTCAAGTAGGTTTTCATTACCTTGCTCTCTCTTTTTCTGGCACCCCCATAATTCGGATGTTGGCATGCTTGAGGTTGTCCCAGAGGCCCCTTACACTATCTTCAATTATCTGACTTCTTTTTGTTTCTTGCTTTTCCAGCTGAGTGGATTTTACCTCTCTGTATTTCAAATCTTTGACTTGGTTCTTGTGGCCCTCTGGACTGCTTTTAAGACTTTGTGTAATAATATTTTTTATTTCAGTCAGTGTATGCTTGATTTCTAGTTGGTCCTTTTTAATATCCGTGAAGGTCTCATTCATATCCTCATAGGTCTTGTTCATTTCCTTGTAGGTCTCATTCATTTCCTCCTGAGTCTTATACATTTCCTCGTTGGTCTTGTTCATTTCCTCATAGTTCTCATTAAGTTCATCGGCCTTTTCTAGGAGCCTTCTAACCGCGGTTTTGAACTCTATGTCTAGTCATCTTTTTTCCTCCATTTCTTTCACACCTGATTTCTTTCCATGTCTCTGCATGGTGGCTGCTTTATGTGGTAGATGTCCTCTAAGGGACAATGGCTCAGCCTCCCCAGTTACCTGAGGTGGGTACTCTTACTGCAATCCTTTATGGGTTGTTACAGTATTTTTGAATTTAAGCCCAGCTTGTTGTTGTTAGCCCTAGGAGGGTTTGACCTCCAGGCCAATTGGCTGTGAAGGGAGACTGCTCAGGTTGGATGGGCGGAGTCTCTGAGCTGAGCAGGCAGCTTTCAACATCAGCTACGTCCTATGCGGCGCACGCGCGGGTCTCTGTTGGGTGTTAATGGTTGCAGACACCTTCAAGAGAAAGTTGCTAGTCTCTACCCCTTGCCAGACAACTCTGCCTCTCCCCAAATGAGTCTGCACACCCAAAGTTTCGCCCAGGGTTGTAAAACAAAGCAGTCCGGTGGTTTCCAGGACCAGGGGGCAAGTCACCAGGGAGCAAGTCGCATGTCTGTGCTGTCGCACACTTTACGCGCGCAAACTGCTGTTCCGAGCAACCCAGATTCTCCTCAGACTAGGAGACCTCTGCCACACCCGGACCTCGCCTGGCACTGGGGAATCCGTGCAGTGGGATGTCTCCGCCCTCCCCATTGGAGAAATCCAGCTGGGATTGCTGCTGCCAGCCCTACAGTCCATGCGCGTGGCCACGGCTCCTAACCTCTGTTTCCACGCGTATCTTCAAGGCTGCGCTCTGCCGCTCTTCTGAGTCTCAGTGTCCCACCTTTACTTTTATTTGTGGAGTTTTCACTCAGCCAGCTGTGCGGTGATTCTGGATGATGTTTGTTTGTTGTTATTTTGTAGTTTCTGAATTGTTGCGTGGGGCAGCACAATTGGTTCTCGTCTGGTATCACTCTGTTCTTTACATAATCTTAACAATCTTGGATCTCCTGTGTACACTCTGGAATGGACGCGCATCTTGCAAATGCAGAGAAACTGGGGTCCTTTTGTTAGCATAGGTAGCTAGATATTAATAAAGGAAGGGAGCAAAATGAACCAGATATTTAGAAGCCTAGCAAACTGGGAAGCTGAATCCAACATTGAACCTGCTTAACTGGAAAGCTATACCCCTATTCGCCTCTACCTCAGCCCCGCCAACCTGGCTTTGTTCAGAACATCCAGAATGATGTCCAGTCTAATTAGCGTATTACCCTTTTATTAGTATAGACTAGAGACCTGGTGCACAAAATCCGTCCACAGTGGCAGGGGGAGGAGGGGTGTGTTCCTCAGCCCAGCCTGCACCCTCTCCAATCTGGGACCCCTCGAGGGATGTCTGACTGCCCATTTAGGCCCGATCCCACTAGGATCCTATTATTAAATTTAATAAGAGTAATATGCAAATATTACTGCAAGCTCCCAACCACTCACCTGCCTGGCTGCCTTAAACCACTTCTGCCGGCCAGCCTGATCATCCCCTTAACTATTCCCCTGCCAGCCTAATCAATGCCTAACTGCTCTCCTACAGGCCTGGTAATCCCCCACTGCCCTCCCCTGCTGGCCTGGTCACCCCTATCTGCCTCTGCCTCAGCCCCGCCACCCTGGCTTTTCCTGGAAGGATGTCTGGAAGATGTTCAGTGTAATTAGCATATTACCCTTTTATTAGTACAGATTTTGTCAGATATGAGCATAGCTACCCCAGTTTTTTCCCCATTTGCCTGGGAAAATGTTGTTTCTTTCACTCTCATCTTGTGTGTCAATTGTTCTGAGGTGGGTCTCTTGCAGATAGCATATAATTGGGTCATGTTTTTATATCCATTCAGCTAGCCTACTAGTATGCCTTTCGATTGGAGCATATAATACATTTACACTTAAAGTTATCACTGACAAGTACTTATTTATTGCCATTTTAATTCTTTATGCCTATGTTTCTCTCCCTATATATTTCTTCTCATTATAGCAGTCCCTTTAGCATTTCTTCCAGTGTTGGTTTTGGTGACGATTAACTCCTTTAGTCTTTTTTTTTTTTTTTTTTTTGGTCTGGGAAGCTCTTTATTTCACCATTTATTTTGAATGATGGCCTTCTGGATATAGTAATCTTGGTTTCAGATCCTTGGTTTTTATTACTTCGAATACTTCATGCCATTCCCTACTGGCCTCTAGAGTTTCTGATGAGAAATCAGGTGGCAACCTTATGGGAGCTCCTTTGTAAGTAACAAATTACTTTTCTCTTTCTGCCTTTAAGATTTTCTCTTTGTCTTTAATTTTTGGAATCTTAATTATGATGTGTCTGGGTATGGCCCTGTTTGGGTTCTTCTTGCTTGGGACTCTGTGCGTGTTCTGGACTTGTGTGACTTTTTTCTTCACCAGGTTAGGGAAATTTTCTGCCATTATTTCTTCAAATAGGTTCTCTATCTCTTGCTCACTTTCTTCTCCCTCTGACATCCTATTATATGAATTTGTTAGTTTCATGGTATCCAGCTCTCTTAAGCTATGCACCTGTTTTTTCTTTTTGATTCTCTTGACTGATTTTTTCTCTCATGTTCTAATTCACTGATCAAATCCTAAGTTTCCCCTAACCTGCTGTGTATTCCTTTCACTATGTGCTTTCTTAGTACTATTCATTCTTCATAGTTACTATATATTTTATCATTCTGTTGATCATCTTTGAAATCATTATTCTGAACTCTATGTCTGATAAACTTCTTATCTCCATTTCATTCACCTCTCCTTCTAGAGAATTCTCTTGTTCTTTAATTTGGGCCTTGTATTTTTGTCTCCCCATTTTGGCTGTCTGTTTGGGTTCGTGTCTCTGTATTACAGATCTGGTATGAATCCCAATCGCTAGTGCAGAACGTCAAATGCTGTTACTGTACTGAGTACTCTGTTTGGAGTTATCAGCAATCAACAGCTGGTGGCTATCTCAGATGGGCTGGATGCCTTTGGAAAGGGCTAATATGTGCACCAGCATCTGCTTTTCCGAGCCCTGGATTAGAAGAGGCAAAGACCCAAAGCCTGCAGAGGCCCACCACTGCCTGCAGTCCCAATGACACTCAGTTTTGAATAGCCTGAGACTATATACCACAGGGTAGGGCAATAGGTCCTCCAAGATAATAGGGCAATTGCCTTTCCCCAAGGCAAACACCTCCTGAATAGCAAAGATTAACCAGAGAAAGATGTCCTCTCCAGTGTGAGGTAATGACTGAGCACAGCAAACCAGGGTGGCTGCATTCCAAGCTCCAACCCAAGCTCCCAAACTTGGCTTCTGCTCACACAGGTCCAGTTCACTCTGCCCTCCCTCTCCGAGCTCAAGCTGAGTGGCTACGCATAAAATTTTATGGGTTGGCCCTTTAAGAGGTACCTACATTTCTAGTCGTCTCTCTCTGGCAGAAATAAACCCTGCTTTCACAACCAGATGTTATGTGCATGCCTTTCTCAGTTCTGGTGTGCTGGCTGGGGAGCCCAACTGGTTTAGACCAGAATTCTCAATGGGAACCCTCTACAGCTGAGATATCCGTTAGGAACTTCTGTGGGAGCCTGGCCAGCCCTTTCATGCCTCCACACTTCCTACCAGTCTCTATGCAGTCTCCACTTTCCATCCTTAGTTATCGAAATCTCTAGCTAGTTTTCATTGGCTTTTCAGAGTGGTTTTTCCATACGTTAGTTGTATTTCCAGTTTGTTCCTGGTAGAGTATCAGTATAGCTTCCACTTACTCCACTGCCATTTTGGAATCTGTCTTTTTTAATTCACACCCGAGGATATGTTTGTTGATTGTAGAGCGAGAGGAAGGGAAAGAGAGAAATGTGCTCCCACTGGGAATCAAACCTGAAACCTATGCCCTTACCAGGAATCAAACCTGCAACTTTTGGTGTATGGGATAACTTTCCAACCAACTGCACCATCTAGCCAGGATTAGAAATCTTTTCCACTGGCAGTCGTACAGACTCAGAAATTCACTTATGATTAGCAGTGTTCATTAACTGTTGTATTTTTTTCTTCCATTTTCATAACTTACATGTCTATGACAGTATTTACCCAACTAGAGGCCCGGTGCATGAAAATTCATGCACTGGATGGGGGTGGTCTCTCAGCCCAGCCTGCCCCCTCTCAGTCCGGGAGCCCTCAGGGGCAGGAGGTGACCCAGTGATCAGGGGAAAGCAACACCCCATCACACCTCTGCTGCTGCCACTGCTGGCAGCACAAGCCTCAGCCGGCCCTGGTTACCCGAGCCTCGGACTGGCCCTGGGCAGTTGGGGGACTGAGTGGACTGGAGGACTCGAGGCAGGAGTGCAGAGCAGCCGAACCCAACTGGGGCAGGCCCAGACTTGCCACATGCCTGCTGCCCCAACGGGGCCGAGGGGACTAGGCACTGCCATCTTGTGGCTGTGGGTGCTGCCATCTTTGAGGGATGGGGCAGTCAATTAGCATATTCCCTCCTTATTGGCTGTGTGCACCGCCATCTTTGCAACAGTGTGAGGGTCAATTAGCATATTCCCTTTTTATTAGATAGGATGGTTTGTTTACACAGCATGATCCTCACTTTGAAAGCCCATCTCATTACCACATCTGAAAATGAGACTCAGGTTTGGCTGGACAGACTTATTATAAGGACTAAATTGTATCAGTGAAGTATAAAGTTATCTATCCGATTCACTTGAAACTGCTTTCCCTTTTCTGCCCAAGTTGTGCAGACAGAAAGGCTGCTTCAGAAGGGAAATTTTAGAATGTTCCCTTTAGCCTAATTTCAATTTATGTATGATAAACAAGAGGGACTCAAACATATGACACATCTTTCTGCAGGGAAGCTCCTCCTCCAATTTAATCTGGAACACTTCTATCATCTGGTTCTTACCACTCACCACCCCTTTAGTTGCTATATTTCTCCTCATTTTTGGACTAAGCCTTTTTAACCTTTTTGTCAAATCTGTCACCTCTAGAAGAATGCCAGCCTGTCCAACAGCGTCATCCTGTAGATATAACGGGCCGCCTCCCAAGGACAGCAACACACTAACCTGGACTTTATAGTAACCCCTTTTCCTGTGTGAGGTCTCCCCTTTTTTGCTCTTTTCCTTCTTTGGCAGATAGCAAGAATCCCTGGGTCTGTGGACCGACAGGACTATGCTCTCTCACAACAAGAAGATATTACAAAGGTGGGATCTCCATCCATTTACTACCCTTATAAAGTTATAAGGCCCAAGGTTCTTTAGGGGGGAAATATGTTAGTGTAGGTAGCGAGATATTAATAAAGGGAGAGAACAAAGGGAATTAGAAATTATGAAGCCTAATAAATTGGTAAGTTGAATCCAATGCTGGGCCTGCTTCACTAGAAAGCTATAGCTTCACACATTTCCCAGGGAACAACGGATACATTCCCTCTGGATTACTAGGGGTAGGACAGAACAATAATGAAGAAATTCCTCAGCTGGACGTATGCCCAGTAGAAGCCAAGATTGTACAGAAGGAGGTAATTCTACTATGAGGCATGCACAGAAGGAACTAAGATTGAAACCATAAAGACCTGACTTTCTAGCCTGGAAAGAGGATCAGACTGGATAAGGGACACAGCACCCCCATCCCCACCCCCACCCCCAAAAAATCTAGAGAATGGGTTGGTTAGGGGAATGAAACCAGCAGAAGCAAAGGATTGGGAAAGTTCATTGGTTATTTTAAAAGGGCACCTTGTCCTTCCCAAGCCCAAGATAATATAACCCAAACTTATTTAACAAATCTTCTGCATTCTCTCTCTTGCTTGGTAACACACACTCACCCCATTTGTTTGGTGTTCTCTCTCCCTAGCAGCCATGTAGCCAGCAGTTGTGCAGACTCCACCCACTGGCAGCATCAGCCAGGTGCAGTCGGGAACAAACTACGCTAGCTGGATGAGGTCAGATATGGCTGAAACTGGATGAAGCTTCAACATAGGACAGAACTTTTGGACACAGGACTTTGTACTGGGTTTATGAAGACAAGGCTAAACATTTTCGTGGCAATGGACAGAGATGAGACACTGGGGACCTGGGGTTTCCTTCTATTTCTACCCAAATAAATCTTACCACCAGACCTCATCCTCTACGTGGGTTCATGGAAATGCTATTCTCGTGATACTGCAAGGACCCATTTCCACCAGCAACACTTTTATTTGCACTGTGGCTCCTAAAAATTTGGGATTATAGGATAAGTAGGCCACCGGAATGGAACAGAGTACTGGTTTCTAAAAACAGCCCCCTCCTCCTTTCTAATCTGCAGAGAGCATGTGAAATATTTCCTATGATTGAGGAACAGGGGAAGAGAGTTAGGAAGAGGCTATGCCTCAGGCAGTTTGCTGGATACTTACTTTGTGTAAGGTAATACATAAGGGCACAGATCCCACTACTCATCACACTCGTGTAAAGGACCACTTTTCCCAGAGGCATTTGTGGCATCCTGTTTCCTAGAGCCTTAAAAACAAAAGGTTAAAATTTATTGTTAGATTCAGGTTTGTGTGAAGGGCTTTGTTGGTCTAGACTGGGCCCAAAAGGAAAGAAAAGCAAGAAGGAAGCCTATAAGGAGACAAGGCCATCTTTCCTCCTTTGCTTCCCGTCAGACATCAGGGCTGGTTCTGGGGCCAAAGCAAAAGCGTCCTTCTGAGGGAGCCCCAGCCACTGCGGCAGTGGCTGAGCACGGAGCCAAGATTCAGCCCTGCCGTCTTGACAGACGGAATCCCAACTTGTGTGCCAAATGCTGCCCAGCCGAAACTCACAGCTACTTTGTGATATGCTGGCTCCTTTTGTGGCAATAGCTGTTCTTGTAAGTCGTTGAAATGGTGGCCACTGGAAAAATCTTTCTTTCATATCTGGAAAAATGTCCTACCCTGGGGATGAGAAAACTGTGGTCATGATTTTCAGGCTGAATGAACAGACAGAGAAGAGTCAACTCAGCCAATTCAGGGTACCATAACCAATCCTTGCATAACTCCTGTCCCCTGAGGGTCTGGGTGGGCTAAGAGCAACATGTAAGGCCTTGATGTGGCCAAACCTCCTCCTTTTCGAAGACCATTCAACCAGACTCAAAGCTGTGAAACACTCAGCCATGAAACAGAGTAGTATATGGGTTTACATCAGGGGCCATAATTCAAAAGCCCAAAGGGCTAGGAAAAGTCACACAAATGAGAGCAGACATGTGGGCCAAGTCTGAATGAGTCTTCCCATTTTTTCAAATGGTTTTTCATGTGAAATTGCCTGAATTCTAAAATTTGATAACCAATTAAAAAAAAATAACAAAATACATCTGTGATTCAGATTATTTCTGTGGGCTTCTAGTATGCTGTGACTGCTCAAGCAGCATGAGAACATCCTTGCTCTAGGTGAGAAATTCATATTTGATCTTCTTGGTTGACATTTCTCAAAAAAAAAAAAATAGAGAGGAGAGAGAGAGAGAGAGAGAGAGAGAGAGAGAGAGATTTGAGCTGACATGGAAATTCCAAGTTTAGGTAAAGGAAGAAATGACCATAAGTATTTATTTAACCTTAGATTTTATGAGATTCTTTAGAAAATAAAGCCTTTGATGTGGCCTAATGGAAAGGGAGGCATTACCATGTAGAACTGGGTATAATGCTAAATCTCTGAGTTAAGGTGAACACATTCTTACTGTCTGCTTCCCTTTGACTTCTAGAATATGGAGAATAGTAACAACTGTCTACCTATTATTTCCAGAAAAAATGAAGGTAAATGAATCCATATGAAGGCCTGTTGGAACAAGTTCCTCATGTGCATATTCTTTCTGGAAACCAACAATTAAACAAACCCTTAAGCAGTTCTAAAATTGACTAGTTTCATACAAAACTAACCTTGAATCCAGGTTTATGTATATAAAGAATTTTGATCAACTTATAAAATGAGGCAAGGTAAAGTCTTTGCTTATCCATGTATTATACAGTTTAACTAAGAAAAGGCAACTGAAACTACAAATAAATGTACTAAAACTGCTGTAAAGAGTTTCAGCTGGTGCAATATAGCACGCAAGAATATTTATCAAAGTTTAATGTAAAGTCAATTAAAATAATGTAATCTGGAAGAAAAAAAAACATTTAATCTAATAATGAAAATGGTCTGAACATCTCCAAAGAATGCATTAGTCAGATCTTGCCTAATTTGAAAGTGCCTTCAACAGAGGAAACAATGAGCAAGAGCTCTGCAGAGTTCCTCACAAGATTGTGGTTTCTCAAGTTTGCAGGAGGCATGAAATAAAAGACATCCTGCAACAATGCAGCGAACAGCCACCCCATCTTTCATGTGAAGTTACAACCACAAGTGAAAATTAATGACCAGAAGAAACTCACAGCTATTCAGGCAGCAATTCTCATCTACTGTCTAACTTCAGGGGACGCTGGAGGGTTCTAATGGGGAACCTGGCCAGGAACATCCATTACCTTTTGCCACTTTGTAACACGGCTTTCTTGAAAATCATCAAAGGAAATCTGCCCTGCAATTAGATAATGATTTTATATTAAAATCACCTTTTCAAACCCATTCTCTCTGGTGTCTAATTTTATAGAGCCAAGATTTATTACCAACCCAAGCTTTAGAACGTGAACATAAAGTTAAGTTTAACCTCTAAAACAAGCCTTGTCTATAAGGGCCCCAGTTTTCCCCTTTCTCTTCTGCCCTTGGAAAGAAAATCCAAAGCCAGCACCAGAAAACTGAGTGGGCAGGGGCCTTTGAGCAGCCCACTGAACAAGATGCTACCAATATAAGCTGTACACCATGGATTAAAAACAGCTTTGCAGGGTTGAAAAGAAATATATACATAACCTTTAATAATATTGATAACAACAGTGAATATTTGTATCTCTTACTATTAGATTCCTGGTATGATTGTAAGCAGTGTACATATAATACTTCATTTAATTCTCATAGCAATCCCACACAGTAGGAACTATTGTTATCATCTCCAGAGAGGTTAAGTAACATTCCTCACATCACACAAATAAGCAGGTAAGTGGTAGAACTGGGATTCAGACCCGGGTGGTCTATCTCTAGGGACTGTGCTTTCAACCATGACATACTGACTTTAAGATACCCATTCATTTCAGAAACACTAAAATGTCAAAAAAAATCATGTCTCTGAATTATATTTGTAATATTCAATGCAAAGCCTTGTCAGGTAGGCCCTCCCTGCTATTTTTTCTAGACAAGAATGTAGCATGCACATGTACCTTTATTCTTTCTTTTGCTTTTGGATGTTGTGGGCTTTTCAAACAGTGATGAGGGGAATCCAGATAATTCACTATAATTACAACACAGATAGAACCAGGTGTGCAACGGGGCACGCCACAACCCTACCAGAGTGCCACTGACAGGTAAACAAGTGAGACTCATACACAAATGGGGCAAAAAGTGAGTTTATAGTCGGGAGCAGTGAAACAGAATTTACGCTTGTATTATTATTTATTAATGCAAGCCTACTTTTGCCCCACCCTGTATTTATTAAGACGGTTTTCTAACAATTGGAAGTTCTCTAAAATCTCTTGAAGGGGCGGGTGCCTTTTTCTAATTGGCACAAAGGTGCCAATAGGCAAGCAGAAGCCTGGTTAGAATCAAGTTAGAAGTCTGACCAGAGGGTGTACCAGGAGAGGAAGCAACACCACGGAGTGGTCGGCCCTGTCTAGAGGAGATCAGCAAAGGAAACTGACTCCGAGTAAGAGAAAGGTGGAGGAGTGGGAGAAAGGCTTCAGATCGGTAAAAAGAGCAAGCAAAGGCCGAATGGCAGAAACAGGAGCTGCAGCACTGTGGAGAGCTGGTGGGGAGCACAGGAAATGGACCTGCGAATGGAGGCTGTCATTGCCATGAATGGCCGTCTACCCTGCTGGACCCCACCGTGTATTCTTTTGTGTTGTATTACTCCTGTCACTGGGCTATTCTGACAAGCTGAGTCTATCAAAGTGAATTATTTTCTCCACATTACCCCGCCAAATTGCTAAAACCATGGTTCATCTTAACATGCCAGAAGCAGGCATACAGGCAGTTGAAGTAAAGTGTTACCATTGTTACCTAATTACTAAAAGAAAGAGAGCAAAGGGAGGTCAAACATTGTTACCCACTCGGCTGGGAAGCAGAGGCCTGTTTACTTCACCAAGGAGCTACAGCTTCACACCCAAGAAACTGTGACAGGCGTTGTTCCTCCAAGGGGTTTAACCCCCTCTCTTCCCCACCCCTGTACCGGACTGAGTGTATGGGAGAGGGGGACACGGGACATAAAGACAGTAAGTCAAAATGGCCGAGGGGGAGGTGCTGGATTATGGAGGCTCGTCAGTCTAACCTGGGAAAAAGACAATTGTTTAGGGAGTGGACCCCAATACAAGCCTACAACATCCTGGGAAGATATTTGGTTATTTTGAAAAGGCTTCTGGTTAAAACCCCAGAGAACAAAGCTCTCGCTTTCTTACTCCACACCCATGCTCACCCCTGACCCATGCTCACCCCCCCCCCCCCCAAACGCGCACCTGTTCTGCAGCCATATGGCCCAGCAGCCGCATGGCCAATGCCTCCAGCAGACTCCCGGCAGGAGCCCGGTACAGCAGCAAAGCACAAACTGCAGCTGGGAGCGCAAGTTAAACTCACCAAATGCAGGACTGGGACTAAGCTTTAACACAGCACAGAATCTCTGGACACTGACTCTGCAGTATATACACAACTGAAAAATCACAGCAACGGTACTAAACAGAACAACGTGTTGTAACTGTTAATTTATAAATTTTACTCCCAAACTTGTTATGTCTAGTCATAGGATCTATATGAAATATTATATGCACAAAACCTCAATACTCATTCTATTTATAACTATTAGCAACAAGAAGAACATATAAGCATATGTATAACAACAGCCAGAAGTAAGTCTGATGCTTAGATCATATTATTTTTCATAGATGCTCCTGTATTAGTTCCCAGAAATGTGCACCTTTACATCCGATTCAGTGTGTCTGCATGGCTTGCGTTTGCTTTCCACTGGATGTCAGTGGAGCTCTTAGAACCAATGGTATCCCAAAATATTAACTGGTGAGGTTTAATCCTCCAAGAAATTTTTATTTTTTGTTTCCTTACTTTATAAATAACTTCCCTCAGAATTTGTGATACGAATAAACAAATTTCCTGAGATATGCTAGGAATGACTTCCCTTATATAAATGCCGCTTTATTCGGAAGGTATCTATCTGCTCTGTGTCCCACGGTGAACAGCACCCATTGGAAGAATTACTCTCAGCAACAGTCACCCTATTTTCTCACCCTGTACCCCAATTTCTAGAGATACCTGGTATTGCCAGTTCTTGGCTTTTTTGAGGACTTATAAGGCACATCTGATTGGTTTCAGTTTTCCCTTCTGCCAACTTAGGCTGCCCACAAGTTTCGGGAATCTAAATTAATTTCCACTCATTCATGGGCTAGTTTTCTAAATTGTATTGCTATTGTCTCCTTTCCTGAAATTCTTGTCCTTTTGGGTTTTTACTGTAGCTTTAGCGGGATTTCAATAATAAGCAAGATTAGAAAGGTCAATGTGCTATTTTTTTAAATAGATTCAAGAGTCAAATATTAATCTTAGTAAACTGTCTGGTTTTTCTAAAGTGAAAACTTAAAGCAATTGTTTTCCAACTGACAAGAAACATCACAATTTTTACTGACTTTATTGAGGTGACATTGGTTAATAAAATTGTATAGGTTTCAAGGGTACAATTCTATAATACATTATCTCTATGTTGTATTGTGTTCACTACCCAGTCTCCTTCCGTCACCATTTATGCCCCCTGGAACCTCTTCCACCTGCCCCCACCAAATCAATCTACCATCTTAATCCCAAAGGAGTTGTTAAAACAAGTATCTTAAGTGATTCAGATACAGGTGGTCCCAACATTACACCTTCAAACACAGAAGTAGTGGATCAACAGTAGAAAGTGTCTAGAATAGCAAATAAAACTAAATATTAAAAGAAGCTAAGGATGTTTAACTAAAAGAAAATTCTGGGAGCTACAACAGCTACTTCACTAGCTAGAAGGTTAATGGGGTAAGAGAAGTTAGGCTTCTTCTCTATGCTTCCACGGAAAACGAGAGCCAGTATGTGGAACTACAGGCCAGAGATTAGGTAAAATTGAGAAGAATTTCTTAGCAGACAAAACTATCCCAAGAAAGAAATGAGCTGTCTTGGGAAATGACAGACTCAAGAACAGGTTGCACAATTATCATTTTCGAGATGACACAAAAGCATCTAAGCCCTGGATAGTTTTATGGTCCAACTAGTTGCTGAGCCAAAGTTAACACATGAAAAACAAAAATTAACACATAATTAAATGCTAGATGGATGATATTATAGAAATAGTTATTTTAGGCATACTGAGTAAAAGCTACCAAATATAAAGACAACTAGAGGCCCAGTGCATGTAATTCGTGCACGGGGGGGGGGGGGGGGGGGGGGCAGGGACTGTGCTTTCAACCATGACATACTGACTTTAAGATACCCATTCATTTCAGAAATACTAAAATGTCAAAAAAAATCATGTGTCTCTGAATTATAATGTATTTGTAATATTCAATGCACCCTCTCCAATCTGGGACCCCTCAAGGGCAGTCAGACATCCTTCTCACAACCCAGGACTGCTGACTCCAAACTGCTCACCTGCCTGCCTCCCTGATTGCCCCTAACCGCTTCTGCCTGCCAGTCTGATCACCTCCTAACCGCTACCGTGCCAGCCTAACTGATGTCTAACTGCTCCCTGCCAGCCTGTTTGCCCTCAACTTCCCTCTTCTGCCGGCCTGGTCACCCCTAACTGCCCTCCCCTGCAGACTTGAATGCCCCCAACTGCCCTCCCTTGCAGGCCTGGTCCCTCCTAACTGCCCTCCCTTGCAGGTCTGGAACCTCCCAACAGCCCTCCCCTGCTGGCCATCTTGTGGCGGCCACCTTGTGTCCACTTTGGGACAGGATCTTTGACCACACGGGGACAGCCCTCTAGTGTGTTGGCATGATGGTCAATCTGGTATTACTCTTTTATTAGAATAGAAATATATGTATACAGGTGGGGGCCAGCTGGTTTATCCTGAAGGGTATTCTGGATCAGGGTTGGGGTTCCCTTGGGGCATTGGACGGCCTGGGCAAGAGGCCTGTGGTGGTCTGCAGGCTGGCCATGTCCCCTAGTGACCTAAGTGGAGGCCCTGGGATCTGGGATTAATTTATGTTCTACAATTGAAACTTTGTAGCCTGGAGCGGAGCCAAGCCTTCTGCTCGCTCGGTGGCGGCAGCCATTTCTGTTGGGACATTTACCTTCTATAATTGAAACATTGTAGCCCGGAATGGAGGCCGGAGCTGCAGAAGCTTGGCTTCCTCCATTGCCCGGGCAACCCTAGCTTCTGCTCTCTCCAGCTCCGTGGCTGCCGCCATTTTTGTTGAAATATATGTATCTTTTATAATTGAAATTTTGTAGCATTGAGTGGAGGTCTAGGCCAGCAATGGCAGGCAGAAAGCTTGGGAAACCCAAGCCTCCCTCCTGCTCTCAGTGGCCACAGCCATCTAGGTTGGGGTTTATTTGCTCCTGATTGGCTGATGGGCATAGCTTGATCACAGGTACCATCAATTTATATATTACTCTTTTATTAGATAGGATAACTGCCTGGTCCTAAATTTTCTCAGTTGGAATATAATTTTTGTCCACACAGACTACCCTCATGCGCATTTATCCCTTGATTTACTATGAGCAGTTGAAAAGTGACAAAGTAATGAGTTCCTGCTATGAAAATGTCTCTCTGAACCACAAAGTTAATTATTAAGCAATTTTTCCTTATCTAAAGTGCATGTTGGCGTGAAAACAGGTCTCCTGGCATCTATTCTCTTCACCTCTTTCAATTAAGGAACAGAGAAGAGAGGACACCAGATAGTATGGAGCACAGTGAACAAGGGAAAAGAGGTAAGATATGATGCTTTAGCAGAAAGCAGTGTGGCCATATCACAGGTTGGAAGAAGGGAGGAATGTGGTGAATCATATATTTCAGGTTTAAGTATTATGGTAAATAATAGAAGAGTTTCAAGCAGCAAATTGACATAACCTAATTTTATGTCATATATCCTATCTAATAAAAGAGTAATATGCAAACTGACCATACCTCCGACACACCCACAAGCCAAGCCCACAAGCTAAAGGAGTTCATCACCACCAAATCAATATTATAATGAAATGCTGAAAGGTATTCTTTAAGAGGAAAAAGAAGAAAAAGGTAAAGATAAAAATTATGAACAACAAATACATATGTATCAAGTGAATCTAAAAAATCAAGGGAATAAAAAATCTGATGAACAGAATAAATAGTGAATATAATAGAATCAGGGGCCTAGAAAGGAAGTGGACTGACAATTCTCGGAGGGAAGAGGTTGTGGGGGGTATGGGAAGAGACTGGACAAAAATCGTACACCTACAGATGAGCACAGTGGGGTGGAGGTAAGGGCAGAGGGTGGGGTGGGAACTGGGTGGAGGGGAGCTATGGGGAGAAATAAGAGGAACAATTGTAATAATCTGAATAAAATTTATTAAATTAAAAATAATATTCAGTTTTATGACATCTCAAAAGAAAATGTTCAATGAACCTAAACGTATTTGAATTACCACAATGAAGTAAGAAAAATATAAAAATATTTTAGTTAAACCTATGAAATAAAAAAAATATATAAAAATGTAAGTGATATTTTATAAAATTGTTATTCCCAGCATGTCCCTATCAATATAGAACCAATAAATACAGTTACATCCACGCTCTGTACATATTAAATCTTCAACGAGCCATTCCGGGTTGGCTCAGTGGATAAAGCACTGGCCTGTGGACTAAAGGTTTCGAGGCTCAATTCTGGTCAAGTGCACTTAGCCCAGTTGCAGACTCATTCCCGAGGCCAGTGCAGGAGGCAGCCAATCGATGATGTTCCTCTCTCATCGATGTTTCTATCCCTCTCCCTTCTTCTCTCTCTAAAAACAAATAGAAATACATTTTTTAAATCTTCAAATAAACTCCTACTAGCATAAAATAAATACTATTACTTGATGACAACTGTCCAGTACAGCTTTCACAAATTTAATACAGTATATTAAACATGAATAAAAGAATAAAGGAGTAACTTATACAAGTTTGTTTGAAAGAGTAAATTAAATGAACCAACAAAACTGAAGCAAATTATAGCATATTTTTCAAGGCAGGGAGATAAGAAGACAGTGTCTATAATAATAAACACTCTACGGTAAATATGTACATGTACTAGGAATGCAAATGTCACACTAACCAGGGAAGTACTATGTTAGTTTCTATAATGCATATAATTTAAAGCAGTATCCCAAACTACACCCACAAAAGCCTTCAAAAGGAACACACTGACAGTCCTCACTATACAAAAAATGTAAAACATCAGTATAGTAAAAGATAAAAAACAAAACTGAATAGGCAAATAGACTGAAAACATTTGCCACATATCTAGCATTCAAAATAGGTGAACATCTCTATACAAAGAACACAAAACTCAATAGGGAATAAACAAATTATATAAACTATTCCCCGACTTCATTTTCAAATCTCATTAACACTGTACACATATTCTTGATAGCTATTTTTCCTGGGCCTGGTCTTCCACACACAGTAGTTATTGTTCAATTTACTCAATGAATTGCCCCTACAGACCTTAAGCATGGTCTTAAGAGAGAGTAAATATTAACCTCATGTGCTTTTCATTTAAAGGAACTATAGCACAATCTACAAGGCTTTCATATATCTGATAAGGGACTCACATCTAGAACATACTATATGCCCAGCTGGTGTGGCTCAGTGGTTGAGTGTTGACGTATGAACCAGGAGGTCACAGGTTCAATTCCAGTCAGGGCCTATGCCTGGGCTGTGGGCTGGATCCCCTGTGGGTGCCGTGCAGGAAGCAGACAATCAATGACTCTTTCTCAACACTGATGTTTCTCTCTCTCCTTCTCTCCTCCTCTCTGAAATCAATAAGAATATATTTTAAAGAAGCACTCTAGAAGATGGCGACGGGCAGGAAGGTAGGGAGGGAGAGAGTGAGACGGAGGACCCCACAGAGGATAGTGTAGCATGTGTGGTGTGTGTGTATGAACTAGGGACATTAGACTCTGCAGGTCCTCCAAGGGGCTGCCAAACCGGGCCTTCCTGGACGGCGGAGCCCCGCAAACAAGGTGGACACTCCCGGGCGGCCGCCTGGCACAGCAGTGGAGACCACGCCATCTTGAGAAGCGGAACTGCCTGGACTGGGACCCTGCCCTCACCCAGTCGCATCTCAGACGCAGGCCAGAAACCTGCAGCCGCTGGGGACAGAGAATTGCAGCCACAGCTTCAGACCAACAGACAACAGGCGTCCAGACTGCCCGGCAGCAGATTTCTGGGAGTCAAGGAGCCTATCGCCCTCCCTGCAGGATCTCGGATAGCTCCATAATAACCAACAGACCTGCCCCACTTGAGCCACAACTCCCCCAGCCCCTACGGGGAACCGCATGCTTGGAGCTTGAAAACTCGCTTTTCCAGCTACCCCAGGGGAACTTGGGCTTGGGAGAACAGTCCGAGCGTGCGCACACCTGTGGCTGAAGCGCCCAGACAGTAATTGGAGCTCGGAACTTTAAAACTTGCTCTTCCAACCATCCCAGGGGAACTTGGGCTTGGGAGAACGCTCTGCGCTCGAGCTCATGCCTGTGGCCGAAACTCGCAGACAGGGAATAGGGCCCTGGAGCTTGAGAGCTTGCTCGGTGGCCTCAGTACTGCTAAGGGAATTGGAGAGACTGGAGGTGGCCTCCTGCAACACAATCGCAACCGGGTGACCAAACCCGCAGGGCGGCAGTGCCACCTGACCTGGTTACAGGGCAAACACACACAGAAGTCAGTCTTCCACAGTGCAGGCACACCACAAAGCTATTGTGCAACCCCGTCCCCCATGGTGATCAAGACCAAATTCTCCCAGCAAGAGGCAGCACCGAGCACAACTGACTTGACTCTGTTTCTTACCTTATGTGCCTGGAATCCCTGACTCACAGCGCATCCACACTAAGATCGAGTGACTCCAATTCTTGGTGCATGCACACACGGGGACCCTGACCCTCCACAAGAAACCTCACGAGGCAACAGACTCCGATACTCGATTCCTGGTGCAGACACAGGGAAACTCGGACTCCTGGTACCATTTTCAACACAGGCCCAGAGCATGGTGCAGGCAGGGTCCCTGATTCTAGGTGAGCACACGAGACCACACAGAACGCTGGGAACACTGACCCTGGGAAAGCCTGGTTCCCACCAACCCACGGCACCCACACGCCCTCGTGTCAGAGCACTTCAGTGACACTCAGGTGGTGCGAAGTTCCCACGGCACACAGCCCAGGTCCACGCAACTCAAAGTTTGGACCTTCTGGTGACAGTCAGAATGGGGAGACGGCACAATACCCAGAAGAAAGAAATGAGGAGTCGCAAAGAAAGGAAATTAGTGAAACCGAAGCTTGCAACATGTTTGAAAAAGAAGTCAAAGTAATGGTCGTGAAATTCATACATATGGATGAGAAAATCAACAACCTATGTAAGAATCAGGAAGAATGAAAAAATGATATAGCTACAACCAAAAACACCATGGAAAGTTTCAACAGTAGACTAGAAGAAGCAGAGGACCAAATTAGTGAGTTAGAGGACCAAGTACAGAAACAAGCTCAAACTGAACAGCAATTGTAGGAAAAAAATTAAAATATCAGGAGGAAAGCCTAAGGGAGCTTTCAGACAACATGAAATGAGATAACATACGTATAATAGAGCTGCCAGAAGGACAAGAAGAGCACCAAGGATTAGAAAATCTATTTGAAGAAATAATGACTGAAAACTTCCCGGATATGGGGAAGAAAAAAGTTACACAAGTACAGAGTGTCCCAAGCAGGATCAACCCCAAAAGACCCACACCAAGACACACCATAGTTTCAATGGCAAATATCAACAAAAAAAAGAGAGAATCTTAAAGGCAGCAAGAGAGAGACAGAGAGTTACCTACAAAGGAACCCCCAAATGATTATCAAATGATTTCTCAACAGAAACACATCAGGCTAGAATGGATTGGAAGGAGGTATATAAAGTGTTGCAAAGCAAAGGACTGAATCCAAGAATACTCTATCCAGCAAGACTATCAATCAATATTGAAGGGGAAATCAGGAGCTTCACAGTCAAAAAGAGGTAAGGGAGTTTATCACCACCAAACCAGCAATGTAAGAAATGCTAAAGGGAATACTGTAAAAAGAAGAAATAAACAGGTAAGAAGAAAGGCAGACACAAAAATAGATATGACTACAAACAAATACCTTTCAGTAATAACTTTAAACGTAAACTGACTAAATGCCCCAAACAGACACCATGTGGCTGAATGGATAAAAAAAACACAACCCATATGTATGCTGTCTACAAGAGACCCACCTCAGAACAAGAGACTCACACAGATTGAAAGTGAAGGGATAGAAAAATATCTTTCAGGATATTTCACTTAATGGAAATGAAAAGAAAGCTGGGGTAGCAATACTTATATCTGACAAAATAGACTTTAAAGTAAATGCCATAACAAGAGATAAGGAAGGCCACTTTATAACACTGAAGGGATCGATATAACAAGAGGATATAACCCTGATAAACATATATGCACCCAACGCAGGAGCACTCCAATACATAACAAAACTCTTAGAAGATATCAAGGGAGAGATCGACAACAATACAATCATCATAGGGGACTTTAATACACCACTGTCATCACTGGATAAATCCTCTAGGTAAAAAATCAGCAAAGACACAGCAATCCTAAATGATTCACTAGAACAGATGGACTTAACTGACATCTTCAGAACATTTCTCCAAAAGCCACAGAATAAACGTTCTTCTCAAGTGCACATGGGACATATTAAAAAATAGACCACATATTGGGTCACAAGCAAAATCTCCCAAAATTCAAGAAGATTGAAATCATACCAAGCATCTTCTCAGACCACAATGCCATAAAATTAGAAATAAATTACAATAAAAACAATCTAAAAATCTTAAACACTTGGAAACTGAATAGCATGATATTAAACAATGATTGGGTAATCAATGAGATCAAAGAAGAAATTAAATGCATCCTGGAAACTAATGACAGAAAAACACAACCCAAAATCTATGGGACACCATGAAAGCATCTTCAGAGGGAAGTTTATAGCTCTACAAGCCTATCTCAAAAATCAGGGAAAAAATGGTAGTAAATAATCTAACTCTACAACTTAAAGCATTAGAAAGAGAGCAACAAGAAAAGCCCAGAGTGAGCAGAAGAAAGGAGATAATAAAGATCAGAGCAGAAATAAATGACATAGAGACCAAAAAACAAAAACAAAAACAATACAAAAGATCAATGAAACCAAGAACTGATTCTTTGAAAGGATAAACAAGATTAATGAACCTCTAGCTAGGCTCACCAACAAGCAAAGAGAAAGGAATCAAATAAACAAAATCAGAAATGAGAGAGGTGAAATAACAACAGACCCCACAGAAATACAAAGGATTATTAAAAAATACTATGAACAACTCTACTCAAACTAGACAACCTAGAAGAAATGGACATATTCCTAGAAAAATACAAAATCCCAAAACTCTATAGGGAAGATTCTAAAAATCTCAATAGGCCAATAACTATGGAAGAAATTGAACCAGTCATCAAAAAGCTCCCAGCAAACAAAAGCCCAGGGCCAGACAGCTTCACTGGGGAGTTTTACCAAACATTCAAGGAAGAACTTAAAATTATCCTCCTCAGATTATTCCAAAAAATTCAAGAGGAAGAAACACTCCCTAGCTCATTCTATGAAGCCAGCAATAACCTAATACCAAAACCAAATAGAGACAACACAATGAAAGAGAATTATAGGCCAATTATACAAGAGAATTATAATCTCTCATGAACATAGATGCCAAAATCTTCAACAAAATTCTAGCAAATCAGATCCAGCAGTACATCAGAAAGATCATACACCATGACCAAGTAGGATTTATCCCAAGGATGCAAGGATGGTTCAATATCCGCAAATCAATAAATGTGATATGTCACATAAACAAATTGAGATAAAAATCACATGGTTATATCAATTGATACAGAAAAAGCATTTGACAAAATCCAACACCCCTTCTCGATCAAAACACTCAACAAGGTGGGAATAGAAGCATCATGCCTCAACATAATAAAAGCTATATATGAAAAACCCTCAGCCAACATCATACTCAATGGACAAAAACTACAACCATTTCCCCTAAGAACAGGAACAAGACAGGGATGCCCACTCTCACCACTCCTGTTCAACATAGTACTGGAAGTATTAGCCATTTCGATCAGACAAGAAGAAGAAATAAAAGGCATCCAAATTGGAAAAGAAGAAGTAAAACTGTCCCTACTCACAGATGACATGATATCGTACATAGAAAACCCTAAAGGCTCCATCAAAAAATTATTAGACTTAATGAATTCGGCAATGTAGCAGGATACAAAATTAATACCAAGAAATCTATGGCATTCCTTTATACCAATAGCGAACTTGTAGAAAGAGAGACTAAAAAAGCAATCCCATTTACCATGGCACAGAAAAAATTTAAGATACCTAGAAATAAACTTAACTAAGGAGGTAAAAGACCTGTATGCAAAAAACTATGTGACTCTGAAAAAAAAGATAGAGGAAGACATAAATAGATGGATGAACATACCGTGTTCATGGATTGGTAGAATCAACATCATCAAAATGTCCATACTACCCAAAGCAATCTACAGATTCAATGCAATCCCCATTAAAATACCAATGGCATATTTCACTGACCTACAACGAAATTTCCAAAAATTCATCTGGAACAAAAAATGGCCCTGAATAGCTGTAGCAATCCTGAGAAAAAAGAACAAAGTAGATGGGATCTCAATACCAGATTTCAAGCTATATTACAAAGCCACTGTTCTTAAAACAGCCTGGTACTGGCACAAGAACAGACATATACATCAATGGAATAGAATAGAGAACCCAGAATTTGACCCAAACCACTATGCCCAATTAATATTTGACAAAGGAGGCATGAACATAAAATGGAGTCAAGATAATCTCTTCAACAAATGGTGTTGGGAAAATTGGATAGATCCATGCAAAAAAATAAAACAAGACCACCAACTTACACCATACACAAAAATAAACTCAAAATGGATCAAGGACTTAAACATAATAAGGGAAACCATTAAAATACTACAGGAATCCACAGACGGAAAAATCTCAGACATATGCCGAAGGAACTTCTTCAACGATACTGCTCCTAGAGCAATGGAAGCTAAAGAGAAAATAAACAAATGGGACTACATCAAAATAAAAAAGCTTTTTCACAGGAAAAGAAACCATCAACAAAAAAAACAAGAAATCCCACTGCATGGGAGAACATATTTGCCAATGTCACCACAGACAAGGGTTTAATCTCCAACATTTACAGGGAACTCATACAACTTAACAAATGGAAGATAAACAATCCAATCGAAAAATGGGCAAGGGGCCTAAATAGACACTTCTTGAAGGAGGAAAGAAGGAAGGCTAAGAGACATATGAAAACGTGCTCAAAGTCACTAACTATCCGAGAGTTGCAAATCTAAACAACTATGAGTTATCATCTCACACCTGTCAGAATGGCAATTACCAACAAATCAACAAAGGACAAGTGTTGGCGAGGATGGGGAGAAAAAGGAACTCTCGTGCACTGCTGGTGGGAATGCAGACTGCTACCGCCACTGTGAAGAACAGTATGGAGTTTCCTCAAAAAACTAAAAATGGTACTCCCATTTGACCTAGTGATCCCACTTTTAGGAATATATTCCAAGAAACTAGAAACACGTAACAGAAAGGATTTGTGCACCCCTATGTTCATTGCAGCACAATTCACCATAGCTAAGATTTGGAAACAGCCTAAGTGCCCATCAGCAGATGATTGGATTAAAAAACTATGGTATATCTACACAATGGAATACTACGCTGCAGTAAAAAAGAATGCGTTCTTACCATTTACAACAGCATGGATGGAACTGGAAAGCATTATGCTAAGTGAAATAAGCCAGTCAGAGAAAGACAAATACCACATGATCTCACTCATTTGTGGAATATAATGAACAACATAAACTGATGAACAGGGACAGATCCAGAGGCAGAGAAGCATTGACCAGAATGGTGGACCTCAGGGTGAAGGTAGGGGAGCGAGGGGGGAAGGAGGAGAGATCAACCAAAGGACTTGGATGCATGAATATAAGCCTAAACAATGGACATGACACCAGGGGGGTGAAGGCATGAGTGGGGGGAGGGGAGGTTAATAGAGGGATAAGAACACATATGTAATACCTTAATCAATAAAGAAATTTAAAAAAAACACTCTAGAATATCAAGAATTCTTACAACTCAATGATGAAAAGAATAACCTTATTAAAACTGAACAAAGGATATAAATAGACATTTGTCCAAAGATATAAAAACACACAATAAGTAAATGAAAAGATGTTCAACATCACTAGCTATCAGAGAAATGCACATCAAAACCACCAGCCACAGTTCATACCCACTAGGATGGCTAGAATAAAAAAATATATATATATTGACAAGTGTTGACAAGGATGTGGAGAAATCAGAACCATCACACACTGCTGATGGGAATATAAACAGTGTGGCGGCTCCAGAAACCAGTCTGGCAATTCCTTCAGATGGTAAATGCAGAGTTTCCCTCAGAGCTAGCAATTCTACTCCTAGGTATATACCCAAGAGAAGTGAAAACATGATGCTTGCATTAAAACATACATAAACCTTCATAGCAGCATTATTCGTATTACCCAAAACAATACTAATGTCCATCAACTGACCCAGGGATAAACGGTAATATATCCATAAAATGAAATATAATCTAGCAACATAAAGGAATTAACTACTGACACCTGCTACAACATGGATGACATGAATATGAAGTGAAAGACAATCAAAAAAGACTACACACTGTTATTTCACTCATATAAATTATCCAGAGTAGGCAAATATAGAAACCATAGATTAGCAGTACTTTGGGCTAGGAGTGCAGTGGGGTTGGAGAGAAAATCATAAGAGACTGCTCATGGGTTCAGGGCTTCTTTCGGGGGTTAAGAAAATGTTTTAAACTTGATCATGGAGTAAATACAGTTGCTATCCCAGAGGAACTGCCTCGTATGTCTTATGCCTCAAATCTTGGAATATTAAAGCAGAGCAAAAAAATATTTAGATTGGGCAGAAAGCAACATTGTGTCCCAAAGGAACTGTTTGCAAAGACAACAAGCAAGCAGATATTATGACTACTGAACTGATGACATATGAATTGAAAATTTAATAGTTTAGAATTAACATCACCATGCTAACTTATCTGCACCAACAGAAATGCCTTCCTTCTATTGATACAATTGTTCCCCTTCCCTTCCTCATAAATAACCATGGGCTTCTCCCTGAATGCTTTGGTCACAAACAATTCTGCTTGCCTCTCACTTAGGTCTTTTATTTTTAGGTTAACAGTGTCGATGGCTTTACAGTTTTGTGAGTGTATTTTAAAAACTCAGCGTACATTTTAAATGGGTTAATTCTAAGGTATGTGAACTATATCACAATTAAGCCGTTTGTTGTTTCTTTTAAAGAACCGTAGACTGTATTTCTCCCTCCCCCCATTATATCCTCAGCTCCTAAAAATAGTGTTTGGCAATGTTAGGCATTCAACAAATTCTGACCAAATGAAAGAATAAATTTCAAAACATATGCAAACCATTATAAAATTGTAATATCCAAAGTGAGGAATGGTTGCCATGGAGGGAGTAGTGTGTATTTATAGGGGTGTTTTCCTTGAAGGATGAGATGGAGAAGTTCGGCAGAACCGAGACCTGGAAGGGTGTTCTGCCAGCCTAAGGGCTTTTGATTAACCTGAATCAACGGAAGTGCCTGCCCGACTACGAGCAGAGGAGCGCGGGCGGCTTTTCCGAGGAGCAGTTTAGAGGTGCTACTTCTATCCAAAGCGGAAGCAGACCAGTAGAACACCTTGAAGTAGAGCATTACCCTCAGGTGAGAATGGGGAGATGGGCAAGACAGACAGGCAAATATCAAAATATAGGATTTTTAATAATTTTAAAAATTACACTCAGCAGACCGGGCGCATGCGCGCACACCCTCACGTGCACAAAGACTGACATTTATACACACACGTGTACGTGCATCGTTCTCTACTGAAATCACACCCAGTCAGCCCCTGCATGGAGCTCGTGTGGTCGGGCAAGAAAGTGACCGCCGGCCCAGAAAACGCTGCCTAATATTATCTTGGCAAGGTCCTTCTCACGGTGTAGCTTAGGCCCCCAAGTGCCCGGCCACACCTCTCAGGGGACCCCAACTCTTCATAACGTGCTCCCGGGGCCGCACAGCAAGGCTACAGTAACACAAGGCCAAGACCGGCTACACACGGTTCACAACGCGGGGCGAGAGGCCCCCAGCCGCATCCCCGGCGCCACGTGCAGCGGAGGGGGCGAGCGGGGCGCGGGGTGTCCCTCCGGGGCCCGGCGCCCTGCGGCGCAGCGCGCCCCGCACGTACACGCGGCCTCCCGGCGGCCGGAACCAACCTTTCGGGGCGCAGGAGAGACCAGGCTCTCTCCCCGGGGCAAACCTAACTTGTCCAGGACGGAAGGACCGGGGCGGAGAGCCGCAGGGCGGCGGCTGCCGCTGAGGGGCGGGGCGGGCGGGGCGGGCGGGCCGCGCGCCCGGGAGGAGTGGAGACTTCCGGCGGCGCCCCGGCGGCTAGAGCGGAGGCTGGGACTGGCTCCTGCCACTCAGACTGGAGCGACCCCGCCGGCGGCCGGGCCTCGGCGGCCTGGCTGTTCGGGCTCCTGGCGGGAAGCAGTTCCCCTCCAAACGCCCGCTTTTTGTCTCCTGGGTCCCGGCGGCTCCGCGCTCCTTTCAGACCCCGCGCCCGGCCGACCCGCAGGGACACACCATAAGCCCCCTGACCCCGCACTCCTGCCCCGAAGTCCACGTTGCTCCTTTCGCTGAGAAGGCTGGCAGCACTAAAATTTTTCTTACTCACCAGTTACTAAATCCACGGAGTGCACGGGTACGGAGAAGCCGAAATAGCCCTGGCCGGGTGGCTCAGTTGGTTGGAGCGCTGGCCCGTATGCCAAGGTTGTGGGTTCGATTTCTGGTCATACAAAAATCAACCAATGAATTCATCGCTATCTCTCTATCAAAAATAAATAAACAGATTTTGAAAAAAAGAAAAAACTGGAGTGGTCGCTGTTCTCGTGAAATTTGACAGTAAAATAGGTAATAGTGTTTACCTCAGAGACTTGTAAAAGGTACAAAGTACTTAGAATAGTGCCTGGTGTCTTATAAGTGCTAAGTAAACATCAGCTGTTACTGTTTTCATCTTGATCATTCTAGAACAGAGAATAAAAACTTTATTCTACTCTAACCATGAAACAGAATTAGAATAAAATGTGCTAACAAGCTGATAAAAGGAAGTCACACACTGCAGTTTCCTTATAAGCATATTGCAGGCATTAGCAGTTCCAGTTCCTGCTTTCACCAGAAAGGGCCGGGCCGTGACTCTGGTTGATCCAGCTCCCCAAAAGCAGGAACTGGGCTAGCACTGACCAGTTCCACTATGCTGCCATTAAAGATCCATATTGGGACCAGCAAGGACATTGCCACTGATCTCTGTTCTGCTTTCCCTCTCTCTATATATAAAAACCCTGCCTGCACTGAGATGCTGAGATGGGCTTTGTAACAAGAGTCCCCCATCTTGACATATATAATAGTTTCAACAATAAAGATTAATTTTTAGAAGAAGAGTCCCCCATCTTCTCAGGTGACCAGGACTTGCATAAACCTTTTCACCAGCATTTGCCTCACAAGTTTGGTTTTCGTAGTGTAGGCAGCTAAATCTTGTTCCCATTACAACTCCATGATCATCATCATCACTGTTATTATCATGTACTTTTTGGTGTCAAGCTTGAAGTCCAAACACCTTTCCTCTGAAGCAACGAGTCTCAGGACCGATAGGTTACCTAAATTGTGTTCCAAAACCAGACTAATCAAGTTCACTCTTCAAACCACACGCCTCTATTTGGGAAAAAAATTAGATTGTATACACATACTCTGTATGGCATTGATATTGTATGCATACTATAAAACTGTTCTAAAATATATAACTTTGAAATGATGAGATAAAAATATGAATATAAGTTAGCCAATAGATTCCATCACTTTGGAATCTATTGGCTAACTGAGCACATTATCATGGGCCTATCATTAAACTATGAATCCTCAGAATAGCTTTTACAAAGAAATAATATAAACTAATTATATTGAGTTGCTTGAATATAAGGACTATCTGAATGGTGTCTTACATCAGAGGAAATGAAGAAATAAGATAGGTATACATTGAGTAATCTTCATTGATCCAACATTGACGATTGACTTCTTAAGTTCCCAAAAATTGCAATGCCTTACAACTAACTTAATATTTTACAAAATAAATAAACTAAAAAAAGTTTATGAGGTTTTGTATAGATGTACTTTATATACTATTTATGAAAATGAACCCCAGATCAATTAGCTCTAGTACCATATCAGAAATAGAAACATACTTATTTTGTAAATAAGAAAACATAAAACAGGTTTTTCTGACCGTTTGCTTGAAAACTCTTAATTTACATTTCTATCACTGGACTTAAATCTGCCAAAGTTTTATTTACATTTTAATACGGTTTAAAAAATAGTCCATAGTGGATAATGTTACTATGTATCTACTCAATATTTATTACCCTCTGACCTCTTTGTAACAAAACCTATTTTGTTCAGCTAGACACCCTATCCCAATATTAAAAAATGATACTGATCTCTAAACCAGTCACCATTCAGAATTAATCTAGGAATGACTGTTATTGGTCAAGAGATAAGAAAGCGATACAAGTTGGCTTAATCAGACTGAAAGTAAGAACTTCCATTTTATGCTTAGGAGACAATTTCTAACATCCTCTTGACATTGAAATATGTAGCCTGCACTGCCACTGGAAGCCATATTGCCAACCACAGGAAATAAAGCTGCTTCTAAGGACAACTAAATGAAGTAATAAAGATACCCCAGTCAGAGAAAGACAAGTACTATATGATTTCACTTATATGCGGAATCTAATGAACAAAATAAACTAACAAAATAGAAACAGACTTAAAGATACAGAGAACAGACTGACAGCTGTCAAATGGGAGGAGGGTTGGGGGACTGGGTGAAAAAGGTGAAAGGATTAAGCAAAGAAAAAAAACTCATAGGAGAGAGAAAGCAAAGAATTTATATACTTATATGCAAAACTCAGGGACACAGACAATAGTATGGTGAAGACCTAGGGGGTGAAGGGGGCAACAAGGGAGGGGGGCGATGGGAGCCATTTGTAATACTGTCAACAATAAACAAAATTAAATTTAAAAGTTTTTTAAAGAATAAAAAATTATAAGAGGTAGAAGCAATAGAAGCAAAGTAAGAAATAAGAAATCACAAAGTATGTTAAAGCACTCAAATTTATAATTAAAAACAAAATTAATTGAGATCATGGTCTAGTTGTATATTTTTAAATCTCAAGTTTAAAATTTCTCAAAGTCAGAGAAGTAGATAACAAACGGAAGGCAGGAAAATAAAAATCAACTTGAGAAGAAAATGAGTTTCAGGTTAAGAGCTGGGGAAGACAATAATCTTTCAAAGTTCTTAATCTGTTACAATGATACTATTGTAATTAGCTAATTACTAGTAATAGGACAAAAGCAGAGGAAAGGCCAGGCATTATAAGCATGTTCCCTGCAAAACACTGGGAGAAGGGGACTGAACAAAGGGAAAATAGACACATGTGCAGTAAAGTTGGAAGGACCAGGGAAGGTACTTGACTATCAGTCCCACCTGAGGATAGAGATGGTTGGCCAGAATGGCCACAGCCACTGCAATCCCCGGGAAGATTTGGGATACATAATTCCCCAAACAAAGGAGCTTATTCTCTTGTGCTCTTGTGCTCTTGGTTCTTTTTGTATGCTCGGCTCATGGCTCACGCTTGGCTTCCTGGCATTCACCCACATGCAATGGACTAATGGACTGCAACTAGCCTGACGTTAGAGGTATTGGATGTGGCCACTGTAAGGATGGGAACATGGCCATGGTGAGACAGAGGTGCAATTGGGACCATTGCTGAAGGAAGTTCCTGGTGGAGGAGTGGGGGGACGGGGAGGAGGCGGTAAATGAGTTTTTCATTCCAGGGGACCCCTATCATCACCATTCACTTATGAGAAGAAAAAAAAATAGGGAAGAGTCACATTGGATTTAAGATATATAAATTTCTCAAAAAAAAAAAAAGAACAATGAAAAAGTAAAGTTAAAGTGCTTAAAAAATTTTCCTAAAATGATAGAATTTAGACAAAGAAAGGGAAGGACATTTCCACCTGAGGAAATACTCTACGACAGTGATGGACAAGCTTTTAAGCTTGGTGTGTCAAAATTTGCCAAAAAACCGAGCTTAACTTGGGTGGTGTGTCACTTTGAGAAAAAACCATACTTCTCTGTATGCGACCGCATGCGGCCCCATGTCATCGAAAATGGCTACGCGTGTCAGTGCTGACACGTGTCATAGGTTCGCCATCACAGCTCTAAGACAAAGCACAAAGTTAAGAAAACAATTTAACAAAAGAAAGATAAACAATGCAATTAAAGAAATGGTCAAAAGACCTAAATAGTTCTACAAATTGGATATACAGATACCAAAAGGCATATAAAAAAATGCTCAGTCACTAATCATCTGAGAGATGCAAATCAAAATAATGAGGAACCACCTCACACCTGCCACAATGCTATCATCAAATAAATCATTATTGAAGTTTATTTTGTCAAATACCAGATATGAGTATTGCTGCTTTTTTATTCCATTTCCATTGGAATGAAAAATTTTTCCACCTCTTCACTTTCATTTGTCTGACTCTTTTGTTCTGAGGTGGGTCTCTTATAGACAGTATATATATGGGCCATGTTTTCTTATCTGACATTCATCTACCCTATGTCGTCCGATTGGACCATTTAATCCATTTATGTTTAAGACTAGGGACCCGGAGCACGAAATTCGTGCACTGGGGGTGGGTGGTCCCTCAGCTCAACCTGCCCCCTCACACATACTGAGAGCCCTCAGGGGATGGCCTACTGATGGCTCACAGAGGCTTTCGGCCTTGGACAGGGGACCTCGGTCAGGGCACCCCCAGCGCCCTCTGATCCATCGATTTCTGGCTCCGTCCCAGTCCTCTGGTGGAGGCTTTCGGCCTTGGGCAGGGGACCCTCAGCCCCCTCAGATCGCTGGCTCCGCCCTTGCTCCCTTGGCTCTGATGGCTTACCTCACAATGACTCGAGTGCCAGGATGTTCCCGGGATACAGGCACCTATGTATGCAAATTAACTGCCATCTTTGTTGGGTTAATTTGCATATTCACTCTGATTGGCTATGGGCATAGCAGAGGTATGATCAATTTACATGTTTGTCTATTATTAGGTAAGATTATTATTATTTTTTTATTATATATCTTAGATTTAATAATTTCATATATGGTTTTAAAGCTTCAATCAATAGTTCAATACAAAATAGAAAAAATTATATATATATGCAGCAGTGGTTCTCAGGCATAGAATTTAGGAGGAGATTGGGGCTTTTTTCCTGCTAGCATATAGTGAACATTATGAACTATGATAGTAGAATGTTTCCATCTGACTTAGCTGCCTTTCTGATTGAATTTTATTACAGTGGACAGCTTTAATAGGTATGATCGCGCTACCTGGAAACAATAAAATTTAAAATATTTTCTTGGAGTCTTTAAGGTCTAAATGAGTACTTTTCTCTAACAGAACTCTAATGTCATCCAATGAAAATAAAATTGTCCATAAAATATCTGGAGCATCAACCTAAGAGCCACTGCCCATGGTTATTCAATGTCTTCAGGTCTCACAGGATGAGGTAATGGTATGATGGATTTCTTCTCAGTGTCCCTAGAAAGTGCTTTTCTCATATCATAAGCATCCTCGTCAGGCTCCCCGTTGCTGGCTGAATAGTCCTCTATGACCGTCCTGTACACACTGTAGCCCAACTGCTTGTACATGTTGACTGCAACTTGGTTAGATACTCTTACAAAGAGATCAACAAAAAATCCACCTTTTCTTTCCGAAATTTCCCCTAATAACTCCATAAGTTTAGCAGCCAAATCAAGGCATCGAAATTCTGGGGCAACAGCCAGAGCTGTGACATGCCCATGCCATTCTTCCCTAGCAACTGAGCCTTCTGCTTTACCCATAATATAGCCCATTAACTCTCCACCAGGTGCCTCCACAACAATGAAATACTCTGGCCAATGGGCAAGATACTGTAAATAAAAAGGAATCCCATAAGTTTCTAAAAGTGGATCCAAGTTAATGTTGTTGAAGCGGAACAGGTTATTGCAGGTGAAGGCCCGGAGCGTGGTCATTTCATCGCTGCCGCGACTTCGCCCGCACTGCCGGAAGTCCAAGATTATTATTGATAGGTACTTATTTGTTGCCATTTTTCGTTTTTATGCCTATGTTCCTCCCTCTCTTTCTATTTCTTCTTCTTACACCAGTCCCTTTAGGATTTCTTGCATTCCTGGTTTGGTAGTAATAAACTCATTTAGTTTGTTGGTTTTTTTGTTTTGTTTTGTTTTGTTTTTGTTTTGTTTTGTTTTGGTTTTTTTGTCTATGAAGCTCCTGATTTCACCCTCAATTTTGAATGATAGCATTGGTGGATAGTGAAGTATTGGATTCATTACTTTACTAGAGGCCCAGTGCATGAAATTCGTGCATGGATAGAATCCCTAGGCCTGGCCAGCGATCAGGGCCAATCAGGGCCTCAGACTGCCAGTTGGGGCCTTCCTTCATTCCACACCTCCCCCTGGTGGTCAGTGTACATCATAGCAAGTAATCAAACAACTGGTCTCCTGGTCAAACACACAGGGACACTTTGCATGTTAGCCTTTTATATATATAGACATACTTCATGCTCCCTTCTGGCCTGATGTGTTTCTATTAAGAAATTAGCTGGTAGTCTATTAGCAGTTCCCTTGTAGATAACTTTCTGTCTGTCTCTTATATCCTTTAAGATTCTTTCTTTGTCTTTAATGTTTGCCATTTTATTTTTTTTATTTTTTGAATAAATATTTATTGTTCAGATTATTATAATTGTTCCTCTTTTTTTCACCTATAGCTCCCCTCCATCTGGTTCTCACTCCACCCTCTGCCTTTATTCCCACTGTCATCATCCGTAGGTGTATGATTTTTGTCCAGTCTCTTCTCCCACACCCCACACCCTTTCCCTCCCAAGAATTGTCAGTCCACTCCCTTTCTATGCCCCTGATTCTCTTATATTCACCAGTTTATTCTGTTCATCAGATTTTTTTTATTCACTTGGTTTTTAAATTCACTTGTTGATAGATATGTACTTGCTGTTCATAATTTTTATCTTTACCTTTTTCTTCTTCTTCCTCTTCTTAAAGAGTATCTTTCAGCATTTCATATAATACTGGTTTGATGGTAATGAACTCCTTTAGCTTTTTATTATCTGTGAAGCTCTTTATCTAAACATCAATTCTGGGTAGAGTAATCTTGGTTGTAGGTTCTTGCTGTTCATCACTTTAAATATTTCTTGCCAATCCTGTCTGGCCCGCATAGTTTCTGTTGAGAAATCCGCTGACAATCATATGGGTGCTCCCTTGTAGGTAACTAACTGTTTTTCTCTTACTGCTTTTAATATTCTCTCTTTGTCTTTTGCCCTTGGCATTTTAATTATGATGTGACTTGGTGTGGTCCTCTTTGGATTCCTTTTGTTTGGGGATCTGTGCGCTTCCTGGACTTGTAAGTCTATTTTTTTGACCAGGTCAGGGAGGTTTTCTGTATCTTCATATAGGTTTTCAGTATCTTGCTCTTTCTCTTCTTCTGGCACCCCCATAATTCGGATATTGGTGCACTTGAAGTTGTCCTAGAGGCTTCTTACACTGTCTTCATTTTTTTGGATTATTTTTTCTTTTGCTTTTCCGATTGAGTGTTTAGTTCCTCTTGTGGCAATTCCTCCTTTTCTTTTGCTTAGGGGTTCTTTCTTTGTCTTCCCATTTTAGCAGTCCAGTAGTCTGGGGAGTTGGGTGAGGTGGGTGGGTTCACCATGTTGTTTCATGTGTTCAGAGGTGACTGGTCCCACCAGATCCCAGAATTTCCTCTCGGCCAGCCTTCCTGTGCTTCTGGATGATGTCCGGTTTGTCTTTTAGTTGTAGTTTTGAAATTGTTTTGTGAAGCAGCAGTTTAGGTGTTTACCTAGGCCGCCATCTTGGTTTCTCTCCCTACTGTTTGCCATTTCAATTATGATGTGTCTTGGTGTGGGTCTTTCTGGGGTTCATCTTGATTGGGACTCTGCTTCCTGAATTTGTATGACTTTTTTCTTCCCCAAGTCAGGGAAGTTTTCTGTCATTATTTCTTCAGTTTTTCTATTCCTTTCTCAGTTTCTTTTCCTTCTGGAACCCCTATTATGCAGATGTTGTTTCATTTTATATTGTCCCATAGCTCCCTTAAATTCTCCTCCTGCTTTTTAATTTTTTCCCCAATTGCTGCTCTGAATGGATTTTTTTTTTTCTACCTTGTCTTCTAACTTGCTGATTATGGCCTCAGCTTCTTCTGATCTACTGTTGAATCCTTCCAGGATATTCTTCATTTCCTCTGGATTCTTATTCATGTTGACGTATTTCTCATTCAGCTCCCTTTAATTCTCATTAAGTTGCTTGTAATTCTCACTCAGATGTTTGTGCATCCTTATAACCATTACTTTAAATTCTTTACCTAACAAATTACTTGCCTTTATTTCATTTAGCTCCTCTTGTGGCAATTCCTCCTTTTCTTTTGCTTAGGGGTTATTTCTTTGTCTTCCCATTTTAGCAGTCCAGTAGTCTGGGGAGTTGGGTGAGGTGGGTGGGTTCACCATGTTGTTTCATGTGTTCAGAGGTGACTGGTCCCACCAGATCCCAGTGATGTGCCTGATCTTCTGATGACAACAGGTTAGGTGTTTCCAGTCTCTGTGGCTGGTCCCTGTATCTAATGTGCCTCAGGTCACATATACTGGGCAGTGTCAGCCCATAGGGCCATTTGCCCAGGGGCACCACATATGACACAGTGGGTCACAGTGACAGGTGCCTGGATCTTGGGGCATTTGGTCACCCTGGCAGAGCTAGGTGCTCCATTTTAAGGTGGTGGGACCAGTCGTCCAGGGGCACTGGGTCAGACATGCTGGTTCAGGGTGGCAGGTCCCTGTATCCAGCCTGGGCATGTGTCAGGGTGGTGGGGTGGGCTGGGTGCTGCTCTGCTGGTGCAGGCGTCAGGCCAGGAGTCCCCCTCAACCTCTATGGTGGGATGGACTGGCCCCTCTGCTCACAGAAGGCAGAGTCTGGCTGAGCACCCTGATGCTGAGAAGGTGGGATGATCTTTCTCTCCCTGTGGAGGAGGTGGCCGCCCAGTTGCTGACTCTGTTCACTGAAGTGTTGGGGCAAGCTTGGTACTGTGCTGCCAGAGGGGAATTGCATGAGGTGCCCCATTAGGAAAAATAACAGGGCCGGCCTGTTGCTCTGCCTTGGAGGAGGCTCGGCAGGTTGGGTGCTCCGTTCACCAGGGGCAGACCCCGCACATTGCTAGTCAAGTCAGCCAGTCAGCCCTTCACAGTTCAGGCTAACTGAGCTGGTATAATTGGTCTGTGTGTCTGGGGCTTTGGGGCTCAGCAGTGGCCTATGTTCACTTCCTGCAGCCTCTTCCCATGGGGGCCCTGTGGATCCCTCAAAATGACAGGCTCTTCCCTTGCAGTGGAGAGAGGTGCTTGGCCAGCAGCACACTGCTTCTCCGGCCTGGAGCATCTCAGTCACCCCCCTAAGCTCCTGCTCCCACAGAGTCCCTCCCACGCTCATACCCCATACACTCACCCACTTCCACATTCACCCTCACTCCATAGTGTCTGCCACCATGTTCCTATCTTTCACCATCCGTTTTTATAAATAACGTGTTATTTGGGACACAACCACACCCGTTCATTTACATATTGCCAATTGTTGTCTTCACCAAACAACT
Organism: Antrozous pallidus; assembly: GCA_027563665.1. Classification (NCBI taxonomy): domain Eukaryota; kingdom Metazoa; phylum Chordata; class Mammalia; order Chiroptera; family Vespertilionidae; genus Antrozous; species Antrozous pallidus. Next base: position 6,445,529 of record CM050521.1, read on the forward strand.
TGGAGTTGAATAGTTGTGACAGAGCTCATATGGTCCATAAAGCTCTAAATATTTGATATCTGGCCTGTTACAGAAAAAGTATGCTGTCTGCTATCCAAGGATGTTGCAGTTGAGGGAATGCCTTTGCCCTCTAAGGACATGACTTGGAAATTGTACACGTCACTTCAGTTCATGTACTTTCAATTAGGACTTATCTTATGACCACACCTTGCTGGAAAAATGATTAGGTAATGCACTCTGTCTAGGCAGCATGTACTCAGCTAAAATTTAGGCACCAAAGCAGGATGACATTGGAGTTGATTAGTACTTTCTACCTCTGCATTCTGTTTATGGCTAATTGTGATTATTGGCTGAACATCTATGCATGAACTTCAAAGGAAAGTGGTCGACAATTTCCTGTTTCCCAGTGCAAACGATAGCAGATGAATATATTTCCATACGTTACTTTAAAAATTCAGATTTGAGTTTGGCAAGATAAACGGTAAAGATAAGAGTTAAATGTTCAGAGTCATAAAAGTTATGAGGAGATGAGTATGTTACTACATCTCTTAGAAGGGCAATCTTAATACTTGAAAGAGGCCTGAACTGCAGTGGTGAGGGACAGTGGTTGGCTAATAGTATTAATGACTAAGCACATGGCCAGGCTGTTGAAAGGCAGAAGAACTGGGCCAGGGGAGATTTGCCACACGTTGATCTGGTAGATTATTTTGGGTCACAGCCAAGAATTTGAAAGCAGAAGGAAGAGCAGAGCTGAGTCATGCCAGGAGCATTTGTCCTAATGAAGTTAGTACTTTAACTAGAGCCAAAAAGGAAGTCTGAGTTAGGGGTTAGGAGTAAAGAACACTGAAATGAGGTAGCTAATGCTGATTGTTTAGACAGCATTTATTTTTACAGCTAGTATATGAACATTTAGTGTTTCTACCTGCTCCAAATTCACTCCTTCTGCTTTTGATACTGTTCCATTTTCTCTCAAGATAACTCCCTCCTCCCACTTAGTCCACATGCTTTATACCTAGCTCTCCCAAATCAAATTACTGCATTCCTTTGGGATAATGATTAACCCAGAGATAGGAACATAATCTACACAGATTCAAGGACTTTACATGGCTCTGAGAGTAAAGCAAGTACTCTTTGCCACTGTTTTTGAACTTGGGAGGATATGAAAAAATGCCTGTTGTGGCCAACAAAGGTACTCTGTTCAAGGATTGAGCCAAGGAAGAGTGGTTGATAGTCATAGACAGAGACAACAGGCTCTGGGACTTCATTGCTGAAAATGAGTCCAGCTGTGCCTGAAGCCAACACTACCCCTCGAATTTTGTTAATGTCACAAACCAATATACATTCTTTCCTTTAAACCATGGTAGATTGAGTTTTCTCCCTCTTTCAACAGAAAAATATTTAAAACTGCTAAACACTTTAACTACATTATAACATTTAAGTTCAAAGCAATGTGTGTCATTTTAAATAAGGTAACTGAAACTTAGAAAAATGTGGTACCTTGCACAGATGCACAGCTCACTGAACAAAGTTTTAAGGTCATATCTAGTTACAAACACCCCTCACAATGTAGTAAAAGTTCTGCATATAAATAATCAATTAACAAAAAAGTGGATAATTAATTTAAAATGATATGCAGATATCTCACATTTTAACTTAAAACACAAATATTTATTTGTTTGCCAACCTTTTCTGTAGGTTCAAGGTATTCATTTGAGTATGTGACTAATGATTAGAGTTTCATATCGTCTTTCTTGCATGAACCATGTCAGGCTTCATGAAAAACTTTTAGGTATTTTTTTTCTTTAAAGGAGATCTTTAAGATACTTTCAAAGCAATTTGAATGCAGAACCCAATATTTTTTCTTCTAATAGTTCACATTTAAATCAACAGCAAGTGGTATTGTTTTTTGCATTAATTATTTGGTTTATATATTTATTTCAATTAGTTAATTACAAAAATTATATAATTGGCATTGGCATAAACAGAATGGATTAGTGAAATCAGACAAACAGTGGATCCAGGCTGCCTGTCATTACTTGAGCCATTAAGCAAAGACAGGGTCAAATCATATATGAAAGTTTATTCCAATAATGCCAACACTATGCCATCCACAAAAACCTGCTCTACCCCTCCACATAAACCAGCTGCTTACATTGGGCAGAAGGACAAAGATTACATGGGAAAGTAGAAATTACAGGCCTGGGGAAGTAGGCAAGGTGGTTATAGGTGACAGGCAATGCGGCTGCAGGTAGCAAAAGGCAGGCAAAGGGTAGGCACCTCCAGGACAGATTATTGCAGCCACACAGTTGTTGATTTGTCTATGATAATAGGTAATTCCTGGAAAAGGAAGACGGGCTGCATGCCTATGTTAGCTCCCATGTCCCGGAACACACAACTCCCAGCCAGGTTAGAATGTGCTTTCTCTAATCAGAACAGAACAATCATGGTTAACAGAGTATGATTAATAGTTCTTATAATTATAGCGAATCCCCTTTATTCTATTTCTGCCCCTAACGTTAGTTTTGTGCGGCTGCCATAACAAAGTACCACAAACTGAGTGGCTTGGAAAAACATAAATCTACTGATTCATAGCAGCAGCTAAAAGTTTGAAATCAAGGTATCATTAGGGCCACGTTCCCCTTAAAACTTGTAGAGGAAGTATTTTTCCTTGTCTCCTACCAGCTTCAGATAGTTCGCCAGAAATCTATGGTGCTCCTTGACTTGTAGATGCAGCACTTTAATTCTGTCTGTGTCTGTTTTCCTGTCTGTTCTTTTTTTTTTTTAATTTCCCATAAGAACTCCAGTGATACTTTATTATAGCCTACTCTAATTAATACCATTGTAATTAAACCAGTTATTAATAACAGGAAAGGAGCAAAGGAAAGGTCATATATTATAGGCATGTTATTTGGGCAGCTTCACCAGGAAGCTAAAGCTTTCCACTCCCCCAGGAGCTATTGGTCTATTCACCGCAGAGCAGATACCGGAGCAAGGGATGGACCGGGAGGAGAAGAGAGGCAGGCCCAGTAAAGCTGGGATTGTGGCAGGAAGGTACTTGTTTGTTAGCCAAACCTGAGAACAGGTTATTGGCCAGAATCAGTGTGGCCACTGCAAAGGCATGGATTTTGGGATATTTAATCCTCTAAACCAGTGGTCGGCAAACTCAGGCCACAGAGCGGCAAAATGCTCTAAATCAGGGGTGGGGAAACTTTTTTCTGCCAAGGGCCATTTGGATATTTATAACATCATTTGAGGGCAATGCTAAATTATCAGCTTAAAAATTAGCCTGCTATATTTGGTCAAACATTTAATTAACTCACTCCTAATGCCTTGGTATGGCCAGACCAAATTATCTCAAGGGCCAAATATGGCCCACCAGCCAGACATTCCCCATCCCTGCAAACAAAGGAGTTCACTCTATTGGTTCCTCTTATGCTCTTGGGACTCTTATTGGTTGGGGTGCTCTCTCCTATATTTGCTCACAAGGCCTCTGGCCACGTGCACCCCGCGCACAATGGACTAATGGACTGCAGCTAGCCTGATGCTGAACTGGACCTGCTCCAACATGCAAAGGGAAGTCCGGACACTGGCTTTGTTTCTAGCTCTACCGAAACCCACACTACACTTCTTCTACGAAAGGGATGTGGGACTTTGGAAACCCAGGAATGTAATTTCATCCTGTGGGGGCGTCTGGAGATGCTTATTCCAGTGGTGTCCCAAGAACCCATCTCCCTCTAGTAGGGGTGGAAAGTTAAATGATGAGGCAGGTAGTGGAACGATTTTTCTGGGTCGGCCTTTTAAATAGCATATTAGATCACTGTGTGTTTTCCCGTTTTTGTTTTTCACTAAAAGGAGGTTGGTTTTCCTAAGCAGTATTATCTTGGGAGTGAGGAATCTCTCCAAATTTTAAAGGGGATCCAGTGCAGCTCTCTCAAGAATGCAAGGATTTTTCCCCATATAACGAGAATGTGGTAATGCATTTTCAGCTGTGTGCCCCCACATTTAAAATTTTAGAATATGTAGATATGTTTATGATGTCCTCAAACTTCTCTGTGTCTATAGACAATGTCATGTTTAATCATTTTCTTTTCTGGCTGATCACTTCTACCTACAGGATATTGTGCAGTGCCCCTTCTTCAGGCAGTGCTGCAGAAAGGTTCCTATAGAAGCCGATGCATGCTGGATACTGCAGTCTCCTTATTCTATTAGAGAACATTCCTAAACTACAACACTCTTGAAGCACTGACATCTAGAAATGTATACTTAACACATTTCCCTAATGCCCTGTACCAGTGCTCATAGTATGTGTTCAATAATATTTGTAGAATGATGAACTTTATTTTGCTCTTAGGTGGCAGAGAAAATAAGTCCTGCTAACCATTTTTATTTGGTCGCCTCTATTTTCCAACCTGGCCTGAAGATCGCTGGAGCCACAGGACCAATTCTAAAGCATAGCGATAAAGCCTTAAAACCGCACGCTAATGTCCTTGTGGAAAATAGCTGGAGTTTGATCTGCTCTAAAATGAAGCTATCGTGGTGAGGCTAAGACTACAGGAAACTTGTTTAAAAAATGAGAACAGCATAGAGAAATCTAAAACTGAGTAATTTAAACAGAAGTTTTCCATCTTTAATCACCAGATCATGTGATTCTGCATTTGGCAAGGGCCCAGGGGTAGGAGTCATCATCTCCGAGTCTTAAAAATAAAATAGGTCTTGGCATTTGGCTAGAACAAAAGGCAGGGGGAAAGTGCCTGTCAATTAAAAACTTTCTATAATAAAGCAAAATGATTTATAAGCAACTTGTTGATTCTGTGAAGGGGGGAGATCCTGAAAGCATTCTGACTGGCAAGGGACAGTGAATGAGATCTAATTGAACAGTTTCTATTCCTTTTGCTCTAAAATGTCCACACTCTTAGGCGACGGCCATCACAGAGGACCCCTCGTCAGCAACTCTCCCGCCTTAGGCACATTCACTGTGACTTCTTCCTCAATCCCCACAAACCTAGCTGCCACCTTTAGCTTCTTGCTGAGGGGATCCCTCTGCTCTCCAGATTTAGTTATTGGGCTGGATCCAAAAGGACTGTAGCTCCTGCCTGGCACACACCTGATCCATGGCAAACACAAATGCTGCCCTGTGTGTGTGCTGATCCACTCCAACTTCAGCACAGCAGCATGCTGGTGACTCTGCCACTAAAGCTTTCTGTAGCCTGCTCTCCCCGGGGGGAGGTAAGTTCAGAGAGTCCCCAATGTCTATTGACACATTTATGAAATTCCCCAAGTGGCCTTCTTGAAAGCCTGTTGGCATGGCATAGGGGACATAGGCTGGCTGCAACTTCCCTCAGATGGGGAGAAGCAGAATTCTCTGCATAGCAGGCACCATCAAATAATTCTTCACCAAATCCTTTCTCCATTTTTATTCCATCTTACATCTTTGGAGATCTTATTTCAGAATTTCACATTTAGGGGACCGTGTTGTCTTAGTAAAAATCTATGCAAAGCCATACAAAATCCATTACTCACGAGGAAAAGCAGATCAAAGAGAACGACAGAGAAATGGGGCTGGAGCCCTCACATAGTTCCTTATGTTTAATGCTGTTTGAATGAGGTTTTTCTAATACTTGAGGCCTACGACAGCCTGTTCCCTAAGCATTGCACAGATGGAAAAGGTTACTACTTTGTAAAATAGGAAGTTCTTACAAAAAAAAAAGGAGTAGAATCTAAACATAAAATCAGACTTTGCTATGGTGAAGACAAATAAACTAACATATTCATAACACATTATTATAAGAAAATTAGGGTGTTGGTAGTCCCACCTTTCTACTCTACACTTGAGGACATGGGTGGCCTTCTCACACGATTTCCTAAAGCTTTTCTGGGTGTGCTAGTCTGACTCAGCAAGTAAACATCTGTGGTTTTTGTTTAGCCAGCACCTCCTCACCCAGTAACAGAATCCAGCACTTCCTCTTGGGGAACCACCTCTTCTCCCTGTAGTTTATTTAAAGTGATTTCACATTTAGATCCCAGAAATTGGCTTATGGTCTAGGCCTTGCCAGTGAAAATATGGCATTCCTCTAGAGATGTAATGACAGTTATTTTTTGTTTTAAAAAATGCATATCATGGCCCAAGGGGCAGGAGTAGGGATAGGTTGATCAAATAGACAGATAATAAACAATAAGCAAAATAAACGAGTGAATAAATGAATAAATAAGTAATATACAAATATAACACATGGTGGAGTAACTGAACAACTGGTGTCTATGACATGCACTGACCACCAGGAGTCAGACACAGAGCATGGTGGGCATCAGCAGCAGGCAGCAGAGCCCAGAACATGGCAGGCATCAGCCACGGTGGGATGGTGGAACAGGTGAGTGGGGACACCAGACCACGGCAGGGTGCCAGTCATTGTCATCAGGGCGAGCCTCTGGTGGTTATTGAAAATTCTTTGTGCCGCGGCCCCACCCATTGCTTCCACCTGCTGCTGGCGCTGGCCCCACCCCACTCTCACCAGCTGCTAGCACTGGAGCCGCCACTAGCTCCCACTGCTGCCCCCCAGTGCCAGCCAGATGACTCGGCACTGTCAGTGGGTGTGAGCGGTGGCTGCTGGCCCCAATCACCCCTGAGGGTTTCCCTCATCTCCACCCCCCCCCCCCCCCCCGCTCCTGAGAAGCGATCCGGGTCGCAGCTGCTGCGTTATGAATATGTCAGTTTATTTATCTTAACCCACTGATGCCACAGAGTGATTGGGGCTGGTGCAGTCAGCACATGGGAGCGGTGGCAGGGGGAGCAGGGCTGCCGGCTGACAGGGGACTGACTGGGGGCCATGATGGAAGGGGCCAGGTAGGGGCGGGGAGAATGGCCTGAGACCTGCTCCTGTGCCCACCACAGCCTGGTGGCCAAAAGTTCCTTTCAAGGTGCACAAATTCATGCACTGGGCCCCTAGTACTAGATGATGATATGGGAAGAAATAACGCAAACTGAGGAAGTCAAGACCAGGGCAGGTGGCAATTTTTAATGGAGTGGGTGAAGGTAGTTCTCACTGAAGTGGAATTTAAACGAAGGTAAGAGTTTAAATTATTATTTTTAAATCTTTATTGTTGAAAATATTACATAGCCATACATTTCAGAGATCAGCCAGTGCAAAGACCCTACATCAGGAGCCTGCCTGCCTCATTTAAGGAATTGCAAGATGGACACAGTGACTGAGCCAGATTGAGCCCAGGGGAGGGTACCAGTAAATGAGGCTGCAGGAGTAATAGAGGAAACAGATCATGTGAGGCCTTGTAGAATCTTGTAAGGGCTTGGCTTTTAATCTGAATTAAATGGGTAATCACTGGAAGATTTACACAGGGAAGGGATATGATTTTTAATTTTATCAAGGCTTCTCTGTGCAGAACCAAGATGGCGGCATAGGCAAAACACCTATCTTGCCGTCATACACAGCAATTTTAAAACTACAACTTAACGAAAGAACAAACACCTTCCAGAATCACCAGAAAGCTGGCCGAGTGAAAATTCCACAAATAAAAGTGAAGATAAGACACTGTGACTTGGAGGAGCGGCTGAGGACAGCATTGAAAATACGCGCAGAGAGAGGTTTGGAGCACACACCAGTGGATAGGGCGGGTGGCTGAAAACCAGCCAGTTTTCTCGAACGGGGAGACAAAGACGTCCCACTGGACTGATTCTCCAGCTCTGGGCGAAGTCCAGGGAACCCACTATCATACGGGGTGAAAACTGGACAGTGGGAGGGCACGCTGAAGCTCGGGTGCTGCCGGGGTCTGCCGGCTTGTGGAGAAGGCGAGCTTGGGAACAGCGCAGCTGTATAACTGTGTAGAGAGCGCTCGCGACTTGCTCTCTCATTTGGGAGAGACCTTCAGACTGCTTTGTTTTACGACCCTGGGTGAGACATTGGGTGTGCAGATTCATTTGGGGAGAGTCAGAGTACCCTGGCAGCCGGTGGAGCTTGGCAACGGCTCTCTCTCAGAGGTGCTGGCGGCCATTGCCCCCAGCATAGAGTCCCTTGAGCCGCATAGGGCGGAGCTAATGCTGTCTGCTTGGCCCGGAGACTCCGCCCATCCAACCTGAGCACAGCTGAGCTTCACAGACAATTGGCCTGGAGGTCAACCCTCCAAGTGCTAACAACGATTAACTGAGCTTAACTTCAGCAAGACTATGCAACCCATATCCACCTCAGGTAACTGGGGAGGCTGAGCCACTGTCCCTAGTAGGAAGTCTAGCACACAAAGCTAATTGACCAACTCAGGGAAGCAGCCACCATGCAGAGACATGGAAAGAAATCAGATGTGAAAGAAATGGAGGAAAAAAAACGACTGGACATGGAATTCAAAACCACGGTTATAGGGCTTCTGAAGAGGCTCTTACAAAAGGTCAAGACCTATAAGGAAATAAGCAAGGCTTCTCTGGCTGCTACATGGGGATAAACTGCAAAAATATCAGGAAGGAGACCACTTCAATGACTCAGCTGGGTGATGAAGAAGGTCTGGTTAAGAACCAATCAGACTCTGGATATGCTAGGAACATCTAGTCAGCAGAATTTTGTGACCATGGGCACTTGAGAAGAATATATATTCTGTAGCTTTGAGGTGACAGATTCTGTAAATGACAATGAATTCCATCTGATATACAATAGTGTGTTGTTTAGAATCCCTTGTTCCTTGTGGATCTTCAAATGATGTTAGCAGCAAGCTAACCTACTGATCAACTGTCTGCCCCCTGGTGCTCTGTGCACATCATAGCAAGCAGTTGAGCAGCCTTAGCATATGATTTGCATATTATGCTTTGATTTGTTGAACATTCATCTGGTCAACCCGACACCTGGACACTTAGCATATTAGGTTTTTATTACATAGAATAGTACTGGAAGTCTCAGCCACAATGATCAATCAAGAAGAAAAATAAAAGGCATCCAAGTTGGAAAAGAGGATGTAAAACTGTCATTATTTGTAGATAACATATTGGAAAAAATTGAAACACTGCTGAAGGGAATGTAGACTGGTACAACCACTACGGAAAGCAGTGTAGAGTTTCCTCATAAAATTTAAAATGGAACTGCCATTTGACGCAGTGATCCCACGTCTAGGAATATATGTGCCTCCATGTTCATAGCAGTGCTATTTACAGTACTACTTAAGATCTGGAAACAGCCCAAGTGCCCATCAGTAGATGAGCGGATAAAAAAGATGTGGTACATTCACAAAGTGTAATACCATGCAGCTGTAAAAAAGAAGGATCTATTATCTTTTGAGACAATATGAAGGGACTTGGAGAGTATTGTGCTAAGCTAAATAAGCTTGTTAGAGAAAGACAAGTATTACATGATCTCACTCATTTATGGAATCTAATGAACAAAATAAAGTGATGAACAAAATAGATCCAGGGACATCAAGCATGCAATAGACTAATTTCAGAAGGAAGGGGGCAACTGGGAAGAGTTTAATCAAATAACTTAGACACATATATGCATAACCCATGGACAGACAATAGTATGGTGGAAGCCTAGGGAGAAGGAGGGGGTAGGGTGGAGGGGTCTATAGGAGAAATAAAGGGGACATCTGTACTACTTTCAACAATACAAATAATTTTAAAAATTCACATTCACAGAAAAAAACACACATATGCAAACCTATCATTGTGATTCACCACCTTAACAAAGTAAAAATCATATAATTTTATCAATAGTTACAACAAAAGCATTTGAAAAAGATTCAACATCCATTTATAATTAAAACACTTAATAGAATTGGCATAGAATAAAAGTACTTCCAAAAAAGAATAAAATTAGCTCAACACAATAGGGGCTATGTATGGTAAACCCTCAACTTGTGTACTGAATACTGAGTAGCTGAGAGCTTTTCCTCTCGGGTGAGGAACAAGAAAGGATGGCCCCTCTCACCACTGTTACTCAGCTTAGTGGGGAAGTCATGGCCAGAGGCGCCAGGGAAGAGAAAGAAATGGACAGCATCCAGTTTGAGAATGAAGAAGTAAAATGGCCACTTTTGGTAGATGACATGGTGTTTCATGTAGAGAACCCTAAACACTCCACCCAAAATTACTAGAAATAAATCAATACAGTAAATTTGCAGGACACAAAATCAATGTATAAAAATCTATTATGTTCCTATATACTAACAATAATATTTCAAGAAAAAACACAAAGAGAAAAATCATTTGCAATTGCAACAAAAAGAATAAAATATCTAGGTATGAAGTTAACAAAGGAGAGAGAGAGAGAGAGAGAGAGAGAGAGAGAGAGAGAGAGAGAGAGGTCAGCCGCTTGCCTCTTGCCACATGCCCTTGACCAGGAATTGAATCCCGTGACCCTGTGGCCCTCAGGCCCACACTCCAACCACTGTGACAAACCGGCCAGGCCAGGACCGGGGCCTTTTTGTTTTTTCCCTGCTGGCTGGGGCATAAGCCTTTCCGCCTTGGGAGTTAAATTTTTGCTGTTTAGCTTTTCCTCTTCCGGGGACAGTGACATCAGGGATTCAGCATGGTCCAGCGTTTGACATACGGTCGGAGGCTGTTCTACAACACAGCCTCTAACAAAACTAGGCTGTCCCGAACCCCTGGTAATAGAATTGTTTATTTACACCAAGAAGGTTGGGAAAGCGCCAAAATCTGCCTGTGGTGTGTGCCCAGGCCGACTTCGAGGAGTGCGTGCTGTGAGGCCTGAGGCTCCAATGAGGTTGTCGGAAACGAACAAACACGTCAGCAGGGCCTATGGTGGGTCCAGTGTGCTGACTGTGTCCGTGACAGGAGCAAGCGTGCTTGCCTCATGGAGGAGCAGCAGATCGCTGTGAAAGTGTTGAAGGCACAAGCACAGAGTCAGAAAGCTAAACAAATTTAAAAATAAAGCTTTTTTGAGTAATAAAAAAAATTTTTTTTTTTTGCTGTTTAACACTCACTGCTGCCAAGCGGGCGCAGGGAACAAGGCGGGCACGGCGACAAGCAGCGCTCACAGCGCAGCTCGCAGCCCTGCCAGTCCCGGCTCAGAGCCGGCGGTGCCCTCCTCTCCCAGGCTCCCGCTTTCCCTTCCGGGGCCCGGCCCCGCCTCCTCCACGCAGGCGGCCAGTCCAGTCGGCTCCGGCCGTAGCGGGGCAGAGGCAGACGGAGCCTGGGCGCTGCGGGAGAGGCTGAGCTTCGCGCCCCGCGGCAGGTAAGACCCTCCCAGCAGCGTCTGCAAACAGTGCCCGCGGGGGCCACCGCCTGGGCGGGCTGGGCCTCGGCCGGTGCCTCCGGGACGGTCTCGGCGCCCAGCCCAGCGCTCTCAGGGGCCTGGCAGCCTGGGATGAGACTTGCTCCCTGCTCACGGCGAGTTTGGCTCAGCGGGGAGAGCGTGGGCCTGCCAACGGGTCCCTGGTTCGATCCCAGTCAAGGGCAGGTGCTGGGGCTGGGGCTGCGTCCTCAGGAGGGGGCGTGCAGGAGGCAGCCCACAGATGATTCCCTCTCATGTTGATGTTTGTTTATTCTCTCTCCCTCTCCCTTCCTCTCTGAAATCAATAAAAATATTAAGAAAAAATGTGGCTTTCCACATTAGAAACAAAAACAAAACAAAAAAAGATGTGCTCCCCCAAGGAAGCACTTCCTAAAGTAAACAAAAGACAAACTATTTGAAGAGTTAAGTCTATATTTCCTTTACAAAGTGTGTATGGTTTTGTTCTTATGTAGACATGTCTCGGCTGCTGCACCCTCGTACAGCCCAGGTCTTCCAGGCCGTTGGGTTTGAGAGAGTTGGTTCTATGCGGACATTTCCAGTTTAGGGTGCAGGCAGGGCCCTGGGAACCCGAGGCCATGCCAGGGAGTTGGGATTCACTCCTGCCCAAGACACTCAGCCTCTCCGGCTGCACTTTTTTCTTTGGAACCTGGGAAAATATTATGTATTTCATAGACATTGATTGTTTTGAGCGTTTAAATGAACCAAGCGCACTAAGACTTGTCTCCCAGCAACAACAGGCTTTTAAAAATGTCTATATACTTTTATTGCTTAGACCAGGCCTGCAGGAAAGGAAGGGAGAGAGAGAGAGAGAGAGAGAGAGAGAGAGAGAGAGAGAGAGAGAGAGAGAGAGAGGAACATCAATTCAATGATGAGATAGAATCACTGATCAGCTGCCTCCTGCATGCCTCCTACTAGGGATTGAGTCTGCAGTCCAGGCATGTGCCCTTTACGGGACTCAAACCCGGGACCAGAATTGAGCCTGGGACTGAAATCCAATCCAGGACTCTTCAGTCCACAGGCCGGTGGTCTATCCACTGAGCCAAACCACAGGGTTGTTTTGTTTGTTTATTGATTGATTCAGGTATTCATCTGTGTCCTTATCCCCTTTTTGCCCCCCCACCCCACCCTCCTAGTGCAGTGGTCGGCAAACTGCGGCTCGCGAGCCACATGCTGTTCTTTGGCCCCTTGGGTGTGGCTCTTCCACAGAATACCATGGCCTGGGCGAGTCTATTTTGAATAAGTGGTGTCAAAAGAAATTTCAGTTGTTGTACTGTTGGTATTTGGCTCTGCTGACTAATGAGTTTGCTGACCACTGCCCTAGTGTCCATTGAACAACAGGGTTTTTCTACACAGACCAGGGGCCCAGTGCATGAATTCGTGCACCCTGAAAGGAACTGTGGGCCATGAGGCTCCGGTGGGCATAGGGGAAGGTCTTGGCACATCCTCTGCATCCCTCGCCCGGCCCCTTATAGTTATGGAGAAACTATCCTCTCCTCATTTTATATTTTTGTCTCTTGTTTCAAAAATTAATTGGCCATATATCTCTATATATAAAAGCCTGGGAAAGTGACCGTTACTACTAAAAAACCAGAACAACCAGTCCACCAGTTGCTGTGACATGCACTGATCATCAGGGCAAATTTTCAATGCAGGAGCTGCCCCCTGGTGGTCAATGCACTCCTATAGCCAACCTCTCACAGTCCCTCCCCTGGCCAGCCAACCTCCCGTGGCCCCTCCCCCCTGCTAACTGCCTTCCCCCCCCAATATGCCCCAATCACCAGCCAGGCCAAGGGACCCCACCCATGCATAAATTTGTGCACCAGGCCTCTAGTGTGTCTGTGTGTATCTATACTAATAAAAGGGTAATATGCTAATTAGACCAGGAGACCTTCCAGATGTCCTTCCAGACAAAGCCATGGTATGGGGCCGAGGCAGAAACAGTTAGGAGAGAACAGGTCAGCAGGGGAGGGCAGTTGGAGGTGATCAGGCCGGCAGGGAAGAGGCAGTTGGGGGCGAGCAGGACATCAGGGTGCAGCAGTTGGGGGCAAGTGGGCCAGCAGGGGGCCAGTTGGAGGTGAGCAGATCAGCAGGGGATCAGTTGGGGGTGAGCAGGCCATTAGAGGAGGGAAGTTGGGGGTGACCAGGCCTGCAGGAAAGGTCAGTTGCGGGGGAACCCAGGCCTGTAGGGAAGGGCAGTTAGGGGCAAATAGCTGGCAGGGGAGCACTTAGGCATCAATCAGGCTGGCAGGGAGTGGTTGGGGGGTGATCAGGCTGGCAGGCAAAAGCGGTTAGGGGCAATCAGGAAGGCAGGTAGGCAAGCAGTTGGAAGCCAGAAGTCCTGGATTGTGAAAGGAATGTCTGACTGCCTGTTTAGGATCGGGCCTAAATGGGCATTCGGACATCTCTCAAGGGGACCCAGATTGGATAGGGCACAGGCTAGGCTCAGGGACACCCCCCCCACCCCCCATGCAGCCTGTGCATGGATTTTGTGCACTGGGCCTCTAGTCTACACTAATAAAAGAGAAACATGCAAATTGTCTCCCTCCGCTATAGCCACCAGCCAATCAGAGTGACTATGCAAATCAACCCAACAAAGATGTGTTTAATTTGCATGCATAAGCACAGAGGGAAGACTGAAGACAGCATAGAAGAAAGCCAAGCAATGCAGAAGGGAGTGAAGCTGCAGATAAGCCAGTGGGGCGGCGGAGACAGGAGGAAAACAGTCGGGCGGTGGAGACGAGAACGAAGGCCTCCCTTCTCTGCTTCGCTCAGGCCGCAGGAAGCCCTATTCTTGCAGGAATCTTCCTGCAATGGGCCTCTACTATGCATATAAGTTTCCTGGTTGCTCTCTCCCCACCACCTCCTCACCCCAGCCATCCCTCTGAAATTCATCAGTCTTCCATGCTTCTGGGTCTATTTTGTTCATCAGTTTATTTTGTTCATTAGATTCCATATACAAGTGAGATCTTGCGATTCTTATATTTCTCTGACTGGCTTATTTCGCTTAGCACGGTGGTCAGCAAACCGTGGCTCGCAAGCCACATGTGGCTCTTTGGCCCCTTGAGTGTGACTCTTCTACATAATACCATGGCCTGGGTGAGTCTATTTTGAAGAAGTGGCATTAGAAGAAGTTTAAGTTTAAAAAATTTGGCTCTCAAAAGAAATTTCAATCGTATGCTAATATTTGGCTCTGTTGACTAATGAATTTGCTGATCACTGGCTTAGCATAATACTCCCCAGGTCCATCCACATTGTTGCAAATGGTAAGAGTTCTTTCTGTTTTACCACCACATAGTATTACATTATGTAAATATACCACGGCTTTTTTATTCACTCATCTGCTGATGAGCAATTAGTCTGTTTCCAGATCTTAGCTATTATAAATTGTGCTCCCATAAACATAGGGATGCATATAGCCTTTCTGATTGGTGATTCTGGCTTCTTAGGATACATTCCTATAAATAGGATCACTGGGTCAAATGGGAGTTACATTTTTAAAAATTTTTTGAGAACACTCCATACTGTTTTTCACAGAGGCTGCACCTGTCTGCATTCCCACCAGCAGTGCACTTGGGTTCCCTTTTCTCCACATCCTCACCAGCACTTGATGTTTGCTGATTTATTGATGATAGCCACAGGTGTGAGGTGATAACTCATTGTTGTTTTAATTTGCATCTTCCTGATGATTAGTGATTTTGAGCATTTTTTCACACGTACTAGTATTTTGGCCTTTTGTATATACACTTTGGAGAAGTATCTATTTAGGTCCCTTGCCCATTTTTTATAGGATTGTTTGTCTTCCTTTTGTTAAGTTATATGAGTTCCTTATATATTTAGGAAGTTAACCCCTTATCTGATGTATCATTGGCAAAGATCTTCTCCCATTCAGTGGTCTCTCTTCACTTTGTTGACGGTTACTTTTGAGGTGCAGAAGCTTTTCATTTTGATGTAGTTTCATTTGTCTATTTTCTCCTCAGTTTCCTTTGCCCTGGGAGTATCTGCAAATATATTGCTATGAGAGATGGCTGAGATTTTGCTTCCTATGTTTTTTTTTCTAGGATTTTTATGGTTTCACGACTTACATTTAGGTCTTTTATCCATTTTTGAATTTATACTTGTGTATAATGTAAGTAGGTGGTCTAATTTCTTTTTCTTTTCTTTCTTTCTTTTTCCTCTTTCTTAATCTATCTTTCTTTCTTTCTGTCTTTCTTTCTTTCTTTCTTTCTTTCTTTCTTTCTTTCTTTCTTTCTTTCTTTCTTTCTTTTGCATGTACCTGTCCAATTTTCTCAGCACATTTATTTAAGAGACTGTCTTGACTCCATTGTATGCTATTGCCTCCACTGTCAAATATTAATTGAGCATAATGGCTTGAATCAATTTCTGGGTTCTCTGTTCCATTCAGTTGATCTGTATTCCTGTTCTTGTGCCAATACTAGGCTGTTTTGAGGACAGTGGCTTTGTAATATAGCTTTATATCTGGTAATGTGATATCTCCAACTTTGTTCTTCTTTCTCAGGAGTGCTGTGGCTATTCGCAGTCTTTTTTGGTTTCGCATAAATTTTTGGAGACTTTGTTCTAGATCTGTGAAATATGCCATTGGTATTTTAATAGGGATTGCATTGAATCTATAGATTCCTTTGGGTAGAATGGACATTTTAATGATATTAATTCTACCAATTCATAAACATGGTATGTCCTTCCACTTGTTTATGTCAGCTCTATCTCTTTTTTCAATGTGCTGTATTTTTCTGAGTATAGCTCTTTTACCTCCTTGGTTAAATTTATTCCTAAGTATCTTAATTTTTGTTGCAATGATAAATGGGATTTTTTTTTTTAGTTTATTTTTCTGAGCGTTCATTATTGGCATTAGAAAATGCCATTGATTTCTGGGTATAGATTTTATATCCTTCTATGTTGCCAATTCACTGTTTAAATCTAGTTTATTGGTGGTCTATTATGTCATCTGTGATTAATGACAGTTTTATGTCATCCTTTTCAATTTGGATGCCTTTCATTTTTTCTTCTTGTCTGATCACCATGGCTAGGTTTTCCAATACTATGTTGAATAAGAATGGTGAAAGCGGACATCCTTATCTTGTTCTTGTTCTTGTTCTTGGGAAAATAGTTTTAGTTTTTTCTCATTGGGTATCATGATGACTGTAGATTTGTCATATAAAGCTTTTATGATGTTGATGTATGATCACTCTGTTCCCACTTAGAGTTTTTCCCAAAAAAAGGCTTTTGGATTTTGTCAAATGCCTTTTCTGCATCAATTTATATGATCATGTGATTTTAGTCTTCCAATTTGTTAATGTGATATATCACATTCATTGATTTTCGAACATTGTACTATCCTTGCATCCCACTTGGTCATGGTGTATGATCTTTTTAATGTATTGCTGGATCCGATTTGCTAATATTTTGTTGAGGATTTTAGCATCTGTGTTCATCAGGGATATTGCCATGTAATTCTCTTTCTTTGTAGTGTCTTTATCTGGTTTTGGAATTAGGCTAATATTAACCTTGAAAAAAGAGCTTGGAGGTGTTTCTTCCTCTTGGATTTTTTGGAATAGTTTGAGGAGGCTAGGTGTTAGTTCTTTGAATGTTTGGTGAAACTCCCTTGTGAAGCAGTCTGGATCAGGGTTTTTATTTCCTTGGAGTGTTTTTTGTTTTTCTGCTTCAGTTTCATCAGTAGTTATTGGCCTATTCAGGTTTTCTGTTCCTTCTTGATTGAGTTTTGGAAGACTGTATTTTTCTAAGAATTTGTTCCTTTTGCCCAGGTTGTCCAACTTGTTGGAATATAGTATTTTTTTATATAATCCTTTGTATAATCTTTTGTGGGGTTAGCTATTCATTCCCCTCTTTCTTTTCTGATTTTTGTATTTGGGTCTTCTTTGTTTCTTGATGAATCTGGCTATATGTTCATCCATCTTGTTTATCTTTTCAAAGAATTAGTTCTTGGTTTTAATTGACCTTTTTATTTTATTTTTTATTTTATTTTTTTTAGTCTCTATGTCATTTATTTCCACTCTGATCTTTATTTCCTTCCTTCTCCTTACCATGGACTTTTCTTGTTTTATTTCTAAATCTTTAAGTTGCAGGGTTAGATAATTTACTAGAAGCTTTTCTTATTTTTTGAGGTAGGCCTGTAATGCTATGAACTTCTATCTCAGGACTGCTTTCATTATGTCTCATAGATTTAGGGTTATTGTGTGATCATTTTCATTTGTTTCCAAAAAGTTTTTCATTTCTTTCTTGATCTCTTTGGTAACCCACTCATCTACACAAATAAAAGAGAAAGATGCAAATTGTGCCTTCAAGGTGAGCAGTGGGTGATAATGTCCCAAATCTGTGAAATCCCAGTGCTATCCCTTGTAGCCAGATACTGTCAGCAGGGCAGTTGGATGGGTGGGGGTTGGGTGAACTGATGACTGTACAGTGCCTTTGTTGTTTTGTTTTCCCAGTGATGGTGGCTGGCATTCATCAGTGGCCTCCCCACTGTATTTCCATCCAATACTGGGATTAGCCTGTCACTCAGGGAAAAATGTTTCTTTTGTACCAGTTCTCAGGTTTGTAGATAATGTGTTTTGCAACCTGACACACTGATACAGCTTCTTTTAGAGCCTGCTCCTATCTCTGGGGAGATGAGTGGAGGCGCCTGCTCCTATCTCTGGGGAGATGAGTGGAGGCGGGCTCTGGCAGTTTGAGGGGAGGTGGTCAGGTTCTGTTGCTTTGTTTTCTGTCTGGAATTGATAGATAACAGTGTCTGCATCTCTGCTTTGTCCCTGCCTAGGTTAGTGGATTCAGTTGCATAATGTACTGGCCACTCCCACAGAAATACTCACTGTATCAGCTCCCAGCTGAAGGGAGAGCCAGTGGCAACCTGATTCCTCCCCTCTCTTCTTCTTCTCCTCCCCCTCCTCCTCCTCCTCCTCCTTCTCTTCCTCCTCCTTCTTTCCCTTCCCTTTGTTCTTCTCCTTCTCCTTATTCTTCTTTTTTTAAGAACAAGCTGCTCCTTGAGAGGCATACCATATATTTCTAGATGGGAATAATTATTAAATGAATCCTAATTTAATTTATAAATATTATGCTATTATAGGCACAGTTCCAGTAGATTAATTTTGGGACAACATGACAAAGATGTTCCAAAATTAATCTGGAGGTATGAGCAAGCAAAAATAGATAAGAATACTGAACAAGTCAATGAGAGAAATTGAACTGCCGGATATCAAAACATATTGTAAAGCCACAATCATGTAAATAATATATTAGACCAAGGGAATAGCCTAGGTAGATGACACAACAAAGGCAGTGGAAAAAGAATAATCATATTCATGAGAATTTATGAACTAGAGGTCCAGTGCATGAAATAGTGCAAGATCCCAGACCCAACACATCGGTGGGACTCGAGACCCACTCTGCTGCGAGACCGAGACCTGCCACGCCATGAGACCCATCAATGCACAACCTGGGACTGGTCATTTGGTCGTTACAGCGTTATGGCCATTGGCCTTTTATAATATAGATCATTGGCAGAGAAGGACGGAATAGTTGATAAATGATTTGGGAACAAGTCTATATGGGGAAAAGTACAGTTAGAGTCTTATGCCATATACCAAAATACAATTAAGATTGATTAAAAACTATAAATAAGTAAAAGTTAAAAACCTAAAAGAAATAAAAATGTGCTATAAATTTTTATAAACATAATACTAAAAATCAGAAACTTAGAATCTTTTAGTTTTTGATCATTTAAATATTAAACCTTTTGAAATAAACAAATAAACCTAAATTTTTTGTTATAAGTTTGTGTCTTAGGTCTTTCAAAATATTTTAAAATGTAGAATAAGACTCTCCCAGGGTTCTGTTCAGACTTTCACTGGAATTGACAGAACAGTGGGAAGATATGGATAAGGAGAGGTGGGATGGGCAGGTAGCGTGTTGAACAGTAGAGCAAGACCTTATCTGGCTTGGGGTTGCTGCCTCACTTGACAGTGCCATCTTATTATAAGGGGAGTTAAAATATAATAGAAGGGAAAAGAGCATGGAAAGGGTTTGGCCAGGATACTGCATTTGAATATGATCCCAGGTAGTAAACCACTGATAGCTAATACATTAGAATTTCTAGGTAGATTCTTTCTCACACATGTTTATCTCTCAAAATTGGTTTTTGTTTTTTGTTTTTTGGTTTGTTTGTTTTCTTTTGTTTTGCTTTCCCCAGATTCTGTCAGGAAGCAGTACAAATCATAAGTAATGTTTTGTAGACTATGTTTTATTGGAAAACTTTCCTGAAAGTTCTCATTAGAAAGAGAAGACAAGCAGGAGTAATGTTTCTCAAAGAAAAAAGACACAAAGACATTTAATGATTTCCTCCTCAATGTGTTTTTTGTTTTGTTTTTGTTTTGGTGCTAGAGACAGAAATAGGTAGCAGTGGAATCGTTAGGTTAGAGAGGTTGCGTGTATTTGGACTTTTAATAGATGTTGCTAAACTGCCTCAGTAGAAATGGTACCCATCTCTGGGCCCCCAATAATGTCAGAGAGTGTATTTCTCCCCCCGCTTTGACTAGCACACTATGGCACACTTTTTGGTATCTTTCAGTCTGATAGAGCATCTTGGTGAAATAATGATTTGCATTCAGTTATCATGACTAAGGTTGAGCATTGTTCAACCTATTTAAGAATCACCTGAATTTCCTATTCTGGGGATTTGAGAAACACCATATAGATGAAATAGACCTTTAAGGTGAAGTCCAACTGCTCAGCCTACAAATGAGGAACCTGTTTGGCCATGGTCACTTGGCTAGTTGTTGACTGATGCAGAACCAAGCACACCAGGGCTCCTAGTTATTATAAAAGCTCTTCTGGTGACAGTAAGAATTTGTAAAGGTCTCTATGGCCGTCTGGGGTTTTATCTAGAATTAGAAAGTCTGGGAATTACAGTGCAGTGTCACAATACCTTGACTGTAGAGACAAGTGTTTTTAGCCACCCTGAACTTCAGGCACCTCGTCTGTAAAACGGAATTAATACTAGGTTTTGTCAAGGTCTCAAGGATTAGGATTAATATATATATATATGTGTGTGTGTGTGTGTGTGTGTGTGTGTGTGTGTGTGTGTGTGTGTATAGTAGCTGACACCAGTAGACTCACCAGTGTTATCACCTTCCTCACATTTGTGCTTTATTTGTTTGTTTAAATTAAGACAGAACAATTTTTATTTTTATTGATTTTACAGAGAGGAAGGGAAAGGGATAGAGAGTTAGAAACATCAATGAGAGAGAAACATTGATCCTACTAGGAATTGAGCCCACAACAAAGGTACATGCCCTTGATCAGAACCAGTTTGGCTCAGTGGATAAAGCATTGGCCCACTCCCAACTGCTCTCCCCTGCAGGCATGGTCACCCCTAACTGCCTTCCCCTGCAGGCCTGGTTGCCTCTAACTTCCCTCCCCTGCAGGACTGGTTGCCCGTAACTGCCCTCCCCTGCTGGCCTGATCACCCACAACTACCCTTCCTGCTGGCCATCTTGTGGCAGCCATCTTTGACCACATGGGGACATTTTGTGCAAGGGCGTGGGGGTCAATTTGCATATTACCTCTTTATTATATAGGATAAGTGCTCTGAAACTCAGCTAGGAGGGGGGAAATGTATGTTTTCCTTACTGCCTTGCTTGTCCTCATAAAACATGGTTACATACAAAGCTATCCTCTCTGAGCACTAGTTTTTGGAAGTACCGTATTTTCTGGCATATAAGATGACTTTTTTAACCCAGGACAATCTTCTTAAGAGTTAGGGGTCATCTTATACGCTGGGTGTAAAAATACTGTAGCTTGCAGTTATGATGGGCGTTGCTAACTCATCAGGGACTTGCCCGGCACTTGCTCTCTCTCTCTATTGTTTGTTATCTTCCTCCTATCATCATCAGTTCCGGTCATCTTATACGCCAGAAAAAAATGATACATCATTCTTTCAAGTACACAGAAGTATGTTATTCACAGCTATATTCTAGTGTAGGGGATGGACTTTGGGGATTGGAAATGGTCTTCTTTAAAGAAACATCACTGGCATGATGTCCCAGGGAAGTCAGAATCATACACTAGTCTAGGTATTCGTGCTGGAGGGCACAAGGTAGTAAAGGCATTTGGGGAGTATGTGGTCAACAGGACAGGAAATAATAGAGAAGAAAGTGGGACTGGCCACGTGGAGCATCTGCATGGAATTTGGGGCAGGTGCTTCCAGGGTCATGAACCTATACTTTTTTTTTTGTCTTCACAGCTACTGAAGAAGAGACCATGATGAACGCAGAGGTGAGTTCTTTAGAGGTGCAAGTTTAAAGAATACTTTTCTTGCAGTGTTCCTCATTTTTCCTTCACAAAGTGTCTTCTTTCTCTACAGAACTTTCAGAAACATCAGCACAAACTGGAAAACATTTCCCCTCCAATATGGCTCTGGGTGATATGGGCAGAATTAGGCCCTTCTGAATTCTATTTTTTAAATTGATTTTTAGAGACAGGAAGTGAGGGAGAGCAAGAGAATGAAACATTGATGTTAGAGAGAAACCTCAATCTATTGTCTCCTACATGCAGCCCGACTAAGAATCGAATTCACAACCTGGACATGTGCCTGGATATTGAACCCGCCACCTTTTGGTGTAGAGAATGGCACTTCAATCAACTGGGTACTTTGAGTCTTTTAAGGAATATGACTAATTCATCCAAATTGTTAAATTTCTAGCCATAAAGGTATTCATAATAGTCTTGTATTATCCTTTCAGTATTGTTGATTCTGTGGTAGTGCCCTTTTCCTTACTTTTGATATTTTTTTCTGAGCTGCCTGAAGAGATGATCTTAAAAAACAATAAATACAGAACAACCACTATTCAGACATCTACTACACAAGGCCATGTTACCAGTTCCAGAAGACATAGTAGCTCTACCTAATACATAGAAACAAACACAGGGAAGCTGCCAAAGTGAAGGGACAAAGAAACATGTCACAAAGTAAAGAAATGGAAACAAGCTAACTGCTGGATACGGAGTTCAAAACCATGGTTATAAGGTTACTCAAGGATCTTCATGAGAGCTTCACGGGACTTAGTGAGACTCTCAAGGAGCTCAGCAATAATGTCAAAGACATGCAAAGGACCAGTCAGAAATTAAGCATACACTAACTGAAATAAAGGATAATTTACAGAGATTCAGTAGTAGAGTAGAGGATTATGACAATCAAATCAACGACTTAGAATAAAGGATACAAAAGCATTCAATTAGAAGAGCAAAAAGGAAAAAGAATCTAAAAATATAAAGATAATGTAAGGAGCCTCTGGGACAACTTCAAGTGTACCAACATTCACTTTATGGGGGTACCAGAAGGAGAAGAGAGGGAGCAATATTAAACCTATTTGAAAAAATAATGACAGAAAACTTCCTCTACCTGGTGAAAGAAATAGACTTACAAGTCTAGGAAGCATAGAGTCCCCCAAACAAGAGAAACCCAAAAAGGCCTGCACCAAGGCACATCATAATTAAACTGCCAAGGGTTAAAGACAAAGAGATACTCTTTTTTTCCGTTTTTTTATTGAGGTATTACATGTGTACATATCTTCCCATTGCCCACCCCCTCTCCAACACATACCCTCAACCCTCAGTGTCTTGTGTCCATTGGTTGTGCTTATATGCATGCATACAAGTACTTTGTTTGATCTCTTATCTCCCCCATCTCTCCCTAACCTTCCCACTGTAAATTGACAGTCTGTTTGATGCTTTACTGCCTCTGTATCTATCTTTTTGTTCATCAGTTTATAATGTTTTCTATTATCCACAAATGAGTGAGATCATGTGGCATTTTTCTTTCATTAACTGGCTTACTTCACTTAGCATAATGCTCTCCAGTTCCATCCAGGTTGCTGCAAATGGTAAGAACTCCTTCTTTTTATGGCAGCATAGTATTCCATTGTGTAGATGTACCATAGTTTTTGATCCAGTCATCTGATGACAGGCACCTAGGCTGTCTCCAAATCTTAGCTATGGTGAATTGTGCTGCTATGAACATAGGGGTGCATATATCCTTTCTGATTGGTGTTTCCAGTTTCTGTGGATATATTCCTAGAAGTGGGATTACTGGGTCAAATGGGAGTTCCATTTTTAGTTTTTTGAGGAAACTCCATACTGTTCTCCACAGTGGCTGCACCATTCTGCATTCCCACCAGCAGTGCAAAAGAGTTCCTTTTTCTCCACATCCTTGCCAGCTCTTGTTGTTTGTTAATTTGTTGATAATAGCTATTCTGACAGGTGTGAGATGGTACCTCATTGTCGTTTTGATTTGCATCTCTCAGGTAATTAGTGACTTTGAGCATGTTTTCATATGTCTCAGGCTCCCTTCTGTATTCTTTTGAAAAGATTTTATTTAGGTCCATGTCCATTTATAAAAAATTTAATAAATCTTTATTGTTCAGATTATTAATTACAATGTTCCTCTCCCCCCCCCATAACTCCCCTCCACTCTGTACCCATCCCACCTTCTGTCCTTACCTCCCCTTCACTGTCCTCATCCATAGGTGTACGATTTTTGTCCAGTCTCTTCCTGCATATCCCACTGCCCTTTCCCCCCAAGAATTGTCAGTCCATTCCCTTTCTATTCCCCTGATTCTATGATATTCACCAATTTATTCTGTTCATCAGATTTTTAATTCACTTGATGTTCAGATTCACTTGTTGATGTGCATTTGTTGTTCATAATTTTTATTTTTACCTTTTTCATCTTCTTCCTTTTCTTAAAGAATACCTTTCAGCATTTCATATAATACTGGTTTGGCGGTGATGAACTCCTTTAGCTTTTTCTTATCTGTGAAGCACTTTATCTAACCTTCAATTCTGAATGATAGCTTTGCTGAGTAGAGTAATCTTGGTTGTAGGTTTTTAAAAATATATATTTTATTGAATTTTTTACAGCGAGGAAGGGAGAGAGATAGAGAATTAGAAACATCAATGAGAGAGAAACAATAATCAGCTGCCTCCTGCACAACCCCCACTGGGGATGTGCTCGCAACTAATGCACATGCCCTTGACCGGAATCGAACCTGGGATCTTTCAGTCTGCAGGGCAATGCTTTCTCCATTGAGCCAAACCGAAATCAGCTGGTTGTAGGTTTTTGTTCTTCATCACTTTGAATATTTCTTGCCACTCCCATCTGGCCTGCAAAGTTTTTGTTGAGACATCAGCTGACAATCGTATGGGTGCTCCCTTGTAGGTAACTAACTGTTTTTCTCTTGCTGCTCTTAATATTCTCTCTTTGTCTTTTGCTCTTGGCATTTTAATTATGATGTGTCTTGGTGTGGTCCTCTTTGGATACCTTTTGTTTGGGGTCTGTGTGCTTCTGGGACTTGTAAGTCTATTTCTTTCACCAGGTGGGGGAAGTTTTCAGTCACTATTTCTTCAAATAGGTTTTCAGTATTTTTCTCTCTCCCTTTTTCTGGGACCCCCCATAATTTGGGTGTTGGTATGCTTGAGGTTGTCCCAGAAGCTTCTTACACTATCTTCAATTTTTTGGATTCTTTTTGCTTCTTGCTTTTCCGGCTGAGTGGATTTTGTTTCTTTGTATTTCAAATCTTTGACTTGATTCTTGCGGTCCTCCAGACTGCTTTTAGGTCTCTGTATAATATTTTTTATTTCAGTCAGTGTATGCTTAATTTCTAGTTGGTGCTTTTTCATATCCTTGAGGGTCTCACTCATATCCTCGAGGGTCTCATTAAATTTATCGGCCTTTTCTAGGAGTCTCTTGAAAAACCTTATGACCATGGTTTTGAACTCTATGTCCAGTCGGTTTTTTTCCTCCATTTCTTTCAAATGTAATTTGTTTCCTCTCTGCATTTTGGCTACTTCACTAAGTTGGTCGAGTAACTTTGTGTGGTAGGTGTCCTCTAAGGGACAGTGGCTCAGCCTCCCCAGTTACCTGAGGTGTACACTCTTGGTGCACCCCTTTATGGGTTGCACAGTCTTGTAGTTAAGCCTAGATTATTGTTGGTTTCACTGGGAGGGGTTGACCTCCAAGCCAATTGACTGTAAGAATCAGCTGTGTTTATGCTGGGAGAGCTGCTGTGCTCATCTTGGAAGGGGTGGAGTCTCTGAGCTGAGCAGACAGCCTTGGTTTCCAGTGGCCAGGTCTCTGTGCCCCATGGCAATGGAGAGAAAGCTGCCCCCGAGATCTGCTTGCTGCCAGATAGTTCATTTTCTCTCCAAATGAGTCTACACACCCAAATTCTCACCCAGAACTGGAAAGCAATGCAGTCTGGTGGGGTTTTTTTCCTCCTGAATGAGAGAGCCAGCTACTTGTCCTCTCCCTAGCTCTCACACCTCTGCAGTATGTGCCGTTTCCACAAGCTCACGCACCTCTGCAGTTTGAGCCCTCTCCGCAAGCTCGCGCACCTCTGTAGCTCCCAAATCTCAGTGTGCTTCCCCTTTAAGGTTCAGTTTCATCCCGTATATGTCTGGGTTCCCTAAGACTTGCCCAGAACTGGGGGTAATTGTAGTGAGATGCCTCTTTCTCCCTCCCCTTTCGAGAAAACCAGCCCGGTATCCAACCGCCTGCCCCTTCTGCTCACATGCGGCTTCGCACCTCCTTCTTTGCGCATCTCAGCAACTCTGCCCTTCGCGGCTCCTCTGAGTCTCAGTATCTCTTTATCTTTCTTTCTATTTGTGGAATTTTCACTCAGCCAGCTTTCTGGTGGTTCTGGATAATGTCCATTCTGTCCTTTACTTGTAGTTTCAAAATTGTTGTGCAGGGCAGCAGTATAGGTGTTTACCTATGCCGCCATCTTGGTTCCTCCCATTGCCCATTTTTTTAATTGGATCACTTATCTTCCTTTTACTAAGTTGTATAAGTTGCCTGTAGATGTTGGCAATTAAAATCTTTATCAGAAATAACATTTGCAAATATGTTCTCCCATACAGTGGGCTTTCTTGTTGTTTTGTTGATGGTTTCTTTTCCTGTGAAAAAGCTTTTTATTTTGATGTAGTCCCATTTGTTTATTTTCTCTTTGGCTTCCATTGCCCTAGGAGCAGTATCAGTGAAGAAATTCTTTCAGCATATGTCTGAGATTTTTCTGCCTGTGGATTCTTCTAGTATTTTCATGGTTTCCCATCTTAATGTTTAAGTCCTGTACCCATTTTGAGTTTATTTTTATATGGTTTAAGTTGGTGTTCTAGTTTCTTTTTTTTTTTTTTTTTTTGCAGTTATCTGTCCAATTTTTCCAACACTACTTATTGAAGAGACTGTCTTGACTCCATTGTATGTTCATGCCTTTTTTGTCAAATATTAATTGAGCATAGTGGTTTTGGTTGATATCTGGATTCTCTATTCTATTCCATTGTTATAAATGTCAGTTCTTGTGCCAGTACCAGGCAGTTTTGAGAACAGTGGCTTTGTAATACAGCTTGAAATCTGTTATTTATATCCTACCTTCTTTGTGCTTCTTTCTCAGGGTCTTTTTTTTATTCCAGATGAATTTTTGGAGAGTTATTTCCAGATCTGTGCAATATGCCATTGCTATTTTAATGGGGATTGCATTGAATCTCTAGATTGATTTGTGTAGTATGGACATTTTAATAATATTGATTCTACCAATCCATGAACATGGTATGTTTACATCTTCCTCTATCTCTTTTTTCAGTGTCCTGTAGTTTTCTGCATATAGGTCTTTTACCTCCTTGGTTAAGTTTATTTCTGGGTATCTTAATTTTCGTGGTGCAATAGTAAATGGGATTGCTTTTTTAGTCTCTCTCTAAGTTTACTATTGGTTATAGAAATGCCATAGATTTCTTGGCGTTAATTTTGTATCCTGCTACATTGCAGAATTGACTCATTAAGTCTATTAGTTTTTTTTAATGGAGTCTTTTGGTTTTTTTAGGTACAATAACATGTCATCTGCAAATAAGGACAGCTTTACTTCTTCTTTTCCAATTTGAATGTCTTTTATTTCTTTTTCTTGTCTAATTGCAATGGCTAATACTTCCAGTACTATCTCAAACAGGAATGGTGAGAGTGGGCATCCCTGTTTTGTTTCTGTTTTTAGGGAAAAAGGTTTTAGTTAGCTGTGCGTTTATCATCCTTCTATTCCCACCTTGTTGAGACTTATTATCAAGAAGAGGTGTTGCATTTTGTCAGATGCTTTTTCTGCATCAATTGATATGACTATGTGATTTTTATCTCTCAATTTGTTTATGTGATGTATCATGTTTATTGTTTATTGTACCATCCTTGCATTCCTGGGATAAATCCTACTTTTTCATGGTGTCTGATCTTTCTAATGTACTGCTGAATCTGACTTGCTAAAATTTTGTTGAGGATTTTAGCATCTATGTTCATGAGGGATGTTGGCCTGTAATTCTCTTTCATTGTGTTGTCTTTATCAGGTTTTGGTATTAGGGTGATGCTGGCTTCATAGAAGGTGCTTGGATGTGTTTCTTCCTCTTGAATTTTTTGGAATAGTCTGAGGAGGATAGGTTTTAGTTCTTCCTTGAGTGTTTGATAAAACTCTCCTGTGAAGCCATCTGGCCCTGCACTTTTGTTTGCTGGAAGTTTTTTGATGACTGATGGAATTTCTTCCATAGTTATTGGTCTATTGAACTATTTAGATTCTTCCTGATTGAGTTATGGAAGGTTATATATTTTTAAGAATATGTCCATTTCCTCCATGTTGTCCAATTTGTTGGAATAGAGTTGTTCATAGTAATTTATAACAATCCTTTGTATTTCGGTAGGGTCTGTTGTTATTTCACCTTTTTCATTTCTGATTTTGTTTATTTGGGTCCTCTCTCTTTTCTTCTTGGTGAACCTGCCTAGAAGTTCATCAATTTTGTTTATCCTTTCAAAGAACCAGCTCTTGATTTTGTTGATCTTTTGTAATGTTTCTTTAGTCTCTATGTCGTTTATCTTCACTCTGATGTTTATTATTTCCTTCCTTCTGCTCACAGAGCACTTTTCTTGTTGCTCTCTTTCTAACTCTTTGAGCTATAGAGTTAGGTAATTTATTTTTTATTTTTTGAAGTAGGCTTTTAGAGCTTTGAGCTTCCCTCTCAAGACTGCTTTTGCTGTGTCCTGTAGATTTTGGATTGTTGTGTTTTCATTTTCATTTATTGCCATGATTTTTTTATTTCTTCCTTGATCTCTCTGGTAACCCAGTCATTGTTTAATAGCATGCTGTTTAGTCTCCTTTTTCCATCCTTTCACCCTCATTCTGTGTGCGTCTTTTTTTCTAAGGTGGGTTTCTTGTAGACAGCAGATATATGGGTCATATTTTCTTATCCAATCCATTACCCTATGTCTTTGGATTGTTTTGATTGTAGTTGATTTCCAGTTTTATGTCATTGTGATCTGAGAAGATTCTTATTAGGATTTTTATCTTCTTGTATTTGAAGAGGCTTTGCCTATGACCCAACAGATGGTCTATCTTTGAAAATGACCCATGTGCACTTGAGAAAAATATATATTCTGTGGCTTTGGGGTGAAATGATCTGAATATGTCAATTAATTCCATCTGGTCTAGTGAGTCATTTAGGATTGATTTTTATTTTGCTGATTTTTTATTTAGAGGATTTGTCCAGTGGTGATAGTGGGGTATTAAAGTCTCCTACTATGAGTATTGCTGTCCATCTCTCCCTTGATATCCTTCAGAATTTTTTTATGCATTTGGGTATTCCTTTATTGGGTGCATATATGTTTAGCAGAGTTATTTCTTCTTGTTGGATTGCTCCTTTTAGTATTATGAAGTGGCCTTCCTTATCTTTAGTTATGTACTTCACTTTGAGATCTAATTGGTCAGATATAACTATTGCTACCCCAGCTTCTCTTTCATTTCCATTTGCCTGAAAAACCTTTTTCCATCCTTTCACCCTCAGTTTGTGTGCATCTTTTTTCCTAAGGTGGGTTTCTTGTAGACAGCAGACATGTGGGTCACGTTTTCTTATCCAATCCATTACCCTATGTCTTTTGATTGGGGCATTTAATGCATATACATTTATAGTTATCATTGATAGGTACTTATTTGTCACCATTTGTATTCTTTATCGCTGTGTTCCTTCTTTAATTCCTATTTCATTTTTTTTTTTTTACAGCAGATCCTTTAGCATTTCTTGCATTGCTGATTTGGTGGTAATAAATTCGCTTAGTTCTTTTTTGTCTGTGAAGCTCCTGATTTCACCTTCAATTTTGATTGACAGCCTTGCTGAGTATAGTATTCTTAGATTCAGACCCTTCCTTTGCATGACTTTGTATATTTCATTCCATTACGTTCTGGCCTGATGAGTTTCTGTTGAGAAATCAGTTGCTAGTCTGATGGGGGTTCCTTTGTAGGTGATTTTCTGTCTCTCTCTAGTGGCTTTTAAGATTCCTACTTTGTCATTGGTGTTTGCCAATTTAATTATAATGTGCCTTGGCTTCGGTCTTTTGGGGTTCATTTTGCCTGGGATTCTGTGTGCTTCTCAAATTTGTGTGAGATTTTTCTTTCCTATATCTGGGAAGTTTTCTGTCATTTCTTCAAACAGGTTTTCTATTCCTTGTTCAGTTTCTTCTCCTTCTGGTAGCCTTATTATGCGGATATTGTTTTGTTTTGTGTTATCCCAAAGTTCCCTTAGGCTCTCCTCCTGCTTTTTAATTTTTTTTTCCTAGAAGCTGCTTTACTTAGGTATTTTTTCCTACTTTGTCTTCTAGCTCACTGATGTGGTATTCTGCTTCTTCTAGTCTACTCTTGATGCTTTCTATTAAGTTCTTTACAGCAGCAATGTCATTTTTCATTTCTTCTTGATTCTTCTTCCTTTCCTCTTGGTTCTTACTCATATTGTTGAATTTGTCTTCCATTTTTTTCATCCACCTTATTACCATTTCTCTGAATTCTTTCTCTGACAGGTTGCTTGCCTCCATTTCATTTACTTTATTTCCTGGTGATGCCTGCTTTTCTTTTATATGTGGGCTGTTTCTTTGACTCCCCATGGTCTCTCTTCTCCAGGTGTCTGGTTATGTAGTTCTCTCTATCCTTATCCCAGGTAAAATCTGACCTTTCTATCGTGGAATGTAGAGCTCCTCTGAATCCACATGTTTGTGCCAATTGGGGACTGGTGTTCTGAGGTTTGCAACTATTCAGTGAGTGCCGCAGTTGTAGATTTTCAGGCTTCTGATAACATCCACTTTCCCCTTCAAGATGGCATGGTCTCCACGTCCGAGCTGGTGGCTCTGGGAGGGAACCCAGTAGCAACAGGGGCTGCCCAGTCAGGGGAGCCCCATCCAGCAGTCCTCCACCTTCTCCTGGAGTATACCTGTCCCTTAACTCTCCAACAAACACTCCCTGTGAGACCCTCCGCTGTTCTTTCTATCTGCTGTGGGACAAGGCTCGGAACACGTCTGTCTATTCCACTGCCATTTTTTTCTCTGAAGAGATACTCTTAAAAGCTGCAAGAGAAAAGCAGTTAGTTACCTACAAGGGAGCTCCAATATGACTGTCAGCTGATTTCTCAACGGAAACTTTGCAGGCTAGAAGGGAGTAGCAAGAAATATTCAAAGTGATGAATAGCAAGGACCTACAACCAAGATTACTCTAGCCAGAAAATCTCTCATTTATATTGAAGATCAGATAAAGAGCTTCACAGACCAAGAAAATCAAAAGGAATTCACCACCACCAAACCAGTATGACATTAAATGTTGAAGGGTATTCTTGAAGAAAAAGGAAGGTGAGGAAAGGAGGAGGAGGAATAAAATAGAAAAAGCAGAAACAATAAAATGACAATAAATGCATATCCACTATTGAATCTAGAAATAAAAATAAATGAACAAGGAATCTAATAAACAAAATGAACTGGTGGGTAAAGTAGAACCAGCGGCATGGAAACATGGAAACAGACTGACAATCTCAGAGGGAAATGGGAAGGGTGGAAATGAGCAACTTGTCCTAGCTAGTGATGCTCAGTGTTTAGAGCATTGGCCCTCTCACCAAAGGGTCAAGTGTTCAATTCCTGGTCAAGGGCACATACCTGGGTTTCAGGTTCAATCCCAGCCCCTATCAGGGTACATACAGGAGGCAGCCAGTTAACGTGTCAACGTGTCTCACATCAATGTCTGTCTGTCTCTCTTCTCTTTCTCTCTCTCTCTCTCTCTCTCTCTCTCTCTCTCTCTCTCTCTCTTTTCCTCTCTTTTTTCTCTCTCTCCCTCCCCTCTCTTCTTCCCTCCATTCCACTCTTTAAAAAAATCAATGGAGAAAATAGCCTTGGGTGAGGATTAACATCAACAAAAAAGAAATGAGCAACTATGCCTACTAAATAAATTGAGCCTGTAGTTAGAAACCTATCTTCAGAGAGAAATTGTGCTAGATTGACAATGCAGGTTGCTATGATGTGAAATACCTGTGCACAGAGACCTTTTTCAGAGAACTACAGGGGGCTTCCAGGAGCTTAGGGCCTCTCCTACAATCATGAGGATCTGAATTCTGCTGGCACCCACACAAGCTTAGCAGAGATCCTTGAGCTGTGGATGAGAATATAACTTGGTCAGCCTTGTAAAGTCTGAGCAGATGACCAGTTAAGCCATGTTCAGATCCCTGACACACAAGGAATGTGAGATAATATATTTGGCAAAAGATCATAGATTGGTGTACTGGGCAGACTCCTTCCCCATCACTGATAGCCGAAAGACATTGTCAGAAGACAAGATGAGCATCAAATGGTTTATCATTTTTTAACTCAGTGAATTCCCAGTTCCCTTACACATAGCACCAATAGAGAAAGTCTTTCAACATTGGCATTGGCAGCAATTCTAGTTCGAATGATTCAAAATCAGCCACTCCATCGTCTAGTAAAGAAACATTGTCTAGAAAAAACGATCAGTTCTTCCTCAGAAGGATTGAGGCAACATAGCCTTTTACATAAAAACCAGACCCTGTAGGCTAGTCATCCAATGCAAAGAAACGTAGAGAACTAGTTTCTTGGGTAAGCACTTCTAGCTAGATTCCTAGTATAGCCAGCTTTCAACCCAATGAAGATGCTGTGGTGGCTAATTCTATGCTCTCTTATGTACAATTTAAAGCCACAGTTTAAGCTTGGGCAATAACAAATGCCAGCCCAGCCCACCCTATTGCTTCATAGTTTCTGAAGCTGGCACATGTCGCTGGAGAATAATACCCACCAGCTCCAAACCTAGTAGCTCAATAAAATTAACACACAAATGTCAATGTTCCAGTGAATGCGTAGGAGAGGTCTAGTGCTAAGTGAAGATGTCAGTTGAGACTTGCTAGACTGGATGTACATTCCCAGGAAATGCAGTTCTCTTTAGCAGTGAGTATTTTTTTCTTCTTTAATCAGCTCATTATAATAATGGAAGATGTAGTGGTTTATGTACAGCAAATTGGATGATTTTCTGTTAGGAAAGAAGGCGATCAACAGCAGGCTCCTTATAAGAATGCCAAAGTTAACAATAATGGGAAACTAAAACTTGAAGAAATGTGTCATTTTATGAATGATGGGCTTGACAGTGAGGATGGGGAGGTGTAAGTGAAGATGTTGGTGCA
Organism: Antrozous pallidus; assembly: GCA_027563665.1. NCBI lineage: Eukaryota > Metazoa > Chordata > Mammalia > Chiroptera > Vespertilionidae > Antrozous > Antrozous pallidus. Next base: position 6,478,315 of record CM050521.1, read on the forward strand.
AATTAAAGACCTGGATTGTTGGCTTCAAAGTGGTCTTTTATCACTGCCTTCTTTTTCAATCACAGTTTATATTCAACATTATTTTGTACTAGTGCTCTGGTGCACAAAATTCCTGCACAGACCAGAGGGAAGTGTGTGTTCTTCAACCTGGCCTGCACCCTCTCCAATCTGGGACTCCTTGAAGGATGTCCTACTGCTGGTTTGCAGAGATCAGGCCTAAACCAGCAGTTGGAAATCCCTCTCACAATCTGGGACTGCTGGCTCCTAACCGCTCACCTGTCTGCCAGCCTGCCTGATTGCCCCTAACCACTCTGCTTGCTGGCCTGCTCGCCCCAACTGCCCCCCTCCACCAGCCTGCTCACCCCCAACTGGCCCCCTTGCTACTCTACTTACCTCGAAACAACCCCACCTCCCAACAGCCTGATCACCCACAACTGCCCTCCTCTCTTGGCCTCTAACCACTTATACCTTGGCCCCACAACCATGGCTTTGTCCAGAAGAATGTCCAGAAGGTCTCCTGGAAGGTCTCCCAGTCTAATTAGTGTATTACCCTTTTATTAGTATAGATGGAGGCCTGGTGCAATGGTGGGGGCCAGCTGGTTTGCCCTGAAGAGTGTCCCAGATCAGGGTGGGGTTTCCTTGGGGCGTGGGGTGGCCTGGGCGAGGGGCCTGTGGTGGTTTGCAGGCTGATGGCTGTTTGTAGGCTGGCCACGCTCCCCGGTGACCCAAGCTTCCAGCTCCTCCTTTTTTTTCCTTTTTTTTTTCTTTTTTTTTTAGCGCTTCCTTGAGTAGAGGCCAGGGCTGGCTGGAAGCAGGTATCTGGGATTTATTTATCTTCTATAATTGAAACTTTGTAGCCTTGAGCAGAGGCCAGGACTGGCCAGGGCAGGCAGGAAGTTTGGCTTCCTCCATCACTGGGTCAACCCAAGCCTCCTGCTTGCTCCATCTCCATGGCCGCTGCCATATTTGTTGGGTTAATTTGTATACTTGCTTTGATTGGCTGGTGGGCACAGTGGAGGAATGGTCAAGTTGCATGTTTCTCTTTTATTAGATAGGATTAGCTTCAAGTATACAGCTCAGTGGTTAGATAATTGTACCATACATTGTTATTACAAACACTAGAGGCCTGGTGCATGAATTCATACACCAGTGGGGTTCCTCATTCTGGCCTGCGGGATCAGGCTGAAACCAGTTCTCTAATGTCCCCCAAGGGGTCCCAGATTGCGAGAGGGTGCAGGCCAGGCTGTGGGATCCCATCAGTGCACAACTGGGGTCAGGGAGGGATGCGGGAAGTTGGCCAGCCAGGTAGTGGCCACAGGAGGGCTCCAGGGTGTGTCCAGCCCATCTCACTCAGTCCCAATCAGCTGGACCCCAGCAGCAAGCTAACCTACCAGTCGGAGCATTTGCCCTTGGTGGTCAGTGCATGTCATATTGACTAGTCAATCAGTCAACTGTCTGCCCCCTGGTAGTCAGTGCATGTTATAATGACTGGTCAACCATCAACTGTCTCCCCTCTGGTGGTCAGTGCATGTCAGAGCAAGCGGTTGAGCAGCCTTAGAATATCATTAGCATATTATGCTTTGATTGCTTGGACAGACAACTAGATGACCAGACACTTAGCATATTAGGCTTTTATTATATAGGATTTGGATTACACATGTAAGTGCAATCATACAGAATTTGACTTTCTCTGACTTATTTCATTTAGCATAATACCTTCTAGGTCCATTCATGCTTTTGTAAATAGGATTTCATTCTTCTTTATAGCCTAGCAGTATTCCATCATGTATATGTACTACAACTTTTTTATTCACCCATCTATTGATGGGCACATAGGTTGCTTTCATATTATGACTATTGCAAATAATGCTTTGATGAAAATGGGGTTGCATATATTCTTTTGAATTAGTGTTTTGGGTTTCTTTGGATATATATACTTGGAAGTGGAATTACCATGTCATAATGCAATTCCATTTTGAATTTTTTGAGGAATTGCTGCACGGTTTTCCATAGTGGTTGCACCAATCTGCATTCACAGCAAAAGTGCAGTAGGGTTTCTTTTCTCCCTGTCGCCACTAACACTTGTTGCTTGTTGATTTATTGGTGATAGCTCTTCTGACAAATACGAGATGGTGTCCCATTGTGGTTTTGACTTAAATTCTTAAATTTTTCTAATGATTAGTGATGTTGAACATTTTTTCATATGCCTATTGGCTAGTGGCATGTTCTCTCTGGAGAAGTATCTATTCAGGTTTTCTGACCATTTTTCAATTTGATTGTTTGTTGTTGTTTTTTGGTGTTCAGTTGAATCAGTTCTTTATATTTTTTTGATACTAACACCTTGATGGAGTTGTTTGCAACTATCTTCTTCCATTTGGTTGATTGACTTTTTGGTTTTGTGGGCAGCTCCATTTGCTGTGCAGAAGCTTGTTAGTTTAATATAGTCCCATTCATTTATTTTTGCTTTACTTTACTTTATTTTGGGGTCAAATTCACAAAATCTTCTTTAAGACCAAGGTCCATAAGTTTTTTCTATGGAATTTATTTTTTCAGGTCTTAAATTTAAGTCTTTGATTCATTTTGAGTTAATTTTTTGTCTTTATTGTTCAGTTTATTAATTACATTGTTCCTTCCCCCCCCTATAGTTCCCCTCCACCTGGTACCCATCCCACCCTCCGCCCTCACTCCCCTCCACTGTCCTCTCCCATAGTTGCATGATTTTTGTCCAGTCTCTTGCTGCACTTCCCACACCCCCTTTATCCCCAAGAGTTGTCAGTCCATTCCCTCTCTATGTCCGGGATTCTGTTACATTCACCAGTTTATCCTGTTCATCAGCTTATTAATTCACTTGATTTTTAGATTCATTTGTTGATAGATGTGTATTTGTCGTTCTTAATTTACACTTTTATCTTTTTCTTCTTCCTCTTCTTAAAGAATATCTTTCAGCATTTCATATAATATTGGTTTGGTGGTGATGAACTCCTTTAGCTTTTTCTTATCTGCAAAGCACTTTATTGGGCCTTCAATTCTGAATGATAGCTTTGCTGGATAGAGTAATCTTGGTTGTAGATTCTTGCTGTTCATCACTTTGAATATTTCTTGCCACTCCCATCTGGCCTGCATCGTTTCTGTTGAGAAATCCGCTGACAATCATATGGGTGCTCCCTTATAGGTAACCAACTGTTTCTCACTTGCTGCTTTTAATATTCTCTCTTTGTCTTTTGCTCTTGGCATTTTAATTATGATGTGCCTTGGTGTGGTCCTCTTAGGGTTCCTATATATTGGGGTTCGGTGCGCTTCTTGGACTCCTGAGTCAATTTCTTTCACCAGGTGTGGGAAGTTTTCGGTCACTATTTCTTCAAATAGGTTTTCATTGTCTTGGTCTCTCTCTTTTTCTGGCACCCCTATAATTCGGATGTTGGTATGCTTGAGGTTGTCCCAGAGGCCCCTTACACTATCTTCACTTTTTTGGATTCTTTTGGTTTCTTGCTTTTTCAGCTGAGTGGATTTTACCTCTTTGTATTTCAAATCTTTAACTTGGTTCTTGGGGTGCTCCAGAGCACTTTTAGGTCTTTGTATAATATTTTTTATTTCAGTTAGTGTATGCTTAATTTCTGGTTGGTCCTTTTTCACATCCTTGAGAGTCTCCTTTATATCCATGAGGGTCTCCTTCATTTCCTTGTAGGACTCATTCATTTCCACGTTGGTCTTGATCATTTCCTTTGCGGTCTCACTTATTTCTTTATAGGCCTCAACCTTTTGTTGGAGCCTCTTGAGAAGCCCTATAAATGTGGTTTTGAATTCCATATCCAGTCATTTTTTTCCCTCCATTTCTTTCATATCTGATTTCTTTCCATGTCTCTGCATGGTGCCTGCTTCCCTGAGTTGGTCAATTAGACTTCCTATTAGGGACAGTGGCTCAGCCTCCCCAGTTACCTGAGGTGGATATGGGTTACACAGTCTTGCTGAAGTTAAGCTCAGGTTAATCATTGTTAGCACTTGGAGGGGTTGACCTCCAGGCCAATTGTCTGTGCAGCTCAGCTGTGCTCAGGTTGGATGGGCGGAGTCTCTGGGCCAAGCAGACAGCATTAGCTCCGCCCTATGCGGTCCCAGGGACTCTGTTCTGGGGGCAGTGGCCGCCAGCACCTCTGAGAGGGAGCCGTTGCCAAGCTCCACCGGCTGCCGGGGAATTCAGACTCTCCCCAAATGAGTCTGCACACCCAATGTCTCACCCAGGGTCATAAAACAAAGCAGTCTGATGGTTTTCTGAATGAGAGAGCAAGTTGCAGAGCGCTCTCTGCGCGGTCACGCAGCTGAGCTGTTCGCGCAAGCTGCCTTCTCCACAAGCCGGGAGACCCCTGCAGCACCCGAGCTTCGGCGTGCCCTCCCACTGTCCAGTTTTCACCCGTATGATAGTGGGTTCCCTGGACTTCGCCCAAAGCTGGAGAGTCAGTCCAGTGGGACGTCTTTGTCTCCCTGTTCTAGAAAACTGGCCGGTTTTTAGCCGCCCGCCCTATCTGCTGGCACGCGCTCCAAACCTCTTTCCTCGCGAATCTTTCAACGCTGTCCGCCGCCGCTCCTCTGAGTCACAGTGTCTTATCTTCACTTTTATTTGTGGAATTTTCACTCGGCCAGCTTTCTGGTGATTCTGGAAGGTGTTTGTTCTTTCGTTAAGTTGTAGTATTAAATTGCTGAGCATGACGGCAAGATAGGCGTTTTACCTATGCCGCCATCTTGGTTCTCCTCCATTTTGAGTTAATTTTGTAAATGGGGACAAACAGTATTCTAGTTTCATTCTTTGCTTGTTGCTTTCCAATTTTTCCAGCACCACATATTGAATAGGCCTTTTCTTTCCCAATGTATTATTTTTGGCTCCTTTGTCAAAAGTTATTTGCCCATGTATATGTTAGTTTATTTCTAGGCTCTCAATTCTGTTCCATTGTTTTGTGTGTCTGTTTTTCTGCCAATACTATGGTGTTTTGATTATTGTCACTTAGTAGTATAATTTGAAGTCAAGGTACTTGATATCTCTAGCTTTGCTCTCTTTTCTCAGGATTGCTTTGTCTATTTGGGGTCTTTTGTAGTTCTATACAAATCTGATGATTTTTTATCTGCTTTTTAAAAAATGCCATTAGGTTTTTATGAAGATTGTATTAGCTTTGTGTATTGCATTGGATAATGAAAGGTTAAAGTCAGTAGTGTGCAGGCAAGGCTAAATAGCCATCTCAGACAGTGATGAAAGAAAATTTAAATTTATTTAAATAAAAGGGAATGGGGGAGTAGATATCAAAAGGGAAGGGTTACACAGTACCAAACCAAAGGGTATTGGGTCCATGATTGCAGCAAAAATATTCTTAGGGCAGTGAAACAAGGAAGGGCATAGAAGAAGCAACAGGAGAGCCTAGGCTGGGCTGCTTTGGCTCACTGAGAAGTCAGAGAAAAGGGGGCCTTGGAGACAGGTTCAGGCGATTACCCTGGGATGAGCTGCAGCTGCCCATTGCTCTCTGTTTGCAAGTCTTATGGGGTCTCTTAAAGGTTAGGGGACACGTGCCTGTGGGGGGAGAAGAAGGAGAAGGAAATGACATTGGCAGGCTCCTTGGAGGGAGAGCAGGCACTGGGTCCTTTGTCTTGAAAGCGTATTTATCTCTTTCTTGCAGGTGGAAATCTTAGGTAAGGTCTCAGGGGAGGGTCTGCATAGAATATTGATCAGCTTTCCAAGTGTGTTCTTTCAGGATCCTGGTCTCGTCTGATTGGTTGGTGCCAGGGCAGAGGGTCATTAGTTAATGTAGCTGGCCCTGAAGCAACCACAACATCTCTTGTTTGGTTTTGCTGCTTTTCTGGGCCTGGAGCTGAAATACTACTGAGACCTAACTTTAGGAAGGAAAATATCAGGGGGTCTAAACCGCATGACCATATGAAAGATAAGGGGTCTAAACCGCATGACCAGTGATAAGAAAGATAAGGGGTCTAAACCGCATGACCAGTGATATGCTAGGGGAGGTAGGCTACCGTGAAGGCGAGGTTCTTGTTTTCCCAGGTTTGTCCCTGGTTAGCATCCGGGGCTTTCTGCCCTGGTGAGTTTTAGTACCTGGCCCATTATCTTTACTCTACTTATGTCTGCCTAATAGATAGTATGCCATGTTAACTTTGTTGATTCTTCCAATTCAGAACACAGAATATCTTTACATTTATTTGTGTCTTTTTCAATCTCTTTTAATAATACTTTGTAGTTTTAGTGTAGGTCCTTCACATCCTTTGTTAAGTTTATTCATAGGTATTTTACTCTTTTTTGTTGCAATCATAAAAGGAATTGTTTTTTTCCATTTTCTGAAATGTCATTGTTAGTATGTAGGAATGAAATGGAATTTTGTACATTGGTTTTGTATTCTGCAACTCTACTGTTTATTGTTTCTAATAGTTTTGTGGTAGAGTTTTTAGTATTTTCTATATAAAAAAATCAAGTCATCTGCAAAAACTGACAATTTTACTTCTTAGTTCCCAATTTGGAGGCCTTTGGTTTATCTCTTTTGTCTGATTGCACTGGCTAAGACTTACAGTACTACACTGAGTAACAGTGGTGAGAGTGGACACATTTTTTCCTCATCTTAGAGGAAAAGTTTTCAGTTTTTTATCAGTGAGGTATCACCTCATACCTGCTAGAATGGCTACCATCAATAAATAAGCAAACAAGTGTTGATGAGGATATGGAGAAAAGTTAACAATAGTACACTTCTGATGGGAATGCCGACTGTGCAGCCACTGTAGAAAACAGTGTGGACTTCCATCAAAAAATTAAAAATGGAACTGCCAGTGATCCCACTTCTAGGACTGTAATCTAAGAATCCAAAAATAGCAATCAAAAAGAATATATGCACCCCTATGTTTTAGCAGTATTATTTATAGTTGTTAAGATATGGAAACAGCTTAAATACCCATCTGCAGACAGATATATTTTTAAAAAAAACCTGTAGTACATTCACACAATGGAATACTATGGTGCTGTAAAATAGAAGTTCTTAAACTTTGGGACAGCATGGAGGGACCTGGAGATTGTTATGCTAAGTGAAACAAAGACAGACAAATACCACATGTGAAATCTAATGAACAAAATAAACTGATAAACATGAATGCATAGAACAGAATGACATATCTCAGGTGGGGCGGGAGATGGGGGGATAGGAAGACATTAGCCCAAGAACCCATGGACACGGACAATAGTGGGGGAAGGCCTGGAGGGCGGGGATAGTTGGAGGGAAGAAAAAAGGGGTAAAATGGGGGACATCTGTAATCCTGTCAACAATTTTTTAAAAGATGCAGGATCCCAGAGGGTGGGTGAGCCGGATTCTTGAGGGTGGGGTAATGCTTTTCCCATGCTGATGGCGCTGGGAAGTGATTGCTCCTTGCGAGAAAAATGGCTGCTGTGCTATCAGGAGATGGTCGAGCACAGAGATCCTTGCAGCCATTCTGCCACGTGTCTGCCCACAACCATTCTTCCCAGTCTCTCCCCAGGTGATTCCAGCCCACATCACCCTCTCTCTGCTGGAGCGCAGGGTGAGTGGCTGGCAACAGTTTTGCTCATTGGCCCTTTACAAGGGTCACTTTGTTTCCAGCAGGCCCACCTCTCCTTGGCAGACAGGAACCCCTCAGCCTTTCACAGCTAGATGCTACGTGGGAACTGTTCCCCCAGGGAGGCCGTTGATCCAGGCTGGGAGTGTGGTCCGGGATCTAAGCTAGGCCTCAGGTTAACCTCCTGCAGTTGAGATATTCCTTCCCTAACCTTGGCCTGTCTCCCATGGGATGGGGCCAGTTTCTTAGGCGTCTAGCCCTTCCTAAGTCTTGAGGTGGCTTCTTCTGCCAACTTTGGCATTCAGATAGTCTTTAGTTGGTGATTCAGGGTGATTGTTCCTGAATTAGTTTAGTTTAATTTCAGGTCTTTGATTTCTCCAACTTTTTTTTTTAAATTTAGTTGTGATTTCCAGTTCTCTTTGGGAGCAAGCAAGGTCCACCTACTTGGCTGCCATTTTAAACCCTGCCCATTTTTCAGTTGGATTGTTTTTTTTCTTCTTGGTGTTAATTTGTATGAATTCCTTATATATTTTAAAAATTAACCCCTTATCAAATGTATTATTGGTAAATATGCTCTCCCATACGTGGGTTCCATTTTCATTTTATTGATGGTTTCTTTTGCTGTGCAGAAGCTTTTGATTTTTTTACAATTTATTTGTTGTTGTTGACACTATTATACATGTCCCCCATTTTTGCCCCCCTTTGCTCACTTCTACCCAACCCCCAGCCCTCAGCCCTCAGTATCATGTGTTTAATTTTTCTTTGTTTCCATTGCCCTAGGACAGTGATGAGCAGACTGTGGCTCGCGAGCCACCTGCGGCTCTTTGGCCGCTTGAGTGTGGCTCTTCCACAAAATACCACGGCCTGGGCTAGTCTATTTTGAAGAAGTGGCATTAGAAGAAGTTTAAGTTTAAAAAATTTGACTCTCAAAAGAAATTTCAATCATTGTACTGTTGATATTTGGCTCTGTTGACTAATGAGTTTGCTGATTACTGCCCTAGGAAATATATTGCTAAAAATATTGCTACGAGAGATGGCTGAGATTTTACTACCTGTATTTTCTTCTAGGATTTTTATGGTTTCCCAACTTTTACCCATTTGAGTTTATTCTTGTATAATTTGGTGGTATAGTTTCATTTTCTTGCATACACCCATTCAAATTTCCCAATACTATTTATGAAAGACACTGTCTTTACTTCATTGTATGCTCTTGACTTCTTTATCAAATATTAATTGTCCAAAGTGGCATGGGTATATTTCTGGGCTCTCTGTTCTTTCCATTGACCTATATACTTGTTCTTATACCAATACCAGGCTGTTTTGATTAGTTTAGTTTAATTTCAGGCCTTTGATTTCTCCAACTTTTTTTTCTCTCAAGATGATTGCAGCTCTTTTAGTGTCTTCCACACACATTTTTTTAAATATCTGACCTAGACCTGTGAAATATGCCATTGATAGTTTAATAGAATTGAACTCTGGGCTGTTTTTAAACCCCATGTTGGTTTTTTGTGTTTTAGCCTGAGAAGAAGTTTGGCGTGGTAGTGGTGGGTGTTGGCAGAGCCGGCTCTGTGCGGATGAGAGACCTGCGGAGTCCACATGCTTCTTCAGCATTCCTGAACCTGATTGGCTTTGTATCCAGGTGGTTCACACTTGCTTTTCACCTTGTAATCCATGGGGACCCCAGTGGGATGGAGAAGGCCTTGGGATACAGAGATTCTCCTGACCCAGGAGAGAGAATTAGCTCCACAGTTATTCCAGAAAACTTTGCTCAGCGTTAGTCCCACAAGATCTCAAGTTCAAATAGGTCTGGGAACTGAAGCATGCTGGGAATAGCAGTGAACCAGCCTAAAAGGGACTACAGAGGCAAAGGAGGGAAGATGGGCACAGGGTCTGTAGTCACACGACGGGCATAGGGAACACAGGGAGGGCTGACCTGAAAGAAGGCTTTAGGTTGCAACAGTTAATCATTACATCACTTACCCATGTGTTAGCCCTGAGCTTTATGAGCTTTACCGACTATTTGACATAGATACCATTACCATTATCAACTCCACTTTAAAGAAACGGAACCACTCTTCGAAAGGTTGGGTCATTTGCCTGAAGTCACACAGCTGGATTTGAATGTAGGTCTATTTGAGTCCAAGGCCCATCTTTAAATACCATGTATTCTTTTTCCTTTGATAATTTTGAGCCCCACTTTTTGCAGGCTTCATTTCTGTCGTGTAGCTAACCAAAATCAAACTTATCACCATTTGTATTATTTATTGTCCCATGTTCAGCTCTTTTCTCCACACCTCACTGCTTCTCACACACATATTGCTCACCAACCTAATGCTATGTAATATCATTTATCAATATTAATTGTGAACTAGCTGCAGGCATTGTGTTGGCTGAGGAAATGTGGTGGTGAGTAAGGTAGGCATGTCTCTACTTTCTAGTGGTTTAGAGAAATCAAACAAATATATTTAGAAAGTATAATTAACTATTTGATAGTCCATGCAGATTCTTTTATTTGTTTGTTTATTTAAATATATATTTTTATTGATTTTAGACAGAAAGGGAGAGGGGGAGAGAGAGAGAGAGACATCAATAAGAAGAGACAATCATTGATTGGCTGTCTCCTATATATTCCCTTACTGGGGATTGAGCCTGCAACCTGGGCATATGCCCTTGAATGGAATCAAACCCAGGACCCTTCAGTCCACAGGCTGATACTCTATTCCCTGAGCCAAACCAGCTAGGGCCATGCAGATTCTTTTAATATTTTAATTTATGGGGCCTACTTTCTTCCAGTTTGCTTGTCTTAAAATTTGGCTACTCCTTTAAATATTTAAAGTGGACTTTGGCTCATTAGGGTGACTCAGAAGTGTTGGGAACCTGCTGATGGCCAATCTGCCCCTCTCAGTAAGATTCTAAGGGACCTGCATACAAATGGGAGATCAGAAGTATCATTAGCCATACTATAGCTCCCACTGCACTCCTGTTTGAATCCTTCATTGAGCATGAGGAAGTGAAGCTTCTCCTTTTTGCTTAAGCCCCAGTCCTCTGCCAACCGGCTGCCATGGCTGATGCAGTGGGAATTCCTAAAGTACCCAGGTGGTGTGGGAAGATGGCTTGCTCATACCCACTGCTTTACTGCACCCTTGCCATTGTCACACTTTCCCACTGCTCACATACCCTGTTCCTCACAGTCTATCTGCCAAGTCCTACCTTCTCCCCAGGAAGCCTTTTCTGAAACCCTAAACTTGATGTTTCCTGCCCTCCTTGAGTCTCCCACATGTACTCCAGCACATTTCTCATGTTAGTCTTGTGTTGTTGTTATTTATGTGTATGTGTGACTTCCTCTGCTTACAGAACTGTGAGCTCAATAGAAGCTGGGGACTTTTAGTTTATTTTTTATGATCCTCCCCATGGTACTTAGCACACAGTAGACAAACAATAAGTATTGGTCAAATTGAGCAGTGTAGATTGGGTAGCCCCCATAGGACGAAACCTTCCCTAATCTCTCTTGGCATCCAAAACTTGCCCAAAGGCCCTCTGCCTGCTGCAGCGGAAGTGGAGCTCTGCGATGGGTGGGAGCCTTCTGCTGGCCGCCCCACCTCCTCTGTTACATCCTTCATCAGAGGACTGCCATGTTGCTCCAGCCTCTGCACGAGGGCACTGTGCAGAATGGCAGGGTCCTCAGACCTTCTGAGTAAGGAGTTTCCTCTTGCCCTGTAAGAGTCAGAAGGCTTACGGTTCCTGCTCTGCTTCTGCTTCTCCTTAGCCATGGCAACTATTGCCCCTCTGGGCTTTGTCAGCTCATCTGTAAAGGAGTCAGTGATCCCTGCCTTCCATTGACCATCATAAGGCCACTGATGGTTGTGAAGGAGCTTGAAGTCACACAGCAATTTGCATCTCTAAGGTGTTAGTATATTGGACTTCAGTTAGGTTTGGTAGCCATAGTGTTTGGCCAGGTACTTGGAGCTGGCAGTGATCATAGGGATTATTCTTCTTGAGGAAAAAAAAATCAATTCTTTTTTTAGATTTTTAGTGATTTAAAGACTTCCACATCACACTGGTTGTTAGCAGTAGTATCAGCACTCAGTGCCTGGTCCCCTGACTTCAAACCTGAGGCTGTTTTCACCCCATCATGGAAAATGCCCTGAAGTGGGGGGAGGAAGTTAATTTTTTCACTTCCCAAAGATGATCATCAAGACATTTTTTGGAGGAGGGGAAAGATGGTGTTCGTTTATTCTGAGTCGATGTCTGTCTACTTTTAAGTTCCATTTCTGTTATTTGCAAACAGACGTGAGCTCAAGTGCATTGATGAAGTCCAGCAGATTGCTTTGGAAGATGCTCTTTCTAGCCAAGAGGTCGATGTTGCTTATATCTGCAGTGAAAACACCAGCCATGAGGGCTACATCAGGTGGGTTTCAATGCCGGGAGGCCTTGCCTTGCTCAATAGTGCAGGACTATAAAAATGAGCGGGCGAGCTGAAGTCTCACATATGGGTCTTAAAAGTCAATAGAGAAAATTACAATGGATCCATCACCTTTAAAAATTATTGTTTGGGGGGATGAGTTGGGTAGAGGGGAGCAAAGAGAGGAGAATGGCGGATAGCTGTAATAATGTCAACAATAAAAAGATGGTCAAAGCTTTCCTATTGGTTATAAATGTATAAGGAAATGAAAAATATAGTAAAGTCAATACTTCTTTAGTATACTATAATTTAAAACATTAGAAATATTAATAATGGAAGTGTTTTGTTTCTTTTGTAAAAAATTTATTGAGAGTAGTTTGAACAGTGTTTGCCTTTTTCTCATCATATAACGTAGGAGATAGAGCCAGCATCTTTTCCATGCTTTGGTGACTTGTCATCGTTTTTTCTTAGTTTGGATAAGCTTCAAAAATTTTACCCTTTGCACTTTCACCATGTGAAATATCTCTGAGAGCTCCTTTACTATGAAGTGGTTCTGCCATGAAATAAGTAAAAAATAGTGGTGGCATCAGAGAGGGGAGGTGACTGTTTATAAAGCAAGAGAATCGAGGTGTCCCCTGCTTCACCTTTGAGTGAAAAGCCTAGAGTCCTCAGGCATTCAGTGGGATTGAGCTTGGAAAGTGGAGCCCAGGAAGGACCTAGAGAGCTGTCTTCCTGAATATCAGCTTCCTTTCTAGGTCCTTACCTTAAACTGCCTCTGCTGTTCCCAGGAGCAGGGTGCTCCCTCTTTATCAGCCGATTGTTTTGTGGACAGAGTGTGTTTAGGAAAACCTTTCTTTGGTTTTCCTTAACCTTTTTTGGTACTAGAGTGGTGTTTTCTTTAAAAAAAAAAAAAAAGTGATCATGTAATTATGTGCATATATAGTTGACCTTTGAACAACACAGGTTTAAACTGCACAGGTCCACTGACATGTAGATATTTTCCAATAAATACATTTAAACATTTTTTAGAGATTTAAGATAATTTGAGAAACTTTGTAGATAAGCTGTGTAGCCTAGAAAATATAAAAGACTTTAATAAAAAGTTAGGTATGTCATGAATGCATAAAATACATGTAGATGGTAGTCTATTTTATCATTTACTACCATACCTATCTAATAAAAGAGTAATATGCAAATTGACCGTACCTTTGCTACTCCCACAAGCCACACCCACCAGCCAATCAGGAGTGGGGGTGGGGCCGAGGCATATGCGAGAGGCAGGAGGCTGGCGCAGCAGGAGGCAGGGCTGAGGCGTGAGCGGCGGCCGAGACCAGCATGAGTGTGAGGTGCCCCCGGGGCTGGGTGGTCGCCACCAGGGCGAAGGCCTGGGCTGGGGGAGTGGGGCCGAGGCATCTGGCAAGCGTGGGGCCCCCAGGGCCAGGTGGTCGCCAGTGGCCAGGGCTAAGGCCAAGGCTGGGGGGGCGGGGCCGGGGAAGCCAGGGCAGAGACAGCCATCACCCCATTGAGGGGGCAGATTTGGCTTAGGGATCACCCATCCCCAGTGCACAAATTTCGTGCACCAGACCCCTAGTCCTATATAATAAAGAGCTAATATGCTAATTAGACCAAACAGTAGAACAACTGTCCAGACGAGATTCTGGATGAAGCTGGGGCTGCAAGGGGCTGCAAGGGCCAAGCCCTTTGCATGAATTTCATGCATCGGGCCTCTAGTCTACTATAAAAAGCCAAAATTTATCCAAACTTATTCACACAAGCACAACTGTACCATTCACAGTTGACAAAAATGTAGACAAATGTAAAGATGAAGTACTAAATCATAACTGTATAAAATTAACTGTAGTGCATACTAGATTACTATAATAATTTTGTAGCCACCTCCTATTGTTTTTCCGATGAGCTTAAGTAGTTCACATTTCCACTTAGAAAGACACTGATCATCTCAAGCTGAGCTATTCATCTCTCTGGCAAGGTGCCTATCAGAGTAAAAAGTGATGCCTTGCAGATTTTGGGTATTTTTTGTTGTGTTGAGTATGATTCTTCAAACCTTGAATGAGACCATGGGACCTATAGGAAATGACATTCGTGATGCTGGAGGGGCTCCCACAAAGCTGAGGAAAGATGACATTACAAGACAAAGTTGAATTGCTTGATATGTACCTCGGATTGAAGTCTGCAGTTGCTGTTGCCCGCCATGTCATGATAAATGAGTCCAATATAAAGAAAAGAAAACGTGTGTGTTTTGAGAAAAGAGAACTGTGAACCTATTACAGCAGACACAAAAACCTTGCACATTTTTTTGAAATACCTTTTTACCTTGTATTGAAGGGACAGGATTCTTATAAGAGAGGACAGGGCCAACTGGAACTTTGGCCAACAGATCAAGAGCATCTTCTGTTGAGGGTTGCAGCAGCGGGGCCCTGGGAGGGAGTGAACTTGACTCCTCCCCTTAGCTCTGTAGACACGCCTGATCGAGCCCTGGACTGAAGCCTCTGAGAGGGAAGCTCTCCAAATATCCCAACTCTGGGAGGAGCTCCCTTCCTCACCCCACCCCCCTCCCCACCTGATGAAACCCAGTCCATCAGGACAGGGCAGTGAGACTTGGAGGAGCAGATCAAGGCAGTCCTTCGCTATAGGTGTGTCAGGTGTGAGCTCTTCAGCCAGCCACCTGACCCTCCTCTGTGAGGGCAATCGGAAAAACAGGCGTGTACAGGCAGGCTGCACCTGATGATGCCCACTGGGTCAGTAACAGAGCAGTAACAGAGCAGTCAGGGGAGGGCAGGGTGGCTAAGCCTGACTCCGCCCACGGGGATGTGGGTAGACAGGGTGGCCAGGGTCTCTGGGATCACTGTCTGCCCCCGAGCTGGCTGTGCACACCGGTGGAGCAGCCCAGGGTTGAACATTTTAATGAAAATGGGATGCCTGTGCCCCCACCCACTGAGCCCAGTCCCTGGGGAAGAGAGGGCAGTGGGCAGTTAGCAGGCACCAGGGCTTGGAAGGGACTGGGAGCAACTTGCAGGCCTGCTACCAGGAAGAGATGCCGAACCATGAGGAGGCAGAGGGCTGGCTGGTGGAGGCACGCAATGGTGCAGATGAGGCGGCTCTCGCTGGCGCTGAGCTTGAAAAGTGCGACAGCCTGATGGTCTAAAGCACCTTTCTGAAGAAGGTGCATGAAGAGGAGATCACTGAGCTGCAGGTGCAAATCCAGTACGCTCAGATCTCCATGGAGATGGACGTGTTCTCCAAGTCCAAACTCTCTGCCGGCTCAAGGACGTCTGCCAAGAACATGCAGAATGCTAAATAGCCACTTCACCATGCTGACTGAGAACACTGTCAGCACTGAGAGTGTGCAGCTAAGGAGGAGTGTCTGAAAGCCGCTGCCTGCTCAAGCCAAGACCCTGGAGATGGAAACATGAACTAAGCTCTGGGAAAGCAGCTAGGAGAGCTGGAAGATAAGCAGAACTCAGGTGTTAGTGCTATGCAGGACACAACCAACAAATTAGAAAACGAGTTGAGAACTACAAAGAGTGAAATGGCACATGATTTAAAAGAATACCAGGACCTCCTCTTGTGGCTTTGGACACTGACATTGCAGCTTACAGGAAACTCTTGGAAGGTGAGGAGAGCCAGCTCAGTTTCACCAGCGAGGGAAACATAGCCAGCGGCTATTCCCACAGTTCCCAGGTCTTTGGTCGATCTGCCTACGGTGGTTTACAGACCAACATCTGCTTGATTTCTACTCGCTCCTTCCCTTCTTAATACACCAGCCACGACCAGGAGGAGCAGATCGAGGTGGAGGAGACCATGGAGGCTGCAAAAGCTGTGGAAGCTAAGAATGAACCCCCCTCTGAAGGAGAAGCTGAACAGGAGGTGAAAGAGGAAGTGGCTGAGAAAGAGGAAGGAGAGGAAGAGGAAAAAAGTGCCAAGGAAGAATTTGAGGATGCAAAGGAGGAAGAAGAAGGAGGTGAAGGTGAAGGAGAAGATGCCCAAGAAGCTGAAGATGAGAAGAAAGATGAAGGTGCTGGGAGGAGCAAGCAACCAAGAAAAAATGGAGCCCCCCTTTCCTTAATTATTTCAGGGGTAATCCTCCTGAAACCATGTCAACCCCGTCACCAACCAAGCAGTTGAGTTCCCAATACTATATGAATTAAAAAGTCAATATATATAACATTCTGAGGTGACTGAGGTTGGACATTAAATGTTGTGCTACGACTTTTCTCCTTATGCAGAGTATCTGTTTGCTTTCAGGGTGGCTTCCTGGCTTGTTGCCAGTCTGTGCATGGTCCATGCTTATGAGTTCAGGATCTATGACAATGTGAATAATTCAGATGTTTACAATAAACATGAATACATGAATTCACTAATGTTAATGTTAAGCTTCATGGAAAAAATAGTCCTTTGAATCTTTGGTGGTTAGAAATTAAAGACCTCAAATCATGTGCAATAAATAGTAAATAAAGTTACACTGAATGACAAAAAAAAAATACATTAGGGGCCAGGAAACATTCAAAGAACTGGGGAACCATTCCCAGATCAGGAAGGGAAATCACAGGGTGTATATTATTGCTGTGAATACAGTATTTCCTACTACTTACAACATATATAATGTAATGTATTAGATGCCTTCCTACCGCATGAAGTATGTATTTCCATAGAGTAATACTGGTACACATATTATAGTTATGGCAGTATATCATATTCTATCTATATTAATAAAAGGATAATGTGCTAATTAGACCATGAGACCTTCCAGAAGTCCTTCCAGACAAAGCCATTGTGATGGGGCCGAGGCAGAGGTGGTTATGGGTGATCAGGCCAGGAGGGGAGGGCAGTTGAGGGTGATCAGGCTGGTGCAGGGGCAATTGGAGCCGAGCTGGCCAGTAGAGGGGACCAGTTGGGGCAATCAGGCCAGTAGGCAGAGTGGTTAGGGGTGATCAAGCAGTCATGCCCGTGAGTGGTTAGGAGCCAGCAGTCTCTCCCGGATTGCGAGGGGGTTGTCCGAATGCCAAGTTAGGCCTGATCCCACAGGGATCTCAGATTAGAAAGGATGCAGGCGGGGCTGAGAGACAACCCCCTCCCCTGCCCCGTGCACGAATTTTATGCACCGGGCCACTAGTGTGTGTGTGTGTGTGTGTGTGTGTCTATATATATATACATATGTGTGTGTGTGTATATATATATATATATATATATATGTATATATATGGATAAAAACTCCTTTTCACATCTGTTTTTTGCAAAAATCTCCCATTTAGTTGGTTACTTTGTTTTGTTGTCAATTTTTTTTTCTTTGCAGAAGCTTTATAATTTGATATTGTCCCATTCATTTATTTTTGCCTTTGATTCTCATGATTTTGGGGTCAAATTCATAAAATGTGCTATACAACCAAGACCAATAAGTTCATTAACTATGTTTTTGGCTTTGTAATTTATTGTTTCATATATTATATTTTAGTCTTGAATTCATTTTGAATTAACATTTTACATGTGGACAAATTCTAAGCTACTTTCATTCTTTTGGATTTAGTTTTTCAATTTTCCCAGAAGCATTTGTTGAAGATGCTTTCTTTTTTCCATTTTTTTATTTTATTTATTTATTTATTTATTTTTTTAGTTCAGTTGTCAAAATTTGTTTTCCCATATACATGTGGTTTTATTTCTGTGCTCTCAATTCTGTTCTGTTGTTCTGTGTGTCTGTTTTTAGCCAACACTATGCTGTTTTTTGTTTTTGTTTTTGGTGGTTTTGTTTTGTTTTAGTGGCATAAAACAATGATTTATTGTGCTGAACAATTCTTTTTTTTTTATAGCTTTATTGTTCAGTTTATTACTTATATTTTTCCCCAATAGCTCCCCTCTACCCAGTACCCATCCCACTCTACGCCCTCACCTCCCCCCACCCTCTGTCCTCTCCCGTAGTTGCATGACCTTTGTCCAGTCTCTTGCTGTACTTCCCGCACCCTTTTTCTCACCGAGCATTATCAGTCCATTCCCTCTCTGTGTCCATGATTCAGTTCTATTCCTCATTTTATCCTGATCATCTGGTTGTTAATTCACTTGATTTTTAGATTCATTTGTTGATAGATGTGTACCTGTTGTTCGTAATGTACATTTTTACCTGTTTCTTCTTCCTCTTCTCAAATAATACCTTTCAGCATTTCATATAGTGTTGGATTGGTGGTGATGAACTCCTTTAGCTTTTTCTTATCTGTGAAGCACTTTATCTGACCTTCAATTCTGAATGACAGCTTTGCTGGATAGAGCAATCTTGGTTGTAGATTCTTGCAATTCATCACTTTGAATATTTCTTGCCACTCCCATCTGGCCTGCATCGTTTCTGTTGAGAAATCCGCTGACAATCGTATGGGTGCTCCCTTATAGGTAACCAACTGTTTCTCTCTTGCTGCTTTTAATATTCTCTCTTTATCTTTTGCTCTTGGCATCTTAATTATGATGTGCCTTGGTGTGGTCCTCTTTAGATTCCTATATTTTGGGGTTCTGTGCACTTCTTGGGTTTTCAAGTCAATTTCTTTCACCAGGTGGGGGAAGTTTTCAGTCACTATTTCTTCTAGTAGGTTTTCATTATCTTGCTCTCTCTCTTTTTCTGGCACCCCTATAATTCGGATGTTGGTATGCTTGAGGTTGTCCCAGAGGCCCCTTATACTATCTTCAATTTTTTGGACTCTTTTGGCTTTCTGCTTTTCCAGCTGAGTGGATTTTGCTTTTTTGTATTTCAAATCTTTGACTTGGTTTTTGCGGTCGTCTGGACTGCTTTTAGGTCTTTGTATAATATTTTTTGTTTCAGTCAGTGTATGCTTAATTTCTAGTTGGTCTTTTTTCATATCCTTGTAGGCGTTGTTCATTTCTTTGTAGGTGTTGTTTATTTTGGCATAGTTCTCATTAATTTTGTCCGCCTTATCTAGTAGTCTCTTCATAAACCTAATTACTGTGGTTTTAAACTCTATGTCTAATCATCTTTTTTCCTCCATCTCTTTCACAGCTGAGTTCTTTCCTTTTCTCTGCATTGTTGTTGCTTTCCTGAGTTGGTTCCTTAGCAGTGTGTGATAGGTATCCTCTAAGGAACCAGTGGCTCAGCGTCCTTTGCAGCACGCAGCATCAGCCCTAGGTCTGCCCTGCTTGGCGCACAGTTTGCGTCTAATGGGCGCGCAGCGTCTGCCTTAGGTCCACCCTGCTTGTCGCACAGTTTGCGTCTAATGGGCGCGCTCCGTCGGGCTTAGGTCCGCCCTTCCTGGCTCCTCCCCCCCCCACCCCGTTTCAGGTCTATGGTGCTCGCGGCGTCAGCTTATCTGTGCTTATCTGTGCAGCTCACGGGTCTCGGTGTTGGGTGGCTATGTAATTCCACCGCTGGTCTCCCCGTTGCCAGACAACTCTGCTTCTCCCTAAATGAGTCTGCACAGTCAAAGACTCACTCAGGGGTGTAAAACAAAGCAGTATGGTGGTCTCCAAGCAAGTGAGTTGCGCGTTCTCTGCCCGCGTTCTCTGCCCGGTTGCGCACTCCAATTTACTCGTGCACTCTCCCCAAACACACAGACCTCAGCCGCGCTGGGGATCCTCCTTTCCCCGACCTGGGAGCTCGCCTGGAACTGGGGGTTCGGTGCTGTGGGAGACCTCCGCTCTCCTTGCTGGAGAAAACCGGCCGGGCCCAATGTCTGCCGCCCGTCCCTCACCGCTCTCTCGCGCTCCGAACCTCAAAGCTGCACACCGCTGCTCCCAAGTCACCGCCTTTACTCTCATGTGCGGAATTTCCAGCTCTCAGCCAGCTCTCCGGTGATTTCTGGATGCTGTTTGTTTCGTTGCTAAGTTGTAGTTTCAGAATTGTTGCATGGACAGCTAGATAGGTGCTCACCTATGCCGCCATCTTAGTTCCTCCTTTCTCTCTTTTTTTTCTTTAACAGGGTAAATATGTAAGACTTTAAAAAATATGTTTGACACTATGTCTCCCATTTTCCCTCCATCTCCCCCCTTCACACAGGCCCCACATACTCCCTGGCCTCCACCACATTATTGTCTGTGTCCATGGGCTATGCATACATGCTTATTTCTCTGTATAATCTCTTCCAGTCTCCTCACTCCCATCCCTCTCCATGGTGTTTTGATTACTATAGCTCTAGCTTAATTTGAAGTCAGATAGTGTAATACCTCCAGCGTCATTCCTTTTTTGTCAGGATTGCTTTGGCTATTGGGGATCTTTTGTGATTCCATACAAATCTGGTTATTGTTTTTGTTCAATTTCTTTTAAAAATGACATTGAAATTTTGATTGGGATTGCATTAAATCTCTGTATTTTGGGTAATGTGGCCATTTTAATTATGTTTATTCTTCCAGTCCATGAACACAAAATATCTTTTCATTTCATTGTGTCTTTTTCAGTCTCTTTTAATAATGCTCTGCAGATTTCAGTATATAGGTCCTCCCTATCTGTTTTTCAATTTATTCCTAGCTATTTTATTGTTTTGTTTGTAATTTTGCAGGAGTTTTTTCTGAAATTTTATTGTTAGTACATAGGAAAACAGTGGAGTTTTATGCATTGATTTTGTATTATATAACTTTACTGTATTTGTTTATTGTTTCTAATAGTTTTTTTGGTGGAGTCTTTAAGGTTTTCTGTATATAGAGTAATATATGTGCAAAAAGTGACATTTTACGTCTTTATTCCCAATTTGGATGTTTTTCTCTTTCTCTTGCCTGACTGCTCTGGCTAGAACTATGTTGAATAAAAGTGGTGACAACAGGCATCCTTATATGTCTATTAGTTGAGGGTTTGTCCTATATGGCCATTATTAACTTGAGGTACACTCCTTCTATACCCATTTTATTTAGTGTTTTATTCATAAATAGATGTATCTTATCAACTCTTCTTTTTTCTGTACCTATTGATAAGATTATATGGTTTTTATCCTTTCTTTTATTAATGTGGTTTATTACATTGATCAATTTGTGTGTGTTGAACCATCCTTGTGCTTTGAGAATGAACCCCACTTAATTGTGACATATTATTTTTCATGTATTATTGTATTAGATTTGCTAGGGTTTTTTTTTTTAGGATTTTTGCATCTGTATTCATCAAAAATTGTGGTCTATAGTTTTCTTTTCTGTGTTTTCCTTGCTAGATTTTGGTATCAGGGCTTTGTTGGCCTTGTAAAATGTTTTAGGAAGTATTGCCTCTTCTTACAATTTTTTGGAAGCCTTTGAGAAGAATAGGTGTCAATCTTTAAATGTTTTGTAGAGCTCACACTAGTGAAGCATTTGGTTTTGGAATTTTATTTTTGGGAGGTTTTAAATAGTTGTTTCAGTTCTTTTCACTGTTGTTTGGTCTACTTAGATTTTCCATTTTTTCAAGATTAAGTCTAGAAAGGTTATATATTTTTAAGAATGATTTCTTCAGGGCTATTGAATTTTTTGGATTATAGTATTCTAGTATTTATAGTATTTATAGTATTTTAGTATGCTTCTTTGTATTTCTGTAGTGTCTGTGATAATGACCCCTCTTTCATTTCTCATTTTGTTTCTTTGATTTTTTTTTCTTAGTGAGTCTAGCTAGGGGTTTGTCAATTTTATTAATCTTTTTAAAGAAACAGCTATTTGTTTTATTAATTTTTTATATAGTCTGTTCTGTATTTCATTCATTTGGGCTCTAATTTTTCTTATTTCCTTTCTTTTGCTGACTTTGGGTTTCTTTTATTCTTCTTTTTCTAGTTCTTTAAAATATAGTGTTAGGTTGTTTATTTAGCATTTCTCTCATTTCATGAAATAGGCCTGTAATGACATCAGCTTCCTTCTTATTAATACCTTTGCTGCATCCCATACATTTTTATTTTATACTAGAGAGACCTGGTGCATGAAATTTGTGCATGGGGGGTGGGTGTCCCTCAGCCCAGCCTGCACCCTCTCCAATCTGGGACCCCTCAATGGATGTTCGACTGCCCACCATGATTGGACCTAAACAGGCAGTTGGACATCCCTCTCACAAACCAGGACTGCTGGCTCCCAACTGCTCACCTGCCTGCCTTCCTGATTCCCCCTAACTGCTTCTGCCTGTCAGCCTGATTACCCCCTAACCTCTCCCCTGCCAGCCTGATTGATACCTAACTGATCCCCTGCCAGCCTGTTACCTCTTCTGCTGGCCTGGTCACCCCTAACTGCCCTGCCCTTCAGGCTTGATTGCCCCCAACTGCCCTGCCTTGTAGGCCTGGTCCCTCCCAACTGCCCTCCTCTGTAGGCCTGGTCCATCCATCAGCCCTCCCCTGCAGGCCTGGTCACGCCTAACTGCCCTGCCCTACAGGCTTAATCGCCCCCAACTACCCTGCCTTGCAGGTCTGGACCCTCCCATCTGCACGCCCCTGCTGGCCTGATCACCCACAACTGCCCTCCCTTGCAGGCTTGGTCCCTCCAACAGCCTTTCCCTGCAGGCCTGGTCATCCTTAACTGCCCTCCCCTGAAGGCTTGATCCCTCCTAACTGCCCTCCCTTGCAGGCCTGATCCCTCCCAACTGCCCTCCCCTGCTGGCCATCTTGTGGTGGCCATCTTATGTCCACATGGGGGCAGGATCTTTGGCCACATGGGGACAGCCATCTTGTGTGTTGGAGTGATGGTCAATCTGCATATTACTCTTTTATTAGATAGGATAGAGGCCTGGTGCATGGGTGGGGGCCAGCTGGTTTGCCCTGAAGGGTGTCTCAGATCAGGGTGGGGGTTCCCTTGGGGCATGGGGCAGCCTGAGCGAGGGGTCTGTAGTGGTTTGCAGGCAGGCCATGCCCCCCAGCGACCCAAGTGGAGGCCCTGGTATCTGAGATTTATTTATCTTCTACAATTGAAACTTTGTAGCCTGGAGTGGAGGGCTAGGCCGGCAAGGTCAGGTGGAAAGCTTGGCTTCCTCCATTGCTGGGGAAACCCAAGCCTCCCTCCTGCTCTCATTGGCCACAGCCATCTTGGTTGGGGTTTATTTGCATTTTCTCTCCTGATTGGCTGGTGGGTGTGGCTGGTGGGTGTGGCTGGGGTATGGTCAATTTGCATATTACACTTTCATTAGATAGGATTTTTATTCTCATTTGTGTAGATTTATTTTATCTCACTTTTTACTTCTTCTTTGACCCATTTATTTTTCACAATATTAGTCTCCACATATTTGTGAGTTTCCTTTTTGGAGTATATTTTGAATCGCAAAGCATTGTAGTCAGAGAATATGCTTGGTAAGATTTCAATCCTTTTGAATTTGTTGAGGCTAGTTTCATGTTCCAATTTATAGTCTATCCTTTGTTCCATGTAGAGTGGAAAAGACTGTATGATATGATGTTCTTGGATGAAAGGCTCTATAAATGTCAACTATGTTCATTTGGTCCAATGTGTTATTTAAGGCAAATAGTTCTTTTTTAATTTTTCATTTTGGATCTGTCTATAGTTGTTAATGAGGTATATAGTTCCCCAGCTATGGTTGTGTTTTTGTCTATTTCTTTCTTTAGTTCTGTAAATAATTTCTATATATATTTTGGTGATTCTTTATTGTGTGCATATATATTGAGAAGTTTTATGTCTTCTTGATGTAGTGTTTGGTTAATCATTTAAAAATATCCATCTTTGTCTCTTGTTACCTTTGTTATATTGAGATCAATTTTGTCAGTTATCAGTATGCTACACCTGCTTTTATTTGGATGCTATTTGCTTGGAGAGTCATTTTCTACCCTTTCACTCTAAGTCTGTCTTTATCTTTGCAGTTTAGATATGTCTCCTGAAGGCAATATATGATTGTTGATTTTGTTTTTTTGTTCAATTTGCTATTCTGTGCCTTTTATTGGTGAGTTCGGTCCATATACATTTGATGTATGAAGATCTTCTAAAGCCATTTTATCTTTTGTTTTCTGGTATCTCTGTGCCTCCATTGTATGTTTGTGTGTGTTACTATATATTGTCTTTGGTATTCCATACTTTCCTTTATTTCCTCTTTTTTTATGCTCTGTATCTTGGTTTGTTTTTTTGTTTGTTGTGTGTGTGTGTGTGTGTGTGTGTGTGTGTGTGTGTGTGTTTTACTATTAGGTTTATGAAAGAGAAAGTTTAAAAAATACAATGGGGCCGAGACCGGTTTGGCTCAGTGGATAAGAGCGTCGGACTGCGGACTGAAGGGTCCCAGGTTCGATTCCGGCAAGGTCATGTACCTTGGCTGCAGGCACATCCCCAGTAGGGGGCGTGCAAGAGGCAGCTGATCGATGTCTCTCTCATAGATGTTTCTGACTTTCTATCCCTCTCCCTTCTGCTCTGTAAAAAATCAATAAAATATATTTTTTTTAAAAAAAGAAAGTATATATTAGGCCAAAAATTAAAAAAAAGAAGAAGAAGAAGAAAAAAATAAGCAAAAAATAAAAATAAAAATAAAAAAATACAATGGGTTTTATTTCTTTTGAAGGCATCTGATCTTTATTCTCCTTTGCACATTCAAATTTTTACCCTTACCCTCTTATGTTTTTGTTTTCACAAATTATCCCTCTTTATGCTATACGTTTGTTTGTTTTTTTATAATTTTACTCATAGTGTTGTGACCTTTTGTCCTTTGTTTCAGATTGAATATTTTTTGCAGTGGAGATGTTCTGGTAATAAATTCCCTCTGCTTCTGTATTCCTGGAAAATTCTGTCTCTATTTTTCCTTCATATCTAAAGAATAATTTTTCTGGAGATAATATTCATAGCTGATAATTTCTCTTCTCAGCATGTTTAATATTTGTTTTCACTGCCTTCTAGCTTGTACGGTTTCTGCTGAGAAGTCTGATGATAAGCTAATGGCTTTGCCTTTATGGGTTAATTTCTTCTTTTCCCTTGCTTCATTGATAATTTCTTCTTTGTCATTAGTTTTTAACAGTTTTAATACTACATGCCTTGAAGGTATTTTAGACTGAGATAATTAGGTGCTCTGTTTGCTTCTTAAATTTGAGGATCTAGCTCTTTTCATAGGTTCAGGAATTTCTTGTCAAGTCTTGTATAACTTGGCTCTCCATTCCTTTCTCCCTTTATTCTTCTTCTGGTATGCTTATTTTTGTTATATTGCTTTTTCTGATGGAGTCAGATAGTTCTCCTAGAGTTTTTTCTTTTTTCTTGGTTTTTCTCTCAAGTTTCTCTCTTCTTCTCTCTGCATCATTTCTAGATTTTTACCTTTTATATCACTTATCTTTTTCTCCATTTGGTCTGCTCTATTTTCTATGTTTGTTTTTTTATTTTAAAGTGTTTTTTATTCCTTTTAAAATAAATCTTTATTGTTCAGATTATTACAATTATTCCTCTTTTTTCCCCCATAGCACCCCTCCACCCGGTTCCCACCCCATCCTCTGACCTTACCCACCCCCCACTGTCCTCATTCATTGGTGTATGATTTTTGTCCACTATCTTCCCGCACCCCCACATCCCTTCCCCCCTGAGAATTGTCAGTCCACTCCCTTTCTATGCCCCTGATTCTATTATATTCATCAGTTTATTCTGTTCATCAGATTTTTTTATTCACTTGATTTTTAGATTCACTTGTTGATAGATATGTATTTGTTGTTCAAAATTTTATCTTTACCTTTTTCTTTTTCCTCTTCTTAAAGAATGCCTTTCAGCATTTCATATAATACTGGTTTGGTGGTGATGAACTCCTTTAGCTTTTTCTTATCTGTGAAGCTCTTTATCTTACCTTCAATTCTGAATGATAGCTTTGCTGGGTAGAGTAATCTTGGTTGTAGGTTCTTGCTATTCATCACTTTGAATATTTCTTGCCATTCTTGTCTGACATGCATAGTTTCTGTTGAGAAATCAGCTGACAGTTGTATGGGTGTGCCCTTGTAGGTAATTAACTGCCTTTTCTCTTGCTGCTTTTAAGATTCTCTCTTTGTCTTTTGCTCTTGGCATTTTAATTATGATGTGTCTTTGTATGGTCCTCTTTGGATTCCTTTTGTTTGGGGTTCTGTGTGCTTCCTGGACTTGTAAGTTTATTTCTTTCACCAGGTGGAAGAAGTTTTCAGAATTATTTCTTCAAGTAGGTTTTTAGTATATTGCTCCCTCTCTTCTTCTGGCACCCCCATAATTTGAATGTTGGTACGCTTGAGGTTGTCCCAGAGGCTCCTTACACTGCCTTCATATTTTGGGATTCTTTTTTCTTTTTTCTTTTCCGGCTGAGTGGATTTTGCTTCTTTGTATTTCAAATCTTTGACTTGATTCTTGCAATCCTCTAGTCCAGTGTTTGGCAAACTCATTAGTCAACAGAACCAAATATCAGCAGTATAACGATTGAAATTTCTTTTGAGAGCCATTTTTTTTTTAAACTTAAACTTCTTCTAACACCACTTCTTCAAAATAGACTTGCCCAGGCTGTGGTATTTTGTGGAAGAGCCACACTCAAGGGGTCAAAGAGTTGAATGTGGCTCATGAGCCACAGTTTGCCGACCACTGCTCTAGTCTGCTGTTATATCTCTGAATAATACTTTTTATTTCAGTCAGTGTACGCTTAATTTCTTGTTGGTCTTTTTTTTTATGGATTTCATCTTTCTGTGCAGGACACATTCAGTCCTATTTTATTTTATTTTATTTATTTATTTTTAAAAATTTTTTATTTACAATATAACTTATATTTAATAGTAGTACATATGTTTTCCTTCCCCCCCCCCAATTTCTTCCCCCCAGCCACCCTTACCTCCCAGCACATGTCCCCCCTGCCCCCTCCCCACCAGTGTCTTTCATTCATTGGTTATGCTCATATGTATGCATACAAGTCCTTCGGTTGATCTCCCCCAGCATCCGCCTCCCATCCACTCCAGTCTTCCCCCTGTAGCTTGACAGCCTGTTCAAGGCCATCCTGCCTCTATATCAATCACTCCCCCCTGTTTCTTTTCTTCAGAAATATCTTGTCTAGTTGGTCTTTTTTCATATCCTCAAGGGTCTTGCTAAATTTATTGGCTTTTTCTAGGAAATTCTTGAAAAACCTTATAACCGTGGTTTTGAACTCTATATCCAGTCATTTGTTTTCCTTCATTTCTTTCATTTGTGATCTGTTTCTTTGTCTCCACATTTTCACTGCTTCCCTGAGTTGATAGAGTGGCTTTATGTGCTAGGTGTCCTATATGGCCCAGTGGCTCAGCCTCCCCAATTACTTGAGGTGGTCACTCTTGGTGCATCCTTTTGTGGGCTGTGTGCACAGTGTTATTGCAGTTAAGCATTGATTGTTGTTGGTATCACTGGGAGGCCAATTGGCTGTAAGGATCAGCTGTGTCTACGCTGGGAGGACTTCTGTGATGGAGACACTCTTATGAGACAAGACTTGCAAAATTGCCAAAGCCTCTGTGTTCAGCTTGGATGAGGCGGAGTCTCTGGGTGGAGTAGACAGCATTGGTTGCCCCATAAGCCCTGCCCTAATAGGCCCCTATGTCTTAGTGTCCCTTGATAATTGCTGCATGCACCTGAGAGAAAACCACCCTCGAGTTCTGCCCACTGCCAGAAAGCTCAATTTCTCCCTGAATTAGTCTCGGTCCCCAAAGTCTCGCCTGGTACTGGAGTTAAGTGCAGTTGGGAGCTTTTGTCTTCCTCCCACTAGAAAAAGCCATCTGCGCACTCAGTTGCCAGTCCTCTCCGTGTGCATGTCTTAGTACCTCTGCCTCCTGCAGCTCCTCTGACTCTCAGTGTGCTTTTCTCTTTCCTTCTAGTTATAGAGTTTCCACTCAGCCAGCTTTCCTGTGGTTCTGGATTATGTCAGTTTTGTCTTTCAGTTGTAGTTTTAAAATTGTTATGCAAGGAAGCAGTTTAGGTGTTTACCTATTCTGCCATTTTGGTTTCTCCAGCTAAGTCTGTTTTTTTGTTTTGAAGTTTTAATCTCTTTGGTAAAATACTGTTCATTGATTTGTTTTCTGAGCTCAGTAAACTGCCTATCTGTATTTTTTTTGCATCTCACTGAGGTTTTTCAGAAATGCAATATTGAGTTCACTGTCCTTTAAATCACATATTTTCATGTCTTTCAGTTTGTTTTCTGGAAATTGTTCATTTTATTTTCAAGCTGTCTTGTTACTTTGGTTATTGATGGCATTTGATGGATTTCTTCTCTGTCTAGGCATCTGTGTATGAGTGGCCCATATCCAGTAGATTAATATGAAGAAGTCTTCCTATTATTTTCCAGTAGGTAGCACTATTTCACAAGGTTTTTTTAGGTCTCTTGCACTTCTCTGGCTTTTCAGATCTCCATTAGGTGGTGGAGTATGGTATATGGGTGCCTCCCCAGTGATCCAATCATCCCAATCCCAGGCTACCAACCCTGCGGGGGAATACAGTGGCAGTGGGGCCCTGAATCCATGAAATCCCTATGCTTTTTTTCCCCACACCTGGACACTGTCATCTGGATAACTGCAATGGATGGGGGTATGTTGTTCTGGGGTAACCCATCCTCCTTTTAAGTTGCTTTACCTTACTGGTCATGCTAACCTTGAACCTTTGTAGCGTCTCCTTTGTTCCCCTGATTCCAGGACCAGTCACAGAGCCCATCCTTTGCTCAGGGAAAAAGTGATTCTGTAATACCAGTTTTTGGGTTTGCAGAAAATGTGGTCTACAACCCAACCCCAAGGTCAAAGGGAGACAAAGTAGGAGTTTTCAGGGTGGCCGTGCTCTGTGGTTTTGTTTCTCTGTCTGGATGCTGACAGCCAGGGAACCATGGCTACACTTCTGTACTGTGTACCTGCTCAGGTATCTGGCTCAGCCACAGTTCAGACTGTCCACTTCTGCAGCAATGCCCACAAAATTTCTTTGTTGTCCCTAACTGAAAGGAGTGTCATCCACAACCCAATTTCTCCCCTTTCTGGGCTGAGCCCCAATCTGAGCTCCCCAGCTATAAGGCTGTGTCTGTGGTTCAGCTCAGCATCTTTTCCTCCCTGGTTTGCTCCCACTTGCCCACCTTTAAATGTTTCGGTACATTACCTCTCAGGTGTATTTGTGCATTGAAGAGAGAATCTTTGGTTAAATTATTGCTGTTGAAATAGGTTAAAATTCGAAGGGTTGCCTCTCATGCCATCATCCTTCTGATGTTATTCGACATTTTCTTTTTCTAGCTATTGTATTGTAAGAATACATATAACATACAAAATATGTGGTAATAAACTATTTATATTATTTATACAGCTTCCAGTCAAAATTAGACTAATAGTAGTTAAGTTTTGTGGGAGTCAAAGTTATATGCAGATTTTTAACTGTGTGGGAGATTGTTGCATTGTTCAAGGATAAACTGTAAACGTTTATACCCTAGACTAGGGAATAATGTCCAAAAATCTGAGCACAGCATTCTAAATCCTTCACAATCAGGCTCCCAACTACTAGTATTACCTCTGCTAGTATTACCTCTGCTACTAGTATTACCTGTATAGGGAGATCTTTACTCCCTATAGCTCCTACTGAAATTCTTATCATGATCCAAATGAACAAAGCTCCACAAAATGCCCAAGCCCCTGCATATTCTGCATAAAGTGAAATATGCTCATTCCATTGTACCTGAAAAATGTTTGCTCATAATTCAAGAGTCAGTTCAGGTGTTGTTAGTGAAATCTTTTTTTAAAATATATTTTATTGATTTTTTACAGAGCAGAAGGGAGAGGGATAGAAAGTCAGAAACATCGATGGGAGAGAAACATTGATCAGCTGCCTCTTGCACGCCTCCTACTGGGGATGTGCCCGCAGCCAAGGGACATGCCCTTGACCGGAATCGAACCCAGGACCCTTCAGTCCTCAGACCGACGCTCTATCTACTGAGCCAAACCAGTTTAGGCAGTGAAATTTTTTTAGACGGCCTCAGATAGAGCTAGCTGCCGTGGGTTTTGTAGTTTTCATTTATAGCTATCATTTGGTAACTGGCAATTTAGCTATTAATGTGTCTTTATTTCTTCTCCAAAATAACTGGTAAACAGAACCTGATTGAATATGTGAGTGGTTGAATTAATGATTTTTTAAAATTATCACATAATCAGAAAGCCATTTTCTTACAGAATAGTAGAAAGTAATGTGAGGTACAATTCATCATCCTTATCTTCTGGTTTTGATTCACCTCTATGGCACATTTGCACACTTAGACTTTTGTGCATTTATAATATTTTATACTCTTTCATGCCAGGTGTTTTGGTGCAGCTTATTTGAAGTGTATTCTCTCTATATCTTTTGTTTCCAAAGGCAGTTCCTTAATGCTGGCAAGCATGTCCTTGTGGAATACCCTATGACTCTGTCTTGGACAGCAGCTCAGGACCTGTGGGAGCTAGCTGAACAGAAAGGTGATGTATGTCCTATCTGTCTAGAGCACAGTCCCTCTTACTGAGTTACCATCATTAAGAATTCTTTATAGTTTATCCCCTTATCAGATGTATTGCTGATACAAAAAACTACCAAGACTCTCCACCTCACTACTGTAGACACATTAAAGGCATATGTGGAGGGCCAATAGGGCGGAGGGATGGGTGGGAATTTGCAAACTTTCTTGAGACTTGTCAGCTTCTTTTACTCTAATTAAGAATATGAATCAGTTTCTGCCTGTGGTAGTATCATGATATGATTTTAGTTTTATTCATATGATATTTATATTGCTAATGGAAAAATGCCCAAATCAGAGTAATTCATTGTTTTATATTCTCATTTTATAGTTTTTCTTTTTCCTTAAGAGTAATACTAATTATAATATGACTAGAGGCCCGTTGCAGGAAGATTCCTGCAAGAATAGGACTTCCTGTGGCTGGAGCGAAGCAGAGAAGGGAGCGAAGCCCACCAACCTGGGCTTCCCTCCCATCTCTGCCGCCGCTTTAGGCCTTGGACACCCAGCCATCGCCCTGCTCAGCTCAGCCCCGGCTGCCTGCGCCCACCCGGCCCCAGGGGCCGGGTGCTCCCTGCCACCAACACCACCACTGCTGCTGCTGCCGCTTCCCCTCACAGTGCCGGGGAGCTGGGTGCTCGCCGCCACCACCATTCCATCTCCACCCCAGGGGGCCCGCACTCTTGCCACTTGGCCCCACCCCCGCTCCTGATTGGCTGGTAGCATAGCCAATCAGGAGCGAAGGTATGGTCAAATTTGCATGTTTCTTTTCATTATATAGGATGGCTTCCTTTTATACTTCATTTTTCCATTTTCATTGTTTATTTTGATACTCAAATTTTTTCATATTCTGTCAATGGGGATCTCTTCATGCTACCTCATGTTGTTATATTTCTGTGATTGTTTGAAATGGTTGTGTTTATTGGTTAAGGTAAACTTTTTCTACTTCAGCCCTGCAACTAGACATTATTTCAAGGAGCCCTAGTCATTTAATGATAAATAGTATTTTTTAATTAAAATGTGTAAAAATTGAGATATGATTAACACATAACATTAGTTTCAGGCATACAACATAATTCTTATTTATATACATTGTGCAGTGATCACCAGAAGTCTAGTTAAGATTTATTACTATGCATTAAAAATTTTCTGTAGCAGAACTTTTAAGATTTACTCTCTTAGCAACTTTCAGATACATAGGTAAGTACTAATCATAGTCACCATGTTGTATATTACATTTCCAAACTTATTTATTTTATAACTGGGAGTTTGTACTTTTTGACAACCTTTTTTACCTTCTGTGCCCCACTTCTCACCTCCTATCTCTTGCAACCATTATTCCTTTTATTTTAAATTCCACATATAAGTTAAATCATATGATATCTGTCTCTCCCTGTCTGACTAATTTTACTTAGTATAATACCTTCAAGGTCAATATTGTCTCAAATGACAAGATTTTCTTTTTATGGCTAAGTAATATTCCATTGAGTATGTGTGTGTCACATGTTCTTTTTTCGTTCATCCGTCAGTGGACACTTAGATCTTTCCATGCCTTGGCTATTGTGAAGGATATTGCACTGAATATAGGGGTGCAGATATTTTTTGGAGTTTGTGTTTGTGTTGCCTTCAGATAAATAACCAGAAGCTGGATCATATGGTAGTTCTATCTTTACTTGTCTGCATTAATTTCATTCCCAACAGTGAAGTAATGACATTTTCATAGGCTGCATTAATTTACATTCCCAACAGTGAAGTAATGATGTTTTGATGCCAATATTTTTATGCTAGGTGTGCTCATTGCTTTTTCTTTTCAGTTATCTTTGCTTCTAAGTCCTTTCAGTGAACTGATCTAAAGAAAATATGTATGTGGATGTGTGTGTGTGCGCGCACGCGCATTCATGTGTATATGTGTATACTGTGGTTGCCACATTTATCACAACAGAGCATTGAGTGAATGATAGAAAAACAACCAAAGATGCAGTTGAGAGATAAAAGTTTGCTTAATGACCATGGATATAGAAATGCAGAAATGAAAATATAGAAATAGTGCTGGAGAGAATACAACATGCTCTGAAACATGTTTAAACTTCCCAGACGCACAGCCTCCCCTCATGTGCATGCCCATGATGGAATCACCCAGAGGAGAGAACGGCTGTTCATTGTAAGAAGCTCTGGCGTTGTTGATGGGTTAGGGAGTGGGGGGAGGCATCTCTCTCCCACGCACCTCACTCTCTGGAGACTCCACAGACATTGCTGCCCACTCGGTGAGGTGCCAAACAAGCCCAGCGGGTTCCGCAGTTTTCTGTGAGTCTAGGTTAGGTAAAGGTTGGCAAGTGTCTTCCAGGGGCCCAGATTTCTCTCTGTTTCAGTGAAAGTGTAGATCATAACCGCACTTTGCACTTAATTACAAAATAGTTTGGGTTTGTTATGAAATTCCTGGCTTAGATATGAATAAAGCATTAGGGCAAATTTTTTTCAATAGTTTTCTTTTAGAATTAAAAAAATTTATAAATATTAAGGTTTATTTTCCCTCTAACCCAGATAATTTAAAAAGCCATCTTTTTTTTCCAATTTTTTGAAATGAAGTCTAGTCCTAGCTTCTTTCCTTTAATCTCGACAACTCCTTTTCTTCTTTTTTGTGCCTTAGAATTTTATGCTACAGTGTAGCAGCTACACCATTCTGATATTTTCCTGGTCTCATCTTGCCTTTGAGGCAGGGGGATATAATCTTGCTTTCTTAGATTGTTATTCCTATTGTAATTTTAGAATTGGCACTACCTACAGCTGGGGTGTTAAAGGTGTAGTGGTTCCCAAATTGGTTTTGCAGTCTGTGAGTCCTTTTGTGCTGGGGAAACACAGTTTATACTCTGGGATGCATGGCTCTACGCAATTGATGATGATTTCCTTTCTATTCCATTTTTGTCGTCACAGGGAAAGTCTTGCATGAGGAACATATTGAGCTCTTGATGGAGGAGTTTGCGTTCCTGAAAAAAGAAGTGGTGGGGAAAGACCTGCTGAAAGGATCTCTGCTCTTCACAGGTCAGTTTTGCGTGGGATCACAGGTCACGTGATCACAGGTCACGTGGAACTGGGGCCAGGATGTCAGATGATTATTTCCTAGCTCTCTAGAGGATGAGTTTTGATTTATTTCTACTAAAAACTCTCTGACTGAGAGCCAGTTTAATTTATTGCACACCTACAAACAATAAAAATATCTAATTTTTCTTTTTGTTCGTATGAGACTGAATTGCTTGGTGTGCTTAGGTAAAAGGTGTATTAGAAATCCTAAGCATGTTAGGCCACTCCCCCAGGAAATCTTAACAAGCTGGACATTATTATTTCATAGGAAGTTGAAAGTGAAACCTATCTTTTCAAAAAGAATGGAGGGTAAGGTTCTTGGAGAGGAGAACGTCTCTTTGTGGAGCAAATAGAATATGCTAGCCCCGCTTTCCTCTCACAAGCTACAGGGACATTGACTGTGGCCAAAATTTGGATCTGCAGCACCGTGTGTTTGGCTACTTACTCTGTCTGGGTGATTCTTTGAGCTCCTCCATGAGTAACAGGAAATGAGCGTCCTGGAGCCGCTGCCTCTTGCAGCCGCTTTTGGAGGGACACCTTGTCTTTCCACACTCTACCTGGGTTCCTTGTCTGGCACCTTCCCTGAAAGCTTTCATGAAAGAAACTAGTAAAACCCTGAAGTGGCCTGGCATTGCTTTTTCCCATTTCTGAATTGGCAAAAATGTATGGGTGGACCTGGGGATTATTATGCGGACTCAAACCAGTCAGAAAAATACAAATCCAATAAGATCTCACTTATGTGGAGTCTAATGATTGATTGATTAGGTAGTGATTTTAAAATTTATCTTCTTTATTTGTTTCTATTAAAAATTTTTAATGTAGGTATTATTGCAGGTGTCTCCCCCTTCCCTATCCCCTTTGCCCACCTCTACCCCCCACCTTCCCCTCCCTTGTGTTTCATCAAACCATTGTCTGGATCCATGGGAGGGATATCTTATCTAATAAAAGAGTAATATGCAAATTAATTGTACCTCCAATACACTCACAAGGCAGGCCCACAAGCCAATCAGGAACAAATAAACCCCAACCAAGATGGCTGCGGCCACCGAGAGCAGGAGGGAGGCTTGGGTTTCCCCAGCAATGGAGGAAGCCAAGCTTTCCGCCTGCCCTTGCCAGCCTAGGCCTCCACTCAGTGCTACAAAGTTTCAATTATAGAAGATACATAATCCCAACAGAAATGGCAGCAGCCATAGAGCTGGATAGAGAAGAGGCTAGGGTTGCCCCCGACAATGGAGGAAGCCAAGCTTCTGCAGCCCTAGTGCCTAGGCCTCCACTCTAGGCTACAAAGTTTCAATTATATAATTTAAATAAACCCAAACATAAATGGCTGTCGCCACAGAGCGAGCAGGGGGCTTGGCTCCACTCTAGACTACAAAGTTTCAATTATAGAACATAAATTAATCCCACATCCCAGAACCTCCATTTGGGTCACTGGGGGACGTGACTGGCCTGCAAACCACCATAGGCCCCTCCCCCAGGCCTTCCCATACCCCAAGGGAACCCCCACTCTGATTCGGGACACCCTTCAGGGCAAACCAGCTGGCCCCCACCCATGCACCAGGCCTCTATCCTATCTAATAAAAGAGTAATATGCAAATTGATCATCATTCCAACACACAAGATGGCCGCCCT
Organism: Antrozous pallidus; assembly: GCA_027563665.1. Taxonomy (NCBI): domain Eukaryota; kingdom Metazoa; phylum Chordata; class Mammalia; order Chiroptera; family Vespertilionidae; genus Antrozous; species Antrozous pallidus. Next base: position 6,513,312 of record CM050521.1, read on the forward strand.
CATGTGGTCAAAGATCCTGCCCCCATGTGGACACAAGATGGCCATCACAAGATGGCCAGCAGTGGAGGGCCATTGGGATATTCCAGGCCAGCAAGGGAGGGCAGTTGTGGACGATCAAGCCAGCAGAGGAAGGAAGTTGTGGGCAAACAGGCTGGCAGGGGAGGGAAGTTGGGGGCAAATAGGCTTGCAGGGGAGCAGTTAGACATCAATCAGGCTGGCAGGGTAGTGGTTAGGGGGTGATCAGGCTGGCAGGCAGAAGTGGTTAGGAGCAATCAGTGAGGCAGGCAGGTGAGCAGTTTGGAGCTGGCAGTTCTGGATTGTGAGAAGGATGTCCGACTGCCCATTTAGGCCCGATCTTACTGGGATCAGGCCTAAATTTATATATATGTATATATATAAATTGTGCACACTAGGGCCCTGGTGCACAAAATTTGTGCACTGGGGGTGGGTGGTCCCTCAACCCAACCTGCCCCCTCTCACATACTGGGAGCCCTCAGGGGATGTCCAACTGATGGCTCACCCCCAGCTTGCCCAAGGCCTAAAGCCTCTGGCAAGGCTTTAAGCCTTGGGCACCCAGCCATCGCCCTGCTCAGCTCAGCCCCGGCTGCCTGCAACCACCTGGCCCCAGGGGCTGGGCACTCGCCACCACTTCCACTCACAGCGCCTTGGGGCTGGGCACTCCCTGCCACCACTGCTGCTGCTGCCACAGCTTCCCCTCACAGCACTGGGGGGCTGGGCACTCCACCACCACCGTTTCATGTCCACCCCCAGGGCCCTGTGCTCGTGCCACTTGGCCCCGCCCCCATTCCTGATTGGCTGGTAGCATGGACAATCAGGAGTGAAGGTACGGACAAATTTGCATGTTTCTCTTTTATTATATATGGTATATATATGTGTGTGTGTGTATATATATATATATATATGTACATATATATATATGTTCTTTAGTTAATCCCTTCATCTTCTTTAGATAGTCACTTCCACCCACACCCCATCAGATATCAGCCAGTATGTGTTCATGCTTCTGATTCCATTTTGTTCCCTAGTTAATTTTGTTCCTTAGATTCCACATATTAGAAAGATCTTATAGCATTTGTTTTTTTTTTTGACTGGCTTATTTGGCTTAGCATAATAATCTCCAGGTCCACCTGTGCTGTCCCAAAGGATAACAGTTCCTTCTTTTATACAGCCACATTGTGTAGATGTACCACAGCTTTTTTATCCACTCATCTACTGACGGGCACGTAGACCGTATAGATCTTAACTTTGTCAACAATGCTGTTATAGACATGGGGATGCATATATTCTGATTCGTGTTTTAGGATTCTTAGCATATATACCCAGAAGTGGGATCACTGGGTCAATAGACAATTCCATTTTTAATTTTTGAGGAAACTTCATACTGTTTTCCAAAGTGACTACACCAGTCTGCATTCCCACCAGCTGTGCACAAGGGTTCCCTTTTCTTCATATCCTCACCAGCACGTGTTTCTTAATTTATTGATAGTAGCCATTCTGACAGGTGTGAAGTGGTACTTCATTGTAGTTTTAATTTGCATGTCTCTGATAATTACCGACTTCGAGCATTTTTTTCACATGTCTATTGGCCATGTGTATGTCCTCTTTGGAGAAGTGCCTATTCAGGTCCTTTCCCATTTTTGAATTGGATTGTGTGTTTTCCTGATGTTGAATTATATATGTTCTTTACATATTTTGGAAATTAACCCCTTATTGGATGTATTCTTCATAAATATATTCTTACATACACTGGGTTCCCTTTTCATTATGTCAAAGGTTTATTTTGCTGTGCATATTTTTAGCTTGTTGTGCTCCCATTTGTTTATCTTTTCCTGAGTTAAATTTATTCCTAGGTATCTTATTTTTATTGTTGTAATAGTAAATAGAGTTGTTTTCTTAGTTTCTCTTTCTGATAGTTTATTATTTGTGTATAAAAATGCCATTGATTTCCAGATGTTACTTTTGTATCCTGCAATTTTGTCAAATTTATTAGTTCTAGAAGTTTTGGGTGGAGTCTTTAGGATTTTATATATACAAAATCATGTTTTCTGCAAATAACAGTTTTACTTGCTCCTTTCCCACTTGGATGTCTTTTATTTATTCTTCTTGTCTGTTTGCTATGGCCTGGATTTCCAGTATTATGTCAAATAAGTGTGATGAAGGTGGACATCCCTGTCTTTTTCCTGATCTTAAGGGAAATACTTTTACTTTTTGCCCAATGAGTATGATGTTGGCTGTAGATTTTTCATATATGACCTTTATTATGATGAGGTATGATTCCTCTGTTCCGACTTCACTGAGAGTTTTTATCATATATGGGGATTAGATTTTATTGATTGCTTTTCTGTGCCTAATGATATGATCATGTGAATTTTATATTTTATTTTATTTATGTGATGTATCACATTTATTGATTTGTGGATATAGTACCAACCTTGAATCCCCAAAATAAATCTCACTTGATAATGGTGTATTATTTTTTAATGTAGTGCTGGATGTGATGTGCTAATATTTTTTGAGAATTTTTGCATCAATGTTCATCAGGGATATTGGCCTATAATTTTCTTTTTTCTGTAGTGTCTTTATTTGGTTTTGGTATTAGGATACTGTTGACCTCATAAAATGATCTTGGAAGTCTCCCCTCCTCTTGGAGTTTTGGAATAGTTTGCGGAGGATTGCTATTAGTTCTTTTTTGAATGTTTGGTAAAATTTGCCCTTGGAACCATTTGGTCCAGGGTTTTGGGCTCCCAGAATTTTATTGGCTAGTCCTTAGATTCCAGTAGTAGTTTTGGTCTATTCAGGTGTTCAGCTTCTTCATGATACAATTTTGGAAGACTGTGTGTTTCTAGGAATTTGTCCATTTTGCCCAGCTTTTCTATTTCCTTGACATATTGTTATTCATAATATTTTTTTATAATCATTTGTGTTTCTGTGATGTCTGTGGTTACCTGTGGTTACCTGTTTTTATTTATTTGGTTCTGACCTCTTTGTTTCTTGATTATCTTGTTAATCAGTCTTTTATTTCCTTTCAAATAACCAATCTTGGTTTCATTGATCTTTTATGTATTTTTTAAGTTTCTATGTCATTTATTTCTTTTCTGACCTTTATTATTTCCTTTTTTCTACTAACTCTGGACTTCTGAGAGTTTTTTCCCCCACAATTCTTTCAGTTGTAGGATTAGATTATTTACTACAGATTTTGCTTACTTACTGAGGTAGGCCTGTAATTCTATGAACTTCCCTCTCAGGGCTGCTTTTGCTGTGTCCCATAGATATTTGGGTGGCTGTGTGTTCATTTTTATTTGTGTCCAGGTAATTTTTTATTTCTTCCTTGATCTTATTGATACTCAATTTATCCTATATAGTAAATAGGTAATATGCAAATTGACCATCACTCCAACACACTAGATGGCCACCCCCATATAGTCAAAAATGGCTGCTACAAGATGGTCGGCAGGGGAGAGCAGTTAGGGGTGACCAGGCCTGCAAGAGAGGGCAGTTAGGGGTGACCAGGCTGGCAAGGGAGGGCAGTTATGGGTGACTGGGCCAGCATAAGAGGGCAGTTTGGCAGAACCAGGACTCAGTTAGGGGTGACCAGGCCAGCAGGGGAGGGCAGTTGTAGGAAATCAGGCCAGCAGAGTAGGGCAGTTATAGGGGACCAGGCCTGCAGGGAAAGGCAATTAGGGGTGACCAGGCTGGTAAGGGAGGGAAGTTATGGGTGACTGGACCAGCAGGGTAGGGTAATTGGGGGCAACCAGGCCTGCAGGGGAAGGCAGTTGGGGGTGACCAGGCCAGCAGGGAGGGAAGTTAGGTGTGACCAGGTCAGCAGGGGAGGGCATTTATAGGCAATAAGGCTGGCATGGGAGCAGTTAGGTGTCAATCAGGCTGGCAGGAGAGTAGTTAGGGGTGATCAGGCTGGCAGGCAAAAGCGATTAGAGGCAATCAGGCAGTCAGGCAGGCAAGTGGTTAGGAGCAGATAGTCCTGGATTGTGAGAGAGATGTCCCAGATTGGAGAGGGTGCAAGCTGGGCTGAGGGACAGAACCCCTCCTCTACCCATGCATGAATTTTGTGCACCAGGCCTCTAGTTATTTAATAACATGCTATTTAATCTACATGTATTTCAATATTTTTAAGGGTTTTTTTTTATCATGATTGAATTCTATTTCAATGCCATTGTGGTCAGAGAAGATGCTTTATATAATTACAATCTTCTTAAATTTATTGAGACTTCTTTTGTGTCCTAATGTGTGGTCTGCCTTTGAGAATGTTCCATGTGCATTTGAGAATATTCTGCTCATTTGGGATAAAATGTTTTGTAGATATCAATTAAATCCTGATCTAGTGTGTCATTTAAGGTCGCTGTTTCCTTGTTGATATTTTCTCTGGAAGATCTACCCATTGATGACAGTGTGGTTTCAAGTCTCCTACTATGATTGTATTGCAGTTGATCTCTTCCTTAAAGTCCACTAAAAGCCCTAACCAGTTTGACTTAGTGGACAGAGGGTTGGCCTGCAAACTGAAGGATCCCAGGTTTGATTCTGGTCAAGGGCACATGCCAGAGTTGTGGGCTCCATCCTCAGTAGGTGGCATGCAAGAGGCAACTAATCAATGATTCTCTCTCATCATTGATGTTTTTATCTCTCTCACTGCCTCTACCTTCCTCTTTGAAATTAATAAAAATATATTAAAATTTTATTTTATCTACCAAAATTGTTTTAAACTTGTTGCTTTTATATTGAGCGAATATATGTTAATAAGAGATATCCTCTTGTTACCTTTATCCTTTTATTATTAATACTATTATTATTTTGTTTCTTTCAACCACTTATCCTCTTTTTCTTTTTCTTTTTTTATTTCTTTTTTTTATTTTTTCTTTATTGTTCAGTTTATTAATTACATTGTTTCCCCTTTTTTATCCCCCTATAGCTCCCCTCCACTCTGTACCTATCCCACCCTCCACCCTCACCTCCCCTCCCCAATGTCCTTTCCCATTGTTGCAAGATTTTTGTCCAATCTCTTGCTGTACTTCCCACAACCCTTTTCTCCCCAAGAATTGTCAGTCCATTCCCTCTCTATGTCCATGTTTCTGTTATAGTCACCAGTTTATCTTGTTCATCAGCCTATCAATTCACTTGATTTTTATGTTCATTTGTTGATAGATGTGTATTTGTTGTTCATAATTTATATTTTTATCTTTTTCTTCTTCCTCTTCTTAAAGAATATCTTTCAGCATTTCATATAATACTGGTTTGGTGGTGATGAACTCCTTTAGCTTTTTCTTATCTGCGAAGCACTTTATCTGATCCTCAATTCTGAAGGATAGCTTTGCTGGATAGAGTAATCTTGGTTGTAGATACTTGCTCTTCATTATTTTGAATATTTCTTGCCACTCGCGTCTGGCCTGCATCGTTTCTGTTGAGAAATCCGCCGACAATCAGATGGGTGCTCCCCTGTAGGTAACCAACTGTTTTTCTCTTGCTGCTTTTAATATTCTCTCTTTATCTTTTGCTCTTGGCATTTTAATTATGATATGTCTTGGTGTGGTCCTCTTTAGATTCCTATATTTTGGGGTTCTGTGTACTTCTTGGGCTTTTAATTCAGTTTCTTTCACCAGGTAGGGGAAGTTTTCAGTCACTTTCTTCAAGTAGGTTTTCATTAACTTGCTCTCTCTTTTTCTGGGACCCCAATAATTCGGATGTTGGCATGCTTGAGGTTGTCCCAGAGGCCCCTTACGCTATCTTCAATTATCTGAATTCTTTTTGTTTCTTGCTTTTCCAGCTGAGTGGATTTTGCTTCTTTGTATTTCAAATCTTTGACTTGGTTCTTGTGGCCCTCTGGACTGCTTTTAGGACTTTGTGTAATATTTTTTATTTCAGTCTGTGTAAGCTTGATTTCTAGTTGGTCCTTTTTTTTATCCGTGAGGGTCTGGTTCGTATCCTCAGAGGCCTTGTTCATTTCCTTGAAGGTCTCATTCATTTCCTTGTAATTCTCATTCATTTCCTTGTAATTCTCATTCATTTCCTGGTTGGTCTTGTTTATTTCCTGGTAATTCTCATTAAGTTGATCGGCCTTTTGTAGTAGCTTCTTGAAAAGCCTTATAACCGTGGTTTTGAACTCTATGTCTTGTCGTCTTTTCTCCTCCATTTCTTTCACACCTGATTTCTTTCCATGTCTCTGCATGGTGGCTGCTTTATGTGGTGGATATCCTCAAAGGGACAATGGCTCAGCCTCCCCAGTTACCTGAGGTGGGTGCTCTTACTGCAATCCTTTATGGGTTGTATTCAGTATTTTTGAATTTAAACCCAGCTTGTTGTTGTTAGCCCTAGGAGGGTTTGACCTCCAGGCCAATTGGCTGTGAAGGGAGACTGTGTTCAGGTTGGATGGGAGGAGTCTCTGAGCTGCGCAGGCAGTGTCAGCGTCAGCTGCGTCCTATGCGGCGCTCACGTGCGCACGGGTCTCTGTTGGATGGGTATGGCTGCAGACACCTCCAAGAGAAAGCCGCTAGTCTCTTCCCCTTGCCAGACAACTCTGCCTTTCCCCAAATGTGCCTGCACACCAAAAGTCTAGCCCAGGATTGTAAAATAAATGGTTTCTGGTACCAGGAGACAAGTTTCCAGGGGGCAAGTCACGGGTTTGCGCGACCCTTTCGTGGAAACTCGCAGTTCAGGAGCCTCTGCCGCGCCCCGCTTCCAGGGTGCGTCCCCGGGACCTCAGCAGACCTCGCCTGGCGCTGGGGAATCCGGGCAGTGGGACCGGGGTTGCTGCTCCAGCCCCAACCCGCACGAGCGACCAGGACGGCTCCTAACCTGTTTCCGTCTGAAGGGCTGCGCTCCCGTTGCACCTGAGTCTCAGTGTCCCACCTCCACTCCAGTTAGTGGAGTTTTCATTCAGCCAGCTTTCTGGTGATTCTGGGTGCTGTCTGTTCTGCTGTTATGTTGTAGTTCCTAAATCATTGTGCGGGGCAGAACAATAGGTGTTCAACTATGCCGCCATCTTGGTGTTCCCATCCACTTATCCTCTTTTTCAATTTTTAAATCTTTTTATTTCAAAATACAGAAAACTATGTAAAAGATATAGCGCAGTGAATGATTATAAGGCAAATATCCTTATAACCACTACCCGAGTCAAGAGAAAGACATTTCCAGTGACTCCCCAAGTCTCTGTCTGTGTCTTTTCCCCACCACAATCCCCTCTTCCCTCCAAAGTAACCACATTTATCCTGGCTTTTTAGTAGGAAAATATTATTTCCTTGCATTTATGGTTTTTCACATAAATGTCCATCCCTTTACATTATAGTTAAGTCTTGGCCATTAAAAATATCTGATTCAACTTTTTTATTTTATTTATTTATTTATTTTAAAATATTTCCTCTTTTTTAAAAATATATTTTATTGATTTTTTACAGAGCAGAAGGGAGAGGGATAGAAAGTCAGAAACATCGATGAGAGAGAGACATCGATCAGCTGCCTCTTGCACGCCCCCTACTGGGGATGTGCCCGCAGCCAAGGTACATGCCCTTGCCGGAATCGAACCGGGACCCTTCAGTCCGCAGTCTGACGCTCTATCCACTGAGCCAAACCGGTCTCGGCCTGATTCAACTTTTTTAAATTTAATAAACCTTTATTGTTCCGATTATTAGAATTGCTCCTTCCCCCTTCCCCATAGTTTCCCTCCACCCGGTTCTCACCCCACCCCCTGACTTTACCTCCCCCCCCAAATTTCCTCATCCATAGGTGTACAATTTTTGTTCAGTCTCTTCCTGCACCTCCACACCCTTCCCCATCCCGAGAATTGTCATTTCACTCCCTTTCTATGACCCTGATTCTATTATATTCACAGTTTATTCTGTTCATCAGATTTTTAATTCACTTGATTTTTAGATTCACTTGTTGATAGATATGTATTTGTTGTTCATAATTTTATCTTTACCTTTATCTTCTTCTTCCTCTTCTTAAAGAATACCTTTCAGCATTTCATATAATACTGGTTTGGTATTGATGAACTCCTTTATATTTTTCTTATCTGTGAAGCTCTTTATCTGACCTTTAATTCTGAATGATAGCTTTGCTGGGTAAAATAATCTTGATTGTAGGTTCTTGCTATTCATCACTTTGAATATTTCTTGCCATTCCTGTCTGACATGCGTAGTTTCTGTTGAGAAATCACCTGACAGTCGTATGGGTGCTCCCTTGTAGGTAATTAACTGCCTTTTCTCTTGCTGCTTTTAAGATTCTCTCTTTGTCTTTTGCTCTTGGCATTTTAATTATGATGTGTCTTGGTGTGGTCCTCTTTGGATTCCTTTTGTTTGGGGTTCTGTGTGCTTCCTGAACTTATAAGTCTATTTCTTTCACTAGGTGGGGGAAGTTTTCAGTCATTATTTCTTCAAATAGGTTTTCAGTATCTTCCTCTCTTTCTTCTTCTGGCACCCCCATAATTCTGATGTTCATACACATGAAGTTGTCCCAGAGGCTTCTTACACTATCCTCAAATTTTTGGATTCTTTTTCCTTTTTGCTTTTCCAGTTGAGTGTTTTTTGCCTCTTGGTATTTCAAATCTCTGACTTGATTCTTGCAGTCCTCTAGTCTGCTGTTGGGTCTCTGTGTAATTTTTTTTTCTTTAATTTCAGTCAGTTTATGTTTAATTTCTACTTGGTCTTTTTCTGTATCCTCCAGGGTCTCTATCAGCCTTTTCTAGGAAATTCTTGAAAAACCTTATAACCATGATTTGGAACTTTATATTCAGTCATTTGTTTTCCTCCATTTCTTTCATTTGTGATTTGTTTCTTTGTCTCCACATTTTCACTGCTTCTGTTAGTTGGTAGGGTAGCTTTGTATGCTTGGTGTTCTATATAGCCCAGTATCTCGGGTGGACACTCTTTATGCACCCATTTGTATACTGTGTGTACATCTTTGTTGTAGTTAAGTCTTGATTGTTGTTGATATCACTGGGAGGAATTAACCTCCAGGCTAGTTGGCTGTGAGGATCACCTATGTCTATGCTGGGAGAACTTCTGTGCTTGAGACAGCCTTATAGAGACAAGACTTGCAAAACTGCCAAAGCCGCTATGCTCAACTTGGATGGGGCAGAGTCTCAGGGATGAGCAGGCAACCTTGGCTTCCTGTCAGCCCTGACCTATTAGGCCCCTGGGTCTCAGTGTCCCTTGGTAATCACTGCAAGCACCTCTGAGAGAGAGAGCCACCCTTGAGTTTCACCCACTGCCAGACAGACCAGTTTCTCCCCTAATGAATCTGAATCAGGTTCTCATCTAGAACTGGAGTTCAGCAGTCAGAACTGGGGTTCAGCACAGTCGGGAGCTTTTGTCTCCTTTCTGCTAGAGAAAGCCAGTGCCACACTCAACAGTCATTCCTCTCTGCAGGTACTCGTGCACGTGCCTCCAGACCTCCTCCTTTCGCAGATCCTCTGAGTTTCTGCCTGACAGTCCAGATTCCTCTCATATGAGCCTGGGTCCCCAGGATCTCTCCGGGAACTGGGGTTCAGTGCAGTCGGGAGCTTTTATCTCCTTCTCTGTAGAGAAAGCCGCCAAGCACCCAGCTGCCCCATCCTCTCCATGCACATATTTCCGTACCTCAGGCTTTTGCAGCTCCTCTGATTCTCGTGTGCTTTTCTCTTTCCTTCTAGTTGCAGAATTTTCACTCAGCCAGCTTTACTGTGGTTCTGGATGATGTCTGTTTTGTCTTTTAGTTGTAGTTTTGAAATTGTTGTGCGAGGTAGCAGTTTAGGTGTTTACCTATGCCGCCATCTTGTTTTCTCCCACTTACCCTCTTTTACTCAAATTTCTACCTGCTGTAGTAGAGACTGTTTATTTAACATGCACAATGCGCTAGACAGTGTATAAACCAATACACAGTAGAACCCATGCAGCATGGTAGGCATTATGGAAATTCAGATCTAGAAGTTGATATAATCAAACAAATCAAGAGAGGAATAATAGAAGTATTTATTAAATCCCCTAACAAGGGAAGTGGATATTATTGGAGCTTTTTCACTCCAGCCACCTGAACATTTCCATTTATTACCAAGCAGTCTCAAGCCACACTGCTCAATGATCTTTTTATTATTATGTAGTGATCTTTTTTGTTTCTTTTATGATCTTTGTTTGGTACTCAATTTTGTCAGATATAAAAGACAAAACAGAAAAAGATCAGAGTAGGAAAAAGACAAAGTAATTAAACAGAAGGAGAGTTTAAAGGAACTTTGGGACAACATGAGATGTAACAACATTCACATCATAGGGTTACCAAAAGTAAAGACAGCGAGCAAGGGAGAGAACCTCTTTGAGGAATTAATGAGAGAAAACTACTCTTTTCTGGTGAGGAAAATGTCACACAAGTTCAGGAAGAACAGAGATTCCCCAAGATAAACACAAGGAGACCCACACCAAGACATATCATAATTAAAATGGTGAATATTAAATACAAAGAGAGAATCATAAATGCAGTAAGAGAGAAACAGTCAGTTTCCATAAAGTTCTTGGCTGATCTCTCCATCGAAACACATCAGGCAAGAAGGGTGTGGGATGAAGTACACAAAGTAATGAAAAGCAAAATCCTGCAACAAGACTGCTCTATCCAGCAAGATTATCATTTAAAATCGACGGTCAAATACAGAGCTTCACAGCAAAAAAAAGATGAAAGAAGTTCATTACCATCAAACCAGCAAAGCAAGAAATGTTAAAAGGGCTGTTTTAAGACATAGAGAAAGAGGAACATGGCCTTCTAAAAATGGCAATAAATAAGTACCTATCAATAGTAACTGTAAATGCAAATGGATGAAATGCTCTAATTGCAAGACACAGCATGACAGAAAGGATAAGAATACATGACTCATATACTGTGTGTTTATGCTGTGTACAAGAGACTCACCTCAGAACAAAAGATACACACAGGTTGAAAGTGAGGGGATGGAAAAAAGTAGTTAATGAGAACAGGGGAAAAAACACTGGTGTAGTAGTACTTATTGCTCCATTTTCCTTCACCAGGCTTGAGTAGTTTTCTATCCTTAATTTTTCAAATAGCTTCTCTCACTTGCTCACTCTCTTTACTTCTGGTACCCTCATTACAAGTGTACTTAAACACTGTTGAGGGTGATGCATTACAGAGAGAATTACTCTATTCAGTAATGTAGTACTTGTCACAACACAGTTTGTAAGCAGCATTTTTAGAAATGTTCTAGTTATGAGTAGTTATATATTTCAACATGCATTAATGAACCAGATTATTTACATTCTCTTTGGTTGGGCTGCTCACAGTAAGAACACACCTTCACTGGGAAGGTGTGGTTCCAGTGAGTGCGGTTTGCAAGTATCGTTCTTAAAAAGTCTTTATTAAATTGTTCTTGGTGTAACTTTCACTGATATAATTAATGTAAATTTTTACATATAAAATTTAAATTTTTATTTCTAGTATTCCTAGAAATACATGTTTTTTAAGAGATTATAATTACTTCACTATATTCATTACATAATGAAGGTCACTTTCATTCTTGACTTTAAGACTGTTCTCAGTTTGCATGTAGCATTCTTAGAAGAATCTTTATAACAAGTGTTGTTTTTTGTTGTTGTTTATCCTCACGTGAGGATACTTTTCCATTGATGTTTAGAGAGAGTGGAAGGTGGGGAAGGGGGGACAAATAGAAAATTGATGTGAGAGAGACATCGATTGGTTGCTCCGGGCAGGGGCAGGGATCGAACTTGCAACCCAGGTTCGTTCCCTTGACCAGAATCAAACCCAGGACTCTTCAGTCTGCAGACCTACACTCCATTCACTGAGCTAAACCCATTGAGGCTATAACAAGTGTTCTTATACACTTTATGAATTTCAGCACTTATCGCTTACATTTACTGAATTAACAATACTCACAATACACTTGCAAATTGTGTTGTTAGAAACATCATTAGTGTGACTGTTCTTTTTTGGGGGGAATTAACAAAGGATGATTATTATCTTTTATGATTTTAAAAATAAAATACTTTTAATAATATGTACATAGTTGTTCTAAGTTTTCTATTGGTCAAGATATTATTTCATAATTTGAATATTATCCTTCCTATCTAATAAAAGAGTAATATGCAAATTGACCATACCTCCTATCAAGCCACACCCACAGCCACACCCATCAGCCATTGAGGAGCAAATTATGCAAATAAACCCCAACCAAGATGGCTGTGGCCACTGAGAGCAGCAGGGAGGCTTGGGTTTCCCCAGCAACAGAGGAAGCCAAGCTTTCCTCCTGCCCTTGCTGACCTAGGCCTCCACTCAATGCTACAAATTTTCAATTATAGAAGATACATAATCCCAATAGAAATGGCGGCAGCCACGGAGCTGGAAAAAAAAGCGGCTAGAGTTGCTGGGGCAATGGAAGAAGCCAAACATCTGCAGCCCTAGCCTAGGCCTCCACTCTAGGCTACAAAGTTTCAAACAGAAATGGCTGTCACCATGGAGTGAGCAGATGGCTTGGCTCTGCTCTAGGCTACAAACTTTCAGTTGTAGAACATAAATTAATCCCAGATCCCAGGGCCTCCACTTGGGTCGCTGGGGGGCGTGTCCGGCCTGCAAACCGCCACAGGTCCCTCCCCCAGGCCGCCCCATGCCCCAAGGGAAACCCCACCCTGATGTGGGATACCCTTCAGGGCAAACCAGCTGGCCCCCACCCATGCACCAGGCCTCTATCCTGGTAAGTAATATGCAGATTGACCATCAATCCAACATACAAGAGGCTGTCCCTATGTGGTCAAAGATCCTGTCCCCATGTGGATACAAGATGGCCACCACAAGATGGCCAGCAGGAGAGGGCCATTGGGAGGGACCAGGTCTGCAAGGGAGGGCAGTTGGGGGCAATCAAGCCTGCAGGGGAGGGCTTGACCAGGCCAGCAGAGGAGGGAAGTTGGGGGCAAACAGGCTGGCAAGGGAGCAGTTAGACATCGATTAGGCTGGCATAGTAGTGGTTAGGGGGTGATCAGGCTGGCAGGCAGAAGTGGTTAGGGGCAATCAGGGAGGCAGGCAGGCGAGCAGTTTGGAGCCAGCAGTCCTGGATTGTGAGAGTGATGTTCAACTGCCCGTTTAGGCCCTATCCCAGTAGGATCGGGCCTAAACAGGCAGTTGGACATCCCTTGTGGGGTCCCAGATTGGAGAGGGTGCAAGCTGTGCTGAGGGACACCCTCTGCGCCCCCCCCTGCACAAATTTCATGCACCAGGCCTCTAGTTTCAAATAAGAGTAATACCTCATTTTCCCAGTATAGCCAGAGAATTGGGGATTCTTCATATTGTCCATGTAACATGTTTTTATATTTTATTGCTGAAATTATTACAGATGGCCCCAATTTAACACCCATTGCCCACCTCACCCTGCCCTCTGCCTCCTTGCCATCACCAAACTGTTGTCTGTGTCCATGGGCCATGCACATACATTCTTCAGCTGATCTCTTCAGCTTCTTTTATTGAGTCCACCTCCTCCAATATCAGATCTGTCAGTCTGTTTAATGTACACATGTCTCTGGATCTATTTTGTTCATCAGTTTTATTGATTAGATTTCACATACAAGAGACCATGTGGTATTTCTTTTTCACTGATTGGCTGATTTTCTCTAGCATAATAGTTTCGTGGTCCATGCATGCCGACACAGCCTTGTACTATTCCATGGGGTAAATGTACCACAGCTTTTTTATCCATTTATCTACTGAAGGGCACTTGGGCTATTTCCATATCTTGACTATTGTAAATAACATTACTATGAACATTGTGGTGCATATATTCTTTCTGATTGATGTTTTGGGATTCTTAGGATATATTCCCAGAAGTGGGATCACTGGATCAAAAGAAAGTTCCATTTTTAATCTTTTGAGGAAAATTCCTACTGTTTTCCATACTGACTACACCAGACTGCATGGCTACCAGCGGTGCACTAGGGTTTCCTTTTCTGCAGTCCTTGTCAGCACATGTTGGTTGTTGATTTGTTGATAGTAGCCATTCTGACAGGTGTGAGGTAATACTTAATTGTAGTGGTTTTAATTTGTATCTCTTGATGATTAGTGACTTTGAGCATTTTTTCATGTCTAATGGTCATCTGTATATCCTCTTTGGAGAAATGTCTATTCAGGTTCTTTGGACATTTTTTAATTGCTTTGTTTACCTTCCTGGTGTTAAGTTGTATGAGTTCTTTATATATTTTGGAAATAAGCCCCTTATCTGATATATCCTTTGTGAATATGTTCTCCCATATAATGAGTTCTCTTTTCATTTTGTTATTTTTTTTTTCTGTGCAGAAGTTCTTTATTTGATGTAGTCTCATTTCTTTATTTTTCCTTTTGTTTCTCCTAGAGCCTAGGAGATGTGTCAGCAGGCATATTGGTACAAGAGATGTCTGGGATTTACTGCCTATGTTTTCTTTGAGATTTTTTATGTAATTTTTTGTGTGTGATTTAAGTTGGTGGTCTAATTTAATTTTTTTTGCTTGTGCCTATCCAACTTTCCTATCACTATTTTCCTGTCTTTACTCCATTGTATGCTCTTGCCTCCTTTGTGAAATATTAACTATGATGGCATGGGCTGATTTCTGGGAGTCTCTGATCTGTTCCATTGATCAGCATGCTTGTTCTGTGCCAGTACCAAGCTGTTTTGATTATATTGGCTTTGTAGAATAGTTTGATATCCAGTATTGTGATCCCTACAACTTTGTTCTTCTTTTTCAATATTGATGAGGCTATTCAGGTTTTTGTTTTTTTGCTTATTTGTTTGGGATTTTTGGTCCTATATAAATTTTTGGAAAGTTTGTTCTAGATCTGTGTAATATGCCATTGGTATTTTAATAGAAATTGCATTGAACCTATACATTGCTTTGGATAGTATGGCTATTTAACTATGTTAATTCTTCCAATCCATGAACATAGTATATGCTACTGTTTGTGTCACTCTCTCCTTCTTTCTTCAATATCCTATGGTTTTCCAAGGACAAGTCTTTTACCTCCTTAGTTAAGTTTATTCCCAGGTATCTTATTATTATTTGCTGCAACAGTAAAATAGATTTGTTTTTAGTATCTCTTTCTGGGAGTTCATTATTGGTGTATAAAAACATCATTGGTTTATGGATATTTATTTTGTACCCTGATACTTTGCCGAACACATTTTTTTAGATCTAATAGTGTTTTTTGTTGTTGTTGGAGTGTTTAAGGTTTTCTATGTACAATATCATATCATCTGCAAATAATTACCCTTTTACTTTCTCCTTTCCAATTTAAATGCCTTTATTTTTTTTTCTTCTTGTTGGAATGCTCTGGCTAGGACTTCCAATACTATGCTGAATAAAAGTCGTGATAGTAGACATTCCTGTCTCGTTCCTGATCTTAACAGAAACACTTGTAGTTTTTGCCAATTCAATATGATGTTGGCTGTAGGTTTGTCATATATGGCTTTCATTATGTTGATTATGATCCCTCCATCCCCACTTTGCTGAGATTTTTAAAAAATTAAATAATTGTTGGATTTTGTTGAATGCTTTTTCTGCATCTATTGATAAGATTATATGATATTTATCCTTTAATCTGTTTATGTGACATATCACATTTATTGATTTGGTAATATTGCACCATCTTTGCATCTATGGAATAAACACCGCTTGGTCATGGTGTATGATCTTTTAAATGTATTGCTAGATTTGATTTACCATTATTTTCTTGAGGATTTTAGCATCTTTATTCATTAGGGATATTGGCCTATAATTTTCTTGCTTTGTAGTATCTTTATCTGGTGTTGGAATTAGGATAATGCTGGCCTTCTAAAAAGAGCTTGGAAGTGTTCTTTCCTCTTGAATTTTTTTTTTTTTTACATTTTATTTCTTCTTTTTAAATATGTCCCTTTAACATGTTTTGCAATACCGGTTATATGGCAGTGAATTTTTAAAAATTATTTTCTTGTCTGAGTAGCTCTTTATCTCACCTTTAAATCTAAATTATAGTCTTGCTTGGTAGAGTAGCCTTCATTGTAGGTCTTTGTTGTTGTTTTTGCTTTGGTTATTTTGTGCCAATCCTTTCTGGTCTGCAAATTTTTTGTTGAGAATAAGCTGGCATTTTATTGGAGTTTTATTGTACATATCTGCTTTGCTCTGCTGCTTTTAAGATTCTTTTTTATCTTTAAGTTTTGGCATTTTAATTATAATTTGTGCTGGTCTGAGTTGTTTATGATTTTATGTTTGGGACACTCTGTGCTCCCTGAAATTATATGTGTATTTCCTTCACCAGATTAGAAAAATTTTCCATTATTATTTTTTCAAATAGGTTTTGATGTCTTTCTTCTCTTTCTAGTATCTATGTGATACAAATGTTGGTATGTTTGATGTTGTCCTAGAAGTTTCTTAATCTATCTTTATTTGATTCTTTTTTCTTCTTGCTGTTCAGATTGGATGTTTTTTCTTTGTCTTTCTATTTGTCTTTCTACCAGGTAGCCCTTGGCAGGACACAGGCAGTGGCTGACCTTGAACCGAACCAGAGCACCGCCCCCCCAACCCCTCCCAAAGGCCCCAGAACCTATTGGCCAGGTTCAGAACAAAACAGAGGACCACCCAACCAGTCCCACAAATGCCAAACCCAAAAGGCAGGGTTTTTTTGTGTTCTTCTTTCAGTTATTGTGTTCATTACTCATTGGCTTGTTTTTATATTTTCTATTTTCATCTTTATTCTCTGTTGAAGTTCTCGGTGGGTTCGTCTCTCTCCCTCTAAGATCATTGAACATCCTTATAACCGGTGTTTTGAACTCTGCACCTGTTTTTGATTGCTTGTCTCCATTTTGTGACATATTTCTTTCTCCTCATTCATGCTGCCACTTTGTACTTGTTTCTATGTATTAGGTTGAGCCGCTAAATATCCTGTTCTTAGAAGAATGGCCTTATGTGGTAGGTGTCCTATAGGACCCAGTGGTGCAGTCTCCCTGTCCCCTGGTCTTTCCTTTGTGTGGATTGTGTGTGCCCTCTGTCTTTATAGCTGTTGTGATATCAGTGGGAGGGGTTTACCCTTACACTGACAGGCTGTGAGGGAAGTCTGTGACTACAGCAGATGAGCTGTTGTGCAGGGGCTGGCCCGTGGAGTGCAATTTGCTTTAGCGGGGCTCTGCTGCTTGCTGAGCCTGCCTTTTGGGTTTGGCATTTGTGGGACTGGTTGGGTGGTCCTCTGTTTTGTACTGAACCTGGCCAACAGGTTCTGGGGCCTTTGGGAGGGGTTGGGAGGGCGGTGCTCTGGTTCGGTCCAAGGTCAACCACTGCCTGTGTCCTGCCAAGGGCTACCTGGTAGGAGGTACAAAGTGATCTGCAGAAGGTTGCCACCTGTGCTTGGCTTGGAGGTACCTAGGAGAGGTTAAATAGAGAAATGATTCAGCTTCTACTAGTTTCTTTCTTAAGACAGCTTAGCAAGTGGTAGCAGGCCTGCTGGAGCCAGATGCAACTTTTTTTGGTATTTTTTAACTTTAGCGATATTTCAGGAACATGCACACTGTGACCTGAGGTAGCCGATCTGTTTGGGAAAGAGGTTGGGGCAGGAGCAGGATTTTGGTTGGTCAGGATTCAGGGAATCACTAGGGAAGGGTGATTGGTGTTGAGTATTTTAGTGGATAGCTTAGATACTGTGCCCATTGAGCTTCAGGATGGTGTGGGGAGGACTCAACAAATAAACAATGGTGTCTACCAGCACTTCTGTCCTTGTATTGAGCTGCCCTAACCCCTGCCCCTCCAGCCCTCACCCTACAGTTAGTACATCCAGCTCCCCTCGAGTGTCAGTGGGAGGGGTTGACCCTTAGACTGACAGGCACTTCTCATGCTGCTGCCCCAGTGCTGGAGATCAGAACAAATTGCATTCAAGTAAGTGAGTCTGTGCATAGGTCTCTCCAACAGCCCTACATCTCACTCACCTGCCACCCCCACAGTTAGAAGTTGTGGGGGTTTGTTTTCTGGCTCTGAAGCCTTAGGCTAGGGAGCTTGGTGTAGGGCTGGGTTTGTTCCCTAGCCCTAAACTTAACCCTGACCCTGGCCTTGGGTTCTCCACAGCTGAGAGATCCTTCTCATTTCTTAGCTCCACAACATGGATGTGAGGCCTGTTCAGACCATGTCTCTGCCTCTCCCACAAGTCTCCAGTGGTTTCTTCTTTACACCCTTAGTTCTAGGAGCTCTGCTCAGTTCCTCTCAGGTGGCTCTCAGTGATGGGTCTTCTATATTTTAGTTGTAATTTTGATGTAGCAATACATAGTGAAGGGGAGTCTGTTTGCTTTAATTTATAATTTACCTTTGGTATCAAAATTATAAGAAATATTTGTTTAGAGCAATGTAATGGATATGAAGTCTTTTAAACCTAGGTCATGTTTAAAATTTAGGCTGGGAAAAAGTGCTGTATCTTTATCACAAAGATACTCTTTTGAATATGATTTTGTTCAGGAAACAGATTAAGAAAACACCACTGTGTCAATTTTCTTGATGTTGACATAGTTTCTGGGTATTATAGTATTCTTCACAGTTATCATGAAACTTGTGCCTTCTTGCCATGTATACAGATAGGAGATTGTATATATAGGAACATAATACTTGAGCTGAATATGTTGGTTTCTTACTAACTTCTTCAACTCATTAACTGAAGAGGATACTTACATATTGGTATATATGTGTCTGTGTATAGTATATGTGCACATACATATTAGAAATCTGAAACATTTTTATTAGCCCATGAACTAGATGGACTGCTGTTTCCAATAAAAGCTCTTATTATAGTAACAAAACCAAATTTAATGAACAAGGGAAAAAAGGGTTTACCTCCAAGCACCTGAGTTTTCATCAGTATGATTCGTCATCTTGTATACCCATGTGGTAAGGTGAGGCGTGCTGTCCTGATCACCAGCCACCTGGGTTACTCCCTACCATACCCACGTGTGTCCCACGCCTGCTCTCCAGATGTCAGTCCTTTGCTTCCCGCTTCCCACAGTGTTTGTAATTCCCACAGCTGGCCCACTGGAGAAAGAGCGGTTTGGTTTCCCTGCATTCAGTGGCATTTCTCGCCTGACCTGGCTCGTCTCTCTCTTCGGGGAACTGTCTCTTGTGTCCGCCACTTTGGAAGAGCGAAAGGAAGATCAGTACCTGAAAATGACGGTATGCTTGGAGACAGAGAACAAACGGTAGGTTGTGAGAAACTGTGAAGAGAAGGAAACTTAAGGATACTCTCCTGTGTTCATCAGAGGGAATCTTGAGGGAACCTGGTGGGCCTACACCCTTAGCCCCAACTCCAGAAGGGCTGCCTGCTTTTGCTAACAGGACAGTTACTGAGATTTCACCTATATTGCTCTATTTCATCTTCACAGTAGCCTTGAAAGGTAAATAAGACAAACATGATACCCTTGGCTAGTAAGTAAACAGAGACTTACAGAATTTGAGCAGAGTGCCTGAACCATACAGATGAGCAATATCAGACCTAGTAGCTTCTGTGGCCTGAATATTGCCCCAAATCCTATATAATAAAAGCACATACGCCTGGGAATAATTTTCACAAAATCTTGGGTGGCTCATGGACTGCCTGTAGTTCCTCTCTGTCTCCCTAGAGGGACCTATAAGACTCAGAGTAAAAGCTCCGGAATAACAGTGGTGTTCGCAAAAAGCATTGCATGAATTCCCCTGTCTGTGGCAAAATTAAAGGGCTCTCTGGCACCAAAGTTGGAAACGATCATCCATGACTTTGGGGGGGGCGGGGGGTGGCGGGCTGCTGGAGGTCGGGGAGCAGCAGCGGCAGGGAAGGCGGCTGCAGAGGAGGGCCTGCTCCCGGAGGCCGCCGGCGTTCACGGCGCTGCTGGGTCTCTGACATCTCGGTTCTTCTGTTTTTGCAGTCCGCTGACGTGGATTGAGGAGAAAGGGCCTGGTCTGAAGCGAAACCGACATTTAAGCTTCCATTTCAAATCCGGGTCCCTGGAGAATGTGCCAAATGCAGGAGATAACAGGAATATTTTCCTGAAAGATCAGACTATATTTGTCCAGAAACTCTTGGGCCAGATTGCGGAAGCGGAACTGGCTGCGGAAAAGAAGCGCATCCTGCACTGCCTGCGGCTCGCGGAAGAAATCCAGAAATGCTGTTGCTGAAAGAAAAAAGAGAGCAGTGGGCTCTTCCAGCACGAAGCCATAGTTTGATTCTTATCAAGAGTCTGTTTTACCCCTATTCTTGCAATTAAACAGTCTTGGGGAAACAGGTGCTGCTTATTGTTGCGTTGGGCTGGCCGGGAGAGCAGGGGCACCAGCAGCGGGGATGAGGAGGAACTGTTTGCTTGAGCTGATCCGGTGCTTTCACGCCTGATCCCATTTGCTTTTTCCAACAACCCTATGAGAAGGGGTGACCAGGCTTGCTTCCGTTAGTGTATTGGAAAGTCTTGCTTTTAACCCACTCAGACACTCCACCACTACCAAACAGTCCATGAGCCTTAGTCCCTGCTTTAAGGAATTTTATTTTCCTCCTAAACTTTCACTAGTCAACTATGCCAAGTAGGCGGGTTTCTTAAAATGAGTGAGACGTAACTACTGCCCCTAATAACTCACAGTGTCCAAGAGGAACCGGTTACATAACCCGGTCATTGTAATGCAGTAGGTTCCATAAGAAGCTATATCCCTGGCCATCTGGAAAGGGGTTCCGGGAGATTTTGACCATGAAGAAGTCAGCTGTGCAAAGAAGAGAACAGGGCTTTCCTGGCAAAGAGCTCCCACGAGGAAACAGAGGGGGAGTGCCATGGGAACACTGACTGACCGGGGGAGGGAGTCCCCGGGGGGCAAGTCGCATCCTGGAGCACCCCCCAGCCAGGTGAAGGAGCTGGCATGTTATTTATCAGGCAGTGCAGATGCACTAAAAGGTGTAATTTAATAGGGGGATGGCATGGTCAGTTGAGAGCCAATCAACATGTTTGTGCTTTCAGCCTGTGCCCTGTCTGGACTTGTCCCTGATGTCGAGTCAGACTCTTCTGAGCTTCAGGAAGAATCAAGTCCCAGGAAGCTGCTGTTTTGTTTCATTGCATTTCCTTCAAAACCGGATTAGCTTTCTTGCTTCTGTAAATCCACAACTTATTTCTTTACCTCCTCCTCACTTGCCATTAACCAGTTCAGAATCCATGAGGTCACTGATGGAGGCAAACTCTATTTTTTTACCTGTTTATATTATCCCATCATCATAGTACATCAAGTCAATAAAGCAGATGAATATATTAATTAAAATATTTTAAAGCCTTATAGTTATTCTTACATTTGCCATATAAAATAATTTGTAATAAATATCAGTTAATTTATTTTCTTGGATAGTTATATACATGAAATGTCCCTTAAGGTCAGGGAATATTGTATTTATTTTTGTATGCTCTGGAACATCTAGTATTAGGTAAATATTAAATATTTTATGATTAGAATGTAGTGTAAAATATTCTCCCATTTGGGCTTGATCACTGCTGTTTCAATATTATTAGACCTATTTGATATCGGAAGTGGGGGTATTCAAAGAAAACAGAACTGGACAGTGGAGTTGTATAACCAGATTTTATTCAGGGCTATTCCAACAGAGGAAAGGTCACCACAGTACACAGCTGGACGCAGTTCCAAACATAGCATAGATCAGTGGGGATTTATATCCAGGGAGCAGAGCAGGGCTCAGTAGATGTGAAATTAATAAGAGGAAATGTCAGGGGAAAGGCGTGAGGCGGCTCTGGTTAAACTATCATCACACGATCCTTACAGAAGGCACGCCAACCTGATCAGACACCTGGTGTTGGGGATGAAGAATTTAGTCATATATTAAGGATGGGGATTTCAGAGAGGAAGGGAGAGGTAGACAGCGATAGAAACATCAATGATGAGAGAAAATCATTGATCAGCTGCCTCCTGCATACCCCCTACTGGGGATCAGGGATGGGTGGGGATTTTTACTAAACTGACCAAAATTAGATGATGAAAACAGACATGGAAGTTCCAAGGTGAAGGCCTACCTGAGAAGAATATTTAGAGGAGTCTGGGTCAAGGAGAGATTTTTTTTGTCATGGGCTATGTGATTACTAATTGATACTGATAATTACTTATCTCAAGCTTACTTTGTGTTTGGTCAAAAGATACAAAATGAAAACATCCATTAATTTTACTAATTTTAAAGAACTGCAGAGGGGACAAAGAAAGGAAGAACAACCTAAAGAAATGATGGCCTGTCTATGCCCCCCTGTGGCCTCCACGTCCAGTACCTGCCTTGGGGTCCCCTCGCCTGCTGGCGGGGTCCCGGTACTGATCACATATCTCGGGGGACCCAGGTTTCTTCTCCAGAGAGGGCCCAGCTCACACCATTGGTCGAGATACAGATCCATGGTGCCAGCTGCCCAGATGCTTCAGTCACAGCTGGAACTGAAAACTCAGGCATCAGCTGTGTGTATTTGGATAGTAACAAGAAGGTCCCTCTTGGCAGAAAGGGCAAGAAGGGCCAATACAGAATGCTCGGATGCCTTCCCAGTGCCTTAATTCCTTCTGAAAGGGATTAATTTCTTTCCTATCCTTTTTTAAGTTGCTGCCCAACATTCAAAGAATTAGTTTGTAAGTTTATTTGGGATAATTGTATAATATGCTGTTGTCAAATATCAAATATTATAATGACATTGTAGAATAATATCATGTAAGGGTATTATGGTGTCATGGGAGGTTAAGCAGGGCCTAGCCTAAGGACTGGTCTCCATAGGATATGACAAGCTCTAGGCCATGTCAATTCAATGTCAGACTAGCTGCCATTTTTTTATAACTTTATATAAACTTTGTCAGGGACACAAAGGAGACAGAACTGAACCTCACATCACCCTGTTTGGCCCCGGAGGATGGCTAGTTAGCCAGAGACGGGTAAGATTCCTCAGGGAAGGAACAACCTAAGACAGACACAGTCGCAGAGGGGCCAACAGGAGAGAACTAAAAGGTCAACAGAGGTGGGGCACAGACCCTCATCCACAAACCTTGCAGGGATTTGAATTCTCACCCCTCCTGAGGGAGGTCTCCTACCCCCACGGCTGCTTCGCCTCCCACACACAACTCATACGGGGACCCAGGTGGCAGACAGAGACTCGGCCAGCAATAGCTGCTCTATATCTAAATTCAGTCTATTACCAGGAATGCTCAGGACCTACTCAAAATTGCAAATATTCCTTTCCACTAGTATGTACAGGGTAAACTAAGATTTCTGCTTGAGTATTAAAATTGACAGGAAAATAGTAATCAAGTTTTCAGATTAATTTAAATTGGCCAAGTGAAATATGTGAATACTCATGAAAATTATAGTGTACTAGACAAAAAGCTTTTCCTAAAACATTAACTAAAAAATCTATTAGTAGTTCATCTCACTGTAAAATTGCCTAACATCCAAAGAACCTACAGCAGTCATATTTGTGTGCAAAAATTAAAATTTTAAAATTACCAAGACTGCAATATAAAATTTCCAAAAGTCCCCATTAATCAAAAAAGGGGAGGGGACAGCGGGGTAATATCATGTAAGGGAAAAAAAAATATATCGAGTAAGTAAAATACATCTAGAAAATTCTTACTCCAGTAAAGTAAATTCCATTTGTAAAACCAACTGCAGGACACCCATGAAAAAACACACATGGTGTCAAAATAAGCCAAAGGAAAATCATTTAGGCAAAAATTAAAAAGAATCCCAAGTCTATTTTGCAGAGAGGATCCCTTTGTTAACTTTTGGTCGAGAATGTGTTTGTGTGTTTTCAGAGAACAACTCCAAGACCATGTGGATTACTGCAACTGTGAGGAACTGATGGACCTGTTCCAGCCACGAGGACGGTCCAGAGATGGGGGACACTGACGACACCTTGCCATGCTAGCAGTGGGCAGCTGTACATGTCTGCAGGCAGCCCAGGACCAAACCAGAGATGATGGATCTTGCATTGACACGATGTGTCCACCATCTGGATACCATTGCTGACTTATGCACATAAAGAATTATTTGACACTGAAACTGGGACTCAGAACAGTTGGACATTGAAACTGAGACTGAAACAATTTTTGTTCTTATACATTTATTTCTAGTATGCAGAGGCAAGATATTTTTGAAGAAAAGAAACAGGGGAGAGTGATTGATATAGAGGCAGGATGGCCTTGAACAGACTGTCAAGCTACAGGGGAAGGCTTGGGTGGATGGGAGGCAGATGTGAGGGGAGATCAACTGAAGGACTTGTATGCATGCATATGAACATAACCAATGAATGAAAGACACTGGGGCGGGGAAGGGGGGAAGCTGGGGATATGTGCTGGGGGGTAGGGGAGGCTGGGGGGAGGATAAGGGGGGGGGGAAAGGAAAACATGTACTACTATTATACTGCAAAAAAATCAATTAAAAAATAAATAAATAAATAAATAAATAAATAAATGAAAGAAAGAAAAGAAAGAGAAAGAAAGAAAGAAAGAAAGAAAGAAAGAAAGAAGGAAAGAAAGAAAGAAAGAACGAAAGAAAGAAAGAAAGAAAGAAAGAAAGAAAGAAAGAAAGAAAGAAAGAAAGAAAGAAGGAAAGAAATGATGGCCTGGCAGCCTCGCTTCCTCTTCTGTATGCAAATGATTTTGGGCCTGCCCGAGCCATGCCGGATATACCCACGGCAGCATTTCCCAAATGCTTCTTCCCTACAGGCCACTCCCACCCCCACCCCCCTCCACCCCTTGATTACAGTGTATCCCCCAGGGTGTCACAGAATAAAGACACCACAAGATTCTCTCAGTCATCAGCCCAAAGTACCACAGGATTGTGGCCTTCATTTTCTCCTTTGTCATAGGGCTCTCTCGACTTCCTTGGAAGGCCTAGTGAGTAAATGGGGACTTGAGGTCTGATATTTCAGAACAAAATAGCCCTTCTATCTAACTTGAAAAAAAAAAAAGCAAACACCTTTATCCAACTGTACCAATGCTTATAAGTGTTGGGAGTGTCTTCTAGGAGAAAAGTGACTTAAATTAGCACCTTTAACTCACCCACTTCTCCCTGGCAGAAGTAACTAACTGGTAAAGCTGACAGACTAAATGCACAAGTGTAGCGACCATTTTTTAAAACAATTTTTTATGTATGTGTCCTTATTCCCCCATAACCTCCCACTCTCCACTCATGCCCCACCCCCCTGTTGTCTGTGTCCATTGATTAGGCTCATATGCATGCACACACGACCCTTAGTTGATCTCTCCACCTTACCCCACCCTCCCCTACCTTCCCTGAGGTATAACGATCGATGTTTCTCAGTCTCTGGATCTGTTCTTGTTCATCAGCTATGCCGTTCATTATATTCCACAAATGAGTGAGATCATGTGATATTTATCTTTCTCTGCCTGGCTTATTTCACTTAGCATAATGCTTTCCAGCTCCATCCATGTTGTTACAAATGGTAGGAGCTCCTTCTTTTTTACTGCAGCTAGTATTCCACTGTGTAGATGTAGCACAGTTTTTAATCCACTCATCTGCTGATGGGCACTTAGGGTGTTTCCAAATCATAGCTATGGTAAATTGTGCTGCTATGAACATAGGTGTGCATATATCCTTTCTGATTCTGCAATCAAAACACAAGTAGCTGAAAGTATATTTATACTACCCACAAAAGATTTCAGATCAAAGGACACACAAAGACTGAAAGTGAAGTAATGAAAAATATATATATTCCATGCAAATAGAAATAAAAAGAAAGCTGGGGTAGCAACATTTATCAGAAAAAAATAGACTTTAAAGCAAATCTGTAAAAATAGATAAAAAAGGACATTACATAATGATAAAGGGGTCAATTAAAGAAGAGGATTTGACAATCATTAATATCTATGCACATAACTTAGAAGTGACTAAGTCTATAAGGCAAATATTAATGGACATAAGTAGATCAACAGTAGGATAGTAACATTAGGGGACTTTAATACATCATTAATGTTAGTTGGCAGATTATCCATACAGAAAATTAATGAGGAAACAATAGACTTAAATGTCACATCATATTAGGTTTATTTAAAGGACATTAATAAAACATTTTATCCAAAATATGCAGCATACTAGTACATACTTTGTAGGTGCCCATAAAACATTCTCTAAAAGTTATCCCATATTAGGCCACTAAAAGTCTCAAAGAAGATAGAAATCACATCATGCATTTTTTTTCTGACAATGGTGTGAAACTAAAAATCAACTATAAGAGTAAAACTGGGGGAAAATGCAAACACATGGAGACTAAACAAAATGCCACCAAACAACCAATAAATAAATTTAAAAAGCAATAAAACAGAAAATCCAAAATTATCAAGACAAATAAAAGCAAGAATACAATTTCCCAAAATTTATGGGATACAGCAAAGGAAATTCTAAGATGGAAGTTAATATACATAAAGGTCTACCTCAAGAAACAACTTTATATTTAGAGGAACTAGAAAAAGAACAAACAAAAGCCAAAGTACAATCCTATATAATAAAAGAGAAACATGCAAATTTGACCATACCTTCGCTCCTGATTGGCTATACTACCAGCCAATCAGGAGCAGGGGCGGGGGCCAAATGGCATGAGTGAGTGCCGGGCCGGGAGGTGGAGATGAAATGGCAGTGGCAGCGAGCGCCCAGCCCCCAGGTGCTATGAGCAGAAGTGGCGGTGAGCGACCAGCCCCCAGGGCCGGGTGGTCACAGGCAGCTGGGGCTGAGCTGAGCAGGGCAATGGCTGGGTGCCCAAGGCCTAAAGCCTCACCAGAAGCTTTTGGCCTTGGGCAGGCTGGGGGTGAGCCATCAATTGGACATCCCCTGAGGGCTCCCAGTATGAGGGCTCCCAGGCTGGGGCATGTTGGGTTGAGGGACCACCCACCCCCAGTGCACGAATTTTGTGCACCAGGCTCCTAGTAAATATATAAATAAATATATAAACAAAATAGATACTAAAATAAAAATAATAGAAAAATCATTAAAATTAAGAGCTAGTTCTTAGAAGGGAAAAACAAAATTTATAAACCTTTAACCAAACTCATTAAGAAGAAAAGAACCCCAATAAATAAAATTTTAGAAAGAGGAGGAATTACAACTGATGTTGCAGAAATACAAAGGATCATTTAAAAGTACTATGCCTAATTATTTGCCAACAAATTGGACAACACAGAAAATAATGGATAAATACTTAGAAACATAAAACCTCTCAAGAATGAATTAGAAAGAAATAGAGAATCTGAATAGAAATATTACTAGCAATGAAATTGAAGCAATAATTTTAAGTTTTTCCAGCAAACTCAAGTTTAGAACCTGATAGCTTCAAAATGGAATTCTACCAAATATTTAAAGAAGAAATAATGCCTACTCTCAAACTAATCCAAAAAATAAAAAGGAAGAAATGCTTCCAACTTCATTCTACAAGGTCAGCATTACCTTGACATCAATACCAGAGAAAGATACTATAAAGGGGGGGGGATTATGCCAATATACATTGAGTGGCTAGATTATTATGATCTCTGAATGCATAATAATCTGGCCACTCAGTATATATCCTATATAATAAAAGGCTAATATGCAAATTGTCCCCTCGACCAGGAGTTTGACCAGCAGGCAGGCCAGCCAATTGCCCATGTCCCCTCCCCCTGGCCAGGCTGGCTAGACCCCACCCATGCACGAATTCATGCACCGGGCCTCTAATATATCATATATATGGATACACACACACACACACACACACACACACACACACACACACACACTGAGTGGCCAGGTTATTATGCATTCAAAGATGATAATAATCTGGCCATTCAGTTTAATTGATGTCATAAATACGAAAATCTTCAACAAAGTATTAACAATCAAATGTAGTAATACATTAAAAAATCATGCATAGTGATAAAGTGGGATTGATTTCTGGAATACAAGGTTGGCTCAATTCTCACAAATCAATTAATGTGTTACACAACATAACCAAAAAGAAGAATAAAAACTATCTGAGCAGCCCTAGCTGGTTTGGCTCGGTGGATAGATCGTCAGCCTGCAGACTGAAGGGTCCTGGATTCAGTTTCGGTCAAGGGCACATGACCGGGTTGTGGGTTCCAACCCTGGTAGGGAGGAGCCAATCAATGCTTCTCTCTCATCATTGATGCTTCAATCTCTTTCTCCTTCTCCCTTCCTCTTTGAAATCAATAAAATATTTTTTTAAAAACTATCTGAGCATATAAATACATATAGAAGTAGCATTTTTGCTTTTTATTGAATTTACTAGAGGCCCAGTGCACAAAATCATGAATGTGTAGCTCACCACTGCTTACCACCGCTCACTGCCTTGCCCACTGCTCGCCACTGTGAGTCGCAAGCCACCCTGCCCGCTTGCTGCCCCACCTGCCCACTGCTATGAGCTGCCCCACCTGCCCATCCACTGCTGTGAGCTATGAGCTGTTCTGCCCACTACTGTGAGTTGCTGCTTGCGGGCTCAGGGGCGGGGAGGGACCAAGAGGTGATCAAGGCATCCCATAGGGACTGGTCAAGCGGTTGTTCTGGTTTTTATGCTTATGGTCCCTGGCCTTTTATTATATAGGATTGGAGTGACATTGGTTGATAAAATTATATGTCAGATGTACAATTCTATAATTCATCATCTTAAAGAAATCCTTTGACAAAATATAGCACTTACTATGATAAACTCTCAGCAAAGTGAAAATAAAAGAAACATATGTCAACATAATAAAGGCCATCTATATATATAAAAGCCTAAGCGACTGAATGCCTAGTTGACTGGTCGCTATGACATGTACTGACCACCAGTGGACAGATGCTCAACACATAGAATCAGGCTCCCTACTGTCTGGATTGGGCCTGCAGAGATCAGGCTAAAACTGGCTATCTGACATCCCCTGAGGGGTCCCAGTGCCACTCAGCCAGAAGCCAGGCTCATGGCTGGTGAGTGCAGTGTTGCTGGTAGAAGCCTCTCCTACCTCCATGGCAGCACTAAGGCTGTCCGACTGATGGCTTAGGCCAACTCCCTGTGGGCTCCTGGATTGTGAGAGCACACAGGCCAAGCTGAGAGACACCCCCACCCCAAGTGCATGAATTTCATGCACCAGGCCTCTAGTATTTAATAAAATTATAGCTAATATCATCCCAATACAGAAAAGCTAAAAAGCATTTTCCTTACAATCAAGAACAGGACAAGATTATCAATCTTCATAACTTTTATTAAACAGAGTATTAAAGTCCTAGCCACATCAACAAGGCAAAAAGAAGAAACAAAAGGCATCAAAATTAAAAAAGAAGCAGCAAAAAAGTCATTATTTACAGATACTGTATATAAAAACACTAAGGTCTTCACACAAATAATTATTAGAACTTACAAATGAATTCACTAAAGTAGCAGAATACAAAATTAATATACAGAAATCTGTCTCATTTCCACTAATAACAATCAAAAGAGAAAAGTAAACAATCCTATTTCAATTGCATAAAAAGAAATAAAATACTTAAGAATCAACTTAACCAAAGAGGTAGAAAACCTATACTAGAAAAATTATAAGACATTAAAGAAAGAAACTGAAGAAAACAAAATAAATGGCACCATATACTGTGCTCATGAGTAAGAATTATCATTCAAATGTCCACACAATGCATATTGATTTGACACAATTTCTATCAAAATACCAATGTCATTTTTCACAGAACCAAACCAAAAAATTATATGAACTACAAAAGACTCTGAAAAGCCGCACTAATAGTGAAGAAAAGAACAAAAAGCTATCATACTATCTTGGTATCACACTATACAACAAGACCATAGTAATCAAAACAGCATGATACTGACATAAAAATAGAAGTATAGATCAATGGCACAGAATAGAGAACCTAGAATAAACCCATGCCTGTATGGTCAACTAATATTTGACAAAGGTGGCAAGAACATACAAAGGAGTAAATACAGCTTATTCAATTAATGGTGTTAAGAAAATCGGACAGATACATGGGGAAAAAAATAGAAAGAGTCCACCTTCTTACATCATACACAAAAATAACCTCAAAATGGATTAAAATTTTAAATGTGAAGCTCAAAACCATAAAACTCTTTAAAAATAAGAAATAAAATTTCTAACATTTATCTTAGCAACATTTTTTCTGAAATATCTTCCTGAGTAAAGGAAACAAAAGAAAAAATAATGGGACTACAAAAACACTAAAAAGTTTTCACACAGCAAAGGAAACTACTAACAAAACAAAAAGACAACCTACTGAATGGGACAACATATTTGCCAATGATACATCTGATACGGGATTAATATCCAAAATTTATAAAGAATTTAAATCAACATCAAATAAACAAGTCTATTAAAATTTGGCAGAGAACCTGAATAGACATTTCTTCAAAGAAGACATACAGATGGCCAACAGACATATGAAAAGATGCTCAGTGTCATTAATCATCAGAGAAAAGCAAATTAAAACCACAATGAGATATCACCTCACACCTTTTAGAATGGCTTTCATCAGTAACTCCAAAAACAAGTGTTGGCAAGGATACGGAAAAAAGGGAACTCTTGTGCATTGTTGGTGGGAATCCAGATTGGTGCAGCCACTATGAAAAACAGTATGAATGTTCCTCAAAAAATGTACAATGGAACTGTCCTTTGACCCCCCAAAAATCCACTTCTGAGTATTTACTTAAAGAAATCCAAATAATAATTTGAAAGTATAAACACAATCCTATGTTCAGTGCTGTGTTTACAATAGCCAGTATATGGAAGAAAACCAGATGCCCATCACCAGCTCTAGACAGTTTGAATAGCTCTAGACAGTTTTGCTCAGTGATTAGAGCATTAACCTGCAGACTGAAAGGTCCTGGGTTTTATTCCAGTCAAGGGCACATCCCTGTCCTGACCTGGGCACCTGCGAGAGGCAACTGATCGATGTGTCTCTCTCACATCAATGGTTCTTTCTGTCTCCCTCCCTCAACTCTCTCTAAAAATCAATGGAGTACAAGTCTTTTACCTCCTCGGTTAAGTTTATTTCTAAGTATATTAATTTTTTGTTGCAATGGTAAATGGGATTATTTTTATGGTTTCTCTTTCTGAGAATTCATTATTGATATTCAAAAATGCTATTGACTTCTGTGTGTTAAATTTGTCCCGCTACACTGCCAAATTCATTTATTAAATCTAGTGGTTTCCTGGTGGAGTCTTTAGGGGTTTCTATGTACAATATCACGTCATCTACAAATAATGACAGTTTTACTTCCTCCTTTCCAATTTGGAAGCCTTTTTTCTCTTCTTGTTATCTGATCACTGTGGCGAGGACCTGCAGTACTATGTGGAATAAGAATGGTGAAAGTGGGCAAGGAGAAACATGGTGGCCAGCAAGATGAGAGTGAGTGAGAGAGTGTGAGTGAGCAAGAGAGTGAGAGGGGAGTGTGCAAATGTGGCATGTGTGTGTGTGTGTGTGTGTGTGTGTGTGTGTGTGTGTGACAGTTAGATCTTGCAGGAGTTTCAAGGGCTGGTAGATCAGGCTCTCCTGAACAGGGATCCCCTGCTATCACCACAAGAATTCCTCGGGTGGTGTGGGTCTGGCATGGGAACTATGCAGTTTTGATGGGGAAGGAAGCCGCAGATGGGAGCCCAGCCTTACCACCACCCGGACTGACCTTGAATACGACTGTGGACATCGCAGTGAGTTGCAGAGTGCACACCACTACAGGCAGAGTTGTGCACCTCAGCCATGGACTGCTGGACCTCCACCACCCTGGGCACAAGATCCAGGACCCCTGTAGTGAGCCACAGAGTGCATGCCATTCTGGCCAGAGTCGTGCCATCCCAGCCACTGGCTCCGGGACCCCCTCAGTGAGTAACATGCTGATAAGAACTCAGGCAATACTTGTCACGAGTACCGGGACTCCAAGCACATCCACAATAGCTTAGATGAC
This sequence comes from Antrozous pallidus, assembly GCA_027563665.1. Lineage (NCBI taxonomy): Eukaryota > Metazoa > Chordata > Mammalia > Chiroptera > Vespertilionidae > Antrozous > Antrozous pallidus. The sequence continues at coordinate 6,545,239 of CM050521.1, forward strand.
AAGGTTGGGGTAGTCACATAGTTCAGAAATCTCTGAGGAGACTCCATCCACGAATGGCATAATATCATTCAAGATGCAACTACATCAAGAGAACACTAATCACTTAAGTGGTGGGCTTTCCTAGAACACCCAGCTCAGAAGATCTGAGATACTGCACCACTGGGTCCCACAGAACACCTACTATATAGGACCACCCCCAAAAATTCTGGGTGGCATAGCAGTTTGATCTAAGACATAGAAACAAATACAATGGGACAGCATAAAATGGGGACAAAGAAACAATCCCCAAAGGAAAGAAAAGGAGGAACTGCTAGAAAAGCAACTATAAATGAAATGGAGGCAAGTAATTTAGCAGACAAATAATTCAGAATAATGGCTATAAGAATGCTCAAACACCTAAATGAAAATTACATGCAACTCAATGAGAATTATGAACTGAATGAGAAATACAGCAAGATGAGTAAGAATCAAGAGGAAATGAAAAATTACATAGTTACAAAAAAGAACACAATGAAAGGTTTCAACAGGAAACTAGAAGAAGATGAAGATCAAATCAGCAAGTTAGAAGACAAGGTAGAAAAACACCCAAACTGAGAAGCAACAGGGAAATAAAAATAAACAGTAGGGAGAGAGTTTAAGAGAGTTTCAAGACAACGTAAAGTGAAACATCCACATGATAGGGCTGTGAGAAAGAGAGGAAGCTGAATAAGGAATAGAAAACCTGTTTGAAGAAATCATGACAGAAAACTTAACAACCTTGAGGAAGAAAAAAGTCACACAAGCTCAAGAAGCACAGAGAGTCCCAATCAAAATGAACCTCAAAAGGCCCACACCAAGACACATCATAATTAAATTGGCAAATGTAAAAAATAAATATATAAATAAATTGGCAAATGTAAAGAGCAAAAATAATCTTAAAGGCAGCAAGAGAGACAGAAAGTTACCTACAAGAGATCTCCCATTAGACTGTTAACCAGTTTCTCAACAGAAACACATCAGCTCAGAAGGAAATGTAATAAATTATACAACATGACAAGAAGCAAGGGACTGAATCCAAGAATATTCTATCCAACATTCTGTCATTCAAAATGGAAGGTGAAATCAGGAGCTTTGCAGACAACAACAACAACAAAAAAAGGCTAAAGGAGTTACCAACAAGTCAGCAATGCAAGAAATGTTAAAGGACTGTTGTAAAAAGAAGAAATAGAAAGGAAGAAAGAACACAGGCATAAAGAATAAAAAATGGCAACAAACAAGTACCTATCAATAATAATCTAAATCATAAATAGCTTAAATGCTCCAATCAAAAGACACAGTGTAGCTGAATGGATAAGAAAAGATTACACACACACAAGCACACACATATTAGTGGCCTGGTGCACAAAATTTGTGCACATTAAAAGGGTATTAATTAGAGGAAATTATTTAATATTGCTATTTGCTCTTTCTTTATAACAGAAGTATCAAATACTAAAGAAAATTAGTAAAATGTATATGAAAACCTTCCTCCTGTCAGAGTCTGGGGTGCACCACGGGACCCAGAGTCAAGTCCTCACTCACTCACATGTGCCTCAAAATCACGTGAGACCCAGACCCAGCTACACCTCCCCCCCCACCCCGCGCATTGGGGTAGATCCAGATCCAGCCAGTTCCATCCTTGTCAAGCTCCACAGGGCAGGGGGCGTCCTCGGGTCCCCTGGCCCAGTACCAGGATGGGGGCGTGGCCTGAGGTCCCCCATCAAGTCCCACAGGTGGGAGACATGGCCTGAGATCCCCTGTCAAGCCCCACTGGGTAGGGGGCATGGCCTGAGGTCCCCTGTCAAGCCCCACCAGGCAGAGGAGCACAGCCTCAGGTCCCCTGGCCTGGTACTGGAAGGGAGGCACAGCCTCAGGTCCCCCGTCAATCCTTACTGGCAAGGGGGCACAGGCTCAGGTCCCCTGTGAAGCCCTGCTAGGTGGGGGGCACAGCCTGAGGTCCCCTGTCAAGCCCAGCCAGGTAGGAGGGGCACAGCCTCAGGTCCCCTGGCCTGGTGCTGGGTCAGAGGGTATGATCTGAAGTCCCCCAGCCTGGTGCTGGGGTGGGGATGCAGCTTGAAGTCCCCTGTCAAGCCCTGCCAGGTGGGAGCGCAGCCTGAGGTCCCCTAACCGAGCACCAGGATGGGAAGTGCACCTTGAGGTCCCCTGTCAAGCCCTGTTGGGTTGGGAGTGTGGCCTGCAGTCCCCTGTCAAGCCACACCAGGTGGAAGGCATGGCCTGAGGTCCCCCAGCCTGGAGCTGGGGCGAGGGAAGCACCCTGAGGTACCTAGTCCAGCACCAGGGTGGAAAGTACACCTTGAGGTTTGCTGTCAAGCCCTGCCAGGTGGGGGGTGTGGCCTGTGGTCCCCTGTCAAGCCCTGCCAGGCAGGGGGAGCAGCCAGAGGTCCCCTAGCCCAGCACCAGGACAGGAAGTACTCCTTGAGGTCCCTGTCAAGCCCCACTAGGTGAAGGGCATGGCCTCAGGTCCCCTGGCCTGGTGCCAGAATAGGGGTTGAGGCCTGAGGTCCCCTGTCAAGCCCTCTGGATTGAGGGAGGGTGTAGCCTCAGGTCCCTGCTGATTGCTCTTTCAGCCTCCTGTGCACCGGGCTCGGCCCCACCCTCTGCTCCCACGCGCCACATGCAGCCTTCTATGCACCATGCTCGGCCCCGTCCCCTGCCTCCATGCACCGTGCTCGGCCCCCCTCCGCACTCCTGATTGGCTAGTAGTGTAGCAAAGGCATATATCTATATCTATATCTGTATCTATAGCTATATCTCCTATCTAATAAAAGAGGAATATGCAAATTTGACCGTACCTTCACTACGCTACCAGGCAATCAGGAGCAGGGGGCACGGCCAGATGACAGGGGGCATGACCAGCAGGCGTGGCCAGCGGACAGGAGACAAGGCCTGCAAAGCCGGCGAGACTGGCGGGGATGTGGCCACAGTGCTGTAGAAGCAAGCACACTATAAGCTCTGCCTACACAGTACTTAAGGGCTGGTGAGATCCCTCCTTACAGTTACTGTGACTGAGTCGCATCCTTTCGCGGTGACCGTGGGACGGTTAGAGGAATTTGACGCCATGGGATCCCCTCACGAGGTTCGCATGTTGATTGCTCTGATAATTAGACTGTGAGTGAGCTGTGGGGTTTACTTGTCACATGGGACATGCAAATGAGCACCTGGGGCACCTTGGGTAATGAGCGCCAGGCACGAGGCGGGGCTGTGAGTTGTCAGGGTTGCAAGCTCTGATCCAAGTGGTAGTTTGGGTCCATGCCCCCAGCCCAGCACCCACGATGGGAGTTGGGAGGCTGGCTGCCAATCTCTGGGGTGTGCGGAGAAAGTTCACAGTCTTCTTGGTTCGTGCAGAGTGCGGGGAGCACCAGGAATGCTGGGGAAATGTAGTTCTGGTGGAAAATGCACTGCTGGATCTCCTAGACACTATATCAAAGTAAGTCTGGAAGAAGTTACTGTTGTGGGTGGGGGATGGAGGGAAAGCAAAGGTTGGGGTCTCAGACAATTCGCTCATGTGATTGCAAAGACAAACAGAAACCTCCAGATTGGAGAGGGGTCCCCTGAGGGCTCCCAGATTAGAGAGGGTGCAGGTCAGGCTGAGGGACCCCTGGTGGCCGCTGCCATGTGTGGCAAAGTTGCTAAAACCATTAAAAAGGCCCAACTTCTTATTATTGATGAAATTACCATGGCATCCAGTCATGCTATAAACACCATAGACAGATTAGTAAGAGAAATTATGAATTTGAATGTTGCATTTGGTGGAAAAGTTCTCCTTCTCAGAGGGAATTTTCAACAATGTGTCAGTATCACCCCAAATGCTATGCGATTGGCCATAGTACAAACAAGTTTAAAGTACTGTGATGTTTGGAGATGTTTCAGAAAGTTATCTCTTAAAATAAATATGAGATCAGAGGATTGTGCTTAGAGAGAATGGTTAATAAAACGTGGAGATGGCAAACTTGATAGCGGTTTTCATTTAGGAATGGATATTATTGAAATTCTTCATGAAATGATTTGTAATCGATCTATTATTGAAGCCACTTTTGGAAATAGTATATCCTTTATAGATAATATTAAAAATATATCTAAACATGCAATTCTTTGTCCAAAAAATGAGCATGTTCAAAAATTAAATGAAGAAATTTTGGATATACGTGATGGAGATTTTCACACCTATTTGAGTGATGATTCAATTGACTCCACAGATGATGCTGAAAAGGAAAATTTTCCCATCGAATTTATTAATAGTATTACTCCTTCAGGAATGCCGTGTCATAAATTATAATCGAAAGTGGGTGAAATCATCATGCTATTGAGACATCTTAATAGTAAATGGGGGTCTTTGTAATGGTACCAGATTTATTCTCAAAAGATTACTACCTAACATTATTGAAGCTGAAGTATTAAAAGGATCTGCAGAGGGAGAGGTTGTTTTGATTCCAAGAATTGATTTGTCCCCATCTGACACTGGCCTCCCATTTCAATTAATTCAACGACAGTTTCCCATAATGCCACCATTTGCAATGACTGTTAACAAATCACAAGGACAAAATCTAAACAGAGTAGGAATATTCCTACCTGAACCCGTTTTAATACATGGTCAGTTATTATGTTGCTTTCTTTCGAGTTCGAAGAGCATGTGATGTTAAAGTTCAAGTTGTAAATACTTTATCCCAAGGGAAATTAGTCAAGCACTCTGAAAGTGTTTTCACTGTTAATGTGGTATATAGGGAGATATTAGAATAAGTTTAATTACTTTATTAGTCATTATTTGCATTAATGTTGTTTTTACATCATGAATGTGTTATTGTTATATCATTTTGTTATTATTTATTTATTAATGAAATTATGTATTATTTTCATATACATTGTACTCATTACCTTTTATCTGTCACACTTTTATTATAGAGAAAGGGCAAATAGCACTATTAAAATATTTCCTCCAATTAATACCCTTTTAATGTGCATGAATTTCATGCACTGGGCCACTAGTGTGTGTGTGTGTGTGTGTGTGTGTGTGTGTATGTATATATATATATATATATATAGTATACAAGAGACCCACCTCAGAACAAAGCCCTCACATACACTAAAAATGAAGAAATGGGGAAAAAATTTCAGGCAAATGGAAATGGAAACAAATGCTGGGATAGCAATACTTATATCTGACAAAATAGACCTCAAAGTAAAGGCCAAAAAAGGAGATAAGGAAGGACACTTTATAATACTAAAGATATCGATACAACAAGAGGCTATAATTCTGGTAAACATACATGCATCCAATACAGAAGCAATACAATCATAGTATGGGGCTTTAAAACTCTAGTGACATCACTGGATAAATCTTCCAAACAAAAAAATAAGAAGGAAACAGAAACCCTAAATGACATTCTAGAACAGATGGAACTAATTGACATTTTCAGAACAATCCACCCCAAAGCTGAGGAGAACCAAGATGGCGGCATAGGTAAAACACCTATCTTGCCGTCATACACAGCAATTTTAAAACTACAACTTAACGAAAGAACAAACACCTTCCAGAATCACCAGAGAGCTGGCCGAGTGAAAATTCCACAAATAAAAGTGAAGATAAGACACTGTGACTCGGAGGAGCGGCTGAGGACAGCGTTGAAGATACGCATGGAGAGAGGTTTGGAGGAGCGCGCGCCATCGGATAGGGTGGGTGGCTAAAAACCGGCCAGTTTTCTCTGCTGGCTTGTGGAGAAGGCGAGCTTGCACATGAACTTGGGAACAGTGCAGCTGCGTGACCGCGTAGAGAGCACTCGCGACTTGCTCTCTCATTCGAGAAACTGTCAGACTGCTTTGTTTTGCAACCCTGGGTGAGACGTTGGGTGTGCAGACTCATCTGGGGAGAGTCTGAATTCCCCGGCAGCCGGTAGAGCTCAGCAGCGGCTCTCTCTCAGAGGTGCTGGCAGTCATTGCCCCTGGCACAGAGTCCCTGGGGCCACACAGGGCGGAGCTAACGCTGTCTGCTTGGCCCGGAGACTCCGCCCCTCCAACCTGAGCACAGCTGAACTTCACAGACAATTGGCCTGGAGGTCAACCCTCCAAGTGCTAACAACGATTAACCTGAGCTTAACTTCAGCAAGACTGTGCAACCCATATCCACCTCAGGTAACTGGGGAGGCTGAGCCACTGTCCCTAGTAGGACATCTACCACACAAAGCTAATTGACCGACTCAGGGAAGCAGCCACCATGCAGAGACATGGAAAGAAATCAGATGTGAAAGAAATGGAGGGAAAAAAATGAATGGACATGGAATTCAAAACCACGGTTATAGGGTTTTTCAAGAGGCTCCAACAAAAGGTCGAGGCCTATAAGGAAATAAGCAAGACCACAAAGGAAATGAATGAGACCCTCAAGGATATGAAGGAGACTCTCAAGGATATGAAAAAGGACCAACCAGAAATTAAGCATACACTGAATGAAATAAAAAATATTATACAAAGACCTAAAAGTGCTCTGGAGTATCCCAAGAACCAAGTTAAAGATTTGAAATACAAAGAGGTAAAATCCACACAGCTGAAAAAGCAAGAAACCAAAAGAATCCAAAAAATTGAAGATAGTGTAAGGGGCCTCTGGGACAACCTCAAGCATATCAACATCCGAATTATAGGGGTGCCAGAAAAAGAGAGAGAGCAAGACAATGAAAACCTATTTGAAGAAATAGTGACTGAAAACTTCCCCCACCTGGTGAAAGAAATAGACTCAGGAGTCCAAGAAGCACACCAAACCCCAATATATAGGAACTCTAAGAGGACCACACCAAGGCACATCATAATTAAAATGCCAAGAGCAAAAGATAAAGAGAGAATATTAAAAGCAGCAAGAGAAAAACAGTTAGTTACCTATAAGGGAGCACCCATATGATTGTCAGCAGATTTCTCAACAGAAACGATGCAGGCCAGACAGGAGTGGCAATAAAAATTCAAAGTGATGAACAGCAAGAATCTACAACCAAGATTACTCTATCCAGCAAAGCTATCATTCAGAATTGAAGGCCCAATAAAGTGCTTCGCAGATAAAAAGCTAAAGGAGTTCATCACCAGCAAACCAATATTATATGAAATGCTGAAAGATATTCTTTTAGAAGAGGAAGAAGAAAAAGATAAAAGTGTAAATTAGGAACAACAAATACACATCTATCAACAAATGAATCTAAAAATCAAGTGAATTAATAAGCTGATGAACAGGATAAACTGGTGAATGTAACAGAATCACGGACATAGAGAGGGAATGGACTGACAACTCTTGGGGATAAAGGGGGTGTGGGAAGTGCAGCAAGAGACTGGACAAAAATCATGCAACTATGGGAGAGGACAGTGGAGGGGGGTGAGGGCGGAGGGTGGGTTGGGTATCAGGTGGAGGGGAACTATAGGGGGAAAAAAAGTGGAATAATGTAATTAATGAACTGAACAATAAAGGTAAAAAAAATCCACCCCAAAGCTACAGAACATACATTCTTTTCAAGTGCACACTGGACATTTTCAAAGAAAGGACACATGAGTACACAAGCTAATTTTCTACAAATTCAAGAATATTGAAATCATACCAAGCATCTTCTCTGATCACAATGGCATAAAGTTAGAAATCAACTACAATAAAAACACTCAAATATAGTCAGACACATGGAGGCTAAATAGCATTCTATTAAACAATATTGGATTACCAAACAGATCAAAGAAGAAATAAAAAACATCCTGGAAAGAAATGAAAATGAACAAACAACAATCCAAAGTCTGTGGGACACAGGGAAAACAGTCCTGAGAGGGAAGTTCATAACACTACAGGCCTACCTCAGAAAATAAGAAAAACTAATAATAACATATATAACACCAAAACTCTAAGAATTAGAAAGAGAACAAGAAAAGTCTAGAATAAGTAGAATGAAAGAAGTAGTAAAGATCAGAGCAGAAATAAATGACATGGAGACCAAAAAAATAATACAAAAGATCAATAAAACCAAAAGCTGGTTCTTTGGAAAGATAACAAGATTGATAAACCTCTAGCCAGACTCACCGGGAAACCAAGAGAGAGGACCCAAATAAACAAAATTAGAAACAAAGTAGGTAAAGTAACAACTGACCCCACAGAAATACAAACAATTATAAAAAATACTATGAATGACTTTATTCCAACAAATGGGACAAACCTGGATGAAATGGATATATTCCTAGAAATACACAATCTTCCAAAACTCTATCAGGAAGAATCAGAAAACCTGAATAAGCTAATAACTACTGATGAAATTGAAGCAGTAATAATAAATAAATAAATAAATAACCTCCCAGCAAACAAAAGTCTAATCGAGACGAATTCACAGAGGAGATTTACCAAATAGTCAAAGAAGAACTGACACCTACTCTCCTCAAACCATTCTAAAATATTCAAGAGGAAGGAACACTCTAGACTCTTTCCTTGAGGCCAGCATTACCCTAATTCCAAAACCTGAAAAAGACATGACAAAGAAAGAGAACTATTGGTCAATATCCGTGATGAACATAGATGCTAAAATCCTCAACAAAGTTTTAGCAAATCAGACCCAGCAATACATTAAGAAGATCATACATCCGGGCCCAGTGGGTGTATGATCTTCTTTATTCTGAGATGCAAGGCTGGTACAATATTAGCAAATCAATAAATGTGATACAGCACATAAACAGATTGCAAGACAAAGATCACATGGTCATATCAATTGATGCGGAAAAAGCATTCATCAAAATCCAACACCCATTTTTTAAATAAAAACTCTCAGCAAAGTGGGAATAGAGGGATCATACTTCAACATAATAAAAGTCATATATGACAAACCTACAGCCAACATCATACCCAATGGGCAAAACTAAAACCATTTCCCTTAACAACAGAAACAAGATGCCTTCTTTCACCACTCTTGTTCAACATAGTTCAACAGAAGTCCTGACTATAGGGATCAGACAATAAAAAGAAATAAAGACATCCGAATTGGAAAGGAGAAAGTAAAACTGTCATTATCTGCAGATGACATGATACCATACATAGAAAACCCTAAAGACCCCATCAAAAAACTACTAGATTTAATAAATGAATTTGGAAACCTAGCAGGATACAAAATTAATACCCAAAAATCCATAACAGTCTTATACACCAGTAGTGAACTCTCAGAAAGAGAAACTAAAAAGCAACCCCATTTATCATTGCAACAAAAAATTAAGATACTTAAGGATAAATTTAACCAAGGCTGTAAAAGACCTGTATTCCAAAAACTATAGGACATTGAAAAAAGAGATCAATGAAGACATAAATAAGTGGGAAAATATACCATATTCATGAATTGGTAGAATCAACATTAAAATTTCCATATTACCCAAACCAATCCACAGATTCAATGAAATCCCTATTAAAATACCAATGGCATATTTCACAGACCTAGAACAAATATTCCAAAAACATCTGGAATAAAAAAAGAGCCCGAAGAGCCACAGCAACCTTGAGAAAGTAGAACAAAGTTGGAAGGATCACAAAACCAGATATCAAGTTTTACTACAAAGCCGCTGTACTGAAGACAGGCTGGTTGTACTGGCACAAGAACAGACACATAGACTAATGGAACAAAACAAAGTACCCAGAAATCGACCCAAGCCATTATTCTCACTTAATATTTGAAAAAGGAGGCAAAAGATTATAATGGAGTTGAGACAGTCTCTTCAATAAATGGTGTTGGGAAAACTGAACAGATACATGAAAAAAAAAAAAGAAAAAAGAAAGAAAGAAAGAAACTAGGCTACAAACTTACACCATATACAAAAATAAACTCAAAATGGATAAAAGACTTAATTAAATATAAGACATGACACCATAAAAATCTTAGGAAAAAACAGGCAGAAAAATCTCAGACATCTCTCATAGTAATATGTTTACTGATACATCCCCTAGGCCCAAGGCCTAGGGCAAAGGAAACTAAGGGGAAAATAAACAAATGGGACTATGTCAAAATAAAAAGCTTCTGCACAGCAAAAGAAACCATCAACAAAATAACAAGAGAACTCATTGCATGAGAGAACATATTTGTCTATGATACATCTGATAAGGGGTTCATCTCCAAAATTTATACAGAATTTATACAAGTTAACAAAAGGAAGATCAACAATCCAATTTTAAAAATGGGCAAATGCCCTGACCAGTTTGGCTCAGTGGATAGAGCATCAGCCTGTGGACTGAAGGGTCCCAGGTTCAATTCCGGTCAAGGGCATGTACCTTGGTTGCAAGCACATCCTCAGTAGGGGTTGTGAAGGAGGCAACTGACCGATGTTTCTCTCTCATCAATGTTTCTAGTTCTCTCTCCTTCTCCCTTCCTCTCTGTAAAAAATCAATAAAATATATATATTTCTAAAATGGGCAAAGGATCTAAATAAACACTTCTCCAAAGTGGACCTATGGAAGGCTAAAAGGTATATGAAAAAAATTCTCAAAGTCACTAATTACTCAAGAGATGCAAATAAAAACAACAATAAGGTATCCCCTCACACCTGTCAGAATGGCTATCATCAATAAATCAACAAACAAGTGTTGGTGAGTTGTGGAGAAAAGGGAACTCCAGTTCATTGCTGGTGGGAATGCAGGCTGCTACAGCCTCTGTGGAAAACCGTATGGAGTTTCCTCAAAAAATTAAATTTGGAACTCCCATTTAACCCACTGATCCAACTGCTAGGAATATATCCTATGAAATCAGAAACACCATCAGAAAGACTATGTGCACCCTTGGGTCCACAGCAGTGCGATTTACAATAGCTACGATTCGGAAACAGCCTAAGTGCCCGTCAGCAGAGGAGTGCATTAGAAAACTGTGGTACATCTGGATGCAGGCGGCAGGGACCTGGGCTGCTGGGAAGCTGGTCAGCGGAGCTTCGCTAGCAGTGGCAGCGGCTGACCCTGACTGTCTATTTCTGATGTGTTCATCCTTGAATATCTATTTGGTTCTAAAATTTCTTATCCTTTGCCCATTATCCATCCTTTCCTGTAAATATCTCAACACAATGTTCTTTTTAAATGTTCTTTGTCATTTACAAGACTCTATTGACTACTAACTTTGGTAATGGAGCCAATTCCATCCCTCTTCGTGTCTTACGATTTTTAAAAATATATTCTGTATTGTACATAAAAGAACAGTGGAGAGTAAAGCATAAATTTTGTGTCTGTTCAGAGTGCATGCCTTTCATTCTGTGGTGGTTAGGGTGAGGGACTTACCTTTCAGAATCCCTCCCCTCCCAAGTGGAAGTGGACTGTTGGGGGACTGCAGCCTTCATTAGATGGAGCTCACCTTCATTTAGCCCAAACTCTAAGCTCCCATGCTTCAGCTGCTGACCAAGTTGATGTTTCTGTTGTTGTTGTTTTAATGTTTTAACTAGAATAAAAGCTGGGTCTCATTTTCAGTTTGAATCCTAATTTGGTTCCAACTGGCAATTAAGCATGATGGCCTAAGCTGCATGAATTCTCTTTGTTTACTAGGCCCTCTTACATTGACTGCTACGTTGTCAGATTTCAGGGAACTGAGCAACAGAATTGTTTGGTCAGGTACTTAATGCCCTTGTAGACTCATCTCACAATATTTTCAAAAGTTTAGTTCATTTTTTTCTCTCTTGCAAAACGTCCTGGTCTATGGCAAGTCCACTTCCAATACAACACTCAGTCGGGCATCTGCCCCAGGCGTAGCAGCTGCGGTCTCCGCTTACTTGTGAAGAGCTCATCCCTCTTCAGTTTACATCCAGGCGACAGAACAAACGAGTATAAACTAAGGAGGCAGAGAGGAGCAAGCTGTGCCCTCACAGTCTCACAGAAAATGCTTCTGGAGAAGAGTCTGACTAGTTCAGCATAACCCCAGAGACTGCTGGGAAATTAAAGGAGGGGCTCAAAAGTGGGGCTGATATTAGTGCAGTTAATAATTGAAGGTCTTTATATTGAACTATAAGCCCAGTGCATGAAATTCATGCACGGGGGCGTGCGGGGGGTGTCCCTCAGCCGAGCCTACACCCTCTTCAAACTGGGACCCCTCCTGGGATGTCCGACTGCCCCTTTAGGCCCGGGATCGGGCCTAAACGGGCAGTTGGACATCCTTCTCACAATCCAGGACTCTAGCTCCAAACTGCTCGCCTGCCTGCCTCCCTGATTGCCCCTAACCACTTCTGCCTGCCAGTCTGATCACCTGCTAACCACTACCCTGCCAGCCTAATTGATGTCTAACTGCTCCCCTGCCAGCCTGTTTGCCCACAACTGCCCTCCTCTACCGGCCTGGTCACCCCTAACTGCCCTCCCCTGCAGGCTTGATTGCCCCCAACTGCCCTCCCTTGGAGACCTGGTCCCTCCCAACTGCCCTCCCCTGCTGGCCTGATGTCCCACAACTGCCCTCCCTTGCAGGCCTGGAACCTCCCACTGTCCTCCCCTGCTGGCCATCTTGTGTCCACATGGGGGCAGGATCTTTGACCACATGGGGGCAGCCCTCTTGTGTGTTGGAGTGATGGTCAATCTGCATATTACTCTTTTATTAGATAGGATAATTGCCCCCTCCCCTATGCTTATGTGCTTGTAGACAGGCATTTACCCCCTTGAAAAAATACTTAAAACAGTTCTCTAAAGGGCATGTAGGTGTTTATACCCAACAGTAAAGCCTTCCCCTTCCTGGCAGGTGGCAGGTGGGGGTTCCCACAACATAAAATCTGCCTCAAAGCTGAGTTCAGGAGCCTAACTCTGAGCCATCGCGTGTTATTTTTGTCAGGTTGCGGAAGTTAATGGCCTCAATCTCCTCAGTCATGCAAAAGAAGTGTATCTGTCAATAAAAGGTGTTGTGAGGTTGCAGGAAATCGTGTATGAGCAGTGTTTTAGCACAGCGCCTAGACCACAGGGGACACTCACTAGACAACAGTCCAGGCCACAGAGGGGAGAGATCAGGTGTGGCTGGCGCTTCCCTTCAGCCAGGAGGAGCAAAGAGCATTTCTATTATTATCGACGAAACAGTTGTCTTATACGGAAAGGGAAAAGGAATCCAAAGTTAGGTATCGGAGAGAAAGAGAAATCTTTTTGTTTTGTTTTTAAAGATGTTTCACAGCATTTATATATTCTATTTAGTACAAGGACTAAAAGTCATTAAAATTAAACGAACCCCTGACTGATTTAACACCAACTCTCAGTATTTTCAAATAACCATGTTATGTTTTAGGATTTAAAATAAAGCAAGCAAAGCAAAATAATCCCTGTTCCTTAAAATATACAAGTGAAACACGGAGATCAAACTGAAATGTGTGGGTTTCCTCTGGACAGGAGGCAAAGGTGATTTCCCAGGCTCCTGTCCAGGTGGATTCAAAGAATGAAGCCACAGACAAAAGGTGGAAGTTTATTGGGAAGCAAGACTCCTACATGGGGAGGGGGTTCCCAAGGGGTAGCTCACGAAGTCCCTCTTTCCTAAAGCTTATAAAGGCTGCAGTTCTGTGTCCTGATAGCCCCTCTGGTTGGTCACTATAGCAGCTTCAAAGCTCAAACCCCTCGTGGGGCCTCCCTCTTTTTCTCCCCCTCCTGTGGTAGAATTGTCTATTCCCAGTGAAAATCTATTTTCCTCTTTCTCCCTCTTGTTTCTTCTACTTCCCTGTGGCTTTCCCCCATCTTCTGTAAGTGGGTGTCTTCCTCTCCCCTCTATCCTGTGGCATCTCTTTTCGCTCCCAGCCCCCAGCTTTGCAGCCCTCCCCCACGGACCCTCTTTATTTCTAAAACTCTCTGAACTTGCCTATTTTACTCCTAAAAACTCCTTTCACAAGTTACTTCCTTCTTTAGATAAAAACTTTTCAGGAGAAAAGCAGGCACAAAAACTCTTACTTGGAAAACAAATCTTAAACGAAAAAGAACTTCTAATCGTCAGTGGCCTCAGCCTGGTTCCTCCCGCCTCTCCTTGGTCTCTCCCCTTGAAGTTTCAACAATTTGAACAGCTGTAATTCAACAAAGGATTCCCCCTCTTCAGTGCACACACAAGTCTAAGAGATCCATGTACCGAAACACATAAAGATGGGCAAGTGGAGCAAGCCAGGAGGTGAGAGGAGAGAAGAGCCGTGGACACAGCCCTACTCCCTGAAGCTCACTGCGGCAGAGGGAAGAAATCGGGTTGTGGCTGGTACCTCCCTTCAGCCAGGAGGAACAAAGAGAGTCAGTGAGCATTCCTGCAAGAGTGGGCTTACTGGCTGTAGCTGAGCCCTGTGACCTGGGCAGAGATGCAGCACAAAGGTACGACCACAGTTGTCTGTCAATCAACATTCCAGAGAAAAAAGCCATTAAGCCTAGCTACCTTCCCTTAACCTCCTATATATTATGTCCCCTCACCCACCTTGTCGGGTTGCACAGCACATTATCTGCAGAGCTGAGAACTGGTACTACAGAAACACATTTTTCCTAAATAAAGGGAGCACTCCGCCACTAATCCCAAGGTCAGGTGGAAGTACAAGGGATGTAGAGGGATGTAGAGGGACCGAGATACAAAGGATCTGATGTAGAGGTCCACTGGTCCCCAATCCTGGGAGGGCAAAGCAACAAAGGAACTGGCTAGGTTCCCCCAGCTCACCCCACTCCCATATATCTGTGAAAGCAATCATAAGAGGGAAGTTTATATCCTTACAAGCCTACCTCAAGAAAAAAGAAAAATCTCAGGTAAACAACTTAACATTACATCTTAAAAGACTAGAAAGAGAAGGGGGGAAAGCAGCCAAAAGTCAGGAAAAAAAGAAAATAATAAAAATTAGAGCTGACTTGAATGAATTGAAGTTAAAAAGACTATAGAAAAAAATGAACAAAATTGACAAAACCTAGGCTAAGCTCATTAAAGAAAAAAAGACAAAATATGCAAATGAAAAAAATCATAAATGAAAAAAATGTTACCACAAATATCACAAAATACAAAGGGATCATAATAGAACACTATGAAAGACGATCTGCCATCAAATTCAATAACCTAGAAGAAATGAATAATTTCCTAGAAATATGTAATATTTCTAGGCTAAATAACGAAGAACTGGAAAATCTAAAGAGATCAATTGCCAGTGAGAAAATGTAAACAACCATCAGTGAGAAGGCTAAAAGGCCAATTCCAATGTAACCCTAATATATATATATTTTTGGGGGGATGGGGGGAGGGTACTAGCAATCTGAATCTGGGCCAGCAAACCCAGTGTACATTCTTAATAACCTATAATTAAGTCACTTCCTCTTTCCCAGAAGCTGGTCTTGCAAGACTTGTTACCTAAATACAGAGGTCATAAACTATGAACAGTGCACAGCCCTGAGGGGCAGGGTGTTATTAGTGCTGGCGCCAGGCCAGACCATTTAGATATGGTCTCCAGACCCCCAGCACCTGTAGCCTTTTTTTGCAAAGCCTGCAAAAGGACCAGAAGCATAATCCATATTTGAGGGACAAAGACACCAGAAAGATATAAAAGAGAAGCTCCCTACATGTTACTTTGCTCAGACTTGGGAAGTTATTCTGCTGAGTCTGCTGGCGTAATAAACTGTGTAACTCCTTTTCTCTAAAGCGTTGCTTGGTTTTACTCTGGTCTTCTGCAACATCAAAAACCTCTCAAAAAGTAAAAGCCCAAGACCAGATGGTTTCATTAGTGAATTCTAACAAACATTCAAAGATACCTATTCTTAGTAAATTCTTCCAAAAAACTGAGAAGAGGCAATACTTCCTAACACATTTTATGAGGCCAAGACAACCTTAACACTAAAACCTGACAAGGATAACAAAAAACAAACAAAAACTACAAATACATGTTGGATGAATACAGATGTAACATCTTAAACAAAATGCTAGCAAATAATCCTGCCCAGGGTAGCTAAGTGATTAGAGCATCAGCCTATGTACTGAAGGGTTGCAGGTTCAATTCCCAAACCTGGTTGGGGTACATGAGGGAGGCAATCAATTGATGTATCTCTCTCTCTCTCTCTCTATCCTCTCCTCCCTCACTCCCTTCCACTCTCTCTGGAAAGCAATGGAAAAAAATGTCCTCCAGTGAAAATTAACAACAACAACAACAACAACAACAACAAAACCAGCTAGCAAATCGAATACTTAAAAAAAAAAAAAAAAACATCACAATCAAGAGGATTCATTCCAGGGGCACAAGGATAGGTTCAACATACATAAATCTATCAATGCAATATACCACGTTAACAAAACAAAAAATAAAATCATATATTTTAACAATAGATACAGAAAAAAGTTTTAACAAAATAATTTTTATGATTAAAACACTAAATAAAAATAGATATAGAAGCACCTTAACATAATAAAGGCTGTATATTACCCTTGGCTAAAATCATATTCACTGGTGAAAATACTGAATGCTTTTCCTCTAACATCAGGAACAAGACAAGGATGTCCACTTTCACCACTCTTATTCAAAATAGGACTAGAAGATGGTGAAACCAAGATGGCAGTGTGGGCAAATGCTGGGACTCGCTGTCTCCCACAACCACACTGAAATTACAACTAAAATGAGGAACCAAGATGGTGGCATAGGTAAACACCTATTTTGCTGCCACACACAACTCCAAAACTACAACTTAACAACAAAACAGACATCATCCAGAATCACCGGAAAGCTGGCTGAGTGAAAATTCCACAGATAAAAGTAAAGACAGGACACTGTGACTCAGAGGAGTGGTGGAGCGCAGCCTTGAAGATACAGGCAGAGAGAGATTCGGAGCCATGTGCACGAGAGCGGTAAAGGGCGGGCGGCAGCAAACCTGGCTGGTTTTCTCCAACGGGGAGGGCGGAGGCATCCCACTGCACTGATTCCCCAGTTCCAGGTGAGGTCCGAAGTCTGGGATAGGCATGCTAAAACCTGGCGCAGCAGAGGTCTGTGAGTTTTAGGAGAGTGCATGTAAACTTGGAACAGCAGTTTGCACGTAAACTTGGGGACAGAAGTGCGTGACCGCACAAGTGAGGACTCGTGACTTGCTCCCTCATTCGGAAGACCACCAGACTGCTTTGTTTTACAACCCTGGGTGAGACTTTGGGTGTGCAGACTCATTTGGGGAAAGGCAGACGGGTGAAGACCAGCGGAGGCTTTCTCTTAGAGGTGCGTGCAGCCATTACCACCTGGCACAGAGACCCATGTGCTGCATAGGGCGGAGCTGACATGGCCTGCTCAGTCTGGAGACTCTGCCCATCCAACCTGAACACAGTCTCCCTTCACAGCCAATTGGCCTAGAGGTCAAACCCTCCTAGGACTAACAACAACAAGCTGGGCTTAACTTCAACAAGACTGTACAACCCATAAAGGATTGCAGTAAGAGTATCCACCTCAGGTAACTGGGGAGGCTGAGCCACTGTCCCTTAGAGGACATCTACCACATAAAGCTAATGGACCAACTCAGGAAAGCAGCCACAATGCAGAGAAATGAAAAGAAATCGGGTGTGAAAGAAATGGAGGATAAAAGACGACTAGACATAGAGTTCAAAACCACAGTAGTAAGGTTTTTCAAGAGGCTCCTAGAAAAGGCAGATGAACTTAATGAGAACTACAAGGAAATGAACAACACCTACGAGGAAATGAACAACACCTATGAGGATATGAAAAAGGATGAACTAGAAATTAAGCATACACTGACTGAAATAAAAAATATTATACAAAGACCTAAAAGCAGTACAGACAAACACAAGAACCAAGTCAAAGAAGCAAAATCCACTCAGCTGGAAAAGCAAGAACCAAAAAGAATCCAAAAAATTGAAGATAGTGTAAGGGGCCTCTGGGACAACCTCAAGCATGCCAACATCCAAATTATGGGGGTGCCAGAAAAAGAGAGAGAGCAAGACAATGAAAACCTATTTGAAGAAACAGTGACCAAAAAGTTCCCCCACCTGGTGAAAGAAATGACTTAAAAGCCCAAGAAGTACACAGAACCCCATAATATAGGAATCTAAAGAGGACCACACCAAGGCACATCATAATTAAAATTCCAAGAGCAAAAGATAAAGAGAGAATATTAAAAGCAGCAAGAGAAAAAGTTAGTTACCCATAAGGGAGCACCCATACGATTGTCAGCAGATTTCTCAACAGAAACGATGCAGGCTAGACAGGAGTGGCAAGAAATATTCAAAGTGATGAATTGGCCAGGACCAGTTTGGCTCAGTGGATAGAGCGTCGGACTGCGGACTGAAGGGTCGCAGGTTCGATTCCGGTCAAGGGCATGTACCGTGGCTGCGGGCACATCCCCAGTGGGGGGCGTGCGGGAGGCAGCTGATGGATGTTTCTCTCTCATCATCGATGTTTCTGGCTTTCTATCCCTCTCCCTTCCGCTCTGTGAAAAGTCAATAAAATATGTTTAAAAAAAAAACAAAACAAAGTGATGAATTGCAAGAATCTACAACCAAGATTACTCTATCCAGCAAAGCTATCATTCAGAATTGAAGGTCAGATAAAGTGCATCGCAGATAAGAAAAAGCTAAAGGGGTTCATCACCACCAAACCAGTATTATATGAAATGCTGAAAGATATTCTTTAAGAAGAGGAAGAAGAAAAAGATAAAAGTGTAAATTATGAACAACAAATACACATCTATCAACAAATGAATCTAAAAATCAAGTGAATTAATCTGATGAACAGGATAAACTGGTGAATATAACAGAATCATGGACATAGAGAGGGAATGGACTGACAATTCTTGGGGAGAAAAGGGGTGTGGGAAGTGCAGCAAGAGACTGGACAAAAATCATGCAACTATGGGAGAGGACAGTGGGAGGGAGGTGAGGGCGGAGGGTGGGATAGGTACAGGGTGGAGGGGAGTTATAGGGGAAAAAAGGGGGAACAATGTAATTAATAAACTGAACAATAAAGATTTAAAAAAAGAAATTACAACTAAAATACAGAACAACCATCATTCAAAACTGCCTGAATGGAACTTCTAAAACTAGAGAAGTAAAGAAAACACATTGAAACTTGTAGGAGGGGCTGGGGCACAGAATGGGCTGGTCTGATACCCATGTGTGCCATTTTTTCTTAATCTGGAAGGAAATCATCTCTGTAGAGTCTGCTCATGAGGAACAAGGTGTCCTAGCCCCACCCCAAACCCCAGTCCAGAGTCCTAGAACTGGAAAGAGAAGTCCCCATAACTACTTTCTGTAAAAACCAGAGGTGATTGTGGCTGAAGATACAGAGGCTGCCCAGGTATTCCTTTTAAAGAGCCAGTGCATAAACTTACATGGTCCCACTTCCTCTGAGCTCCAGTGCTGGGCACCTGGCCGTGGCTCTGGGAAACCCAGGGACATTTGGAGAGGAACTGGATTGTCTAGCATTGGGGCAGGAAATTCGGGGCAGCTTTCTCCTAGACAGGGGTGCTCGCAGGGATCATTATTTCTGTGCTCTGACCTCCCCTGCTGCAGAGCTACTGGCAGCCATATCTGAGTGTCTATCAGCCTGGCCCACACTGTTTGCTCTGCTCTGGTAATTCCATGAGACCCCACCCCATCCAATTTGCAGCCCCATCCAAGCTGTTTGCAGCAGTTTTTTTTTTTTTTACATGAAACACGTTTTCTTTCTTTTTTTAAAAAAAATATTTTATTGATTTTTTACAGAGCAGAAGCAAGAGGGATAGAAAGTCAGAAACATCGATGAGAGAGAGACATCAATCAGCTGCCTCCTGCACGCCCCCTACTGGGGATGTGCCCGCAGCCAAGGTACATGTCCTTGCCGGAATCAAACCCGGGACCCTTCAGTCCGAAGTCCGACGCTCTATCCACTGAGCCAAACCGGCCTGGGCTGTTTGCAGCAGTTTTTCCATATAAATGGCCTGTCCTGGCTTAGGCTTCAGATTTTGCTAAAATCTTTCCAACAAGCTGCAGCTGGTGACAGCATGTCCCAAACTTATCAATAAAAGGCCCATGACCCAGCAACAGCACCAGCCTGCCTGGCTTAGCCTGGGCACTTCCAATCCAATATGAACGGCTCCTGCAGGGTGGCCCAGGTAGTGGTTGACTTTACACCACCCTGGAGGCCTAGAGCCAGTGCACCTGGTGGGCAGCTTCAGAACATACCAGATTACAACTCTATGCATCCACAAGCCACACAGTCAAGAGGCAGACTCAGTAACATCAAAGCCCCCCTAAAGTAAGTCCTGCTCCAGAGGACTGTCTCCTGCACAGCAGCTCTCCCACTGTAGTCACAGCAGCTCCTAACAGCCAATTTGCCAGGAGGTCAATTCCTCCCAAAGATGCCAACAGCAATCAATGTTCAGCTACAAGACTGTGCACACAACCCACACAAGGGTGCACCTAGAGTGGGGAGGCTGAGCCATGGGCCCTACAGGACACCCACTACACAAGGCCACTCTACCAACTCCAGGAGACATAACAGCTCTACCTAATACACGGAAACAAACACCGGAAAGCAGCCAAAATGTGGAGACAAATAAACATGTCACAAATGAAAGAAATGAAAGCAAGCAAGCTACTATATATAGAGTTCAAAGCAATGGTTACTCAAGGATCTTCATGAGAGCTTCAAGATATTTAGTGAGACATAAGGATCTTACAATTTCAAACACATGAAAAAGGACCAATAAGAAATTAAGCATATACTAACTGAAAGAGAATAATTTAGAATTCAACAGTAGAGGATTCCGAGAATCAAATCAACAACTTGGAATATGAGGATGCAAAAAACACCCAATCAGAAGAGCAAAAAGAAAAAGAATTAAAAAATATGAAGATAGTGTAAGGAGCCTCTGGAACTTCAAGTGTACCAACATTCGCATTATGGGAGTACCTGAAGGAGAAGAAAGCAAGATATTGAAAACCTATTTGAAGAAGTAATAATGGAAAACTTCCCCTATCTGGTGAAAGAAATAGACTTACAAGTCCAGGAAGCACAGAGAGTCCTAAACAAGAGAACCCAAAGAGACCCACACCAAGACACATCAGAATTAAAACGCCAAGGATTAAAGACAGAGATCATCTTAAAAGCAGCAAGAGAAAAGCAGTGAAATACTTACAAGGGAGCACTTATACGACTGTCAGCTGATTTCCCAACAGAAACTTTGCAGGCCAGAAGGGAGTGGCAAGAAATATTCAGTGATGAATTGCAAGGACCTACAATCAAAATTACTCTAACCAGCAAAGCTATCATTTAGAACTGAGGGCCAGATAAATAGCTTCACAAACAATAAAAAGCTAGAAGAGTTCATCAACACCAAACCAGTATTACATGAAATGTTCAAGGGTATTCTTTAAGAGGAAGAAGCAAAACAAAGATACAAGATCTATAATAATAAAAGGGTAATATGCTAATTAGACCAGACACCTTCCAGATGTCCTTCCTGACAAAGCTGGGGCCAGAGGGAAGCAAGCCAGGTCCCAGGTGCCTGTGGGTAGCCCAGGACAAGCCAGCCCAGATCCCAGGTGCCTGCCGGCAATGGGAGGAGGGAAGCCTGGGACCTAGGTGCTGGAGGGAAGCCTGTGCCAGCAGCCAGGAGAAGGAAGGCTTACTCTTGCAAGAATTTTCATGCATCAGGCCTCTAATATGAATAATAAAATGGAAATAAATACATATCAACAATTGAATCTAAAAAATCAAAATAAGTAAACAAAAAATCTAATGAACAAAATAAACTGGTGAATAAAATAGAATCTAAAGCACAGAAACATGGAACAGACTGAGGAACCTCAGAGGGAAGCGGGTGGTGGGATAGGAAGAGATTAACCAAAGATCTTACCTATGGATATAGACTGCAGGGTGATGAAGGCCTGGGGTGGGGTTGAAACTGGGTGGAGGAGGGCAATTGGGGGAAAAAAGAGGAACATTTGTAATACTCTCAACAATAAAGATTTAAGAAAACAAAACAAAATAGAACTGGAAGTCATAGAGCAATAAGGCAAGAGAAAGATAAAATGCATCCAGTCCTAGCTGGTTTGGCTCAGTGAATAGAGAGTCAGCCTGCGGACTGAAGGGTCCCAGGGTCAATTCTGGTCAAGGGCACATGCTCAGGTTGTGGGCTTTATCCCCAATAGGGAGCATAGAGGAGGCAGCCAATCAATGATTCCCTCTCATCATTGATATTTCTCTCTTTCTCCCTTCCTATCTGAAATCAATTAACAAATATATTTTTTAAAAATGTATCCAGGGAGAGTCTTCTAGCTCCTTCAGCTGGAAGCTTCTCTGACCTCCAATGCCTTTCAAAAATATCTTTCGTCCATGGACTCCTTCTTAATCCTCTATGCGCAGCCCTTTCTCCAGAATACTGAACGCTTTATAAGGCTGGGGAAAAGATCCCTGGCAATTGGCCACCTGACCTGGGGCTGGACTTCAACCCTGGAAACATTAACGGAGCACTTCTGGAGAAAGAAGTATTCGCCTGAGCGGAAGAAAACTACAAGCCCATGTGGATTCCTGCAACAACAGATTCCAGAGAGGAACAGACAGGACTGCTCCAGCCACAGAAATAGCGGTGGTCCCCAAGACAGAGGAGAAACAGTAGAGAAAATGAAGATGGTGAGGACACCTTGCCATACTAGCAGTCAGGAGCTGTGTGTCGCTGCAGGCTGCCCAGGACCAAACCAGAGAAGGTCAGACCTGCATTGCCACCTTTTGTCTACCATCAAGAACTGAAATATCATTGCTGATATGTACACATAAGTAACTGTTGGACATTGAAATTTGGACTCAAAGAACTGTTGGCCCAGATAGAAACTGACTGCAGGCTAATTCCTTTAATGCCTGACAGCAATTTAAAGGGACTTGATAGAACTCTGTTCTTTCCATTGAATTAAAAAAATGTTAAAACATACGTTCTTATTTAATTTAAAAAATAAACAAGGGTGAGATGCTGAGAACCAATTCTAGCATGTAATAATTACAAGAGTTTTACCAAAGGTTGGTGAAGCTTGGGGATCTCAACAGGGTTGAGTTCCATGTAGTTTACCTGTTGGAAACAGCTAAAGGGCACTCCCCACAAACCTGAATGGGACTGTTAACTGCCAGAAAGCTCAGGGCATTTTATTGCCTCCTATTGGTCAAACCCCTGAACAGCTGTAGGCTACTCCCCAAATTGACAATCTCTGTAAACCCTTTGATACCTTACTCTTTGAAGTGTACATTTCCACCTTGGCTTGGGACAAATTGTGTTTAATAAAAGCACAGGGTCCTAAGACAAGAAGAGTCTTCTAGCTCTTTCAGCTGGAAGCTCCTCTGACCCCCAATGCCTTTCAAAAAATAATAAATAAAAAATGTATCACTCAGTGGTTAAGAGTGCTGGCCAACGCCCGCCCTGAAGGGTCCAGGATTCTATTCCCTCTCAAGGACATGTACTTGGATTGCAGGTTTGATCCCCAGGCCCAGTTTGGATGTGGGTGGTAGGCAACCAATCAATGTATTTCTCTCACATAGTTTCTCTCTCTCTTTCTCTCTCTCTCTCACCTCCCTCTATCTTTTCCATTCTCTCTAAAAATCAATGGAAAAAAATATTCTCAGGTAAGGAATAACAACAACAAAAAAGAAATAAAACACATCCAAATTGTTTCTGAAGAAGTACAAGTATTACTTTTAAAGAAGATATGATTATACACACACACACACACACACACACACGTATATATATATATATATATATATATATATATATATATATATAATCCTAAAGAATCCACATAAGAACTATTGAAAATAATAAATGAATACAAAATTTGCAGTATACGAAATCAATCTATAAATATCTACTGCATTAGTATATATTAATGAAATTTCAGGAAAAAATAAAAAGGATATGTTGCTTTTTCTGTTGCAACAAAAAGGATAATATATTTAGCAATAAACTTAACAAAGAATGTGAAGTACCAATATACTGGAAATACAAAGCATTATTAAACGAAAATGAAAAAGACACAATGAAATGGAAAAATATTCCATGTTCATGGATTGGAAGAATCAACATAGTTAAAAATGGCCATATTTCCCAAAGCAATATACATATTTAATGTAATCACCATCAAAATCCTAAAGATATTTTTTAAGAAATAGAACAAAAAATCATCAGATTTGTATGGAACCATAAAGGAAACTGAATAGCCAATGCAATTCTGAGAAAAAAAAAGAACAAAGCTAGAGGTATCACATTACCTGACTTCAAATTGTACTACAGAACAATGGTAATCACAGAAGCATGGTACTGGCAGAAAAATAAACACATAAATTCAATGGAATAGAACTGAAAACAAAGAAATAAAGCCACATGTATATGAGGAAATAGTTTTTGATAAAGGAGCCAAATACATACAATGGAGAAAAGAAAGCTTCTTCAATAATATTAATGGGGAAATTGGAAAGCTCCTTGAAAATAGACTACAGTTTGTTAACATGTACAAAAAAATTAATTCCAATTGTGCCCAAGACCTAAATAAAAGATCTGAAACAACAGATTACAGGAGAGGAAAACATAGGTACTAAACTTATGGGCTTTAGTCTGGAGAACATTTTATGAATTTGACCTGAAAGGCAAAAGAAGTAAAGGCAACCATAAAGAAACAGGAGTATATCAAATTGAAAAGCTTCTGAACAGCAAAAGAAACCCCCAACAAAACTAAAAGACGTCCAGCCAAATGGGAAAATGTATTTGCAAACAATAGCTCCAACAAGGGGTTGATATCCAAAAGGATATAAAGAACACATGCAACTTAACACCAAACAAACTGTCAAATTTAAAAAATGGAGAAAGGACATAACAGACACTTCTCCCAAGAAGACATACAAGTGAAATGTATGAAAAAATGTTCAACTTCACTAGCTATTAAGGAAATGCAAATCAAAACTACAGTAGTTGTGGGAAAAGGGTATGAATGTAACTGGTGCTACCACTGTGCAAAATAGTGTGGAGGTTTCTCAAAAGTTAAGAATACAGTTACCATGTGGATGTCTACTAAAAAAATTAAAACATTTATTCACAAAGAGACATGCACCCCTATGTTCACTGCAGCAATATTTGTGGTGGCAAGGACACGGAACCAACCAAAGTGTGCTTTGATAGACGACTCGATAAAGATGCGATACATACACACAATGGAATGCTACTCAGCCGTAAGAAAGGATGGGGAGCCAAGATGGCAGTGGATTAGGTGAAAGCAATACTCAGAACCAAACTGGAATTACAACTCAAGTATAGGAAAATCACCTGAATAACCAAGTGAAGACTAGAGAGAAGTCTTATGACAAGAACTTACAGAGCAGGCTGAACTCCCACAGCAGGAGCTAAAGTTCTAGAGGTGGATTTCTACTGTGGGCAGTATCCTCTGAGTAGTTTGGGGTCTAAACCCCAAGTCAGGGTCCCCAGAACAGAGCATCAGAACCAGGAAAGGTGCCCACATAACATTTGGCTGTGAAAAAGCAGCAGGGTTTCTTCTGTCTGTCAGGGAGAGACAGCTGAAAATGCAGGCACCCTCTTAAAGGGTCAGCACACAAAATTTTGTTTGCAGTCACTCACCCTGCACTCAGATGGAAAGAGGGCAGAGATGTCTAGAACTGCGTGAGGAGTTTCTGGTGATGGTTCTCAGGAGAGAGCTGAGAGGCCAGCCAGCAGGATCCCTATTCTGAGTCATTCCCCCATACTGCAGAAGCCATCTTGCCCAAGTAGAGCATTCCCCTCTATGTAGCATCAGCCTGGGTAAAGCAATAGCCCCACCTGTTGGCTTCCCTCTCCACACACCTTGTGGAGCTAACCCCCTGTGGAGAATACAGCTGGTGGCTCTTTAAGTGACTGAGCCTGACAGTTTGCAGGCAGAAGCAGATCTCAGGGTACCTTGAGATATTTGCTAACATGCCCCTGGGCCCAGTGCTAGTAACCGCAGGCCTTGGTGTACAGCTTGCTCACCCAGGCCCAGCAGATGGAGCCACAGCTCTCTAATAGCTCCAACAGGTCACCCAGAGCCATTCTGAGACAACCTCTGACACTGGCCTGCACCAGAGTCCCTTAACCAATGAACCCAGTGGCAAGCTTCAGACAGCAAAGCAGCATATTCCCAGGGTGACCTCGCAGGCATCAAACCCTGCTGAGGTGAATCTGCTTCATGGGACCAGCACCTGCACAACAGCTTGGATGCTGTGCGGGGGCTAAGCCTCCCTGTCAGCCAGCCTGAGTGTTGATCCAAATCCACCTGCTACCAACATGAACTCTAAATAGGCATTTTTTGACTATCACTTGCAATATACTAAAACATTCAATAACTGTTATTTGCTCATTACATAAAAAATTTTTAACAAAATTTTATTCAAAGTATTAGGAAAATCATATTCAAAACACAGAAATAATTAGACCATAACAACAATGCTGCATAGATAGTGGTATTCAAGTTCCCTGATGCTTAGTGACTTCGTTCTAACTAAAACTTCAGTTTGCAAGTCACCAGATAAAAAATGGTGGGGGCATTATTTTGTCTCTCTGAGGCCGGAAAAATGGCTTTGATGGTGAGAAGTGACACCATTTAAACATCAAAGATTACATTATACCCCAACTTAACTATATTCCCTTTTTGTTATTTCCCAGAGATAAAACTTCAGACTGTAAGGATTACTAGAAGAAATAGAAGATAAATGACCTCTTGAAAGATATCCTGACCAGTGCTTGCTTTAATAAGACAAAATACTGAAAAAAGTTTTAAAGATTACAACCTCACCATTATGCTTAAGTAAAATCGTTAATATACAGTTTTACATAATATCTTACAAGAAAAATGTTTTCAATCCTTTCATCTTCAGTAAAAAAAAGTTATCAGTAATGGAGATTTGAAAAATAATTTTCAGAGTGGAACTTTACAACTTTAACTTTATGGAAATCGAAATAATTTCTGGAAAACTGCAAATAGTCTAAATCAATAAGAAATTGCTAAATATATAAGATTACTTTTCGAAAAGGAAGACAACTTATCTGGAAGAAATTTTAGCTGAAAACATTGTTCATTTAAAAAAACATGGTTAGCCTGAAAAAGACTTAAAATTGCCTGTATTTCATAGGCCCCCGACAATTTACGAAGGAACAACTTTTAGGCTCTAGTTTCTTAATCACCTATATACATTTTTTTAAAATCTAAATAGTAATTTGTGCTAGGTCACAACCAAGACATCTGAATGTAATGGACAAAAGCAAATTTTGCATGCATTTCAGGTAGACTTTTTTCTTTCCCAAGAAAGAGTATGCAATTTTTCAAATGGACTTGGACACAAACCTACTGTTCACAAAAAAACCTTTTGTATGCAAACTCAGTTTCCTTAAATAGTAAATTTCCTGGTCTATGCCTAGAAAATAAGGCATGAGTAATTACTTCTTCACTGCAGAGCATAGACAAGTGTTTTCTTTCTAATGAAAACATCTCAAAGCACACTGTTATTTTTATATCTCATGCATTTACAGTCAGATTTTTCTGAATCTCTACATACTTTTAGTATAAAAGAATGTTTATTCCCAACTACTTACAGGCCATAATTACTTAAGAAAAGACAAAGTGAGAGCAGCTACAGAAGTAACAGGATATTTTTTCACAAATAAGAATATAACGTACAAAAACTGGCAAATTAGTGGTAACTGGTAGTATGAACTCTTAATAATACTCTACTTTGGTTTTCAAACTAAGATTTGACAAGTTTAAAGCCCTGTCCTGTGTCCAGCACAGTAGGAAGAAACCAACTCATTTTTAATCTTTTTAAGCACCTAAAACAACTTTGGCAGATCCATAAAAGGTTGAGACCACACAACCAGTTTGCTAAATGTACCAGTGGATAGGTAATACGAGGAAAGTGTAACATCCAGTGCTTGGCCACATCACTTCCTGTTGGCAAATGCAGAGTGTAGTCACTCCACTGTTTGGACACACCATACACTGCTTTCACTTTGCGTCCCTTTTCAGTCCAGCAGATGCTGTTATTGGAGTTGCAGTTATATTCTACCCAGTCTTTTGTAAAGTCGCCCAGCTGTGGTGGATCGGCTTCTTCAATATCTACTGTCTTCATCATCTCTGCTCCTTGCACTGCAATATACTGGTCACTGATTTTTCTTACTTCTTTCACCCAAGGGGTTGAATTCTCACTGTCTAATATAACAATAAGTCGAGAACAGAAGGAACCATTCTTTTCTCTCCACCATTCTAAAAGTGTGTCAAGGCGTAGTATGTCTCCACCTATAAACAAAAGGAAATTCAATAAGTAATTTCTGAATCCTCTCAATAAGAATACCCTTCTGTCCTAAGTGTATTTTCTTTAAATTTTGGAAATTAAATATGTGAATAGAAAAACAGAGCCTTCTTTTCAAAATATTTTCTTAGAATTTTTTTTTTTAATTTTCAACCTCAAGTTAAAAGAACCAGAACCTAAAACAAACAAAAAACATCCTTGTTACATAAAAAATTAAATGTCAATTTTGTTAACCAATGTCAACCCAATATATTCAATTAAAAATTTTTTTAAATGGGATAAGCTAGAATTAAAAAAATTATTTTTTTGGCCAGTTTGAGCACTGGCCGCAGACACAAAGGTCTCGGGTTTGATTCCCAGTCAAAGGCACAGACCTCAGTTGCAGGCCTGAGACCCAGCCCAGTTGGAACCCGATGGGAGGCAATCAATCAATGTCTCTCTCACATCCATGTTTCTTTCTCTCTCTCTCCTCCCCTCTCTCCTCCTCTCTATTCCCTCTCCAGGGGGGAAAAAAAAAACCAATGGAAAAATTTATCCTCAGGTGAGAATAAATAAATGCAATCTTACTTTTAAAAATTACTTTATAAAGTTGTATTTATTGAAAAAAATAAAATTATAAAGGAAAGCTTATATTCTTGTACATCAAAAACAGCAAATATGGCCCATGGTCCAAATCTAACCCACTACCTGTCTTTGTATAGCATGAGAGCTGAGAACTGGTTTTACATGGTTGAAAAAAATTAAAAACTAACAGTATTTTGTGACATGGGAAAATTATATGAAATTTACATTTCATATAATTGTTTCTATAAATAAACTCATTTGCATTCTGTCTATGGCTGCTTTTCTTTTTTCCTTTTTAATATGCATTTGAGGATATTTTCAACTACAGCAGCAAAGCTGAGTAGTTCCAACAACAGGCATCTTATGGCCCCAAAAGCTAAAAATATGTGGCCCTTTACCCAGGGTATTTGCCAATCCTGTTGTGTACCACTGATAAAATAATGTTACCTATCCTGTACATAGGTACCTACTATGTACAGATGAAAAAGAAACTCTTCCTCCCTCTACCAAGAATGAATTTATTTTAAAATAAGTCTTATACATGAAAAACAATAAATGATTAAAACTAGTTTTACTCATAAAGCTCTAAAGTAAATAAATTTGATCTATAAACCTATCTTATAATTAACAGGCTTTCCATCTGGTTCACTGTGGATTTTTTTTTTTGCATTAACTTTGATTTTTAAATGTTACATTAAAATATTATTTTGATTATTTGATTTTTGGCACCCTCTTAAATTTCATGGCCAAACCAACTGCCATCTATCTTTACCTCTCCCTAGTCCTGGCTCTGTCTCAATGGTACACTGATAAAATCATCCTAATTCTAGATATTTATCCTAAGGAGAGAGTAGATAGATATTGGGGCAAAAAATTACATATAATGATTTCCTTCCTTTGCTATCTAAAAGTGTAAAATCTGAAACAACCAGGGAAATGGAAATGAATTATGGTAAAACCTAATGAGGGAAAGGAACTTTATAGTAAAACTAGAGGCCCGGTGCATGAAATTCGTGTATGGGAGGCGGGGCTCCCTTAGCCCGGCCTGCACCTTCTCCAATCTGGGACATCCCTCTCGCAATCTGGAACCACTGGCTTCTAACCACTTGCCTGTTTGCCTGATTACCCATAACCCCTCTGCCTGCCGGCCTAATAGCCCCCTAACCACTCTGCCTGCCAACCTGATTACCCCTAACCACTCTACCTGCTGGCCTGATAGCCACCTAACCACTCTGCCTGCCAACCTGATAACCCCTAACTGCTCTCCCATGCTGACCTAATAACCCCCTAACTGCCTCTGCCTGCCAGCCTGATCACCTCGAACCACCTCTGCCTCGGCCCCTGCCATCGTGGCTTTGTCTGGATGATGTCCGGTCTAATTAGCATATTACCCTTTTATTATTATACACTACAGGTCCAGTGCACAAAATTCCTGCACAGGGGACCGGTATCCCTCAGCCTAGCCTACATCTCTCCAATCTGGGACCCCTCGAGGGCAGTCGGACATCCCTCTCACAATCCAGGACTGCTGGCTCCCAACTGCTCACCTGCCTGCCTTCCTGATTGCCCCTAACTGCTTCTGCCTGCCAGCCTGATCACCCCCTAACCACTCCCCTGCCAGCCTAATTGATGTCTAACTGCTCCTCTGCCAGCCTATTTGCCCCCAACTCCCCTCCTCTGGTGTCCTGGTCACCCCTAACTCCCCTCCCCTACAGACCTGATTGCCTCCAACTGCCCTCCCTTGCAGGCCTGGTCCCTCCCAACTGCCCTTCCCTGTAGGCCTGGTTCTCCCCCCCCCCCCCCGCCCCCAACAGCCTTCCCCTGCAGGCCTGGTTCCCCCCAACAGCTCTCCCCTACAGGGCTGGGGACCCCCCCCCCCCTCCAACTGCCCTTCCCTGCAGGCCCAGTCACCCCCAACTTCCCTTCTCTGCCATCCCGGTCACTCCTAACTGCCCTCTCCTGTAGGCTTGATCACCCCCAACTACCCTGCCTTGCAGGCCTATCCCACTGTCCTCCCCTGCTGGCCATCTTGTGGTGGCCATCTTGTGGCAGGATCTTTGACCAGATGGAGGCAGCCATCTTGTATGTTGGAGTGATGGTCAATCTGTATATTACTCTTTTATTAGATAGGATAGAGGCCCAGTGCAAGGGTGGGGGCCAGCTGGTTTTCCCTGAAGGGTGTCCTGGATCAGGGTGGGGGTTCCCTTGGGACGTGGGATGACCTAGGCTAGGGGCCTGTGGTTCTGTGTCGGCCGGCCACACCCGCCAGCAACCCAAGAGGAGGCCTTGATATCTAGAATTTATTTATCTTCTACAATTGAAACTTTGTAGCCTGGAGCAGAGCCAAGCCTTCTGATCACTTAGTGGTGGCAGCCATTTCTGCTGGAATTTATTTACCTTCTATAATTGAAACTTTGTAGCACTGAGTGGAGAACTAGGCTGGCAAGGACAGGCAGAAAGCTTGGCTTCCTCCATTGTTGGGGAAATCCAAGCCTTCCTCCTGTTCTCTGTGGCTGCAGCCATCTTGGTTGGGATTTGCATATTTGCTCTTGATTGGCTTTGTGGGTGTGGCTTGTGAGCGTAGCAGAGTATGGTCAATTTGCATATTACTCTTTTATTAGATAGTATTATTAGTATAGATAGTATTTATTAAGAAATTTTAATGACGACAAAATTATCTATGCAATTAGGATAAAATTATGACACAAACATGTATCTATAAAAATAATAGCAGTGGTTATTGCTGGGTGTTTGGAGTTCAGGTGGTTTTGCAATATTTTTTATTTTCCAATTATTTTTTACATTGATACTTTCATAATTTAAAAAAATGTTTTAACATGCTACAGTTTACTTTTTGTTGTTGTTAATCCTCACCTGAGGATATTTTCTCCATTGCTTTTCAGAAAGAGTGAAAGGAAGGGAGGGAGAGAGAAACATTGATGTGAGAGAGATACATCAACTGGTTACCTCCTGCATGCACCCCAACTGGAGGGTAGGATATGAATCAGCAGCCCAAGTCCATCCTCTTGACTGGAAATTGAATCCAAGACCCTTTGGTAAATAAGGCCAACGCTCTAACCACTGAACAACACCTGCTAGGGTATAGATACTTGCTGAAGATATATTTTTAAAAATGATGAAATGCAGCCGAGACCGGTTTGGCTCAGTGGATAGAGCGTCGGACTGGGGACTGGAGGGTCCTGGGTTCGATTCCGACAAGGGCATGTACCTTAGCTGCGGGCACGTCCCCAGTGGGGGGGCGTGCAAGAGGCAGCTAATTGATGTCTTTCTCTCATCGATGTTTCTGACTTTCTATCCCTCTCCCTTCTGCTCTGTAAAAAATCAATAAAATATATTTAAAAAAATAAAAATAAAAAGATGAAATGCTAACTTTTCATTATTGCCAATTCTATTACATTTCTCTAGAGACCAGAGGATAACAGATTATAGGATCTATTATACAAATTCTATTTGCCAAAAAACATCACTAATTTGCTTTTTATAACTATTTCAATAAATATTCTTCAGCACATTCTACACTCTTTAAATATGCTCTTTAAATATCAAGAGACCTAAAGCAGCATTAAACGATGTCTCTTCTGTTTTGTTTTGCTCTACTTTCTTCTATGAATTGGAGAAAATTCATTTGGCTTTGGCCCAGATACTAAGTACTTAACATTTATCTTAGATAACAGCCATCTCAAGCAGTTCAAATTATTGAGATTACATTATAAAGGCTTTGTTTGTCTCTGATAAAGTATATTACAGATTATCAACTTATTTTTCATTCACAAAGTAGATAAAAGCAGGTTACAGTTGTTCTTATGAGAAATCTTACATAATAAAGAGGTAATATGCAAATTGACTGTCACTCCAACACAAGATGGCCACCCCCATGTAGTCAGAGATGGCTGCCCCCATGTGGACACAAGATGGGCCGCCATAAGATGGCTGGCAGGGGAGGGCAGTTGTGGGAAATCAGGCCAGCAGGGGAGGGCAGTTAGGAGGAACCAGGTCTGCAAGGGAGGGCAGTTGGGAGGGACCAGGCCTGCAGGGGAGGGCAGTTAAGGGGTAACCAGGTCAGCAGGGGAGGGCAGTTAGAGGTGACCAGTCTAGCAGGGGAGGACATTTGTGAGGGACCAGGCCTGCAGGGGAGGGCAGCTAGGGGAAATAAGTCTGGCAGAGGAGCTGTTAGGTATCAATCAGGCTGGTAGGGGAGTGGTTAGGGAGTGATCAGGCTGGCAGTCAGGCAATTGGGAGTCAGCAGTCCTGGGTTGTGAGAAGAATGTCCGACTGCCCGTTTTCTTGGGGCAGTCGGACGTCCCTTGAGGGGTCCCAGGTTGGAGAGGGTGCAGCCCGGGCTGAGGGACACCCTCCCCACCCTGCCGTGCATGAATTTTGTGCATTGGGCCTCTAGTATGATAATAATACAAGAATAAACTGTATTTTGAGTACTTACAACTGCAAGCCTGTTTGCTCCACCCAGTATTTCTCTCTCTCATAACAGCCATCACTGTTTTTTCCCTCAAGCCATGAAGCGAAAATATCAGGTTCCATATCAGGAAACCCCATAGATGTAAATGACTACATATTCTAAGAAATACTATGAGTGAAGGTATGGGATAAATGGCAAATACAGATTCTCTTCCTCACAGTGATGTTTAGTTCTGGACCTGCTCTTAACTTACTAACTCAAGTTATGATGTTTCTATTTTAAAGATTTTTAGAAGGTAACTATTACAAAATTCTCAGATCTTGAAGCTCTTTGTCATTGGTTTAGATGCAATTACAGCATCTTCTTCAGAACAGTATTCAATGGTATCTCTGAGGTGGAATCAGCCTTTGAGTGCCGTGTCTGGGGCAGGCTAGGGCAGGAACTGATTGAAAAGAGGGCTCAGCCTCTGGGCCTGGTTCAATCTGGTTACCAGCAAGGGGGCCAGAAGCCTTCGGCCTGGAGAGTGTACAGTTGCTGAATTATGCGGAGGACTACTATGTTTCTCCAGTGTTGTTTGTTTTTACTTGTTACAATAAAGTCTCTGACATAGAAAGTTACACATTCTGTCTATGGCTGCTTTTCTTATTTGGAACAAATCTTGGCTAACAGAAGCATTCCACAATTGTCAGCTTATTGATGACACACTTTAAAAAACTATAAAGATAACATTCCAGAATATTACTTCTAGACATTTACTTATAATAATAAACTCCTACTTTAGCATTTTTAACTCTTCACAAATTATTCCTGATAGTGAATAAAAATTTAACAAGATGTTTGTGTATGCGCGCGCACACACACACTATTTATCTTGGTGTCTATTTACTTTTCCTAATAAAAGAAAATGCTGATTAAATACAAGTAAACTGAACATCTTAGAGTTTATTTCCAAAGCAATCTTTTAAAAACTTCTCGAAATAAACTTTAAGATTAAAAAAAAGTTTATATTAATAAATTCTTCACCTAAACAGCAAGCTTACTTTTAAGATTACTTTCTTATAAAACTTAAAAATAACTAAGGATTTATGCATGACTATCAAAATATTCCTTTTTCTCCATTTAACTTGGGAATAGTTTATTATCATAACATTGCATTAAGTTTTCAACAAATAATCTTTTTTTTTAGGTCTGAAATTCTATTTCTCTAAAGATCTTTTGACTACAACTTTTTCTCTTGTGCTCTGAAGTACACAGAATGCTAATCTTTACCTGAAATTAAAGTAGCCATAAAAATTAAAGAGCTGTTTTCTATTTTGAGTTATTAAAAAGTTAAAGTCAGCCGAGACCGGTTTGGCTCAGTGGATAGAGCGTCGGATTGCGGACTGAAGGGTCCCAGGTTCGATTCCGGCAAGGGCATGCACCTTGGCTGCGGGCACATCCCCAGTAGGGGGCGTGCAAGAGGCAGCTGATGGATGTCTCTCTCCCATTGATGTTTCTGACTTTCTATCCCTCTCCCTTCTGCTCTGTAAAAAATCAATAAAATGTATTTAAGTAAATAAATAAAAATAAAAAGTTAAAGTCAGGCCCTAGCTGGTTTGGCTCAGGGGATAGATTGTCTGGCTGCGGACTGAAGGGTCCTGGGTTTGATTCTAGTCAAGGGCACATGCCTGGGTTGCGGGCTCGATCCCCAGCGGGGGACGGGGGAGGGGAGTGCAAGAGGTGGCCAATCGGTGATTCGCTCTCATCACTGATGTTTCTCTCTCTCTGTCTTCCTCCCTTTCTCTCTGAGGTCAATAAAAATATATTTTTTAAAAAGTTAAGGTCAGGAAAGTGATCTTATAAATTATATTCAAATAGTTTTAACGCTGACTACCTTCTACATTCTAATGTTTTGAAAATGGGTGAACCATGCTAACAGAACCATCTACTTAACCAGAATATGTCATTCTCTACTTTCACGGTTTTTGCCTTTGGTGGCAACTTGGTACAATGGGGGAAAAACATATTCTAGGAGCCAGGCAAATGTGGCCTTGAATCATGATTCCTCACTTATCAACAATATGAGCAACAGACAAGTTATGTAACCACTTTTAAGTGATAGAATCTCTACCTCAAAGGATTTCAAGTGAAGATTATTTCTAATGTGTATGACATAGCAAGCAAAGTAGCTGTGTTTTAAATGCGCCCAATAAATAAATGTTAGTTCACCATTACTCTTAGACATACGCTGATTATTCAATATTTATTTACAGAAACAAAAATTACAAAAATATTTTTATGATAAAGCCTTGGTTACACATCTGGTATGAAATTAGTGAGACCATGTGATTTAAAATCATCTCTACGTCAACATGGAGTTTGTTTCCTTCTTTCTGGAGCTCATGTATTGGCAGCTCTGCCTCTGCCTTTCTATAATACTTATGTTTATTATTTTTCTTTGATCTGAATATCTTTTTCTACTTAGATATTTGACTGTTTTATTTTTTGTTTGGGTCCTTGGTATAAATGAAAATTATTTTATGAAAAAAAAGCAAGATATAATTATACCTAAAAGAAGTATTTCTAATCTAAAGCAAGAAAATTTCCTTTTTTCCGTGACTCATTGAATTTTATCCATCTACCAATTACTTAAGGATCCCCCTACTATGTGCCAGGCTCTGTTCTAGGTGCTAAGCAAATAATTCATAAGACAAAGCCCTTGATCTACAGGGTATCTATTCTAGTTAGTGAGAGCAACAAACACATCCTACCTAATAAAAGAGTAATATGTAAATTTGACCGCACCTTCACCACACCCACAAGCCATGCACACCAGCCAATCAGGAGCAAATTATGCAAATAAACCCCAAACAAGATGACTGCCGCCACTGAGAGCAGAAGGGAGGCTTGGGTTTCCCCAGCAACAGAGGAAGCCAAGCTTTCTGCTTGCCTTTGCCAGCCGAGGCCTCAATGGTACAAAGTTTCAATTATAAAAGATACATAATCCGAAGGCAGCCACGGAGCTGGAGAGAGAAGAGGCTAGGGTTGCCGGGGTGATGGAAAAAGCTAAACTTCTGCAGCCCTAGCGCCTAGCCCTCCACTCTAAGTTTCAAACAGAAATGGCTGTCTCCATGAAGTGAGCAGAAGGCTTGGCTGCGCTCTAGGCTACAAAGTTTCAATTGTAGAGCATAAATTAATTTCAGATCCCAAGGCCTCCGTTTGGGTCGCTGGGGGCGTGGCTGACCTGCAAACCACCACAGGCCCCTTGCACAGGCCACCCCACACCCTAAGGGAACCTCTATCCTGATCCAGGACAGCCTTCAGGGCAAACCAGCTGGCCCCCACCCATGTACCAGGCCTCTATCCTATCGAATAAAGGAGTAATTTGCAGATTTACCATCACTTCAACACACAAGAGGGTTGCCCCCATGTGGTCAAAGATCCTGCGCCCATGTGGACAAGATGGCCACCACAAGATGGCCAGCAGAAGAGGGCCATTGGAGGGTTCCAGGCCTGCAAGGGAGGGCAGCTGTGGGCCATCAGGCCATCAGGAGAGGGAAGTTAGTGGTGACAAGGCTAAGGAGGGAAGTTGGGGACAAACAGGCTGGTAGGGGAGCAGTTAGACATCAATCAGGCTGGCAGGGTAGTGGTTAGCAGGTGATCAGGCTGGCAGGCAGAAGTGGTTAGGGGCAATCTGGGAGGCAGGCAAGCGAGCAGTTTGGAGCCAGCAGTCCTGGATTGTGAGAAGGATGTCCGACTGCCCGTTTAGGCCTGATCCCAATTGGGCCTAAATGGGCAGTTGGACATCCCTCGAGGGGTCCCAGATTGGAGAGGGTGCAGGCTGGGCTGAAGGATACCCCCTCGACCCCTGTGCATGAATTTCATGCACAGGCCTCTAGTCCAATGTATTAAAAGAGTAATATGCAAATTGTCTGTACCTCCAATCAAGCCACTCCCACCAGCCAATCAGGAGCTGGGGGGGAGCCAGCCAGCAAGTGCGTGGCCCGGCCTGGCGGGATGGGGCCGAGGTGGCCAGGGCAAAGAAGGGTTGGCCAAGGCAGCCAGGGCCGGGGGCAGCGAGGCCAAGGTGGCGAGGGCCTTATGGGTGGGGCTGAGGTGGCCAGGGCTGGGGCTAGGGGGGCGGTGAGGAGACGGCTAGGGCTGGGGGCCGGTGCCGAGTTGGCCAGGGTCAAGGTGGGAACAATGTGGCCAGGGCTGGGGGGTGGGGCCGAGGCAGCCAGGGCTGGGGGGGGTGGGGCCAAGGCCTCTCGCTGGCCAGGGTGAAGGCCAAGGCTGGGGTGGGTTGGGCTGAGGCCCATGCTAGCCAGGCTCGAGCTGGCTGGGGCAATGGCCCAGGCTGGGGGGGGGGGGGGGGGAGGGGCAGGGCTGGAGCCAGCCATCGGCCCTATTGCAGCGATGGCTGGGTGCCCAAGGCCTAAAGCCTTGGCCAGAGGCTTTAGGCCTTGGGCAGGCTGGAGATGAGTGGTCAGTAGGACATACCCTGAGGGCTTCCAGTATGTGTGAGGGGGCAGGTTGGGCTTAAGGATCACCCACCCCTAGTGCACGAATTTTGTGCACTGGGCCCCTAGTATATATATATAAAAGCCAGTGACTGAAATGCCCTAACAACTAGAATGACCAGTCGCTATAACACCCACTGTGGCCAGTGAACTGGCCTGATCGGGTGTGGGGCCAGTCAGCCAACCTCCCTTGGCCCCTCCCCCCATGAGCACTCCCCCTGATCTTCTCCCTATCCCAACAGAGGGCAGGGTCAGCTGGACAACATTCTGCAGCCCCTCGCCCTGCCCAGACCCATCCCAGATTGGTCCCCCCACCCCAATCAGGGGCAGGACGTGGCCAACTGCCTGTGGGTCCTCCCCCAAGCCTACTCTGACCCTAGTAATCCCCCCAAACCAATTGGGGTTGGGGCTGGCCAGCCAACCTCCCACTGATCCCCGATTGGACCCTCCACCCCATTCGGTGGTAGGGCCAACTGGCCCATCACCCACAGCCTCTCCCCACAGCCGGCCCCACCTCCAGTCATACCCCCCCACCCCAATCAGGGCCAGCTGGCCAACCTCCTGCTGCCTCCTCCTTCCAAGAGGCCCGGCTCAATCTGCCCCGACTGAGACCAGGATGGCTGGACCTACCTGTGCATGAATTTGTGCACTGAGCCTCTAGTTTACATATAATATAGGGAGGTCTCATTTCTCACCTGGTAGGGAAATTTAATATTGCCCTTTCATTTTATAGATGAGACAATCAGGCCAAGATAAAATAACTTTTGCGGCAAATTAGGACCAAAACCCAGGTCTCCTGACCTAAGGGCTTTTCCTACCATATCACAGCATCTGCTATCTTAAATTTTGTTGAGCTTTCTAGGATAAATAAAACTCTACATGCGAAAGACTATTAAAGTCAGTATTCATAGCATTAAGAGACTTAAAAGTACTAGTCAACTTAATCAGCTTCTGAAAAGTGTTACTGTATTTCATAATTCTCAAAATAATTTAAAGGGAAACTGATTAAAGTATCAAATCAAACATTTTTTTCTTCCAATAAGTGTAAGACATAATTCTCTAAACCTTTGGAGATTACTAAAATTATGCTATAAATATAGGTATGCTAGAAAAAAGAAAAAAAGTTATATATATACTTGGCAAACTGTAAAGTAGAAAACAGAGAATTCTGAAAATGTAATGTTTCCCTGTGAAGGACCAGGGGTATTTTCAGAACAAAGTGCCAGAGGTGACTTTACCTGCAAGTGCCCACTCTCCCGTGCCATGGGTGTGCCCACTGTAATACAAAACATATGTATCATGTCTAGGCCCGTCCACAGTCCGAAGTTCAAGAAAAGATTTCAG
This sequence comes from Antrozous pallidus, assembly GCA_027563665.1. Taxonomy (NCBI): domain Eukaryota; kingdom Metazoa; phylum Chordata; class Mammalia; order Chiroptera; family Vespertilionidae; genus Antrozous; species Antrozous pallidus. The sequence continues at coordinate 6,584,311 of CM050521.1, forward strand.
TTTGGAATGTAGAGTATCAAAAGACAGTCCACTTGTGGAATAGTCACACCCATAGGTCTCAATCATATGATGTGCAAAAAATCTTTGGATAGCATTGAGCATGCCAGTGGACCGCAAATTTAACTCCTGTACATGTTCTGGTGGAAGAAGTGTTGGCTGACCATCAGGACTGAGAAGGAAAAAAAAATTATTTCAGTTTTTAAGAAACATTCATTTTATATCATATTTTTTATCCTTCACTTATAAGTTAATTATCTACGAATCATAATAGTTTCTGCTAACTAAATGGCAGGATTTTAAAGAAATCATATTTTCTAAAATTCCTGATGCTAAGAACTAAGCTTTGAAAATCAAAGCCTAGTTTCTGAAAATTTTATTTCTTATCAATAAACAATAACCAAACTAAAAGTGGGATAATATATCTCCACATGTAGACAGCACTACATTCTTTGTTCTTAATTTATATCTTCTCATCAAATGATTGGTAATGGACAAGACATTTTAAAAGCAAAATTACACTAATTTTACCCCCAATGTGTTTCAAGAACATGGGTGGAGACTATAATAAAAACTTTCCTTTCTTGAGAAAAAAATAAAGTATAAAAGCAGTATTTTAAAATTATATACTTATTTAATGCCTATATTGAAAAAGAGTCTTTATAAAATTTGTTCAAGTTTTACTAACCTAAGGTAATAAATTATAGAAGAAATTGCCTATTAGTAAATGGCATTTAAAAACAATTATTATAAAATTTAGTCAAACTGCCATATCCTACTAAATACTAATTGAAGACCCAGATCTGTTCCTAGAACAACTGTAAAATGACACTCTAATAAAGATGATAAACCAAGTCCTACAATTAGCAGAATCAAAATACAGTTGATATTGAGGGAGGGGAAATTATTAATCCTATCTAGAAAAGAAATTTTAAAAACTTTACACTTTGCTTCATGTATTATCAATAGCTTTCAAATAATACGTTAGTTTTCATTACAAGAATAAAACATTTTGTTCCATACTTATATCACTTAACAATCACAAAAAGTAAAAGAATGCATAAACAAAATCTACAATGAAATAAAAATCTAACCATGCAAATTACTTTTCCTACATATTCCCTCTGCAAGCTGTCACGTCTTACTTTAAAATAAACCTATTTATTTTAATTCTAATGAGAATTTTCAACTTTTTACTAAACTTTTAATACAAATAGTCTATTTGGGGTTTTTATGTCAAATATTTGAAATTCGATAAATTTCAAGTTTCTTTCACCCCAAGAAAAAGTCTGATGAATACTTGCTCATCAGGATTAATTAATGGCAAAGAACTCATTTTCTTCTATTTCAAAGGTACTTAATAAATAACAATGTAGCAATATTTATAGATTCAGACAGATCTACCATATATTTGGGATAAAAAAATTTGAAATAAAACTACAATAAATTACATATATTTATATATATTCATAAAAATATATATTTGTATGTATACATATACACACATATTTACACGCACACACACACACACACACACACACTGACAATCTTCTGAATTCCTCGTATCTCTATGACATTCTCCAGTGCGCAGAGCATATTTATGTTCATATTCTCACTAGCTCTTCATAATATTTTTGAGATGGGCAGAATAGGTATTGTCATCTGCATTTAGATAAAGACACTGTAGTTCAGAGAAGTTATGATTTCCCAAAGGAAATAAAGAACTAGAATTTAGGACTCTCAGGTCTAGTTTACATTCCATTATATTTTACCATGCTGTTTCACAGGACATTTTCTCAAACAAAATATTATGATTCCTTAGAAAATTCATTCATATTTCCCCATTTCTAGCTAAAATATAACCTAAGCACATTTATTAAAAAAATAAAATAAATTGAACCCTGAAAATTGTGATTTTATTGAGTAAAAGCTTTTAATTTTAAACACCTGGAATAAATAAAAAATGTAACAGTATCATGTTTTTAAAATACTATAGTTTTGAAAAAAATGTACTATATTTTATATTTATCATCATATAAATATGAAGAAAATATTGAGTCAAGTAGTTATTACTAATTCTTACATTCTAGATTACTGTACCTGCAGAAGTTGGTAGGAATCACAATAGCATATCCAACAGATGTTCCTCCTAAACAATTACCCAATTCATGGAAGAGCCCATGAGCCATGGATTCCAATGGCAAAACAATCAGAAACATGCTCAAGAAGATTCCATTCGTTGGCTAAAAGAAATTTAATACATCAAATTTACAGTGGGAATGCATTTATGTGTGCATATGTATATATATTTACATACATCTATGCATATTTACTTACATTTTTGGCACTACTTCCAAAAATAATTAAAAGGATAATTATCTAAAAACAATTGTAAGTTGAAGCATACAAGAATATGTGGATAAGCAATGAACCCTAAATTTATCTCTAAGGTTCTTGGCAGTCCTAGCAAAAACAATTACAGCACATATATTTTTTAATTTGTCAGATAATATCCCAAAGTAAAAATACGAAAACAAAACAAAACACAACCTCTCTTGATATATCTTAGAAAAAAAGCCAGAAAACAAATCCTTTGCTGTTAAAACCCATGTGCCCATCAAGGACAGTGTGGCTCCGTGGTTGAGCACAGATTATGAACCAGGTCGCAGTTTCACTCTGTCAGACACATGCCTGGGTTCCAGGCTCGATCCCCCCGGCGGGGGGGGGGGGGGGGGGGGGCTGCAAAAGACAGCTCATCAATGATCCTCTCTCATCACTGACGTTTCTCTCTCTCCCTCTCCCTTCCTCTCTGAAATCAATTTTTAAAAATTTGCCATTTTATAAAAAAAGAAAATATGTCCTGAATCACTTGTCAAATATTTATTTTTCAGAAAAGACACTTTTGAAAATGTTCTTTTTTTAAATCCTGTGAAAAATGCAGAAATTAAGAAAATAAAATCTTAAAGAAAATTTAAGATCCTAAAAATATCAAAGTGAATTTTGTTCTTATATTTAATTACATTTATAATACAGTCTTCCTTTGAAAAGCTTTCGAATCTCGATAGACTAAATTTAAAATTGTAATAACAAATTAAATAAAGGACATTTAAACATCGAAAAAGAACAGAAAAGGGAGGCAAGAGATATATTAAAAGGAGGAAGCAAGATTAGGTAGTAACTGGAATAATGGAAAGAAAATAATTAAAGGACACTTTTAAGTGAAAAGAAAATGGAAGGATGATACAGTCCTGATCTATATCCTTGCAATACTGATACTAGTCTACATTCTGTGTTGTTACTGCACATACTATACAATCATGGGCCTATGTGCATGAATACACATTTTTCTAATACTAGAAGGTAGTTCATTTGATCAGAATTTAATAAAAAAATAGGAAACTGATTCCCATAATCGATAAAATGCCTTCCCTCTCATATATGCTGGCACCTTTCCCTGCCCTTTCCCCATCCCCTCAGGAGCTTCACTTTTACCTTCTTCACTTCTAAGCTCCAATGGCCATCCCTTGACCTCCACAACTTGTTTCCTAAGCTCATTTCTTCTATGAATTACTTCTTCTATCGTTGATTTTCCAAATAAGTGTTCTCTGACAAAATAAAATCCTATATAATAAAGAAGTAATATGCAAACTGACCATCACATCCTCACAAGATGGCTGCTATGCCTAGGCCGGCAGGGGGGTTAGTGAGGGATGACCAAAAGACTGAATTGCTGACCAGGCCGGCAGAGGGGTTAGTGAGCGATGACCAAATGACTGAACTGCTGACCAGGCCGGCAGGGGGGGTAGTGGGGGATGACCAAATGACTGAACTGCTGACCAGGCCGGCAGGGGGGCCGTGAGGGGCAACCAGGCAGGCAGGGTGGGCAGTTGGGAGTGACCAGGCAGGCAGGCAGGCGAGAGATCAGGAGCCAGTGGTCCAAGATTATGAGAGGAATATCTGACTGCCAGTTTAGGTCCAATCCCTGGGATCAGGCCTAAACCGGCAGTCGGACATCCCCATAGGGGCCCCAGATTAGAGAGGGTGCAGGCTACCTCCCCGTGTATGAATTTTGTGCACGGGGCCTCTAGTAATACAAATAAGTAAAAAAGACATGTCATTAAAATTACTCCAGGTACCATCACCCATACACAGGTACTTTCAAAAATATTTCCAACCTTCATACAATTTATGTTTACAAATGTGTGTGTGTGTGTGTGTGTGTGTGTGTGTGTGTATTTTATCAAAGTGGGACCAATAATATTCTGTAAACTTTGTAATATATTGTAAGCCTACGAACATTGTTCTAAAAATCATTTGTGAAGACCAAATGGCATTCCTATCACCTGATGAAATCTTAATTATTTGATTAGCTATTATTCACATTTAGATTCCTATTAATTTTCCATTATACTTAACAAAACCAGAATAAGTATTTAGTTCTCTGATTAATTATATTAAATACTTTTGATCATTTGGGTTTCATATTTATTGAAGTGCTAAATATTTTGCCTACTTTTCCATGGGGCCACCTTTTAATTATTGATTTACAGGTTTGTTTTGCTTTCAACATATCTTAGATAAGTCTTTTGTTGGTTGTACTGTAAATACAGGCATAACACAATTTATTGTGCTTCACAGATACTGTGGTTTTGTTTGTTTTTTTACAAACTGAAGATTTGTGGCAACCTTACATTTGAATAGTCTATCGGTGCCATTTTTTTAAATTTTTATTTGAGAGTGTTTATTAAAGCTGGGGACAGTGTGAAAAAGGAAGAGCTTAGGTTAGAAGAGGCCATAGAAGAGAGCATAGGCAGGGCTGATTTGCCTCAATAAATGTTACAGGAAAGAAATGAGCCAGGCAGGGCTGATTTGGCTCACTGGGAAGTCAGAGAAAAGGGGGTCTTGGAGACAGGATCAAGGGGTTAGCCTGGGACAAGCTGACGCTGCACACTGTTCCCCTGCTTGCAAGTCTCATGATAACTCTGGAGAGTATGGGAGATGCACCTGAGAGGGAAGAAAGGCGTGGGCATGCTCCTGGGAGGGAGAGCATCTCAGTGCATTTTTTCCAACAGCATTTGCTCATTTCATGCTTGTGTCACATTTAGGGAATTCTCACAATATTTTAAACGTTTCCATTATTATTATACTAGAGGCCTAGTGCATGAAATTTGTGCCCAGGGGGGTGGGGTGAGGAAGGGTGTCCCTCAGCCCAGCCTGCATCCTCTCCAATCTGGGACCCCTCAGGGATGTCCGACTGCCCATTTAGGCCCGATCCCACTGTGGGATCGGGCCTAAAATGGGCAGTCAGATATCCCTCTCACAATCCAGGATTGCTGGCTCCCAACCGCTTGCCTGCCTTATTGCCCCTAACTGCTTCTGCCTGCCAACCTGATCAATGCCTAACTGCTCCCCTGCCAGCCTGATTGCCCCTAACTGCCCTCCCCTGCGGGTTTGGTCACCCCTAATTGCCCTCCCTTGCCAGCCTGATTGCTCCTAACTGTCCTCCCCTGCAGGCCTGGTCCCCCCAAACTGCCTTTCCCTGAAGGTCTGGGTCCCTCCCAACTGCCGTCCCCTGCAGGCCTGGTACCCCCACCAACTGGCCTCCCCTGCAGGCCTGCCCCCCCCCCACACCAACTGGCCTCCCCTGCAGGCCTGCCCCCCCCCCCACCAATTAGCCTCCCCTACAGGCCTGCTCCCCCCTCCCCCCCCGTCTTCTCCTACAGGCCTGGTCGCCCCCAACTATCCTCTCCTGCAAGCCTGGTCGCCCCCAACTATCCTCTCCTGCAAGCCTGGTCGCCCTCAACTGGCCTCCCCTGTAGGCCTGGTCCCCCTCTAACTGCCCTCTCTGGAAGGCCTGATCTCCCCCAAATGCCCTCCCCTGCAGGCCTAGTTCCCACCCAACTGCCCTCCTCTGCCAGCCTGGTCACCCCTTACTGACCTCCCCTGCAGGCCTGGTCATTCCCAACTGCCCTCCCTTTCAACCCTGGTCCCTTCCAACAGCCCTCCCCTGCTAGCCATCTTGTGTCCACATGGGCGCAGGATCTTTGACCACATGGTGGCAGCCATCTTGTGTGTTGGAATGATGGTCAATTTGCATATTACCTCTTTATTATATAGGAAGGGTGAACTTAATCAGTAAATGTCATATGTGTTCTAACTGTTCCCCCATCTCTCTCCCTCTCCTAGGGCCTCCTATTCCCTGAGATACAATGATCTTAAAATTATCTCAATTAATAATTACAAATGTTCAAGTGAAGAAAAGAGTTGCATGTCTCTCACTTTAAATCAAAAGCTAAAAAATATTACGCTTAGTGAGGAAGGCATGTCAAAAGCTAAGACAGGCCAAGAGCTAGGCCTCTTGTGCCAAACAGCCCAATCCAGAGGAAGGCCCTCTTCCTCCATTTAATGAAGGCTGAGAGGTGGAGAAGCTGCAGAAAGTTTGAAGCTAGCAGAGAAATTTAAGAAGCCATATCCAGAACACCAAAGTCCAAGGTAAAGCAACAAGCGCTGATGTAGAAGTTGCAGAAAGTTATCCAGAAAACCAAGCTAAGATAATTAATGAAGGTGGCTACACTAATCAGTAGATTTTCAATGTAGAAGTAACAACCTTTTATTGGAAGATGCCAGTCAGGACTTCATAGCTAGGGAGAAGTCAATTCCTAGCTTCAAAGAACATGCTGACTTTCTTGTTAGGGCCGACTTCAAGTGGAAGTCAATGCTCAGTTTCCACCACCACTCCCTCCAAAATCCTAGGCCTTTAAGATTGTGCTAATTCTACCTAGCCTGTGCTCCGTAGTTGGAACAAGAAAGCCTGGATGACAGACCTATTGCTGAGCAAAACACACACACACACACACACACACACACACACACACACACACACACACTCATTCCTTTTAAAACATCACCGCTCACTGGCATGCACCTGGTCACCCAAGAGCTCTGAGGGAGATAGATGTACAATGAGATGAATGTTGCTTTCATGCCTGCTAACACAACATCCATTCTGCAGCCCATGGGTCCAGAAGTGATTCTGGCTTTCAGCTGCTGTTATTTTCTAAGGGTATAGCTGCTGCAGACAGTGAATCCTCAGATGGATTCAGGCAAATAGAAAACCTTCTGAAAAGGATTCACCATTCTAGATGCCATTAAGAAAATTCATGGGAAGAGGTCAAATATCAACATGAAGAACAAAATTGTAAATATGCTACCTGATATCAAATTGTAATACAAATCTATAGTAATCAAAACAGCACGGTACTGGCATAAAAACAGGCACATAGATCAATGAAACAGAATAGAGAGCCCAGAAATAAACCCACACTTATATGGTCAATTAATATATTACAAAGGAGGCAAGAACATACAATGGTATGGACAGTTTACACAGTAAGTGATGTTGGACTCTTTCTGACATCTTGGGTCACGAGGAGGCCTGCTGGGAACAGAACTTTTACAACAACAAATATGTCTGAAAGGCAGTGGTCCAAGGCCATTTATGCTGGCATCAGCAGGGTCTATGAAACCAGAGAGCACACTGCTCTTCTTAAAACTGAAGATGTTTACCTATTAGAAGAGTTATTATCAACAAGACCAGTAATAACAAGTATTAGAGATGTTGTGGTAAAAAAGGAACCCTCATTCACTGCTAATGGGAATGTAAAGTGGTATAGCTACTATGAAAAACAGTATGGCAGTTCCTTAAAAAATTAAGGATGTGATTCCTCTTCCAAAACATCTAAAAACATTTATTTGAAAAAGATACATGCACTCCTATGTTTCATCGCAGCATTGTTCACATTGGCTAAGACAAAGAAACAATGAAGTGTACCTTGACAGATGATTGGATAAAAAAGATGTGGTACACACACACAGTGGAATTCTACTCAGCCATAAAAAAAGATGAAATACTGCCATTTGACACAAAATTGATGAACCTTGTGAATACCATGCTAAGTGAAATAAGTCAGACAGAAAAAGTTAAGAACCATATAACTTCATTTACATGTGGGATAAACACTGAAAGCAACAAATGAACAAACAAAAACCCCAACCAAACAAAAAACTTATAAACAAAGACAACAGTATGGTGATTACCAGAGGGAAGGGGGTTAGGGAAAGTAAAAGGTGAAGAGGTCAAATATGTGGTGATGACAGATGATTTGACTTTGGGTGGTGGAAACACAAAGCAATATATAGATCATGTATCACAGAAATGTACACTTGAAATATACATACTCTAACCAATGTTACCCCAATAAATTTAATTTTTCAAAAATTAAAGGTATTTATGCTCAAGATGAAACTCAATGCTATCTAGACAACAGGGGTGTACATGGCAATGAACAAAAGGATTAAATGCTCCAACCAAAAGATATACGGTAGCAGAACAAATAACAAAACAAGACCTTTACATATGCTATCTATCTACAAGAGACTTACTTCAGATCAGAAAACAAACACAGACTGAAAGTAAAGAGAGGGAAAAGATATTTCATGGAAATTGAAACAAACAAAAAAGTGTACCTATACCAGACCAAAACACAGGCTATAATAAGAGAGAAAGAATGACCCAGCAATTTCAATTCTGGTATTTATCTAAAGAAACCCAAGACACTAAATTGAAAAGTCATATGCACCCATAAGTTCATTGCAGCATTATTTACAATAGCTATGATATGGAAGCAACTTAAGTGTCCATCATTAGATGAATGGATAAAGAAGTGGTGCATATATACAATGGAATATGACTTGCACATAAAAAAGAATGGCAGTCTGTCATCTGCAACAACATGGATAGACCTAAAAATATTATACTAAGTGAAATATGTCAGAGAAAACAAATGCTAGATTATTTTATTTATATGTGGAATCTATATAAACAAATAAATGAACAAGCAGAATAGAAACAAACTCATAGATACATAGACTAAACTGATGGTTGTCAGAAGGAGCAGGGGGTCATGGGACTAGGTAAAAATGTGAAGGAATTAAGAAGTAGAAATTGGTAGATGCAGAACAGTCATGGGGATATAAAGTACAGCATAGGAAATATAGTCAATAATATTGTAATAACTATATGGTGTCAGATTTATTGGGTTGATTATTTCATAAATTATGTAAATGTCTAATCACTATGTCTAATCACACCTGAAACTAATATTGTAAGTCAACTGTAACGGGAAAAAAATATTTTAAAGCATCTTTTCTGACCAAATAGTATTAAACTAGAAACCAATTATTTAGAAAAACTGAAAATAACAAACATTATCCTCCATTATAACTACCACCACCATCATCATCACCTGATAGTCCCTAGCATGTGGCAAGTGAAGTGAGGAAGATATAATAGGGGCAATACCCACAATGTTTACATCATTTGGTTGACTCCCACACAGGCTCCCTTATCTAGCCTACATTGACTAAAAAGCACCATATCCAGATAAATTTCCACATCTCCCTTCAAATACTCAGATCTAGTAATCATTCTGCAGCAACTAACTAGTGCAAAGCACAGTTGACCTTCCTTTATGCCCTACATCCCAACCTGATGTACTCAAATTATAGCATTTGTCACTGTAATAATTGTTTGTTTACGTGCCTGTCTATTCCCCATCTGTTAGAGGCTGTATCTTCTTTAAGAATAGAGGCATTTATTAGTCATCTTGAGGTCAACACAGTATAGTACATGACATATAGCTCACTCAACAAATGTTCCATGAATGGAAGACTGGATTTATTAATACTGTAGATATAAACTCTGACCACGGTTTAAATGTCTTTGGTAACATTCTGTGGAAAGCAAATCTATTGTGTCTTTTTAAAAAATATATATATCTTCTTATTGATTTTAGAGAGTAAGGGAGAGGGAGAGGAAGAGTGAGATAGAAACATCGATGAGAGAGAATCATGATCGGCTGCCTCCTGCAGGCCCCCTACTGGGGATCGAGCCAACAACCCCCTCCTGGCTTGGGTCCTTGACTGGAATCGAACCTGTTCCCAGGCCAACACTCTAGCCACTGAAGCAAACTGGTTGGGGCAGTGGTCGGCAAACTCATCAGTCAACAGAGCCAAATATCAACAGTACAACAATTGATATTTCTTTTGAGAGCCGAAAACCGACTTCTGCGCATGGGCCACAAAGTTTCAATTGCTCTGTGTGTGCGAGCCCGCACGTGGTATTTTGTGGAAGAGCCACATTCAAGGGGCCAAAGAGCCGCATGTGGCTCACGAGCCGCAGTTTGCTGACTTCAGCAAATGTACTGTAAAACGTGTTTTTTTCTTTCTTAGAAGAGCCTTTAATGTGTATTTAAGTACCCGATATGTCATTACACCACCTTTCACATGAAATCTGTAGATAAACGGCTATGTAAAAGAAATGTGCCCTAGTGAGATCAGCAGACTACACAGAAGTAGGGGAACTGGCTCTGGCTATTACCAGTGATTCGGGACAGAAGTCTCCTCTGGCTTTCTGTTTCCTCATGTATAAACAAGAAAGAACTGTCAGACCAGCGTGGTTCAATGGTTGAGTGTCTGTCTATGAACCAGGAGGTAACAGTTAATTCCTGGTCAGGACACATGCCCCGGTTTTGGGCTCGATCCCCCTTATGGGGTGTGCAGGAGGCAGCCGATCAATGATTCTGCTTCATCTTTGATGTTTCTATCTCTCTCCCTCTCCCTTCCTCTCTGAAATCAATAACAAATAACTATATATATATATGTGTATATATATGTGTGTGTGTGTGTGTGTGTGTGTATGTTGTGTATATATATATTTGAAAGAATTAAGGTACAATCTCTAAACACCTTTCAAATATTAATATTCTAAGAATCTTTAATCTATGAATACTTCATTCAGTAATGAACAAGCAAGGAAGAGGCATGTCCCATGTTGACTATGCCTAACATTTTGGTGCCTCTTTGCTAGAGATCAAACTAAATTATCCTATCGATGTCCATTCAGTACTTCAATTCCATGAACAGAACTGAGTAAGCCCCATAAAAAAGAATCTTTCAAAATCAGGAACTTGACCTTTCAATTCTAATAATTTAACACTGAAGCAAACATTTAATCACACATCACAGGCACTGACATAATAAACAAACTATAAGCTTACCTGCCAGGAAACTGCTCCCAAAACAGCTGTTGCAAGAAGACTAAAAAAAACTAACTGTTCTGAAATTAAGCAAAAATGGCGCATTCCTTTGGATGCCATGATTCTGTCAAGGCTGTTGTTATCTACTCTGTGGGTAAAATATACTTTATGGCAGTCATTTAATTTGGTATGAAATCCCCAAAGAGTCAAAAGAAATATAATATGACAAATCATCCAGAAAATTCCAAAAATGGAAAAACCTGGTATTACAAAGTACCAGAGATGAGTGTCTCTAAGTTTAAATGCTGAAAGAATAAAAAATGTAAGTTCAATCATTCCAGTGAAAAGAACTGAAAGTCTTCTGCAAATTCTTCCACGGTACAAAAAGGGTTTCCACCTCTCAGTCACTGAAAGTCCACTAAAATAAATGTCAAGGAAAGGATCAGTAATCAGGCATATAAAAAAACAGGCAAAAGCAACTGGATTTTGGGGAGTTTCCAATGAGGAGAAAAATAATAAGGCTACAAAAATAACTAAGTTTAAAATAGCTAGAAAAGACTTCATTCTTAGGTCAATAATCAGCATGGCCAAAGCTACAACCAGTAAAATGACACTGAGAGACTTTTCCACCAACATAGTTGTACTGGCAATGGCAAATCCAACAAGTTCCAGAAATTCAACTGTGGTTAGTAGAGTGGGCCGATGATGGACATAACCAGAAATTCTCTCCACCAAAGCACATAATATCCTTAATATTATAGAAGTTAGAAGCAAATATTTGGTTGATTCTTCTTTCACATCATTTTTAAAGGATGAATTATCAAGAAAGCATAGGAGGCCAAGCAAGAATCCAAACCAAAGATTAGAGAGACTTAAACTTGCTGCTTCCATTGAAAAATAATAATAGAGGATGCTGGCAATTCCAAGAACAAAAAGACCAAGAATAAAAATTACCAAAAGTAAGGCATTTGCTGTTTTTTCCCATCTTACATAAAGACCTAAACATATAGCAACCAGTAAATTGATTCTGGCTAAATAGCCAAGATAACGCACTGAAGAATGCATGTTCCCTTCTCTGTTTACTTCTTCCAGCCTCGTCATTGCTAAATAGAGACAATGACTAAAGCAGTAACGCAGTGATTTACACATGTAATTTGGCAATTTTGGCTTTCGCCCACGCTACAAAAATTAACTGCTTATATTTCATTCAGCAAATCCCATGCATCTGTAACTCCGATTTCAGCATTTTCTCTGGTCGAATTTTTGTTTAGTGATCTAAAAAGAGGAAAAAACATTTCAATGTTAATTTCGTATAATGTATCTTTCACATGTAGCTTCTTCATTAAAAGTAATGAATAAGTGAGAAATAAAGTTTAATCTGAAACCCAGTTTAAAACGTGACTTGCAGGTCACTGTCCCTGGCTTAAAAATTCAGCAGTTTATCTAAACCAAAAAGGGTGTGCTGTCCCCTCACCATGTACTAGGACTGTATGACTAGATGACTATCAATGAAACTGCTTTTCCAGAAGTGGTGAGAAATTTGCCTAGTTAATTCTTATCCAATCTCTTTTTTTCAACAACATGCAAATATAAAATGTTCAGCTTAGCTTAGATTGTAGCAGATGGGTTTGGCACAATGCAAAGCTTCTCAGATCTTAAATAGGATGAGGGACTTTATCATTACCTCTAATTTGAAAAATACCAATATCCAATAATAGCAGTCATTACTACCTGCCTAAAACCCTATAAATATGTTTACAAGGCAGTTCTAAAATGTTATAAATCTTAATCTTTATATTGTTTAACTAATAAACTTTCTAGAAGCAAAGTTTAACTATTAAAGTTATTCAGTCCCAAATGTTGACCCATAATTTTACTTGTATTTTTACCTCTACTAAATTACTATGATTACCAAACCTACTTTCCAAATCTAAGTATTATCTCTGTAGCAAACCAATTCCTGACCTTTCTAGTCAAAATTGAAATGTTGTATTTATTGTAGAGTAAATTAAGAAATTAATTTTACTTTAAAAAATTATGGGTGGGTGGGAGGACAATGGGGGGCTAAGGACACGTAATACCTTAGTCAATAAAGAAAGAAAAAAAGTTATCATAATGATTATTTGTTAACAGGCCAGATAATTATTTCAATTTTAAGTGCCACACAAGTGGCACTTAAAACTTGACAGTGGTCACAAAATGGTCTAATTAAGGAATTCTTCAATTTTTTTGGTATACTATTTCAGAAGAACTGATCCATTTGCTCATGGCCACAATGAATATCCAGACAGAACTCAACCAGATAAAAACTCAAAACTAGTTTGTGATCAGCTTATTTATAATTTCTTTCTTTTCTTTTAGAGAGGAAGGGAGAGAGAGAAACATCAATGTCAGAGCAAAACATGGGTCGGCTGCCTCTCATTTGCCCCACAATGGGGATCCAGCAGAACCAGCAACCCCTCAGTGCATGGGAAAACACCATACCAGCCAGGATATTTTTATACTTTCCTTCTTAAAAGCAGGACACTAAAAACAGGCCCAACATAAACATGAGATAACCGGGAATGAACCCTTAATTATCCATTTGACTGGAGAAGAATGTCACTGAGTGAGCACCCTAAGGTGTCTGGGAGTATTATTACTAACTAGAGGCTCAGTGCACAAATTCATGCACTAGTTGGGGCCTTGGCCTGGCCTGTGGGATCGGGCTGAAACTGGCTCTCCAACATCCCCTGAAGGGTCCCAGATTGCGAGAGGGCACAGGCCAAGGGACCCCAGTGCATGATGAGGGCTGAGGAGGGATGCTGGAGGTTGGCCAGCTGGACAGGGACCACAGAAGGGCTGCAGGGTATGTCCAGCCCGTTTTACTCAGTCCCAATCGGCCAGACCCTAGCAGCATGTTAACCTACCAGTCGGAGTGTCTGCCCCTGGTGGTCAGTGCACATCACAGTGAGCGGCTGAGTGGCCTTAGCATATCATTAGCATACTACAGGCCTGGTGCATGGATTTGTGTACCAGTAGGGTCCCTCGACCTTGTCTGTGGGGATCAGTGGACCTCTGCACCACTGCAACCCAACTTTAGCCATCAGCTCATTAGGCTCCAGCCTGCTGTGTGGATCCTGCACAGCACAAAGAGCACAGGAAGTGGCAGGAGGCTGGGGAGGAGCCTGAGCCCAGGCTGGGCACCCAGGCTGGGCACCCAGACTAGGCTCTGCACCACTCCCGCTCATCCTGGCCCTGCTGCACCTGCCACCGCCGCCACGCAGGCACGTAGGGGGAGTGTCCATGGGAGAAGCTCGTGCAGCTGCAGCTGCACTCGCCAGCCATGAGCCTGGCATCTGGTGCCTGTCTGTCAGCTGAGGGGCGCTCCTGCTGTGGGAGTGACTGACCACCAGGGAGCAGCTCTTGCATTGAGTGTCTGCCTCCTGGTGGTCAGTGCACGTCATAGCTACTGGCTGGTCATCCAGTCGTTCGGTCGCTTAGGCTTTTATATATATAGATTACACTTTGATTGGTTGAACGGCCAACTGGTTGACCAGACAATTAGCATATTAGGCTTTTATTATATAGGATTTTACTTGTATATGTTTAACAAGTAGATTTTTTACAGCCAAATTGATTTAATTAAATAAGTTGTAACTAATTTTTCTCAATTATATTTTCATTCAATAATTTCTTAAGATTCTCTACACATCTACACAAAAATATCTTCCATTAGTACATTTTGGTTTTATCTTTTATTTAAGTATGAGAAACTGATAAAATATAGACAGCACTGCACTTTTTAACATCATTTCTCTGTGTTATACAATCACTCAGCAAATACATTGGAATATACTGTATATCCTCAAAGGGTGGGATGGTACAGGCTGGACTCAGATGATAACACTGCTAGAGAAAAAAAAAGATCACACACTAGGCTAAATGGTTATCATTCAATCACAGACATTGTTCCCTGTTTCCTTGGATAAAACTCCCTTCTGTGATTATCCAAACCTCTCTTCCCTATCCTCAATCTCTGACTCCTACTTCCCATTGCATTCTCACCAGATGATTTATTTCCCACAGGATAATCAGAAGGGATTCTCCCTTAAGTTTCCAAGACCATAAACCCACCTCTACCTACACCTCCTAATACAAGGAAAGAAGGGTGTCCCTCCCCTGTCTGAGACTAAATCTCGGACATACTCTGTATCTCTTCCCCTGTCTCTTCTACAACTTCAGACTCTCCTCTTTCTTCACACTCCCACTCTTCTTAGTCATCAGAACTTGAACATTTGCAAAGCTCTTTTCAGAAACAATACTAAAACAAAACAAAACCAGCCAGAAACAACAAAACAATAATCCTCACTCATTCCCATCTCCTCTTCTAAATTCAATCTTCTGTACTGTCGACAACTAGTATTCGATTGTTTCACCTTTCACGTCACTAAAGTGGGGTTCCCACCCCACAATAAACTACTCTGCCAAGTACTAAAATGGCCAGTAAATTCCTCAATCTTTGGAGGAAAAGGAGCCACACACTAAACCTCACAAGCTCAGGGAAAGCCTGCCTGGTGGCCTTATAGACTCAGACCTAAAATAACCATAGAGGATGGTCCGAAATGAAAACTTTTTAACGAAAAGCAGTCTATAGTGGGGAAGTCCTATGCTGGAATCTTCCCTGAGAAAGGTCAATTTTCACCTGAACTAACCCTGTTTACTGTCTTTTTGCATCTATAACAAACCTTTGGAATGTCAAACTAATTTCCTTTTTTGTGGACCCCTCAAAGTACAGGTACTGCACCAGAGTGGAGACCACAAACCCGCTTGTTGTTACTAATCTTCCATGAGTAAATTTTGGTTTTATCTTTTATTTAAGTTCTAGGGGCCCAGTGCACAAAATTTGTGCACGGGGGGGGGGGGGGGTTTCCCTCAGGCAAAGGGACCCCACCAGGGCACAAAAAGGGCTGGGGAGGGATGTGGGCGGTTGGCCAGCCGGGCAGGGGCTTTGGGAGGGCTCCAGGGCACGTCTGGCCCGTCTTGCCAGGGATGATGCTCAACCAACTGAGCTGCTGGCCGGGGCTGCCGAGAAGGGCAGGGCCTGAGGGGCAGCGGCACCATCCGGCCTGTAGCCAAGCAGGGCTCCAGGCAAGGCCTGGTGTGGAAGCTGGGCCCCTCCTGCCCACACAGCAGGCAAACCCATCACCCCACTCGGCAGCTCCTGATTGGCTGGTAGTGTAGAAAGGTATGAACAAATCAGCATATTACTATTTTATTAGATAGGATGAGAAACTGATAAAATATAGATAGCATTGCTGATAAACTGATAAAATATATAGTTAATTGTTGTTAACTATCTTATACAAAAAAAATATGTGTCTATCATTTTACTTTTTATCCAATCCGAGGTTTCACCACTTTGCTTTCTCTTCTTTCCCTAATCTAACACCAATGGATTTCATGTAATCCGCTTATATCTTCTCTTTTGATTGTAATGTATAAAATAAGATGCAAGACTGCCATTTTTGGAGCATTTTCTCAATCTGTTGAGATTTGCTTCCCAGCAACTGCTGACAGTTTGGTTGAAATAAACTCATAAAAATTCTCTGCAGGTTTTGATGCTTCTTAATGAGCACTTTTCACTCATTATGCTCCACACTCTTTGAACAACCTTGGACTCTACTGACTTCTCTCACCTTCTGACGCCTGTCCTTCCTTTAGCTTCCAAAGACCAGGCTCCAGATGTTCCTCCCTACTTCACTGGTCTCCGCTTCTCAGGCTCTTCTCGACCCTACCGTCAGACAGTCAATCCCAAGCCTAGACTTTTCTCCTACTACACATTTCCTACCAGCAACCTCATCTATTTCCATGTCTTCAATTACTATCTCCTCCTAAGTATACACATATTAATCTACCTGATAGGCATAAAAGCATTAGCTTGGATCTGCATTGTTAATAGAAATAAAAATCTCAAAAAAAATGTAAACAGGTAAATAAAGTACAGTACATCTATTCAATGGAATATATGCAGCCACTATCATGGACTAAAATCAACATGGCATAATATTACTTTTAAGTGGCTAATTTACAAAAGTCTTTTGCCTAAGCTGATATTCTTCAAAGACAATTATCCTCAACCAGAGAGTAAACAACAATCCTTTCCAATTGGCCAGCCATCACTGGAGAATTACTTGAGAGTCAGATTAAAAAAAAAAAAAAAAAAAGGAGCACATGGGAAAATTTATGGGCCAGAGTCTGTTTTATACTCCTCAGAGCTCCTCTCCTTCACCTCCCACATTGAATCCTGACCCAGCACTGACACTCTTCTTCCTGCACACCTCCTTAATGTTTCTACTTTCCAAGGTCCAGTCCCAATTTTGGTCACGGTCATCTCATTCTTGACCTGTATCCACTCTTGCCCTTCTCTCCATGATGTGTCCTTTTTAAACCCAAAAGTTGTCACATCACTCTGCTACGTAAAACCCTCCAATGGCTTCCCATCACCCTTAGTAATAAAGTCTAAACTCCTTAAATTACCTTATACTGCTCTTTTGCATGGGATGTGAATAGATCTCCTGTCTTGTGAACTTACCCTTGAACTTGTACTCTAGCCATACTGATCTTTCCTTTTTTCAACGCTGTTCCCTCTCCAGAGGCACTCCCTTCCCTCCTCCTAGCCCCGGGGCGGCCCTCGCGCCTGGCTCACTCCTGCGCTTCTCCGGAGACTACCCCTGCCCCCGTGTCCGATCCCTGCGCGTCCTCTAGAACAGGAAAACACTGATGGTCCCGTCTGCACTCCCCACCAGGTCACAGTCTCCAGCACTATAGGCCCAGCGTCTTGCACAAAGTTTGGAACCAAGTAGATACTGTTAAAGAAACAGACACTAACCCAGAAACAACTATATTTAATAACAACGCCAGTTAGCTACGGACCACTAGCTACACAAAGAAAATAAACAAGACGCCTAATGACCTCACAGCCAGCAGTAGAGCTAAGGGATCCCGTGAATTCCTGGACTGTTTCTCCGCTTTTCTCCAGCTTCACCGAATCCGTCCCAATCCCTGTAAATCGGGGACAGCGCACACACCCGCCCCGTGCCCTCCACGCAGAAACCATTTCAGCTCCATCTCGGCAGGGGACGTGTCAGGAGCCTGAGGAGCACAAAGAGCGGCCGCTACGGCCCGGGGAGTTCAGACTCTTCTCTTAAAAGGGGGGCGAGTGGAGCCTCCAGTGCGGACTGCGCCCCTCGGCAATCGGGGCGGCGACTGCGGGAGGCGGGGAGGCCGCAGTCCTCCGGCCCCGGCACACCTGGGCGCCCGGCGGCGAGGGGCGGGGCGGGAGGGAGGCGGGGAGGCCGCCGGCCCCTCACCGCTCGCGGCAGCCGCCCCGCACCCCGCGGGGGCTGGCGGGGCGGGGCCGGGGCTCCGGCCCGGGGCTCGCTCGGCGCCCCTCTCCCCAGCAGCCTGGGCCGCGGCCCCCGGAGCCCCCGCCTCGGGACCGGCTCCGGGCAGCGCAGCACAGGGGGGGCCCAGGGGCTGTGCCTGCAACTCGGGTCGGAACGGAGGAGGGCCGAGCGCCCGAGGCCACTCGCACGAGGACAGGCCGGTGTCCTGGACACTTACTCCGCCGCCGGCCGCCGCCGCCGCCGCCGCCGCCATGTTCCTGCCGCCGGAGCCGCATCGCTACGGAACGCCGCCCGGGCCACACCGCGCGGCGCGCTTCCTCCCCGAGGCCCGGCCTCCCGCTCCAGACCCGCCCCGCCGGGCCCCGTCCGGCTCCGCCCCGCGCCCGCTCCCCGGCGGCTCGGGCGGCCGGCCTCGCAGCGAGACCTGCAGTGGCGGCGCCGGGTTCTGGGAGCCGACGCGCCGCCGAGGATCCGCCGTCACCGCCGTCCGGCGTCCCGCCACCTGCCCGGCCGGCCCGAAACCCGTGCGGGCCGGCCGCCCCTCCCCGGGAACCCCGCAGCGCGCTGGCCGCGGGCCCAGGGGTAGAGCCCGCACCAGAGGCTTCCGGCTGGGTTCCCGGTCAAGGGCACTTAGCCGGGTGGAGGTCCATTCCGGGCGCGGTGCGGGAGGCAACCAGTCCGTCTCCTCCTTTCTGCCTCGCCCGCTCTCCCCCCCCCCCCGCCCCCACTCCCCTGGGATCCGTGGGGAGCGTCTGGTGGGACGGACAGACGGAAAGAACGCTGCCGGGCGGGCCGCGCTTCAGAGCCTCTGGAGTAATGCCCGGCGGTGTCCCCCGAGCAGCGGCAGCCAGAGCTCCTTAGGCTCCCCTTCAGAGCCCTGCTTGCCTCCTTTTCTAACCGGGACTCCCTTGTTTTTAATTCTTGCTTATTAAAGTCAATTTATTGGAATGACATTGGCTAACAGAAGTTATGTAGATTTCAGGTGTAGTTTTATAATACACCGTTTGTATCGGTATTCAGCAGCCCTAATTAAGTCTATCACCGTTAATTCCCCAATTACCCTCCTTTACCTCTCCCCACCCAGCTTGATCACTGTGTATTATTTTTTTAATGCATTGTTGTTTTTCAATTTGCCTGTATTTAGTTTAAGACTTTTTGCATCTGTATCCATCAGAGACATTGGGTGTAGTGTCATTATTTTCTTTGTATGTGCTATCCTTGCCAGCTTTTGGTATCAGAGTTATGATCACCTCAAAAAATGGGGAAGTATTGCTTCTTTATCAATTTTTTTGGAGAGGTTGAAGATAGGTTTCTTTTTTTTTAATTTAATAAATCTTTATTGTTCAGATTATTACAATGTTCCTTTCCCCCAATAACTCCTCTCCACACAGAGCCCACCCCACCCTCCGCCCTAACTCCCCCACTGTCCGCACCCACAGGAGTACGATTTGTGTCCAGTCGCTTTCCACACCCCACACCCCTTTCCTCCCGAGAACTGTCAGTCCATGCCCTTTCTATGCCCCTGATTCTATTATATTCACCAGTTTATTCTGCTCATCAGATTTTAATTCACTTGATTTTTAGATTCACTTGTTGATAGATGTGTTTTTATTGTTCATAATTTTTATCTTTATCTTTTTCTTCTTCCCCTTCTTAAAGAATACCTTTCAGCATTTCATTTAATACTGGTTTGTCGGTAATGAACTCCTTTAGCTTTTTCTTATCTGCAAAGCACTTTATCTGACCTTCAATTCTGCATGATAGCTTTGCTGGGTAGAGTAATCTTGATTGTAGGTTCTTGTTATTCATCACTTTGAATATTTCTTGCCACTCCAGTCTGGCCTCTGTTGAGAAATCATCTGACAATCGTATGGGTGCTCCCTTGTAGGTAACTGTTTTTCTCTTGCTGCTTTTATTTTTTTTTAAATATATTTTATTGATTTTTCACAGAGAGGAAGGGACAGGGATAGAAAGTCAGAAACATCGGAGAACTAAGATGGCGGCAAAGGTGAAACACCTATCTGGCCGTCATAATCAGCAATTTTAATACTACAACTTAACGAAGGAACAAACACCTTCCGGAATCACCAGAACGCTCGCCGAGTGAAAATTCCACAAATAAAAGTGAAGATAAGATACTGACCCGGAGGAGCAGCACCGGACAGCGTTAAAAGATTCGCGCGCAGAGAGAGGTTTGGAGCGGGCGGCTGAAAACCAGCCAGTTTTCTCCAACGGGGAGACAGGGGCGTCCCACTGGACTGATTCTCCAGCTCTGGGCGAAGTCCAGGGAACCCACTATCATACGGGGTGAAAACTGGACAGTGGGAGGGCACGCCGAAGCTCGGGTGCTGCCGGGTCTGCCAGCTTGTGGAGAAGGCAGCTCTCGCGCGAACAGTTCGGCTGCGTGACGGCGCAGAGAGCGCTCTGCGACTTGTCTCTCATTCGGAAAACCGTCAGACTGCTTTGTTTTACAACCCTGGGTGAGACATTGCGCATGCAAAGTCATTTGGGGACAGTCTGAATTCCCCGGCAGCCGGTGGAGCTCCACAGCGGCTCTGTCTCAGAGGTGCTGGCAGCCATTGCCCCCGGCACAGAGCCCCTGGGGCTGCATAGGGCGGAGCTAATGCTGTCTGCTTGGCCCGGAGACTCCGCCCATCCAACCTGAGCACAGCTGAGCTTCACAGACAATTGGCCTGGAGGTCAAACCCTCCTAGGGCTAACAACAAAAAGCTGCGTTTAAATTCAAAAACACTGAATACAACCCATAAAGGATTGCAGTAAGAGTACCCACCTCAGGTAACTGGGGAGACTGAGCCACTGTCCCTTTGAGGATAGCCACCACATAAAGCAGCCACCATGCAGAGACATGGAAAGAAATCAGGTGTGAAAGAAATGGAGGAGAAAAGACGACAAGACATAGAGTTCAAAACCACGGTTATAAGGCTTTTCAAGAGGCTCCTACAAAAGGCTGATCAACTTAATGAGAATTACCAGGAAATAAACAAGACCAACCAGCAAATGAATGAGACTTACAAGGAGATGAATGCTACTTACAAAGAAATGAATGAGACCCTCAGGGAAGTGTACAAGACCTCTGAGGATACGAACCAGACCCTCACAGATAAAAAAAAGGACCAACTAGAAATCAAGCATACACAGACTGAAATAAAAAATATTACACAAAGTCCTAAAAGCAGTCCAGAGGGCCACAAGAACCAAGTCAAAGATTTGAAATACAAAGAACCAAAATCCACTCAGCTGGAAAAGCAAGAAACAAAAAGAATTCAGATAATTGAAGATAGCGTAAGGGGCCTCTGGGACAACCTCAAGCAAGCCAACATCCGAATTATTGGGGTCCCAGAAAAAGAGAGAGAGCAAGTTAATGAAAACCTACTTGAAGAAATAGTGACTGAAAACTTTCCCCACCTGGTGAAACTGACTTAAAAGCCCAAAAAGTACACAGAACCCCAAAATATAGGAATCTAAAGAGGACCACACCAAGACATATCATAATTAAAATGCCAAGAGCAAAAGATAAAGAGAGAATATTAAAAGCAGCAAGAGAAAAACAGTTGGTTACCTACAGGGGAGCACCCATACGATTGTCAGCAGATTTCTCAACAGAAACGATGCAGGCCAGACGCGAGTGGCAAGAAATATTCAAAATAATGAAGAGCAAGTATCTACAACCAAGATTACTCTATCCAGCAAAGCTATCATTCAGAATTGAGGATCAGATAAAGTGCTTCGCAGATAAGAAAAAGCTAAAGGAGTTCATCACCACCAAACCAGTATTATATGAAATGCTGAAAGATATTCTTTAAGAAGAGGAAGAAGAAAAAGGTAAAAATATAAATTATGAACAACAAATACACATCTATCAACAAATGAACATAAAAATCAAGTGAACTGATAGGCTGATGAACAAGATAAACTGGTGACTATAACAGAAACATGGACATAGAGAGGGAATGGACTGACAATTCTTGGGGAGAAAAGTGTTGTTGGAAGTACAGCAAGAGATTGGACAAAAATCTTGCAACAATGGGAGAGGACATTGGGGGAGGGGGAGGTGAGGCCAGAGGGTGGGATAGGTACAGGGTGGAGGGAAGATATAGGGGGATAAAAAAGGGGAAACAATTTAATAAACTGAACAATTAAAAAAATTAAAATTAAAAAAAAAGAAACATCGATGAGAGAGAGACATCGATCAGCTGCCTCTTGCACACCCCCTGCTGGGGATGCACCCGCAGCCACGGTACATGCCCTTGCCGGAATCGAACCTGGGACCTTTCAGTCTACAGGCTGACTCTCTATCCACTGAGCCAAACCGGTCTCGGCTTCTCTTGCTGCTTTTAATATTCTCTTTATCTTTTGCTCTTGGCATTTTAATTATGATGTGCCTTGGTGTGGTCCTCTTTGGATTCCTCTTGTTTGGGGTTCTGTGTGCTTCCTGGACTTTAAGTCTATTTCTCTCACCAGGTGGGGGAAGCTTTCAGTCACTATTTCTTCAAATAGGTTTTCATTGTCTTGCTCTCTTTTTCTGGGACCCCAATAATTCGGATGTTGGTATGCTTGAGGTTGTCCCAGAGGCCCCTACACTATCTTCAATTTTTTGGATTCTTTTTGCTTCTTGCTTTTCCAGCTGAGTGGATTTTGCTTCTTTGTATTTGAGATCTTTGACTTGATTCTTGTGGTCCTCTAGTCTGTTTTTAGGTCTTTGTATAATATTTTTTATTTCAGTCAGTGAATGCTTAATTTCTAGTTGGTCCTTTTTCATATCCTTGAGGGTCTCGTTAAATTTATCGGTCTTTTCTAGGAACCTCTTGGAATACCTTATAACCGTGGTTTTGAAATCTATGTCCACTTGTTTTTTTCCCCTCCATTTCTTTCAATTGTGATCTGTTTCTTTGTCTCCGCATTTTGGCTGCTTCCCTGAGTTGGTCGAGTAGCTTTGTGTGGTAGGTGTCCTCTAGGGGACAGTGGCTCAGCCTCCCCAGTTACCTGAGGTGGATACTCTTGGTGCACCCCTTTATGGGCTGCCCTGTCTTTTTGTAGGTAAGCCTAGATTGTTGTTGGTATCACTGGGAGGGGTTCACCTCCAGGCCAATTGGCTGTGAGGATCAGCTGTGTCTACGCAGGGAGAGCCTCTGTGCTCAGCTTGGATGGGGCGGAGTCTCAGGGCTGAGCAGTCAGCCTTGGTTTCCCATCAGCCCTGCCCTAAGCGGCGTGCCTCTGAGAGAAAGCTGCCCTCGAGTTTTGCTCGCTGCCTGACAGTCCACTTTCTCCCCATATGAGTCTGGACACCCAAAGTCTCACCCAGAACTGGAAAACGACACAGTCTGTTGTTTTTTGTTTTTTCCCTTCCCTAACGAGAGAGCCAGCCATGCGCCCTCTCTGCCAGCTCTCAGTGTGCTTCCTCCTGACAGTCCAGTTTCACCCCATATGAGTCTGGGTTCCCCAAGACTCACCCGGAATTGGGGATCAGTGCAGTGGGGAGCCTTTGTCTCCCTCCCTCCCCGTTCAAGAAAACCAGCCAGGTTTTCAGCCGCCCGCCCTTTCTGCTCGCGTGTGTCTCCACGTCTCCGCACCTCTGTATCCACAACTCTGCCCTCCCCACCTCCTCTGAGTCTCAGTGTCCTTTTATCTTTTCTTCTAGCAGTAGAATTTCCACTCCGCCAGCTTTCTGATGGTTCTGGTTGATGTGCGTTTTGTCTTTTAGTTGTGGGTTTTGAAATTGTGCAAGGCAGCAGTTTAGGTGTTTACCTATGCCACCATCTTGGTTCCTCCCTCTCATGCAGCCAAGGATAGGTTTCAAATCTTCTCTGACTGTTTGGCAGGATTTATTGGGGAAGCCATCTGGTCCTGGACTTTTATATTTTGGGAGGCTTTTGATGGTTGTTCCCATTTCCATTTCCTTACTGCTAATCGGTCTATTTAGATTTCCCAGTTTTACCCGATTCAGTCTAGGAAGATTATATAGTCCTAGGAACTTAACCATTTTTTCTAGATTATTTAATTTGAAGGCATATAGTTTTTCATAGTATTCTAGTATGATTCTTTGTAAATCGGTGATGTGTGTGGTAATTTCTGCTCTTCCATTTCTGATTTTGTTTATATGGGTCTTTTTCTTTTTTCCAAAATAAGTCTAGGCAGAAGTTTGTCAATATTATTAATCTTTTCAAAAAACCAGCTCTTGCCCTTACTGGTGTGGCTCGGTGGATAGAGCATCAGCCTGCAGACTCAAGGGTCCCAGGTTTGGTTCTGATCAAGGGCATATACCTTGGCTGTGGGCACATCCCCAGTAGGGAGGGTGCAGGAGGCAGCTGATCCATGTTTCTCTGTCATCGATTTTTCTAACTCTCTATCCCTCTCCTTTCCTCTCTGTAAAAAAATCAGTAAAATATAATATTTTATAAAAACCCCAGCTCTTGGTTGTACTAATTTTTTAAAAAATTTATTGTTGAAATGTTACATAAGTCCTTCTTCTCCCTCCCCCCCTCCCCCCTTCCTATTGATCCCTTCTAGCCCCCGAACCCTCACCTCTGGCCTCACTATCCTATTGCCCATGAGTTATGCATATATGTATACAAGTTCTTTGTTGACATACTCCCACCTGCCAACCCTCCGCCCATCTTCCTTCTGAGAATCAACAGTCTGTTCCATGATTCTATGCCTCTGGCTCTATTTAATTCATCAGTTTACTTTGTTCATTAGATTCCACATGTGAGTGAGATTATGTGATATTTACTATATTTTCCAGTGTAGAAGATGACTGGAACTGATGATGATAGGAGGAAGATAACAAACGAGAGAGAGAGAGCAAGTCCCTGGCGAGTTAGCAATGCCCATCATAACTGCAAGCTACGGTAATTTTACACTGGGCATATAAGATGACCCCCGACTTTTGAGAAGATTTTCCTGGGTTAAAAAGTCGTCTTATATGCTGGAAAATAATCTTTCTCTGCCTGGCTTATTTTACTTAGCATAATACTCTCCAGGCCCATCCATGCCTGTATAGCTAATGTCTGCTGGAGAAAGATGTCCCTGAAGAGTGAGGGAATGACTCAGTCCAGGAAACCAGGTTGCTGCCCTCTGAGCTCCAAACCCAGAGCCCCTAAATCTGGCTTCTGCTCATACCACTGCCCTCTCTGCCAGAGCCTAAGGTGAGTGGCTGCATGTGATATTTTGTGCGTGGCCCTTGAAGAGGGTGCCTGCATTTCCAGCCACCTCTCCCTGGCATACAGCAACTCTCATGCTTTTCACAGCCAGAAGTTATATGGGCACGGTTCTCAGTTCTGGTGCTCTCCGCTGGGGCCCCAGCTGGGGTTTAGACCCCAGAGTTCTCAGTGGGAACCCCCACAGCTGAGATATCCCTCCAGACCCTCAGCTGCTGTCTGTGGAAGCCTGGCCAGGTGTCCGCACTTCCTTCTCCTCGGTCTCCACTTTCAGTCTTTGGTTATGAGGATTCTCTCCAGCTAATATTCAGTTTATTACCAATTTTTCTGAATGTTAGTTGTTTTTCCAGTTTGGTCCTGGGAGTGTCAGTGTAGCTTCTACTTACCCCATCGCCATTTTTAAGCCTCTCTCTCAATTAATTTTTTGTATTGTCTCATTGTTCTCTATTTCATTCAATAGTGCTATAATTTTTATTATTTCCTTCCTGCTGCTGACTTTGGATTGCTTTTGTTCTCTTCTTTCTAGTGTTTTAAGATGTAATATTGGGTTGTTTGAGATTTCTCTTGTTTCTTGAGATAGGCTTATAATGATATAAACTTTATTACTGCTTTCCCTGCGTCACAGAATTTGATGTCATATTGTCATTCTCCTTTCTATATCTTTTGATCTCACCCTTTATTTCTTCTTTGACCCAATCATTTTTTAGTAGTATGTTGTTTGATTACATATTTGTTTCTTTACTTCCTTTTTGAAGTTGATTTCAAATTTCAAGGCATTGTGGTCAGAAAATACACTTAATAACTGCAGTCTTCTTGAGTTTGTTGATACTAGTTTTGTGACCCAACATGTCAGAATATTTATGTATGCTGGATGAAAGACTCTCTACATGTCTATTTTGTCTAATGTGTCCTTTAAGGCCAATATTTATTTTCTAAATGGATGATGTTTCTAGAGCTGTCAGTGAAATATTAAGTTCCCCTACTATGGTTGTGTTTTGGTTTCTCCCACCATTAGTTCTGTGAGGAGTTGCTTTACCTAGTTCGGTGTGCTCCTTAATTGGGTGCATATATGTTGAGTCTTCTTGATGTAATGTCCCTTTTGTCGTCAAAAAATGCCATCTTTATTACCTTTGATATCTTGAAATGTATTTTGTCACACGTATGTATAACTACACCTGCCTTTTTCTGGATTTTATTTGCTTGGAGAATCATTTTCCACTTTTTCACTTTGAATCTACTTTTACCTTTGCAACTTAGAAATGTCTCCTTAAAACAGCATATGGTTATGTTTGTTTTTGTTTTTATCCAGTCTGCTACTCTGTGCCTCTATATTGGTGAATTCAGTCCAGGTGCATTTTTTTTTAAATATACCTTTATTGATTCACAGAGAGGGAGAGAGAGAAACATCAATGACGAGAGAATCATTGATCAGCTGCCTCCTTGTGTGCCCCACACTCAAGATTGAGCCTGCAACCTGGGCTTGTGCCCAGACCAGGTGCAGTTTTAATGTGCTGCTGCATCAGAATGAGAGGATAGGGGAGTTTGGGTCATTCTTTGTTCCCTTTTACTGTTATCTCAGCTCTGTCTGGCTTTAATGGGGTTTTGTTGTTACCGTACATTATCTGTCCTTGGGTTTAGCTGATACAAATGGCATTAATTGGGTCTTTGTTCTTTATTTTCCAGACCAGGGTAATTTAAGTTACATATCCTCTGGTTGGGAGGGGAGGTATAAACCATTTGCTTTCAAGTGTCCTTGGTTGGAGAAGATAAGGTCTAGCTGGCTGCAAGCTGCTCTAATTGTTTGGCCTTTGTAATTTTCTTGTCTCAGTTTCCCTATTCCACTGTCTAGGAATTCTCCTAGCTTACTATCCTGCCACATAATTGCCTGCTAGATCTTTATACTTGAATACATCATCATCACTTTTAGTTCAGTTTGCTTTTAATGGACATTTATCCCTTTGTTACTTTAGTTTGTGCCACTGCACTGGAAACTCCTCTGTGTTGGAGAAACCCCTTCTGTTGGCTGAGACTGAAATGCCAAATATTTGCTTAGCCAATCATGTGCACCACAGAGAAGCTATTGATTCAAAAAAAGTGGGCACAGCAAGCTGTGCTCCCTGGGTAACTGCAGGTGGCTCCTGGGGCAAAAGCGAGTGTGGTTCTAGTGGTGGCGCCAAGTGTCCAGTATTAGTGATTCAGTGATTCGAGACGTGTGGTCGTGGTGACAGCAATCCCAGAGCCCTCTCCCGTCACATCTGTGGTCTGTTGTTACTGTCATTTCTGACCATGCTTGTCCAAGCCTCAATGTCCAGAAGTCCTTTGAGCTACCCAGTATCCTCTAATAAATTTATTTCCTGCTTAAATCAGCCACAGATGTTTTCTCTTCGTTAGCACTAATATTCCTCTTTCAAACAGTGCTTTTTCATCTTCCTCAAGCATGATTTTTCTACCTTGCAATCTTGAAACCATTTTTGATGCTTGTCAGTATACTTTAAATTTTTAAAAAATTTTTTCACTTACAGTTGACATACAATATATAGTTTCAGGTATACAATATAGTGATTAGACTTTTATATGATTTACATTGTGATCACCCTGTAAATCCAATCTCTTGTCAATCTTAGAATACTCCAACGAGAGGTGTCTGTGTTTGTGTTACTTCAATCTGCACACTCCAGAGTGAGTAATTAGCATCTGAAAGACTAATCAGGAATCTTCACTATTAGTTGGATGCAGAAGTGCTTCCAATATCACTATGTAAATCTTCATTAGAGGAATGTTAATTAACACAAAGGATTAGAAATAATGTTTCATTGTGGAAATAACCAGTATTCAAGATACATGGCTAGAATATTGTACAGGCACTTTTGTCCTTGCATAAATGTGGTATAAGATTTTGCTGACTCTAGCAGACTGATACCCTTCAGAATGGCCCCTTGTGTCTAGACTGCTGTTTAGTACTTCGTCACAAAATATTGTTTATGTAGTTTTTGTATGCCTACTTATTAAATATTTATGTAGTAGCATTAAGTCTGAGACTTGTTTTCACTGTAGGACACTACAAATATCGAGGGAGATGTGTAGCTGACATAAATCCTTTGTTGAAGGCTACTCGTATTTACGAAAAGAACCTGATAATTGTGAAGGCCAAGTGTTGCTCATTTTATCCACTATATTTCATGCATTTCCTTTTAACTTCCTTTGCCAGTACTCCAGTTGAGGTCCTAGCGCCTGAATTACTTCAGTTACTTACTAGTATTTGCTAGTCATCTTGATGTCAGCCTCACCCCAGACTAATAATTCGTCACACTGGTCCCCTCACTGAACTTAGAGCACCACTCTGTGACACTACTTGGATCAAAATCAATGACTTTCACAGGCTATAACCTTTTTTATCATATGGCACACGTGAACTATTAAATTTCTGCAATACACTGAAAAAATATATTTTTCAGATCTTACAAAAAATAGATATAATTTTGATTGTCTTACAAAAAAAATGGTAATTACCTAACATTTTGTTCCAGAGGCCTTTTTAAAAAATCAGGTGCCTGTACTTGTATATAAAAATTTCTGGTACAAGAATTAATCAGACACAACTTTATTCTGTTAAGTATGCAACATGACCAATAAGATTCAGCAGCATTATATGACTTACATATTTATTGTTCAAGACAGGGCATTCACACCCGATGGCTGTTGTTGTGTTGGCTATTGCCATTTCTTAATTTGACACTAAGGCAGTGGTCAGCAAACCACGGCTCGCAAGCCACATGCGGCTCTTTGGCCCCTTGAGTGTGGCTCTTCCACAAAATACCACAGCCTGAGTGCGTCTCTTTTGAAGAAGTGGCGTTAGAAGTTTAAGTTTAAAAAATTTGGCTCTCAGAAGAAATTTCAATCGTTGTACTGTTGATATTTGGCTCTGTTGACTAATGAGTTTGTTGACCACTGTTCTAAGGGAAAAAGGTCAGTGCTCCTGAATGTTTTAAAAATTGTTGCATACAGATTGAAAATCGCTAGGCTAAAGAATGAAGCGTAAGCTCAGTCTGGCACCCGAGGCCCTCCAGAGCATGATCTAAATCCACTTTGCTTGGCACCATTTATTCTGAAATTTATTAGAAATATCAGGATCTATTCCTGACATCTGGCACATCCATAGCCAAACACCTGGATCTAAAACAACAACCTGGGAACCATTTCAGTGACAGGAGATTTCAAACGTAGTTATCGATGGCAATGTCAAGATTCTCATAGCAGGAACATTTATTCTTCAATACTTGCTTCTATGCAGGCAAGGTCTGTATCCTCCAGACCAGAATTTCGCCCAGTGGACTAAGAACACCTGTTGAAATGTGCATGGAGGAAACAGAACAGACAAGATTGAGAGAAAAGAGAAACAGGATTAGTAAGGCTATTAGGAAAAATAAAGACTAGTTACTAAGTGTTGTATCCCTATTATGTGACTATTTGCCCAGGATTTCATAGTGTTTGCTGATGGGAAACCTGTCTGGATGTGAAGCCGGTGGGAAGTAGTTGGGATAATGAATGTGTCTCTCAACAAGCGGAGAGACTGCTGGGGCGCCGCTCCTCTTGCAGAGTTGAAGAGATCCATTAGTTAAGTCTTCCTTTAAAAAATGTAGTAAAGCTAATGATAGCTTACAAACTTAAATTCCTTTATTGCAACAAGAGGGAGATAGAAATTTGATAGTATTAAGAGACATGGTGAGAAAGTAGGATTAGTTGACAGAAGAAATTTAAATAGGTAGGGGCAATCACAGGGGGGAAACATAGCTCCAAGTCACTTAGCAGTGATCTAAGCTACATTTTCTACCAATTGAGACTTTTCTGAAGCAAATTAGGATAATAAGTAATTGGTTAATATAAAAACAAAACCAGCCCTAACCATTTTGGTTCAGTGGACAGAGCGTTGGCCTGCAGACTGAAGGTCCCTGGTTCGATTCCAATTAAGGGCACATGCCCAGGTTATGGGTTGGATCTTCAGTAGGAGGCAGCCAATCAATACTTCTCTCTCATCACTGATGTTTCTATCTTGGGGCCATAAGTGATACTCTTCAGGACATTCATTCCATAGTGTCCAACTCTTATACTTTATTGAACAAGATATCTGGGCATAGCAATTGGTTTTCAATCCTAGACTTGAAGGATGCTCTTTTCTGCATCCCAATAGATGAACAAGCTCAACTGTTACTTGCCATTGAATGGCAGAACCCCGAAACTAAAGCCATGCTTCAGTTCTGTTGGACTGTGAATTTTCCAGCCATATTTGGGAAAATATTAGCAAAAGATTTATGGGATATTCAACTGAAATTGGTAATTCTTTTATAGTAAGTAGACAACTTGCTAATAGCTAACAATATTTAGGAAGACTGCTCAATATCATCCATTTCTGCATCATTTGGCAAAAAAAAAGGATATAAAGTATTGCCTCACAAGGTCCAGTTTTAAAACAGGAGGTGGCATCCAACTAAAACAGGGCACTCGGAACTTTGTGGCTGATCGAAATAAGCCATCACTACAATAAAAAACCCAGGGAACTGGAGGCAGCTTCGTGGAGTCTGAGGGATTACAGGGTTTTGCCAAATTTGGATTCCAAACTTTGGCCTTATGGCAAAACCACTGCATAAGTCTTCTAAGGTTTGGACTCTGAATTTCTTGAATGGACAAGGGACTATCAGGCATTTGACACAATGAAATAAAAACTAGTTTAGGCTCCTGCACTAGGATTGCCCCATTTACAGAAACCTTTCAAAATATACATTTATTAAAAGCAAGGAATTGGACTTGGGTTACTAACCTAGACCCTGGGAAATACTCTCAAACCACAGCCTATCCCTTAAAGTAGATCACAGGACGAAAGAATGACCACCATGATGCGGAGCAATAGCAGCTATCTGTGACATCCTATAGGAAACAGAATTTCACTTTGGTGAAATCTACTATCATATTTGTACCACACTAGGTCCTAACCCTATTAGAACAGAAAGGAGGGTCTTTGCAGGGTGCATAGCAAAATATTAGGGCATTTTATTGGACAACCCAAATGTTACCTTACAAACTACTACTACTACTACTACTACTACTACTACTACTACTACTACTACTTTAAACTAGGCCACTCTACTCTCAGACTCAGAGGGAAATTTATACCTCCAACACGATTGCTTAGAAATCATTGACAAATTTATTCCAGCAGACTGGATCTATTGAACCAGCTGCTGACAGAACCTGATAGGAAATTGTATACAGGTGGGAGTAGCTTCATGGAGAATGGACAGCAATGGGTACTTGGTAGTCACCACAGACAAGGTAATAGGGGCCCACGTCTTTGCTGTAGGCACCTCAGTACAAAAGGCTGAACTGATAGCCCTCACAAGAGCCTTAGAATTATCCCAGGAAAAGATATTAACATCCAAACTGACCCTTAATATGCATCTGTGCTCACGGGGCAACATGGAAAGAGAGAGGGCTCTTAACCTTGGGGAATAAATAAGTGCATCTAACATTCAAAAGAAATCTTAAAATTGCTAGAGGCCGTTAACCTATCAAATCAGATTGCCATAATGCACTGCCCAGGACACCAGAAAGTTCCCAAATAAGCCAGGGAAGTCAAACCGCTGATAAAGCAGCAAGACAAGCCATCTGAGGGCCGCCACTTCTTGGGATTCTAATTCTCTATTGGAACGTGTCAGAATTTAAACCTCATTGCAGAGAATGATGTAAGAAATGGCCCATGCTGAAACCGGTTTGGCTCAGTGGATAGAGCGTCAGCCTGCGGACTGAAAGGTCTCAGGTTTGATTCCGGTCAAGGGCATGTACGTTGGCTGTAGGCACATCCCCAGTAGAGGGTGTGCAAGAGGCAGCTGATCAACGTTTCTCTCATAGATGTTTCTGACTTTCTATCCCTCTCTGTAAAAAATCAATAAAATATATTTCAAAAAATAAAAAAAGAAATGGCCCATGAATGGAGATCTCTAACAATGACCCTAATTCTATATGGAAGTTCAACACTCATGGTATGATGTTTCTTTTTGAAGCTCTAGAATATCCCATCCTCAAACATCTACATGAAGAGACCCACTGTGGAAGGAATGCTTTAATGGACCTCATTAGACCACATTTGAAGAGCCCTCATTTACAAAGGATTATTCAGACTATACAAACCTGTCAGATATGTGCCCAAAACAAGCTGCCAAAAACAATCCTAAAGCAGGATGTGCTCCAACAGGAAAAGGAGTACAATATAAAGGGATATGCCTCTGTGAAGACTAGCAATTTGACTTTACACATATGCCTAAAACCATAGGAAACTTTAAATTTTTATTAGTTTTTGTAGATATCTTTTCTGGAGGGGTAGAGGCATACATATCCCAATAAATAACACTGAGAAGGCAACTGGGGTAACAAAGCCATTCAAAGAAATAATCTCTAGCCCCACTGGGTATGGCTCAGCAGTTGAGCATCGACCCAGGAACCAAGAAGTCACTGGTTTAATTCCCAGGTGATGGACTCCATCCCCAGTGTGGGGCATTAGGAAGGTAGTCGATCAATGATTCTCTCTTACCAATGATATCTCTATTTCTCCCTTTCTCTCTAAAATCAATAAAAATATATTTAGAAGAAAAAAAAGAATCCCTAGGTTTGGTCTTTCAACATTCAAAGTGACAATGGACCATTGTTCACTTCAAAAATCTCCCAGAAGAAAGGATAGGAGAGGCACTATATACTCAGTAAAAACTATATGCATCTTGGAGACCCCAATCTATGGGGAAGACTGAGAAAATGAAGCAAATAATAAAGACGACCCTGGTGAAATTATACCAGGAAACACATTTGAAATGGAACCAGGAACTCTATTGCCTTGTTCTGGATTAGGGTAGTGCCCTTTTGAAAGTTTATGGGAGATCATTCCAAGTTTCTGTTTTAGGAACACCTCCTTTAGATTTAAAACATGAATAAAAAATGTAAAAACCCTATGTACAACATCTAGGACAAACACTAACAATTTTGCACAAGTTTGCTCAATACAGATCTAATTTACCCATCTGTCTGATGAGCCTTCCACCCGTTCCAGCCGGGAGGCCGAGTTTTACTAAGACCCGGAAGACTCAAGGTTCTGAGCAGCAGTGAGCCCCGCAATGGGCTGGTCCTAGGACATCCTGCTGACAACACACTTCCCTGAAGCCAGCAGGAGTCAGGCCTTGGATCCACCACACACAGGTAAAGTGGGCAGGAGGAGGACTGAGGACTCGGTCTTGCTGCTGCTGTTGATACTGCAGAGCTGGACCTGCACTCTTGAAAGAAGTTTAAAATTCCTCTTTCAGAAAGGGACAGTCCTCCCAAAGCTAAGTGGCAAGGTTACTTTTTATTTTATTCTGCATTTCCCAGACAGTGGTTTCCTTGGAAAATTTATCCTAACGGGTGTGCCACCCAAGGCCCTGCTCGGATTAGACCATGGGGGTCCTTTAGTTTATCCAGTTTCTGATTTTACTACAATTTCCCCTGCACTACTGGGCATACCCCTCACTAGACACTTGTTGGTACAATAGGTCTCACTCTGGAAGCCCTTTAGCAACACTGGCTCTCAAAATATGAAGCAGTCTACCAGCTTTACTTGTTCAATATTTCCATTCTCTAGACACCATGAATATCCTCTACATGGTATCCTCCTCTCTCACATAAAGGCTTCCTTGCACTCTTGATCCACCTCTCCTTTGGTAGCATCTCTGGCTCTGGGGAGAGACTATGTCCTTTGACAGCTGGAAGAAGCTCTAGAAGATGAGACTGCCATTCATTTACCCTGAGATAACAAGGGTCCAGAGTTTTGAAGGGGGAGTTGTGACCACAGTCAGGCGGGCAGAGCACTGGGGAGTCTTCCTCCACTGGCCAAGATGGCGCAGGGGGAGGTTCATACTGAGTATGTCAAAACCTAGAAATACGAATGGATAGGGCCCTGGATGAGTTGGGAGATAGGAAGATGACTAGATAGGGTCTCAAGACTGCCAGAAGCTAACAAGGCAAATGGATGGGGGGGAAAAGGCCCTCCCTTCCTCATCTCTATAAGAACAGGGGCCTTGAGCAGGAAGAAAAGATGGTCTTTGAGATAGGAGTTCACCATTCTCCCAGGTCTTGCGGCGTGACTCCTGAATAAAATCTCTTTCCTTTTGCACCAGCACCTGCCTCAAAAGTATGGCTTTCCTTGCAGCAGGCAGCCAAAACTCCACTCTTCTGTTCAGCTATACTCCTAAGGAGGTTATATGTAAGCTAAAACCTCAATAACAAACTAACCTTGCAAACCCAGTATATAATAAAGACATACTAGGCAGAGGGACTTGCTAGTGCAAAGGTGGGCACAGGCTTGTCCTCCCCACCCCAGGATTTCAACATAGAAGTTGTAGGAGTGAGTGAGGATTGCTGTGGCAGAGTTAGGGAGTAACAACATCCGTTTACATTTGGCACTTCCATGAGGGATATCCATATTTAAGTAAAATGAATCTAGATTGGCTATGAACGATCAGCCAAAAGGTCATGTGAACAGATTTCAGATATGTACCACAAATTGCTGCAATACAAGAATATGCTGTTATGCAATTTTAATTTTTTTTTGTTAGCTCACGTTAATGTTTTTTTTTTTTTTTAAGTTACATTGTCAGCTCTGAAGAGCACAGTATTTATTCCTTACTAGTGGCCTGGTGCACAAATCCATGCATGAGGGCAGGGGGCGCGGTAATCCTCAGCCCGGCCTGCACCCTCTCCAATCTGGGACTTCTTGAAGGATGTCCTACTGCCAGTGTATAGGGATTGGGCCTAAACTGGCAGTCAGACATCCCTCTCACAATCCGGGACTGCTGGCTCCAGCCGCTTACCTGCCTGCCTGCCTGCCTGCCTGATTGCCCCTAACCACTCTGCCTGCCAGCTTGCTCACCCCCAAATGCCCTCCCCCCCACCAGCCAGATGACCCCCAACTGCCCCCCCTTGCTGGCCTGCTTGCCCCTTCCTTTCCTCCCCACTGGCCTGCTCACTCCCAACTGCCCCCCTGCTGGCCAGCTCAGTCCAAACTGCCCCACCTCCTGCTGTCCTGATCACCTTCAACTGACCTCCACTGATGGCCTGCTCACCCCCAACTGCTGCCTCTGCTGGTCTGCTTACCCCCAACAACCCCTGCCATCCCATCCTGGCCTAATCACCTCTCGGTGACCCAAGGTCCCAGCCTCTTTTTCTTTTCTTTTTTCAGTGCCTCCTTGGAGGCCAGGGCCGGCTGGAAGCAAGTACCTAGGATTTATTTATCTTCTATAATTAAAACTTCGTAGCCTTGAATAGAGGCCAGGGCGGGTGGGAAGCTTGGCTTCCTCCATCACCGGGGGCAACCCAAGCCTCCTGCTCAACTCCAGCTCCGTGGCTGCTGCCATTTTTGTTGGGCTTTATTTATCTTCTATAATTGAAACTTTGTAGCCTTGAGCTAAGGCCAGGGCCAGCCAGGAATCTTGGCTTCTTCCATTGCCAGGGCATCCCTAGCTTCCTGCTTGCTCTAGCTCTATGGCCAGCCACCATCTTGGTTAATTTGCATACACACTCCTGATTGGCTGGTGGGCATGGCTTGTGGGTATAGCGGAGTGGTGGTTAATTTGCATGTTTCTCTTTTATTAGTATAGATAGCACCTAGTCCAGTATAATAGTGTAGTAATTGATCCTCAATTAAAGAATCAAGCAAGACTAAAGAGATAGCTTGTGGCATCCTAGCACTTATTCTGTAGTTCCTCATTCCAATTGGCAACCATTCTCCATGCCAACAGGATCCCTCCTATTTTGATAATTCTTCTGATAACACAGCTCCAGATCATCACCTTTCTTCTTTATGAAAATGTTATTACTTTAAAATCCCCAGGTCCCCACTGTTTTCACAGCAACCTGTGCTCTGATACTTTATCCTGTGCTAGTGCTTCAATGATGTTAGAAAACATAAAGCTCCTATTACAATCTGTTTCTGGTCTGTTTCCTAAGTATCTTTTTCTTGCAGTCAGTCTCCAGGGATTTGGCCTCCTTATGTGTCTTCCAGCAATCACCTATCTACTTATTTCTGGGAAATGTTTCGTTCATCCATGCCTGGCTTTGGGAAATATGTTATCTTTTGGATTCTTAGTGAAAAAGGCCTGTGGCAATTTAGAAACTATGATTGTTACTTAGTGACTTCAAAATGATCTCTGATGTAAAAAAAATTCAAGGAAAGTGGAGTATGATATGGTTGACATACAGTGAATAGATAAACATAGCTAGAAAATTCTAAGTCATTCAAGTTCTAAATTGCCTCCCCACTTGAAACCACTTAATAAAGTGGGTCAAAACCCACAAAACGTTCAGTTTATAAGTAATGGACAATGTATATAAGAAAATTTAAAAATTGTAATAAATGTGCATTGTTCACAAACTGTGGAAAAACACAACACTTTCAGGTATGCCACCTCTCACCACTTGGTAATTATGATATAAGCCAACTGATCCTAAAGAACCCAACCGAAGGATCATTTGTCTTTGAAACACCAAGTTATTTTGGAGTATCTAATTGTGAATGCATCAGGAGGACTCTTACTTCTTTATATCCAAATGAAATCAGTCTCAAGAGCATCCATATTAGAAGGCTCTACTGACTTTTCTTGACAGTATATACCAACCACATGACTATTTATATTTTAACACTTACATGTTGAATTGGCTTTGATAGAGTATGTGTTTGTTTAAATCCTTACTAACCAATTTGAACAAGGGGAGTTTACAATAACATGATATTTATAAATTCAAATAAACTTATTTGGGTATATAGGTTTGATAAAGAGATTTTTCTGTAAACTACTATTTAAAACACATCATGCCCACTTCAGAGCAGAAGCAAAATCAACCTCTGTAATAAAAACTGGAAGAATTTATAGCACCAACATTTGGCTGTAATACAAATGCTGACTCCAAAGCAGTACCTTCCCCAGGATCTCCAAAGCACTGTTTCCATTTACTTTCACAGCACTTTCATGGGCATATTTTTTCTTTGCCCTTAAGATTGTATTTAGTCAAATCAAAGAAAACAATATGGTAAAAGAAGTATTACTAAAACACATGTTTGTTTGTTTTCTTTCTTTTAGGGGAGCTATAAGACTTGACCTGCAGTGCTTAACTGGAAAGAAAAGTAAATTTTAAAGAACCTATTAAAAGCTATTGAAAGTAAAGGAAAAATTTCAAGTTACTTCTTGCATATTTGAGCAACCAATATTTAT
Source organism: Antrozous pallidus (assembly GCA_027563665.1). Taxonomy (NCBI): domain Eukaryota; kingdom Metazoa; phylum Chordata; class Mammalia; order Chiroptera; family Vespertilionidae; genus Antrozous; species Antrozous pallidus. The sequence goes on from CM050521.1 coordinate 6,622,251, forward strand.
TGCATTTAGTTAACTGACTTTTTTAGGTTAATTACAATCTTATTACTTTCATTAATTCATATGTGAAATTTAATTTGATATATCAGGTACACACATTCAACCATTTGTATCTTAAAAGATACACTTTGTACTTCTAAATAAAGTTTGACATTCAAAATTAACTACAGCAATTCACAATAAGCACAAAAACATCAGTTTTACCAGAGTCAAGTAGTGCAGTTTATGAAATTTATGATCAACTATTGAAAAATACAAGTTTTCTTTAAACACACACACACACACACACACACACACAAACGTGTACAGTAACCATGAAATCTGAAACTGATATTTCAGTGCAAAAACCTCAGTATGAGGTAATTTTAATGTAAAAACCACTTGAAAAAAAAATCCACACAGTGGCACTCTTAAAAATGACAATTTACATGACAATTTCTGGTTGATAAGACAACATAGACTAAATATTTTTAGCTACTTAAACTAAATCTTGTCTTGTTTGGACATATATTTCTCCTTAACCATTTGCTTCTGATTCAGAAACACAGAAAGATTTATCAATGTGGAAAGGGAAAATTTCCACAGCCAATGAATGATTTATATTTTCAAAGACAAATTTTAGTTAGCATTTATATAGAAATAAGAATATCAAAAGCTCAAAACCATTTTATGAGATTACCAGCAGGGGTTACTTTTAATTTTTTTCTATATAATTTCAGACTTATAGTGCAGTATACCTCCTCAGTGGAAAGGTGAGGACCCTTTATAAAAAGTTCATCTAGATAAAACATAAGCTCTCTTACAAGTGCAAACCCTTTCACAAAGGTGTTTTAGGTCAATATTGAGGATTATATTGTTCCTTACTTAAATAGAATAATTTGTAAATGAATTCTAAATTTAAAAAAAACAAAAGTTAAATATATTTAACACCAAGGCTCAAATCAACAAGAAAGTTATGAAAACTACTTTGGCAATGGTTTTTGTACTGTGCTAATCAAATTACAATACATAATTAGGGGGTAATCTCTCCCCCAGGATCTGATGTTGCCAAATTAGCAAGATCAAGGACAATTACTATCAATTCCAAAAAGTTCAGGAAATATTAGATCACCAGAGAAAACTGAAAAAAAAAAAAAGGCTTTCTGTAACAGATAGCAATTTAGTTAGAAAATAGAATTAAGTGCATCACAAAACAACTACATCAACAACCTATTTCTGTGATACACTTAACTGGTTAACCATCAAAGTGCAATCTACAATTTTCTACATATCGCAAAGTTTCATATTACAATGGTTTAAAGTCAACATTGAAAATATGAAAAAATACATAGCAAATTATGCTTCATTTTTCACAATACTAAGAAAAAGATCTTTCTATGGTTGATATCTGAGTGCTAAATGCTAATGTAACAGTCGTTACATGACAAGAGTCACACTCTGCTATGACAAGAGTCACACTCTGTATGAAACTTTAAGATTCTATATAAGAATAAATTTTAAAATCCAAAAGTAGAAAAAAATAGCAAACTCTGTCAACCTTTGCATTTCTCCTTTGCAAACCAGGTTTTAAGTACTGAATTCATGTTAGTATTTCCCATTAGTGTAAGCAGTTAGTTTAGGAGTCCGGAATGAAAGGTTTTCTGTTTATATATTAACTTAAAAGCAATATGGGATCTTCTAGCTCATAGAAAGGAATGGAGCTGGCTTGACTTTCTCCAGAATCTGAGTCGTAGGGAGCATCAGGGAGCTCTGTAAAACCATATGCCAGCTGTTCATCTTCCATATCTGATCGAACATAGCAGGAAGTGTTAGAGTAGTCCTCATCTTCTACACTGTTGAAATCTTGAGGAATATATAACATCCCAGGGTAGTTCCTACTTACCAAGTCACTTGTAGTTTTTAGGGATATTTTTCTAAATGCCATCAGATGCATATGTGAAAATTTTGAATACTTGAAACGTTTAAAGCCCAGGGACTCTATAGCAATCTTCCAGCTTTTCATCATCATAGCATGACGATTCTGATGGGAGGAATCAGGTGTGATGATAAGCAATAAACCATTTAACATTAATAGTTCATGGGCTTTCTTGCAGCAAATCCATCTCTGGTAAGGTGATGGAAAATAAGAAAGAAGGAGAGAGAAAACAACCACATGGAAAAGTTCTCCAGGAAGAGAATCAATAGGGTTTTTCAGCTGCTTCAAAAAGGCATCTATAGCATCCTGTGCAAGCTGGAGTGGTTGCTGAAGCTGCAAGTTCAGGAAGTCACATTTATATACACTCTGCAGAAGTGGAAAAATAAGGCACATTAGAATAAGGCACATTAGTGATTCCAAAATCACTTCCATCTTAATACATAGAGTTTATTCCAAACTATTTCAAAGCACTTCTATATAATTCAAACTTTAGTTATATACCTTTCCCTTCTAAATTATTCCATTGCACAGTTACTCAATTAAAACTTTTAGTCAAAATAATCAGAGTAATGCATCCTAGATAATTTCTAGTTGCCATTTAAAAACATGTATTTCTAGTTGCCATTTAAAAATGTAATTTGAAATCAGAAATATTTTTAAGATACATATCTTTAAAAATAAAGGCTTATTTGAAATTTAATTGAGGTAAGATTTAACAGAAATGTTTTCTTTTTTATGTTAAATACTTTTTAACTTTTCAATTACATAATGACATATATTATTAGTTTCATGTATTCAATGCAGTGATTAAACATTACATAATTTATTAAATGGTCACCCCAATAAATCTAATGCCTAACACCATACTTATTAAAATACTAGTGGCCTGGTGCATGAATTCATGCACATTGAAAGGAAGTGGGGCTGCACTCCCTCCTCTCTGGTTTTGGAGTGCGTCACCAGAGAACCACAGCTGTGAACTCACTGCGGCTCGACAGCTCCTGCATTGAGCGTCTGCCCCCTGGTGGTCAGTGCACGTCATATGTACCAGCTGATTGGACAGTCAGATGATCACTTAGCCTTTTATATATATAGATACTGACTACATTCCCTATGTTGTACTTATTGCATTCAGCACAATAGCCTTTAGGTCCATCCATGTTGCAGATGGCAAGATTTTATATATTTTTATGGTGGAGTCATATTCCATTCGATACAGGTTGGGGCAAAAGTAGCTTTACAGTTTTCATATAAGAATAATATAAGAATTAATAAATAATAATATATGAATAAACTGTTTCATGTACTCACATCTGTAAATCTACTTTTGCTTCACCATGTGTATACGCACAACTTCTTTATCCATTCATCCACTGATAGACACTTAAGTTGCTTCCACATCCTGGCTATTGCAAATCTTTCCGATTTAGTGTTTTGCTTTGCTTTGGATTAAATACCCAGAACTAGAATTGCTGAGTCCTTGTCTCTTATTATACGGCCTTTTGCTTTAAAGTCTGTTTTGTCTGGTATAAGTATTGCTGTCCCAGCTTTTCAATTGTTTCCATTTGCATGAAATATCTTTTCATCTATTTTCAATCTCTGTGTGTGTCTTTTGATCTGGAGTGTCTTGTGGACAGCGTATATGAGGGTTTTGTTTTCTTTTTAAAAAAATGTTTTATTGATTTTGTACAGAGCAGAAGGGAGAGGGATAGAAAGTCAGAAACATCGATGAGAGAGAGACATCGATCAGCTGCCTCCTGCACGACCCCCACTGGGGATGTGCCCACAGCCAAGGTACATGCCCTTGCCGGAATCGAACCTGGGACCCTTCAGTCCACAGTCCGACCGACGCTCTATCCACTGAGCCAAACTGGTCTCGGCTGAGGGTTTTGTTTTCTTATCTATTCAGCCTCCATATGCTTTTTGATTGGAGCATTTAATCCATTAATTGTTGATAGATATGTATTTATTGCCATTTTATTATTTATATGGTTGATCTATAAGATTCTCTGTCTTTAACCTCTGCCATTTTAATTATGATGTGTCTTGGTGTGGGCCTCTTTGAGTTCATCTTGCTTGGGATTCTCTGTGCTTCCTAGACTTATATGTCTATTTCCTCCACCAGGTTAGAGAAGTTTGCTGTCATTTTTTCACATAAGTTTCCAATTCCTTGCTCTCTCTCTTCACCTTCTGGCACTGCCATGACACAAATGTTGATAAGCTTGAAGTTGTCCTAGAGGATCATTATACTATCTTCATTTGTTTAGATTTTTTTATTTTTTGCTGTTCTGATTGGGTGTTTTCTGCTTTGTTATCTTCCAAATATATGATTTGATTCTCTGCTTCATCTACCACACTGTTACTAGTAATTCCTTATAATACATTCTGCATTTCAATTAAGGTATTCTTCATTTCTGACTGGTTCTTTTTTATACTTCCTTTCTCTTTATAGAAGTCCTCACTGAGATCACTGAACATCCTTATAACTCATGTTTTGAACTTTGCATCTGGTAGACTGTCTGTCTCCATCTTGTTTAGTTGTTTTATTGGAGTTTGGTCCTGTTCTTTCATTTGGGACATGTCTCTGTTTCCTCATTCTGGCAGCCTCCCTGTGTTTGTTTCTATATAATCTCCTGCACTTGGTAGAATGTCCTGATTTGATAGGCATCCTGTAAGTCTCAGTGGCACAACATCCCTGATCACCTGAGCTGGACATTGCCAGTATTTAAGTCCCCTACTATGAGTTTTGGCCTGTTTCTCCCTTTAGTTCTGTTAGTAGTTGCTTTATAAATTTCAGTACTCCCAGATTGGGTGCATATATATTAAGAAGTGTTATGTCTTCTTGATGTATTGTCCCGTTTACCAACCAGTATAAAAGAAAATATTTGTCTCTTTACTTCTATCATCTTGAAATCTATTTTATCAGATTTAAGTACAGTGACACATACTTTTCTCTGGATACCATTTCTTGGATTATCATCTTCCACCCCTCATTCTGAATCTATGTTTGTCTTTGTAGCTGAGATGGGTACCCTGAAAGTTGATAAGCAGAGTTCTTTCTTGTTTTCCAGTACACTGTGCTAATTTTATTTTCTCTTACCTGTAGTACTGCAACTTGTGGGACTCTGTGGGGAGATGTTGCTTCAGTGTGGAAAATGGCCTGTATTCTCCAAGGAGGTGGGCATCCCTTCTGTAAGTGGTTGCCTGAGTCTCTGGGTAACATCTCTGTGGTGGTGTGTGGCCAGTGATGGGAATCCAGGTCTGAGCTCCCGGCTCTGTTTTCCTGCAACCAGAAGTAGTCAGCTGCCCTGCACTCTATGAGGTGTCCCTTCTGCCTTTACCAGGTTCCACCGCAATGGGTAGGGTGGGCAGGCAGGGGAGGTGGGCTGGTTCGTTTGGAAATGAGCATCTGCAGCTTTATTCTTTCTACTGGGTTTCGCTCAAATAAGTATAGGCCACTTGATTTAAAATGTTGCCTCTACTCCTTCACAGCTTTCTTCTGCTGCTGCTGCTGCCTCCACTGGAAATGGCAGGCTACAGAAGAAGGGTGCTGGGGGGAGGCAGACTTGTGCATATGTGGCTTTTTCTTTTTCTTTGGTGATGGTGGCTGCTTGACAGCACCATTTTTCCACTGTCTATCGCTGGGCTCAGCATCAATGTGCACCAGCCTCCGGTCCACAGAGAGGAGGCTGCGACTCCCTTCTCTGTTCTTCATGCCCCCATGTCTGTCCTGCTCATTTTTACAGCCCACCGTCAGATGACTCAGTGTGCAGTCCCTCAGCCATTTCATATTGATCAGGGAATCCTTTCATGAATTACAGATGTCCAGCCTGCTGTGTCTTTAAGAGAGGAGACTAAGAGGTTTTCTCATGCTGCCATGATGCTGACAGCACTCTCAAAACCACCACCCCCCCGCTTTTTTTAGGTCTTAATATATTTTTTATCAGTTTCAGAGAGGAAGGCAGAAGGATAGAAACATCAATGATGAAAATATTATAGATAGAGCCCATAACCTGGGAATGTGTCCAGTCTGGGAATTGAACCTCGACAGTGGTTCAGAGGCTGACTCTCAACCACTGAGCCACAGTTGGGTAGGTTCAGTTTTCCCTTCTTTTTCTGAGTTTTCCTGTTTCATTTCATTTAGATCAGATTTTTATTATTTTCTTTCTTATACTTCGGATTTAGTGTGTGTGTGTGTTTTTCTGGTTGGAAAATTGATCTCATTGTATTGAGATTTTCCAAACCTAACTAATAAAGAAGGAATATGCAAATTGATCATCATGCCATAACAAGATGGTTGGACCCACAGCAAAGGCGGGAATCCTGTAACACAAGAAGGCTGTGCCCATAGCGGAGGCCGAGTTCCCGTAATGAACAATCAGCCTGCCCCCCACCTTGTAGGGCTTGACAGGGGACCTCAAGTTGTGCCTCCCACCCCAGTGCCAGGCTGGGGGACCTCTGGCCGAGTCCCCTGCCCTGCAGGGTTTGATGGGGGACCTGAGGCCACACCCCATGCCTCAATTCTGGGCCAGGGGATCTGAGGCCGCATCCCACACCCTAGCTCCAGGCCATGGGACCTGAGGCTGTGCCTCCTGTCTGGGGGGGCTTGATGGTGGACCTCAGGCTGCACCCCCTAGCCTGGGTCAGGGGACCTCAAGGCGCGCCCCCATCCCAGGCGGGGGGACACTAGGCTGCGTCTCCCACCCCAGGCCAGGTGACTTGAGGCCACACCCCCTACTCAGCGGGGCTTGACGGGGGGTGGGACAGGCCGGGTCTGGATCTAGCCCAATTGGGGTGGGGCTGGCCAGGTCTGGGTCTCACATGATTTCAAGGCATGTGGGTGGGTGGAGACTTGACTCTGGTTCCCGTGGTGTGCCCCAGACTCTGACAGGAGGAAGGTTTTCATATACATTTTACTAATTTTCTTTTGTCTCTGACTTCTATTATAGAGAAAGGGCAAATAGATATATTAAAATATTTCCTCTAATTCATTCCCTTCTAATGTGCACAAATTTCACACACCAAGTCACTAATTTTCTAATAAAGGTGTTTAGTACTGAAAAGTTTCCACTAAGTACTACTTTAATGATTTCCTCGGAATCTTATGCTTCTGTTTATCTTCATTCCAAAATATAGTCCAATTATCCTGGTGAGTTCTTCTTTAACTGATGTTCCAATTATTCTTTCAATTTTTAAAATATATTTTATTGATTTTTTTTACAGAGAAGAAGGGAGAGGGATATTAAGTTAGAAACATAGATGAGAGAGAAACATCTATCAGCTGCCTCTTGCACCCCCCCCACTGGGATGTGCCCGCAGCAAGGTATATGCCCTTGACCAGAATCTAACCTGGGAACTTTCCCCGGTAGACTGATGCTCTATCCACTGAGCCAAGCCGGTTCTGGCTGTTCTATTAAATTATAATTTATTAAATTACAATTAAAATATCAAATTATAATTTTATGAATATTTATTTTTCCTTACTATTTTTGGTTTATGTATTTTGAAGCTGTTATTAGGTGCCTAAATGTTTAGGATTGGTTTGTACTCTGGATGAATTAACCCTTTTATTTTGAAATGACCATCTCCATTACTATTAGTATTCTTTGTTCTAAAACCCACTTTGTCTACTTATAATATAGCCACACCAGCTTTCTTTTACCCATTCTCCTGCTTTCAATCTATTTGTGTGTTTATAACTGAAGTGCATTTCTTATAGGCAGCATACATTTGGGTGATGAATGCTTTTTATTTAATCTGACAATCTCTGCCTTTTAATTGAGGTATTTATGCCGTAGCGATTTAAGGTGATTATGGACGCACTTAGGTCTAAGTCTATAACCTTCCTATTTATTTTCTATTTGTGCCATCTGTTCCTTGCTTCCTTTCTTTCCTTTTTTGCCATCTTCGGAATTAATTGAATTTTTTTATGATTCCAATTTATCTACTCTGCTCACTTATTAGCTTTAGGATTTATAGTGTACATCTTTAATGTACTATAAATAATTAATAATTATTTAATAATATTTCATGAATAAGCATCTTAAAATAGTATATTTCCATTTCCCTTTCTCATTCTTTGTGCTATTGTCATGTATTTTATTTTTACATACATTATAAACCTCACTCTATTATTTTCGTATAAATGGTTATATTAGTTTGCTAGAGCTGCCATAACAAAAACTGAGTGGCTTAAATAACAGAAATGTATTATGTCATAGTTCTAACAGTTAGAAGTCAGTAATCAAGCTGACTGAAGGGTTGGTCCTTCTAAGGATTGGGAGGAAGCACCTGTTCCAAGCCCTACTTCTAACTTCTGTTTGTTTGCTGGCAATCTTTGGTGTTAACTTGTAGATGCATCATCCCACTGGCTTCATCTTCACAGCATATTCTTCCTATGTGCATATTTTTATGTCAAAATTTCTTTTTTTATAAGGACACACAGTCATACTGAATTAGGACCTGCCCTAATGACCTAATTTTAACTTGATTACCTCTGAAAAGACCCTATCTTCTAAATAAAGTCCCACACCAGGGGTTTTAACTCTTCCACATCTTTTTTGGGGACAGAATTTAACCCATAACAACGGCCAGTTATCTTTTAAAAACCTCATATAATGAAAAAATTATATCTTTTTACTATCTATGAAGTTATTCCTTCATGTACTCTTCATTTTTATGTGTAAATCCGTATCTCCATCTGGCTGAAGCACTTCTTTAGTATTTCTTGTAATGCAAGCTTATTTTGTCTTCATTTTGAAAAATACTTTCTCTGGATTTGGGATTCTAGGTGACAGATTTTTATCTTGTAGTCCTCTAAGGTGTCTTTTTCCCAAGTGGCTATGTCCAGCCTGAGTGAGTGCCAAGCACTATAACCTCTAGTCCTTTCAGGCGGAGCTTCCTCCAGTTTCATGTGGTTTCTTGCATACATATTGGTCAGCACTCAGCTGGTACTGAAGGAGGACTCTGCAGACTTGGAGTCTTCCCTTTGTGCAGCCCTCATTTCTTTGGTCCTCTGCCCTGTTTTGGTCTACTACTACTCTCAGCTCCTTCTCCACAACTCGGGCGGGGGGGGGGGGGGGGGGGGGGGGGAGGGAGAGGAGGTCAGCTGGATTATAATCATCTCTTTGGTCTGCTACTACAGATGAGAAAACTGAAGCTCAGAGATTCAAACCCAGGATGACATAAGATTAGATTCTTTTATTTAAAAAAAAGAGAGACATCTATAATATTGTCAACAGTTAAAAAAAAAAAAAGGTAATGTACCAGGCATGTTTCTAGGTGTTGAGAACATAGTAGTGAGAAGGAAAAAAAAAAGTCCCTAAACCAAAGAATTTGTATTCTAACACGTATTCTCTTTATAAAAATAAAAAGCTAATTTGTAATTTTTTTGTGCCTGGTGGTGTATCAAAAGTAAAATGGAAAACATTATAAATTTATGTCACTAAAAAAATTCTTCATTTAAAAGTAGACGGTATATTCTATGTAAAGGTAAGCAGTTTCATTTACTAAGTACATATAGTGGGATTAAATAAAGTTTTGGCTAACTCTAAAGCCCTTGCTATTTCCACTATTCCATAATAGTTCCACATCACAATACATTTCAGAAAGAGATGCATTAAAAAAATAAATAAATCAAAAGCCCAAACACAGCTATCTGAAAATCTGTGCAATTTACTAAAGATTCTTGATGGCAAAAATAAACGATAAACAGGGAATAAAAATTGAGAAAATAAATACAAATATGGTATAGGTCAAGTTAATACTGGTTAACTAAATGCTAAAAAATTTTAATTGAATATATACGGTATTTATTTTTGAATGAAAAAATATCAACATGTACACACTAACTATATTTGATATTTAAAAAATGTAAAGACGAGCAGTGTGAGGAGATGAGATCGACCCCCGGACCGAGCAAGGCCCGCCGCCATGGCCATCGTGCCCAAGAGAAAGGCCGAGGGGATGCTAAAGCAGACAAAGCCAAGGCGGAGGACGAACCAGAGAAGATCCTCCAGGTCACCAGTTAACCCTGCTCCTCCACAGCCAGAGCCCAAGCCTAAAAAGGCCCCTGCAAAGGGAGAGAAGGTACGGAGAGGGAAAGGGGACGCTGATGCTGGCAAAGATGGGAATAATCCTGCAGAAAACGGAGATGCCAAACAGACCCGGCGCAGAAAGCTCAAGGTGCTGGAGATGCCCAGTGAAGTGTGTGCCTTTCTGATAGCTGTGTATTTCTGGTGACGGTACAGTTTGAAACACTATTTTTTATCAAGTTTTATAAAAATGCAGAATTTTGTTTTACTTTTGTTTTTAAGCTACGTTGTTAGCACACAGAACACTTCATTGTCATTTTTAGGGGGAAGGACATATAGTACTAATAGAATGTCTCCAAAGCTGGACTGACATGGGGGGAATACCTTCCCTTCTAGTTTTGAGAAATTTCCTCTCGGTTCCTGGGAGGAGGGATCTCTTGATGTTGACCCACATTACCCATCTTGGCACAAACACCTCGTGTGGGAAAACTAAAATTCGATTTTATGTCCTTTTCCCCCTCTCCACTTTAAGCATAGACTTTGGCTGTCTTAAGCCCAGAGACCTACTGGGACCTGACCCAAAAAAGCTGATTTCCAGTATGTTGGCAATCTGGACTTTCCAGTGTCACACTGAGATGGCATTCCTCAAAAGAGCAGCAGCTCCTTTTTAGACTGCGGATCTACAGATGGATATTCTCTGCCGTTTTCACTTCATTTCCTGAAAGTCAGGGTCGGCTTGTGAAAAGTTGTTAAACAACATGCTTAATGTGAAATGTCAACCCTCCTCTAAACATTCCCTGTTCAGAGCGTCAGATGAAGACTTCATTGGGTTTTATAGTGGCTTTTTGATTTTGGTAGTTCATTGAAGAGGGAGTTTGAAAATTGTTGTATACTGTTAACGATTGTCTGCCCATGTCCTGCCTAAAATACCATGATTGTTTATAAAAAGTATCTTTAATAAAGCTGGATACAGTTTGGCTTGGAAAAAAATAAATAAATAAATAAATAATGTTAAGACAATGCTTTTCCTTTGTAAATATGTGTGTAAAATATTCAAGTCTAAAAACAAAACAGAACATAACTATACATACCTCTACGGCAGGTACAATGTCTATGCCAACAGTTAGAAATTCTTCAAACTTCATAAATGGGTTAAAGCAGCTGCCAACATCAAGTAATCTGATCTTCCCTGAGGTTTGTAGCAACCTAAAAACAGATTATTTTATCTTATAACAAGCAAAATAAATTGTAAAAAAATTCAAATATCTGAAAATTAAAAAGTTCATATAGATTTCTAGCTTTCTTTTTGGTCTTGAGACTCCTCTAACACATTTAAAAATTACTGAGGACCTTAAAGAGTTTTTGTTTATGTGGATTATACCTATTAATATCATATTTGAGAAAAAGTATTTGAAATTAAAGCTAAATAGTTTAAAAAACAATTATTTATATAACAATAAACCTATTTTATATAATATTATAAATTTCATATTTGTAATGAAAAATCTAGGTTAGAAAGACAGCAAAAGTGAGATATTAGTTTACATTGATTCAAGTCTCTTTAATGTTTGGCTTAATAGTAGATTGATGAATTCTCATATTTGCTTTTGTATTCAAGCTGTTCCAACATCACATGCCATGTAGTCTCTAGAAAAACTTACACTCTACACTCATAAAACTGAGAGTAAAAAAGGTATTTGATGTTTTAGTATTACTGTGAAAATAATTTTCCCCCATAGACTCCCTAGGAGGTTCCTTAGATTCCCAGACCACACTTTGAAAACTATCACTATAGATGAAAGAATCCATTCACAAATCATTTCTCAGTAGTAAATATAACCATGTCTTTGTACTTCGTTTCAATTACTAAAAAGAATCAAAGAGAAAAGGATAAACAGAGTAGTATTAAGTTATAAAAATTTGTTTTATTTTTATTTAAGAGCTCTCTTCATGTCCAAACACAGTAGGAAAAAATGAAGGCAAATAAAACCAGAAACGACCATATTTTAAAGTTAGCCAAATGCATCAAATATGGATAACAGCAAGGATGAAGGAAAACAGTGGATTTTGTTTGCCTACAGCCGATAATCCTAATATTCTGACAATATAGCAATAGTAAAAATCAACTTCAGAACTATGCCATTTCACTGACTTAAAATAATTTTCTTACAAAAAAAAAGATTATAAGTGGATGTTGGAAAAATGTAGAAAAATAATGGGGTAAAAACACAGTCCTGGCTCCTTAAATTCTACAGAGCGGAGAGAACCTGTCCAGCTTCTCTCCTTTATACATTAGTAGAGGCCTGTTGCATGATTTCGTGCAGCAGTGGAGTCCCTCGGCCTGGTCTGCGAGATTGGGCTGAAAACCAACTCCCCGACATCCTTTGAGGGGTCCCAGATTGCGAAAGGGCGCGGGATAGGCTGAGGGACCCCACCGATGCATAATCGGGCTGGGGAGGGATGCGAGAGGTTGGCGAGCTGGGGAGGGACTGTGGGAGGGCTCCAGGGCACTGCTGGCCCTTCTCGCTCAGTCCCAATCGGCCGGACCCCAGCAGCAAACTAACCTACTGGTCAGAGCGTCTGCCCTTTGGTGATCAGTGCACATCATAGTGACTGGATGTCTGTTTAACTGTCTGCCCCCACGGTGGTCAGTACATGGCATAGTGAGTGGTTGAGTGGCCTTAGCATATCATTAGCATATTACACTTTGATTGGTTGAGCACTTAGCATATTAGGCTTTTATTATATAGGATCATTACATTAGGGTCCATTAGGGAGGTATTAACTTACAAACAGCAGGTTAAGCTCCTGGAAAAGGCACTAAATCAAAATAATATCAAGTTGATTCCCCCCCAAAAATACATGCACTATGTGTAGGGTTACATTTTCTTGTCGTTAATCCTCACTGGAAGATATTTTTCCATTGCTTTTCAGAGAGAGAGAAACACTGATGTGAAAGAGATACACTGGTTGATTGTCTCTCAAATGTGCCCCAATCTGGGGCAGGGAGGGAATGAACCCACAATCCTTAAGTGTACAGGCCAATGCTCTAACCACTGGCCAGGGCTGTAAGGGTTATAGTTTTATTCAAATGTAGATATTCCAACATTTTATAAAAATGAGCATAATCACCATTTGATTATAAATAAACTATATAGGACCTAATATAGTACACATCATTGTATCCTAGCTAATAAAAGTATAATATGCAAATTAACCACACCTCCACTACACCCACCAGCCATTCAGGAGCAAGTATGCAAATTAACCCCAACCAAGATGGCTGCAGCCATGAAGAGAGCAGGAGGGAGGCTTGGGTTTCCCTGGCAATGGAGGAAGCCAAGCTTTGCACCTTGCCTGGCCTAGGCCTCCACTCAATGCTACAAAGTTTCAATTATAGAAGATAAATAAATTCCAACAAAAATGGTGGCAGCCACAGAGCTGGAGAGAGCAGGAGGCTAGAGTTGCCCCCAGCGATGGAGGAAGCCAAGCTTTCTGCATGCCCTGGCCTGCCTTGGCCTCTGCTTAAGGCTACAAAATTTCAATTATAGAAGACAAATAAATGCCAACAGAAATGGCTGCAGCCACAGAGCAAGCAGGAGGCTTGGTTCCACTCCAGACTACAAAGTTTCAATTATAGAAGATAAATAAATCCCAGATACCAGGGCATCTGCTTGGGTTGCCTGGGGGTGTGGCCAGCCTGCAAACCACCACAGGACCCTCGCACAGGCCACCCCATACCCAAGGGAACCCCCACCCTGATCCAGGACACTCTTCAGGGCAAACAAGCTGGACCTCACCCATGCACCAGGCCTCCATCCTATCTAATAAAAGAGTAATATGCAGATCGACCATCACTCCAACACACAAGAGGGCTGCCCCCATGTGGTCAAAGATCCTGCTCCCATGTGGACACAAGATGGCCACCACAAGATGGCCAGCAAGGGAGGGCAGCTGGGAGGGACCAGGCCTGCGAGAGGGCAGTTGGGGGCAATCAAGCCTGCAGGGAAGGGCACTTAGGGGTAACCAGGCTGGCAGAGGAGGGAAGTTAGGGGTGACCAGGGCCTGCAGGGAAGGGCAGTTCGGGTGGGGGGGCTCAGGCCTGCAGGGGAGGCAGTTAGGGATGACCATGCCTGCAGGGGAGGGCACTTAGGGATGACCAGGCCTATAAGAGAGGACAGGTAAGGGCAAACAGGCTGGCAGGGGAGTGGTTAGGGGGTGATCAGGCTGGCAGGCAGAAGCGGTTAGGGGCAATCAGGAAGGCAGGCAGGACAGCAGTTGGGAGCCAGCAGTCCTGGCTTGTGAGAGGGATGTCTGACTGCCCAGTTAGGCCGATCCCACCGGGATCGGGCCTAAACGGTCAGTAGGACACCCCCATCCCTGTGCATGAATTTCATGCACCAGCCCTCTAGAATAATTATAAAGGGGAAAATATATGAAGAGAATAAAGCAATCATCAATTTCTAAGCAACCAACATAGGAACACCTAAATATATAAAGCAATTATTTATGAAAATAAAGGGGGGAATCCACAGTAAGACAACAGAAGTAGAGGATTTTAATACACCACTGACATTGATGGAATGGGCAGCAACACAGAAAATCTACCTAATAAAGGAGTAACATGCTAATTGACCATAACTTCGGGACACCCACAAGCTAATCAGGAGTGAGTATGCAAATTTACCCCACAAATATGGTGGGTTAATTTGCATACACAGCCGCCAAGCGGCTGGGAGTGGGGTGGATACTTGCCTAGTCGCCAAGGTGATGACGCAGGTGTTCCACACCACCCCAGCCGCTCTGGGCCTCTGGGCAGTGTGGGAAGGTGGAAAGGTGGCTCGGGGACAGAGTGGAAAGGCAGCTCCGGCTAGTACAAAAGTGCTGCTGGCAGCCAGGGGAAGGAAGGACCATTTCTTGCACGAATCTTCGTGCATTGGGCCTCTAGTTAGTAATAAAGTAATAACCTTAAATGTCATGTTAGAGGAGAAACCAAGATGGTGGCATAGGTAAACACCTAGGCTGCTGCCTCGCACAAGAATATAGCTAAAAGACAAAACAGACATCATCCAGAACCACAGGAAAGCTGGCTGACTAGAAATTCTACAACTAGAAAGAAGCAGAGGCACACACGGAGAATCATAGCAGCTGCAAAGCCTGGGGTAGGAAGACACGCCCATGTGGAGAGGACGGGCCAGAGAGGACGGGCGTCTGAGGGCCTGGCTGGCATATTCTAGTGGGAAGGAGACAAAAGCTCCAGACTGCGCTGAACCCATTCCGACTGCACTGAACCCCGGTTCTGGGTGAGACCAGAGGGACCCAGGCCCATACGGGGGGATCTGGACTGTGAGGCGGAATCTCAGGGGAACAGCCAAAGGAGGCACATGCGCAAGTGTGCTCAGAGAGGGCGGACTGTTGACTGTGCCGCTGGTTTGAACTGGAGGGAGGGAGAAAGGAGCTCTGGACGGTGGTGAAACCCAGTTCTGACTGCACAGAACCCCAGTGCCGGGCGAAAATCTGGGAGTCCAAATTCATTAGGGGAGAGAATGGACTGTTTGGCAGCAGGCAAAACTCGAAGGTGCCTTTCTCTCAGATGTGCCTTCAGGGATCGCCTGCAGACACTAAAACCCAGTGACCCCATGGGGCGTGGCTGACTGGAAGCCAAGGCTGTCGGCTTCACCCTGAAACTCCGCCCCATCCAAGCTGAGCACAAAGGCTTTGGGAAATTTGAAAGTCTTGTCACATAAGGCTGTCTCCAAGGGAAGACACAGCTGATCCTCACAGCCAATTTGCCTGGACATCAATGCCTCCCAATGATACCAACAACAATTAAGACTTAACTACAACAAGGCTGTACACACAGTCCATAAAGGGGTGCACCAAGAGTGTCTACCTGAGGTAATGGGAGGCCAAGACACTTAGCACACAAAGCTACCCTACCAACTCAGGGAAGCAGGGAAAATGTAGAGAGAAAGAAACAGATCACAAACGAAAGAAATGGAGGAAAACAAACGACTGGATGTAGAGTTCAAAACCACGGTTATAAGGTTTTTCAAGAAGTTTCTAGAAAATGCTGATAAATTCAGTGAGACCCTTGAGGATATGAAAAAGGACCAACTAGAAATTAAACATACACTGACTAAAATAAAAAAAAATTTTTTACAGAGACCCAACAGCAGACTAGAGGAACACAAGAATCAAGTCAAAGATTTGAAATACCAAGAAGCCAAAACACTCAACTGGAAAAGCAAAAAGAAAAAAGAATTCAAAGATTTGAGGATAGTGTAAGAAGCCTCTGGGACAACTTCAAGCATTTCAACATCAGGATTATGGGGGTGCCAGAAGAGAGAGAAAGCAAGATACTGAAAACATATTTGAAGAAATAATGACTAAAAACTTCCCTCACCTGGTGAAAGAAACAGACTTACAAGTCCAGGAAGCGCACAGAACCCTAAACAAAAGGAATCCAAAGAAGACCACACCAAGACAGGTCATAATTAAAATGCCAAGAGCAAAAGACAAAAAGAGAATATTAAAAGCAGCAAGAGAAAAACACTTCCTACAAGGGAGCACCCATACAATTGTCAGCTGATTTCTCAACAGAAACTATGCAGGCCAGATGGGAATGGCAAGAAATTTTCAAAATGATGAATAGCAAGAACCTACAACCAAGATTACTCTACCCAGAGGAGCTATCATTCAGAATTGGAGGTCAGATAAAGAGCTTCACAGATAAGAAGAAGCTAAAGGAGTTCATCAACACCAAACCAGCTTTATATGGATGCTTCAAACTAGAGCATGGATAGAACTGGAGAGCATTATGCTAAGTGAAATAAGCCAGTCAAAGAAAGATAAGTATCACATGATCTCACTCATTTATAGATTATAATGAACACCATAAACTGATGAACAAAAACAGATCCCGAGACAGGGAAGCATTGACTGTCAAACCTCAGAGGGAAGGTAGGGGAGGGTGGGTAAGGGGAAGAGATCAACCAAAGGACGTGTATACATGCATATAAGCCTAATCAATGGACACGGACACCAGGGGGGTGAGGGCATGAGTGGTGACGGGGTGGAGGATGGAGGCGGTAACGGGGGATGAGGACACATATGCAATACCTTAATCAATAAAAAAAATTTTTTTAAATGTCATTTAGACAAGATAATCTTAAACATTTTTAAACTATTTCATTCAAAAAGTGCAACATGCATATATTTCAAGTGTACATGGAACATTCTCCAGGAGAGATCAAATAAAGTCACAAACAAGCCTAAATAATTTTTAAAAGACTAAAATCAATGGCAGCAGCATCATGGTGGAGTGAAAAGATTCCTTGGTTTCTTCCCTTAAGATTATGACAGCTTTAATTCATTAAAGGGTAATCTGCTCAACACATGAACATGTCTGAGAGATCCACAATTCAAACAGCTAGCTTAAGGTGGGCTATGGGAGTGAGCAGGGGGGCAGTATTGGGGCTGTAGCCCTTACACAACAGTCTGAAGGGCCAGAGGGGCAGTAGCAACATTTTGCCCAGAGGGGCAGGGACATGGATATGGCATAGCAGTACAGCAGCCATGGACTGGCAGCTGCCATTACTAAGAGGAAGGCAAAGTCACAAACATGCAAACCTGCCTCCCCGCTATCCTTGCATCTGCCCAGGCCTATGTAGTGCTGTAGCAGTGGAGGTGTAAGCTTTCAGTCCAAACTCGGCCCTGAGGGTAGGAGGGGCAGAAGTAACATTACTTCTGAGTAACCAGAGCCACTTGGGGCTAAACCTGAGTGGAAACATGGCACAGCAGAATGACAGCAGTGAATTAGCAGCCACCAGCACTAGTGAGAAGGCACAGCCGCAAACACACAAACCCATCTCCTCTCCCTTCCCGCCAACACTGCAGCATAATCCAGTAGAGACAGTGGAGATACCTGGATAGCACTGTGCACCAGGCAATCTCTGATTACAAGTAGACAGCGCCAGGAACTCACAAGGCCAGGAATCCCATTACTCACCACATTCAACCCAATTGATGGTACCTGCGACTGAAGCAACCTGGTTACAGAAGGGACCCTCTGGAATATGAGGCATTTTCAATGACAGAGGCGATACTGCCCAAACAAGACGCCAGAAGTCCCCGCAGTGTGGCTAAGAAAAAACAAAACGTTGCACTATAGCACCACCTAGTAGAAAACAAAAGATAACGCCTCTACTTACAAACTTGCTGAATTATTTATTATAAAACAAACAGCACTTAAAAAAAATTCACTATCTTAAATGAGCAGCCAGAGAAAGAATCCATCAAGTACCAAGAAGAGTCACGATAACAAGGTAGCTCAGCAAGAAAATAAAAAAAAAACCTCCAGGAATAAACTAAAAACGTGGGAGATTTGATTTAAATGACGGAGAAACCAAGATTTCACTTTTTGAAAAACTCAATGAAAAGATTAAAAATGGCGGCAGAGTAGGAGAGTGCTGCATGGACCTGCTTCCCAGGAACAGCTGGAATTACAACTGAAATACAGAAAGGGTTCCTGAAAAACCAATGGGAAACTCACAGGAGAGAACCCTGATACCCAAGGACTGAAGATGGAGACTGGTAGAAGGGGTGGAGACGTGGAAGGGCTGGCCGGGCACCCACAGACAGACAGCAGCTGAAGTCCCCAAACGATATCTCAGCTGGGCGGTGGGGAGGGGGATGCCACTGAGAACTCTGGGATCTATTTCTGAAGCTGGGCTCCCCGTTAAAGAGCACCAAACTGAGGGGGTACTCACATAATATCTAGCTGTGAAAAGTAGTGGGGTGCTGTCTGCCAGGGAGTGGCAGCTGGAAGTCCGGGCACCCTCTTAAAGGGCCAATGAACAAAAATTACCTGTGGAGCCACACCTTGTGCTCTGGCAAAGGAAGGGTAAAGTGGACTGGAGCTGTGAGAGTAGAACCCAGGACTGGGGACTTGGGGGATATAGCTCTGAAGGCAGACACCCCAAGTTTCCTGGGCTGAGTCATTCCCTCACACAGCAGAGGACATCTTTCTCACACAGACATTGCGTTGCCTGGGGGGAAGACAGTTGACATGCCCTAGTGGAAAACAACTTGTCCTGAGGCCAGTAACAATTAGCTTCCAGACAGAAGCATCTGCCCCACATGTTGAAAAACTCTCCCCACACCTGAGGACAATTGCCTAGGGGTAATTCAAGTCTGAGTCCTATTAGTCTACAGACAGAGTCAGTCTCTGGAGGCTTTGAGTGTTTGCCTGATCCAATTAGTCAGAAACAGGCTTTAACACTGTCCTGCCCAAGAGATTGAGAGCTGTAGAGGATCTGCCTGATGCACAGCCACAGACCCAGACAACCAAAATGAGGGGCCAAAGCAACAACCCCCAAATGACAGAACTAGAGAATTCTCCAGAAGAGATAAAGCAGATAAGAAATTTATCTGAAACAGAGTTCAGAGTAATGATATTAAAAATGTTCAACAGTGTGAAAAAAGATACAGTAACTATGAAAAAAGTCTGAGATAAAAGAATGATAACACAAAGAACACATTGGAAGGAATACACAGCAGACTAAGGGAAGCTGAGGACTGAATCAGTGAATTAGCAGACAGAGTTGAGAATATCACTCAATTAGAAAAAATAATTAAAAAAATAGGAGGACAGTTTAAGGGAGCTATGAGACAATGTGAAATGTAACAATATTAGAATAGCAGGTGTGCCAGAAGAGGCAGAAAGAGAGAAAGGAATAGAGAAGGTGTTAGAAGAAATAATGGTAGAAAAGTTCCCTAACCTGGTAAAGGAAAGTCACTCAAGTTCAGGAGGCACACAAAACCCCAAACACAAAGAAACCAAACAGACCCAAACCCAGACATATCATAATTAAAATGCCAAAAATTAAAGACAAAGAGAATCTTGCCGAAACCGGTTTGGCTCAGTGGATAGAGCGTCAGCGTGCAGACTGAAAGGTCCCAGGTTCGATTCTGGTCAAGGGCATGTACCGTGGTCAAGGGCATGTACCTTGGTTGTGGGCAAATCCCTAGTAGAGGGTGTGCATGAGGCAGCTGATCGATGTTTCTCTCTCATTGATGTTTCTGACTTTCTATCCCTCTCCCTTCCTCTCTATAAAAAAATCAATAAAATATATATTTTTAAAAAGACAAAGAGAATCTTAAAGGCAGCAAGAGAAAATAAAACTGTTACCTACAAAGGTGTTACCAAAGGCTGACACCTGATTTCTCATCAGAAACTCTACAAGCCAGAGGGAATTGCATGAAATACTCAAGGTAATGGAAAGCAAGGATCTAAGACCAAGATTACTATATCCAGCAAGGCTATCATTCAAAATAGATGGTCAAATAAAGAGCTTCCCAGACAAAAAAAAAAAAAAAAAAAAAAGGCTAAAGGAGTTCATCACCACCAACCCAGCATTACAAGAAATGCTAAAGGTGCCGAGACCGGTTTGGCTCAGTGGATAGAGCGTCAGACTGCAGACTGAAGGGTCCCGGGTTCGATTCCGGTCAAGGGCATGTACCTTGGCTGCGGGCACATCCCCAGTAGGGGGCGTGCAAGAGGCAGCTGATTGATGTCTCTCATCAATGTTTCTGACTTTCTATCCCTCTCCCTTCTGCTCTATAAAAAATCAATAAAATATTAAAAAGAAATTTAACCTTTGAAAGTAGGTAATGCTCTTCCATTAAAAAAAAACAACAACACACATACAAAAACAAACAAACAAACAAAAAAGAAATGCTAAAGGGGCTGCATTTCCGTAAGGAATTGCTGAGAAGAAGAAACACAGAGAGAAACCTAGCCATACAGAATTAAAATAGCTATAAATAAGTACCTCTCTATAACAACTCTAAATGTAAATGGATTAAATGCTCCAATCAAAAGGTGTAGGGTAGCTGAAGGGATACAAAAACATGACCCAACTATATGCTGTCTACAAGAGATCCATCCAAACAAAAGACACACTCAGGATAAAAGTGAAGGGATGGAAAAATGTTCCCCATGCAAATGGAAAAAAAAAAAAGCTGGAGTAGCAATACTCATATCCAACAAAACAGATTTTAAATGCATCATGCTAAGCAAAATAAGCAGGTCAGAGAAAGATAAATATCATATAACCTCACTCATTTGTGGAATATAATGAACAACAAAGTTGATGAACAAAAATAGAACTAGAGGAAAAAATATTCTAAAATATAAGTAATCCTGTTATTTGTAAACTTTTAATATTTCCTACAACTTTTGTGATATACTATGTTAGTAGAGTTTTGGTAATATTATTATACTTAAAATCCTTTTATTCTTGAAATATTAATATTTATTGCATGTAATATTATTATATGTAAGATCATTTTTCTTGAATAATTGGTGTTTATTGCATGTAACATAATTAAGGTCACTTTCCTTGAAATTAAAAAAAAACAAAAACTGGAAAAAAGAAGACAGGTAAGGCAATGTCCTCTCAATGCAAGAGTGACCTCCAAAATAGGTTAACAGCTGGCATGGCATGGGCACTGACCAATCAGAACACTGGTTGATGCATTCTAGCAGTGCCAACTATCTGAAAAGTAGCCTGGCCAACCCCCAAACCTCAATGGTAGCCACACTTCTTGGCAGTCTTTCTGCCAAAACTCTAGTGAAAATCATCTCTTAGCAGTCCAAACCTACCAATTTTCCTGATAATGCTAAGACAAGTTTGAACCCAGTGGTGGACAGAGAGCTTCCCAAGTTGCAATCACCTCAAGCTGTGATTGTATTATATTTAAATGCATCTAATTTGAAAAATTAGGTACGCAAATAATATTGTAACAATAATGGAAACATTTTAAGAAAAAAACATTCAGAAAACCAACAAATGAATAAAACAACTGTTTGTATTTTTGGACATTTCCTCTGAGTCCTTATCCATATGCAAATATTTTATTAAGTTGTCATTGTAATGGTTTTAATTAGGTTTTACTCTTTCAGTTGCAATTATATTGTTCATTTTGCCAACATTTACTGAGTTCCTACTATGTGCCCTGCATCAACTGAGATAAAGAGAAACACTTTATATCTTCATGTAATTCCATGTAAGCAGGAAGAAAATTAGAGATAAAGGCAAGCTGAAAAAAACAACAACACACACATTCAATGAGAAACAAGAAAACTCAGGAAGGAAGTTCAAGAGTTCAGGAATAAAATCAATGATCAAAAGGAGTACTTTACCAAAGGAACTATAAAACAACCAAACTTAAATTGTGGACCTGAAGAACTCAATAAATAAGAGAAAGGAAGAATTAAAGAGTACAAGAGAGAGTTGGGAAGCCTTAAGTCAGAAATTTAAAAATGACTCAGGAAGAAAAAGAGAATGGAAAATTAAAAAAAAAAAAAAGAACAAATGCTATAGGAACTATCTGACTCCATTAGAATGGTCAATACAAGTATAATTGATATACAAAAAGGAGAAGAGTGGAAGAATGGAAAAGAAAGTCCATTCAAATAAATAAAGACATTCTCTAATACATTAAAACTGTTAAAACTTAATGACAAAAAAAATTCTCAAGGTAGCCAGGAAAAAATAAGGACTGTAACATATAACCATTACATGATCATCAGATATTTCAACAGAACCTTACAAGTTAGGAGACAGGGCAATGAAATATTCAAAATACTGAAAGACAGAACTCACCAGCCAAGATTAGTATATCCAAAAAGTTATCCTTTAGATATGAAGGAGAAATAAAGGCTTTTCCAGACAAACAAAAGATAAGGGAATTTACCATCATAAAACCTGCAATACAAGAAATGTTGAAAGGAGCTCTTCTAACTAAAACAAAATGATAAAATTATATAAAGCTGAGTAAGATGGCTAACAGAAAGCCAGAAGCAGAAAATTGCAATTCTAATTCAGAATAAGATATTAAATCCTTGATTATAACACGAAGGATAAAGAGGCAAAAAGCATGTAAAAAATGTAACTTCTGTGATTTGGAATCAAACACAAGCAGAATAAACAAACAAACAAACAAAACTTAAGAGGAGATGAAAGAGGACAAAACTTGCATCAGTTACTACACATGCAATCAGAAGAATAAAGACTTTGTATGTATGAATCAAAATGTTTACAGGAACATAATAGTAACCATGAAATAAAAATTTAGAACTGAGATATGTAACATAAAAATAGAGGAAAATGTCTTAAAAAAAAACAAAGTAAAATAAAAAACAGAAATATGAGGGAATAGAAACACAGAACAAACCTGAAAATAATATATAAAATGGCTATAGTAAGTCCTCATATATCAATAACCATCCTCAACACAAATGGACTGAACTCAATAATTAAAAGATACATTTTGTGGTGGGAAAACAATGCAATATAAACATCATGTATCATATGTCACATGCTATCACTCATTTGTGGAATATAATGAACAACAAAAACTGATGAACAAAAACAGATCCAGAGACACAGAAGCATCAAACAGACTGTCAAACCACATAGGGGAGGGCAGGAAAAGATGGGAGTGCGGGGGTAAGGATTGTATGCATGCATATAAGCATAACCAATGGACACAGACACTAGGGGGGTGAGGGCCTGTGCTGGGGGGATGAGAGCTGACAGGGAGAGGTCAATGGGGGGGAAAGGAGACATATGCAATACTTTAAAGAATAAAGAATTAAAAAAATATATATTAGTAAATTGCATCCAGCAATATATTAAAAAGGTAATACACCATGACCAAGTGGATTTATTCCAGGGATGCAAAACTGGTATAACACTCGCAAATTATATAAACATGACACATCACATAAATTCAAAAACAAAATTAACACAATCATATCAATGGATGCAGAAAAAGCATTCAACAAAATCCAACATCTATTTTTTATAAAAACTCCCTGCAAAGTGGGAATACAAGGATTATTTCTCAACCTACAGCCAACTTCATACTCAATGGTCAAAAACTAAAACCATTTCCCTAAGAACAGGAATAAGGTAGCGGTGTCCGTTTTTACCACTCATATTCAACATAGCACTGGCAGTCTTAGCCACAGCAATCAGACAAGAAGAAAACATAAAAGCAACCAAATTGGAAAGGAAAAAGTAAAACTTTCATTATTTGCAGATGACATGATATTGTATATAGATAATCCTAAAGACGCCACCAGAAACCCATCAAATTTAATAAATGAATTTGGTAATGTGGAAGGATAGAAAATTAACACCCAATAAATGAATTTAGTAATGTGGAAGGATAGAAAATTAACACCCAGAAATTGATGGCATTTTTAAACCCCGATAATGAATTCTCAGAAAGAGAAACTAAACAATTACATTTACTATTGCAAGAAAAAAATTAAGATATGTCATTTTTCATACAACTAAACCAAGGGGTTTTGTAAAAGACCTGTACTCAGAAAACTATAGGATGTTGGGGGGGGGGGGGGGAAGAAGAGATAAAAAAGATATAAACAAGTGGAAGAATGTATCATGTTGATGGAGAGGTAGAATTAACATCATTAAAATGTCCATACTATAGATTCAACGCAATCCTGATTAAAATACCAACAGCATACTTCACACATCTAGAACAAACACTCCAAAAATTTATATGGAAACAAAAAGACCCCAAATAACCACAGCAATCCTGAGAAAGAAGAACAAAGTTGGGAGGGATCACAACACCAATTATCAAGCTATACTACAAAGCCACTGTAATCAAAATACCCTGGGGTACTGGCACAAGAACAGACATACAAATCAATAGAACAGAACAGAGAACCCCAAATTTGACCCAAGCCTTTATGCTCAATTAATCTTCAATAAAAGAGGCAAGAGCATACAATGGAGTAAAGACAGTCTCTTTAATAAATGGTGTTGGGATAACTGGACAACTATATGTAACAATATGAAACTAGACTTCCAACTTACACCATACAAAAGAATAAACTCACAAAGGATAAAAGATTTAAATGTAAAATTATGAAATCATAAAAATCCTTGAAGAAATCACAGGCAGCAAAATATCAAACATCTCATGTGCAAAATGTTCACTGACACAATGCCTAGCACAAGAGAAACAAAGGAAAAAAGTAAAGAAATGGAACTACATCAAAATAAAAAGCTTCTGCTCAGCAAAAGAAACCACCAACAAAATAAAAAGGTAATACCTTGCATGGGAAAACATATTTGGCGATGATACATCTGATAAGCTATTAATTTCCAAAATACACAAAAAATTCATACAACTTAAGATCAGAAAGATAAACAATCCAATTAAAAAATGGGTAAAGTCCCATTAATCAACAAAGGGAGGTGGTAGTGGGGTAATATCATGTAAGGAAAAATATCCTCTAAGTAAAATACATCTGGAAAATTCTTACTCCAGTAAAGTAAATTCCATTTGTAATGCCAACAGCAGGACACCCATGAAAAACACACATGGTGTCAAAATAAGCCAAAGGAAAATAATTTGGGCAAAAATAAAAAGAATCCCAAGTCTATTTTGCAGAGAGGATCCCTTTGTTAACCTTTGGTCGAGAATGTGTTTGTGTGTTTTCAGAGAACAACTCCAACACCATGTGGGTTCCTGCGACAGTGAGGAACTGATGGGTCTGTTCCAGCCACGAGGACGGTCCAGAGATGGGGGACACTGACGACATCTTGCCATGCTAGCAGTCAGCAGCTGTGTGATGCTGCAGGCGGCCCAGGACCAAATCAGAGAGGATGGAACTTGCATTGCCACCATGTGTCCACCATCTGGATACCATTGCTGACATGTACACATAAAGAATTATTTGACACTGAAACTGGGACTCAGAACAGTTGGACATTGAAACTGAGACTGAAACATTTTTTGTTCTTATACACTTATTTCTAGTATACAGAGGCCAGATATTTTTGAAGAAAAGAAACAGGGGAGAGTGATTGATATAGAGGCAGGGAGGCATTGAACAGGCTGTCGGGCTACAGGGGGAGGGCTAGGGCGGATGGGGGACGGGTGCCGGGGGAGATCAACCAAAGGACTTGTATGCCTGCATATGAGCATAACTAATGAATGAAAGACACTGGGGCGGGGGGGGGGGGGGGGGGGGGGAAGGGGCAGGTGGGGACATGTGTTGGCAGGTAGGGGAGGCTGGGGGGAGGATAATGGGGGAGGGGAAAGGAAAATATATGTACTACTACTAAATCTAAGTTATTATACTGCAACAAATAAAAATAAAAAATAAAAAAGACCAAAAAAAAATGCTTTTCACAAAATAGTTTCTCATTCCAGACCCAATAATGTAATCAATACCTTTGTGATATTTTGCCAATATAAGCCAGATGTGTCAAGCTGTTCGGATCTGTGAGATTTGGAGCGCTGAATATCTCTTTTGTATGCTGCTGGCTTTTAATAAATGACTCCATAATTCGAGAAAAAAATAAAAAAATAAAAAATAAAAAATGGGTAAAGGACCTAAATGAACTCTTCTCCAATTTGGACATACAGATGGCCAAGAGACACATGAAAAAATGCTCAATGTCACTAATCATAAGAGATACAAATTAAAACTACAAAGAGGTATCACCTCACATGTGTCCGAAAGGCTACCATCAATAAATCAACAAACATGTTGTGGTGAAGATGTAGAACCTTACTTCACTGCTGATGAGAGTGCAGACTGGTGCAGCCACTCTAGAAAACAGTATGGAGTTTCCTCAAAAATTAAAAATGGAACTGACTTTTGACCCAATGACCCTAATTCTTGGAATATATACTAAGAATCCCCAAACACCAATCAGAAAGAATATATGCACCTCTATGCTATTTACAACTAGAGGTCCAGTGCACGAATCCATGCTCGGGTGGGGTCCCTCAGCCTGGCCAGCAATTAGGGCGAATTAGGTGGGCTGGAGGTGTGGGAGGGACCCTGGGAGGTTGGCTGGCTGGCTTTCTCCAATCAGGGCCATTGGGACCAGTTGGCCCAGGGGGAGGGAATGGGGGAGGTTGGTCAGCTGTGGGAGTACACTGACCACCAGGGGGCAGCTCCTGTATTGAGCATCTGCCCCCTGGTGGTCAGTGCATGTCATGTGACCAATCAACCGGTTGTTTGGTCTCTTAGGCTTTTATATATCTAGACTAGTGGCCCAGTGCATGAAATTCATGCCCGGGGGTGTGGGGAATCCCACAGCTAGACCCCTGTGGGATTGGGCCTAAACCAGCAATCAGACATCCCTCTCACAATCTGGGACCGCTGACTCCTAACCGCTCTCCTGTCTTGCCTGCCTGATTGCCCCTAACTGCTTCTGTCTGCCAGCCTGATCACCCCCTAACTGCTCCCCTGCTGGCCTAATTGTCCCCAACTGGCCTCCCCTGCTGGCCTGATCGCCCCCAAGGCTTTTTTTTTTAGTATAGCTGTAACTCTTCACAGAAAATTTCACCAACCCTGCTTTACAATTAGGGCTTGATGACTGAATCATTGGCGCCAAACACCAAGATTTTCTTTCTTTGAATAGTGGAGGGAATAATTATGTCATTAAGTTGCCCTGAACATCAAATAAGTAATGACTCAAAAAGTATAAAAGCACCATATAAAGACAACTGTCTTTTATATGTACTGAAAAGACAATAAATTGGTAAAAAGAAAAACACTATTTTTATTCTCCCCTTCCTTCTTTTATAGCCTTTACTTAAACTTTGAATTTATAAAAATTTCACTATTTTCTTTTTTTAAAAATATATTTTATTGACTTTTCACAGAGGAAGAGAGAGGGATAGAAAGTTGGAAACATCCATGAGAGAGAAACATTGATCAGCTGCCTCTTGCACACCCCTCACTGGGGATGTGCCTGCAGCCAAGGTACATGCCCTTGACCGGAATCGAACCCGGGACCCTTCAGTCCGCAGGCCGACGCTCTATCCACTGAGCCACACCGGTTTCGGCTATTTTCATTTCTTTACATTCAGTACTATTTTGTGTGTTTCCGGTTTTATATTAGTTACAGACAGTGGTTCGACAATCATACACTTCACAGTGTCCCGACGTTTCCGGGCCCACGCTGCTGACTGTCCCCATCTAAGTGGCCACAGGTGTGCAGGTCCCATCTGTCTCTGGTGCCGCTCGCCCTCCCTTCTTCCCCACTCTCCCCGTGTTCTGTATTGTCTCCGTGGCCCGGGAGCCCGGGGAGGCGCTGGGCCACGTTCGCTCCGTTCAGACCGGGGCACAGGGGCCTCCGGCGGGGTGGCTGCCCTGCCCAAGGGGCAGCCGCAGGGCAAACAGACCCCCAGGCTCCCGAGCCGCACTCTCGAGCACCTCTTCATCCGGACTCCACATTCTTCCTCTCCCCGCCGCTCCCCGTCCTTTACTGCCCCTCCCCGGGTGGGCGGGCTCCGCCTCCCCGGCAGGTGTGTGGCCGGGCGGGCGGGCGGAGACGGGGCTGGCTCGGGGGCCGAGCGGGAGCGGACCGAGGCCTCCCGGGCACAGGTGCCCGAGGGGTTCCGGGTTCGCCAGGAAGCAGAAAGGGGAGCGGTGAAGCAGCCTCACCGTGAGGGGCGCGGCCGCCGGGGCCAGGCCGGGTTGGGGCCGGGGCCGGTGCCGGTGCCGGTCACACCGCCGCAGTCAGGAAGCGGCAGTACGGAGCCCCTCTGCTGAGGTGGTGCCGGCCCCAAACCCGCCCCTCCACCGGGGGTCCTTCCGCCGGCGTCATTGCCCTTTGCTCCCCACTGGGCCGACCCGCATCTTGGGGACACCACAGACCCTCGCTCTCCACGGGGGAGGCAGAGCTCCGCCTGCCGGCACCCGCCCCCTCCCCCCGCCCCGGTCCAAGCCCTCTCCGTGCACCCCGCCCAGGAACCACTCTGACCCCTAGGCTAGTGGCTTCACTGAAGCCACAGGCTGGCCCAGGAGCCGCCCTCAGGCAGAGGCCTCTCTCGGCGCCTGTGGACCCCAGCCCCATGCTGCAGGTCCTCACCCACCGGCCTGCAGCACACCAGCCTGCTGACCAGTTGTCAGTGTGATGGCACCCTCACCAACCTGCATGTCACCCCTTATTACACAGGAGGGCAGCTGGGATCGGAAACAGCCCGGCGCCTCAGTAGAAGAGCGGATAAAAAGCTGGGTTCCATGTACACAACGGAATGCTATGAGGCTGTAAAGGAGCTTTTACCCTTGGAGACAGCATGGAGGGACCTAGAGATTACTATGCTAAGCAAAATTAGCTAGTTAGAGAAAGACAAATATTATATGATCTCACCAATATGTGGAATCTAATGAACAAAATAAACTGACAAACAAAATGGGTGCAAAGACATGGATTCCTGGAAAATGTTGGAAGCTGCCCACTGCCTTCACTAGCAGAAAGGGATGGACAAGGAGTCCAGAAGACTCTTCAACCTGGAGGCTCTGGCAAGGCTCGGAGCCATACACCCACGGTGGAGCTGAGACAAAGGCAGCTGAAGCCACTGCCACCTTTCAGTCCTCACTGATAAGACAGTTCCGGGACTCGCCTGCCCAGGGCTGTAGGTGGATCCCAAACCTGAATACAGAGCAAAGGGAGTCCTCTCTTGGGCTTCCGCCGGCCCCAGTTCCCAAAACAGTATTTTCTTGTCTCTTTCATTTGTGTGGGCCTCCTCCAGAACCGGAACGAACCCTGAACCACAGCGGGCCTGGGGAGGGCACTTGCAGGAACAGACTGACATACCTCGGGGGAAAGTGGTGAAGGGGATGGGAAGAGATTAACCACAGAACATATATGCATATATTTATAACCCCTGTACATAGATAATAGTGTAGGGAAGGCCTGGGGTGTGCTGGGGGCTGGGTGGAATGGGGCAAATAAGGGGAAAATGGGGACCTTTGTAATACTGTCAACAATAAATTTTGAAATAAAAGCTGTCTTCCGTGAACATGAGAACTTTACATGCAATCTTTTAAAAAATAAACTTAATAAATTTTATACTGTTTGTAACACTTAATAAAAAAAAATTCTAGAGTTGACATTTTCTATAATTATCAATTTTTAAAAATATTTTTATTGATTTTAGATAGAAAGGGAGAGGGAGAAATAGAAACATCAATGATGAGAGAGAATCACTGATCGGCTGCCTCCTGCGTGCCTCCAATGGGGATAGAGCCCCCAACCCAGGCATGTGCCCCCAACCGGAATCGAACTTGGGACCCTTCAGTCTGCAGGCTGACATTCTATCCACGGAGCTAACCCAGCTCGGGCTATATTTATCAATTTTTTAACCAATATAACTAATTTCTTACACTGGTCAACATTTAGAAATATTCATAATACCTGAATTACAGGATATTTAGTTTTTATGCTATGTAAGTTTTGTAAATAAAGGTAAAGATGTGTTATCTTCCTTCTGAACTAATAAGAGATATGTTAATTTTTCAATACAGTTGCTCTTAACTAAATAATATTTTCAAATTGTAAAATCAAAATAACCAAAGGCTATTTTGTTAATAGCTACAGATTTCAAACTATTTTAAGAAGGTACTTTAATTTTATTTTCATGATTATCTTTCAGTGTCTAATATTACTAGAATTACTCAAGTGTTGCATCTTCAAGAGATTAATAAAATATAACTTGAAACTACAAATGTATTTCCATACTAGAGTGTTTAAATAATTATCACACTAGTAATAACTAACTGGATGATAATACTCATGTATACACACAAGGGAGTACTATTAAGCCATTGAAAAGACAAATATCCTACATTTGCGACCACAGGGATGAACCTTGAAGGCATTATGCTAAGTGAAGTAAGTCAGAGAAAGACAAATACTGTATGATCTTACTTCTATGTGGAATCTAAAAATATCAAACTCAAAGAAACAGAGATCAGATTTGTGGATGAATGAGGCAGGGGGTGCGGATGGTAGAGAACAGGTGGTGAAAGGTACAAACTTTCAGTTTTAAGGTAAATAAGCTCTGGGATGTAATGTACAACATGACTATAGTTAACAAGTACTACATATTTGAAAGCTGCTAATACAATAGACCTTAAATATGAAAAACATTTAAAATTATGTGAGGTGATGAATGTTAACTATTTCAAGTGATGGATATTAATTAAACTTACTGTGGCAATCATTTCTCTCTTTCTCTCTCTCTCTCTCTTTCTCAGCCGGGGTGGCTGCCTCAATCCTGTGGCTGCCGCCCTGACTTCTCCCAGAAGGTCCTCTGGAAGGATGTCTGGATGGGCAATCGGTTGATTTGCATATTATGCTTTTATTATTATAGAAGATAGCCATTATGTCATACACCTTATCCTATATAATAAAAGGCTAATATGCAAATTGTCCCCTTGACTGGGAGTTCGACCAGGAATTCGACCAGGGGCCCTTGGCCCATGGCCCCTCCCTGTGGCCGGCCCTGTCCTTGATCGGCCCTGTCCTTGATCGGCCCTGCCCACCTGATCAGGGCGGGGCAGCCTCATGCAGCACTTATATGTCAATTACATCATAATATAGTACTTATATGTCAATTACATCATAATAAAACTGAAAACCACTCATGTACTTAATAAATCAAATTTGTACCTCTATGCATACACTGATCACTACCAGATTTTCCTATGAACTGTAAAATAATGACAACTGGTTCTATTAGTAATCTTTCATTATTCCTTGTGATCTTTTGGTAGACAGCAAATTTAAATATAACTTAATTGGATTTCCTGTTTTGACTCTGTATTACCAGATGCATAATTATTATAATATTTAATAAACTAGTCTTTCTCATTTTTGGTGAGGACAATCTTTATTATAGAGTCTTCAGTTTTCCAGATAGCCTTTACAATAAAATCCTTTACAATTTTATGCCAGTTTTCTACTTAATAATATTACAACTCTGCATTTCTCGGCTTAATATATTACTAGTGGAGCAAGCATAATGCCCACTATTTGGTGTAAACCATCACACTATTTTACATTATTAACACAGCTACCCAGGATAATGTTAGCAATTGAAGTAGAAAAAGTATACTTACTCAGTTATAATTTCAGAATTTGTAAAGTTGAGGTTGGTTAAATGACCTTCAAGTTTAGACTGTTCATGTGTATTTAAGGCTGGAGTGGTCTTAGTGGCAAGTACAGCTCTTTTTTTATCTTTCTCAAGTGCTTTTCTCTTCCCACCATTTTGAAAATATTCTCTGCATATACTACAAGGAAAATAAAGTTATATTAAAAAACACTAAGTATGAATATAACATAAAATGAAGAAACATTAGGCTTTCTTACTCAAAATGGGACACTTTATAAAATTACAGATTCCTGTTTTTAAAATGACACAGAGAGGTTAAATTTGAGAATCTTGTAGCAGTTTCACATTTATAAAATTATCTTACAGGAAGCACAATCACAGATTATGCTGAGTGCATAAAAAGTATGCTTGCCCTGGCTGGTTTGGTTCGGCAGATAGAGCGTTGGCCTGCAGACAGAAGGGTCCCAGGTTCGATTCTGGTCAGGGGCACACATTAGACCAGTGAGTTTGCCGACCACTGGTCTAACGTGTCTACCGACGGGCACTCGGGCTGTTTCCAGACCTTAGCTATTGTAAATTATGCTGCTATGAACGTAAGGGTGCTTATACTTTTTCTTAATTGTGTTTCAAGTTCCTTGGGATATATCCCTACTTAATTCTGAGAATTATTTTTTAACCTTTGTTGAGTGTATTACAGACGTGCCCACCCCCACCAACCCGTCTGTCTGCATT
The DNA here is from genome assembly GCA_027563665.1 of Antrozous pallidus. NCBI lineage: Eukaryota > Metazoa > Chordata > Mammalia > Chiroptera > Vespertilionidae > Antrozous > Antrozous pallidus. The sequence goes on from CM050521.1 coordinate 6,654,897, forward strand.
CCCACCAGCAGTGTTCCAGGGTCACCTTTCCTCCACCTCCTCACCAACAGGTGTCATTTGTTGATTTGTTGATGGTAGCCATTCTGATTGGTGTGGGGTGATACCTCACTGTCATTTTAATTTGCATCTCTAATTTGTTCAGCGACATTGAGCATCTTTTCATGTCTCCTGACCATCCATATGTCACTTTGGAGAAGGATCTATTTAGGTCCTTTGCCCATTTTTTAATTGGATTGTCTTCCTTTGTTAAGTTGTATGCATTCCTTATATATTTTGAGAATTAACCCTGTATTAGATGTATCACTGCCAAATATATTCATTCATACATACACAGGGCTCCCTTTTCATTTTTTAAAAATATATTTTATTGATTTTTTACAGAGAGGAAGGGAGAGGGACAGAGAGTTAGAAACATCAATGAGAGAGAAACATCGATCAGGTGCCTCCTGCACATACTGGGGATGTGCCTGCAACCAAGGTACATGTCCTTGAACTGGGACCCTTCAGTCCATAGGCTGATGCTCTATCCACTGAGCCAAGCAGGTGAGGGCTCCCTTTTCATTTTGTTGGTGATTTCTTTTGCTGTGCAGAAGCTTTTTTTTATTTTAATGTAGTTTCACTTGTTTATTTTCTCCTTAGTTTCCTCTACCTAGGAGATGTATCCTTAAACATATTGCTACAAGAGATGTCTGAGATTTTACTGCCTGTGAATTCTTCTAGGATATTTAGGGTTTCATGATTAACATTTAAGTCCTGTATCCAATTTCAGTTTATTCTTGTGTATGGTGTAAGTTGGTGATCTAGTTTCATTTTTTTGCATGTATCTCTCCAATTTTCCCAACACCATTTATTGAAGAGACTGTCTTAACTCCATTGTATCCTCTTGCCTCCTTTGTCAAAACTTAATTGAGCGTAATGGCTTGGGTCGATTTCTGGGGTTTCTGTTCTGTCCCACTGATCTATGTGCCTGTTCTTGTGCCACTGCCAGGCCGTTTTGATTACAGTGGCTTTGCAGTATAACTTGATATCTAGTATCGTGATTGTGAACTTTGTTCTTTTTTCATCAAGATTGCTGCAGCTATCCGCGGTCTTTTTTTGGTTCCATATAAAATATTGGGAGTATTTTTCCTAGGTCTGTGAAATATGCCATTGATATTTTAATAGGGATTTTGCATTGAATCTGTAGATTGCTTTGGGTAGTATAGACATTTTAGTGATGTTAATTCTACCACTCCATGAACAAGGTACACCCTTCCACTTGTTTATATCTTCCTCTATTTCTTTTTTCAACATCCTATAGTTTTCCAAGTATAAGTGTTTTACCCCCTTACTTACGTTTTCTTCCTAAGTACCTAAATTGTTTTGTTGCAATGGTAAATGGTATTGTTTTGTTTAGTTTCTCTTTCTGAGAGATTATTGGTGTATATAAATGCCACAAATTTCTGGGTGTTAATTTTGTATTCTGCTACAATGGTACATTTATTTATTACATTTAGTAATATTTTGGTGCAGTCTTTATGATTTTCTATGTAAAGTATCATGTCATCTGTGAATAATGAAGAGTTTTACTTCCTCCTTTCCAATTCTGATGCCTTTATTTTTTCTTGTCTGATCATTGTGGCTAGGACTTCAAGTATTATCCTATATAATAAAAGAGAAACATGCAAAATTGACCATACCTTCGCTATGCTACCAGCCAATCAGGAGTGGGGGGCGGGGCCGAGTTGTGCGCGGCAGTGGCGGCGGTGTCGCCACGGCACCAGGTCCCCTGGCGTCAGGACAGGGGACCTAAGGCTGTGTCCTTTGCTCCTGCACTGGGCCAGGGGTCCTGAGACTGCACCCCTTGCCCAGAGGGGCTTGACGGTGCAGGATCGGCTAAGGGACATCCCCTAACCCCATGCACGAATTTCGTGCACCAGGCCTCTAGTATACAAATAATAGCCTATTTGAACATATAATGGAAGAAAAGATCACATTTATAATAGTAACAATAAGATAAAATACCTAGGGATAAACACAACCAGAAATATGCATAACCAATATACGCAAAATCTTAAAACACCACTGCTCAAAAGTAAACTAGAAAAAAAATAAAACGATATATAGTTTTTTCACTGAAACAATTATTCAGCATTATGAAATAACAGTTTTCTCCAATTATTCAGAAATTCAATTTAATCTCAATAAAAATAAAAATTAAAAACTTTATCTAGACCAGTTGATTCTAAAGTACACATAGAAAAAAAAAAGGCAAGAAGAGCTAGGAATGCCCAGCTGGCATAGCTCAGTGTTTGAGTGCTGACCTAAGAACCAGGGGGTCAGAGATCAATTCCCAGTCAGGGCATATGCCTGAGTTGAGGGCTTGATCCCAGGTGTGGGGTGTGCAGGAGGCAACTGATCAATGATTCTCTCTTATTATTGATGTTTCTATCTCTCTCTCCCTCTTTTTTCCTCTCTGAAATAAATAAAAATTTATTTAAAAAATAAAAAGAATAACCAGGAAAACTCAAAACAGTGGTAGGGGTGGGGAAGAGATGTTTATAGAAAAACAATGATTAAATGATATAGGCAATGAAACATAACAGAAGGGCCTAAAACAGAACCAACTATTGTGTGGGAAAACTTGGCATCTATATACATATATAAATACTAGAGGCCCGGTGCACAAAATTCGTGCATGGGGGTGTGTGTGTACCTCAGCCCGGCCTGCACCCTCTCCAATATGAGATCTCTGACAATCCAGGGCTGCTGGCTCCCAACTGCTGGCCTGCCTGCCTGCCTCATTGCCCCTTACCACTTCTGCCTGCCAGCCTGATCACCCTCTAACCACTCCCCTGCCAGCCTAATCGACACCTAACTGCTCCCCTACCGGCCTGATCACCCCTAATTGCCCTCCCTGTTGACCTGGTCACCCCTAACTGCCCTCCCCTGCAGACCTGGTTACCCCTAACTGCCCTCCCCTGCAGGCCTGATTCCCCACAACTGTCCTCCCTTGCAAGCTTGGTCCCTCCCAACTGTGCTCTCTGCTGGCCTGATTGCCCAAAACTGCCTTCCCCTGCTGGTCATCTTGTGGTGGCCATCTTGTATCCACATGGAGGCAGCCATCTTTGACCACATGGGGGTGGCCATCTTGTGTGTTGGAGTGACGGTCAATTTGCACATTACTCTTTTATTAGATACTAGAGGCCCGGCGCATTAAAATTCATGCACTGGGGAAGGGGGGGTGTCTCTCAGCCCGGCCTGCCCCCTCTGACAGTCCGGGAGCCCTCAGGGGTGGGAGGTGACCCGGTGATCAGTGGAAGGTGATGCCCAAATCACACCTCTGGTGCTGCCACTGCTGACGGCACAAGCCTCGGCCGGCCCTGCTTACCTGAGCCTCAGGCGGCCCTGGGCGGATGGGCAGCCACCATTCGAGGCTTGCCTGTGCCTTGGGTTGGCCTTGGGCAGCTGGGGGGCTAAGGGGACTGGGGAACTTCAGAGGCAGGCACACAGAGGGGGCAGGTCCGGCCATGCCATGCGCCTGCCACCCCAGCGGGGCTGAGAGGACTGAGCACCAGCATCTTCTGGCTGTGGGCGCCACCATCTTTTAGGGTGTGGCAGTCAGTCAGCATATTCCCTCTTTATTGGCTGTGGGCACTGCCATCTTTGTGAGGGTCCCTTAGTACATTCCCTCTTTATTAGGTAGGATAAAAGCCTAAATGATCATGACAACAAAACGACCGGTCGCTATGATGCACACTGACCACCAGGGGTCGGATGCTCGATGCGGGAGCTGCCCCCAGCCCGCATCATGCGATCAGGGCCTGCCACCCAACCTCCTGATTCTTCTCCATGGCTGGCAGGCCCCGATCACCTGATCAGGACCGTGTCCCTGGGGAGTAGGTGGCAGCAGATGTGGCCCCTTTCTCAGGGGGCGCTGAGAGCCAGCTCCCTCCCTGGGGCCGGTGGCCAACCTTCCAGGTCCCTCCACACCAGCAGGCTCCGAGTGGCCTGCCGCCCACCGGCCACGGTGGCAGTTGGCCCCTGCCCCACCACTGGCAGGCCCCAATCACTCTATTGGGCCTCCTGGCTAACCTCCCAGTCCCTCCACCTGGCCAACAGGTCTCATCCCCTGATTGGGACTGGGCCTGTGCTGGGCCTGGGAACTGGGGGTGGGTGGCAGCGGCCACAGGCAGCAAGGGAAGAAGGAGGTGAGGAGGTGGGAACAGTGTGGTGGTGACGCATCGGCGGCGAGGGAAGGAGGCGGCGAGGAAAGTGACCAGCCCCGATTGCTAGCCAGAGATAGGGACCCCAGCAGTGCACACATTTTGTACTCCAGGCATCTAGTATCATATGTCATGTCAAATCATTGTAGAAAACGTGAGCTTTTTCATAAATGACATTTTCATAACTATTTGGGTGGAAAAGTTAGATTTATATTTCACAACAAACACCAGACTGAATTCCAAATAGGTGAGAAATCTAAATATAGAAAATAATACCATACAAGCATAAGAAAAACAATATGAGTGAAATGCTAATAGGAATTCTTATAATCTAGGAATCAGGAAAGCTTTTCTAAAACAATCAAAACCTGGAAGCAATAAAAGAGAGATACCTGATTATGTAAAAACAAAAACCTCATACATGGCAAACTAAAAACATGCATGGCAAAAGATATTTTTAAACGTCTAAAAATAAAAAAAAGCACTTATCTGTATTTTATATAAAGAGCTCTAAAAACAGTATGAAAAAAGTGTCAAAAACATGACCACACAATTCACAGGGGGAAAGAAAAGCTTGCAATTGTTAAATATATGAAAACATACTCAACTTCATTTATATGAGAAACATAAATTAAAACTAGAGACAATAATTCCCATTTATCAGATTGTCAAAACAACATGTGGGCAACAAACTTTTGGTGAAATTGTGGAGAAATGGGTATTCTCATTTCTTTGCTAGTGGAATTGCAAAATGATATAATCACCCTATGGAGGGTGACTTATCAGTATCTAACAAAATCACATAGGTATTTACTCTTTTATCCTCAAATTCCACAACTAGGAATTTGCCAAAGATAAAATGTCAAAAATACAAAAAGAGTACACACAAGGTTATGTATTATAGCACTATATATAACTTGAAAAGCTTTTAATAACATCAAAATGAAGAAACCGATACACTTGTGCTATTAATTTCTATGTCAACTTTATAGGATCACTGGATGCCTAAATATCTGGTCAGACATTCTGGATATTTCTCTAAGGAAGTTTCTGGATGAGAATAACATTTAAACTGGTAGAATGAGTGAAGCAGATTGTTCTCTGCAATGAGTTCAAGATCTACATATAACAAAAAAGCTGACCCTCCCTGAATATGAGATAGTCCTTCTGCCTACTGCCTTTTTCCCGCCTTTACACTCGAACTGAAACGGGCTTTTTCGGGCTGCCAAGCTTAGAACTGGAACCACACCAGTGGTTCTCCTGAGTCTGCAGCATGTCAGCTCACCCTGCAGATGGTACGAGTCTCCACAAACAAGTGAGACAATTTTCTGGAGAACCTTGACTAATACAATACCAAGTAGAGTAGTACTCTCCACAATATATTATTAAGTAAAAAAAGAAAGACACAAAACAGTATAAATAAGAAAGAGTATGTGCAGGTACGTGCATATATGTGTGAATTTGCTCATTTCTGCAAAAACAAACACTGACAGGCAAAACAAGAAACGAAGAAAATAGAAGGAAGCCTTTTCCGAATATACTTTTTTTTCTTTAATAAACTTTTGAACCATGTAAATGTTTTATAGTCCCCCAAATTTACAGAAAATTAGGGGAAAACCCATATAATTGAAAGTAAAATGAAACCAATTGTGTAGTCAACTGGTAATATAACCACACACAAAAGAACTGTTGTAATTTTTAGAGAGATTATGACCCTTAGTGGACATGTTCTAAAGACAATAAAATTGGTACAGTAATTTTTAAACCATTTAATGTGAACCACAGGACAAAGCAAATGTGTTATTCAGAACTAAATCCTTCAGTGTAACAGAAGAATATAAGATTAAGACATTAGGCAAAAATCCTGTAATATTACATTTGAACAGAAAATATCAATGAGTTTGATTATTTTTTCTAAAGCTTTTCACTGAAAAATTCTAGAAGGAAAGACATCCCAGCAGGATATCTAATGCTTAGATCTTGATTTCTTTTTCCTTTTAATATATTTTATTGGTTTTCTACAGAGAGGAAGGGAGAGGGATAGAAAGTTAGAAACATCGATCAGCTGCCTCCTGCACACCCCACACTAGGAATGTGTCCACAAGCAAGGTACATGCCCTTGACCAGAACTGAACCCAGGACCTTTCAGTCCACAGGCTGATGCTCTATCCACTGAGCCAAACCAGTTCCGGCTAGATCTTGATTTCTAAATGCCATTTCTCACTAAAAGAAACTGGGGCTCCTTGAATAAATAGTTTAACCCTAGATATTGACCAGGAAAGCTAAAGGCTCATCTTGTGCTAAATGTAAGAAAAGTGCTCCAAGGTGATGTCAGAACACAGAAGTCAGCTTTAAAGGGCACCCCCGACTAAACATGGAATAATGTGAACAGGAGAAACAAAAATAAAACGAAAAAAAAAAAAGAAGACTGATGGGAAAAAGTTGAAATAACAATCCAGGAGGCTACCGTGATATTACAAAAATTAAAAAACAAAAAACAAAAACTTGTCATAACTGGAATTGACTATTATGTCAACTCCTTGTGGCAACTGGTAATTAAACAGAAAGGTTTGCATGTATGTTTGTTTAATTTTTACCTAGTCTTTCTGGAGAACACGTTATTATTCTTTGTTCATACATTAAAGCTAATGACAGCTAGTAAATGCAAAGAATAATATTTAAAAATTTAACAAATTTTAAAAGTCATTTTGCAGCCCAAAATGAAATAATTGACTTAATAAATGGAAGTATATCTGTTAATTGAAAGATTGTCGGGAGATAGGACTTATCCATAAGCCAACATTTTACTTGCTAATTGCAAGGGAAAAACATAATCTTACAATGGAAGGACCCAGTAATAGATACCATATTAACCAAATGGCAAAATTTAGCATCTCTGCTGGTGAAATAATCTTACATAACAAAAGCCTAATATGCTAAGTGTCCGGTCGACTGGTCAGCAGTTCAACCAATTCAAGTGTAATATGCTAATGATATGCTAAGTCCGCTCAACTGCTTGCTATGATGTGCACTGACCACCAGGGGGCAGACAGTTGACTGGTTGACCAGTCCCTATGATGTGCACTGACCACCAGAGGGCAGATGCTCCAATTGGTAGGTTAGCTTGCTGCTGGGGTCCCTGATCTGAACTGAGCGAGATGGGCCAGACATGCCCTGGGGCTCTCGCATGGCCTCTCCCTGGCTGGCCAATCTCCCACATCTCTCCCCATCCCTCAACCTGGCCTGTGCCCTATCCCAATCCAGGACCTCTTGGGGGAAGTCGGAGAGGCAATTTCAGTCCAATTCTGCAGGCCAGGCTGAGGGACTCCATTGGTGCATAAATTCGTGCACCAGGCCTCTAGTGTGACAATAAGAACCTACTAATGTAATGCAGTATGAATTATGCAGTTTCACCTAATAGGTATTTTTGGCAAAAATCTGTTCTGAATCAACAGTTTAGCTCCAACTTTCAGTTTTTTCAAATAATAAAGACTGAAATAAATGGCACCATGAGAAAACAATCAAATAAATCCAAAACATAGGACATAAAGCTAGTTTTGGATAAGGATACAATCACAAAAGACACTTGGTTGTGCTGTAAGTAAAAACTATACAGTCTAACCTGGTCCATGTGGCTCAATGGTTGAATGTTGATGTATGAACCAGGAAGTCACTGTTTGATTCTTGGTCAGGGCACATACTGGGCTTGTGGGCTTGATTCCCAGTAGAAGCCATGCAGGTAGGCAGTTGATCAATGATTCTCTCCCATCACTGGTGTTTCTCTCTCTCTCCCTCTCCCTTCATCTCTGAAATCAATATGTATATGATCTAAAAAACAATACATTAAAAGGAAATTGAGAGAACTGAGGATGCGAGAAGGCCTATAAATTCAGGGACACAAACCTTTCCTAGATGGGAAGGGATCACAGGCATTTTTGCATTGGCGGCAGAGGATCAAGCCTTCTCTGTTGCATTAAGTGGAAAACAGCTGAGCTTTTAATGGCTGCTTAAAATGGTGTGACAGAGAATCCTTAAGCACACCGAATGCAGAGATTGCTCTCACCATTCTCCTGCTTACCACCACAGCCCTTTTTTTGAGCACATAAAGGCAGCAGAATAACAGTGGAGTCTTGGAGTGGAACTAAAAAGTAGAGAAAATTGTCTGCATTCTTCCTTGGTCAGGGTCCTATTAGAGGATGGCACCTTTAATATACATAGAACAGGACTCATCCTCAAAGCATTTGATGCCAGAGGTGAACAAACTATCTAAAGAGGTAACCTACCTTCAATCCAGCTTAACATCTGACGGGATCAAGCTGTTCTGTCTCTCATCCTGACTGCCTGTCAGAAAAAAAGCATGCCTTCTCGAGGAAAAAATAATATTTATGCCGAGACCGGTGTGGCTCAGTGGTAGAGCCTCGGCCTTTGTACTGAAAGGTCCCGGGTTCGATTCCGGTCAAGGGCATGTACCTTGGTTGTGGGCACATCCCCAGTAGGGGGTGTGCAAGAGGCAGCTGATCGATGTTTCTGACTTTCTATCCCTCTCCCTTCCTCTCTGTAAAAAAATCAATAAAATATATATTAAAAAAACCAACCAAACAAAAAAAACAAAATGAAACAAAAAAATAATATTTATACCAATCTCCTCTAAGTACAATGCTAGTATATGTATTCTTTTTAATTACCAGTCATAAATTAAGCAGATAAACATGATAGAAAAAACAGCCAAAAGAAACAGACCCTCTGGTAAACTATATGTTGGAATAGAAAGACAAAGACTTTAAAATAACTGCTTTGATTTTCTTAATGGAGAAAAATATTAACTAAATAAAAATATGGAGCACTTCGATAGAAAAATGAAATCTCTAAAGGGCCAAATAACTATTATAGAAAAATGTATCTCAAAAACATCTCTTGGTAATTAAAAGAATGAAAAGCCAAAAAAAAAAAATTTAGTGAGAAAATATAGAATATTTGAACAATGCTACTTACCACCTTGAAAACAACAATTACAAACTATAGACTATGAGCTATTTTACAAATCAATTAACATTTCCCTAAAAACTCAATGTTAATAGAAAACAAAAACATTAAACCTGAAGAAATGTAATCATCAATGCAATGCAGGAGCCCTAACTGGATTTAGAAAAACAAATTATAAAGTACATTTTGGTGATAATGAGAAAAATCTAAATTTATGAAATAGATATTTTAGGAAATTACTGTTGTCTCAATGTGATTCTAGTATTATGGTTTTGTAGAAGAATGTCCTTATTCTTAAGAAATATGTTAGGTGAAGTTACTTTCAAATGGTCCAGGAAACAGTGTGCTCGTTTCTCTGTGTTAAGAGTTATAAAAGGCAAATTTTTAAAATTAAAGTTACAACTATAACTTTATATTGTATTTTGTGCCTAGTTTTTAATACCGCATATTACAAATAATTTTCTTTAAAGAAATCTTATGTAGAATTCTTCAAGCTAACCAGTGAACAAAATCTTAGCAGGATGATGTCAGTAAGACTTAACTCGCATGCCAAATTCCAGTGAAGTTTTTAGTACAACTAATTGGGAACAATCTTGTTACACCCTTTTTAAAGCCTACTTTAGCTTCTGACCTTTACTGCCTTCGAACTGTCAGAACAGGGAAAGGAAGTATAATATAATCCTACTTATAACTAACTACAGATAACTCAAGTTCCAATATTGTTTGGAAGGCTTTTCCCCTAACCTACTTTTAAGTTTAAAGTAGACATTATAAAACTCCTCTTGGGACAACTGCCCATAGTAAAATTTTTTACCATATTTTGCCATCCACTTATTTTTCAACAGTTTGAGCTAAATTCTTATTAATGTTCTTTTCCAGAAGTTTGACATAAAATAACCTCTATTAGAACATAGGTAGATACAATAACTATTGATAAAAACAAGTATCTAAAGAAAAAGAAGAGTGAAGTGGGAAGCAGATTCCTTGTTCAAGTGGAAGGTATAAGCAAAGCAAATACACCTATAAAAATACCAAAGTCCATTAAAAATAAAGTCTGAGAACTTGTCTTATGTACTGTAATACTAACTTACTTTTAAAATATATTTTTATTGATTGCAGTGAGGAAGGGAGAGAAAAATCCTATCTAATAAGAGTAATATGCAAATTGACTATACCTCTGATCAAGCCACGCCCACCAGCCAATCATGAGCTTGGGCAGAGCCAGCCAGCGAGTGCGAGGACACCGGGGCTGGGTGCTTGCTGGCTGCCTGGCCCAGGGGGCGGGGCCGAGGTGGCCAGCGGGGCAGAGGCCCAGGCCAGAGGGTTGGGGCTGAGGTGAAGACCTGGGCCAGGGGGGTGGGGCTGAGGGGGGCTAAGGCCGGGGCCTGGGGGGTGAGGCCAAAGCTAAGGCCTGGGCCGGGGGGTGGGGCCGAGGTGGTTAGCACTTGCATGGCCCCCAGGGCCAGGCGCGTGCTGGCCAGGGCGAAGGCCCAGGCTGGGGGTTGGGGCCGAGGCTAAGGCCCAGGCCAGGGGAGGCAGGGCTGAGATGGCCAGCGTGAAGGCCCTGGCCAGGGCCGAGGGCAAGGCCTGAGGGGCGGGGCTGGGGCGGAGCCACCCATCTGCCCCATTGCAGGGCGATGGCTGGGTGCCCAAGGCCTAAAGCCTCGGCCAGAGGCTTGGGCAGGCCAGGGGTGAGTGGTCAGTAGGACATCCCCTGAGGGCTCCCAGTATGTGTGAGGGGGCAGGTTGGGCTGAGGGACCACCCACCCCCAATACATGAATTTCGTGCACTGGGCCCCTAGTCCTCCTATCTAATAAAAGAGTAATATGCAAATTGACTGTACCTTTGCTACACCCAGATGCCAATCAGAATATGCAAATTAACCCAACCAAGATGGCAGTTAATTTGCATATCCGCACACAGAAGACTGTGTAGAAGGAAGCCAAGCACTGCAGAAGGGAGCAAAGCTGTGGAGAAGTAAGCAAGGGGGATAGGGGAGAAGGGAGGGAGCAAGGCAGAGGAGATGGGAGTGAGGCAGTGGAGATGGGAGCAAGCAAGGCAGCAGAGACAGGAGAGAGCGAGGGAGTGGAGAAGGGAGCGAGGCAGCAGAGAAGGGAGGGAGCTTTGCTCAGGCTGCAGGAAGCTCCATTCTTGCAGGAATCTTCCTGCAACAGGTCTCTAGTCAATGATAAGAGACAATCATTAATCAGCTTCCTCCTGTAAGACCCCTACCAGGGATCAAGCCTGCTACCCAAGCATGGGCCCTGAATGGAATCAAACTGTGACCTGTTGGTTTATAAGTCAACACTCAACCACTGAGCCAGGGTGCAATACTAATTTAAAAGCAGCACTGCTAAAAGCCAAAAATAATGGTCTTAAATAGTGTTGGCGCTGACTCCCTGATTGGACCACATTATTCTTCTGTTAGAAGTGAAATATTTAGTTTAGCAGTACACCTTATTTTGTATTTCTCAGGCTGAGGAAGAAAATATGCATTCGTAGAAATGTCAGATTTATAACCATTTTCTCTCTAGAACCAAATACTGCCCAAAGAAAAACACTTTTTAATTACAAGTACCTTATTTCCTATTATTCTGGTTCCTTTCTATAGTTTCCAATTCCACAGTTCTTTGATTCCAGAACTGATTAAGGCTACTACCTATTTATTCACTGCTCCTTACCCACCTCACATTCAACTTCATTTTTTCACATCATAACCACCACAATGTATACACCTTCATCTCACCTGTCACTCTCCTAAGTCATTATAATTATTAGAGCATTAATCCTACTACACCATCCTATCCACTCACTTCCTCACCCTTCAAGAAAACTGTTTCACTATAACTTTGTGTCTTGATTATTACAGTAGCCTCCAAACTAGTTTCCTTGCTTACACCCTGCCCTTCCTAAAGGTATACTTTAACAGAGCAATTAATTCGAGAGAATTAATGATATTTCTTTTTTTTTTTTAATATTTTATTGATTTTTTACAGAGCGGAAGGGAGAGGGATAGAAAGTCAGAAACATCGATGAGAGACATCGATCAGCTGCCTCTTGCACGCCCCCTGCCGGGGATGTGCCCGCAGCCAAGGTACATGCCCTTGCCGGAATCGAACCCTGGACCCTTCAGTCCACAGTCCGACGCTCTATCCACTGAGCCAAACCCGTCTCGGTAAGAATTAATGATATTTCAAAAGGCTAATAAAATCCTATCACTCCTCTGCATTAAACATCCAATGACTTCTCATCTCATGCAGAATAAAAGCCAATGTCTTAACAATGGTCCACAAATCCCTACAAAAACTAGCTGTTCATTATCTTCTTTTCTACCATTTCCCCCTGTCATTCTGCTCTAGCCACCCCGGTGCTCTCCTCGCTGTTTCTGAGACAGTCCAGCATGCTTCTGCCTCAAGGCCTTTGGAATTATTAGAGCTTGTTCTCCCACTTCCTTCAGGTCTTTTACACACATTGTTTCAGCGAGGCCTTCTTTGTCTCCCTTACTTAAAACTATTCTATTTTTCCTTACTTTTTCTTTCTCATTGTACTTACCATTTCTGACCTATTACATGTTTAATGTATGTATTATTTCTTGCTTCTAACCCCCATTAGCATATAAGCTCCATGAGAGCAAGGATTTTTCCAGTTTGGTTGATTGTTGTACTCCCAGTGTCTATAATATGACTAATAGACAGGAGACAACACTAAACATTACTTATTAAATGAATAAATAAAATAAATAATTTAAATACATCTTAGTCTCTAAATCATTTGTTGAATGAATAAAATAGATACTATTACATAATGTATAAATAAAATTAACCCTGAAATTTTTAATTAAAAAATTATATGTAAAATACAAACCAGAAGTTATCACAAACTTATTATCCATGTAAAAAGATATTGCTGTTTTCCAGGAATTAATTTTAAAATTCAGTCAATATACATATTCATTCCTATAATTTTATCAACTTTTGAGAGAACTGATCATCAGTATTTCACTTTCTGATGTTTTTAAACATTAGAATCTATACTATGAGAAAATAAACATTACCCAAAGTCAATATAAAAGTTGGAACACTCTGAATCACACACAAAAAAATCAGGATTTTAAAACTTTTAAGAAGTCTTCAAATTTTAAATTATAGAAAAGTACTCACTTTTACTTGAATCCAAATGTGAATATTTATCTAAAGAAATGTCTATACTATAACTTATTAATGATGAATCATGTTAAATCTCACATTTTATCATATTAATGTTAAATGTTTTAAGTGTACTTTTAAAGCTATTCTTTTAAAAAGCTGAAGCAGAAGATATTAAGTTATGTCAAAGAGAAACATTTTGATTTAAAAAGATGAATGAAATAAAATCTGGAGGAAGTGAGGCAAGGGGCAAGAAGTGGTTTAAAAGACATCAATTGTTTTCAAACACTTCTATTTTGGTACAATAAATTATGCATAGCATTATTTAAATTGGAACATGTCAATAATATATTAGAAACCAAACGTGTTAGTTCATAAAAACACTCACCTACAACACCATTCAATACGTCCTTCACCTTCACAACTTTTTGCCCAGTGATTATCTGCCAAATTTTTCATTGCAACAGCATATTCACAAAGTGTTTCCTCATCCTCACAATGTTCTCGCCAGATCTTATCAAAATCTCCCACTAAAAACAAGGAAAAAAATGAATTAAGTTAACTATACTTTTAGATCTCTACATATTAATCAGTTCCCTATTTTGAAAAGGGGTTGACAGATGACAGAGCCATATATGTTAGCAAACAAGTTAAATAATTTTATTTATACACTAGAGGCCCGGTGCAAGACATTCGTACACTGGAAGGAGTGTCCCTAAGCCCACCTGCACCCTCTCGCAGTCCAGGACCCCTGGGGGGATGACCCTCGCTTCTTACCAACCGCCAACAGCAGAGGCAGGAGAGGCTCTCACCAATACCACTGCACTCACCAGCCATGAGCTCGCCTTCTGGCTGAGCAGTGCTCCCCCTTGTGGGAGTGCACTGACCACCAGGGGGCAGCACCAACGGTGAGCATCTGCCCCCTGGTGGTCAGTGTGCACCATAGCAACCTGTCTCTGCCTTTCAGTTGATTTGCATATTAGGGTTTTATTATATAGGATTTGGACTTGCTTTAAGTATACTGTACTTTTATAATCCTAGGGCAAAAATGTTACTAAAGAAACTACCTTGAAAGCCTCTCCAAAGTTTGGAGTCTTTATGAAATGTTCTGAATAAAAATTATAATCTGACTACATTATCTGGGCACTGTATTACTTCCAGCAACTCTTTTAAAAAAATTAAATCAGTCATCATACTTACTATGAAATCTGAAATATCAATGTCCTTATAAAGGGAAGTATGAGAATGCTATGGCTAAATAAATGACCTTAACATAATTTTCTAAATCTGACTTTTCTAAGAATATACATTTCCTTCCTCAAGCAAAAGAGTAAACAAAAATTATCAAGGTGGCTTCATTCAATATCCTTAGACATAAAGATTTAAGTTCTCTTGCCTCACGTTCAAATGTAGGCAATTGTTTGGTGACAGAATAAACTTAAATTGTATAGTTTAGTGGTCAGCAAACTTATTAACATTTTTACACTTAAAAATGTCGAATTTCATGCCAAAAAAAGACCATTTGGGGGAAGTTTTAAATCATTATTTTATTTTGAAGAACAGTGCTGCTGAAAGTTATCATATACTTCAGGAAGCTTATGGTCAACATGCTCCATCTCAAGATACTTGTGAATGTTAAATGCTTTAAAGGTGAAGATTTTGATGTGAAAGACAAAGAACGTCCAGGTCTACCGAAAAAGCTTGAAGACCAACAATTACAAGCATTATTGGATGAAGATGAGTGTCAAATTCAAAACAACTTGCTGGAAGATTAAATGTTGCTCAGCAAACAATTTCTGATCATTTACAAGCAATGGGGAAGATTTTAAAGGAAGGAAAATGGGTGCCATATCAATCGAACGAAAGACACATGGAAAATGGCAAAGTTGTCAGTAAAATGTTGCTTCAAGGGCATGAAAGGAAGTCTTTTTTGCATCGAATTGTGACTGGCAATGAAAAGTGGTTTTATTTTGAGAATCCCAAACACACAGAATCATGAGTTGATCCAGGTCAACCATCAATATCAACTGCAAGGCCAAATGGCTTGCTTGGAAAATGCATTTGGTGGGATCAGGAAGGTGTGGTGTATTATGAGCTTATAATCAATTTGAATTACGCTTTGCTCGTGAAACTACCAAAATGTGTCAGAAGACATGGCAAAGTAATTTTGCTTCAGGATGACGCACCATTACACACTTCAAAATCAGTTTAAGACACGTTAAAAGATCTTGCCTGGGAAGTATTAACCCACCCGCCACATTCACCAGACCTTGCTCCTTCAGATCGATGGCACACACACTTTCTGAGCAGCACTTCAAAACGTACAAAGAAGTGGAAAATTGGGTCTCTGAATGACTTGCCTCAAAACAAGAAAAATTGTATTGGGACGATATGTAGACAGTGATGGACGTTACTTTGAATAAAGCCACAAATCATCCAGAAGGATGACCAGTCTAATTAGCATATTACACCTTTATTATTACAGTGTTTGAAATGAAGTATTTTTCCAGCAAATTTATTGAAAGAGTAAAAAGTATATACAGTTGCATTGTTTTTTCTCTATTATTTAAGTATACCATACTTTACTAATCACACGTTAATTTCAATATCCGTATACTTGGAGAGAGTCTGGAGACTCCTTAGTGAAAACATTAAGTTGAACTTGTCTGCCATCAGTTGAATAGGCTTACAGACAAAATTTGAATCCTTCCTCAAAACTTCATAGGAGCAGATAGAAATCTTCTAAACAGCAGTAGAGTAACAGGTTTCTGTATATTGACAGTTGTCTTTGCATCTCCTAGCTAGTAGAATAATTCTAAAGTAAACTGAGTTTCACATTATACAACTACATAGTAATAGATGCCTTTGGTGGCCCACATAGTATACCCTTAGTCGTCAGTTGTGGTGGACAGACACTGTGAGCTCAAAGGCCCAGCCCTGAGTTTCACTTTAAATGTGTGTTACTTTCTTTTCTACTTTCTGCAACACTGCTAGCGTCCACTGTGGATGTCCCCTTATTCAGGGCCTAAATATGACTAGAAGTACCATTTGTTAACCGGTTGTTAACACGTAGTTAATGGAGGATGGTGACTGATAGATAAATGTTTCAGCCTCCTGTCCGGCGGCTCAGTGGTCGGCAAACTCAGTCAACAGAGCCAAATATCAACAGTAGAACAATTGAAATTTCTTTTGAGAGCCAAAGTTTTTAAACTTAAACTTCTTCAAATGCCACTTCTTCAAAATAGACTTGCCCAGGCCATGGTATTTTGTACAAGCGCCACACTCAAGGGGCCAAAGAGCTGCATGTGGCTCGCGAGCTGCAGTTTGCCAACCACTACAGTAGGTGAATAATTCCAAAGGACTTCTAGATGCTTCTCTGTTGCCCATAGCAGCAATCTCAGTAATGCACTCTGGTATTAGCATTTTTTCCTTTCTTGTCTTGTTCTCCCACTCCCTCACTCCTGTTTCCTAGGATTCTCTTCCATATAAACTACTGGTACTTAAGTGTTTGTCTTAAGTTGTAGTTTCTATAGAATATAAATTATTAAAGTTAGAAATAGTGTTATAAACCATCATAGATTTATTAAAATATCATTAATCAAAATATTTGTTTCAAAAACTTTCCTGTAGTTTTATACTGACACTGGTATATATCTACTACATCTGAAAGATGTTGCAAAACTGACTTCACTCTTTGAGTATTTAGAAAAATTCTGTTTGCCTGCTTGCTTTTAGTGGGCAATTATTACCAATCTGCTACTTAACAAATTGAGAGCCCTGTCACTACACAAATATTAGATTAGTGATTAATGAAAATATCCTATATAATAAAAGCCTAATATTAATATGCTAAGTGTCCAGTCAACCAGTCGGCTGTTCAGTCAAAGCATAATATGCTAATGGTATGCTAAGGGTACTCAACTGCTTACTATAACGTGCACTGACTACCAGGGGCAGACAGTCAATCGCTAGGTTAGTTTGCTGCTGGGGTCTGGTCAGATGAGCCAGATGGGCCGGCTTAGTGAGATGGGCCAGACCCGCCCTGGAGCCCTCCCATGGTCCCTCCCTGGCTGGCCAATCTCCTATGTCCCTCCCCAGCTCCAACAGTACAATGATTGAAATTTCTTTTTGAGAGCCAAATTTTTTAAACTTAAACTTCTTCTAATGCCACTTCTTCAAAATAGACTCGTCCAGGCCGTGGTATTTTGTGGAAGAGCCACACTCAAAAGGCCAAAGAGCCTCATGTGGCTTGCAAGCTGCGGTTTGCTGCTCTGTTGACTAATGAGTTTACCAACCACTGACCTACTCTTGATTCCAGTAATTACAGGCTTTTGTTGTTCCTTGTGATTAAGCCCCTATCCCACTGTCCTAGGGCAAAGGAAACTAAGGAAAAAATAAAACAAATGGAACTACATCAAAATAAAAAGCTTCTGCACAGCAAAAGAAACCAAAATGAAAAGAGAATCCACTGTATGGCAGAACATATTTAGCAATGATACATCCGATAAAGGGTTAATATCCAAAATACATAAGGAATTCATACAACTTAACAAAAGGAAGACAAGCAATCCAATTAAAAAATGGACAAAGGACCTAAATAGACACCGAATGAAAGTGGACATACTTATGGCCAGGAGACATATGAAAACATGCTCAAAGTCACTGATCACCAGAGAGATATAAATTAAAATGATGATGTATCACCTCAGACCTGTCAAATGGCCACCATGAACAACTTGACAAATGCCAAGCGCTGGCGAGAAAAGGGTAGCCTAGCATTCTGCTTGTGGGAATGCAGACTGGTGCAGCCAATATGGAAAAATAGTATAGACTTACCTCAAAAAATTAAATACGGAACTATATTTTGACCCAGTGATTTCACTTCTAAGAATATATCCTAAGAAACTCAAAACACCAATCAGAAAGAAAGTATGCATCCTTATGTTCATAGCAGCGCAATTTACAATAGCTAAGATCTGAAAATAGCCCAAGTGCCCATCAGTAGATGAGTGGATAAAAAAAAATTATAGTACATTTATACCATGGAATACTGGAACACTATGCAGCAGTAAAAAAGAAGGATCTCTTACCCTTTGAGACAACATGGAGGGACCTGTAGAATATTATGCTAAGTGAAATAAACCAATTAGAGAAAGACAGGTATCACCCATGTGTAATCTAATGAACAAAATGAACTGATGAACAAAATAGATATAGAGACATAGAAACATGGACTGACTGTTGAATCTCAGAGGGAAGGTGTGGGTAGGTGTGTGGGTGAGAAGAGACCAAAAACTTGTATGAATATATACATAAGCCCCGGACACAGATAATAGGGTGGTGAAGGCCTGGGGTGGGGGTGGGGGGGTGAGGGCAGGCTAGAAGGGGTAAATGGGGGAGAAAAGGATACATTGGTAATACTTTCAGCAATAAAGATTTTTTTAATTAAAAAAAAAACACAGGAAAAAAGAACTTTAAAAAATGCGGCATGTCTAAGGGACCTCTGGGACACCATCACATATAACGACGTCTGCATCACAGGAGTATGAGAATGAGAAGAAAGTGAGCAAGGGAAAGAAAAACTATTTGAAGAAATAATGGTTGAAAACTTTCCTAACCTGGTTATGATGAAAAAAAATCAAATTACACCAGTTCAGGAAGCACAGTGAGTCTCAATAAAGATGAGCCCAAAGAGCCTCAACCAGGACACATCATAATTAAAATGCCAAAGGTGAAAGACAAAAAGAGAATCTCAAAAGTTGTAAGATTATGGCAGTTTCCTAACAAGAGAGCTCCCAAAATCTGTCAACTGACTTCTCAACAAAAACACTTTAGGCCAGAAGTTTTGGCATGAACTACTCAAAGTGATAAAAAGCAAGAACCTACACACAAGACTGCCCTATCCAGTGAGGCTATTATTTAAAACTAGAGGCTTGGTGCACAAAATTCGTGCACAGGAAGGGACCCTAAACCTGGCCAGCGATCAGGGGTCAATCTGTGTGGCGACTAGCAGGGTGATCAGGGGCCCCTGTTGGTACTAGCCTGGCCTGCCAACTGGCAGGGCGATTGGGAGTGGGTGGCGCTGGCCCACTAATCAGCTGTCCCTCCTCCCCCCCCCCCCAATCACTACACTGCTGCCAGTTCACCTCCCTCTGAGGGAGGTGATGAGGGGGCATGGCACCAACCCACTTGCCAGCGGACCCTGCCCCCTCACAGCTGGCCCCGCCACCAGTCGCCTCCCTCTGGAGGAAACCAGCAGGGTGATCGTGGGAATGGGGGAGGGCACTCGCTGGCACTCGCCTTGGCTGGCCTGGCACCTGCAGGCTGGGGGCAGCTCCTGCATTGAGCATCTGTGCCCTGGTGGTCAGTACGTGTCATAGCGACTGGTAGGTCTGCTGTTCAGTAGATTTGCATATTAGGCTTTTGTTAAATAGGATTAAAAGAAAAATAAAGTTTATCAGACAAGAAAAAGCTAAAGGAGTTCATAACCACCAAACCAGTATTACATTTTAAAGGAACTTTTGAAATGAGGAGAAAAAGAAATATAACTATGATTGATAAAATTGAAAGTTCATTATCACCAAATCGGTCTATCAAGAAATGTTATAAAGGGCCTGCTTTAAGAAGAAAAAGGAAAGAAAAGAAAAAGAGAGACAGAAACATAGGTATAAAGAATAAATAAGTACCTATCAATAATAACCTTAAATGCAAATGGATTAAATGCTCCAATTAAAAGATACAGGGAAGCTGAATGGATAAGAATACATGACCCATCTATGTAATAAAAGGCTAATATGCAAATTGTCCCCTCGGGCGGGAGTTCGATTGACTGGGAGTTCCACCGGTTGCTATAACGTACACTGCGACTGTCAACCAGCCTGATTCCAGCCCCGATCGCCCCACCACCACCTCCAAGCCACCCCACACTCCCTCCCTCCCCCCACCAGCCGGCCTCCCCAAAGGCCCCAATCAGGAGGCCAGCCAGGCAACCTCCTGGGGTCCCTCGCCCAGGCAACTGGCCTCCAATAGGCCTCAATCACCAGCCAGGCTGAGGTACCCCACTCTTGCACAAATTCATGCACTGGACATCTAGTGTGTGTGTGTGTGTGTGTGTGTGTGTGTGTGTGTGTGTGTGTGTGTGTATGTGTGTATATCCTTTTATATAATAAAAGAGAAACATGCAAATTTGACTGTACCTTTGCTCCTGATTGGCTATGCTATCAAGCAATCAGAAGAGAGGCGGGGCCAAGTGGCACGAGCGCTAGGGTGGAGATGAAACTGTGGTGGCAGCAAGCACCCAGCCCCCAGGTGCTGTGCGAGAAAGTGGTGGCAGCAGCGGCAGGGAGTGCCCAGCCCCTGGGGCCAGGTGGTTGCAGGCAGCTGGGGATGAGCTGACCAGGGCGATGGCTGGGTGCCCAAGGCCCAAAGCCTTGCCAGAGGCTTTAGGCCTTGGGCAGGCTGGGGGTGAGCCATCAGTTGGACATCCCCTGAGGGCTCCCAGTATGTGAGAGGGGGCAGGTTGGGTTGAGGGGCCACCCACCCCCAGTGCACGAATTTCGTGCACCAGGCCCCTAGTGATGCTTAACCAGATTAAGCATCTCCTCTGACCACAATGGTATAAACCAAGAAATCAACTGCAAAAAAAAACAACTGAAAAACATTTAAACACATGAAGGCTAAATAACATATTAAACAATGAACAGATTAACAATGAAATCAAGGAAGTAATAAAAAGTTACCTGGAGACAAATAAAAATGAACACATAACCCCAAACCTATGAGGCACAGCAACAGCAGTTCTGAGAAGGAAACTCACAGCATTACAAGGCTACCTCAAGAAGCAGGAAAAGTCTCCATAAAAAGTCTAACCCCACATGTAAAAAAAACTAGAAAAAGAACAACAAGCTCATAATGAGTAGAAGGAAGGAAACAGTCAAGATTATAGCAGAGGCTGCTACCATCCTTGGCTTCAGGCAGCTGTCCCCGTGCAGTGCAAAAACACTTTCATTTGTGTCTAGAGAAATGCCATTTCCCCTCAAACAAAATTTATCTCAAGACCCGTCACGTGTTTTGCAGAATCTCCACATCTACTCTGGTCCTGCAAAGTTTCAGAGGGTCCAAGGCAGCCCTCAAGTATCTCATTTGACCCATAGCAGCCAGATGGAACTTGAAAAGCAGTAAAAGCTGCTCAACTGAATGCATGTCAAGGACCATTTCAGTGGGCAGTTCTAGCAAAGATGCCACAGAGGAGCAGTTCAGCTTGTGTTCAAGCATCGTAAGGATGGGCAATGAGAGATTCAGTACCTGCCCTGTCACACAGTGACCTTCCAACCACTCATTTTTCCAGGGAAGCTGAATTTTAAAAGTCCACAAAAAAGAGAACCAAGATGGCAGCATAGGTAAACACCTGTACTTGCTGCCTCCCACAACCACATAAAAATTACAACTAAAATACAGAACAACTATCATCCGCAACTGCCGGAAAGCTGGCTGAATAGAAGCCCTACAACTAGAGAAGTAAAGAAGGAAGCACACTGAGACGGGTAGGAGGCGCAGAACAGGCTGGTTGGCACCAAGGTGTGCAGTTTTTTAAATCGGGAGGGAGATCGCCTCTGCAGAGGCTGCCCGGAGCAGCGAGGGATGCCAGCCCCTCACCAGCCACCCAGCCCAGGGCTCCAGAGCTGGGGAAAGAAGTCGCTATGGGCAATATGAATTGCAGACTATGAAAACCAGGGCAGATTGGGGCTGAGTGACACACAGACTGCTGGAGACCCAGCTGCTCCACTTAAAAGGCCAGTATCATAAACCTAATTTACAAGCTCCCATTTCCTCTGAGCTCCATGCTGGGCGAGGCTCTGGGGACCCAGTCACATTAGGGAGAAACTGGACTGCCTGGCATCTGGGCTGCTTTCTTCCAGACGGGGGTGTTTGCAGCGGTCAGCTGTTGTTCCCATGCTGGGACCTCCCCGGAGCAAAGCTCACTGGCAGCCATTTCTGTTTGCTCTACCCTGGTGATTTTCTGAGACCCTGGTCCCACCTAATTTATAACCCCACCCAAGTTGTGCAAAGCAGTTTTTGCATATGAATGGTCTTTCCTTTCTTAGGCTAAAAATCCGTCAAGCAAGCTGCAGCTGGATCAGAGAGCCCCAAACCTATCAATAAAAGGCCCAAGACCTGGCACCAGCATCAGCCTGCCTTGCTTAAAGCCAGGCCTCACCTGGGCACCTCCAAACCCCATACAAAAAGGAGGAATATGCAGATCTCTCGTGGCTCCTACTGGATGGCCCCAGGCAGTGGCTGACTTTGCACCTTCCTACAGACCCAAGCAAGAGCCAGTGAACCCAGTGTCAGTGTGAGACCATACCAGATTACAACTCTTCATATCTGTAAGTGACACACTCAAGGGGCAGACTCAAGGAGCACCAAAGCCCCACTGAAGCAAGTCCTGCTCCATAAGGGTGTCTTCTGCATAGCAGCTCTCCCACTGTAGTCAAAGCTTGTCCCCAGCCAAATGGCCTGAGGTCAATTACTCCCAGTGATGCCAACAGTAATCAAGACTCAACTACAACAAAACTGTGCACACACCCCACAAAGGGGTGCACCAAGAGTGTCCACCTCAGGTGGTTGTGGAGACTGAGCCACTAGGCCCTATAGGACACCTCCTACACAGGGCCACTCTATCAACTCAAGGAGACTTAGCAGCTACCCAATACCTCGAAAAAATCACAGGGAAGCAGCCAAAATGAGAGACAAAGAAACATCTCGCAAATGAAAGAAATGGAAGAAAGTAAACTACTGGATATAGAGTTCAAAAACACAATTATAAGGTTACTTAAGAATCTTCTAGAAACCTCTGAGGAACATAGTGAGACTTTTAAGGATCTTAGTGAGAATGCCAAAACAATGGAAAAGGATTAGTCAGAAATTAAGCAAACACGGACTAAAATAAAGAATATACAGGGATTCAACAGAAGACTAGACCAGTGGTCTGCAAACTCATTAGTCAACAGAGCCAAATATCAACAGTACAATGATTGAAATTTCTTTTGAGAGCCAAGTTTTTTAAACTTAAACTTCTTCTAATGTCACTTCTTCAAAATAGACTTGCCCAGGCCGTGGTATTTTGTGCAAGAGCCACACTCAAGGGCCAAA
Organism: Antrozous pallidus; assembly: GCA_027563665.1. NCBI lineage: Eukaryota > Metazoa > Chordata > Mammalia > Chiroptera > Vespertilionidae > Antrozous > Antrozous pallidus. Next base: position 6,678,383 of record CM050521.1, read on the forward strand.
CGGCTGCATGTGGCTCGTGAGCCGCGGTTTACCAACTACTGGACTAGAGGATCCCAAGAATCAAGTCAACAATTTGAAATACAAGGAAGCAAAAAACACTCAACCAGAGAACAAAAAGAAAAAAGAATCCAAAAATACCAAGATAGTGTAAGAAGCCTCTGGGACAACTTCAAGCATACCAACATCCAAATTATGGGGGTGCCAGAAGGAGAGAGAGAACAAGATACTGAAAACCTATTTGAAGAAATAGTGACAGAAACCTTCCCCCACCTGGTGAAAGAAATAGACTTACAAATTCAGGAAGCGCAGAGAGCCCCCAACAAGAGGGACCCAAAGAGGACCACACCAACACACATCATAATTAAAATGCCAAGGGCAAAACACAAAGAAATAATATTAAAAGCAGCAAGAGAAAACCAGTTACCTACAAGGAAGCACCCATACAGTTGTCAGCTGATTTCTCAACAGAAACTATGCAGGCCAGACGGGAGTGGCAAGAAATATTCAAAGTGATGAATAGCAAGAACCTACAACCAAGATTACTCTGCCCAGCAAAGCTATCATTTAGGAATTAAAGGTCAGATAAAGAGCTTCACAGACAATAAAAAGCTAAAGGAGTTCATCACCACCAAAACAGTATTATATGAAATGCTAAAGGGTATTCTTTAAGAAGAGGAAGAAGAAAAAGGTAAAGATAAAAAATTATGAACAAAATACTTATCTATCAACAAGTGAATCTAAAAATAAAACGAATAAAAAATCTAATGAACAGAATAAACTGGTGAATGTCATAGAATCATGGGCATGGAAATTGATTGGATGGACTATTTTCGGGGGGAAGGGATGTGAGGGAGTGCAGGAAGAGACTGGACAAAGATCTTATATGCATGTATGCAGCACCTATGGATGCAGACAGTGAGGTGGTGAAGGCCTGGGGTGGGGTGGAAACTGGGTAGAGGGGAGTTATGGGGGTAAAAAAGAGGGACATTGGTAATAATCTCAACAATAAGTATTTTTTAAAATAATAATAAAAAAATCACATACTATGATCAAGTGAGATTTATTCTGGGGATACAAGGTTAGTACAATATTGGCAAATCAGTAAACATAATATAACACATAAATTGAAGGATAAAAATCACAAGGTATCAGTAGCTACAGACAAATCATTTGGTAAAATATAGCATTCGTTTATGATGATAAGTCACAGCTAAGTGGGACTAGAGGGATCATACTTCAACATAATAAAGGTGATGTATGTCAACCACAGCCAGCATCATACTCAATGGGCAAAAACTTAAAATCAGATACAGGACAGGGATGTCCACTTTTCACCATTCTCATTTAATATACAACTGGAAGTCCTATCCAGAGTGATCAGACAAGAAGAAATTAAAGGTATCAAAATTGGAAAGGAGGAAATAAAACTGTCCCTCTTTACAGTAATATGATATTGAAGACCCTAAAGATTCCCCTTCAAAATTATCAGATCTAATAAGTGAATTTGGAAAAATAGCATAATAGAAAATTAATATTCAGAAATTGGTGGCATTTTTATGCATCAATAATGAACTCTAATAAAGAGAAATTAAGAAAATAATCCAATTTAATATTGCAACCAAGAAAATATTGCAACAGGAAACAAGGCAAAGACGTGCAATCACCAGGTCCGCTCTCAGTCCACACAGTCCATTGCGCGGCCCACCCACCCCGTCCCACCCCACCCCATGCCTGCTGCTGCCACCATGGGAGTGCAGGTGGAGATCATCTGCCCCTGAGACAGAGAGAGGTGCACCTTCCATAAGCGTGGCCAGACCTGCGTGGTGCACTACACGGGGAATGCTTAAAGATGGGAAGAAATTAGATTCCTCCTAGGACAAAAACAAGCCCTTTAAATTTATGTGAGGCAAGCAGGAGGTGATTCAAGGCTGGGAAGAAGAGGTTTCCCAGATAAGTGTGGGTCAGTCAAACTATCTCCCCAGACTACACCTATGTTGCCACTGGGCACCAGACATCACCCACCAAATGCCACTCTGGTCTTTGACGTGGAACTTATAAAACTAGTGACAGGAATGGCCTATTCCCTGAGCTCCCTGTGCTTGGATATGCCATGGAGGGATCTGACGCCCCCAATGTGCACATGCGAATCCGTGCATAGCTTTTCCTGATGTTCCACTACACTTTGTATAAACATCTGTCTTGATTGAATATGTTCTTTTACCCAGCTTTGCTCTTCCCCTTTCTCCTTGTATGTGTGTTGACCTGGACTATATGCCACTAATCTCAAATTACTCTTTTTATTTTGTTTTTGTTTTGGGGTTGAGATTCAGTTTCAGTGTTTTGGATCTAGGTTTCCAATTATACATTAGTCAAGTATTATTAACAGCACAAGTAATGGGTTTAGACTAGGAACTGATTTGTGGGGGATGCAAGAATCTTTTATTTTGGGGGGTGAAATTTTTATCTATTTTACATTAAACATTCTTGCTGCTGTGCTGCAAAGCCATAGCAGACTTAAGGCACTGTTGAGGACAGAACTATCCAAGTTGAGAGATGTAGTTAGGTTGAATTAAGAGCCCTACACAAAACTGAAGTGGGGAGGGGACAGTCCTGGCCTCCACTGCCCCATTCCACTCTCGCCTTAAACTCGCTGCCTTTTAAAAACAATTGTTTTCGCTGTGATGTTGGACACTATAGCTATCTGTCCCCGGGCCAGCAGGGACCTCTAAAGCATTCTTCGTGGCCTAACTCTTCCCCACCCCCCACCCCATCCTGCGTGTGTTTTTCTAATAGATGTTCAGGACTTTTATAATGCCATAGCTAACCAGGTTCCACTCCCTAAATTTAAGAACTTTCATAGAAAGTTTAAATTGAAAGTGCTATTTGTAGACACTTAAAACCCAACGAAAGCCCAGCCATCATGACAAATCCTTGAGTGTTGTCTTAAGAAAATGATACTAGTCATCACAGCTTTAGCATCTCCCGTTTTTTTTTTTTTTTTTTTTTTTTTTTTTTTTTTTTTTTTGTGTGTGTGTGTGTGTGTGTGTGTGTGTGTGTTTATTTTATGCTCACCTCCCCCTGCTGAGCTCATTTTCCTGGCTTTTTCTTCCTTCCTCTCACTCCTTTGCTGTCCTGTGTTGTAGTGATTTGGTGAGAGAAATTATTGCTGCCTATCCCCAAACCACCTCCCCTGTAGTACATATGAGTTTCAAGTTCTATTATTGCAATAAAAGTGTTTTATGCTGGCCTTTAAAAAAAAATTTGCAACAACAAAAATAAGGTACCTAGGAATAAATTTAACCAAGGAGGTAAATGACCTTTACTTAGAAAATTATAGGGTCTGGAAAAAAGAAACTAAGGAAGCATATACTATGTTCATGTATTGGGAGGAATTAATATCATTAAAATGTCTATACAACCCAAAGCAAACTATAGATTCCTACTAAAAAGCAATGAAATATTTCACAGGTCTAGAACAAACATGCCCAAAGTCTATATGCAACTACAAAAGACAAGAGCTTTAGTAATCTTGAGAAAAAAGTTGGGAGGTATTAGACTACCTGATATTAACTATACTACAAGGCCAAAGTAATCAAAACAGCATGGTATTAGCACAAGAACAGGTATATTGATCAATGGAACAGAATAGAGAATACAGAAATAAACCAATGCCTCTATGGTCAATTACTGTTTGACAAAGGAAGCAAGAATATACAATGGGATGTTAATTCCTCCCAATACAAAGTAATGAAGCTAGACCACAACTTATACCACACCCAAGAATAAATTCAAAATGGATTACACTTAAATGTTATTTGCAAAACCATAAGTACTACATTTCAGACATTTCTTTTTTCTTTTAAATATATTTTTTATTGATTTCAGAGAAGAAGGGAGAGGGAGAGAGAGATAGAAATGTCAATGATGAGAGAGAATCATTGATGCTGCATCCTGCACACCCTACAATGGGGATCAAGCCTGCAACTCAAGCATGTTCCCTGACCTGGAATTCAACCCTGACCTCCTGGTTCATAGGTTGACACTCAACCATTGAGCCAAGCCACCTGGGCAAGACATTTCTTGTAGCAATAGTTTTGCCAATATGTCTCCTAAGGCAAGAAAAACAAAGGAAAAAATAAACAAATAGGACTTCATCAAACTAAAAAGCTTTTGCACAGCAAAAGAAACCATCAATAAAATGATAAAGAAACCCACTGGATAGGAGAACATATCTTACCTAATAGACAAACATGTAAATTGACCATGCTGCCACTACACCCACCAGCCAATCAGGAGTGATATGCAAAGGAACCCAACAACGATGGCGGTTAATTTGCATACACCATGGAGACGATGGCGCAGGCATTCTGCCCTACCCCTGGTCTCTCGGGGCCTCTGGACAGTGTGGGAAGGTGGAGCTGGAGTGGAAAGAGGCAGCTCCGGGGCAGGGGTGGAGTGGAAAGGCTCTGCCGGCAGCAAGGAAAAAGGAAGGCCCATTCCTACACGAGTCTTCATGCATCGGGCTTCTAGTCTGCCAATAAAGAACTTACACAACTCAACACCAAGAAGACAAACAACTAATAGTCACATATCCAAAGAGGACACACAGACAGACATAAGAAAATAATGCTCAGTGTCACTAATCATCAAACATGTGAATTAAAACCACAATCAGGTATCACCTCTCATCTGTCAGAAGGCCTATCTTCATTAAATCAACAAACAAGTGCTGGTGAGGATGTGCAGGAAATGAAACCCTATTGCACTGTTGGTGGGAATTCAGACTGATACAGCCACTGTGGAAAACAGTATGCCGTTTCCTCAAAAAATTAAAAATGTAACTGCCTCTTGATACAGTGATCCCACTTCTGGAAATATATCTTAAGAAACTGAAACATTAATTAGAAAAAATCATATGCATCCCTATATTCACTTACACATTATTTATAGAGGCCCGATGCAAGAAATTCATGCAAGAGTAGGCCTTCGCAGCCCCAGCTTTGTCCGGAAGGTGACCTGGACGGTCCTTCTGCTATTCAGCCATTCGGTCAATTTGCATATTGTGCTTTTATTATTATAGATGCCTGTGGGATCGGGCCAAAACTGGCTCTCCGATATCCCCCGAGGGGTCCTGGACTCCAAGAGGGTGCAGGCCAAGTCGAGAGACCCCACCAGTGCATGATCGGGGGTCAGGGAGGGACACGGGAGGTTGGCCAGCTTGGGAGGGACCACAGGAGGGCTCAGGTCTGGGGCATGTCCAGCCTGTCTCACTCAGTACCAATCAGCTGCATCTCAGCAGCAAGCTAACCTACCGGTCAGAGCTTCTACCTAGTGGTCAGTGCACATCATAGAGAATGGTTGACCAGCATTAGCATATCATTAGCATATTGTACTTTAATTGAATGGTTGACCATTCACTGGACAGTTAGCATATTAGGCTTTTATTATACAGGCAATCCTTGAGTTATATCAGACTCAATGTACCTCATTTCGTGGTTAGTAGCCATCTCTCAGCCTATCTAATAAAAGAGTAATATGCAAATTGATCATACCTCCGATCAAGCCATGCCCACAGCCATACCTGTCAGCCAATCAAAAGCAAATTATGCAAATAAACCCAACCAAGATGGCTGCCGCCACTGAGAGCAGGAGGGAGGCTTGGGTTTCCCGGGCAATGGAGAAAGCCAAGCTTTCCACCTGCCCTTGCCAGCCTAGGCCTCCACTCAATGCTACAAAGATTCAATTATAAAAGACACATAATCCAACAGAAATGGCGGCAGCCACAGAGCTGGAGAGAGCAGAGGCTAGGGTTGCCAGGGAGATGGAGGAAGCTAAACTTCTGCAGCCCTAGCCTAGGCCTCCACTCTAGGCTACAAAGTTTCAAACAGAAATGGCTGTCACCATGGAGCAGAGCGAGCAGAAGGCTTGGATCTGCTCCAGGCTAAAAAGTTTCAATTGTAGAATATAAATTAATCCCAGATCCCAGGGCCTCTGCTTCGGTCACTGGGAGGCGTGGCTGTCCTGCAAACCACCACAGGCCCTTTGCCCAGGCTGCCCCACACCCCAAGGGAACCCCCACCCTGATCCAGGACACCCATCAGGGCAAACCAGCTGGCTCCCACCCATGCACCAGGCCTCTATCCTATCTATTAAAAGAGTAATACGCAGATTGACCATCACTCCAATATACCAGAGGGCTGCCCCCATGTGGTCAAAGATCCTGCCCCCATGTGGACACAAGATGGCCACCACAAGATGGCCAGCAGGGGAGGGCCATTGGAAGGTTCCAGGCCTGCAAGGGAGGGCAGATGGGGGCGATCAAGCCAGCAGGGTAGAGTAGTTAGGGGTGACCAGGCTGGCAGAGGAGGGAAGTTGGGGGCAAACAGTTAGACATCAATTAGGCTGGCAGGGTAGTGGTTAGGGGGAGATCAGGCTGGCAGGCAGAGCAGTTAGGGGCAATCAGGGAGACAGGCAGGCGAGCAGTTTGGAGCCAGCAGTCCTGCATTGTGAGAAGAATGTTTGACTGCCCATTTAGGCCCAATCCTACCGGGATTGGGCCTAATCGGGCAGTTGGACATCCCTCAAGGGGTCCAAGATTTGAGAGGTTGCAGGCTGGGCTAAGGGACACCCCTGCCCTCTGTGCACGAATTTCGTGCACTGGGCCTCTAGTTTATTTATAAAAAAAAGTTTCATCATTTTGACATATGTACAAATGTGCTTTATTTTTTTTTATTATTTATTTACCACAAGTAAAGGTCAGGAATAGTTATCTTTCTTTTAAATTTTTTTACTGTTTCACTTCATTATTACTGGGTATGTGCTCATGTGAGTGATGTAGGTGCTCATGTAGGTGGGCTCTGACTTCCGGCGAAAATTGCATTATGCTGTGCCGTAGGAAGGGATCTCTGACAAAACCTGAGGACCTACTGTATAGGATAGCCAAGATCTGGGAAACAGCCCCAGTGCCCATCAGTAGGTGAGTGGGTAAAAAAGCTGTTGTATATTTTCACAATGGAATACTACTGGGCTGTAAAAAAGAAGGAAATCTTACCCTTTGCAATAGCATGGATGAATCTAGAGATTATTATGCTAAGTGAAATAAACCAGTCAGAGAAAGACAAATACCATATAATCTTACTTATATATGGAACTAATGAACAAAATAAAACTGACAAACAAAATAAAAACAGAGGCATAGACAGGAAAGAGACTGACTGCTGTCAGTGGAGGATAGGGGCTTTGGTGGGGCTGGATGAGAGAAGGTGAAAGGATTAAGAAAAATATCTATACTAATAAAAGGGTAATATGCTAATTAGACCAGACCTTCCAGTAGACCCTCAAGACCTCCCTCTGGACAAAGCCATGGTGGCGGGGCCGAGGCAGAAGCGGTTAGTGGGGGATCAGGCCAGGAGGGGAGGGCAGTTGAGGGTGATCAAGCAGTTAGGGGAATCAGGCCAGGGGGGAGGCAGGTAGGCTGGTGGGGAGGGGGCAGTTGGGGGTGAGCAGGCTGACAGGGGGTTGCAGTTGTTGTGAGCAGGCCAGTGGGGGAGGGGGACAGTTAGGGGCAATCAGGCTAGCAGTCGGACATTCCTCAAGGGGTCCCATATTGGAGAGGGTGAGGCTGGGCTGAGGGACATCCCCTGTCTCCTGTGCACAAATTTCGTGCACCGGGTCTCTAGTATAGGTGTATAAAACACGGAGACACTGACAACAGTATGGTCATAACCAGATGGAAAGGGGAATGGGAGTAGATGGAGGAGAGGAAAGGGAAGATACATGAGGATGGAAAGAGACTTTGCTTTGGGCAATGGGCACCTAAGGCAGTATATTGATGATGTTTTATTGAGCTGTATACTTGAAACATGTTATGATTTTGTGAACCAATGTCACCCCAATAATTCAATTAAAAAATACACACTGAAAAACAAAAACAAAACAAAACTGAACTCACGTATTAATCAAGATAGTTTATCTGCTTCCTCCTTGAGTATCTTATAATTCACCCATATATGCAACTGCCATAGTTATAGTACTCTCTACTGTCTGTTAAAACCAGGCATGATTCTCCCATTAGAAAGGCAAAGACTATTTTTGACTTATAACTTGTATAAATGATAGAAGTTAATCATGGTACCCCATTAATGGGGGAAAAAGTATATTTTCACCATGCCCATATAATATAGAAAACACCAAAATTACAAACAAATCCAGTAAGTTGCTAGAATTAAATTTAAACTACAGTTGGTAACTATCAACAGATAATAGTGATGAAAATACAGTAAAATTTGAATACTTCAAAATAGTGTTCTCAAAAAAAGAGTTACAAGGTTTTAAAAAAAGCAATAGGTTCAGAGTCAATATTCTGGAGACTTTATTCACTGTTTTAAAATGATTTAGAATGGCTTTTTTTCTTTTCACATTACTGTCAAAGAAAAACTTACACAGTAAGTACAGTCACCTCCAGTAAATTATTTGATAACAGTACATAGGTCTTTTTCGAAAATCTATATGCTTAAGGTAAAATTATTGGTAACAACAATGAATAAATAAGGAGGTACTTATATGTGAAAAAAATAAATAGGCTGTTCTAAGATTAATGTTTTTACCAAAAACTCTCTTCTAATTCTTTTTTAAAAAGTTGTGAAGCACAGAAGAAAAAGAATAAATGTGAGGCCAATTTAAGATAATAGGATGCTGTTATTCTTGGTGATTTAAAACCTTGTGAATCATGATACTATGGATTAACATTGTACTATTTTAGTTCTTAAATGGTATACAATGCTATGTAATAGACACCACATAATTCCATGCAATAGAATTCTAAAAAGAAAGACAAATTTATAATAAGAGATTAGTAAAACATGAGTAGAGAGAAAGACTGACTGCATGAGAAAATGTTCTGTACCTTTTTAAAAATATATATTTTTATAGATTTCATAGAGAAAAGGAGAGAGAGAGAAGCATCAATGATGAGAAAAGAATCATTGATTGGCTGCCTCCTGCATGCCCCCCACTGGAGGACCAAGCCTTCAACTCGAGTATGTGCCCTTGTTCGGACCCTTCAGTCCGCAGGCCAATGCTCTATCCACTGAGCCAAACCGGTTAAGGCAGTGGTCGGCAAACTGCGGCTCGAGAGCCACATGCGGCTCTTTAGCCTTTTCCACAAAATACCCCACCTGGGAGAGTCTATTTTGAAGAAGTGGCGTTAGTAAAAATTTAAGTTTAAAAAATTTGGCTCTCAAAAGAAATTTCAATCATTGTACTGTTAATATTGGGCTCTGTTGACTAATGAGTTTGCCGAACACTGGGTTAAGGCAATGTTCTGTATCTTGATTTTGGTAATGGTTTTATAGGCGTACACATCTGGCAAAACCCACTGACTTAAACACTATAAATGGATGAAGACTATTGGACATAAAACTGTACCTCAATAAATTTAATTTTTAAAAATGATGCATCATAAAAGTTACAAACTAAAAACTGTATTTCATTAAATTTGAGGGTCATCAAATTCTCTTTTAAAAAAAAATTTACTTGAGTATCACAAACAAGTTTTGAACTTTTATAAATTCAGAACTAATAATTCATAGGCTGCAAGATACATTATCTGTAGAAGACCAAGTTCAAAGAAACTTTAAGTGTCATTTCCTCTAATATGAGGTAAACAGAACCTCATGGCCCAGTAGAAACAAGTTCAGCAGCTATCCCAAAGCATTAAATAAGTGTTCAGGACCAGAATGTCTCAGAACATAGTTAAATCACATATAGACCAGCCTTCTTAGCATTCTTGCACACCTGATACAGTGACAGACCTCAAGGTGGGACAAAATATCCAAGGTGTTTTGTGTTGAAGGAGCTCTTGAGAATCAAATAAAGAAACCACCTGAACATGCACCTGCTTCTAACATCCAGTCATTTCTCTGATGGGCAGCGGATAGAGGGTGGGGATAAACAATATTCAAATGTATTAAAAAGATTAGACTTTCACATAAAAACTTATAAATGTAAGAAGCAAAAAGAAGCACAAAAATATTACAGTCATTCTAATACTGCAGAACAGTCTAGGTCCATGATGGCGAATCTATGACACATGTGTCAGCACTGACACGCGTAGCCATTTTCGATGACACGTGGCCACATGCGGTCACATACATACAGAGAAGTATGGGGCCGCATGCCGAGAAGGACGTTTCATCCTTGGCTACTGCACGGCCAGCTGCAGTAGGTGAGGATGAAACATTTGCTGTAGTGTAGTGTAGACAGTCTGTGCTGGAGGTCTGTAGGCCAAAACAACAGAACTCTGGCACAGAGCATCTACTTCTGGGACTTCCGGTTAGGCCGTTAGGGGGTCTTTGACTTCACTTCCGTCGGCAGAGCAGGGAGCAGCGGAATGCCGTGGGGGAGGCATCTCTGGGGCCCCTGTGATCGCCATTACCAGCAACCACATAACCACAGCAACCACCATCCGATCTACTGTTCTGGGGTGTCGTGGATTTCTAATTGACCATCATTACTGAGATAAGTGAGGGGGAGGCTGGGAGAGGCAAGGGCCTGTGCTATGGGTGCCATTTCCCACCATTAGAAATAGCGACAGCCATCTTAATTTATATAAGGAATGCCATTTTGCAGCATAGTGCAGACTCCATTTCACCACTATTACTGTTGTGCATTCGTATTAACCCCCATTTCTGCTTATTAACTCTGCCCTTTCCTAAAAGACAGTTACATGTGCCATCTTGTGGTCAGTTAGGCTAGTTAGCCCCTAATTGCCTGCAGGGCTAATAGGCTATCTATAATTCAATCTTCTGTCACTGCCCCCCTGATGGAGAACCCAAAAAATAAAAAACCAAGTTTAATTAAAGAAAATGATAGTATCAGTAGCTGAGGCTTTCAAGAGACATGGACTGAGATGTATGACATTAAAAAATGGCAGATCATTTTGTGTTCTATGTACTGAAACAGTAGTAAGCAGAACGTGGAATATAAATAGACATTTTGAAACTAATCATTTCCAGCTCTTGGAAAAAAAGGGAGAAAGAAAGGAAGGAATACATTTCCAAGCAGCTACACCTTTAAAAAGCCAATCTAATTCCATCATTACATTTATAAAAGGCTCTACAAATTTAACATCTGCAAGTCTGAGCATTGCTCACTCCATAGCTCAGCATGGAAAAACACTCAGTAAGGGAGAATTTATTAAAGAAACTCTCCTAAGATGTGCACAGTTCTATTTCACGATATGTAGAATAAAGATGTAATTATTAGGAGAATATCTGAGTTACCACTCAGTAGAAATATCATGAAAGACCAAATAATGAGACTGAACACAAACATCAACTAAAGAGAGACATAGTTGTAAATATTTTTCGATCTCTCTTGATGAAACTACTAATGTCACATCGCATGCTCACTTGGCCATTATTGGTCAATATTCTGATGATCTCACAATGAGAGAAGAGTTGATAAAGTTAGTATCAGTGCCAACAAGTACATCAGGAAGCAAAATATGTAAGGTTGTTACACAAACATTCCGTGACCTAGGCATTGATATCTCTAAAGTGTGTCAGTGACAACAGATGGGGCACCAAACATGGTGGGGAAAAAAGTTGGATTTGTCAAATTGTTTACAGAAGCTATTGGACATCCCATTGTGCCTTTTCATTGTATTATCCATCAGGAGGTTTTATGTGCCAAGGCAGGATTCATACCTACTTAATCGACTTAATGTCAGTTGTTACAAAAATAGTTAATTCAATAGCTGCTCGCCCCCTTCACAAGCGAGAATTTTCTGCACTTTTACTGGAGGCTGATTCCACCTAAAGTGGACTGCTGATGTACAATAATGCAAGATGTCTGAGTAGAGGCAAAGTTCTTGAGTGCTTTGTGGAGTGCTTTGAAGAAATTAAGGTATTTCTTGAGGATAAGGATCTGGGAAACTTTTCTCAGCTCCATGATGATAAGTGGGTCAACACCCTGATATTTTTTACAGATCTCTCTGTTCATATTAATGAACTGAATTTAAAGTTACAAGGTTTTGACAAAAGTATTGAGGTTATATTTGGATACATAAAAGCTTTTGAAAGTAAACTTAAAATTTTCAAGCAAGATGTAGAAACTAAAACTTGTATTTTCCTCGAGTAACAAAGTATTTTGAGAAGGCCAGTGCAGCTGTACAAAATGAAATGAAACCCTTGCATATAAAATACCAGCATGTTTTAGACTCGTTACTTGACCAGTTCAGTGATAGATTTAATCTATTGAGAAGCTTATAACAGACCAAAAAAAAAAAATAATTAAGCATCCGGATGTAGTAGTCTACAGTAGTTTGGAATTAAATGGTTTCCAATGGATGCATACTGAAGATTTGGAGATGCAACTTGCAGAATTTCAAGACAGCATCTGGGCTCAGGTGTTTGTCAACTTGAGGTCAAAGTTTGAGAATCTGGAAAGGTGCCACTTGGAGAATCAAGAGGAGTGCCACTACGAACAGGAAATATGGAGTGCCTGGAACCGATTGCCAGACACTTTAAGCACCCTGAAAAATATAGCAATGGCTTTACTCACAATTTTTCCCTCTACGTACTTTTGTGAGACCTTATTCTCAGCCAAAGAAACAGATTGACAGATGAAGTTAGTAGCGCTTAATTGGGCTTGAAGTGTACAAAATACCAACCTTCAATTGAAGGTTTAGCCAATGAAATTCAGCAACAAAAGAAGTCACTGATAGGCAGGTTAGTTAAAGAATTCCCCCTCCCCCTCACTTATTTTAGTTCATGGCACCCCACATAAGTTAAATAATATCAAGACCAACAAAAGAAACCGACTGGCAGATGAACAAAGTCACTAAGAGGTAAGGTAAATAATTAGCTTTTAGTTTATGAAATACAGTTATATATTACAATTAAGCATTTTTGTTATTTAAACTATAAATATCATGAAATTATGTTTTTTTTCTCGAAGTGACACACCACCCGAGTTATGCTCAGTTTTTGGCGAATTTTGAAACCAAGCTCAAAAGGTTGACCATCACTGGTCTAGGTAGAAATTCCAGGGATCAGCCAGTCTTCAATGTTATAGTACTTAAATGTATCCAGGCTACCGATAGACCTGTTTTCTGCGAGTTTTTTAACCCTCATCTGATTACTATTCCCCTAGACTGGTTATTACAGTAACTCTTGAGCTCAAAGGAGAGGAAGAGAGGAAGAGAGAGAGAGAGAGAAAGAAACATTATGTGCCGCAAACAGGATGGAACCTGCAACCTTGTGTACCCTGATTGGGAATCAAAGATGAAACCTTTTGGTATATAGGATTACGCTCCAACAAGCTAAGCTATTCTGTTTTTTTTTTTAATTGTATGCTTAACAAATAAAAAGCCAGATGCTGCTTTAAGTATGTGAACCCCGAGAAAGAAGCTACATTCTAAGAAGGGCTCCTGGTGGCTTAAATGACCTTAAGTTAAAAACAAAACAAAACCAGAGCCTAACGGCTCTAAAAAGGGCTCTCACCCAAACCGCACTTCAGGGAGAAGCCTGCACTAAGCTGCCTTCCTTCTGCACTGAACTGCCTTCCTACACTGTTTGTCTTCTGAGCCTGCCCTTGAGCAGTTCCTGGAACTCTATTTCAACCAACAGAATTGAGACATTCCATGTCTAACTGGAGCTGGGAAACTACATCCCCATCAGCATCTTCACTGACCAGTCGGAGCAACTCCATTCTGACCAATCAAGACATTGCCTTTTGGACCAAACTGGGAAGATCTGAAGTCCTCATTTGCATGAGGATGGGCTAATCAGGGACCAGGGACAGGGACTTCTGTCTGTACAAACCAGCTCCCCTCTGGTTCAGAGAGCATCCTTTCCCTTTCCTCCAAAGCCAGAAGATTCCCTAGGGGGAGCAGTGCAGAGTGAGGCAGGGCAGAACACACCAGACCAAATAGGACCAGAACAGCACAGAACAAGGATAACTAACTGAAAAGGGACCTGGTCCCAAAGCCACCTCACTGCCATGCTGTATCACAAATGAGCTGTTTTGCAATGAATCAAGTTTCCTTCTTTGTGGCACTGCAAAGGGGAAGTTTGACATGTACTTAACAAATATTAACTCATTTAATGCTAATGCCAACCCATTAAGGCACATACTTTACAGATAAGGAAATTGAAGTACAGACAGATTAAGTCATCTTCTCAAGGGTACTCATCACACCTGGCAGTCAAGTTGCAAAGTCTATGCTTCTAAACACTAAACCACCTTGCCTCTTTTTATGAGTTAATTGATAAACTTTCATGAATATAAACAAAGCTTTGCACTAGAGCAAAATACACCTACTCGACTAGCCACTTGTTTGTCTTTTGTCAGTTAAATGCAGTTATTTAATCCCTCCAACAGTATTATTTGTTAGATTTCTAGCAATAGTTTCAATTCTGGCTGCACAGTGGAATCACCCAGAATTTTCATTCAATTGAAGTGGGAACTGGTCATTTATTTGAATGCTCCCCAGATGAATGAATCCACTTTGTAGCCATGGTTCACAGTCACAGGTCTATAGCAGGGTTGGAAACTCAGATACCTGATGAAGTAATATACAAAGCAATGAGGCGAGGGACAACCTGAAGAATCAGATTTAATTAAAAAAACAAAACACTGCGTAAATAAAACTTAGTATCTACAGACACAATTTGGCTCATGAGCATCTTCCGTGTTAGGAGCACTCTTACTATATACATATTTGTGATAAAAAACATTAATTGAAAATGTAAAACTCTTTGAATACATTCTGTATGAGAAATGAAAAGAATCAAGAAAAGCGAGAAATCAACATCTGTTATACCCTCATGAAACTTTACCAATATGTGTACAACCACAATTCACTCTTTAATGTGAACAAAGGATTTATGAACAACCTCTGGGACTTAATTTCTGTATAGATAAGAACAGGAATTTCTATAAAGTAGAGGAATTTTTGTATAAATGGGAATTAGGGATACTCAGACACCCCTTCCTCTAAAGCAGTGGTCAGCAAACTCTTCAGTCAACAGAGCCAAATATCAACAGTATACAATGACTGAAATTTCTTTTGAGAGCCAAATTTTTTGAAGTTAAACTATGTAAGTAGGTACACTGTGATTAACTTAATTAGGGTACTCCTAAGCTGGCCTTTGCTAAAAACTCAAGGGGCCAAAGAGCCGCATATAGCTAGCAAGCCACAGTTTGCCAACCACCGCTTTAAAGGCATGGGGATTAGCCATCTATTCTAAAATAATCCTTACAATGGGCTTCAGTATATCTGCACGTAAAGCACAATAAATTAGTACAGTTTAAACAAACTGTTCTCAGGTGTTTGATTTTTGCAATCAATATATATTTCATCAACAACATTTAGAAGATTAATACTGGTGTTTCAAAATTTTTTAAAGTTAGAATGTAAGTAAATTTACATACATACACAAAACTATTGCCATCTTCTAATACTAACATACATAGAGATGCACATTACACCATTGCAACACCCCTATCAGTTTGTATCTCATTTTTAAGGCAGACATTTTACTTTATAGATAAGGAAACTGAAGTACAGGGATTAACTTGGCAAAACTTTATTTATTTTTAAATTTTTGGCTGACACCAGTATGTAAAAACCAAGGGGTAGGAAAGGGGGAAAAGCAGATAAAAGAAGAAATAAAATTCACAGTATACAGTAAAATAAGACAACAAACATTTATCAAATATTTATTAAGAACAAAGTACTTTATTATATCTATCCTCTATTCATAATGATAATTTGGGCAATTTTAAAAAGGGAAACATTAATCTAACATACTCAAGTTAAGGAGATATTACCATAAATTCATTACCAAAAATTGATATCCAAAAGTTAAAACTTAAAAGTTATGAATATAAAAGATTAAAGGATAGGAAATATCTATATTAACCTCTTCCTTTTTGTGTATGTGTGCCTTAAATCTATGAGGCATGGTTCTAGGTACTAGGAATCCTATATAATAAAAGCCTAATATGCTAAGTGTCTGGTTGTCAGTTCAACCAATCAAAGCGTAATATGCTAATGATGACAACACTAAGGCCATTCAACTGCTCACTATGATGTGCATTGACCACCAAGGGGCAGACTGGTAGGTTAGATTGCTGCTGGGGTCTGGCTGATCAGGACTGAGCTAGATGGGCCGGACATGCCCTGGAGCCCTCCCCCAGTCCCTTCTGGGCTGACCAACCACCCACATCTCTCCCCAGCCCCGACTGTGCACCAGTAGGGTCCCTTGGCCTGGCCTGTGCCCTCTCATAATCTGGGATCCCTCAGGGGACATTGGAGAGCCAGATTCGTCCTGATCCTGTAGGCCAGGCTGAGGGACCCCAATGGTGCATGAAATCATGCACTGGGCCTCTAGTACAAAGATAAAAGGCAGAGTCCTACTCAAGAAACAAGTTTAGTGGGAGACAAAACAAATGAACTGGTAAGTGATAAAAATGATAAGAGCAACTGTGCTTTGAGGGCATAAGGTAGAAAGACAGCACTTATTTATGTAAAATTAGACACTGGTGTTTTCCAAGGATCTGTCCTTAGCTATATGTTACCATCACTCCATTGGTCAGTTCATCTGTCTTCATCAACATTTCAACTTCAAAGGAGAGGGTTTCCAATACATTTCCAAGGGATGCATTCCATACTAAATCATTACTACTTTACTTAGGACAGGCCAAATTGCTTTCTACTCTGTTCTCCTTGCTCCCATCCCAACACTCACATTTTCACACTGGATGGTGATGGCTACTTATATTTTCCCAGGCAAGAAATAGTGGCATCATCATTGACTCTTCCTCTTTACTTTAACTGAAATACCTCATTCTGAACTTCAGAAAGTCTTTTTGTCTATTTTCATGATCACTACTGTTATTTATGCTATTAACTCTAAATCATATTCCTGTCTCTTACCAGATCTTTCTTCTAGATTCCTTCTCCAATATACAGTCCTTTATTAGCTCAATGCTCAACACTTCTGTCCACTGTATAACCTACAAAACTTTTAAAATAATAGATACCTTTTACACAAAATTCTATAATTGATACTAATGTGGAATTAAGACTGAGATCCACTACATGTGTTGTTATATTTTTTCCCCACAAAACAAAAGAATCTACACCAATGCTTTTATTTTGATTGTATCTTTTGAAATGTAAAACATTCCCTAAAAAGATGCCTTATACAAAGAAAACTAAAAATAACAAAATCAAAAAACTATAATACTATGTGCTCCTAAATGAAGTGACTGTTTATCAGTCACATTTCCCTTTATCTTTTATTGTTCCTGACTAGAGGCCTGGTGCACGAAATTCGTGCATGGAGGGGGGACAAGGGGGTGTCCCTCAGCCCAGCTTGCACCCTCTCCAATCTGGGACCCCTCGAGGGATGTCCGACTGCCCATTTAGGCCCGATTCGGGCCTAAACGGGCAGTCGGACATCCTTCTCACAATGCAGAACTGCTGGCTCCAAACTGCTCACCTGCCTGCCTCCCTGATTGTCCCTAACTGCTTCTGCCTGTCAGCCTGCTCACCCCGTAACCACTACCTTGCCAGCCTGATTGATATCATAATGCTCCCCTGCCAGCCTGTTTGTCCCCAACTTCCCTCCTCTGCTGGCCTGGTCACCCCTAACTGCCCTCTCCTGAAGGATTGATAGCCCCCAAGTGCCCTCCCTTGCAGGCCTGGTCCCTCCAAACTGCCCTCTCCTGATGGCCTGATGGCCCAAAACTGCCCTCCCTTGCAGGCCTGGAACCTCCAAATGGCCCTCCCCTGCTGGCCATCTTGTGGTGGCCATCTAGTGTGTACACTGGGGCAGGATCTTTGACCACATGGGGGCAGCCCTCTTGTGTGTCGAGCTAATGGCCAATCTGTGTATTACTCTTTTATTAGATAGGACAGAGGCCTGGTGCATGGGTGGGGCCAGCTGCTTTGCCCTGAAGGATGTCCTGGATCAGGGTGGGGCGTGGGGCAGCCTGGTCGAGGGGCCTATGGAGGTTTGCACCCAGCAACCCAAATGAAGACCTTGGAATCTGAAATTACTTTATGTTCTACAATTGAAACTTTTTAGCCTAGAGCGCAGCCAAGCCTTCTGCTCACTCCATGGTGACAGCCATTTCTGTTTGAAACTCTGTAACCTAGAGTGGAGGGCTAGGCAGGGCTGCAGAAGTTTAGCTTCTTCCATCGCCCCGGCAACCCTAGCCTCTTCTCTCTCCAGCTCCATGGCTGCCTTTGGATTATGTATCTTTTATAATTGAAACTTTGTACCATTGAGGCCTAGGCCGGCAAAGGTAGGTGGAAAGCTTGGCTTCCTCTGTTGCCAGGGAAACCCAAGCCTCCCTCCTGCTCTCAGTGGCGCAGCCATCTTGGTTGGGGTTTATTTGCATAATTTGCTCCTGACTGGCTGGTGGGTGTGACTGGTGGGTGTGGTGAAGGTATGGTCAAATTTGCATATTACTCTTTTATTAGATAGGATTATTAACTCTTCATTTTTTTTTCATCTGCTAGAATGGCAGTTCACTAACATTACATTCATTCCTTCATTTTTAGACCTTTTGGGTTTAGTTTAAAAGTATCTCTAACTCAAAAGATTTCCCTTTTCTCCATTTCTCTTGTTTTAGGTGTCTGCTAAAGAATAATCAATTACAAATATATTTTTCAGATGATCTTGAACCACTAATCTAACTCACCCTTTGTCCCAAACTATGAAAAAGAATTTCAATAATCAACAAGAATTAAACATCTAAACTTGGCTATTTAGTTGTTGAGTCTTAAAATGCTGGTCAAAATGGCTAATCTTGCCCTAGCTGGTTTAGCTCAGTGGATAGAGCATCAGCCTATGGACTAGAGTCCTGGGTTCGATTCCAGACAAGGGCACATGCATGGGCTGGGGCTCTCAATCCCCAGTGGGGGACGTGCAGGAGGCAGCCGATCAACAATTCCCTCTCATCATTGATGTTTCCATTCTCTCCTTCTCCCTTCCACCTTAAATCAATAAAAAAATAAAAAAATAAATGGCTAATCTTTGTAACACAATTTTTTTGGATTTAGTCTTAAAAAGCAACCTATTCTGTGTTTTCCTTTTCTGCTTCAGTATCAGTCTTGTTTGTTTTAACTACTTTTGTATTGTCAGTGCTATAAAAAACATAACTTTTTTAATGCAGAAAAGGAGAATAAAGATCAGCCATAATCTCATGACCTTGAGAATACTTAACACTGCTACCAGGTGAACATGTACTTTTATTTCTCTCTGATTAATCAATTGCTTTGATCGGCTTGGCATATAAAATAAGTAAATTCAGAGACTAAATAAATTGATGAAATTTGCTGAAGTAAATATATTCACAAGACATGTCAAAACTAAATGGGATCAAGATCATACTTTCATTTCTAACCACCACAGCGTCTACGTTGTCTTGGAATTTTTACATGGATACTTTAACTTTGGAAAAAGAGAAGATGCCAAGCATAATAACATTCATTATATTAGCAGAATTATGTGACTAGAGTTTCAGGATAAGAAGCCAGGAAAAATTCCAGGGCAGGAGGAAAGGGGAAACTGAGACGGGAAAGCTAAAACAAAGCCAAACAGTGTGGGCAATGTGAGCTGTCCTACAGATAACAAGCCATTATCTTCCTCAGCCAAGTACACGTGAGAGCAAATGGTTACAAAAGCCTCCATAAGGAAAGAATGAAGGAAAAGAGGGCGAAAGGAGAAAGGGAAAGGGGCAGTTTTATTTTTTAATCCCTAACAGAGAAGCCAGCAGTCTCGGGGAATGGCAAGATAAAACTGCCAGTTGCTTCTTCTAAATTCTGGGAACAAAAAGATATCTTGAGACTTAATCTATATCAAGATATTCAGCAAAAGAATCTTTGAAACCTATAGAGAGGAGGGTATATAACTCCTTGAACCTGCACCAGACATCTGTTTTTTTGGATTAGACGGAACAGTACATCTGCACTCCAAGCTGGATGAAATGGATTTGCTTGCCTTGATTCTTTAATAATTTTGCTTGCTTAAATTGCTTTAATAAATTGGCTTATCACAATGCAATCAACTGGAGTTTTGTCGTTTAAATTCGTTTGTACAAGAGGACAAGAAGTTGAGAACAATCCTCTCCCTCCAATTTTGAAGGCTGTCCCATAACACCTCTCCACTTCTCTGGTGTCTGTGAGAGGTGCCTACAACTAGGATTCTGGGAAAAATCATACAAAAACCACTGAAAATATACATGGCTCCACTACAGTTCTCAATTAGTTATGAAAAGCAAAACTAGCTGTTTCTTATTAAAAAGCTGTCTACAAATCTTATATTTAAAATATTTTTATTTACAGGGAGGTCTTATTTTTAAATTCTGTATCGCAAAGACAGAAAACACATATCTGCATACACTCAATCTAAATCCCTTATCTACAAATGGCTGACACCAGAAACACTCCTCATCACTACTGCTAGACATTTCCTTACCATTTCCTCTTGGCAACTACCTCAGATAACAGCACTGCCTGAAACTCTAACTCTACCTCCAATTCTCACTTTACCCTGCTACAAAATGACAAAGGACCTTTAAGTAGTGACACAAGACAGGCAGCAATATGGAGTAGAGAGGGGAAAAGAGGTAGAAGAAAGAGTGAATTAAACCTATTTGCTAGTCTTTACCAATAGTCCACTATTTAGTATCCCAAGGCTGCTCATTACATCAACAAGCATCAGATGCACAAATGAATTGGAAAGAGTGGAGGGAAATCTTTTTCTACCACGGCAGGAAAACTTTATTTTCATTCTTATTCCTGCTTCATTTTCAATTCCACTAAGAGAAATGAGAAGGAAAAATTATATATCCAAGCCTACACTCATTATTCAGTTCTCATTGCTGTCCTTAAAATCCAGTAAATGTTTTGCCACCTTCTTCATTCTGTCCCAATTTATTTCCTTCCCTGTAATCTCTTCCCAAAGAGATTGCAATCTCTCACACAGCCTCAGCTCAGCTAATCATACTTATCCAATGGATTGCCCAATTCCCATCCTACCTAATTCTATCTAATAAAAGAGTACTATGGAAACTGACTGAACCTCGGATCAAGCCACACCCACCAGCCAATCAGGAGCAAATAAACAACGACCCAGATGGCTCTGCCCACTGAGAGCAGGAGGGAGGCCTGGGTTTCCCTAGCAACAGAGGAAGCCAAGCTTTCCACCTGCCGTTGCCGGCCTAGGCTTCCCCTTAATGCTACAAAGTTTCAATTATAGAAGATAATAATCCCAACAGAAATGGCAGCAGCCACGGAGCTGGAGAGAGCAGAGGCTAGGGTTGCCCAGGCAACGGAGGAAGCCAAGCTTCTACAACCCTAGTGCCTAGGCCTCCACTCTAGGCTACAATGCTTCAATTATATAATTTAAATAAACCCAAACAGAAATGGCTGTCACCTCGAAGGGAGCAGAAGGCTTGGCTCCACTATAGGCTACAAAGTTTCAATTGTAGAACATAAATTAATGCCAAATCCCAGGGCCTCCACTTGAGTTGCTGGGGGGCATGACCGGCCTGCAAACCACCATAGGCCCCTCGCCCAGGTCGCCCCTCGCCCAAAGGGAACCCCCACCCTGATCTGGAACACTCTTTAACGCAAACCAGCTGGCCCACACCTATGCACCAAGCCTTTATCCTATCTAATAAAAGAGTAATTTGCAGATTGACCATCACTCCAACACACAAGAAGGCTGTTCCCATGTGGTCAAAGATCCTGCCCCCATGAGGACACAAGATGGCCACAAGATGGCAAGCAGGGGAGGGCCGTTGAGAGGTTCTAGGCCTGCAAGGGAGGGCAGTTGGGAGGGACCAGGCCTGCAAGGGAGGGCTGTTGGGGGTGATCAAGCCTGGAGGTGAGGACAGTTAGGGGTGACCAGTCCAGCAGAGGAGGGAAGTTGTGGGTGACTGGGCCTGCAGGGAAGGGCAGTTGGGGGGACCAAGCCTACAGGGGAGGACAGTTGGGAGGGACCAGGCCTGCAAAGAAGGGCAGTTGGTGATGATCAAGCCTGCAGGGGAGGGCAGTTAGGAGTGACCGGGCCAGCAGAGGAGGGAAATTGGGGGCAAACAGGCTGGCAGGGGAGCAGTTAGGCATCAATGAGGCTGGTTAGGGGGTGATCAGGCTGGCAGGCAGAAGCAGTTAGAAGCAATCAGGAAGGCAGGCAGGTGAGCAGTTGGGAGCCAGCAGTCCTGGATTGTGGGAGGAATGTCCGATTGCCTGGTTAAGGCCAATCCTAGTCTGATAAGGTCTAAATGGGCAGTCAGAAATCTCTCAAGGGGTCCCAGATTGGAGAGGGTGCAGGCTGAGCTGAGGGACACCTCCCCCTATACGAATTTCATGCATCAGGCATTTAGTCAATTTATATCTTTTTACTTAATACAAATTTTAAGATCACTTTCCTCTTTCCCATATTTCCTCCCATTCCACAAATATTTGGAAGTTACAATTAGGCTTAGAATTGAGTAGAAAAGACTGTTTTCCCCATAAAATATGTACAATGCTAATTATGTGCTACCCAGACTTCATGCAAGTTATTTTAGTATTTTTGGGGATTCAGTTAACTAGTGCAGGGGGAGGAATTAGTTTAGATCACCACTCCAAAATCTGGATGACAAATTTCCAGGCCCCAAAAACAAGGATTCTGAAAATGTACACCTGAAATGAATGTAGCTACTGATGAGCCATGCCTAGGCATCAATGATAAATGCTAAGGCTCCTTCTAGTCTAACATTCCAAGATTCTAAGCTGGAATTTTCACTGCATTTTCTGATAGGCATATATATATATATATATATATATATATATATATATATATATATATATATATATAAAAGCCTATAAGTGACTTTCCAACCAGTAGCTATGACGCACAGTGTTTATCAGGGGGCAGATTCTCAATGTAGGTGCTGCCAAGCTGCACTGACTTGGCAGCTGCGGTTCTTGGGTAACACACCCAGAACCAGAGAGAAGGGAGCCCAATTCCGGGGTGCATCACATCACCCAAGAACCACCCTCTTGCAATCCAGGACCCTTCAGGGGCTGTCAGAAAGCTGGTTTTGACCCTACAGGCCAGGCCGAGGGACCCCACCAGTGCACGAATCCATGCACTGGACCTCTAGTATTGTTATAAAAGGAGTGTAGTTTCCAGTTATTGGTATTAGAGATTCACGTATGTTACTGACTAAATAGGCCTATGTAAAGCACCTAAGCCCCATTTATATTATTTTATGACCATAGCTGACTTGCAAATGAACATGTACAATATATGTTGACTGGGAACCATCAGTATGATAACAATAGTAAGACCTCCAAGAAAAACACTGAAAATTGTCATCACTTTTTCAGATTTTTTTTCAAATCATAACTAAGATTTGACCTACACATCAGAAATAAGGAAGGAAGGCATGCTCATTGGGGCTTTATATATCACTGGGAGAAAGCCTAGAGAAGTCTAGATCATTGGTGAAATTCAGGGCATTAACATACCTAGAGGAAAAGTCTCAAAGGTTTACAGTTTGCCAGGACTTTACCTGCTCGGAAGCACATCAGATCACTCACTGATGAACTACACTAGAGGCCCAAAGCATGAAATTCATGCAAGAATAGACCTTCCTTCCCCCGGCGGCTGGCACCAGCTTCCCTCCAGCACCCGGGACCCAGGCTTCCCTTGCCAGCCCAGCTTCTCAAAAAGGTTGTCCAGAAGGATGTCTGGTCTAATTAGCATATTATGCTTTTATTATTATAGACGTACCTATTTTAGTTCTAGTAACTTACCATTACCAATTCTCATTATAACCAGTGTTCCCTTGGTTAATATTCAAGCTTGTAGACATGTTCCAACATGTGGAAACTAAGCAAGTATAAACAACGCTTGAAAACATTAAACATTAGCAGTGTTAAGTGAACCTATGCATTTGTGAATAAACTAGAGGCCTGGTGCAAGAACAGGCCTTCCTTCCCCTGGCTGCCGACACTGCCTTCGCTCTGGCTGGAGCCACCTCTACACCTCCCCATGCTGCCCAGAGCAGCGGAGGTGGTGCTGAGTGCCCCAACCCCAGCTGCTAGGCATTTGCATGTGCAAATTAACTCAGCATCTGTATTGCATTAATTTGCATGCTCACTCCAGATTGGCTGGTGGGTGTGGTGAAGGTATGGTCAATTCAAATGTTACTCTTTTATTAGGTAGACGGGGGGCCCGGTGCACAAAATTTGTGCACTGGGGCTGGGTGATCCCTCAGCCCAACCTGCCTCCTCACATATACTGGGAGCCCTCAGGGCATGTCCTACTGACCACTCATCCCAGCCTGCCCAAGGCCTAAAGCCTCTGATCGAGGCTTTAGGCCTTGTGCACCCAGTCATCCCTGTAAAATGGGGCCAATGGCTGCCTCGGCCCTGCCCCCCATGGTCCTGGGCATCTAGGCCCCACCCCCTACGGCCCTGGCCACCTCAGCCCCACCCCCCTACAGCCCTGGCCTCCTTGGCCCCATACCCCCAGCCTGGGCCACACGCTCGATGGCTGGCTCTACCCTGATTGGCTGGTGGATGTAACTTGTGGGTATGGCTTGATTGGAGCTATGGTCAATTTGCATATTACTCTTTTATTAGATAGGACTAGAGGCTAGGTGCGCGAAATTCATGCACAGGACGAGAAGGATGTCTCTCAGCCCAGCCTGAACCCTCTCCAACATGGGACCCCTCGAGGATCAGGCCTAACCAGTCAGACATCCTTCTCACAATCCAGGACTGCTGGCTCCAAACTGCTCACTTGCCTGCCTCCCTGATTGCCCCTAACTGCTTCAGCCTGCCAGTCTGATCACTCCCTAACCACTACCCTGC
Organism: Antrozous pallidus; assembly: GCA_027563665.1. Classification (NCBI taxonomy): domain Eukaryota; kingdom Metazoa; phylum Chordata; class Mammalia; order Chiroptera; family Vespertilionidae; genus Antrozous; species Antrozous pallidus. The sequence continues at coordinate 6,703,275 of CM050521.1, forward strand.
CAGCCTAATTGACGTCTAACTGCTTCCCTGTCAGCCTGGTCACCCCTAACTGCCCTACCCTGCTGGTCTGTTTGCCCCCAACTGCACTCCTCTGCCGGCTTGATTGTCTCCAACTGCCCTCCCCTGCAGGCCTGGTCAACCCTAACTACCCTCCCCCTGCTGACCTGAATGCCCACACTGGCCTCCCTTGTAGGCCTGGTCCCTCCCAATGGCTCTCCCCTGCTGGCCATCTTGTGGTGGCCATTTTGTGTCCACATGGGGGCAGGATCTTTGACCACATGGGGGCAGCCCTCTTGTGTGTTGGAGTGATGGCCAATCTGCGTATTACTCTTTTATTAGATAGGATAGAGGCCTGGTGCATGGGTGGGAGCCAGCTGATTTGGCCTGAAGGGTATCCCAGATCAGGACGGGGGTTCCCTTGGGGTGTGGGACAGCCTGGGCGAGGGGCCTGTGGTGGTTTGCAGGCTGACCACGCCCCCCAGTGACCCATGTGAGGCCCTGGCATCTGGGATTAATTTATGTTCTATAATTGAAACTTTGTAGCCTATAGTGAAGCCAAGCCTTCTGCTCGCTCCGTGGTGGCAGCCATTTCTGTTGGGACATTTACCTTCCATAATTGAAACATTGTAGCCTAGAGTGGAGGCCTAGGCCAGCCAGAGCTGCACAAGCTTGGCTTCCTCCATCACCCGGGCAACCCTAGCCTCCTCCTCTCTCCAGCTTTGTGGCTGCCGTCACTTCTGTTGGAACATATCTTCTATAATTGAAACTTTGTAATATTGAGTGGAGGCCTAGGCTGGCAACCTAGGGAAACCCAAGCCTCCCTCCTGCTCTCAGTGGCCGCAGCCATCTTGGTTGGGATTTATTTGCATAATTTGCTCCTGATTGGCTGATGAGCATGGCAATGGGCATGTCTTGATCGGAGGTACAGTCAATTTGCATATTACTCTTTTATTAGTTAGGACTAGGGGCCCGGTGCACAAAATTCGTGGACTGGGGGAGAGTGGTCCCCTCAGCCCAGCCTGCCCCCTCTCACATACTGGAAGCCTTCAGGGGATGTCCTACTGATGGCTTAGGCCCGTTTCCCACGGGGAGTGGGCCTAAACCACAGTCTGGCCTCCCTTTGTGGGAGGCGACCGGGCTGAGCAGGGAAAGGCACCAGCCCCATCACCCCACTGTTGCAACCACTGCCAGTCACCGCATCACCAAGGTGTTTTCATCAACCCAGACTCTGGTCCCTTCACCATGAAAAAATGACAACTTTCTTTAGGCATTTTCAAAATGTGTCTTTCATAGGATATAACATTTCTTTATTTTTCTTTTTTTATCCGCACCTGAGGATGTTTCCATTGATTTTTAGAGAGTGTGGAAGAGAAAGGGAAAGACAGAGAGAAACATCAAGGTGAGAGAACACTTTGATTGGTTACCTCCCGCATGAGCCCTGACCTGGGCCCCAGCCAGGGAGGAGCCTGCAACCCAGGTACATGCCCTGATCAGAATATAACCCGGACCCTGTGGTTGGCAAACCTAGGCATTATCCACTGAGCCAAACTGCCTAGGGAAAGGATATGATATTTCTTAGCCCTCCAGCAGCAGACCTTTGTTTTTTTCTCCAGGAGTGTGGTGGAAGAACCCTAGATTATTTTTTTGGATTCTTATACCCAAGTTACTAAGAATATTACAGTGGTGTACAATGAGGAGTCAGAAAAGGTGTTTCCTCTACAGTTCACATCTATTTCTCTCTGATCTCCGGCTCCACCCCGGCCAAGGCCTAAAGCCTCTGGCCCTGGGCGGGGGACCCCCAGTTAGCTGCGATTGCCCTGCTCCACCCTGGCCAAGGCCCCAAGCCTCTGGCCAAGGATCTGAGGCTCAGGTCTAGGGCAGGGGACCCCCAGCACGCTTGATCACTCTGCTCTGAGGCTGGGGCCCTGGGCGGTTGACCCCAGCAGGTGCCATCACCCTGCTGCCTCTGAGGCTTGGGCCTTGGGCAATTGACTTCCAGCAAGGGGGCGCACCCCTCTGCCCACCGCCCCGCCCTCCCATGCGCCTCGCCGCCCTACCCGCACCCCCCCCCCCCCCCCCGCTCCTGATTGGATAGTAGCATAATGAAGGTACGGTAATTTGCATGTTTCTCTTTTATTAAATAGGATAATAAAATTATTAAAATAAATATAGAAACAGAATTATATGCTAGTCATTTTTTTCTTTAAAAGATATACTTTAAGTTTGTACAAAATAGCATTATAAATAAAAGTGTCCATTTATTTCCTTATTTCTCCAAACATAAAAATCTGTGCTGAGTCTGTACTGAAAAAAAAAATACACTTTTTTCATTGATTTCAGAGAAGAAAGGAGAGACAGAAACGTCAATGAGAGAGAATCATCAATCAACTGCCTCCTGCAGGCCCCACAATGGGCAGATGGAACCCACAACCCAGGCATGTGACCTGACCCAGAATCGAACCCTGACCTCCTGGTTCACAGGTTGATGCTGAGCCACTAAGCCACGCTGGCCCAGCCTGAATGCCATTATATAAGTTCATTCTCTGAATATCAAGAGTAGTTGCTATGGTAAATAGCCATTTTATTGAATAAATTGTGGGTTGTGGTTTAAAACATTCCTTTAAAAAACAAATTTCAATATAACTATACCTGATGTCTCTATTGCTATCTACTAAACAGTAACTTTGAGACTATTATTTAAGGAGCTATTTAAAATGCTAGGCTTGAATTGCCAAGAAAGGAAACATTGAGTTGAAAGAGTTTGAAAAATAAAGCATATCTCAACTATATTCAAAGGAACAAAGACACTTAGTATTAATATTCTAGATCAACATGATTTACACAACTGTTTCATCAACTCATAATTTTGCTCCTAATGCTAACCTGAGTATAAGATCAATACCAGAAGACTGCCAACTTTTCCGTTCACAATTAAGCTAATCTATAGCAAGTAGAGAGTTATCCCTCATTTTGATCTTTAAAATTTCTGGGCATAGGGAAAAACTGGGAATTTTCAGTCAGTGTGTTATAATACTAGAGGCCTGGTGCACGAAATTTGTGCACAGGTGGCTAGGTGGGGGGGAACCCTCAGCCCAGCCTAAATCCTCTCCAATATGGGACCCCTCGAGGGATGTCCAACTGCCTGGGATCAGGCCTAAACAGGCAGTCGGACATCCTTCTCACAATCCAGGACTGCTGACTCCAAACTGCTCACCTGCCTGCCTCCCTGATTACCCCTAACCGCTTCTGCCTGCCAGCCTGATCACCCCCTAACCACTACCCTGCCAGCTTAACTGATGTCTAACTGCTCCCCTGCCAGCCTGTTTGCCCCCAACTTCCCTCCTCTGCCGGCCTGGTCACCCCTAACTGCCTTCCCCTGCAGGCTTGCTTGTCCCTAGTTGCCCTCCCTTGCAGGCCTGCTCCCTCCCAACTTCCCTCCCGTGCTGGCCTGATTGCCCAAAATTGCCCTCCCTTGCAGGCCTGGAACCTCCCAACAGCTCTCCCCCGCTGACAATCTTGTGGTGGCCATCTTGTGCCCACATGGGGGCCAGATCTCTTGTGTGTTGGAGTGATGCTCAATCTGCATATTACTCTTTTATTAGATAGAATAGAGGCTTGGTGCATGGGTGGGGCCAGCTGGTGTGCCCTGAGGGGTGTCCTAGATCAGAGTGGGGGTTCTCTTAGGGGATGGGGCAGCCTGGGTGAGGGCCTGTGGTAGTTTGCAGGCTGGCCACGCCCCCAGCAACCCAAGTGGAGGCCCTGGGATCTGGGATTAATTTATGTTCTACAATTGAAACTTTGTAGCCTGGAGTGGAGCCAAGCCTTCTGCTCGCTCTGTGGAGACAGCCATTTCTGTTTAAATTCTATAATTGAAACTTTTATTCTAGAATGGAGGCCTAGGCATTAGGACTATTGAAGCTTAGCTTCCTCCATCGCCCAGGCAACCCTCGCCTCTATTCTCTCCAGCTCCATGGCTGCATTTCTGTTGGAATATATCTTCCATAATTTAAACTTTGTAACATTGAGTAGAGGCCTAAGCCAGCAATGGCAATGGCAAGAGGAAAGCTTGGCTTCCTCCATTGCCAGGGAAACCCAAGCTTCCCTCCTACCCTCAGTGGCCACAGCCATCTTGGTTGGGGTTTATTTGCTCCTGATTGGCTGGTGGGCGTGGCTTGATCAGAGGTATGGTCAATTTGCATATTACTCTTTTATTAGATAGGATTAGAGGCCCGGTGCATGAAATTTGTGCATGGGGGGTGGGAGGGTGTCCCTCAGTCCAGCCTGCACTCTCTCCAATCTGGAATCCCTGAAGGGATATACAACTTTTGGACATCCCTCTCACAATCCAGGACTGCTGGCTCCCAACTACTCACCTGCCTGCCTGCTTGATTGCCACTAATTGCTTCTGCCTGCCAGTTTATCACCCCCAAACCACTCCCTGCCAGCCTGATTTACGCCTAACTGCTCCCTTGCTGGCCTGATTGCCCCTGTCCTACCCTGCAGGCCTGATCACCCCAACTACCCCCCCCCCCCCGCTGACCCCAGAACCCCTAACTGCCCTCCCTTGCTAGCCTGGTTGCCCCAACTACCCTCACCTGCAGGCCTAGTCCCTCCTAACTGCTCTCCCCTGCCAGCCTGGTTGCCCCTAACTGCCCTCCCCTGCAGACCTGGTCCCTCCCAACTGCCCTTCCCTATAGGCCTGGTCCCAATTGCCCTCCCCTGCAGGCCTGGTATCCCCCAACTGCCCACCCCTGCAGGCCATCTTGTGGCAGCCATCTTGTGTGTTGGAGTGATGGTCAATTTGCATATTACTCTTTTATTATATAAGGCTAGAGGCCTGGTGCATGAATCTGTGCACTGGAAGGGGGGGAGGGGAGGTGTCCTTCAGCCCAGCCTGTGCCCTCTCACAGGCCGGAAGCCCTCAGGGGATGTCCGACTGCCACAGAGGTGGGAGAGGTCCCACCACTGGCGCTATGCTCACCAGCCATAAGCCTGGCTTCTGGCTCAGCAGCGCTGCCCCTACGGGAGCACACTGACCACCAGGGGGAGCTCCTGTGTTGAGCAACTGCCAACTGATGGTCAGTGTGTGTCATAGCTACCAGTCCTTCCGCTATGGTGGAAACCAGCTCTCTAACATCCCCCAAGGGGTCCTGAATTGCGAGAGGGTGAGGGACCCCACCAGAGCATGATCAGGACCAGGGAATGCATGCGAAGTTGGCCAGCCAAGGAGAGACTGCACGAGGGCTCCAGGGCATGTCCGGCCCATCTTGCTCAATGCCAATCAACCAGATCCCTGCAGCAAGCTAACCTACTGGTCAGAGCATCTGCCCCTGGTGGTCAGTGCACCTCATAGCAGTTGAGCAGTCTTAGCATATCATAAGCATATTATGCTTTGATTGAATGGCTAATCAGACACTTAGCATATTAGGCTTTTATTATATAGGAGGATAGCTCTGTAAATTAGCCTATGTTTAAAAATGCCAGGAACAACTGTGAACCCCAACTACAAGCTACGAAGACTTCTTCCTTGGTTATGATGTCCCACAGGGGGGGTCCCAGCCTGCCAGCTTCTCCAGAGCAGGGGTCCTCAGGATGCCAAGTCAAAAGCTAAGACATTTTGAGAACCTGCCCAAGAGCTCTTCGTCCTCCACCTAAATAAAAACGAAGATCAGACATCTGAAGTCCGGGAATGGGGCGACCGGAAGTCCAGTCAGCTACGCCGCTGCTGACTTGGAAACCCTGCAACCCACAGGAGTGAAGCCCTAGGAAGGCGGCTCGCCAGCAGCAAGTCCCACAGGCTGGTCCCGCGCGCGGGGCACTCGGGCTTCCCTCCGTCCGCCTTTCTAAAGGGGCTTGACCTGCGGTCCTGGTTCCCCTTCTTGTCTCTCCCAAGGAGACCTCCACTTCCCCTGCGAGGGTGTACGTGCGAGGCGACAAGGTTCCCGGCACCACTAGGGGCTGGGGCTGGGGGGAGACTGGGTTCTCACTCAGGCCTGGCGCTCCCCAGAAGGGATCTGGGAGAAGGGGGTGCGGGCCTGGGAGAGCGGCGTTCCCAGGGGCTGACGGTTAGCTCCTTCGAGTAGAAATGGGATCCCCTGGGGGGCGGGTAGAGGTGATAAAGGGCTGGGGCGACGAGCCCCCCTTCCCTCCCCCCACCCCGCCCCGCTGTCCCCCCTCAGCTGTTTACCTTCCCGGTACTTCCTGCGGAGCCGCCGGTGGACGCTCTTTACCACCCCGGACAGCTTCTCCTGCTCCCGCTTCCGTTCCTGCTCCTCGAGCGGCGGAGAGCTCGCAGGCCCTGCCCAGTGTTTGCGAACGGCGCCGCGGCCGCCGGCCCCGAGCTCCATCTCGCCGCCGCCGCCCCTCCCCCGCTCGGACTGCCGCCCGCGCGGGAGGTGGGGAAGGAGGCTGCAGCGGGGGCGGCGGTGGAAAGAGGCCCGAGGGCTTGAGCCGCGGCGCGAGGCCGGCCCAAGGGCAAGGCTTCTCCAGACGCGCAGAGCTGATTGGTGGGCTGCGAGGGCGGGGAAGACAGACAGGGCCACGAGCCAATGCGAAGGCGCCAGGGCGCGGGGGCGCTCGGCGTCCGGAGGGTGGCAGCTGAAGGAGGCGGGGCTGCAAGCTGAGAGCAGCTGAGGAGGTGGGAGCAGCGGACCCACCCTCCTCTCCGCTCCCCCCCCCCACCCGGGTTTTGTGGGCACGCGCCGTGAGGGGGCCGCGGAGAAGCACTGTGGGCCATGCACTTGCGCGTCTGAGTTTGCTTAGTTTTGACATCACTCTGACGTCCACTGTTTGCGTGCCCACCTCCTGCCCGTTCTATTCTATTCGGGTGTGATGAGGCTGGGGTCCGGTGCCCCGTCCACGCTGCACCCTGTCATTGGCTGAGGCGCGTGCTCATTGGCGCCAGGAGAGGTATGGCTTGCAAGCACTGATTTAATGAACGGGCTGGCCGTAGCTGGTGCCTCCAGGTCAGTGCTGGGTGAGAGACAAAACGGGGACAGGAGAGGACCAAGAAACGCAACAGAAGATGAGGGGAGCGAGGAGAGAAAGATGGAGAAGCAGCAATAGATGCCCTCAACAACTTTTATGGTGTCTCTGGTATCCCAAGAATACTGCCCTGCGTTAATTTGCATCAGAACTCTGACGCTTTATTTTCTCTTTTTAGATTTTTTTTAATTTTTATTTTGAGAGAGGAAGGGAGAGGGAGATGTGGACAAAAAGGGCCACATGCTAACCTGACTAACTCAAGGAAGGCCTGCGTGGCAGCCGGAAAATAAAACTTTTTAACTAAAGGCAGGCTATGGCTGATTAGTCACGTCCTAGGCTAGATTCTTCCCTGACAAAAGTCAGTCTTCACCTCAACTAAGCCGTTTGTTGTCTTTTGCATCTATGATAACACACCTTTGGAATGTCAGGGTAACTCGTAACTTCCCTTTTTCCAGTCCCTCAGGTCACAACCAAAGTCCTAATTTCCTTCACTGCTATTGTCCCCGCGTTAATTGTTGGCCGCTAACTATCCTGTATTCACCTGTGTATCTATCTTTTTACTTTTTATCAACTCCCAGAGGCCCCGCCCCCTTGCCGCCTCCCACCTCCCTAATCGTCACCCGTGGGTTTCGTGTAGCACACTTACCTCTCTTCCTTTGATTATAACGTAGAGCAACAGGTGAAAAACCACCATTCTCCTGAACATTATCCCAGTGTGTTGAGATTCTGCTTTCCGGCAGCTGTCAACAGTTTGGCTCAAATAAACTCACAAAAATTCTTTACAGGTTTGAATGTTTTCTCCTGTTAACAGAGTGAAACATCGTGTGAGAATGGAAAATTGATTGGCTGCCTCCTTTCAGGCCCCTACAGAGGACGGAGCATGCAACCCAGGCCTGTGCCCCGACTAGAACTCAGACCTGCAGCCTTTCAGTGCACAAGGGGCGGGGAGTGCCCGACCAACTGGGCCACGTCAGCCAGGGCAGAACTCTGAACCCTTTTAAAGTTGACGTGGATGAACCCCTGCCCTTTAATTTGCACCAGGAGAGGTATGGCTTCCGAGTACTGATTTAATAAACAGGCTGGCCATAGCTTAATCTCTCTGGAGTATGCCTAGGTAGGTTTGGCAACTTGTTCCTCCCCCACCCTCCTCTTTCTTCCTTAGGAAGCTGATGGGGAATGTGGTTGCTTACTTCTGTGCCAGAAAGGTGGGACACTGCTCTGCAAAGAGAAATAGACTCTGCAATTAGTTCTTCAAGTGGTCCTGAGGCGGCTGCTGCAGAGATCCGATGGCTGAGAGCTCTTAATTGTGTTAGGTTGCAACGCATTTCTCCACTGCAGTTGTTGGTTATGTGTGTGAACCCTGAGAACCAGGATGCCTACTTAGAAGGCTTCCTGGTGGCTACCTGGGCTCCAATGAAAACAAAGACAGAGTTTAGCAACCATTTCTATGCAGGATCCTCTCATGCCTACGCACCTTAGGGAGAAGCCTGCACTGTTTCTGCCATCTGAGCCAGCCCTTATAGAGGAGTTCCTGGAGTCCTCTTTCAACAAATAGACCTGACACATCCCCTCTCTAATTGGCGCTCTGCAACTACGTATTTTTCCATGTAAAAGACATCCCCATGTATAAGATGCCCTCCGTTTTTCCAACCCAAAATTAAGAAATCAATATTTTAAAACTTGTCTGGTATTCCTCTTAAGGCCTTCTTCTTTTTTGGCATCTTAAGGAGTTGTTCTTCCTGTTTTCTCCACTGTCTGGTCACACACTCAGTAGGAGGAGGTCCAACTTGTCTCTCTGCAGCTCTATTTCCATGCTCCATTGCATAGCTGATTACATTCAGTTTGAATTTTGCAGAGTAAGACAATCGCTTACCGGTATTTATTGTTTTATTGTTTGACATCTGTATGGGCTCAGAACTCTCCGGTCCCTGTTGCATCTGGGCACTCTCCACCTCCACCTCCAATTACAGCATCAGCTGACATCAGTAACAATAAGGCTCGTGATTGGAGGAAGCCTGTTTGACAAGGTATGGGCAACTACACACTGGCACGGATTCCCTCCTTGGCTGACTTCCCTGTATAAGATGCCACTCAATTTTCAGTCTAATGATTTTAGAAAAAAATAGCATCTTATACACAGGAAAAAAAATACAGTGTATCCCAACAGCATCATCGCTGACCAATCAGAGCAGTTCCATTCTGATCAATTAAGACAGTGCCTTTTTTACCAAACTCGGAGGATTTGGAGTCCTCATTTGCATAAAGATGGACTAATCAGGGATCAAGGGTGTGGACTCTGTTTATAGAAATCAGCTTTCCTCTGTCTCGGGGAGCATGCTTTCCTTTATCACGAGACTGAAGACTGCATTGCTCCAGCTAGAGCTGAAACACCGAAGACTTCTCACTGGAGTGAATCAAGGCCGAGCAGACTGGTGCAGAATGGAGTGGACCGGAACAGGTGGGACAGAGCACAGTAGAGCAGAGCAGTCTAGCTGAAGAGGCTACACCCTGAAGCCACTCTGCCTCAGGGCTGCCTCACAGCAGTGCTGTTCCACGGCCATGCTGCTTCATGACTGAGCTGTCACACGATGGAGCTATTCTACAGCCAGGCTATTCTCACAGCCCTGCTGTGTCATCATTGTGCTGTTTGCAATGAATAAAAATTCTTTCTTTACTACACCTCAAGTTGAGGATTCCTACTAGTGTTGGAATTGGTGCCAATGACCATTGGCTGACACATGACATTGTTTGGAAATTATTGCAATAGCTTCCTAATCAATAACTTTATAAATATGAATAGAGTTTGCATTATATAACTGTTTTATATGGAACCTTCTGAATAATGAAGACCTTGAAGAAAAAAGCATTACATACAGACTCTAGAACATGGATGAACAGGAGAGAGGAGATGAAGGGAGGAGATTGATGGAATTTAAAGGATGGAAGCTGTTTTTCTATAGGCACAGTGAAGAATTAATTATAATTATGAAGAGAAATTATACAAATGGACCTACTAAATTGAGGATATGGTGGTCTTATTTGAGATTTCATTTGGGAAAAAAAGGAAACTGTTGGGTCTTTTCACATTTTAATATATATGGGAGGCAAAAAGATGTACAAATATTTAGACATTACAATTATAGTAAAGAAAGCATTAAATTTCATTTGTACTGAACTGTAATTTTAAAGAATACTTTCCTCCATGCTACTGCCAGCAAATGAATTTTTAAATGCTTTTTAAAAAGTAAAAGGTATATTGAAGTAAAATTGGAAAATACAGAAAGGCATAAAAGAGTAAAAGTGCTAAGATAAGTAGATCCTAAAACTCACCACAAAAAAGAAAGGGTAACTATTGTGACTGTAGCTGATACTATGGTGGTATTCCCTTTGCAGTTTGTAAAGTTTCCAACCAACACATACACAACTTAAACTTACACAATGTTAAGTGTCAATTATATCACAATAAAGCCAGAAAAAAAAGTGAAACTCACCTGGAAATTCACCACTGAGATCTAGCAACTTTTAGCATTTCTTTCTTTGCTTGTAAGTACAATATTTGAAATGGGATTTTTCTTCATGGCCTTGTAGTAATCCATTCCAATAAAAGAGTAATATGCAAATTAACTATCACTCCTCTACACCCACAAACCACATCCACCAGCCAATCAGGAGCAAATATGCAAATTACCCCAACCAAGATGGCTGTGGCCATGGAGAGCAGGAGGGAGGCTTGGGTTTCACCAGCAATGGAGGAAGCCAAGCTTTTTGCCTGCCCTTGCCAGCCTTGGCCAGGGTCGGAGCCAGGCAATCGCAGCGAGCTAGGGGTCCCCCGCCCAGGTTCCAAGCCTCAGAGCCTCGACCAGAGGCTTTCGGCCTTGGCCAGGGACTGAGCCAGGCAATAGGAGTGAGCTGAGGTTCCCCGCCCAGGGCCGGAGGCTGTAGGCCTTCGCAGGGGTGGAGCCTGAGATCAGATAGGTGTGAACTATAGAGGAAACACCTTTTCTGATCGCTCATTGGCTAAGCTCCCTGTACGCCACTGGTAATATTCTTAGTAACTTGGGTACAAGAATCCAAAAAGGTGATCTAGGGCTTTGCCACCACCCTCCTAGAGAAAAAAACAAAGGTCTGCTGCTAGAGGGCTAAGAAATGTCTTATCCTGCTGTAGGCGGTTGGCTCAGTGGATAATGCCTAGGCTTGCCAACCACAGGATCCAGGTTATATTCTGATCAAGGGCATGTACCTATGTTGCAGACTCCTCCCTGGCTAGGGCCCAGGTCAGGGCTCATGCCGGAGGTAACCAACCAAAGTGTTCTTCTTACTTTGATGTTTCTCTGTCTTTCCCTTTCTCTTCCACAGTCTCTAAAAATCAATGGAAACATATCCTCAGGTGAGAATATGTATATATATATATATATATATATATATATATATATATATGATGTATCCTATGAAAATTACACAAATGGGCCTACTAAATGAAATGAAAATGCCTAAAGAAAGTTGTCATTTTTTCGTGGTGAGGGAACCAGAGTCCAGATTGATGAAAACATCTTGGTGCTGCAGTGACTGGCAGTGGCTGCAGCAACAGGGTGATGGGGCTGGTGCCTTTCCCTGATCAGCCTGGTCACCTCCCACAAAAGGAGGCCAGACTGTGGCTTAGGCCCGCTCCCTGTGGGGAACGGGCCTAAGCCATCAGTAGGACATCCCCTGAGGGCTCCCAGTATGTGAGAGGGGGCAGGCTGGGCTGAGCCCCGCCCCCCATGCACGAATTTTGTGCACCAGGCCCCTAGTCTAATATATAAGTAGCCTATCATTTCAATAACCACTTCCTAGCTATTGTATGTTCATATTGTTTCCAGTTTTCCTATATTCTATATGATGCTGGATGAACACCCTAATGCAAAAATATCCATTTCTCATACATTTTAGTAAACTAAGGTCTTAAAAGACAAAGTTTGAATCAGTATCAAACATGTTAAGGTTTTTTTATGTATACTGTCAAATCACCTTTTCTTAAAGATGGTAGCAGTTTATATTACCTCCAGCAGTATGTGTAAATGTCTATTTCATTGCACCTGTACCAAATATGAGTATTACAACTTATAAAGTCATTAATGAGATGTTATAAAGGTCTCCATTTTTAAGAAATGTGGGAATTCTCTGCTGTTTAACTGAATATTCTGGTTGGCATAATATTTGGTATTAAATATTAATACTATAAGAGCAAGTGAAAGAAATGTATTTAAGACTAGTCAATTTTAAAGCAAATTGAAGAGCTCCATATTTTACATTTGTGTTTTTTTAATTTTGCAGTTTCTTGGGAAGTAACTCAAGAAATAGAAATTACACATCTAGTTTTTATTCTAAATTTGCATTAATTCAAATAGAGCAAGAGCCAACATGTCCCAAGAAACACCAAAATTTTTTTTCCTTAGGAGGACTATGGTAACTGGCCATCCACCACAATATAAAAGGGAATTTGTATTTATAACCTTTCTCCAGTGTAATTAGTAATATTGGCAAAACACTTCTGTCAAGGCAGTAGGAAAATAGTAAAGGGATTAACTATTTAAGTAAAATAATTGTCTTAATTGATGGTAAGAGGGACTCACTGCAGGAAGTAGACTTGGTGCTGTATTCAGTGAATATATCGTGTGCCCAAGGAAAAATATCAGTACCTTCCCCACACACCTCAGTGTGGTAACAGAATTCATTTACTGTAAATATCTTATTTTTTAATTATATTATTTTTATTTTAAATAGCTGTTATGGATGTTGGAATAGAACAGTATTTGTTGAGCAGGACAAAGTAGTCTGGCAGGAAGAGACATTTCTAATGACTACACTAAACACCTGATAACTACATTTTTTAACCTCATTCTTTGTCATATCGGATTAGATTTGCAGCCTTCCTATGCACACTTTGTGTATCATAATAAGCTTCCTATGTCAAAGAACCACTCAGTATAGGAAAAATGTTCTTTTTTTATTAAGAAAATTAATTTCCATAGAAAATGATGAATCAACATGTAAAAAATGTGCACTTAATTCTCACTGAGAGTTCAAAAATATTAATTTGTGATAAAAAGTAAACTTTTAGAATCAATATCAGAATCTGGGTTATAGCATTGAATTAGCAAATAGAAAGATTCGGGGTTCACTATGCAAAAGTGTTCTTTTCATTACTACCTTTATTGAGTAATGTTCTGTAAGAAGGAGAAGATTGCACAGTATTATGAGGGTTCTCTGAATTATTTAAAGTGTTAATCATTTATTTTTCTTGTTCACTGAATTTTGGTACAGTTACTCCTCTTTGACCCTCTTTATCAGTAAAATCTTGAAAATAATTAAGTTTTAATGTTGTATAATAGAAGTATTAATATTGCATTTATGTTTATAAGACATACAATGGTATACACCAACCGTTCAAAAAGATTTGATGAACCTCCTTATTATTGAAGATAGAACTATATCCCAAGCTGACCAAATCTTTGAATTTAGAAATAGAATTTTTAGAAACTTTTCATTACTACCTCAGTTGAAATGAGGACTGGAAAAAAAGTAAACTATAATTTTAAAATTATTTATTATTACTTGTAAAATTCTTATTCATGAATATAAAAATATTCATGAGGTTTAAGTAGTTTTTTCTAGTAATTCAAATTTTTTAATGTAGCTGCATTGTTAATAAGGTACATTATAAAGAAACTGTTGAAAAGCTTTTGTTTTCATATTTTCTTTCAAATCATAAAAACTGTCTTTGAAAAATGTGTTGATAGAAACAGTAGAAAACTAGCAAGAAAAATATTTTCATTTAGCATAGCAAATTACACCTTTAAAATCCCTTATTTACTGAAAATAGAATTATCGTCTTTAAAAATGCACTGATTGCTACTAAACCAATGTCTTCTTCTCTACAATCCTTAACATAGCTGCTGACTGAAAAATCTTTAAAGTTAATATGTAACATAGTATTAAAACTAGTATTAACTACTGTAAGGAACAACTACTAATTATTGCATAATTCCAAATGCAACTATAATATTTACAATATTTTGTAATCTAATAATTAACAGATACATTTCATTTCACAGCAGGGCTAATGCAGGAAGAGATTTACAAAGAAAATGGGAAGTAGTCTTCAGGTGATAGATGATGTCCTTATAATGGAGAATAGGACTGAGAGATTTTCTGCATCCCAATTCTAGCTTTGGTTTAACCACCAGAGCAAAGTATTTGATTTCTCTGAGCCTTGAATTTTCTCCTTTAAGGGTAAAATGGAAAAGTTTAATTTGAGCACTATTTTTAATTTTTTTCCTTTATTCACCATGGCTCACATTAAAGTACATTGTAGGCCCTGGCTGAGTGGCTCAGTTGGGTGGAGTGTCCTGCCATGCATTAAAGCGTTCTGCCTTTGATTCCTGATTGGGTGGGCACAGGGGAGGGCACGGGGGAGGGAAATATGGGAGGCAACCAATCAATGCTCTTGTATGGATATCTGTCTGTTTGCCTCTCTCCCCCTTCCTCCTTTCCTTTATTCTGAAAGAAAAGAAAGGAAAAGAAGGAAGGAAGGGAGGGAGGGAGGGAAAAAGGAAGCAAAGAAGGGAGAGAGAGAGAGAGAAGGAAGGAAGGAAGGAAGGAAGGAAGGAAGGAAGGAAGGAAGGAAGGAAGGGAGGAAGATTTACATTGGGACTTAGGACACTAATATACCCATACTATACATATACAGATCCTATATAATAAAAGAGAAACATGCAAATTTGACCGTACCTTCACTCCTGATTGGCTATGCTACCAGCCAATCAGAAGCGGGGGTGGGCCCAAGGGGTGCAAGCGCCGGGCCCCAGGGGTGGAGATGAAACGGTGGTGGTGGCAGTGAGTGCCCAGCCCTGGGTGCTGTGAGGGGAAGCAGCAGCTACGGCAGTGGTGGTGGCGGCGGCAGGGAGCGTACGGCCCCCGGGTGCTGTGAGTGGAAGTGGTGGTGAGTGCCCAGCCCCCAGGGCCGGGTGGTCGCAGGCAGCCAGGGCTGAGCTGAGTAGGGAGATGGCTGGGTGCCCAAGGCCTAAAACCTCACCAGAGGCTTTAGGTCTTGGGCAGGCTGGGAGTGAGCCATCAGTTGGATTTCCCTTAAGGGCTCCCAGTATGTGAGAGGGGGCAGGTTGAGTTGAGGGCCCACCCACCCCAGTGCACAAATTTTGTGCACTGGGCCCCTAGTATAAATATAGACACATATCTATAATTAGGGAAATGTTTTACCAGACAGTACTTGCCTTCAATAAATTCAATACATAGGAGTATTTTCAATTCTATTTTAGTTTTTAATACTATGGAACATGCTACATTGATTTTTATGACTCTCTAATGAGTCATGGCATAATTTTGAAACATACTGGCAATTTAAAAAATTCCTTTTAGCCATCAAACCTCTGTAATGATGTGACCTTGGTTTTAAATGTTTTATGAACTGTATTTGCCATTTTGAGGTGGCTCAGTGCCTTTTGAACATTATTTTTATATTTGGAGGATGTCTTCCGTTATGAATGTGTGCTCAAATAAGTTACCTATACTCTGCTACTCTTGTCCTCTGGAGTGCTCCTGTGTTTGGAAGGATCTGCAGCTGCACCTAATATTGACTTTGAGTGATCCTCTACTTTCTTAAAAGGCATTATGCAGAGCCCCCCATCTGCGACTAAACTGTTTGTTTGGCTTGGGGAAGGGGAACAGTCTCACCCACCTCCAGTGAGTGACCAGAACCCCTTCTCCCATGTGTGGAGCCTCCCAGATTGCCATATTATGCTGGGTTGGTTGCACAGTAAGCAGGGCAGGTTGGGGACGTGGGCTTGCACTGCGGAGCCAGGAGCCTGAGAAGAGTGGAAATTTTGGGCCCTGCTTTAATGAGACCACTCTCACAGAAAGACTGTAGTCCTGCATGGGGCTGATTTTCTACCCCCTTCTTCTTGGTCTGGTGGCACAAGGGTTTCAGTGCTTGGAATTTTGGACTGTATCCAAAGGAGAGGTTTCAAGTGAGAAACAGGGCAGTGGTGGGCTTTTGATTGCATTCTGGGGAGACTGATCTGGGCTCCCCTGTGAGATCTGCCAGACAGTCATGGGAAGTACAGGTAGAGGCCCTTCCCCCTCCTGCTGGCTGAGAAAACCACCACAGGAGAATGTTTGGTTCAGCCCAGTGAAGTCCTGGATACCCTCAGTGGTACAATTCTATGGTGATGGGAGAGTAGCTTAGAGCAAGACAGTCCAAGTATGAGACCCTCAGGGGTTATTGTCTGGAAATGAGAGGAAATGCTTAGCCTCCTCCTTTGGATTGGGCCAGCAACATCCTCAATTGGAGACACTTTTGATCAATCCCCTTGAACCCAAGGTGACGGAAACTGCTCCTGCAGAGAAGACTTAAACTGTACCCAACCTGATCCTTCAGGGGAACTGGAGTAAGAGTCTCTGATAAAGACTGAGGAGTATGACTTTGAAGCAGAGACTATTCCCCCTTATTAAGTGCCTGACTGCATAATCTCCAATCAGGGAGTGCAATAACCCAACCTAACTAGCCTGGGTCCATCCAACGGACTCTTTGGAAGGCTCTGGAGGAAGATGAGGCAACCTGGGGAAGAGGTGGAGTGGTAGAGTAGCTGACAGGTAGAGGCCGGCCTCAAGAAGCCTTGGTTCTACCACAGATCTGTTCCCTGCTCTAACCTGAATAAAGCCAACCCATTTTCACAGACTGATCCCTCCCACACACATACAGGTCTAGTAGATATAGGCATAAACAGTGAACATTGCAGTAACTGCACACAAGGCCAGTTACACATAACCTGCTTCTGAAACTCACCCCAACATACACAGAACCAACAAAACCAGTGGTGGGCTTCAGACAACGCCCAAGCTTGTCTAAATAGACAGACAAAACATGGATCCCATAAGGCTCCAGACAATGCTGGGCACAACCCTGTTTCAGGGGGCAGACCATGCACAGCTTCTCATATATGGTAATAACTTCTATAGACACCCAGCTTGAAGGATTAATGATTATGCCACTGAGCCCATCAAGGAACCTTAAGATTGGATGTGTATAGCAATTTCCAAGCTAGAGTCCAAATTGAGCCTCATAGTCAGCCAACCTAAAAATTAATCCTAACCAAAAAACATCCAATTGCAATCAAGACTCAATTACAAGAGGGCTTAACCAGCATACACATAAGGCATTCACAGAGCACACAGCTCAGGGGGTCAAGGAGACTACACCATCTGATCTCACAGGACACCTACTACAGAAGGCCGCTCCACCAAGACCGGTAATCATAGTGGTTCTATTTAGTACATAGAAACACAGACAAAGAGATAAACAAAATGGGGAGACACTAAAGAACAAGAGGAACCTTTAGAAAAAGTGCTAAATGAAATGGAGGCAAGCGATTTATTAGATAGAGAGTTCAAAGTAATGGATATAAACATGCTCAGGGAGCTCAGTGAGCATAGCAACAGCATGAAAGGGACATAGAAACCAGGAAAGATAATCAGAAGTGAAGAGTGCCATATCTGAAATACAGAATGCACTGGAAAAAATCACCAGCAGACTACATGAAGCAGAGGATCAAATCAATGAATTAGAAAACAAGATAGCCAAGACTGGTTTGGCTCAGTGGATGAAGCATCGGACTGCGGACTGAAGGGTCCCGGGTTCGATTCTGGTCAAGGGCATGTACCTTGGCTGTGGGCACATCCCCAGTAGGGGGCGTGCAAGAGGTGGCTGATCGATGTTTCTCTCTCATCGATGTTTCTGACTTTCTATCCCTCTTCCTTCTGCTCTGTAAAAAATCAATAAAATATATTTTTTTAAAAAAAGAAAACAAGATAGAAAATAATCACTCAATTAGAACAGCAAAAAGAAAAAAATTAAAAAGCAAGAGGATAGTTTAAGGGACAAAATGAAATGTAACAACATCTGCATCATATGGGTTCCAGAGGAGAAGAAAGCAAGCAAGGGATAGAGAATCTGTTTGAGGAAATAATGACAGAAAACTTTCTTCACCTGGTGAAAGAAAATACCACAAAAGTTCAGGAAGCATAGAGAATTCCAAACAAGATGACCCAAAAGACACATAATAACTAAAATGGCCAAGATTAAAGATAAAGAGAACATCTTAAAGGCAAGAAAGAAACAGTCAGTTACCTACAAGGCAGTTCCCATAAGGCTTTTAGTTGATTTCTCAACAGAAACACTTGAGGCCAGAAGGGAATGGCAAGAAATATTCAAAGTAATAGAAAGCAAGAACAACCTGCAACCAAAACTGCTTCCTCCAGCTAAGCTATCATTTAAAAGTGAAGTCAAAAATATTCCCTAGACAAAAGAAATCTAAAGGAGTTCATTACTACCAAAACAGCTTTGCCAGAAATACTAAAAGGACTGATTTAAGAAGATGAAGAAGAACACACACACACAGAGGAATAGAGCAATGAAGAAAAAAATGGCAATAAATGCCTATCCTATCTAATGAAAGAGTAATATGCAAATTGAGAATAACTCTGCTAAACCCACAAGTCACATTCACCAGCCAATCAGGAGTGAATATGCAAATAAACCCCAACCAAGATGGCTGCAACCACTGAGATCAGGAGCGAGACTTGGGTTTCCCCAGCAATGGAGGAGGCCAAGCTTTCTGCTAGCCCTTGCCAGCCTAGGCCTCCACTCAATGGTACAAAGTTTCAAAAATAGAAGATACATAAATCCCAACAGAAATGGCATCAGCCACGGAGCTCGAGAAAGCAGAGGCTAGGGTTGCCCTTGGTGATGAAGGAAGCCAAGCTTCTGCAGCCCTGGCCAGCCTACGTCTCCATTCCAGGCTACAAAGTTTCAAGTATAGAAGATAAATAAATTCCAACAGAAATGGCTGCCACCACGGATCAAGCAGAAGGCTTAGCTCCTCTCCAGGCTACAAAGTTTCAATTGTAGAAGATAAATAAATTCCAGATACCAGGGCCTCCTCTTGGGTCGCTGGGGGACATGGCTGGCTGCAAACCACCACAGGCTTCCTGAACATGAAATATATTCATGTTTACCAAGGGAACCCCCACCCTGATCTGGGACAACCTTCAGGGCAAATCAGCTGGCCCCCACCCATGCACCAGGCTTCTATCCTATCTAATAAAAGAGTAAGTTGCAGATAGATCATCATTCCAACACACAAGATGGCTGCCCCCATACGGTTAAAGATCCTGCCCCCATGTGGACACAAGATGGCCACCATAAGATGGCCAGCAGGGGAGGGCACCTGGGAAGGACCAGGTCTGCAAGGGAGGACAGTTGTGGGTGATCAGGCCATCAGGGGAGGGCAGTTGGGAGGGACCAGGCTTGCAAGGGAAGGCAGTTGGGGGCAATCAAGCCTGCAGGGGAGGGCAGTTAGGGGTGACCAGGCGAGCAGAGGAGGGAAATTGGGGGAGGGGGGAATGCAGGCCAGCAGGGAGAGCAGTTGGTGGGAACCAGGCCTGCAGGGAAGGACAGTTATGGGTGACCAGGCCTACAGAGGAGGGGTTTGGGGGGGCAGGCCTTCAGGGGAGGGCAGATGGGAGAGACCAGGCCTGCAAAGGAGGGCAGTTGGGGGCAATCAAGCCTGCAGGGGAGGGCAGTTAAGGGTGACCAGGCCAGGAGAGGAGGAAAGTTGGGGGCAAACAGGCTGGGAGGGGAGCAGTTAGACATCAATTAGGCTGGCAGGCAGAAGCAGTTAGGGGCAATCAGGAAGGCAGGCAAGTGAGCAGATGGGAGCCAGCAGTCCTGGATTGTGAGAGGGATGTCTGACTGCCCACTGGGATCGGGCCTAACAGGGCAGTCAGACATACCTTGAGGGGTCCCAGATTGGAGAGGGTGCAAGCTGGTCTGAGGGAGACACCCCCCCCATGAACGAATTTCATGCACTGGGCCTCTAGTATAAAATAAAAATGTAGTATGCATATTGTCCCCTTGAGGAGTTCCTCTGAGCGTTTGACCAGGGGACTGGGACAGCTGGGGGAAGGGAGGGAGTACCTGGCCCGCAGTTGGCAGTGGCTAGGGACCCTATGCCTCTAGTCCAGCGGTTCTCAATCTGTGGGTGGCGACCCCTTTTGGGAGTGAAACGACCCTTTCACAGGGGTCACCTAAGACATCCTGATATCAGATATTTACATTACGATTCATAACAGTAGCAAAATTAGTTATGAAGTAGCAACGAAAATAATTTTATGGTTGGGAGTCACCACAACATGATGAACTGTATTAAAGGGTTGCAGCATTAGAAAGGTTGAGAACTGCCGAGACCGGTTTGGCCCAGTGGATAGAGCGTCGGACTGCAGACTGAAGGGTCCCAGGTTCGATTGCGGCAAGGGCATGTACCTTGGCTGCGGGCACATCCCCAGTAGGGGGCGTGCAGGAGGCAGCTGATGGATGCTTCTCTCTCATCGATGTTTCTGACTTTCTATCCCTCTCCCTTCCGCTCTGTAAAAAATCAATAAAATATATATTAAAAAAAAGAAAAGAAAGGTTGAGAACCACTGCTCTAGTCAATAATAATGTTAAATGTAATTGGATTAAATACTCCAATCAAAAGACATAGGTTAGCCAAATGGATAAGAAAACATAACTTGTATATATGTTGTCTACAACAGGCCCACCTCAGAACAAATGATGCACACAGGCTAAAAGTGAAGGGATGGAAAAAAATATTCTATGCAAATGGAAATTTTAATAAAGCTGAGATAGCAATACTTAGATCTGACAAAATACACTTAAAAGAAGGCCATAAAAAGAGACAAAAAAAGGTCACTACATAATTTCAAAAGGATTAATTCAACAAAAGAATATAACCCTTACAAATATATGTGTTCCCAATATAGGAAAACCCAAATATATGAAAAAAGCTCTTATTTGGACATTAAGGGAGAAATCAATAGCAATACAGTGGTAGTAGGGTACTATAACACCCCACTGTTATCAGTTGGATATACCTTTCAGGAGAAAAAAAACAATCACCAAGGAAACAGTGACATACTAGATCAGAGGGATTTAATTAATATTTACAGAACATTTAATCACAAAGCAGCAGAATACACATTCTTCTTAAGTGCACATGGAACATTCTCAAAGATAGACCACATATTAGGACCCAAAATAAATCTTAAATTCAACAAGCTTGAAATAATATCATGCATCTTTTCATATCTCAGTGACATAAACCAGAAGTCAATCATGATAAAAAAAGCTCAGATATATTCAAACACATGAATATTAATTAGCATGTTATTAAACAATGAACGGGTTACCAAGGATAAATCAAAAATTACCCGGAAACAAATGAAAATGAACACACGCCGATGCAAAGTCTGTGAGATACAGTGAAAGCAGTCCTGAGAGGGCAGTTCACAGAACTCCCTCAAAAAACAAGAAAACTCTCAAACAATCTAACCCTACAACTAAAAGAATTAGAAAAAAACACAAGAAAAAGCTCAGAGTAAGTAGAAGTAAAAAAATGATAAAGATCAGAGCAGAAATAAATGGCATAAAAAATACAAAATGAAACCAAAAGGTGGTTATTTCAAAGGATAAACAAGATTGATGAACATTTAATGGGACTCATCAAGAAACAAAAAGAGAGGATTCAAATAAATAAAATCAGAAATGAAAGAGGAGAGATAACTGACATCACAGAAATACAAATGATTTCACGAAAATATTATGAACAAGTACATGCCAATAAAATAGGCAATCTGGGTGAAATGGACAAATTCCTATAAACATACAATCTTCCAAAACTGAATCTGGAAGTAGAACACCTGAATAGACCAACAACTAGTAAAATGGAAACAATAATAATTTCAAAACAACAACAACAACAACAAAACCTCGTCTGGCAAACATAATTCCTGAACCAGATGGTTTCATAGATGAATTTTACCAAACATTCAAAGAACACCTATCTTCCTCAAACTATTCCAAAAAATTCAAGGGAAGGGATTATTTCCCAGTTCTTTTTATGAGACCAACATCATCCTAATACCAAAACAGATAAAGACACAACAAAGAGTGATAGGGGACTGGATAAAGAAGATGTGGTACATATACAATATAAAATACTACTCAGCGATAAGAAAAGATAGCATAGCGCAGTTTACAACAACATGGATAGGCCTTGAGGACATTATGCTAAATGAAATGGCTCAGTCAGAAAAACCTATGAACCATATGATTTCACTCATGTGTGGGATATAAACCTGGACCTCGTGAACACAAACAGCAGTGTGGCGATTGCCAGAGGGGGAAAGGGTAGGAAGAGAAGGGGGTACTAATATATGGTGACAGGAGAAGCTTTGACTTTCGGTGCTGGGCACATGGTGCAATATACAGATCTTGTAACATAGAAACTCACACCCAAAACGTATATATTCATGTTTACCAGTGTCACCCCAATAAATTGATTTAAAAAAATAAAAACTGAAAAATAAAGACAACAAAGAAAGAAAATTGTAGGCAAATATCCCTCTGGCAAATATAGAAGCTAAAATCCTCAACAAAATATTAACAAATCAGATCTAACAATACAGTAAAAAAACTCATACAACATTATCAAGTCGGATTTATCCCAATTATGCAAGGTTGGTGGAAATCAATAAATGTGATATATCACATAAAGAAAATGAAAGATTAAAAAATCACATGATCATATCAATAGATGCAAAAAAAAAAAAACATTCAACAAAATTCAGCACCTTTTTTTTGACAAAAACTCTCAGAAAAATGGGAATAGAGGGATCAGACCTCAACAAAATAAAGGCTACATATGAAAAACCTGTAGCCATCATCACACTCAATGGGCAAAAACTAAAAGTGTTTTTCTTAAGATCAGGAACAAGATAGGGTATCTGCTTTCAATACTATTGGTCAACATAGTAATGGAAGTTCAAGCCATAATAATCAAACAAGAAATAGAAATAAAATGTTTCAAAATTGGAAAGGAGGAAGTAAAACTGTCATTATTTGCTGGTGGCATGATATTGTATATAGGAAACCCTGAAGACTCCACACACACAAAAAAATACTAGAGTTAATAAGTGAGTTCAGAAAAGTTGCAGGATACACAATCAATATCCAGAAATCAATGGCATTTTTATACACCAATAATAAACTATCAGAAATGGAAACTAAGAAAACAAACCCATTTACTATTGCAACAACAAAAAGTAAAGCACTTAGGACTAAATTTAATCAAGGAGGTAAAAAACTTGCACTTGAAAAACTATATGATATGAGGAAATTAAGGAAGATACATAAACGTGAAAACATATATACCATGTTTGTGGATTAGAAGAATTAACATAATTAAAATTATGACCCAAAGCAATCTATGGATTCTACACAATTCCTATTAAAATACCAATGGAATATTTTGCATATCCAGAAACAATATTCCAGAAATTCATATGAAAACAAAAAGATCCTGAATAGCCACAGCAATCTGGAGAATGAAGGAGAATGTTGGAGGAATCACAATATTAGACATCAAACTTTACTACAAGGACATTATAATCAAAACAGAGTGGCACTGCCCTAGCCAGTGTAGCTCAGTGGGTAGAGCTATGTGGGACACAGGGTTTGATTTCAGTCAAGGGCATGTGCTTTGGTTGTAGGCTTCATCCCTGGCCCTGGCCTGGGCTCCCGTGGAAGGCAGCCAATCAATGTGTCTCCCTCACATTGACATTTCTCTCTCTGTCTCTTCCTCCCTTCCCCCCTTAAAAATCAATGGGAAAATATTCTTGGGTGAGGATCAACAACAACAAAATCGAAAACAAAACACACACACACACAAAAATAGGCTGATACGGGCACAAGAACAGACATACAGACCAGTGGAACAGAACAGAGAGCCCAAAAATCAACCCATGCCTTTATGGTCAATTAAGCTTTTATATAGGAGGCAAGAGCATACAATGGAGCAAAGGCAGTCTCCTCAACCCAAAGTATGCTCACTGAGAACACAAATGTCCATATGTCTATGTCAGTGACCTCTATGTAATATGTGCTAAATAAATGTTTGATAGATACAGTGGTTGTACACTGGGACAATTTAATTCTTTTTAGGAGAAATAATTTCATTGTAGTGATGTATGTCTTAAATCTATGTAGATGCTTTTAAGAATCTATTTGAGGTCTTTACCTATACTGCCAAAAAAGAATTTAAATTACTCATTATCTGGTCCTACTCAGGTAGAGCATCATGATGATAAGCCAAGATTGCAGCTTCAATCCCCAGTTAGGGCACATATAAGAATCAACCAATGAATGTGTAAATAAGTGGAACAACAAACCACTCTCTCTCAAATCAATAAAAATTTTTAAAATATTTATCATGTGTTTTATGAGTTCATTTATTTTATTACTTAAAAATTTTTTTTCAATTTCATATCTTTTGGCTTTTCTCACTGATTCAAAGAAGCAAAGGTTCTTTTTAGGATGTTCAGCAGCAGTGACATAAACCTAGAAAATGCAAGATAAAACTAGTTAGCATGAAAATAATGATTGGAAGTGTTTATTAACCAAATTGTCTTCAACTGCAGAGGAAACTAGAAGATCTTTAATCATATTCCTTTTCTGATTCACATTTGCTCTATCAGTAACAGAGACCTGTGATGAACACATTAACTCATTTTGTCTTTTACTGCTCTGTATGTTTGCCACTATTATGACTCAGAGAGTAATAAATGCACCATGATAGTGAGACAGGAAAAATGGTGCAAATAATAACTTGACAAGGAATAAATTGGACCTGGAAAACAATGACTTGAATTAAAAAAAATCTTAGCTTACAGATGTGTCAGCATATTTGAAATTAATTTCTTTTTAGGCCATTTCAGTGATTACAGTTTGAAGAAGTTTCAAAACCTTTATCTCAAGGTAATGAGCCAGTTAAGAAGAGACTGGCTTTTGTGTAGGAAGCAATTATCCCAATTGATAGGAACTGAGAAAATGAGCACAGGCTTTAATGAGTTTGTGTTGTTTTTCCTGAGGGTAAAGAATAAAATCATAGGTTCTAAAATAGTGTCAGATTAAGTGGAAGCTATACTGATACTCTCCCAGGGCCAAACTGGAATTACAACTAAAATATAGAAAAGTCATCCTAAATAATCAACTAAAGACTAGCTGGTGAGAACCCTTATGACCGAGGACATAAAGTGGAGACCACTTAGAGACTGGGAGGAAGTGCAGAGACACAAGAAGGTTGAAGTTCCAGGGGGATATCTCAGATGTGGGGAGTTCTCACTGAGAACTCCAAACCCCCAGCTGTGCTCCCCAACTCAGAGCACCAGAACTCAGAAGGTGCCCACATTATAGTGGTTTGCTGACTGCCAGGGAGAGATAACTGAAGATGCAGGCACCCTCTAAAAGGGCCAATGCACAAAATTCTGTGTGTAGCCACTCACCTTGGGCTCTGGCAGAGTGACTAGAGCTGTTGAGGAGAATCTAGGGTTGAGGATTCTTGGGTTAGAGCTCAGAAGGCAGCCACCCCAGTTTCCTGTGCTGAGTCTTTCCCCCATACTGCAGTGGATATCTTTTCCAGGTAGACCGTTAGCATCCAGGCAGCTTTTGCCTAGGGAGGGAGTAATTGCCCCATTCTGTGGGAAAACATCTTGCACCTTCCTGTGGAACCTACTCCTTGCTGTAGTATATAGCCTGAGGATCGTTAAGAGACTGAGAATAACAAACTAGAGGCAGAGGTGGTTCTCTGTATGCTTTGAGTTTTTGTCTGATTTGCTTCTGGACCTGGGATAGGAAAAACAGATCTTGGTAAACATTGTGGTCCTTTCCAAAGGTACCCGGACACAGCTGTGGATTGCTGATAGCTCCAAACAAATGGTCCTCCTGGACAGTCAGGAACAATGTCTGACATTGTCCTGTACTAGAGTCCCTACAAAGAAGACTGGGAGTTGGAGCAGATCTACGAATACATAGAAACAAACCCAAAGAGGCAGACAAAATAGGGAGATAAAAAAAAATAAGATACAAATGAAAGAACAAGAGAAAAAATGCTAAATGAAATAGAGATAAGAAAATTTTCAGATATAGAATTTAGAAAAATAATTACATGGTTGCTCAATAGCATGAGAAAAGATATAGAAACTATGAAAAATGACCAGTTAGAAATGAAGAATGACATAGCTGTAATAAAGAAATTATTGGAAGAAATAAATAGCGGGTTAGTGGAAGCCAAGAATTGGATCAATAGAGTAGAAGACAGGGTAGGAAAAATCACTCAACCAGAGAACCAAAATGAAAAAAAAAAATTAAAAAACAGGAGAACAGCTTAAGAAAGTTGTGGGACAATGTGAAACATAACAATAGTTGCATCGTAGGAGGTCCAGAAGATGAAGAAAATAAGAAAGGGATAGATAACCTGTTTGAAGAAATAATAGCACAAAACTTCCCTAACCTGGAGAAGAAAAAAGTCACAAGTTCAGGAGGCACAGATAGTCTCAAGCAAGAAGAAACAAAACAGACCTCATGCCCAAACACATAATTAAAATGCCAGAAATGAAAGATAAAGAGAGAATCTTAAAGGCAGCAAGATAAAATCAATTTGTTACCTTTAAAGGAGCTTCCATAAGACTATCAGCTGATTTTTCAGTGGAAACTCTAAAGGCCAGAAGGAAATGGCATGAAGTATTAAAGGTAATGACATTCAAGTATTTAAAACCAAGACTAATATATACAGCAAGGCTATTATTCAAAATTATATAGTAAAATAAAGAGCTTCCCAGACCCCGAAAAAGCTAACGAAGTTTATCACCACCAAACCAGCACTGCAAAAAAGGGTAAAGAGACCGTTGTAATGAGAATAAGAAATAGCGCAAGGGAGAAACATAAGCATGAAGAATTAAAATGGCAGTACATAAGAACTGATCAATACTAACCTTAAATGTAAATGGATTAAATGCTCCAATTAAAAGACATAGTGTAGATTAATGAATAAAAATCATGGCCCACATATATACTGTCTACAAGAGATCCACCTCAGAACAAAAGACTCACACAGGATGCGATTGAAGGGATGGTAAAAAATTTTCCATACAAAGGAACAAACAAACAAAAAGAGCTTGGGTAGCAATACTCTAATATGACACAATAGACAATGAATAGGTTACCAATGCGATCAAGGAATAAAGCAAAAACTGCCTAGAAACATATGGAAATGAACATGCAACAACCCAAAATTTATAGGACACAGTGAGAACAGTCCTGAGAGAGACATTCATAATACTGGAAGCCTATCTCAAAATACAAGAGAATTTTTAATAACATATATAACCTTACAGCTTAAAGAATTAGAAGGAAAAGCCCAGAGTGAGTAGAAGAAAGGAAATTATTAGGATCAGAGCAAAAATAAATAACAGAGATACCTAATCAAAAAATAAATACAAAAGATCAATGAAATGAAGAGCTGGTTCTTTGTAAAGATGAACAAGATTGATGAACCTTTAGCCAGACTCATCAAGAAACAAAGAGAGGAGAACTAAGATGGCGGCAAAGGTAAAACACCTATCTTGCCGTCATAATCAGCAATTTTAATACTACAACTTAACGAAAGAACAAACACCTGCCAGAATCACCAGAAAGCTCGCCGAGTGAAAATTCCACAAATAAAAGTGAAGATAAGACACTGTAACTCGGAGGAGCGGCGGCGAACAGCGTTGAAAGATTCGCGTGGAGAGAGGTTTGGAGCGCGCGCTGCGGAGAGGGCGGGGGGCTGAAAACCGGCCAGTTTTCTCGAAAGGGGAGACAAAGGCGTCCCACTGGACTGATTCTCCAGCTCTGGGCGAAGTCCAGAGAACCCACTATCACACGGGGTGAAAACTGGACAGTGGGAGGGCACGCCGAAGCTCGGGTGCTGCGGGGTCTCCCGGCTTGTGGAGAGGGCAGCTTGCGCGCGAACAGCTCGGCTGCTTGACGGCGCAGAGAGCGCTCCGCGACTTGTCTCTCATTCAGAAAACCGTCAGTCTGCTTTGTTTTATGACCCTGGGTGAGACATAGCGCATGCAGACTCATTTTGGGAAAGTCTGAATTCCCCGGCAGCCAGTGGAGCTCGGCAGCGGCTCTCTCTCAGAGGTGCTGGCGGCCATTGCCCCCAGCACGGAGTCTCCAGGGCCGCATAGGGCGGAGCTAACACTGTCTGCTTGGCCGGGAGACTCCGCCCACCCAACCTGAGCACAGCTGAGCTTCACAGACAATTGGCCTGGAGGTCAACCCTCCAAGTGCTAACAACGATTAACTGAGCTTAACTTCAGCAAGACTGTGCAGCCCATATCCACCTCAGGTAACCGGGGAGGCTGAGCCACTGTCCCTAGTAGGAAGTCTACCACACAAAGCTAATTGACCAACTCAGGGAAGCAGCCACCATGCAGAGACATGGAAAGAAATCAGATGTGAAAGAAATGGAGGAAAAAAAACGACTGGACATGGAATTCAAAACCACGGTTATAGGACTTTTCAAGAGGCTCCAACAAAAGATCGAGGCCTATAAGGAAATAAGACCACAAAGGAAATGAATGAGTCCTACAAGAAAATGAACAAGACCCTCAAGGATATAAACGAGAGCTGCAAAGAAATGATCAAGACCAACGTGGAAATGAATGAGTCCTACAAGGAAATGAAAGAGACCCTCAAGGATATAAAGGAGACTCTCAAGGATATGAAAAAGGACCAACCAGAAATTAAGTATACACCGACTGAAACAAAAAATATTATACAAAGACCTAAAAGTGCTCTGGACCACCCCAAGAACCAAGTTAAAGATTTGAAATACAAAGAGGGAAAATCCACTCAGCTGAAAAAGCAAGAAACCAAAAGAATCCAAAAAATTGAAAATAGTGTAAGGGGCCTCTGGGACAACCTCAAGCATACCAATATCCGAATTATAGGGATGCCAGAAAAAGCGAGAGGCCAAGACAATGAAAACCTATTTGAAGAAATAGTGACTGAAAACTTCCCACACCTGGTGAAAGAAATTGACTTAGGAGTCCAAGAAGTGCACCGAACCCCAATATATAGGAACCCTAAGAGGACCACACCAAGGCACATCATAATTAAAATGCCAAGAGCAAAAGACAAAGAGAGAATATTAAAAGCAGCAAGAGAGAAACAGTCGGTTACCTATAAGGGAACACCCATACGACTGTCAGCGAATTTCTCAACAGAAACGATGCAGGCCAGACGGGAGTGGCAAGAAATATTCAAAGTGATGAAGAGCAAGAATCTACAACCAAGATTACTCTATCCAGCCAAGCTATCATTCAGAATTGAAGGTCAGATGAAGTGCTTCGCAGATAAGAAAAAGCTAAAGGAGTTCATCACCACCAAACCAACATTATATGAAACGCTGAAAGATATTCTTTAAGAAGAGGAAGAAGAAAAAGGTAAAGATGAAAATTATGAACAACAAATACACATCTATCAACAAATGAACTTAAAAATCAAGTGAATTGATAGGCTGTTGAACAGGATAGACTGGTGAATATAACAGAGACATGGACATAGAGATGGAATGGACTGACAATTCTTGGGGAGAAGAGGGTTGTGGGAAGTGCAGCAAGAGCCTGGACAAAAATCTTGCAACAATGGGAGAGGACAGTGGGGAGGGGGAGGTGAGGATGGAGGGTGGGATAGGTTCAGGGTGGAGGGGAGCTATAGGGGGATAAAAAGGGGAAACAATGTAATTAATAAACTGAACAATAAAGATAAAAAAAAGAAACAAAGAGAGGACTCAAATAAAAAAAATCAGAAACAAAAGCAATAAAGTAACAACAGATACCATAAATATACAAATATTGTAAGTAAGTACTATGAAAAACTATATGCCAACAAGCTGGATAATGTGGACAAAATGGACAAGTCCTAGAAACTTGTAATTTTACCAAAATGAATGAGGAAGAATCAGAAAACCTGAATGGGCCAATAATTAATGAAATTGAAGCATTAATAATAAAGAAAAACAACAACACAAAACTGCCAGCAAACAAAAGCCCTGGCCCAGATGGCTTTAGAGAATTTTACTAAACTTTAAAAGAACTAACACCTATCCTCTTCAAACTATTCCAAAAAATCCAAGAGGAAGAAACACTTTGAAGCTCTTTTTATGAGGTCAGCATTATCCTATTTCCAAATCAGATAAAGACAACACATGGAAAGAGAATTACAGGCCAGTATCCCTGATGAACATAGATATTAACATCCTCAACAAAATATTACCTGAAAAAAATCACTTTCTAAAATCAACTAAGCCTCTGTTGTTGATAGAAGGTAAAGATGCTTGAAAGCTGGTGGAACTGCCTCTGGGTCACAGGCTTTGGCTAAGGGCTAACTGACTACTCCTAAAGTAAGTGTTTTTGATAGGGACACTTCAGATGATAATTATCTGCTCCTAGAATAAAATTAAATGGAAACTCAGATTTCTCACTATCTACACTGAATATTCTAGAGTAAATTACAATTTCTTCAAAGTGTTAAAAATAACAATAATTTGGCTTTTATTTCTAATATAGATAAATAAAATAATAAAAACAAATATTGGCTTAAAATTTCATCACCCAGGCAATGTGTTGACATAAATAATTTTATGTTTGGGGGTCACCACAACATGAAGAACTGTATTAGGCTGAGAACCACTGCTGTAGAGAAAGATGAAACTGAAAGGTGAACACTTCCCTTCCCCATCTCCCTCTAAATATCTTCACCCATTCTTTTGGTCAGACATTCAAAGGTAGTCACCATTGTTTTGCTTTCTTCCAGAAAAAAAAACAACAGGTCAGATTTTATTTCTTTTTCTTCTCTTTTGCATAATGATCATTTTTTCTTATCGATTTACATGAGTTCTTTATAAGTTAAGGAAATTAATCCTTTTTTACAAGTTATAAATATTTTCCTTATATATTGTTTGGCTTTGTTTATAGTTATAATTTCATTTTTCTTTATTTAGAAGTTTTCCACACTGATTTGAAATACATTTAACATAAAGAAAATTTCTTACATATTGTGCTCAATGTATTGTTTGAAATTGTGATAAATTGAAATACAACGTTGTGTAATTTTAAGGTGTACAAAATATTGATATAATACATTTATATACAGGGTTGGGGAAAAGTGGGTTTATAGCTGTTTGTATGGAAAATAACACAACAATTAATAAATAATAATACAAGAGTAAAATGTTTCATCTCCTCACAACTGCAACTTATTTACTGAATTATTTATTGAATCTCCACAAAATTCACTGCCAAATGGGAAAAATAGCTGCAATGTTTATCTCCACTTCAAGCAGACTGGACAGACCAGATATGTATATGTTATGTAGGCAATGATTGTATTGGACAAAAGGGAAAAAGAATGGTGGCTATTTGTAGTATTTTATTATTTGAATTCTTTGTCTGAAAAGCTTAGGATTTAAACTATGACACTGCAATTTTGTGATAGTTTGTGGAAAAGGTAACAAGTTAACAAAATCTTCAGACTTTCTGATATTATTTTAAGATTTAACTTAAACATAACTTTATGGGACTATTACCCTTACTCTAGTTTTTTTGGTTGATCTTTTATTTACTCTGCTTTTATGATGAGAATATAGAAATACAGGTATTTTTAAAATCCTCACCTGATGATATGTTTATTGATTGTAGAGAGGGGAAGAGGAGGTGAAGTGTGAGACTCTGGGGACCCAGACTCATACGGGGAGAAACTAGTCTGTCTGGCACTGGGTTGGAACACAAGGGCAGCTTTCTCACAGAGGTGCTTGCAGCGATCATTGTTCCAGCACAGTGATGCAGGTCACAGAGACCGGGGAACCTCTTCAGGCAGGATTGACAGTGGGCTGTTGCTGTTTGCTCCACCCTGGTGATTCCCTGAGGTCAGATTTTATTTCTTTTTCTTCTCTTTTACATATTGATCATTTTTTCTTATCGATTTACTTGAGTTCTGCCCCATCCAATTTACAACCCCACCTAAACTGTGTACAGAAACTTTTGCATATGAATGGCTTGGCCCTTTGCAATCTGAAACCTAATATACTGCAGCTGGGTCAGAGATACCCAGAGCCTCCAAAAGAAGGCCCAAGGCTTGACAGCAGCCTGCATTGCTCCACAGCTGAGCCTCATTTGGGCACCTCCAAACCCCAAACAAAGAGGAGGAATCTGCAGATCTCTCTGTAGCTCCTCTGGGTGGCCTCAGGCAGTGGCTGACTTTGCACCTCCATGGAGATATAAGAGCCAGGGTACCTAATGGTCGGAGTGATACCATCCAGTTTACAATTCTTCAAATCCATACGAGACACACTCAGGGGGCAGATTCAGTGAGTTCCAAAGCCCCACTGAAATAAGTCTTGCCCCATAAGGGTTTCTCCAGTATAGAAGTACTCCCATTATAGACACAACTGATCCTCACAGCTAATTGGCCTGGAGGTCCATTCCTCCCAGTGATACCAACAACATTCAAGGCTTAACTACAACAAGACTGTGCACACAGCCCACAAAGGGGTGCACCAAGAGTAATTAGTGAGGTTAAGTCACTGGGCCCTATAGGACACCTAGCACTCAAAGCCACTCTGTCAACACAGGGAAGCAGCCAAAATGCAGAGACAGAGAAACAGGTCACAAATGGAAGAAATGGAGGAAAGCAAACTACTGGATATTGAATTCAAAACCACAGTTATAAGGTCCTCAAGAATCTTCTAGAAACCTCTGATAAATTTAGTGAGACCATCAAGGATATGAAAAAGGACCAACTAGAAATTAAGCATACACTGACTGAAATAAAAAAATAATATAGAGAGATCCCACAGTAGACTAGAGGATCCCAAGAATCAAGTCAAAGATTTGAAATACGAGGAAGCAAAAAAACACCCAGCTGGAGAAGAAAAAAAGAAAAAAGAATGCAAAAATATGAAGATAAAGGTGTGTTGGTGGTATAGTGATGAGCATAGCTGCCTTACAAAAATATGAAGATAGTGTAAGGAGCCTCTGTGACAACTTCAAGCATATCAACATCCAAGATATGGGAGTGCCAGAAGAGAGAAGGTAAGATATTGAAAACATTTTAAGAAATAATGACAGTAAACTTCCCCCACCTGGTAAAAGGAAGAGATTTACAAATCCAGGAAGCACACAGAACCCCAAACAAAAGGAATCCAAAGAGGACCACACCATGACACATCATAGTCAAAATGCCAAGGGCAAAACACAAAGAGAGAATATTAAAAGCAGCAAGAGAAAAACAATTAGCTACCTACAAAAGAGTACCCATATGATTGTTATCTGATTTCTCAACAGAAATTATGCAGGCCAGATGGGAGTGGCAAGAAATATTTAAAGTGATGAACAGCAAGAACCTACAACCAAGATAACTCTACCCAGCAATGCTATCATTTAGACTTGATGGTCAGATAAAGAGCTTCACAGATAAGAAAAAGCTAAAGCAGTTCATCACCAGCAAACCAGTATTAGATGAAATGCTGACGGGTATTCTTTAAGAAGAGAAAGAAGAAGAAAAAGGTAAAGATAAAAATTATGAATAACAAAGTGACAACAAATACATATCTATCAACAAGTGAATCTAAAAATCAAATGAATAAAAAGTCTGATGAACAGAATAAACTGGTGAATGTAATCAAATCAGGGGCATAGAAAGGGAGTGGAGTGACAATTCGTGGGGGAGTACGGAAAAAGACTGGACGAAAATCGTACACTTATGGATGAGGACAGTGGGGCAAGGGGAGGGCAGAAGGTGGAGTGGGAACCAGTTAGAGGGGAGTTATGGGGGAAAAAAGAGGAACAACTGTAATAATCTGAACAATAAAGATTTGTTTAAAAAAAGAGAGAGGAAAAACATAAAAAAATGAATTTGCATGATATCCTTAAGTTTTATAATATGAATAGTCTTATTTTAAAATATATATATATATTTTACTTTAGAGCAGTGTCCAATATTCAGGAATTATTTAGGAAATCATTTGGAGAGCTGTCAGTATAAACATATTTTTAATATTATAAATTCTGGGCTATCTTCATAATTGTTAGGAGGTAAACTCTGGAAACAGCCTTTTGCTAATTTATTACTTTACCCAGAGTGTAAGATAGTGCTGAAACAGTGCTTGGCACATGATAGGAATTTAGACATAAATGAACTAACAATATTTGGGAAAACAAATATAAGTATGATTTTATTTGTGTGAACTGGAACCTTATTCAGAACAAATTCTATAATTTGTAGATTTTTTTGTATAATTAAACTTAAGATTCTAGTGTCAATTTTGTTCTTTAAAACAAATTCATATGAACTATTTTAGTTATTCTTTTATTTAAAAAATAAAATGCTTTAATATATTCATTATACAAACTCAATATAGTTATATTCTAATATATTAATTTCCTCATTGACTAAATATTCACAAAAACAATTTCAGAATTAAAAAAATAAAATACAAAGGTTTCATTAATGCTAACATGTACAAGTCATTTACTTATGCCATACATTGTTCTAAGTAAGAAAGAAGAACAAAATTGGAGGTGTCATGCTACCTGATATCAAAGTATACTACAAGGCCTAAGTAATTAAAACAGCATGGTACTGGCATAAAAATAGACATATAAATCAATGGAATGGTATAGAGATCTCAGAAATAAACCCATGCCTATATATTCAATTAATATATGACAAAGGAGACAAGAACATACAGTAAGGTAAGGACATTCTATTTAATAAATCATGTTGGGAAAATTGGACAAATACATGCAAAACAATAAACCTAGACCATCTTCTTACACCATATACAGGAATAAACTAAAAATATATTAAAGATTTAAATGTAAGATTTAAAACCAGAAGATTTCTGGAAGAAAACACAGACAGTAAAATCCCTGACATTTCTCTTAGCAATATTTTTTTCTGATGTCTTCTAGGGCAAGACAAGCAAAAGAAGAAATAAACAAATGAAACAAAATCAACTAAATGAAACGGAAAAATTATTTGCACAGCAAAGGAAACCATCAATGAAAAGAAAAGACAATGTACTAAAGGAGGGAAACTATTCACTAATGATACATTGATAAGGGGTTAAAATCCAAAATTTATAAATAACTCATTAAACTCATCACCAAAATAACAAACAATCCAATTAAAAAGTCAGCAGAAGACCTGAATAAACACTTCTCCAAAGAGGACATACAGATAGCCAATAGTTATGTAAAGATGCTCAATGTCACTAATCATCAGAGAAATGCAAATTAAAACCACAATGAGATATTACCTCACACCTGCCAGAATGGCTATCACTAATAAATCAACAAACAATTAGCAAATCCCTGGCTGGTTTGGCTCAGTGGATGGAGTGTAGGACTGTGGACTGAAGGGTCCAGGTTTGATTCTGGTCAAGAGCACATGTTCTGATTGTGGGCTCCATCCCCAGCAGGTGGTGTGCAAGAGGCAGCTGATAGTTGATTCTCACACATCATTGATATTTCCATCTCTCTCTCCCTTTCCTCTCCTTTCTGAGATCAATTGAAGAAGGAGGAGGAGGAGGAGGAGGAGGAGGAGGAGAAGGAGGGGGAGAAGGAGAGGGAGAAGGAGAAGGAGAAAGAGAAGGAGAAAGAGAAGGAGAAAGAGGAGGAAAAGGAGAAGGAGAAGGAGAAGGAGAAGGAGAAGGAGAAGGAGAAGGAGAAGGAGAAGGAGAAGGAGAAGAAGGAGAAGTGTTGGTGAGGATACAGAGAAAAGGAAACCCTCATGTATTGTTGATGGAAATGCATTTTGGTGAAGTGACTAGCAAAATCTGTATGGAGGTTTCTCAAAAAATTACAAATAAAACTGCCATATGACCCAGTGATTTCACTTCTGGATATCTATCCAAAGAAACCCAAAACACTAATTTAAAAGAATATATGTACATCAATGGTTATTGCACCATTATTATAGCCAAGATATGAAAGCAACCCATGTGGATATCAATAGATGAGTGAATAAAAAGGCTGTGGTACATATAAATAATTCAATATTATTTGGCCATAAAAATAATGAATTCTTATCATTTGGGACAGTATAGATATCCCAAATATAAATTATGCTAAGTGAAATGTCAATTATGCTAAGTGAAATAAATCAGAGGAAGGCACATACCATATGATTTCACATATATGGAGAATATAAAGAGCAAAATAAATGAACAAACAAAATAGAAACAGGCATAGATACAGAGAACAGAATGAAGGTTGCCAGAGGGACAGGAGCTTGCGGAACTGGGAGAAAAAAATGAAAGGATTAAGAAATACAAATTGCTACTTAAAATAGTCATGGCAATTAAAGTACAGTATAGAGATTATCTTATCTAATAAAAGAATAATATGCAAATTGACAATACCTCCAATCAAGCCATGCCCACAGT
Source organism: Antrozous pallidus (assembly GCA_027563665.1). Lineage (NCBI taxonomy): Eukaryota > Metazoa > Chordata > Mammalia > Chiroptera > Vespertilionidae > Antrozous > Antrozous pallidus. The sequence continues at coordinate 6,739,703 of CM050521.1, forward strand.
CATGCCACCAGCCAATTAGGAACAAAGTATGCAAATATACCATAACCAAGATGGCTGCTGCCACTGAGAGCAGGAGAAAGGCTTGGGTTTCCCCAGCAATGCAGGAAGCCAAGATTTGCGCCTGCCATTGCCAGCCTAGGCCTCCACTCAATGCTACAAAGTTTCAATTATAGAAAATAAATAATCCCAACAGGAATGGCAGCAGCCACAGAGCTGGAGAAAGAAGAGGCTAGGGTTGCCTCTGGAGGAAGCCAAACTTCTGCAGCCCTAGCCTAGGCCTCCACTCTAGGCTACAAAGTTTCAAACAGAAATCACTGTCGCCACAGAGCGAGCAGAAGGCTTGGCTCCACTATAGGCTACAAAGTTCCAATTGTAGACATAAATTAATCTCAGATCCCAGGGCCTCCACTTGGGTTGCTGGAGGGCGTGGCCAGCCTGCAAACCACCATAGGCCCCTTGCCCAGGCCACCCCACACCCCAAGGGAACCCTCACCCTGATCCAGGACACAGAGCTTCAGGGCAAACCAGCTGGTCCCGACCCATGCACCAGGCCTCTATCCTATCTAATAAAAGAGTAATACACAGATTGACCATCACTCCAACACACAAGAGGGCTGCCCTCATGTGGTCAAAGATCCTGCCCCCATGTGAACACATGATGGCTACCATAAGATGGCTAGCAGGGGAGGACAGTGGGAAGTTCCAGGCCTGCAAGGGAAGGAAGTTGTGGGCCATCAGGCCAGCAGGGGAGGGCAGTTAAGGGTGACCAGGCCTGCAGAGGAGGGAAGTTGGGAGCAAACAGGCTGGCGGGGGAGCAGTTAGACATCAATTAGGCTGGCAGAGTAGTGGTTAGGGTGTGATCAGGTTGGCAGGCAGAAGCAGTTAGGAGCAATCAGGAAGTCTGGCAGGTGAGCATTTTGGAGCTAGCAGTTCTGGATTGTGAGAAGAATGTCCAACTCCCATTTAGGCCCGATCCTATGAGGACATCCCTCATGGGGTCCCATATTGGAGAGGGTACAGGTTGGGCTGAAAGACACTCCCCTCACCCCAACCCCTGGTGTATGAATTTTGTGCACCAGTCCTCTAGTAGTCAATAATATTATAATAATTATATACTAGAGGCCTGGTGCACTGTGTGTGTGTGTGGGGGTGTTCCTTGGCCCAGCCTGCATCCTCTCCAATCTGGGACCCCTTGAGGGATATCTAACTACCAGTTTTGATCCCTTGGATAGGGCCTAAACTGGCAGTCAGACATCCCTTTCACAATCCTGGACTGCTGGCTCCTATTTGATTGCCCCTAACTGCTTCTACCTGCCAGTCTGATCACCGCTAACCACTCTCCTGCCAGCCTGATCAATGCCTAACTGCTCCCCTACTGGCCCAATTGCCCACAATTGCCCTCCCCTACTGGCCTGGTTGCCTCCAACTGTCCTCTCCTGTAGGCCTGTCCCCCCCCCCCCCCCCCCCAGCTGCCCTTCCTCTCCTAAAGGCCTGGTTGCACCCAATTGCCCTTCTCTGCAGGCCTGGTCACCCCATCTGCCTTCCCCTCCTGGCCTGGTTGTCCCTAACTGCCCTCCCCTGCAAGCCTGATTTCCCACACTGCCTCTCCTGACAGCCATCTTATGGCAGCCATCTTGTGACCACATGGTGTTAGCCACTTGTGCGAGAGTGTGATGGTCAATTTGCATATTACCTCTTTATTATATAGGATGGTGCCAGGTGGTTATTTGAAACATCAGGAGAATAAATTTTTTAAATATATGATTGCTTAATCCCTTGAAACTTGTATACTTGAGACAAATACAAAATAATATTGAATGTCAACTGTAAATGAAAAGTAAAATTTTAGAAGTGTGCACATTATAAAACCTGTTGCAGACCTCCTAAAGAATTCAGCCACAGGGGCAATTCTACTTCAATATATAGTATTAAGAAAGTTCAAACAATGCTCTATTCTATTTTATTATTTAAGAAACTCATGCCCTAACCGGTTTGGCTCAGTGGATAGAGCGTAGGCCTGCGGACTCAAGTGTCCCAGGTTCAATTCTAGTCAAGGACATGTACCTTGGTTGCGGGCACATCCCCAGTACAGGAGGCAGCTGATTGATGTTTCTCATAAATATTTCTAACTCTCTCTCTCTCTCCCTTCCTCTCTGTAAAAAATCAATAAAATATATTTTTTAAAAAGAAGATACTACTATTATAAAAAGCAAAGAAAGAAATTAATCATATAAAGGGAAGAAAAGTCCTTTAATTTTTTTTCACAAAATAAGCTATTCAAATTTTAATTTGCTGGGTACTTCTCTAAGTAAATAAGTAGTAATGATTCATTTCCATATTTTCAAAAGGTATCATTTTTATATATTTTTCCTGTGATATACATTTCCCTTAGACCAAGTATTTCTGTGTGTGTGTGTGTTGTTGTTGTTGTTGTTGTTATTGTTGTTTTTGGAACCAGGATAAACCCAAGCTTTAGATAGTTTAGATTTGAGTAAAGGAAAATTGAAGCAGAGTCAAGTGATGATGGTCATATTGGTAATTGAGCCAGGGCAAACTATAATGTGAAAAAAATTAGAAGAGGATAATTTAAGAATAACATTTTCCTTTATTCCTTATGACCGGCAGGTTAGAACTCAACTGATTTTTTTTTTTTGCATACTAGTAGTGGGGCATTGAGGGACCTTTTTAATAATGCATTACTGAAAAACATTTACCCAATGTATAAAGAGCTAATAAAACCTGAAATATATCTATATGACAAATATCAGGGTTTCAAGATCTTTAAGCACTTTCTTAAAGCAAGGGTTGTATTCATTACTTGAAAGGTTGACCTGTTAATGGGATCCAGTTGTGTTGGAGTCTGGCATACAACCTGGAGATACAATTGGATAGGCTGTGTAACTTTTTGAAATGAATACTAAGTAGGAAAAGAGATCTTAAAGCATTGTCAAATAACTAGAGGCCCAGTGCACACCTGGGGCTTTTCCCCAGAAGTCCCTCAGCCCAGCCTGCATCCTTTCCAATCTGGGACCCCTAGGGAGATGTCTGACCAGCAGTCGGACATCAGACTCACAATCTGGGACTGCTGGCTCTTAACCACTCACCTGCCTTCTTTCCTGATTGCCCCTAACCACTTCTGCCTATCAATCTGATTGCCCCTTAACTTAGTGATGGGCAATGTTTTGAGCTTGGTGTGTCAAAATTCGCCAAAAAATCGAGCATAATTCCGGTGTTGTGTCACTTCAACAACAACAACAAAACCATAATTTCGCGATATTTATAGTATAAATAACAAATATGTATAATTGTAATATATAACTGTATTTAATAAACCAAAAACTAATTATTTAACTTACCTGCTTGGTGACTTCTTTGTTCATCTGTCTGTCGGATTCTTTTGTTGGTCTTGATATTTTTAACTTGTGTGAGGTGCCGTGAACTAAGATAAATGAGGGGGAGGGGTAATTCTTTAACTAACCTGCCTATTAGTGACTTTTTTTGTTGCTGGATTTCATTTGCTAAACCTTCAATAGAAGGCTGGTATTTTTTACACTTCAAGACCAAGCAAGCGGTACTAGCTTCCTCTGTCAATCTTTTTCTTTTGCTGGTTTTGATATTATTTAACGCTGAGAATAAGGTCTCACAAAAGTACTTAGAGAGAAAATTTGTAAATAAAGCCATTGCTATATTTATCAGGGTGCTAACAGTGTCTGCTAATTGGTTCCAAGCACTCCAAATTTCCTGTTCGTAGTGGTACTCCCCTTAATTCTCCAAGCTGCACCTTTCCAGATTCTCAAGCTTTGACCTCAAGTTGACAAACACCTGAGCCCAGATGCTGTCTTGAAATTCTGCAAGTTGCATCTCCAAATCATGAATTTGCATCCATTGGAAACCAACTAATTCCAAACTACTGTAGACTACTAACTATATCAGGATACTTATTTTTATGGTCTTTTCTAGGCTTCTAAATTGATTAAATCTATCACTGAACTGGTCAAGTAACGAGTCTAAAACATGCTGGTACTTTATATGCAAGGGTTCCATTTCATTTTGTACAGCTGCACTGGTCTTCTCAAAACACTTTGTTACTCTAGGAAAATACTTATAAGTTTTAGTTTCTACATCTAGGTTGAAAATTTTAAGTTTACTTTCAAAAGCTTTTATGTATCCAGATATAACATCAATACTTTTGCCAAAACCTTGTAACTTTAAATTCAGTTCATTAATATGAACAGAGAGATCTGTAAAAAATATCAGGGTGTTGACCCAATTATCATCATTGAGCTGAGAAAAGTTTCCCAGATCCTTATCCTCAAGAAATACCTTAATTTCTTCAAAGCACTCCACAAAGCACTCAAGAACTTTGCCTCGGCTCAGCCATCTTACATTATTGTACATCAGCAGTCTACTTTAGGTGGAATCAGCCTCCAGTAAAAGTGCAGAAAATTCTCGCTTGTGAAGGGGGCGAGCAGCTATTGCATTAACTATTTTTGTAACAACTGACATTAAGTCGTTTAAGTCGGTGAATCCTGCCTTGGCACATAAAACCTCCTGATGGATAATACAATGAAAAGGCACAATCTGATGTCCAATAGCTTCTGTAAACAATTTGACAAATCCGACTTTTTTCTCCACCATGTTTGGTGCCCCATCTGTCATCACTGACACAACTTTAGAGATATCAATGTTTAGGTCACGGAATGTTTGTATAACAACCTTACACATTTCACTTCCTGATGTACTTGTTGGCACTGATACTAATTTTATCAACTCTTCTCTCCTTGTGAGACCATCAGAATATTGACCAATAATGGCCAACTGAGCATGTGATGTGACATCAGTAGTTTCATCAAGAGAGATTGAAAAATATTTACAATTACTTATGTCTCTCTTTAATTGATGTTGTATGTTTGTGTTCAGTCTCATTATTCGGTCTTTTATGATATTTCTACTGAGTGGTAACTCAGATATTCTCTTAATAATTGCATCTTTATTCTGCATATTGTGAAATAGAACTGGTGCACATCTTAGGAGAGTTTCTTTAATAAATTCCTCCTCACTGAGTGCTTTTCCGTGCTGAGCTGTGGAGTGAGCAATGCTCAGACTTGCAGATGCTAAATTTGTAGAGCCTTTTATAAATTTAAGGATGGGATTAGATTGACTCTTATAAAGGTGTAGCTGCCTGGAAATGTATTCCTTCCTTTCATCCTCACTTTTTTTCAAGAGCTGGGAATGATTAGTTTCAAAATGTCTATTTATATTCCACATTTTGCTTACTAATATTTCAGTACATAGAACACAAAATGATCTGCCATTTTTTTTATAATGCCATACACCTCAGTCTATGTCTCTTGAAAAGGTTGGCTACTGATACTATCATTTCCTTTACTTAACCTTGGTTTTTTATTTTTTTGGGTTCTCCATGGGCGGGGGGGCAGTGACAGAAGATAGAATTATAGATAGCCTGTTAGCCCTGCAGGCAATTAGGGGTTAACTAGCCTAACTGACAACAAGATGGCACATGTAACTGTCTTTTAGGAAAGGGCAGAGTTAATAAGCAGAAATAGGGGTTAATAAGGATGCACAACTGTAATAGTGGTGAAATGGAGTCTGCACTATGCTGCAAAATTAAGATGGCTGCCGCTATTTCTAATGGTAGAAAATGGCACCCATAGCACAGGCCCTCCCCTCTCCCAGCCTCCCCCTCACTTATCTTAGTAATGATGATCAATTAGAAATCCACGACACCCCAGAACAGTAGATTGGATAATGGTTACTGTGGTTATGTGGTTGCTGGTAATGGCGCTCACAGGGCCCCCAGAGATGCATCCCCCACGGCGTTCCACTGTACCCTGATCCACTGGCCAGAAGTGAGGTCAAAGATCCCCTAACGGCCTAAGTGGACTCCCCAAACTAGATGCTCTGTGCTGGAGTTCTGTTGTTTTGGCCTACAGACCTCTGGCACAGAGTGTCTACACTACAGCAAATGTTTCATCCTTGGCTATTGCACCTGGCTGTGCAGTAGCTGAGGATGAAACGTCCTTCTCAGCACGCGCCCCCATACTTCTCGATATGCAACCCCATATGGCCATGTGTCATCTAAAATGGCTACGTGTGTCAGTGCTGACATGTGTGTTATAGGTTCGCCATCATGGCCCTAACTGCTCCCCTGCTGGCCCTGTTGCACCCAATTGTCCTTCTCTGCTGGCTTGATGGACCCCAACTGCTCTCCCCTGCAGGGCCAATGGCCCACAACTGCCCTCCTCTGCCAGCCTGGTTGTCCCCAACTGCCCTCCCTTGCAAGTCATCTTGGGATAACCATCTTGTGGTGGCCATCTTGTGATGACATAGGGCAGCCACCTTGGGATGATGTGGGGGTAGCCACCTTAGGATGATGTGGAGGCAGTCATCTTGTGATGATGTGAGGGTACGAGGGCCACCTAGGTTTTTATTAGTATAGATGTCAATATTTTCTATGTCTAGGGTTTTTGTTTTTGCTAAATGCTAGCAATAGTTCTAAAAACAGCTTATGAAATGGATCTTAAAATATTTTTCATACTGATATTCACCTTTTTCAGATGTGTGTGTGTTTGTGTGTGTGTGTGTGTGTGTGTGTGTGTGTGTGTGTGTGTGTAAAAACAAGAATCTGATTTCCATCTCTTTGGACTTTTAAAAGCTGTCTCCATAGCAATTACCAATGAGAGGAAAGAATGTCACAGGTTTTTGTCTCAGTACGTATGGCACAGTCATTTCTTTTTATGTACTTCTGTTTATCCCCTATACCCCATTATTGGCTGCCTCCAACGCAATAGCCAATGGACTATTGCACATACATCACTCTTTCCTTTGTGTATGCTGATCTGTGTGTGTCCCCAAGTACCCAGTAGTATCATAAAGCATCTCAGAGCCATACTTTACAGTAATTGCTTTTGTACCATGGCAACCTCCTCTTTCTTCCATACCCTCAGTATAGTACTGATTACATTTGTCTTTCTTATAGTCATACTGATTCAAATTCAAAATATTTGTCTCAAAATAAAATTATAAACCATAGAGTAGAATGAACCCATACTATTATTACTCATTTCTTCAAATTATTTTAGAGAAAATTTTATCTGCTTTCCCTAAACTTAGTAATGAACTACAGAAAATTCAAATTTGCTAATTTGGTACTCTGGGCCCTTGGTTCTCATAAAGAAAATTATCTTATCAATTTCTTTTGTAAAGACTTTTTGTAAATAAGGGCCATGCTACCCATTCAAGGCATGAAACATTTTTTAAGAATCCCTAACTCTAAACACAGATTAAAAGAATTGGGAAAAGTTCACCTGGCCAGTGTTGCTCAATTATTGCGTGTCAACCTATGAGCCAGGAGGTTATAGTTTGATTCCTAGTTAGGGCATATGCCCAGGTTGCAGGCTTGATCCTCAGGAGGGGGCGTATCATTGATCTCTCTCTCTCTTCCTCTCCCTTCCTCTCTGAAATAAATAAAAATATATTAAAAAAGAGAATTGTGAAAAGGTGAAGAATGGAATAACTTAAATTCTGAAATATATTTTAAAAATATTTTAAGTTAAAAGATGCAACAAACTTAAATAAAGAGAATGGAGAAGTTGATTAATAACTCAGAAGTATAATGGCATTATATACAGGTAAAATACCAATATAAGATTAAACTAAAGAGAAGACTACTTTAATATTTAGATGTTTTTATTATTTTGTTTATCTTTATTGAGATATTTTGAATAAAATCCACTCTATTATAATACTGCACTTGTAATTCCTATTTTAACCCCCCAAACATCATTTAATTCAAATCAATTTAAACTTTGAAAACCTAGTTTAAATTATTTGAATGTGACTACATCCAGTTATTTCCATCATTTAAAAAAGTTAACAAATATTACAACTGCATCTAATTTGTTTCAAACTGGTGGTGACCAAGTGGCAATAGGACTCTTATAAGGAAATTCTCCAAAGACAACACTTTCCTGAGAGATGGAGGGTTGTCACCCCTTGTAAGGAAAATCTGATACTTACTCTTCACTGATTGGGTCTTCATAAGTGGTTTTCATGATGGTCCTTCTTGAGTGAAGGGTTGCCATTGTTTCTCCCCCTTAGGCAAGAGACCTGGGCTAAAGATCAAGTACACAGGGAAAGATTAAAGAATCACATTCAACAATAAATCTTAGAGAGCAAGAGTCCAATGCTTCTTCCAATTACCACTTAGAAGTCAACAACCACAGATCAGGAAACATAATTGTGAGAAATGCTCACCTGTCCTAATTCAAATAACAGATTTGGAGACAGAAATATGGCAAAAAGGAGACATTTAATATTTTCTTGAGAGTGGGTGCACACCTGGGGCAATGAACACAGTCCCTCCTCAGGGTCTTCATGGGCTGAGTATGATGGGGTCACCTGTTTCCTTCTATGTCACCTACATCTTGTTGTACCCCATTGGGCCATTTAAAAAAAATGGGCTGAAGCCTTTTGCAGTTGCCTCCACCTCCCCATGTCTAGCTGAGGTAGGTGCCTCGGGGGTTTCCACCAAGATGCTGGCCCATGCCCACAATTCCTCTTACATCCTCTTCCCTCCTTCCTACCTTCTCTTTGCTCTGGTGAAATTCAGCAGCTGTTTCCATCAAAAGCTAACTGTGCTGAAGATGGACAACAGAGGCCCATTTCCTATAATAATAAAAAAAAACATCATAAGATTATTTAAACTTTGTGATTTTCCCAGGCATTTTGGTTTTATCATCTCAAAGTCTTTGGGGAAAGTGAGAAGCTTGAAGCTGTAAAGACTATCCACCTTTGCTAAAGTAGTAGTATTATTACATCCAAGATTATTATTAATCAACTAGTGGCCCAGTGCACAAAATTCATGCACATTAAAAGGGTATTAATTAGAGGAAATATTTTAATAGTGCTATTTGCCCTTTCTTTACATTAAAAGTGTGAGAGGTAAAAGGTAATGAGTATAATGTATATGAAAATAATACATAATTTCATTAATAAATAAATAACAACAAAATGATATAACAACAATATGAATCCACAATAAACTGTTGAGTTAATTTTCCTGCATTTAAAATAGGATTGAACATGTCTCTCACAGAGAGATGAAATCCATAATACTGCATTTGGGTGACTCGTGTACTTACATTTTGTCTAGTATTATTGTTGAGTACACTGTTGTCTCTGAGTCTTAATGCAATATCTGTTCCCCAACCTTTTTCACCATGTGGAAAAAGAATAGGATATGTCATTGCATCTACTGTAGGAAACAGGATACTGATTCATTTCACTTTAGTGGCATTTGGATTATTGGGATCTGGTTTACAATGAATGAGCAAGTCCCTTTCAAAAGGAGGTTCTCCATCTTTGTTTCTGAATATGACAGCAACCTCAGTTACACGGGGAGAATTATATCTACCTGGATCACTATTATAATCATATTTAATTGCCATAGTTACTTCTGTGGGAGCTATACCTTTTGCTGCTGCTTCAGATTGGGCTTCCTTTTCTACCTCATGTAGCATCCTGTACGATTTTGTTAATTCATTTATTTCATGCATGAAATTGTTGATGTTGATCATGAGTCTTTCTGAGCAGGCCTGGTTTGCTGGGATTGCTAATCTTTTACGTGTAGCTTCAGCTGTATCCAAAATATAGAGTTGAGCAAACTTCCGAGAATCACCATTAGAAAGGTGTAAAGTTCCAGTACAATGATAAACTTGTCCATGTATTCTATTTTTAAAAATATATTTTTATTGATTTTTTACAGAAGCGGAAGGGAGAGGGATAGAAAGTCAGAAACAGCGATGAGAGAGAAACATCGATCAGCTGCCTCTTGCACGCCCCCTACTGGGGATGTGCTCGCAGCCAAGGTACATGCCTTTGACCGGAATCGAACCTGGTACCCTTCAGTCTGCAGTCTGACGCTCTATCCACGGAGCCAAACCGGTCTCGGCTGTCCATGTATTCTAAAACAGTATGGCCAAAACCCTGATGGTGATGCAACATTTGCACCCATGGAAGCAAAAGTAAAAGAACTATTTATAGATTGAATGTTTTCCATGAAATTTTTACTGTCAGAATCTTCGTTTGTCATTAATCTTTTTAAATATGGCGGGTAATCTGGAAAATGTGTATCATTTGGACAGACTTTCCCTTTGCTACAACATCGAGTAAATTTCCCATCAGATGGTTTTTCATCAGAGAAATTTAGTGATAGGCAAAATTCACATCTAACAGTCATTTCACCACAACTATGTTTGAGAATTGTATCCTCACGTACTCCATTTTCGCTGAGAAGGCAGTTCCTACCACTATTGCTAGTACTTGTTGCTGACCTTTAGACATATTCTGTCTTCGCCACTGCCTTCTTTCAATTTCAAAGGCACATTGTTCTTTAGACATTTCCTGTAGAAGATGCCGGTGTTTTTCGGCTTCAGAGTGATGTTTTTCCAATAGCTGCTGTTCAGGTACACTCTGTAGCAGGCGTTGCCTTCTTTCAAGATTAGACGCACGTCACTCTTCAGACATTTTCTGTCAATAACATCGGCACCTTTCTGCTACAGAGCTCCGTTGTATCAACAGTTTTTCTTTGGACATAGTCCCACCTCTCTATTGCCATGTTCTGAGATAGAGGAGAATGACAATCTTGACAGTCTTGACAGTCAGGCCTTTCAGCAGTGTGACCAAAGGCTGATTTGGACAGATTCTGTGGGGGTGGGACTTCCTCCTACCTGTTGTCAGTTTCCACAGCTGGGATGCTGAAGCTGGGATTCGAGGGCCTTCCCTCTGGAGGTTGCCTTCTGTTTTTGCTGGCATACAGCTGAAGCTACACATAAAACATTAGCAATGCCAGGGGCCTCAGTTAGACGCAGCTGTGGTTCGCTGGCGCTGCCACTGCTTAGTCTCTGCACCCGGGGCAGGGCGTTTGATGCCTTCACTATTTCGTCTCCGCTCCTGGGGCCTGGCATTCACGCCTCTCAACCCGCCCCTTGCTCCTAGTGGCTGGTAGCATTGTCAATCAGGAGCCAATGTATGGTCAGATTTGCATGTTATTCTTTTATTAGATAGGATGCTTGGGAATCCAGGTTGTTTGAAAACTTTCTGAAGCTTTTTTTCTTAAAATATATTTTTATTGATTTCAGAGAGGAAAGGAGAGGGAGAGATAGAACATCAATGACAAGAGGGAATCATTGATCAGCTGCCTCCAGCACACCCCGCACTGGTAATTGAGCCCAAAACCCAGGCATGTGCCCCAACCACAGGATCCAACCATGACCTCCTGGTCCATAGGTTGACTCTTAATCAGTAAGCCACACCCACTGGGCCTTTCTGAAGCTTTTAAGAAAGCAACTTCATCTTTCTAATTCATAGTTCTGTTTCAGCATTTTCTTACATTTCTCCCATTTTTTTCTCTCCAAGTTTGTTTACCTCCTATTGCAATATCAAATTACTAGCAATGAAACATTTGCTGCACTTCTCTTGTTTTCTCTTTGTAAAGTGTCGTTTCATGTAATTGTCCAATATCAGCTTCTCTCAATTCACCTTGCCTTACATACAGGCGTTAGGTTCTATATCATTTTTATGTAAGTAATTAGATTGTCCAAATCTAAACCCCAGCTCTTCCTCTCATTAATTGTATAACTATGGACAAGTTATTTAACATTTCCATGCCTTTGTTTCCCCACTTATAAACTTAGGATAATAAATTGAGTAAATAGAAATAAAATGCTTAGGACATTGTCTAAAATATAGTAAGGGCTCAATAAATCTGATCATTAATATTGAAAGTATCAAATTAACTTTGTGACATTTCAGGAGCTCTTATGGTGTGGTTTGCTTGGGGTTGTCACTGGAAGGTCAGAAATGAGGCTGCAGAAAAGGGTTGTCTTCACTTGGGAGGACATTTCAGCTTGTAAATAAAGGAACATAAATATTTATTATTAATAATAATGGTCTCATAATAGTAAAATGAATAAAAATTATACCTTACTTATGAATCAGCAAGATTAAACTCTCAGTGTGAAAATAAGGGGAACCGGGGATGGAAATGAATTTTAACCAAGTGAATTTTAGTGCTGAAAATGACTTTCCACTTGTTGCATATAACTTTAGGTTCAACCACAGTTAAAGGAAACAAATGGGAATAAAAGTAGTTACACGATTAAAAACTGTACAATAAGTGGCCCTGGTCCAGCAGTTCAGTTTAGAGCATTGTCATGATATGCTAAGATTGCAAGTTCAATCTCTGATCAGGGTAAATACAAGTATCAACCAATGAATGCATAAATAAGTGGAACAACACATCAATGTTTCTCTTCCCCCACCCCTTTAAAATCAATGAATACAGTAAAATAAAAACTGTACAATAAGAAAAGAATAATTTTAACACTAGAAAAATGTACCATGAACTGTGTGACTTAAAACAAATTTATTTCTCATAGTTCTGGAAGCTGGGAAGTCCAAGATCAAAGTGCTGGCAGATTTGGTGTCTAGTGATAGCCTGCTTCCTGGTTCATAATGTTATGCCCAGATTTCAGGGTCCCTAATAATCAACCACCAGGGAGCCTTTTTCTAATGCAAAAGCAAAGAGACTTTATTACAAGCCCGGGCTTGGCCCTCTGCCCCTGCCGCTGTAGCGGCAGGAAGCAAAGGAGAGAGAATTTCCCGAACATGATGATTTTATAGAGAGGTAGGGCCAGACACGAACCAATGAGTTGGCCGATTCCAATTGGTTGGGTGATGGCTGGGGCTAGTGACACAAATAATCCCTAACACACGTGACCTGTCCTGTTCTTTGCTCTTGATTGGAACTCAAGTGCACAGTCTTTTGCGATTGGCTAATTCAAAGGGAGGGTTTGGTCTTTGTGATTTCAAGATGGCAGCCCCCAGGTAAGTTTACACATCATGCGGCCTACATGGTAACTGCCAAGTCACACAGTCCAAAATGGTGGCTGTCTAAATTGTTCTTTGCAGTCCTGCTCTGCTCTTTCAATAGATAGCCTTCTTCTTTGTATAACCTGACAAGGGGGGAGGGGACATGTGGGAGGTAATATGGGGTCCTCTTTATAATTTTATTCATGACCTAATCACCTCTCCAAAGCCCCATCTATGAATATTATCACATTGTAGATAAGGTTACAACATATGAATTTGTGGAGACACAAACATTCAGTCTATAGAAATAGCATTAACAAAATGTATTTCCATCCAGCAGACTTCAATAAACTGTTTCTCAAGCCTTATCCTGGGCAGTAGACAAATGGTTATGTGTTAGGCTATGGGATGTGGATGTGGTGGGGTCGGGGGTTGGGGGTCATCATTGCAGGTAGAGATATGGAGGAGGGAGCCTTCAATCAAAGTTAATTTAGGGCATTACAAACAACTCAATTGTGATGCTAATGCTTGCTCTAGTATTTGAAGTAAAAAGAAGGCAGGAGAGAAAAGAAGAGAAGAATGTGAAGAGAATGAAAGGAAATTATATTTTCTTATATAATTTTCTGGGTGCTTTTTTTTTTTTTTTTATTAACTCACAGTATTTGTGGTGTCTGCCACCTTCCTTTATGACCTATTGATACTTCTGGAACCCTTTTCTAGTTCCCAGATTTACAGTGTTTTCTACTATACCAATTCCTCTACAGTTCAACATCTTGTCACCTTATACTTATAAATGATATGTTTTTACCTCTTCTCAGCAAGCCTATTTCTGGCTGACTGTTATGAGGACATAAAATTAAACTAAAATTTACCATTGTGTGAATAGTGGATAGTGCTTTACTCTCTCAAGAGATATTTTGTAGTGTAAAGAAATATGCAAACCAAAGGATAATCTTTTTGGTAAAATTTTATTGTATAATAACTGAAGTACAAAAACCCTAAACAAACAAGGACATCTTTGGGGCTTGCAGGACAATAATTTTTCCCTATTCACTTTTCTGAATATCCATATTTTCTAAAGATATCCACCTATCTGTATTCCTCCTTTTCTATGCGCCACAATAGCCCACCTAGCAATAATTCTAGGACTTGTATGTGTGTGTGTGGGGGGTGGGAGGGTCCAAACAATGGGAGAAGGGGAAGAGATAGGAGCCAGGGAAAGGAATTAGTGAATCATTAGTAAACATTGCTTCTCTAAGTCAGAAATTGCTTGAACTAAAAACAGCATTATTTGACATCTGGTCAGAAGTTTCAATAATTAGTTTTTAAAATTATAAATACAACATATGACCATTGTAACTAATTTAAATAAAGAAGTTTAAAAAAGGAAATACATGATATAAAACATAATTCTTCTCTTCCCCACTGTCAGAGGATATCAGTTTGGGGTATATATTTTCATAATTTACCATGCTCGGCTAATTTTGGCTCTGCATAATCCTGACATTTAGCTTTTCTAGCATTTTCATGGGCTATTCTGTGCAAAAAGGTAGGTCAGACTTACATCTGGGATATGGCACATAATAATTAATAAAGGGCATAATGCTGTAAAACTGAAGGTTTTTTATAATACTATTTTTCTAAAAGTTAGCTATTGAACATTTAATTCTTTGTAACTATATAATGGTTTATCATCTTTCATAAAATTGTTACTTTTAAACAAGGCTATGCCTAAGTTACTCAGTTATATGTTTCTATTTTATTCTTATGTCATTTTAACTTTAGGCCTCCATTCATATCCCTGTTCTTTGTATTCTGTTTATTTGTGGTTACATTTGAATTGGAGAAGTAGAATATTGATTAGAGCACAGAACCCAAAACAAACAAAAACCACCTTCAACTTCAAGAAGTTTTTTTATTCTTTTCCCTGTATTCATCAGTGATTAAACAACATTTCAGGTTTGTTTGTTTTTAAAGTCTATAATTAAGAATAAATTTTTGGACAAATTTGCTGTTTGGTATGCATTTTAGAATAATTCCTTCTATTTTATTTTATTTTATTTTATTTTATTTTATTATATTTTATTTTATTTTATTTTAAAGGTATTTATTTATTTTTAAACATATTTTATTGATTTTTTTTACAGAGCGGAAGGATAGAAAAGGGGTAGAAAGTCAGAAACATCGATAAGAGAGAAACATTGACCAGCTGCCTCTTGCACGCCTCCTACTGGGGAGGTGCCCGCAGCCAAGATACATGCCCTTGACCGGAATCGAACCCGGGACCTTTCAGTCTGCAGTCCGACGCTCTATCCACTGAGCAAAACCAGTTTCGGCCATTCCTTCTATTTTAAATCTGTAATTGTCTGTCTTCTGTTTTCTTTTCTCCAAATGGAATAATTCAAGTAATTTCCATGCCAGTTTTCTGTCACCTTTGGTAATTGTTATTTTCAAGTGTGTTCAGTTAAAGACTATTTTGCTAGAGAATAGAGTCAGCTTTTGTTTTTTACTTACATCACACTTTTGAGGTATTCTTCTTTAAAAAAAAAAAACAAATTTAGGGGGAGAAACCAAGATGGTGGCATAAGTAAACATCTAAGCTGCTGCCTTGCACAATTTCAAAAATACAACTAAAAGACAAAACGGACATCATCCAGAACCACAGGAAAGCTGGCTGACTGGAAATTCTACAACTGAAAAGAAAGAGAAAAGCACACGGAGAACCAGAGGAGCTGCAAAGCCTGAGATATGAAGACATGCATGTGCTCGGGGAGTAGGGGGCTGGAAAGGACAGGGCGGTTGAATGCCTGGCTGGCGTGCTCTAGTGGGAAGGAGACAAAAGCTCCCAACTCCCGAACCCCAGTTCTGACTGCACTGAACCCCAGTTCCAGGTGGGATCCTGGGGACCCAGGCCCATATAGGGGGAATCTGGACTGTAAGGCAGAAACTCAGGGGAACAGCAAAAAGCAGAGGTCTGGAGGTGCACGTGAATGCATGCAGAGAGGATGGGCTGTTGAGTGTGCTGCTGGTTTGATCTAGTGGGAAGGAGACAAAAGCTCCAGATGGTGCTGAATCCCAGTTCTGACTGCACTGAACCCAAGTATTGGGCAAGAATCTGGGAGTCCGGATTCATTGGGGGAGAGAATGGACTGTTTGGCTGCAGGTGAAACTCGAGGGCACCTTTCACTCAGGGGTGCTTGCAGCAATTGCCTGGGGACACAGACCAGGAAGCTCGTGGGGCAGGGCTGACTGGAAGCCAAGGCTGTCGGCTCGACCCTGAAACTCCACTCCATCCAAGCTGAGCACAGAGGCTTTTGCAATTTTGCAAGTCTTGTCCCATAGACTGACTCCCAGCATAGACAGAGCTGATCCTCACAGCTGATTGGCCTGGAGGTCAATTCCTCCCAGTGATACCAACAACAATCAAGACTTAACTACAACAGGCTGTACACACAGTCTACAAAGGTGTGCACCAAGAGTGTCCACCTGAGGTAACAGGGGGGGGGGGGGGCCGAGACACCTAGCACACAAAGCTACCCTACCAACTTAGGGAAGAAGCTAAAATGCGGAGACAAAGAAATAGATTGCAAACAAAAGAAATGGAGGGAAACAAACGATTGGATATAGAGTTCAAAACCACAGATATAAGGTTTTTCAAGAGGTTCCTAAAAAAGGCCTATAAATTCAGCAAGACTCTTGAGGATATGAAAAAGGACCAACTAGAAATTAAACATACACTGACTGAAATAAAAATAGTATACATGGGGGAGACCAACCGAAGGACTTGTATGCATGCATATGAGCATAACCAATGAATGAAAGACACTGGGGTGGGAGGGAGGCAGGTGGGGACGTGTGCTGGGGGGTAGGAGAGGCTGGGGGGAGGATAATGAGGAAAAGAAAAGGAAAACATATGTACTACTATTAAATCTAAGTTATACTGCAAAAAAAAATTTAAAAAAGGATAAAATACAATACATAATAGTATTAAAGTGTGGAATTAAAGTGTGATATCTGAAAGTATGGAATGTAATGTAAACAAATTGATAAGCACCCTTGAGTGGCCTGTATGTAGAAAATAGATAAAGTGATCTGTATCCCATATGTAAGACCAGATAGCAAGGCTCTTGGGACCTGCTGATAAGACACACTGAAGACCCCCATCTGACCACATAAAAAGAGCAAAGCCCCAGAGGAGATGAGAGAGTCTCGCCTGCTCCTCCACAGATGGTTGCTCTCCAGCCCCCGCCTGCATCTGCCCGAGCTCTAGTGTGGCCTGTGAGTCCGAACAGTGAGCCATGAAACCAAGGCTTCAAACAAGACACCGAGCTGCATCTGCAACGCCCAACGTCCAGGGTGTGCGTGTGTCTGTCGACACGATCTCCCTGTGGTCTGCTGAGGTCTGAAAACCACCAGGACTCTGGTAAATAAACCATGTGTGATTCATGATATTGCAAAAAAAAATATTATACAGAAAACTGATAGAGGAATGCAAGAATCAAGTCAAAGATTTGAAATAACAAGAGGCAAATAACACTCAACCAGAAAAGAAAAAAGAAAAAAGAATACAAAAATTTGAGGATAGTGTAAGAAGCCTCTGGGAAAACTTCAAGCATACCAACATCTGAATTATGGGGGTGCCAGAATAAGAGAGAGAGCAAGATACTGAAAACCTATTTGAAGAGATAATGACTGAAAACTTCCCCCACCTGGTGAAAGAAATAGACTTACAAGCCCAGGAAGCACACAGAACCCCCAAAAAAGGAATCCAAAGAGGATCACACAAAGACACATCATAATTAAAAATGCCAAGAGCAAAAGACAAAGAGAGAATCTTAAAAGCAGCAAGAGAAAAATACTTAATTACCTACAAGGGAGCACCAATACGATTGTCAGCTGATTTCTCAACAGAAACGATGCAGGCCAGACGGGAGTGGCAAGAAATATTCAAAGTGATGAATTGCAAGAATGTACCACCAAGATTACTCTACCCAGCGAAGCTATCATTCAGAATTGAAAGTCAGATAAAGAGCTTCACAGATAAGAAAAAGCTAAAGGAGTTCATCAACACCAAACCAGTATTATATGAAATGCTGAAAGGTATTCTTTAAGAAGAGGAAGAAGAATAAAAAGGAAGAAAAAGTGACTGCTTTAAACTAGAGCATGGATGGAACTGGACAGCATTATGCTAAGTGAAATAAACCAGTCAAAGAAAGATAAGTATCATATGATCTCACTCATTTATGGAATATAATGAACAACATAAACTGATGAACAAAAACAGATCCAGAGACAGAGAAGCACTGACTGCCAAACCTTAGAAGGAAGGTAGGGGAGGTTAGGCGTAAGGGAAGGAGATCAACCAAAGGACTTGTATGCACGCATATAAGCCTAATCAATGGACACGGAAACGGGGGTGGGGGGGGTGAGGGCATGAGTGTTGGGAGGAGACATCAGGGGAAGGGGTGTTGGAAGGGGTAATGGGGGATGAGGACACATATGTAATACCTTAATCAATAAATAAATTTTCAACAAAGAAAAAAAATAAAAAAAACAGATTTACTTGAGTTATATTGATTCTGCAACTGCTCTAGACTTCAGATACTTCTTTAAAAATATAAGACTGGCATATACCAATAAAAATCAGTTATAGGAGAAGAATATTCAATAGTAATGCTGGAAAATAAATGTTTAGGCTCTGAGAGTGTTAGCATACATTAAACTCAATGTGAGTCAGCCATGAAAAAGAGACGGCATAAGTGAGACAATTATCTATGCAAATTTGACCAGTATGTGTTGAATTTATTATTTAATTTAAAGGATTATATAAGCAACATAGTATTACACTAGGAAATCAAAACCTGTTCAATTAATTATATGTTAAACCCAGAGACATATGAACTCTGTAGAAGCCCGAACGACCAGACCCATGTGGAGACAAGGCAACATTGAATGGGAAAACAATTTTTATCATAAATCCTAATTACTTGTGTAAAATCTTTACTGGGCTCTAAACTCTATGTTAGCATCTATGGTTTAAGAGCAATGTTCTTTTTATTAACCACCACTCCCTTTTATTCCAGATATCTCTTTCAAAGTCTGAGGCAGGGAAGTGCTATGTGCTTATCATTAAGATGTCCCTGCATAATGCTAATTCAATATTATGTTTTTTTCAAACACTAGAGTTAGGCTGGCTTCCATCTTAATTATCAGTGTGGTGGTAAGTTTCTTTCTTCTTTCTGTGCCTTTACATGCATTTTAGTGAAAGGCTTTATGTAGGGCTGCCAAAGAAATGCTTGGAGAACCCATGTCAGTGCCCTATACTTAGCATGGACTTTAGTAAATAGCTATTGTATGAAAAACTGCATTAGCAAAGTTTAAAGAACAAAGACAGCTCTTTGCTAGCAGAGCAGGCAGCTAATCACTTGCCTTAAAGGGCACTGAAAAAGACTGTTACTTTAATTTGGCAAATATAATACAGTGCCTGGGATGTTCACCTTATATTAAAAATACTTTATATTTGAGCATTGAATGTTATTCTTAAATAAAAATTATTTTGGAGATAAATCATAACCAACAATCAAAAGCTAGTATAGATCAGAATGGCAGTTCAGCTAGCTTGTCATCAGTCTGAGAAAGTGCAGAAAAGGCTTTTGATTTCAGCAGGAATGAGAAAGGGAGGTAGCTAAGGTTAAGAATCTGGTGTGTTTGTATTCAGAGCATATGGAGCAGTGAGAAGGCCCCTTCTGAAAGTGAGGCCAACACAAAGAAGGTGTTAATGACAGAGACTGTGTTGGTTATGATGTGTGAGTCCTCTGAAGAGAAATTTGATCTCCTTTACCGTTTAGCCCATCTTTGATTAAAGGGAAACAGACCTACCTACTACCTTGGTTTTCTCTTTATGGCCTGGAGGGCAAAAAAAAAGGAAAACAAATCACCAAAAACATTACTTCAGCTGGCTGTCTTGTTGAATTCTCTAGAGAAGGGCTGAACTGTCAGTGGTTGCCACTGAGGCCTTGAGTAAAAATCATTCCCTCAGTCTTGGTTTTTGTATTCATGACACTTTCCCTCGAGATTCTAGAGAAAAGTAAGGGAATTTCTAAGGAGTAGAGATTGAGCGGGGAGACTGAATACAAGTGCTGGGGCAAATAATCACTCATACATGACACTAGTGGTTCGATGCATGAAATTCATGCACTGGCCTGCACCCTCTCCAATCTGGGACCCCTCAAGAAATGTCAGACTCCGGTTTAGGCCTCACACAATCTGGGACTGCTGGCTTCTCACCACTCGCCTGCCTGATTGACCCCTAACTGCCCTCACCTGCCATCCCAGTCATCCACAGCTGCCCTCTCCTGCTGGCCTGATTGCCCACAACTGCCTGCCTCCGGCCAGCCTGGTCGCCCATGCAGCCTATTTGTTCAGTCATTTGGTCCTCCCTCACTAACCCCCCTGCTGGCCTGGTTGCCCCACACAGCCTACTTACTCAGTCGTTTGGTCGTCCCTCACTAATACCCCTGCCAGCTTAGTTGCTCTATGCAATCTTCTTGTTCAGACATTTGGTCATCCCTCACTAATGCCCCTGCCAGCCTGGTCATAGGCAGCCATCTTGTGAGGGCGTGAGAGTCAATTTGCATATTACCTCTTTATTATGTAGTATGGGGCCTGCTTCTTAAAATTGCCCTCCACCTTGTGTTCTCAGTGGTTTTTTTATTTTTTTATTTTTTTTTTATGATTAAGGTATTACATATGTGTCCTCATCCCTCCATTAACCCTCCAACCCCCTACCTCCACTCATGCCCTCACTTCCCTGGTGTTCATGTCCATTGGTTATATTCATACACACAAATCCTTTGGTTGATCTCTCCTCTTTTCCCCATCCTCCCCTATCTTCCCACTGAGGTTTGGCAGTCTGATCGATGCATCTCTGTCTCTGGATCTGTCCCTGTTCATCAGTTTGTTGTTCATTATATTCCAAAAATGAGTGAGATCATGTGATATTTATCTTTCTCTGACTGGCTAATTTCACTTAGTATAATACTCTCTAAGTCCCTCCAGGATGTATCAAAGGGTAAGAGATCCTTCTTTTTACTGTAGCATAGTATTCCATTCTGTAGATATACCAATTTTTTTTAATCCACTCATCTGCTGATGGGCACTTAGGCTGTTTCCAAATCTTAGCTATGGTAAATTGTGCTGCTATGAACATAGGGGTGCATATATCCTTTCTGATTGGTGTATCTGGTTTCTTGGGATATATTCCTAGAAGTGGGGTCAATGGGACAAATGGGAGTTTCATTTTTAGTTTTTTGAGGAAACTCTATACTGTTCTCCACAGTGGCTGTACCAGTCTGCATTCCCACCAGCAGTGCAAAAGAGTTCCTTTTTCTCTGCATCCTCACCAACACTTGTGTTTGTTGATTTGTGGATGAAAGCCATTCTGACTGGTGTGAGATGGTACCGCATTGTCGTTTTGATCTCTCAGATAATTAGTGACTCTGAGCAGGTTTTCATATATCTCTTGGCCTTCCTTCTGTCCTCCTTTGAAAAGTGTCTATTTAGGTCCTTTGCCCATTTTTTTTTATTGGATTGTTTATCTTTTTGGTAAGTTGTATGAGTTCCCTGTAAATGTTGGAGATTAAACCCTTATTGGTGATGACACTGGAAAATATGTTCTCCCATGCAGTGGGCTTTCTTGTTGTTTTGTTGATGGTTTCTTTTGCTGTGCAAAAGCTTTTTATTTTGGTGTAGTCCCATTTGTTTATTTTCACTTTAGTTTCCATTGCCCTAGAAGAAGTTCCTTTGGCATATGTCTGAGATTTCTCTGCCTGTGGATTCCTGTAGTATTTTTATGGTTTCTCATCTTAGGTTTAAGTCCTTCACCCATTTTGAGTTTATTTTTGTGCATGGTGTAAGTTGGTGGTCTAGTTTCATTTTTTTGAATGTATCTGTTCAATTTTCCCAACACCATTTGTTGAAGAGATTATCTTGATTCCATTCTATGTTCATGCCTTCTTTGTCAAATATTAATTGAGCATAGTGGTTTGGGTCGATTTCTGGGTTCTCTATTCTATTCCATTGATCTATATGTCTGTTCTTGTGCCAGTACCAGGCTATTTTAAGAAGAGTGGCTTTGCAGTACAGCTTGATATCTGGTATTGAGATCCCACCTACTTTGTTTTTCTTTCTCAGGATTGGTGCAGCTATTTGGGGTCTTTATTTTTATTCCAGATGATTTTTTGTAAAGTTTGTTGTAGGTCTGTGAAATACGCCGTTCATATTTTCGTGGGGATTGCATTGCATCTGTAAATTGCTTTGGGTAGTATGGACATTTTGATGATGTTGATTCTACCAATCCATGAACAAGGTATGTTCTTCCATTTGTTTATGTCTTCCTCTATGTCTTTTTTCAGTGTCCTGTAGTTTTTCACATAGAGGTCTTTTACCCCTCTTAGTTAAGTTTATTCCTAGGTATCTTAATTTTTTGGTGTGATGGTAAATGAGATTGCTTTTTCAGTCTCTCTTTCTGTAAGTTCTCTATCGGTATATAGAAATGCCATAGATTTATTGGCATTAATTTTGTATCCTGCTACATTGCTAAATTTATTTGTTAAGTCTAATAATTTTTGATGGAATCTTTAGGGTTTTCTATGTACAATATCATGTCTTCTATGAATAAGGACAGTTTTATTTCTTATTTTCCAATTTAGATGCCTTTTATTTCTTCTTGTCTGATCACAATGGCTAGTACTCCCAGTACTATGTTGAACAGGAGTGGTAAGAGTGGGCATCCCTGTCTTGTTCCTGTTCTTAGGGTTTTAGTTTTTGTCCATTGAGTATGATGTTGGCTGTGAATTTGTCACATATGGCTTTTATTATGTTGAGGTATGATCCGTTTATTCCCACCTTGCTGAGAGTTTTTAATCAAGAAGGAGTGTTGATTTTTGTCAAATGCTTTTCCTGCATCAATTGAAATGATTATGTGATTTTTATCTCTCAATTTGTTTATGTGATGTATCACGTTTATTGATTTGCAGATATTGTACCATCCTTGCATTCCTGGGATAAATCCTACTTGGTCAAGGTGTATGATCCTTCTGACTTATTGCTCGATTCACTTTGCTAGAATTTTATTGAGGATTTTGGCTTCTATGTTCATGAGAAATATTGGCCTATAATTCTCTTTCATTGTGTCGTCTTTATCTGGTTTTGGTATTAGGGTAATGCTGGCTTCATAGAATGAGCTTGGAAGTATTCCTTCCTCTTCAATTTTTTTTTTTACTTTCATTTTTTCTTCTTCTCATTTTTATTTTTATTTTTTTCTTTATTGTTCAGTTTATTAATTACATTGTTTCCCCTTTTTTATTGCCCTATATCTCCCCTCCACCCTTTACCTATCCCACCCTCCACCCTCCCCTCCCCCTCCCCAATGTCCTCTCCCATTGTTGCAAGATTTTTGTCCAATCTCTTGCTGTACTTCCCGCAACCCTTTTCTCCCCAAGAATTGTCAGTCCATTCCCTCTCTATGTCCATGTTTCTGTTATATTCATCAGTTTATCTTGTTCATCAGCCTATCAATTCACTTGATTTTTATGTTCATTTGTTGATAGATGTGTATTTGTTGTTCATAATTTATATTTTTACCTTTTTCTTCTTCCTCTTCTTAAAGAATATCTTTCAGCATTTCATATAATACTGGTTTGGTGGTGATGAACTCCTTTAGCTTTTTCTTATCTGCGAAGCACTTTATCTGATCTTCAATTCTGACTGACAGCTTTGCTGGATAGAGTAATCTTGGTTGTAGATTCTTGCTCTTCATTATTTTGAATATTTCTTGCCACTCACGTCTGGCCTGCATTGTTTCTGTTGAGAAATCTGCTGACAATCGTATGGGTGCTCCCCTGTAGGCAACCAACTGTTTTTCTCTTGCTGCTTTTAATATTCTCTCTTTTTCTTTTGCTCTTGGCATTTTAATTATGATATGTCTTGGTGTGGTCCTCTTTAGATTCCTATATTTTAGGGTTCTGTGTACTTCTTGGGATTTTAAGTCAGTTTCTTTCACCAGGTGGGGTAAGTTTTCAGTCACTATTTCTTCAAGTAGGTTTTCATTAACTTGCTCTCTCTCTTTTTCTGGCACCCCAATAATTCGGATGTTGGCATGCTTGAGGTTGTCCCAGAGGCCCCTTATGCTATCTTTAATTATCTGAATTCTTTTTGTTTCTTGCTTTTCCAGCTGAGTGGATTTTGCTTCTTTGTATTTCATATCTTTGACTTGGTTCTTGTGGCCCTCTGGACTGCTTTTAGGACTTTGTGTAATATTTTTTATTTCAGTCTGTGTATGCTTGATTTCTAGTTGGTCCTTTTTTTTTTAATCCGTGAGGGTCTGTTTAGTATCCTCAGAGGTCTTGTTCATTTCCTTGAGGGTCTCATTCATTTCCTTGAGGTTCTCATTCATTTCCTTGTAATTCTCATTCATTTCCTGGTTGGTCTTGTTTATTTCCTGGTAATTCTCATTAAGTTGATCGGTCTTTTGTAGGAGCCTCTTGAAAAGCCTTATAACCGTGGTTTTGAACTCTATGTCTTATCATCTTTTCTCCTCCATTTCTTTCACACCTGATTTCTTTCCATATCTCTGCATGGTGGCTGCTTTATGTGGTAGATATCCTCAAAGGGACAGTGGCTCAGCCTCCCTAGTTACCTGAGGTGGGTACTCTTACTGCAATCCTTTATGGGTTGTATTCAGTATTTTTTAATTTAAACCCAGCTTGTTGTTGTTTGCCCTAGGAGGGTTTGACCTCCAGGCTAATTGGCTTTGAATGGAGACTGTGTTCAGGTTGGATGGGCGGAGTCTCTGAGCTGCGCAGGCAGCCTCAGTGTCAGCTATGTCCTATGCGGCGCTCGCGCGCGCGGGTCTCTGTTGGATGGGGATGGCTGCAGACACCCCCAAGAGAAAGCCGCTAGTCTCTTCCCCTTGCCAGACAACTCTGCCTTTCCCCAAATGTGCCTGGACACCAAAAGTCTAGCCCAAGGTTTTAAAATAGATGGTTTCCGGAACCAGGAGACGAGTTTCCAGGGGGTAAGTCGCGGGTTTGCGCGACCCTTGCGCGGAAACTTCTTTTCGCCGTCTCCGGGTTTCTCGCAGACTAAGAGCCTCTGCCGCGCCCCGCTTCCAGGGTGCGTCCCCCGGACCTCGGACCTCGCCTGGCACTGGGGAATCTGTGCAGTGGAATGTCTCCACGTACCCCGGATCTCGGACCTCGCCTGGTGCTGGGGAGTCCGTGTAGTGGGACGTCTCCCCCCTCCCCGTTGGAGAAATCCGGCTAGGGTTGCTGCTCCAGCCCCAGCCCGCGCGCACACGACCAGGACGGCTCCTAACCTGTTTCCGTTTGAAAGGCTGTGCTCCCGCCGCTCCTTAGTCTCAGTGTCCCACCTTTACTCTTATTAGTGGAGTTTTCATTCAGCCAGCTTTCTGACGATTCTGGGTGCTGTCTGTTCTGCTGTTATGTTGTAGTTCTTAAATCGTTGCGCGGGGCAGAACAATAGGTGTTTACCTATGCTGCCATCTTGGTGTTCCTCCCTTCCTCTTGAATTTTTTTGGAATAGTCTGAGGAGGATAGGTTTTATTTTATTTTATTTTATTGTTCAACAGATACTTTATTTCATTTATTTTTAATTTCTTTATTCATTAAGATATTACATATGTTTTCTTATCCCTCCATTAACTCCCCCAACACTCCCTCCACTCATGCCCTTACTCCCCTGGTATTCATGTCCATTGGTTAGGCTTATATTCATACATACAAATCCTATGGTTGATATCTCCTCCTTTCCCCCACTGTCCCCTACCTTCCCTCTGAGGTCCAGCAGTCTGGTCGATGTTTCTCTGCTTCTGGATCTGTCCCTATTCATCAGTTTATGTTGTTCATTATATTCCACAAATGAGTGAGATCATGTGGTATTTGTCTTTCTGTGACTGGCTTATTTCACTTAGCTAATACTTTCCAGTTCCATCCATGCTGTTGCAAATGATAAGAACATCTTTTTTTTTATCTTTATTGTTCAGTTTATTAATTACATTGTTTCCCCTTTTTATCCCCCTATAGCTCCCCTCCACCTTGTACCTATCCCACCCTCCACCCTCACCTCCCCCTCCCCAATGTCCTCTCCCATTGTTGCAAGATTTTGTCCAGTCTCTTGCTGCACTTCCCACAACCCTTTTCTCCCCGAGAATTGTCAGTCCATTCCCTCTCTATTTCCATGTCTCTGTTATATTCACCAGTTTATCCTGTTCATCAGCCTATCAATTCACTTGATTTTTATGTTCATTTGTTAATAGATGTGTATTTGTTGTTCATAATTTATATTTTTACCTTTTTCTTCTTCCTCTTCTTAAAGAATATCCTTCAGCATTTCATATAATGTTGGTATGGTGGTGATGAACTCCTTTAGCTTTTTCTTATCTGCGAAGCACTTCATCTGACCTTCAATTCTGAAGGATAGCTTTGCTGGATAGAGTAATCTTGGTTATAGATTCTTGCTGTTCATCACTTCGAATATTTCTTGCCACTCCCGTCTGGCCTGCATCGTTTCTGTTGAGAAATCCACTGACAATCGTATGGGTGCTCCCTTATAGGTAACCAACTGTTTCTCTCTTTTGCTACTTTTATTATTCTCTCTTTGTCTTTTGCTCTTGGCATTTTAATTATGATGTGCCTTGGTGTGGTCCTCTTAGGGTTCCTATATATTGGGGTTCGGTGCGCTTCTTGGACTCCTAAGTCAATTTCTTTCACCAGGTGTGGGAAGTTTTCAGTCACTATTTCTTCAAATAGGTTTTCATTGTCTTGGTCTCTCTCTTTTTCTGGCAACCCTATAATTCGGATGTTGGTATGTTTGAGGTTGTCCCAGAGGCCCCTTACACTATCTTCAATTTTTTGGATTCTTTTGTTTTCTTGCTTTTTCAGCTTAGTGGATTTTACCTCTTTGTATTTCAAGAACATCTTCTTTTTTATTGCAGTATAGTATTCCATTGTGTAGATGTACCACAGTTTTAATCCAATCATCTGCTGATGGGCACTTAGGCTGCTTCCAAATCTGGTGAATTGTGCTGCTATGAACATAGGGGTGCATATATGAGGAGGATAGGTCTTAGTTCTTCCTTAAATGTTTGGTATAACTGCCCTGTGAATCCATCTGTCCATGGGCTTTTATTTGCTGGGAGTTTTTTGATGACTGCTTTAATTTCATCCATAGTTATTGACCTTTTGAAATTTTTAGAATCTTTCTAATTGAGTTTTGGAAGGTTGTATTTTTCTAGAAATATGTCCATTTCCTCCAGGTTGTCTAATTTGTTGGAGTAGAGTTGTTCATAGTAATTTTTAACAATCCTTTGTATTTATGTGGAGTCTATTGTTATCTCGCCTCTCTCATTTCTAATTTTGTTTATTTGAGTGCTCTCTCTTTGTTTCTTGGTGAGGCTGGCTTGGTTCATCAATCTTGTTTATGCTTTCAAATAACCAGTTCTTGATTTCATTGATCTTTTGTATTGTTTTTTTATGTTGTTTTTTTGTTTGTTTCTATGTCATTTATTTCTGCTCTGCTCATTATTATCTCCTTCTTTCTGCTCATGCTGGGCTTTTCTTGTTGCTCTCTTTATAATTCTTTGAGTTGTAGAGTTAGATGATTTACTACCATTTTTTCTTGCTTTTTGAGGTAGGCCTGTAGAGCTATAAACCACCCTCTCAGGACTGCTTTCATTGTTTCCCATAGATTTTGGATTGTTATGTTTTTGTTGTCATTAGTTTCCAGGATGCTTTTAATTTCTTCTTTGACCACATTGGCATCCCAGTCATTATTTAATAGCATGCTATTCAGCTTCCAAGTGTTTGAGATTTTTGGATTGTTTTCATTGTAGTTTATTTCTAATTTTATGGCACTGTGGTCTGAGAAGATGCTTGGTATGATTTCAATCTTCTTGAATTTGGGGAGACTTTGCTTGTGACCCAATATGTAGTCTATTTTTGAAAATGTCCCACGTGCACTTGAGAAGAACGTATATTCTGTGGCTTTGGGATGCAATGTTCTGAAGATGTCAGTTAAGTCCATCTGATCTAGTGAGTCATTTAGGATTGCTGTGTCTTTGCTGATTTTTGGCTAGAGGATTTATTCAGTGATGTCAGTGGTGAATTAAAGTCCCCTACTATGATTGTATTATTGTCTATCTCTCCCCTGATATCTTCCAGGAGTTTTGTTATGTATTTGGGTGCTCCTGTGTTGGGTGCATATATGTTGATCAGGGTTTTATCATGCTGTTGTATCAATCTCTTTAGTATTATGAAGTAGCCTTCCTTACCTCTTGTTATGACCTTCACTTTGAGGTCTATTTTGTCAGATATAAGTATTGCTACCTAGCTTTATTTATTTATTTATTTAATTATTTCCATTTGCCTCAAAGATATTTTTCCACCCCTTCACTTTTAATCTGTGTGAGTCCCTTGTTCTTGGGTGGGTCTCTTGTACACAGCATATATATGGGTCATGTTTTTTTTTTTTTTTATCCATTTAGCCACTTGATGTCTTTTGATTGGAGCATTTAGTTCATTTATGTTTAAAGTTATTACTAAAAGGTACTTGTTTGTAGTCATATCTATTTGTGTCTGTGTTCCTTCTTACCTGTTTATTTCTTCTTTTTATAGTAGTCCCTTTAGCATTTCTTGCATTGCTGGTTTGGTGGTGATAAACTCCCTTAGCCCTTTTTTTTGTCTGCAAAGCTCATGAATTCCCCTTCAATTCTGATTGATAGTTTTGCTGGATAGAGTATTCTTAGATTCAGTCCTTTGCTTGTAACACTTTGTATACTTCCTTCCATTCCCTTATAGCTTGATGTGTTTCTGTTGAGAAATAATTTGATAACCTGATGGGGGATCCTTTGTAGATAACCCTCTGTCTCTCTCTTGCTGCCTTTAAGATTCTCTCTTTGTCGTTAATATTTGCCATTGAAACTATGACATGTCTTGGTGTGGGTCTTTTGGGGTTGATCCTGCTTGGGACTCTCCGTACTTGTGTAACTTTTTTCTTACCCATACCTGGGAAGTTTTCTGTCATTATTTCTTCAAATAGATTTTCTAATCCTTGCTGTTCTTCTTGTTTTTCTGGCAGCCCTATTATACATATGTTACTTTTTTTTTTTCATGTTGTCCCAAAGCTTCCTTAGGCTTTCCTCCTGCTTTTTAATTTTTTTTTCTCCAGTTGCTGTTCAGATTGGGCTTGTTTTTGTACCTGATCTTCTATCTCATTAATTCAGTCCTCAGCTTCTTCTAGTCTACTCTTGAAACTTTCCATGGTGCTTTTTTTTTTTTTAAATATATTTTATTGATTTTTTACAGAGCGGAAGGGAGAGGGATAGAAAGTCAGAAACATCGATGAGAGAGAGACATCGATCAGCCGCCTCTTGCACGCCCCCCACTGGGGATGTGCCCGCAGCCAAGGTATATGCCCTTGCCGGAATCGAACCTGGGACCCTTCAGTCCGCAGTCCGACGTTCTATCCACTGAGCCAAACCGGTCTCGGCTCCATGGTGCTTTTGATTGTAGCTTTATCACTTTTCATTTCTTCCTGATTCTTGCATAGGTTGTTGATTTTCTCATCCCTCCAATGTATGAATTCCTCCACCATTACTCTGAATTCTTTTTTGGTCATGTTGCATGCTTTAATTTCACTAATTTCCTTTCTTGGAGACTCCTCATTTTCTTTCCTCTGGGGATTGTGCCCTGTCCCTATTCTGACTATCAGCAGAAGGTTCAAACTTCGATTTGTGCGGACCTGGGCTATATGCTGTGGGAGCTTCGCACCACCTGAGTGTCACTGAAGTGCTCCGACACTAGGTCATGTGGCTGCCATGGGTTGGTGGGAACCAGGCTTGCCCAGGGTGAGTGTTACCAGTATTCAGTGTAGTCTCATGTATGCACCTAGAATCATGGACCCTGCCTGCACTGTGCTGTTGGCATGTGCCGAAAATGAGCCCCCTAGCACATGCCAGGAGTCAGAGTTTCCCTGCGTCTGCACCAAGATTCAAGTATCAGAGTCTCTGCTGCCTCGTGCAGCTTCTCGCTGAGAATCACGTTCTCTGTGTGCACATTCACCAAGAATTGGAGTCATGGGATTCCAGAAGAAGGTATATTCTGTGGCTTTGGGATGCGCTGTTCTGAAGATGTCAGTTAAGTCCATGGTAAGAAACAGAGTCAAGTCAGTGGTGCTTAGTGCTGCGTCTTGCGAGGAGAATCTGGGTCCCTGTCACCACGGGGGACTGGGCTGCACAGTAGCACTGTGGCATGCCTGCGCTGCGGAAAACAGACTTCCCTGTGCGCTTGCCCAGAACCGAAGTCAGGTGGCACTGCCGCCCTGCGTGGGCTTGGGGTTTGGTCACCCGATTGCGTTGCTGGGAGCAGGTTCCGGTCCCTGTGCGTGCACAGGCTCAACTTCCCTTAACAGTGCTGCAGTCCATGCGCTCCTCCCAAAACTGATTCCCATAGGGCACTGCGGTCTCCCAGGTACTATGGCGCCGTCAGATCCTGCGCTGAGGGAGACAGGCTCTTTGACTCACAGAAACCTGCGGCTGGGAGGTCTGGATTCTTGCTGTCTGTTGGTCTGAGGCTGTGGCTATAGTTCTGTTCCCAGGGGCTGCAGGGTCCTGGTTTGCTTCTGAGACGTGACTGGGCGGAGCTGAAGCCAGGATCCTGGTCTCCAGCAGCTGCTTCTCAAGATGGCGTGCTCTCCATACCGCACCGCCGCCCAGGAGTGTCCCGTTGTGCCAGGCTCTGCCGTCTGAGACTGCCCGGTTTGGAGGACCTGCAGAGTCTAACTGTCCCTCTCTCTCACACACACACCCCACACACGTCCACACTCTCCTCTGCGGGCTCCTCACCCTCTCACACGCCCGCCCTCCCTCCCTTCCTGTCGGCCGCCGTCTTCCAATCCCCTGCTCAGTGGCTTTCAATGCTGAGCGCTGTACTATGTTCTGTGTGCTCCCTCAGAACGGCAGACAGAATAATCAGGCTTTTGAAGAGAAATTGAGCCCTCATTTTCCATTGGGAAAATGTTCTCTCTTCTTGAAATACTCTGCTTGCTCATGTCTCCGGTGCAGAGTCTGGGAATAAATTTAGTGGAAACAGAGTTGTAACATTTTAAGGCTATACTGAATTTTTCATATAAATGATATAAATGATATAACTCTATACTTTCATTATGTTTTTATTATACATTTTTGGGGAGAGTAAACCAAAGAATATAAATAGCAAACTGGTACAGAATTCTTTAAGAAGTTAAATTTTATAAGGCAAATGATTTTATTTTTAATTGTGATAAAATACACATAATATAAAATTTATTTAAACATCAATTTAAATGTTTTTTTAGAGGAATTTTAGATTCACAGCAACATTGAGATGAGGGTACAGAGAAATCCCTGTACCCTTGCCCCTACACATGCCTAGCCTCCTCCAATAATATCAACATTCCCCCTCCTACCCCAGTGCATTTGTTGTAATTGATGAATCTACACAGATACATCATTATCATAAAAAGTTCATAAATTATATTAGGGTTTTCTCTTGATGTTGTACATTCTAACTTATAATCCTATCTAATAAAAGAGTAATATGCAAATTGACGGCACCTTCACTGCACCCAATAAGCCATGCCCACAAGCCACGCCCACAAGCCAATCACAGGGCATGGCCCTGGGTTAGGCTGGCCGGACTGTGGATGGGGCCAGCCAGCAATGGCAGACCCTCGATCGCAGGGTCCCAATAGCCGGGTGCCCAGGTCCAGGTCCAGAAAGGGCTTCTCCCTGGGTTAGGCCAGCCGGGCTGTGGCGAGCCCCCAATCACAGGGCCCTGTGATGGCCCGGTGCTGGGCCCGGCTGTAGTCAGAAAAAACAAGATACACTATACACAGGAATAAACATAAAGACTACAAAATATTTCTCATCAGAAACAGTGTAAGGGAGAAGATAGTAGAGCAACATCATTAAAGTACAAGTGGAAAAATCCTCTCAATTTATAATTCTAGACTGAGTGAAAATATTTTTTAAATAGTTTAAAATAGTCAAAATATATTTTAACTATTTTAGAAATAATTTAATGTATAAAAGTTTTATGTATAAATAGTTTTATCTATAAAAGATTGAATTTTTTTAATCACCAGCAGATTTGTAGTGTAAGAAATGTTAAAAGAAGTCCTGCAAGCAGAAATAAAATTTTTCCAGATACAAATAATGATCTATAACAAGAAATGGAAAACTCCAAAGACAGTATATGCATAGGAAAAAAATATTATAGAAGTTTCTTATTATTTTAATATATTTAAAGATAATTAACTATTCAAACAAATAATAATGTAATGTCAGTTTTATGACATCTGTGTAAGTAAAATACATGGCAACAATAGCACAAAGATTGCTTGGGAAAAATAAAATTTTGTTACAGTGAAGTTTCTATACAAGACGTAAAGTGGTAAAATATCCACTTGAAGATAGACTGTGACAAATTAAAATCCTATATAATGAAGAGCTAATATTCAAATAGTCATCACACCTTCATGCCATCATACCATAATGCCTCAGACACTCAACACTGGGGAGAGAGGAATGGGGACCAGACAGGCTACAGACTGGGAAAGGAACAAGCCACCCACTCTATGGTCCCGGATGCCAATAGCTGTGCCTGTCTCTCTGGCCCAGGAGAGGGACAAGCCTCATGCCCTGTGGTCCTGGGTGCCTGTTGCTGCCTGTGGTTGTGGCCAGCCTGAGTGAAGCTGGCCCAGTTCCTGGGTGCCTATAGCTGGCCAGAGGGAGGGAAGCCTGGTATGGAATAAGGAAGAGGCAGTTAGGGGCAATCAGGCCAGCAGGGGAGCACTTAGGGGTGATCAGGCAGGCAGAGATGGTTAGGGGCGATCAGGCAGGCAGAGGTGGTTAGGGGCGATCAGGCAGGCAGAGGGGTTAGGGGCAATCAGGCAGGCAGAGGGGTTAGGGGCAATCAGTCAGGCAGGCCAGTGAGCAGTTAGGAGCCAGTGTTCCTAGATTGCCAGAGGGATGTCTGACTGCCAACAGTCAGACATCCACGAAGGGGTCCCTGATTGGAGAGGGTGCAGGCTGGGCTGAGGAAACGCTCCCCCTCCATGCACAAATTTTGTGCACTGGGCCACTAGTATCATTTATAATGACACTGATCTTTTTATTATCTCTGTAGTTTTGCCTTTTCCAGAATTTCATATAGTTGAAATCATACAATATGTAGCCTTTTCAGACTGGCTTCTTTCACATAGTAATATGCATTTCATGGTTTGACAGCTAATTTCTTTTGCACTATAAGCAATAAGGCGAGTCCTCAAATTCAGGGGTCCTGGTAGAACACAAACATACTCGTGAGCTAGGCAGCAAGGGAAATATCTTTACTCCTGCAGGATGGTGCACAGCACATGGCCTGGGAGCACACGCAAACTGAGCAGGTGGACTGCTTGCCTTTATTTTATATTTTTTAATTTAATAAATCTTTATTGTTCAGATTATTACAATGTTCCTCCTTTCCCCCCCCCCCCCCATAGCTCTTGTCCACCTGGTTCTCACCACACCCTATGCCTTTACCTTCCTCCCACTGTTCTCTTTCATAGGGGTACACTTTTTTCCCAATCTCTTCCTGCACCTCCCACACTCCATTCCCCCCTGAGAGTTGTCAATCCACTCTCTCTCTCTCTCTCTGTGCCCCTGATTCTATTATAATTACCAGTTTATTCTGTTCATCAGATTCTTTATTCACTTGACTTTTAGATTCACTTGTTGATAGACATGTATTTGTTGTTCATAATTTTTATCTTTACCTTTTTCTTTTTCTTCCTCTTCTTAAAGAATAGCTTTCAGCATTTCATATAATACTGGTTTGGTGGTGATGAACTCCTTTAGCTTCTTCTTATTTGGGAAGCACTTTATCTGCCCTTCAATTCTGAGTGATAGCTTTGCTGGGTAGAGTAATCTTGGTTGCAGGTTCTTGCTGTTAATCACTGAATATTTCTTGCCACTCCCATCTGGCCTGCATAGTTTCTGTTGAGAAATCAGCTGACAATCGTATGAGTGCTCCCTTGTAGGTAACTAACTGTTTTTCTCTTGCTGCTTTTAATATTCTCTCTTTGTCTTTTGCTCTTGGCATTTTAATTATGATGTGTCTTGGTGTGGTCTTCTTTAGATTTCTTTGGTTTGGAGTTCTGCACACTTCCTGGACTTTTAAGTCTATTTCTTTCATCAGGTGGGGGAAGTATTTGGTCATTATCTCTCCAAATAGGTTTTCAGTATCTTGCTCTCTCTCTTCTTCTGGCACCCCCATAATTCGGATGTTGGTACACATGAGGTTGTCCCAGAGGCTCCTTACACTATCTTCAACTTTTTGGATTCTTTTTTCTTTTTGCTTTTCCGGTTGAGTGTTTTTTGTTTCTTTGTATTTCAAATCTTTAATTTGATTCTTGTGGTCCTGTAGTCTGCTATTAGTTCTCTGTATACTATTTTTATTTCAGTCAGTGTATGCTTAATTTCTAGTTTGTCCTTTTTCATATCTTCAAGGGTCATGCTCAATTTATTGGCCTTTTCTAGGAAATTTTGAAAAATCTTATAACCGTGGTTTTGAACTCTATATCCAGTCTTTTACTTTGCTCCATATCTTTTATTTGTGATCTGTTTCTTTGTCTCCACATTTTCACTGCTTCCCTGAGTTGGTCCGCTGGGTCTACACTGGGAGAACGTCTGTGCTGGAGACACTCTTATGAGGCAAGTCTTGCAAAACTGTAAAAGCCTCTGTGCTCATCTTGGATGGGACAGAGTTTCAGGGTGGAGCAGACAGCATTGGCTTCCTATCAGCCCTTTCCTATGAGACCCCTGGGTCTCAGTGTCCCTCGGTAATCACTCCAAGTACCTCTGAGAGCAAGCTGCCCTCAAGTTTTGCCTGCTGCCAGACAGTCCAGTTTCTCCCTAAATGAGTAGGGGTTCCCAGAAACTTGCCCGGAACTGAAGTTCAGCGCACTCAGGGGCTTTTGTCTCCCTCCTGTTTTAGAAAGCCTGCCATGCACTCCGCTTCTCTGCACGCACACGTGCCTTTGGGTCTCTGCCTTCTGCAGCTCCTGAGTCTCAGTGTGCTTTCCCTTTTCCTGACAGTCCATATTCCCCCCGAATGAGTCTGGCTTCCTAGCGTCTCACCCTGGACTGGAGTTCAGTGCAGTTGGGAGCTTCTGTCTCTCTCCTGCTTTAGAAAGCCAGCCATACACTCAGCTGACTGTGCACACAGCAACTCTCCCTCTCTGCTTGTGTGTCTCTGTACCTCAGCCTTTTGCAGCTCTTTTGATTCTCAATGTGGTTTCCTCTTTTCTTCTAGCTGTAGAATTTCCACTCAGCCAGTTTTCCTGTGGTTCTGGATGGTGTTTGTTTTGTCTTTTAGTTGTAGTATTGATATTGTTGTACAGGGCAGCAGTTTAGGTGTTTACCTATGCCGCTATCTTGGTTTCTCTGATCCACCTCGGCTTTATAATTCTTGATACACATTACCTGTCCCTCACTCTTGAGTGGAGCTCAGGCACACAGTCTTTTGTGATTGGCTAATTCAAAGGATGGGGTTGGCCTTTGCTATTTCAAGATGGTGGCCCCCAGGTGAGCTGCAACTCATGTGATCAGCATGATGGATGCCAAGTCATGTGAACCAAAATGGTGGCTGTCTACACTGTTCTTTGACAGAAAAGATTACTAGTTTATTCTCTCAGCACTAAAACAATATTCCATTGCTGGGAGTACCATCATTTACCAGTCCACCAATTGAAGAACATCTTGTTTGCTTTCAGGATTTAGAAATTATAAATAAAGCTGCTATAAACATCTGTGTTCAGATTTTGGTGTGAATATAAGTTTTTCAGTTCATTTGAGTAAGGACTGTAATTACTGGGTCTATATAGTAAGACAATGCTAGTTTTGTAAGAAACTTCCAGCTGTACCATTTTTATTCCCATCAGTAGTGAATGAAAGTTTCTGTTGTTTTACATCCTTGGCAGCATCTAGTGTTCTCAGTGTCCTGGAGATGGGCCATTCTAATAAGTGTGTAGTGCTATCTCATTGTTTTAATTTCTTAACTGGTTTTCAGTGCACAATTCAGTAGTGTTATGTATATTCACATTGTTGTGCAACATATTCATCTTTCAAAACTGATACCCTTTCCCTATTGAACAATGACTCTCCACCTTCTCCCCTTAGCATCTGGCAATAATTATTCTACTTTCTGTTGTAATGAGTTTGATTGCTTTTTTGATACTTCATATAAATAAAAATATACAACATTTGTAGTTTCATGACTGGCTTATTTCACTTAGTATAATGTCTTCAAGGTTAATTAATGTGTAGCATGTATTAAAATTTTCTCCCTTTTAAAGGTTGAATAATATTCCTATTATATGTGCCAGTGTTTGTTTATTCATCCATGGACCTTGGGTTGCTTCCATCTTTTCTATTATAAATGATGTTTTTAGGTATATGAATATACAAATAGAACTTTGAAATAGTGCTTTTGATTCTTCTGGGTATACGTTAAGAGTAGTATTGCCAGATCATATGGTAAGTCTATTTAAATTTTTTGAGGAACTGCCATATTGTTTTCCATAGTGTCTGTACCATTTTACATTCTCATCATCAGTGTACAAGCGTTTCTATTTTCTACAACCTTCCCAACACTTGTTATTTTTTTAATAGCAGCCATAGCAACTTACTTTTTAAAACATCACTTGTACTAATCTATCGTATTTTCTTTAAAGTGTGCAAATTGTTCAAAGGAGAAGTGATTGCTTTAATAACAACTAAAGGATTGAAACCCAGGTTTTCAGAATCCAAGTACAAAGCTCTCTATACCACAACAGGCTCTTCACAACCTATCAGACAAAACTATTAGAAACAGCAATCCAAATTATCTTAAAATAAGAGAACTCATTAGCGTAGGTAGCTACTTAAGGAAGAGAGAAAATGGAAACAGACATTCAACTAATTCATTAAGAAGCCATAGTGTTCACAGGCTCCTCAGGGGATGGGCACATACTCCGCTAAGGGTACTTAATCCTCAAAAGGGGCATGCAGCATCAGCTACCTGCTGTTAGCTGAGATTACCAAGGGAGGGATAAAACAGGGTGGGGGGGTGGGGATTCCTTTGCCAGGCACATTTACAGTGGAAGCCAAGACAGTGGAGGAAAGCACATGCTCAGTAGAAACCAGATTATGCAGCAAAACTTGGGGTCTTACCCATTTGAAGCCAAAAATGGTTACATAAAGGGGCAGAGCCTCACCTGGAAACATTTTGGAAAAGAATGAGATTGGATAAGGGCATGAAACCACAGAAGGTCCAAGAAAGGGATTGGTTGGGGGGAGGGTTCAGGACAAGCCCAGGAAAATCCAGGGATCATGTTGGGCAGTTTGAAAGAAGGGCTGCTCATTCCCTAAAACCATATAAAATATATGAAGGATTATTAAGGATCTTGGAGCTCTTGCTATTCGAGCCTGCCTCCCTTCAATATTCCACAGGGTATATTTCTCTTCACCCCAATAAATCTTGTCACTCTGCTTAAATGTCTCCCACGCATGTGCCCTTTGAAATTACTTTCTTATAAGAACCATGCGCTAACCGATCGCGCCACTGGAGCTCCTGACACTACAAAAATCCATTTTCACTGGCAACAGATGAAGCACTGGAAGCATGATGAAGGAGGTTTCTATTTTTAGTGTTTTGCTTGGATGTGATGTTAATACTGTTGAAAGGAAGAAATCAGTTTTGTTTTGTTTTTAATATATTTTTATTGATTTCAGATAAAGGAGAGGGAGAGAGAGACAGAAACATCAGTGATGAGAGACAATCACTAATCAGCCACCCTTTATAGGCCCCACACTGGGGATTTAGCCCACAATCCAGGTATGTGCCCCAACTAGGAATCGAACCATGACCTCCTGGTTTATAGGTCAACACTCAACCACTAAGCCATGCTGGCCGGGTAGAAATCAGTTTTTTTTTTCTTTAAAAAACAATATTAATATGCACACATGAGCATTATCTAATTTACATAGGTGTTAGGTAAGGTGCTTGAGTAGCCAGGGGAATAATCTCAGATCATTATAAAACTGGAGACATCTTCTGTTCCCCTCTGAAGACTTCCAAATAAACATTAATTATAACAGCACCAATTTAGGATGATGAATACAGAATTTCAGCAACCCTGTCATTATACATAATCATTTCATGAAATTCAGAATAATTTTTATAGCTTCTTGAAGATACATTTTTTCTGTGTGTGTGAGAAAAAACATACAACTACATTCTTTTTATAATTCTCAGGTATACTTCTACAGCATAGGATTATACCTATAGTATCACATATCACTTTGTTTATATCATTTGCATGAGTGTCCTAGATTAGTCCTGGCACATAATGGTTAATCTCCCTGGCTTTATATTTTGAGTACTATGTGAGAGAAACTGGTAAATGTTTACCTGATGACAGGCTTTCTGTTTTTAATTATAGAGGTAGATAAGATGATAAAAGTGTTATGCAGGCCTCAGTACTTCAACATCCTAGAGTTTCTTTGTGCTTTCTTGCTTGGTATGCAAGTTAATTTTAAGCATCCTGAAAAACCACTGATCATGGAAAATTTAAAAATAACACTGTGAGAATGTTGTGCTGAGTAAACAGCCACAGGTCAATGAGAGTCATGTTCAATTCATACTAATGCCTCTGCACAATATTACCTCAATTTTGTGAAGGACAAATATGAAGAAGAGAGAAGACAATCGCAAACAAATCCTAGATACTATCAGCTAATCAATGAATTCATTCATACAAATAATATTTATGAAGTGCCCTATATGTGCCAGGATTGGTATAGGACACTCTAGTACACTCATAGAAGTAATATAAAGATGAAAAGACACCATTCATGTTCTAAGAGACCTTAAAAAAATCTCTATGATGCAATAGCTCTCAAATTTTAGTTTGCATTGGATTCAAAATAGAGGGCTTACTCAAAAACAAATTGCTGGAACCCACCTCTACAGTTTCTGATTCAATAGGTATGGGTGCGAGTGGGAGGAGCAAACATTTACATTTCTAAAACATTCCTGGAAAATGTTGATGCTACTGATCCTAGACCAAATATTGAGGAGAACTACAATTATAAGGGAACTTTTATAGCAGCAAAAGGAGAGCCTAAAGCTTAGATATCTTAATTTGTTTCCTTATATGTGAAAAAAATTAAGTTTTAGATAGTAAGCTGAGGCTATACTTAACATAAGCCCTAAAAGGTAACTTCAAAGGAATGTAATAATTAGGCTTCTAAGTTTTACATATAAATTTATATACATATATACATATATAC
The DNA here is from genome assembly GCA_027563665.1 of Antrozous pallidus. Taxonomy (NCBI): domain Eukaryota; kingdom Metazoa; phylum Chordata; class Mammalia; order Chiroptera; family Vespertilionidae; genus Antrozous; species Antrozous pallidus. The sequence continues at coordinate 6,779,025 of CM050521.1, forward strand.
ATATATATATATAAACCTAAGTGACCATTCAACCATTTGACTGCTATGACGCACACTGACCACCAGGGGGGGGCAGATACTCAGTGCAAGAGCTGCTCCCACAGTGGGAGTGCCACTCACCTGACCAATGGGCACCAGACACGGGCTCTTGGCTGGTGAGCACAGCTGCGGCAGCGTGAGCCCCTCCCATGGACACTCTCACTGCGCGCCCCTCCCCCATCTGGACTGGGACCCCGATGGGGACTGACATTGGGACTGACTGGGCATGAGCCTGCAGCTGCTTCTGCGGCTGCTTCTTGGCCATGGGCACGCCGTTTGCCCTCACAGCGACAGCGAGCCCACTGAGCGGCGGCAGGTGCAGTGGGGCCGGGATGAGCGGGAGAGGTGCAGCGCGGGGCCTGGGCTTGGGCTCCTCTCTGGCTGCTTGCCACTTTGCACACTACTGCATTCCTTGGGGGATGCTGGACTGCTGGTTTCAGACTGATTCCCGCAGGCCACGCAGAAGGACCCCACTGGTGCATGAATCTGTGCACTGGGCCTTTGGTTATATATAAAATTTAAAAGATAGAAATAAAGAAATGGAACGTCATGAAACCATCTTGGAGATTATGAATATTCAGTATAATGTCAACAAAAAGAAACACCTGGTAAGGAAAGTGAGACACAAGTAAAACCATTCAGTGAAAAAAGAAACATTTCAGATTAAAATAGATGTATAAAAAAACAGGCTCAGTATATATGAAACTGTTATTGAAGAACTGCACAGGTGAAATTTCTCCTTTGCTAGTGGAAGTGGGATTGCTACAATATCTTAAGAAAAAGAATTTTCTAAGATTCACACAGAAGAATGGTTGATTTTTATTTGCATAGAATTATATGCCCTGGGTTGCAAAGTCCCATTTCCCTCAAACCAGTCCTAGAAAATGTGCAGCTGGGGATTCAACAGAACTAGAAGCAAAGCTAGTGTCCAGAATTTCTCTTCTATGGTAGAGTGAGTCCGGCACAGCAGCAGTCTAATTCCAATCCATCAGTCAGTCCATTGTGTGTGGGGCCCACATGTCAGTGGACCCTGTGGGTGTGTCCAGAGTGTGAGAGCACAGCCCCTGCAACAACAGTCCCAAGAGAGTAAGAGGCCCGAGAGACGCCCTTTGTTCCGGAGCGAATGTGTCCCAGATTTTGTTCCCTTGCAGTAGCCACACTTATTCTGGCCAATGACCTGCTCCTAGGGGTGACTGATGGATAATTACCTTTCCTGTGTCATTGAGACCTTATTGGGCATGCATCTATTCTTTCTTTGTCCCTCTCCCCAGGTATCTGCAGGGAACAAACTAGGATAGTGTTAAACTGCAGCTTTCTGGCAAAGCTGTACAACTTGCATCCTTATATTATCCACCTTCCCTTTGCTCCTTTTTAATTAATTAATCAATAACTGGTTTAATTACAATGGCATTGAAACCACATAAATATTAGAGAAATAATAAAAGAAAAAATTTAACGATTATTTTGTAACATTAAAAATAATGTAATACCCCATGACCAAGTGGGATTTATTCCGAGGATACAAGATCGGTACATTTGCCAATCAATAAACATGATAGGCCACATAAACAAAACGAAGGATAAAAACCACATGATCATATCAATAGATGCAGAAAAATATTTGGTAAAAACCAACACACATTTATGATAAAAACTCTTAGCAACGTGGGGATAGAGAGAACATGCCTCTATGTGATGACGGCCACATATGATGAACCCACAGCCAACGTCTCTCATTGGGTAAAAATTAAAAGTGCTTCCTCTAAGATCAGTGACAAGTCAGGATGACTGCTTTCATTACCTTTATTCCACATAGTACTGGAAGTCCTGGATACAGCAATTGGACAAGAGGAAGAAGTAAAAAGCATCCAAATTGGAAAGCAGGAAGTAAAATTGTCATTGTCGCAGATGACATGATATTGTACATAGAAAACCCTAGAGATCTAGTATTAGATCTAGTAGCTCAACCAAAAAGCTACTAGATCCAATAAATGAATTAGGAAATGCAGCAGGATATAAAATTAATATTCAGAATTTGGTGGCACTTTTATACACCAATAATAAACCATCAAAAAGAGAAACTAAGAAAATGATCCATTTGCTATTGCAACAACAACAAAAAAGGTACTTAGTGCTACTGGACAGGCCAGCCTGGAGCAGATCTTCCTCAGGCGCCTGTAACGTGTGGGTCCTTGACTTTGCGCAGGAAAGGTTTCACAACAGGAGTCTGAGAGCACGGTTATTAAAGCTGGGACAGTGGAACACAGGAAGGAACTGGGTGGAAGAAACAACAGGGAGAGCCCAGCTGCGCTCTGCTTGGCTCTAGAAATGTTACAGGAGAGAGTGAGCCCCGCGGGACTGATGTTAGCTCAGCGGGCAGTCAGAGAAAGGGGGCCTTGGAGACAGGATCAGGGGGTGAGTCCCGATCGAGCTGCTGCTGCCCACTGCTACCCTTGGTTGCAAGTCCCATGGGGACCCGTAGAAATAGAAAGTTCGTGCCTGGGAAGGGGAAGGGGTGTACTCTAAAGCGCCGGCAGTGAGTCTGCTCTGAGGGCTTTTTATCCATTTTATTTTATTTTTTTCCTGCAGGCAAGAATCTCAGGGGAGATCTTGGGAGAATATTCAGTAGGTGCATTTTTAATATGCTGATGCATTGATATCAGTGTGTAGGGGAGTTTGGGATTACTCTTTGGTCTGTTTGACTGTTATCTTAGCTCTGGCTTTGATGGGTTTTTGTTACTTGTTTCCCAACCTCATCTGTCCTTGGGTTTAGCTGGCACAATGGCATGAATGGAGTCTTTGTTCTCTATTTTTCCAGGCCATGGTGATTCAAGGTATTCATTTTCTGGTTAGAGAGGAAGGTATAAAACTTGTTCTCAAGTATTCTTGGTTAACATTAAAAATAATATAACACATCATGACCAAGTGGAGATAAGGTCTTGCGATTTCACAAGCTGGCTGGCTGTAAGTTGCCCAAGTGTTTGGCCTTATTTAATTTTCTTGTCTCAGTTTCCCCATCCCATTTGCCCAGGAATTTTCCTGGCTTCTAACTATCTTAACACACCTAGGAACAAATTTAACCAAAGAGATAAAAGACGTGTACTCAGAAAACTACAGGACATTGAAGAAAAAAATTGAGGAAGGTACAAATGAGTGGAAACATATATGTGTTCATGGATTGGAAGAGTTAAGATAATTAAAATGTATATATTCCACAAGGAACCTATAGATTAAACACAATTACTATTAAAATACCAGTGGTATATTTCAGATCTAGAAAAAAATATTCCAAAGCTTTATATGGAAACAAAAAAGACCCCAAATAGCCTCATCAATTTTGAGAAAAATGAACAAAGGTGGAGCTATCACAATACCTGATATCAACTTATACTACAAGGCAATTTAGATCAAATAACCTGATACTGGCATAGGAACAGGCATATAGAACAATGGAACAGAACAGAGAGCCCAGAAACATACCCATGCCTTTATGGTAAATTAATATTTGATGAAGGAGGAAGACCATACAATGGAGTAAAGATAGTCTCTTTAATAAATGGTGTTGGAGCCAGGACCTGTTTGGCTCAGTGGATAGAGCGTCGGACTGCGGACTGAAGGGTCCCAGGTTCGATTCTGGTCAAGGACATGTACCTTGGCTGCGGGCACATCCCCAGTAGGGGGCGTGCAAGAGGCAGCTGATCGATGTCTCTCTCTCATCGATGTTTCTGACTTTCTATCCCTCTCCCTTCTGCTCTGTAAAAAATCTATAAAATATATATTTTTTAAAAAAATAAATGGTGTTGGAAAAATCAGACAGGTACATGCCAAAAACAAAAATAAAAAAACAGGAACTAGACCACCAGCATACACCATACATGAGAATAAACTCAAAATGTTTAAAAGACTTAGATGTAAGTCACAAAACCATAAAATTCTAGAAAAAAGCATTGGTAGTACAATCTCAGGCATCTCTCTCTTTATTTTAATCTTTATTGTTCAGTTTATTAATTACATTGTTCCCTTTTTTTTTCACCCTATAGTTCTCCTCCACCTGGTACCCATCCCACCCTCCGCCCTCACCCCCACCCCCACTGTCCTCTCCCATAGTTGCATGATTTTTGTTCAGTCTCTTGCTGCACTTCCCACACCCCCTTACTCCCCAAGAGTTGTCAGTCCATTCCCTCTCTATGTCCGTGATTCTGTCACATTCACCAGTTTATCCTGTTCATCAGCTTATTAATTCACTTGATTTTTAGATTCATTTGTTGATAGATGTGTATTTGTTGTTCCTAATTTACACTTTTATCTTTTTCTTCTTCCTCTTCTTAAAGAATACCTTTCAGCATTTCATATAATATTGGTTTGGTGGTGATGAACTCCTTTAGCTTTTTCTTATCTGCGAAGCACTTTATCTGACCTTCAATTCTGCATGATAGCTTTGCTGGATAGAGTAATCTTTGTTGTAGATTCTTGCTGTTCATCACTTTGAATATTTCTTGCCACTCCTGTCTGGCCTGCATTGTTTCTGTTGCGAAATCCGCTGACAATCATATGGGTGCTCCCTTATAGGTAACCATCTGTTATTCTCTTGCTGCTTTTAATATTCTCTCTTTGTCTTTTGCTCTTGGCATTTTAATTATGATGTGCCTTGGTGTGGTCCTCTTAGGGTTCCTATATATTGGGGTTCGGTGCGCTTCTTGGACTCCTAAGTCAATTTCTTTCACCAGGTGTGGGAAGTTTTCGGTCACTATTTCTTCAAATAGGTTTTCATTGTCTTGCTCTTTCTCTTTTTCTGGCACCCCTATAATTCAGATGTTGGTATGCTTGAGGTTGTCCCAGAGGCCCCTTACACTATCTTCAATTTTTTGGATTCTTTTGGTTTCTTGCTTTTTCAGCTGAGTGGATTTTACCTCTTTGTATTTCAAATCTTTAACTTGGTTCTTGGGGTGCTCCAGAGCACTTTTAAATCTTTGTATAATAATTTTATTTCAGTCAGTGTATGCTTAATTTCTGGTTGGTCCTTTTTCATATCCTTAAGAGTCTCCTTTATATCCTTGAGGGTCTCCTTCATTTCCTTGTAGGACTCATTCATTTCCACGTTGGTCTTGATCATTTCCTTGCAGGTCTCACTGATATCCTTGAGGGTCTCATTCATTTCCTGGTAGGACTCATTCATTTCCTTTGCGGTCTTGCTTATTTCCTTATAGGCCTCGACCTTTTGTTGGAGCCTCTTGAGAAGCCCTATAACCGTGGTTTTGAATTCCATGTCCAGTCATTTTTTCCCTCCATTTCTTTCACATCTGATTTCTTTCCATGTCTCTGCATGGTGGCTGCTTCCCTGAGTTGGTCAATTAGCTTTGTGTGGTAGACTTCCTACTAGGGACAGTGGCTCAAACTCCCCAGTTATCTGAGGTGGATATGGGTTGCACAGTCTTGCTGAAGTTAAGTTCAGGTTAATCGTTGTTAGCACTTGGAGGGGTTGACCTCCAGGCCAATTGTCTGTGAAGCTCAGCTGTGCTCAGGTTGGTTGGGCGGGGTCTCCGGGCCAAGCAGACAGCGTTAGCTCTGCCCTATGTGGCCCCAGGGAGTCTGTGTCGGTGGCAATGGCCTCTTAGAGAGAGCCGCTGCCAAGCTCCACTGGCTGCCGGGGAATTCAGACTCTCCCCAAATGAGTCTGCACGCCCAATGTCTCACCCAGGGTCGTAAAACAATGCAGTCTGACGGTTTTCTGAATGAGAAAGCAAGTCGCAGAGCGCTCTCCGCGCAGTCACGCAGCCGAGCTGTTCGCGCGCAAGCTGCCTTCTCCACAAGCTGGGAGACCCCTGCAGCACCCGAGCTTCGGCGTGCCCTCCCACTGTCCAGTTTTCACCCCGTATGATAGTGGGTTGGTTCCCTGGACTTCGCCCAGAGCTGGAGAATCAGTCCAGTGGGACGTCTTTGTCTCCCCGTTTGAGAAAACTGGCCGGTTTTCAGCTGCCCGCCCTATCCGCTTGTGCGCGCTCCAAACCTCCCTCCACGTGAATCTTTCAACACTGTCCGCTGCTCCTCTGAGTCACGGTGTCTTATTTTCACTTTTATTTGTGGAATTTTCACTCGGCCAGCTTTCTGGTGATTCTGAAAGGTGTTTGTTCTTTTGTTAAGTTGTAGTATTAAAATTGCTGAGTATGACGGCAAGATAGGTGTTTTACCTATGCTGCCATCTTGGTTCTCCAGCTCAGGCATTTCTTATAGTAATATTTTTGCCAATATTTCTCTTAGGGCAAGGGAAACAAAGAAAAAATATAAACAAATGGGACTACACTAAACTATAAAGCTTCTGCCCAGAAAAATAAACAACCAAGAGAATGAAAAGAGAACCCACTTGTAAGGGAGAACATATTTTCCAATGATACATCTGATAAGGAGTTAATTTCCAAAATATATAAACAATTTATACAATTCAACACCAGAAGACAAATAATCCAATTAAGAAATGGGCAAAATATGTCAGTAGACACTACTCCAAAGAGGGCATAGAGGTGGCCAAAAGACATATGAAAAAAAATCTCAATGTCACTAATCATTAGAGAGATGCAAATTGAAACCACAATGAGATATCACCTCACACCTGCCAGAATGGCTGTCATCAGTAAATTAACAAATAACAAGTTCTGGCAAATATGTGGAGAAAAGGAGACCCTATTGTTCTGCTGGTGGGAATGCTGACTGGTGCAGTCACTGGGGAAAACAGTATGGAGTTTCCTCAAAAAGTTAAAAATTGAACTGGATCTTTTGATCCAGTGATTCTACTTTTGGGAATATATCCCAAGAATCTCCAAACTCTGATTTGAAAGAAAACATGTCCATTTATGTTCATAGCAGTGTTATTTACAATAGTCAAGATCTGGAAAGAGCCCAAGTGCCCATTGGTAGATGAATGAATTTAGCTGTGGTATTTTTACAGAATAACTCTTACCTTTTATGTCAGCATGGTTGGACCTGGATATTATAATGCTAAGCAAAAGAAGCCAGTTAGAGAAAGACAAATATCACATGATCTCACTTATATGTGGAATCTAATGAACAAAATAAACTGATGAATAAAATAGAAACAGAGGTATGGATACATGGAATACACTGACAGCTGTCAGAGAGGAGGGAAAAGGAGGGAGACTGGATCAAAGAAGGTGAAGGGATTATCCAAAGAACACATGTGCATAACCTGGAGATACAGAACACAGTGTGGTGATGGCCAGAGAGCAAGGGTGGGTGGGAACTACACAAAGGGCTTGAAAATGGGGATATCTGTAATAGTGTCAACAATAAAAATAAAATTATAAAGATGACATAACATAGGAACCAAGATGGCAGCATAGGTAAACACCCATATTGCTGCCTGGTACAGCAAATTCAAAACTACAACTAAGGACAAAACTGACATCATTCAGAACCACCAGAGGGCTGGCTGAGTGGACATTCTACAAACAGAAGGAAAGATAAAAGGACACTGAGACTCGGGGGAGCTGAGGAGGACAGAGTCTTGGATACAAGCGGAGTCAGAGGTTCGGAGCTGCGGGCCAACAGAAAGGGCAGGCGACTGCAAAACCAGCTGGTTTTCTTGAACTGGGAGGGAGACAAAGGAGTCCCACTGCACTGAGCCCCGGTTCCGGGCGAGTCTCCGGGAACCCAGATTAACACGGGGCGAAACTGTAAGGAGGAAACATGCTGAAACTCGGGTGCTGCAAAGACGCGCCAGCTATCAGAGAGGGCTCGTGGCTGGCCCTAACGTTCAGGAGGAAAACAAAACAAAACAAATAATGCCAGACTGCTTTGTTTTCCTGTTCCGGTGAGTCTTTGGGTGTGCAGACTCATTTGGGGAGAAACTAGATTGTCCGGCAGTGGGCAGAGGTCTGGGCAGCTTTCTTTCAGAGGTGTGTGCAGCCATTGCCGTGGGGCACAGAGACCCGGGAGCTGTTTAGGGCAGAGCTGACTGGAAACCAGGGTTGCCTGCTCATCTTGGAGACTCCGCCCCATCCAGGCTGAACACAGCTCATCCTCACAGCCATTTGGCCTGGAGGTCAACCCCTCCTAGTGATACCAGCAACAATCTAGGCTTAACTAAAACAAGACTGTGCAATCCATAAAGAGGTGCATTAAGAGTATCCACCTCAGGTAAGTGGGGAGGCTGATCTACTGTCCCCTAGAGGACACCTAAAACACAAACGTACTTGACCAACTCAGGAAAGCAGCCAAAATGCAAAGACAAGGTAACAAATTACATGTGAAAGAAATGGAGGGGAAAAAACGATTGGACATAGAGTTCAAAACCACAGTTATAAGGTTTTTCAAGAGGCTCCTAGAAAAGGCTGATACAATTAATGAGATCCTTGAGGTATGAGGGAGACCCTTGAGGATATGAGCGAGTCCTTCAAGGATGTGAATGAGACTATAGAGGATATGAAAAAGGACCAACTAGAAATTAAGCATACACTACTGAAATAAAAAATATTATACAGAGACCCAAAAGCAGACTAGAGGACCACAAGAATCAAGTCAAAGATTTGAAAAACAAAGAAGCAAAAATCACTCAGCCTGAAAAGCAAGAAGCAGAAAGTGCAAAAAATTGAAGATAGTGTAAAGAGCCTCTAGGACAACCTCAAGCGTACCAACATCCGAATTATGGGGGTGTCAGAAAAAGAGAGAGAACAAGATATTGCAAACCTATTTGAAGAAATAGTGACCAAGAACTTCCCCCGCCTGGTGAAAGAAATAAACTTACAAGTCCAGGAAGTGCACCGAACCCCAAACAAAAGGCATCTAAAGAGGATCATGCCAAGACACATCATAATAAAATGCCAAGAGCAAAAAGATAAAGAGAGAATATTAAAAGCAACAAGAGAAAAATAGTTAGTTACCTACAAGGAAGCACCCATACGATTGTCAGCTGATTTCTCAACAGAAACGATGCAGGCCAGACGGGAGTGGCAAGAAATATTCAAGGTGATGAACAGCAAGAACCTACAACCAAGATTACTCCATCCAGCAAAGCTATCATTCAGAAATGAAGGTCAGATAAAGTGCTTCCCAGATAAGAAAAAGCTAAAGGAGTTCATCACCACCAAACCAGTATTATATGAAATGCTGAAAGGCGTTCTTTAAAAAGAGGAAAAAGAAGAAAAAGGTAAAAATATAAATTATGAACAACAAATACACATCTATCAACAAATGAATCTAAAAATCAAGGGAATTAATAAGCTGATGAACAGGATAAACTGGTGAATGTAACAGAATCAGGGGCATAGAGAGGGAATGGACTGACAATTCTTGGGGAGAAAAGGGGTGTGGGGGTGTGTGGGAAGAGACTGGACAAAAAGTGTACACCTATGGATGAGGACAGTGTGGAGGGGGGAGGTGAGGGCAGAGGGTGGGATGGATACGGGGGGGGGGGAGGAGCTATGGGAGGGAAAAAAGAGCAACACTGTAATAATCTGAACAATAAAGGTTTATTAAATTTAAAAAAATAAATAAAAATAATATAACAGAAGACAAAAGAATCCACATGTATTTTTATATTATAAAACAGCAGTTGTATTTGATTTTGAGAAAATGTTCTAGTTTTCCATGGGTTGGAATCTTTTCAGTTGCTTAAAGATAAAACTCATTTAATGTTAAGTAATGATGGATGCACTTCTGTATTTCACTTACATTCACATAGTCAAAGTATAAAGCAATGGCTTGCAGTGATCAAGAAAGATTCTAATATAATACAAACGAGTGTAGAAATAGCAGGAATGCTTAAAACTAAGCAAATGGTGGGTTCTGTAACATCCTTTTTTTGAAGGTTTCAGAGAATATTGACAATTAAAACTCATCATTTTAAACTCATAATGTCATTGAGATGGAGTAGCCAAGTATTTATTGCCATATATTTAATATGGATATACAGAGGTATGGAGATTTCTTGATGCCCAAAAGACTTGATCTCTGAACACATAATAATCTGGCCTGGTGCATGAATTTGTGCATGGGTTGGGTCTGGCCAGCCTGACCAGGGGGAGGGGATATGGGGGGTTGGCCAGCCTGCCTGCTGGCCGAACTCCTGGTGGAGGAGACAATGTGCATATTAGCCTTTAATTATATAGGATATACACTGAGTGGCCGGATTATTATGCGTTGGGAGATCATAATAATCTGGCCAGTCAGTGTACATGACATAGCTGTTTTGGCTCAGTGGCTCAAGTGTCCACCCTTGACCTGAAGGGTCTCGGATTTAATTCCTAGTCAAGAGTTGCAGGTTCGCTCCCTCCTCCCTGTCGGGGGGCGGGGGCATCCGGGAGGCAGCCAGTTGAGGTCTGTCTCACATTGATGCTCCTCTCTCTCCCCGCACCCTCTTCCATTCTTCCTGAAAAACAGTGGGGAAATGTCCTCACCCAGCCCCGTTCTGTTTGAACTCATACACCTCCCGTGTCTCCTCCGCATTTTCTAAGACGAGATCTCGCCTGAGAAAGACGTCCTGCAGCCGCGGCGGGTCCAGAGGTCACCGTGCAGGACACACCTGCCGGAGGTCCCCGGAGCGCCCGGCGCGAGGCAGGCTCCTCGGGGCTCACCAGCGCCGTCTGTGAGTCCATTGAGAGCTGCCCTCTCTGCGGCTCCGTCTGACAGCCACGGGGGTGGCGAGAAGCTCTCACCTTCACTCACTGTGCCGGCGCCTCCGCCCCGCAGCCGGCGGGCCGCTGTGCACGCCCGGGAGCTGTGCGGCGGGGAGCTGTGCGGCGGGGAGCGCTGGCGGCGGCCGGGAGTCCCGGGCAGCTCTGGGTTCCGCTCCGCATCGCACGTTCATTTCTCAGAGTTCGGTGACCTCGTGTTTTTCACAGCGACAAAGCGCTCTCTGCTTTGGGACTTTTTATGGAACTGCCCTGTACTCGACGTGTAGGAAAAAACATTCTTGTAATTTTGGGGTCTTCTGATATTTATCTCAATCCTTTTATAATAACACGGACATTATTTAGGTATTTTAAAACATACGCTGTCCCTGTGAACAGGTCACCTCTGAATGGTCAGAAATTCCTTTGAACACCTTATCGTTTGCTGCATTTTTCTTGCATGTGACATGCCTCCTTTCAGAATGGGGACACGCGTGTGCCTCCCAGCATTTGCCTGTGCACGCGACTTTGTGACCCCGTGGTGGACACTGCAACAGCGAGAATAAAACGCTCAGAGCTACCCGTCCCCCCCCGCCCCCAATATCCTCAGATGAGGACTAACAACAACAAAAAGCAGTACCCAGATTTTGTTAAAAAAATTTGTATTAATGTATTTGCTTTGTGATGTTTATTTTTATTTGTTTAAGTTTAAGTCTAGCTTTAAATCCAGATCACATTGTTTTTCTTATGTAGGGTTTTTAGCAGCCTTTATTTGGGAAGAAATTTCCAGGCATTTAAATTTTTAAATTTCTATATAACTGAGTTAATCTTCATGTGTAGGTCCTGCAGGCAGTTCTTTGTGAGATTCAAGTTTTTATTTTATTTTATTTTATTTATTCTTTTTACTTTTTTATTTTTATTGTTCAGTTTATTAATTACATTGTTTCCCCTTTTTTATCCCCCTATAGCTCCCCTCCACCCTGTACCCATTCCACCCTCCCCCCTCCCCTCCACTTCCCCACTGTCCTCTCCCATAGTTGCAAGATTTTTGTCCAGTCTCTTGCTATACTTCCCACACCCCTTTTCTCCCCAAGAATTGTCCATTCCCTCTATGTCCATGATTCTGTTATATTCACCAGTTTATCCTGTTCATCAGATTATTAATTCACTTGATTTTTAGATTCATTTGTTGATAGATGTGTACTTGTTGTTCATAATTTATATTTTTACCTTTTTCTTCTTTCTCTTCTTAAAGAATATCTTTCAGCATTTCATATAGTATTGGTTTGGTGGTGATGAACTCCTTTAGCTTTTTCTTATCTGCAAAGCACTTTATCTGATCTTCAATTCTGAATGATAGCTTTGTTGGATAGAGTAATCTTGGTTGTAGATTCTTGCTACTCATCACTTTGAATATTTCTTGCCACTCCTGCTGGGCCTGCATCATTTCTGTTGAGAAATCCGCTGACAATCATATGGGTGCTCCCTTATAGGTAACCAACTGTTTTTCTCTTGCTGCTTTTAATGTTCTCTCTTTATCTTTTGCTCTTGGCATTTTAATTATGATGTGTCTTGTGATCCTCTTTAGATTCCTATATTTTGGGGTTCTGTGAGCTTCTTGGACTTTTAAGTCAGTTTCTTTCACCAGGTGGGGGAACTTTTCAGTCACTATTTCTTCAAATAGGTTTGCAATATCTTGTTCTCTCTCTTTTTCTGGCACCCCAATAATTCGGATGTTGGCATGCTTGAGGTTGTCCCAGAGGCCCCTTACACTATCTTCAATTATCTGGATTCTTTTGGTTTCTTGCTTTTCCAGGCAAGTGGATTTTGCTTCTTTGTATTTCAAATCTTTGACTTGGTTCTTGTGGCCCTCTGGACTGCTTTTAGGACTTTGTGTAATATTTTTTATTTCAGTCAGTGTATGCTTGATTTCTAGTTGGTCCCTTTTCATATCCATGAGGGTCTCATTCATATCCTCGAAGGTCTTGTTCATTTCTTTGTAGGTCTCATTCATTTCCTTGTAGGTCTCATTCATTTCCTTGTAAGTCTTGTTCATTTCCTCGTAGTTCTCATTAAGTTCATCAGCCTTTTCTAGGAGCCTCTTGAAAAGCCTTATAACGGTGGTTTCAAACTCTATGTCTAGTCGTCTTTTTTCCTCCATTTCTTTCACACCTGATTTCTTTCTGTGTCTCTGCATGGTGGCTGCTTTATGTGGCAGATGTCCTCTAAGGGACAATGGCTCAGCCTCCCCAGTTACCTGAGGTGGGTACTCTTACTGCAATCCTTTATGGGTTGTACAGTATTTTTGAATTTAAGCCCAGCTTATTGTTGTTAGTCCTAGGAGGGTTTGACCTCTAGGCCAATTGGCTGTGAAGGGAGACTGTGTTCAGGCTGGATGGGTGGAGTCTCTGAGCTGAGCAGGCAGTGTCAGCGTCAGCTATGTCCTATGCGGCTAATGTTCGCAGGCACCTCCAAGATAAAGCCGCTAGTCTCTACCCTTTGCCAGACAACTCTGCCTCTCCCCAAATGAGTCTGCACACCCAAAGTCTCGCCCAGGGTTGTAAAACAAAGCAGTCCAGTGGTCTCCAGGACCAGGGGGCAAGTCACCAGGGAGCAAGTTGTGCGTCTGTGCTGTCGCACACATTACGCACGCAAACTGCTGTTCCAAGCAACCCGGATTCTCCTCAGACTAGGAGACCTCTGCCGTGCCGGGCTTTTCGCGTGCATACCCTGGACCTCAGACCTCACCTGGCACTGGGGAATCCGTGCAGTGGGACGTCTCCTCCCTCCCCATTGGAGAAATCCAGCTGGGATTGCTGCTGCCAGCCCTACAGCCGGCGTGCGCGGACATGGCTCCTAACCTCTGATTCTGTGGGTATCTTCAAGGCTGTGCTCCGCCACCCTTCTGAGTCTCAGTGTCCCACCTTTACTTCTATTTGTGGAGTTTTCACTCAGCCAGCTGTCCGGTGATTCTGGATGATGTTTGTTTCGTTGTTATGTTGTAGTTTTTGAATTGTTGTGCGGGGCAGCACAATAGGTGTTTACTTATGCCGCCATCTTGGTTGCCAGTAGAGATTCAATTTTTAAAAAATATATATATTTTATTGATTTTTTTACAGAGAGGAAGGCGGGAGAGAGAGTTAGAAACATTGATGAAAGAGAAACATCAATCAGCTGCCTCCTGCACACCTCCTACTGGGGATGTGCTCGCAACCAAGGTACGTGCCCTTGACTGGAATCAAACTGGGACCCTTGAGTCCACAGGCTGACACTCTATCCACTGAGCCAAACCAGTCAGGGTAATATTCAAGTTTTGTTATGGATGATGTTGACTCTCAGTTCTTGACACACACACACACACACACACACACACACACACACACACACACACACACACAGAGTTCAGAACCAAGAACTCTAGCACAAGAAGAAGTTTAATTGGCATGCAAAGTGAAAGTACACTTGAAGAGAAGATTCCAGCAGGTTGTTAAGAGAGTTGTCCTGGAGTGGCTGGCAAAGGCTCCTCTTAGCCTGGAGAGACTGCTTCCTTCTTAGACTGTCCCATTTGGTTTTGTCCCATCACCTTCTGTCCTTGTTGGGGAGTAGCTTCCATATAAGGCTGTTTTGGAGTTTGCCATCCTACCTGTTACCCAAAATTCCTCTTGATCTTTCTCAAGGGGTGAGGTGTTAAAACCACAAAGCTAATGACATGCTAGGGAAGGAAAAGTTCACCTTGGGAGGAACATTCTAGCCCACAGGACTTGTTTTCTCTAGTTTTAACTGAGGTTTTCAGCCCAGTGATATTTAGTACCCGGCCTATGATTCCTGCTCCACTCATGTCATCTGTACATCTGTCTGCTCTATCAGTTTCACGTGACTTTCATCATTATTAAACCCCCCACTTAGTGGCATGTGAGAGTACTAGCCTTCTTTCTTATTTTGCCTGTACTTTCATGCTAATAGAGTAAATATTGCCAAATGGGTAGGCTCTGGAATCAAGCTTCCATGGCCCAAATCTCAGCCCTGGCACTTAGGACGTTAGTGCCCTTGAAAAGACTATTCAATTTTTCTGAGCCTGAGTCTCGCCACCTGTAAAATGGAGGTTTTATGGAGCTGGTTCCAAACTGATGAGCAGGTCAGGGAACTGCAATAAAGCTATTCTGGAACCAAGACAATCTGTTAAATTTAAAAAATGAAGAATCTTTTGTGAAGCACCACAGGAATTTTGTTGGCTCTGTAAAGTGACCAAGTGAGAATCATTTAAAGCTTTAACATGGATGGCCTTCTGAAAGGACTATCCATTTGTTTAGGTTGCAAGTTTCTTAAATATGGCATCAGTCCCAATTTAATCTAGTAGAATATTTCCATGGGTTCTGGATTTTGTTGAGGTACTTGAAGGTTTGGGCCAAGTATCCCTATAGCTCTTAATAGTTAAGTGTCCAACTACTAGCAGTGACAAACCCAGCCAGTTCAACCACAGGGCAGAAAAGAAAGTCGTGTCAGCTCTGTAATAAAGGATACATGTCCAACTGTAATAAGCAGACAGAAGTCAACTGCAGCCTTAATTAGATGAGTTTGTAATATGAGTGATGGAAATGACAGGGAATATGGGATGGGGGGGGAGTTTCTATGTATTTTTATAATGAAAAAAAGGAAAGATGTTAATGTGTCAATTATAAAAGTAAACTTATTTTATTTCTTAATTAAAAACATGTAGGTTAAAGTTTGCATATGGTTGTGTTAATCCTTAGGTACACAAAAATAAAGGTTTCTTGAGAGATTAATTTTTTCTAATAAGTTAAAAAGTAGCACAAATGTGCACTTCACTCTCACTTGATTGACTCTTGTAGCATGCTCATTAAGAGAAGTTATCTTTGCAAAACAGTCAAGGCCTTCTTCAAAACTTCTATTGAGGGATTTACTTGATCAGATCTTTATTCCTTAATAGCTTAGCTGTTTTTTAATTTCACTTTTATGGAGTTTATGAAACTGTACTTTTTAAATTTCAATTTTAAAAATTATGTTATAATCTTTATAAGAAAATGAAAAATAAATAAAAATGATGCATAGAATAAAAGCTAGTGTGAAGGAGAAATTATTTTTTGAGTATGAACTAATTTTATGTGTGGTCAGTTCCTTATTTTTGTCATAATACTTTTGCTTGCCTACGAAACCATGTAAAGTTGAGAACTTGAATAATAAATATATAGTTAACAAGGATGGCCTGTGTAATTTTGTTGTTCATTCAGGCAGGAGTTTTGTCCTTCCTAATGTGATTATTTTTTCAAACCAAATATTTCTAAAGGAGAAAGAATGTCTGCATAGAGAAGTATTCATAGTATAGTTATTTGCCATATATTATAGAGTCGATATGCCGTCAGAGAGTGAGGACACCCAACTGAATGAATCCCTAAAATGGTAAATCTGTTCAATGGTTGCTCTGCTATGGTGGCCAACAAATTTCCTCCTCTGGCATATTGGGCTGGGGACACTTAGTAGAGCAGGTTCTACTTGGGATCATGAAGTATAGATTTTTTTTTCCTATTTGTTGCTCCCTCTCTGCCAGGAGAGTCAGAAGGAGCTCTCAAAGGCTTCAGCAGCTCCTGTAGTGGGTAGATGCTGGGTGTCTAAGCAGAAGTTTTGACAGTAGCTGCCCTCCCTCTGGAGGCATTGGTGGATAAAGCTCCCTTTAAGCAGGCCTACTCACTCTTTCTAGAACAGGTCCATAGAAGAGGCTTGTTTTTCATTTAGGCTTTGAGACCACTGTTGTTGTTGTTGTTGTTTTTAATGGATTTAAAATCCAGAATGGATATTGCTAGAATCTGTATTCCTCTGTGGGCATAATGTTCACTTGGTGTCAAAATTTTTCAAGTGTGTTCTCCTAAAGCACAGAGTAGAGAAAATGGCAAGGTAATGCTCATATTGCAACCAGAGCAGGGTTTCTCAACTTCAGCATAACTGACATTGTGGATTTGACAATTCTTTATGGTGGGAAACGGTCCTGTGCAGTGTAGGATGTTTAGTAGCAATCCTGGCTTCTGTTTACTAAATACCTATAACAGACCTTTAGTCGTGACAATAAAAAATTTCCAGATGTTGGAGGGAAAATGGCCCTGGCTGAGACCCATGTTAGATACATATTGGGAAATCTTTTTGGTTGTATCTTCAAAATATGTTCAGATTCCAATCACCTCTCATCACTTCCATTTTCTTTTCCTTTCCTTGGTTAATTATATTTTCCCCATCACCATTTACACCCTCTTTCACCTCCACCTACCTCCACAACCCCACAATCACCACACTGTACTCCATGTCCATGAGTTTCCTTTCTTTGTTGCTCAAATCTTTCACCTTCCCCCTACCCATCAGAGCTTATCTGCCTGTTCTCTATCTATGAGTCTGTTTTTCTTGTCAGTTCAGTTTATTTATTAAATTTCACATATCAGTGAAATCATGTGGTATTTGTCTTTCTCTAACTTGCTTATTTCACTTGGCATAATGTTCTCTAGGTCCCACCCATACTGTTGCAAAGAGTACAATTTTCTTCCTTTTTATGACAGAGTAATATTCCATTGTGTAAATATACCACAGCTTTTTTATCTACTCATCTACTTATTGACACTTGGGCTGCTTCCAAATCTTGGCTATCCTATCTAATAAAAGAGTAATATGCAAATTGACCATACCTCCAATCAAGCCACGCCCACAGCCACGCCCACCAGCCAATCAGGAGCAAATTATGCAAATAACCCTCAACCAAGATGGCTACCTTCATTGAGAGCAAGAGGGAGGCTTGGGTTTTCCCGGCAACAGAGAAAGCCAAACTTTATGCCTGCCCTTCCTGGCTTAGGCCTCCACTCAATGCTACAAAGTTTCAATTATAGAAGATACATAATCCCAACAGAAATGGTAGCAGCCACAGAGCTGGAGAAAGAAGAGGCTAGGGTTGCCCGGGCAAACTTCTGCAGTTCTAGCCTAGGCCTCCACTCTAGGCTACAAAGTTTCAAACAGAAATGGCTGTCACCACAGAGCAAGCAGAAGGCTTGGCTCTGCTGTAGGCTACAAAGTTAAGATTGTAGAACATAAATTAATCTCAGGTCCCAGGGCCTCCACTTGGGTTGCTGGGGGGCGTGGCCAGCATGCAAACCACCATAAGCCCCTCGCCAAGGCCACCTGACACCCCAAAGAAAACCCCCACCCTGATCCAGGACACAGTGCTTCAGGGCAAACCAGCTGGTCCCCACCCATGCACCAGGCCTCTATCCTATCTAATAAAAGAGTAATCTGCAGATTGATCATCACTCCAACAAACAAGAGGGCTGCTCACATGTGGTGAAAGATCTTGCCCCCATGTGGACACAAGATGGCCAGCACAAGATGGCCAGCAGGGGAAGGCAGCTGGGAGGGACCAGGCCTGCAAGGGAAGGCAGTTGTGAGCCATCAAGCCTGCAGGGTAGAGCAGTTAGGGGTGACCAGGTCGGCAGAGGAGGGAAGTTGGGAGCGAACAGGCTGGCAGGGGAGCAGTTAGACATCAATTAGGTTGGTAGGGTAGTGGTTAGGAGGTGATCAGACTGGCAGACAGAAGCAGTTAGGGGCAATCAGGGCAGTAGGCAGGCCTGGATTGTGAAAAGGATGTCCGACTGCCCACTTAGGCCCGATCCTCATAGGATGGGGCCTAAACGGGCAGTCAGACATCCCTAGAGGGGTCCCAGATTGGAGAGGGTACAGGTTGGGCTGAGGGCCACCTCCCCACCCTCCCATGCATGAATTTCATGCACCGGGCCTCTAGTTGTAAATAAAGCTACAATAAACAGAAGGATACAGATACTCTTTTGAATTAGTGTGTCAGGTTCCTTCAAATAAATTCCCAGATGTAGAAATGCTGGGTCATAAGGCAGTTCCATTTTTAATTTTTTGAGGTAACTCTATACTGCTTTCCGCAGTGGCTACACTAATCTGAATTCTATCAACCATGTGGTAAGAGTTTCTTTTCTCCCCACATCCTTGCCAGCACTTGTTGTTTGTAGATTTATTGGTCATAGACTTTCTGACAGGTGTGAGGTGATGCTCTTTGTGGTTTTAATATACATTTCTCTGATGATTAATGATATTGAACATCTTTTCATATGTTTATTGGCTATCTGTGTGTCCTCTTTGGAGAAGTGTCTATTCAGGACTTTTGCCCCTTTTTAAATTGTATTGCTTGGTTTTTTTGATGTTGAGTTTTATAAATCCTTTATATATTTTGGATATTAATCCCTTATCAGATGTATCTTTGGCGAATCTGCTCTCTTATCCAGTGTGTTTCTTTTCATTCTGTTGATGGTTTTCTTGGCTGTACAGCTACTTAGTTTGATGTAGACCTATTTGTTTGTCTTTTTTCTCTTGTTTCCCTTGCCTGAGGAAATATATCAGAAAAAATATTGCTGTGAAGTTAAGGAAAAGCAATCTTGAGAGTGAAATATCACAGAGAACATTTTGATGACAATTGGTAATGTTCTATTGAATAGCAGGAGCCTTATAACACAAGAGAATTTGAATGTAAGCTGGGACTACTCAGAGAAGTTCTGAAAGGTACAATTCCTTTCCAGTGAAGGGAGATAATGTCCTGTACTTTATTCTTTCTGATATATTACAAACTTCTCATTTTTCAAGAATTCTGTAAAATATCATCATTATTTTTCTTTTACTATCTGCTATTTGGCCATTTCCTTTTGGGAGGGAACGCAATAATCTGACAGCATATTGGCTCACACACTCTTAAACTTAATCTCCTGTTGGAGACCAAGTGTAGCTTTTTCTCTAGGCTTTTGGCTTGGAATAACTTTTGCCGCCACAAAAAATTGTGTCATCTCTCATAGATTCTTGCAAAGGTAAACCTCCTCTAATAATATTAAAACAAACTTGATTGTTAAAGAAAAATGAAATCTAATAACTATACTATGGCCCATAAGTCATTTACTAAAGAAATTCATTAATAAAATACATTTTCCCACATTAGAGATTCCATAAGTTGTGGCTATGGTCTCTAATTAGCTCTCCAAGTTTATTTAATTCACAATTCAATTGAAATTGAATGTTCTATAAATCAGACATACTATGGGTTAACAGGATCCTTGGTGATATCAAGATTGGTGGCAGTGAGAGGTGGAGTCAAGATTCTGACTGCCATTATAAATTATTTCAAAGTTAATTGATTTCTAATTCACTGCTCAAGATGGCAACTATAATATGTCCTAGGAAACTGAGAGACTGGGGCATGGGAAAAGGAATAAAAGGAGGTGGAATTTTCTTCTTGTGAGGCCACAAATGGCAGTGGAAGCTCACCCCAAACTAAACTCTCACCAAACTACCCAGTATGGAGGGGCCTCATCATCCTCAGAACCAGCAAAGGTCACCATATCCCCCTCCAAACTCATTCTCTAGAAATCACTGCTTAGAATTATTGGGTGATGGGCACATAATGCAATATACAGATCATCTGTCATAAAAATATATACTTGTGCCTGGCCAGTGTAGCCCAGTGGTTGAGCATTGACCCATGAACCAAGAAGTTACCAGTTTAATTCCTGGTGAGAGCACATGCCTGGGTTTCCAGCTTGGTCCTCGGTAGGGGAGCATGCAAGAGATAGCCAATAGATGTTTCTCTCTCATTGATGTTTCTATCTCTCTATCCCGCGCCCTCCAGCTCTCTCTCAAATCAACAAAAACATATTAGAAATATATACTTAAAACCTATGTAATCTTATTAACCAATGCCACCCCAATAAATTTAATTTAAAAAGCAAACAAAAAAGAATTGTTGAGAGCCAGTCCTCCCTTACACTTCTGCATGTCATGCAAAGGAAGGCCTTTTGTTCTCAACTACTTTTTCAAGGATGTTTGGAAGATAGAGAAATTATTTTCCTGCATAGAAAAGCATAGCATTGCTTTCATTCTTGGAACAAAGAGATAGTATCTCACTCTGGGCAGGCACTCTTTTTGGGTTTTCTCAGCTCAGGGTTCCTTTCTTATCATGTTACCTTATGGGATTTGGGGCTCTGGGTATAAGTGCAAATGCTGATACTCTGGGAATTGTTATTGTTCTGAGTAATAAACTGCCTTTGTCTCTCATCCAAGAGGCCTGTCTTCTACCAATACCCATGACACTGTGCCAGGCTAATTTGTTAACTTGCAAGCAGTTAATGTACTAGTCTGTGGCAGCTAGCTTAGTTTACTGAAAGAAACATTTTGATTCTGATTCTGATAAATGTATATGTCAAAAAATCTAAAGAATTATTAATTATATCACCTATTTTCTTCAGATAAAATGCTGTTATTTATATACTAAATAATTTAGTGTGAGGAACACGATATTTTGTGTAAAAGAAAACATAATTGATTGGCAAAAAAATTGGAGGGGATTAACTGTGAATGTTAACTTTATCTAAAATGTTATTTTTGCCGAGACCGGTTTGGCTCAGTGGATAGAGCGTCGGACTGCGGACTGAAGGGTCCCGGGTTCGATTCTGGCAAGGGCATGTACCTTGGCTGCAGGCACATCCCCAGTGGGGGGCGTGCAAGAGGCAGCTGATCGATGTCTCTCTCTCATCGATGTTTCTGACTTTCCATCCCTCTCCCTTCTGCTCTGTAAAAAATCAATAAAATATATTTTTTAAAAATAAATAAATAAATAAATAAAATGTTATTTTCATTATAAAACAAAGTTTTATATGTACAAGTCTATAGTTTCAAGTGCTACTCATTCCTTTTCTTTTCTCATCCAAGCATTTGTAGCAGAAAAATAGAAAAATTAAATTTGCTCAATGGCCCAAAGGACAAATACAACTGAAGTGTCCTTTCCCACCACTAACTTTTGAATTTACCCTGTTGCTGGATAGCCTGCTATTGTGTTTCCTAATATTTGTGGCAGAGGATGGCCCAGTCCTACTTAGGTGTGGTTGAAGGTAGAGCCTAACACTACTTTAATGGCTAAAGATAAAAATAAGACCAACATTTTATGCCTTTAAAATATTTCACTATTAGATTTAGATATTTTTGGTGGTATACTCCCAGTATATATTCATGAATTCATTTTCCTTGGTTTGTAGTTAATGTGGAGATTTAAAAAGCTCTCCAAAATACCAGCTTTCTCTCAATATCTACTACGTTCAGGAGCTGTATAAACAAGATGTACAGAAAATGTAGCTGCTTCTCTTGCTTCTTAGTGACTTAATTATTGTATTTTTAGGTTTCTGCACATAAGAGTAATGGATACTAGTTAGAAACTGGAGTTGGATGCAAGTTTATCATTGTTCTTTAAGACTATTCTAGAAGTAAGATTAAAATTTTACCCCGACTATTTTAATCAATAAAACAGGAGAATAGCATGTGCCCTTTCCTTCTGTAAATATTATAGACAAAGATTTATTTATCAAATAAGTCATTCTTGAATTAATTAATGAAAAGATTACATTGAAAATACATGCATATAAAAGATTAGATAAATGGAACTGTCAAGACAATTATCCTTTTATTTTAGAGAATCTTTTGTCAGATAAATTAGACATATTTGACACAAAACAATAATAGGAAATAAGTTGAAAAACAATTTAAAATGTTTGCTTTTGTTGCTCAAACTCAGTCCTACAAACTAAATACCCATGTGCATAATTATTTACTTAGAGCAGTGGTCAGCAAACCACAGCTCATGAGCCACAAGTGGCTCTGTGGCCCTTTGAGTGTGGCTCTTCCACAAAATACTGTGGCCTGGGCAAGTCGATTTTGAAGAAGTGGCGTTAGAAGTTGTTTAAGTTTAAAAAGTGTGACTCTCAAAAGAAATTTTAATTGTTGTACTGTTGATATTTGACTCTGTTGACTAATCAGTTTGTGAACCACTGACTTAGAGGATTAAACCAATTCTTAAAACATCTAATAACAATAAAAATTGGCAGAAAATATTTATCTGCCAAAGAAGTGTTTTCTTATTTCTGCATTATCTTAATTGACTAGAATCCTGGTGCACGAAATTCATGCACTAGTGAAGGGGGGTGTGTGGAGTGTCAGTCAGCCCAGCCTGCAGCCTCTCCAATCTGGGATCTTTGAGGGATGTCCAACTGCATCTTTAGGCCTGATCCTACTGGGATCAGGCCTAAATGGGCAATCGGATATCCCTCTCACAATCCAGAACTGCTGGCTCCCAACTGCTCACCTGCCTGCCTTCTTGATTGCCCCTAATTGCTTCTGCCTGTCAGCCTGATCACCCCCTAACCATTCCCCTAAGAGCCTGATTGTTGCTTAATTGCTCCCCTGCCAGCCTGTTTACCCCTAACTGCCCTCCCCTGCAGGCCTGGGTCCCCTTCCCCCGACTGCCCTTCCTTGCAGGTCTGGTCACCCCCATCTTCCCTCCTCTGCCAGCCTGATCACCCCTAACTGCCCTCCCCTGCAGGCTTTATTGCTTACAACTGCCCTCCCTTGCAGGCCTGGTCCCTCCCAACTGCCTTCCCCTGCTGGTTATCTTGTGGTGGCCATATTGTGTTCATGTGGGGGCAGTCATCTTGTGTGTTAGAGTGATGGTCAATCTGCATTTTACTCTTTTATTAGATAGGACAGAGGTCTGGTGCATGGGTGGGGGACAGCTGGTTTACCCTGAAGAGTGTCCCAGATCAGGGTGGGGGTTTTCTTTGGGCATGGGGCAGACTGGACAAGGGGCCTGTGGTGGTTTGTAGGCTGGTCATGCTCCCTGGTGACCCAAATGGAGGCCCTGGTATTTGGAATTTATCTATTACAATTGAAACTTTGTAGCCTGGAGTTGAGCCAAGGCTTCTGCTCGCTATATGGTAGCAGCCATTTCTGTTGGATTTATTTACCTTCTGTAATTGAAACTTTGTAGCGTAAAGTGTAGGCCTGGGCCAGCCAGGGTAGGTGGAAAGCTTAGCTTCCTCCATCTCTGGGTGCAACTCAAGACTCCTGCTCTCTCCAACTCTTTGGCTGCCGTCATTATCTTTTATAATTGAAACTTTGTAGCCTGATGTGGAGGCCTGAGCTGGCAAGGGGAGGCAGAAAGCTTGGCTTCCTCCATTGCCAGGAAACTCAAGCCTCCCTCTTGCTCTCTGTGGCCAGCAGCCATCTTGGTTGGGTTTATTTGCATATTCACTCCTGACTGGATGGTGGGCATGGCTTGTAGGTATAATGGAGGTATCGTCAATTTGCATATTACTATTTTATTAGATAGGATAGTCACAACTGTAATTGTTCTTATTCTATGGGTAAAGAAACTTAGACTTAGGAAAATTAAATAATTTGCTCAAGTTTACATAGCTGGTAAGTGGTAGAATTTTTATTCAACACTGTTATCTCTTACAGTCATATACTGATAGCATTTTTCAATGAAAATCAAAATTCCATTGTTTTAAAACATAATGTCTGGCACTTGATATTATCTCAGAAACCAAATCTGAAGAAGAGATTTGTATTTCTTCTGTTGTAATCAGTTCAACTCTTAATTTGAGACTATTTATGGAAAAGAGCTTCCTCTTCTCATAAGCAGTCTGAGGTGAAATGGCTCACTATTCCTTTGTACCAGAAAACTCTACAAAATCATACAAATAAAAAGGTTCAAATATTTGTGTTCACTATAAGAACAGTTATGAAACTGCTTAGGCCATTAAAGGTATTTATGTCAAAAAAAGCCACCAAGTATCTAAAGGATGTCACTTTATAGAAGCAATGTGTGCCATTCCGTTGTTAAAATGGGGTGCCCAGGCCAAATTGTGGTCTGGACACAGGGTCAGTGGCCCAAAAAGAGTGCTGAATTTTTGCTTCACAAGCTTAAAAGTGCAGAGAGTAATGCTGAACTTAAGGGTTCTGATACAGATTCTTTGGTCATTGAGTACATCCAGGTGAACAACATTTCGAATATGCAGCAGCATATTAGCCCACGAGCTCCTCCAGACGAAAGGATTTAGAGACAAAGAGAGGCAGTTAGGGTAGAGTCCATGGAAAGGAACACATACGTGATGGGCAGAGACAGCTTCAAACCACCAAATTGCTTATCTTACAAGGTCAAAAAGCAGTAGAATGTTACAAGAGTGTGGGGGATGACCATGGGGGGGTGGGGGGGAGGAGAGGGAAGTTTGGAAGGGGCACACTGGGTGAGCTTTGAAACTTTGAAACTGATACCAGCCAGAAAAGAGAAATTGGCCAATTAGAAAAAGAACATAGGGGCATAAATTAAGGAATGGAGCCAATTAAAAAGTAGCATGTATAGACAAAGAAACCCTTAGATCAGTGGTTCCCAACTTTTTTTTTTGGCCATGCCTCACCTCAGTATCTCTATAATCCTGATGCCCCGCTGTGACATATAATACTTACTGTTCAAAAAGTGAACTCCTATCCACATCGAGGAAGCCCAAAAGGCCATTAACTTGGTCTAAACAAGCCTCCAAATAACATGGCATCCATGAAAGAGAGAGATCCTATATAATAAGCCTACTATGCTAGGTGTTCAGTCATCTGGTTGTCCGCCCAATCAATTAAAGCATAATATGCTAATGATATGCTAAGGCCACTCAACTGCTTGCTATGATGTGTACTGACCACCAGGGGCAGACGCTCTGATCTGTAGATTAGATTGCAGCTGGGGTCTGGCTGATCGGGACTGAGTCAAATGGGCTGGACATGCCCTGGAGCCCTCCCACAGTCCCTGCCCAAATGGCCAACTTCCAGTGTCCCTCCCCAGCTCCGATCATGCATCGATGGGGTCCCTTGGCCTGGCCTGTGCCCTCTCACAATCTGGGACTGCTCACAGGATGTTGGAAACCGGTTTTGACCCAATCCCACCAGCCAATGGTTGAATGTCGAACTATGAACCAGGAGGCACAGTTTTGTGCCTGGTCAGGGCACATACCCAGGGTGCAGGCTCAATCCCCGGAAGGGGTTGTGCAGGAGGCAGCTGATCTCATGATTCTCCCTCATCATTGACATTTCTATTTTTCTCTCCCTCTCCCTTCTGCTCTCAAATCAACAATATATCTATACTAATAAAAGAGTAATATGCCAATTAGACCAGGATACCTTCCAGAGACCTTCTGGATGTCCTCCAAAAAAAAGCCTGAGTCTTGGCGGGTCTACAAACTGCCCCCAAAAGTCCTTCAGCCCCTCACCCAGGCTGGTCATGCCCCCCCAGCCATGACCCTCACCCTGAAGGGGGCGTGGTCAGCCTACAAACCACCCCAGTCCCTTGCCCAGCCTGGCCCCACCTCCTAAGGGACCCCCATTCTGATCTGGGACCCCTTCAGGGTAGGCCAACCAGCACCACCCATGCACCAGGTCTCTATCTATACTAATAAAAGAGTAATATGCTAATTATACCAAGAGACCTTCCAGACAACCTTCTGGACAAAGCCATGGTGGCAGGGCTAAGGCAGAGGTGGTTGGGGCAATCAGATTGGTGGGGAGGGACAGTTGGGGGCAAGCAGGCTGGCAGGAGGGGTAGTTGTGGGTGAGCAGGCCGGTTGGAGGGCATTTGGGGGGAGCAGGCCAGTGGTGGGGGTAGTAGGGGACAATCAGGCAGGCAGGCAGATGAGTGGTTAGGAGCCAGCAGTCCTGGATTGCGAGAGGGATATTCCCTGAGGGGTTCCAGATTGGAGAGGGTGCAGGCCAGGCTGAGGGACAGCTCCCTGCCCCCCATGCATGAATTTCATGCACCAGGCCACTACTATATATATAAAACAAAAAGATTTTCTTTACATATTTAGGTGCTTCTATGCTGGACACATAAATGTGTACAGGGTTATATATATCCTCTTGTTCATTTGATATCTTTATAATTATGTGGTATCCTTCTTTGTCTCTTATTATAGCCTTGGTTTTAAAGTCTGTTTTGTCAGATAAAAATATTGCTACTCCAGTTTTTTTTTCCCTTCCTATTTGCATGAAATGTCTTTTTTAATCCCTTTACATTTAGTATGTGTGTAACTTTCTTTCTGAGGTGGGTCTCTTAAAAATAGAATATACATGGGTCCTTTTTTTTTTATCCATGTAGCTACCTCATGTCTTTTGATTGGAGCCTTTAAACCATTTACATTTAAAGTGATTATTGATAGATTCAAACTTTCTTTTTTTAACAATGTCCCTCTGTTTTTCTTCTTCCCCTTCTTTCTCCTCCTCCTCCTCCTCCTTTACCTTCTCTTCCTCCTACTCTTCCTTCTCCTCCTCCTCCTTCTCCTTCTCCTCTTTCTTTTTCTACTTCTTACAGCAAACCTTTTTAACATTTCTTATAATACTGGTTTGTTGGTAACAAACTACTTTAGCTTTTTCTTGTCTAGGAAGCTCTTTATTTCTCCTTTAATTTTAACTGATAGCCTTGGTAGGTAAAATAGCCTTGGTTGTATATCCTTGTTTTTCATCACTTTGAATATATCATGCCAGTCCCTTCTTGTCTGAAATGTTTCTGTGAGAAATCAGCTGACAGTCTTATGGGAGTTGCCGTGTTAAGTAACTGACTGCCTTTCTCTTGTAGCTTTTGTCTCTATTTTAACTTTTGGCATTTTAATTACGATGTGCCTTGGTATTGGCTTCTTTGAGTTCTTCTTGTTTGAGACTCTCTGCACCTGCCCGACTTGTATGTTGTTTTTCTTCACCAGGTTAGGGAAGTTTTCAGTCATATTTTCTTCAAATATATTCTTAATCCCTTGCTCTGTTTTCCTCTTTTGGTACCGCTATAATGTGAATTTTGTTACCCTTTATATTGTCCACAAAGTCCCTTAAACCAGCAGTCACCAGCCTTTCGGACCTCCCGGGCCACCGGTGGTCGCAGACTGCCGATTGGCAACCACTACCTTAAACCATCTCATTTTTAAAGTCTTTTTGCTGCTCTGATTGTTTCATTTTTCCTTCCTTGCTTTCCAAATTTTTTATTCAGTCCTCTGTCTTATCAACCCTATTGTTTATTCCTTCCAGTGTATTCACCACTTCAGTTATGGAATTCTTCATTTCTGATTGGTTCTTTTTATAGTCTTAATATCCTTTTTCATGCTGTTGAGCAACTTTATAAACATTACTTTGAACTTTATATCTGATAAACTGCTTACCTCCATTTCATATAGCTCTTCTTCTGGAGAATTATCTTGTTCTTTCATTTGGAACCTGTTTCTTTGTCTCCACATTTTGGCGGCCTGCTTGTTTCTATGTATTAGGTTGATCTATTATGACTCCAAATCTCGGTAGGGTTGCCTTATAGAGTAGGTCACCTGTGGCACTTTCTTCTTGTCCCACCGGTGACCTACTCTAACTGGGAACTCTAAGAATGTCCCTTGTGTGCAGGCCCTCCTGTTCTAATTGAAACTTGATTGCTATTGGCTTGTTCATGGGTGAGATTGACCCTCAGGCAAGCTGACAGTGAGGCTCACCCCCCAACACAGTATGGTAGCTGCTGCGCAGATGTCGATCACATGAATCAGAATTTGTTTTAGCAGGGTTCAGTGCCTGTCAAGATCTTCCTGTGGATATACTTGCTTGTGAAGCTTATTTGAACCTGCTCTGTTGTCTGAAGTTAGTCCATTGAGTGTGTTGACTCTGGGCCTCTTCAAAAGGGCTCTGATACAGATCAATGTTATGTCTATGACTGGCCCGGGTGACCTGTTTGGAGCTATCAGTTATCTACCTCTGCTGCGCCTCCGTGAATGGACCAAACTGCACACTGGGGGCAGCTTTTACTAGCACCTGGCCCATGGGCAGGTCAGCAAAACTCTCAAAGCATCCACAGATTTGCCTCTTCCTTCAGGCTTTCTGTTAGGCCCAGTCACTAAAGAGCTTCTGGCAGTACTCCTCAGAAGGGCA
This sequence comes from Antrozous pallidus, assembly GCA_027563665.1. NCBI lineage: Eukaryota > Metazoa > Chordata > Mammalia > Chiroptera > Vespertilionidae > Antrozous > Antrozous pallidus. The sequence goes on from CM050521.1 coordinate 6,807,506, forward strand.
AAAACTCCACAGGGTGGAGAGAGAGGGATTCCAAGGAATGGGGTTTCCCCCCAGGCTGTTGTTTCATGGAGGAGATTATTCTATGCCCAAGAAGATGGCTTCTGTAGTATAGAGGAAAGACTAAACACAAGGATCCTGGTAGCTGATCTCTTAGCTCTCTCCCTGAATAGTCACCAACTCCAGACTCTCCTCATGCAGTTCTAGTCCATTCTGCCTGTCCTCTGCTAGAGCCCAGGGTGAGTGCCTGGGAACAAATTTTGTACATTGGCCCTTTATTAGGGTTCCTGTGTCTCTAGCTGTCTCTCCCTGGTGGCAGAAACCATCCTGCTTTTAAAAGTCCAATGTTGCCGAAGCTGGTTTGGCTCAGTGGATAGAGCATCGGCCTGCGGACTAAAGGGTCCCAGGTTCGATTCCGGTCAAGGGCACATACCGTGCCTGTGGGCACATCCCCAGCAGGGGGTGTGCAAGAGGCAACTGATCGATGTTTCTCTCTCATCAGTGTTTCTGACTTTCTATCCCTCCGTCTTCCTCTCTGTGAAAAATCAATAAAATATATTTAAAAAAATAAAAATAAAAGTCCAATGTTATGTGGGTATCTTTCCAGATTCTGGTGCTCTGGGCTGGGGAGCCTGGCTTTAGACTCCACACTCCTTAGAGTTAACTTCCTCATAGTTGCTATATCTCTCCAGAACTTTAGCTGCTGCCCATGAGTAACCAGCCAGTCCCCCTACTCCTATGCATCTCTTACCATTCTTGACGTGACCTCCTCTTTTAGTACTTGGTTATAAGGCTTTTCTCTTGTCTTTAGTTGGTTGTTCAAGATCAGTATAGAACTTTAAAATCCTGTTTTAGAGATGAGGAGATAAAAATGTACATAGATGAAGTTACTCACATATCTTATAGGCAGAGCTACCAAATACTTTAACTGACCTATCAAAACTGTTAAAATAGATGTGCACATAGGCATCATTTAAGTCATGATTATTTTTTCATGTTATATAACCCATTTATTTTGTTAAACAAATCAAGATGCTTTTTATTAGAAGATATTAAATTACCTTTACTACCCATTTCTTATGTTAATACATTTACTGTTATTAAATATTTTTCTTGGAAAAAGATTTATTTCCCCATATATCCACATAATGTCTTTACTCAGCAGTTAGCTTTGGTGTATTGATGTGATCCATAGAGACACAGGTAAATTTGAATGGAAGGGGGAAACCTCTTCTATTTCACCATTGCAATTAGATATGGTATTTTGGAATATTAAGATTCCACACTTAGGATTCCACGTGCTTTTGCCTGACTATCACTTGAGAAGCTGCATCATGAGTACTGTTCTTAATGTTAGTGATCTGTGCCTCATCCCTCTACCTCAGTTGTTAGGTCTTTAAATACATTGTCTTGTTTAAAACAATTCTATAAAGTAAATATTAGTCTATGTTATGAGTGTGAAAAAAGTGACTCACAGAGGTTAGGCAAACTAGTTGATGTTAACTATCTATCTGGTGACAGAGGTAAAATCCAAATTAATCGCTGAATGACTATATTATATTTTTATGAATCTCTGAGGATATTTTTTAGATGTTGATACTTAGTTTTTCTGTATGACTATGAATGGATTCTTTTAAAGAATTTGATGTTGAATTTTTAGATTTATTAAAAATTAATTATCTTAGTATTTTTATATTCTTGTTTGAATGTTAAAAGGGTGCATAAACTACTTGACATAATTTACCAGGCTGATTTTTGACAAAGAGATTCAAAGCATCTCCATATTGATTAGCTTATCATTTTTGACAGCATCTAATGGTCACATCAGATTATGGATAATATCAACTAAGATGGAGAAGAAAACTTCAAACAGGAGAGAAAAAAATCATTGACTTTATATAGCAGGTCCCCGGGTTATGCCGGAGATCCGATCTGATGGTGTGAGGTAACGTCATTTTTGCCGTAAGTCAGAACCCACCTACATGAGCACCTACATCACTCACATGGAGCATACACACAGCAGTAATGAAGTGAAACAGTAAAAAAATTTTAAAAGAAAGATAACAATTCCTGGCCTTTATTTGTGGTAAATAAATAATAAAAAGCATAAAGCACATATGTACATATGTCAAAATGATGGCATTTTTTGTTTAATCAAATATATGGGAGATGGCAATGTAACCATGAAATAATGTACATTGAGTCTGACGTAACCCAAAGACTGCCTGTATGTATTTTTTGAAAAAGATAAACATTCCATTCTATATGTGTCACCAGAGGGAGCCATATGAATAGCACTACATACTGATAAAGAAAAAGAAAAAAAATCAAGTATTTTCTTCCATTTCAATGACATTTCAACCATTATTCAGAATTTAGTAAAACTACTGTAACTATGGGAAAGGAACTAAATATTTCACTATAGGATTGAAAACAGAAGAAATATCTTGTTAAAATTAATCATGAGGGTGAAAGAAAAATGTCAAGACAAAGTAATAGACATTCCAGATTTTAGCAACAAAGCCTAATGTTATACTGAAACTAAAAAATCAAGTCATGAACTCTTTTGTTTTCCAAATAACTCAAAATGCTGTTTGTAAAATTTTTCTAGAATCAACAATTCCATTGATGTTTTAATAAGTATATTTCATTTTACCATTTTATTGCCTATTCCAGGATGACCGCTTGTTACTGTCAATATACAAAAGTGCAATTGAAAAAAAAAGTTATTAGATAGAAAGTTTCATCATCTAAAGACCATTTTATATACTATGATATCTGAAACCTAGGCCAATATTTTCTCAATTGACAAACTAGAGGAAAAGGTGCATTGCTTAATAACTGGCAGATTTTAGCCCAATTTATTTTACATCTAATTTCAGAATTGATCTTTCAACAGCATTTACTGAAAACTGTAATATCCACAGCACTAAATTGCCTATTAAAGTTAAGAACCAATGACAATAAATCTTAGAAAGGTACGTCCAAAGTGATGCTTAATGCTCTTATGCAGAGCACCAGTTCTCAAAATATGGTCCCTAGACAATTGCCTTGGACTTGGTTCAAAATAAAAATTCTTCTCAGTTCAGATCTATTGATTCAGAAAATCTAGATAGAGGTGGGGACCCACTAGTGTGTGTTTTGACTAGCCCTGTAGGTAATTCTGATGGACACCTAAAGTTTGAGAACCACTGATAGATCTATTATATAGTCTCTTTAAACTAAGTCCAGCAATGTATGCAAATTAGAGCATGTGCTTTCTGTGTTTTATTGTAATAGTTAATTTCTTATGGGTAAATTAAAAAATATAAATAAAATGAATGATCATAGAAAAATGCAACCTTTTGTAACATCAAATAGTCATAGATTAAAGTAATTGAATTTAATAATTATAAGCATATGTGTTAGAGAAGCAAGATTAAAAATATGCACTTTTTATCAAATGGCAGGGAAATTTGTTTTTTTTTTCTGCTCATAAGCATAACTTTTGACTAAAGGTAACAATTTAATAATTTTTAATCTATAATTTTGAGATTATTTGACTAGAAACTTGGAAAGAAGATGTTTTAAAGATTTGTTACATAAATAATGTTGCAAAGTGGAGATGAGGCTAATGAACATAAATGATATTATCATTTATGATTTAGGAAACCCCTTCTACCAAAAGCTGTGGTTACTGCTCCACTGCATCCAATATTTACATGAACTGAATTAGGATGCAATGATGAATCATTAAATTTTCTGGCTTTCTCCTGTGGCTTTAGGTTTTGATTTTCTATGTTAGACTAAGTCTTCCATCTAAAATCACAGATTAGAGTTACCTAAAATGCTCTTAGAGTCTTTAAAAAATTTTTAAACTTTAAAACAATTTTATTGTTGAGTATATTACAGATGTCCCCCATTTTCTTCCCTTTGCCAGACTTCAATGCACTATTGCTTGTGTCCATAGGCTATGCATAGCCTATCTAATAAAAGAGCAATATGCAAATTGACCATACCTCCACTACACCCACTAGCCACGCCCACCAGCTAATCAGGAGCGATATGCAAATTAACTCCCAACTAAGATGGCTGCTGCCCAAAGCTGGAAAGCCTTGACCAGAGGCTTTCCAACCTGGGCAGGCCAGGGCTAATGCAGAGCCAGCAATTGGCCCCATTGCAGGGTGATTGCTGGAACTCCCCTGGCCAAGTTCTCTGGCCTTGGGCAGACCAGGACTGGGGCGGAGCCAGCGATTGGCCCGATTGCAGGGCAATCGCTGGGTACCCAAGGCGGAGGCTGGGGCAGAGCCAGCAATGGGCCCCATTGCAGGGTGATTGCTGGGTGCCCAAGGCCAGAAAGCCTCATCCAGAGGCTTTCGGCCTTAGACAGGCTGGAGTGAGCCATCAGTAGGCCATCCCCTGAGGGCTCCCAGTATGTGAGAGGGGGCAGGTTGGGCTGAGGGACCACCAACCCCCAGTGCATGAATTTTGTGCATCAGGCCCCCTAGTCCTATTTAATAAAAGAGTAATATGCAAATTGACCACACCTCTGCTACACCCACCAGCCACACCCACCAGCCAATCAGGAGTGAATATGCAAATAAACCCAACCCAGATGGCTACTGGCCACAGAGAGCAGGAGAGAGGTTTGGGTTTTCCCAGAAATGGAGGAAGCCAAGCTTTCTGCCTGCCCTTGCTGGCTCAGGCCTCCACTCAGTGCTACAAAGTTTCAATTATAGAAGATAATGGCGGAAGCCACAGAGCTGGAGAGAGCAGGAGGTTTGAGTTGCACCCAGAGATGGAGGAAGCTAACCTTTCCACCTGCCCTGGCTGGCCCAAGCCGCCTCTTAAGGATACAAAGTTTCAATTATAGAAGGTAAATAAATTCAACAGAAATGGCTGCTGCCACAGAGTGAGCAGAAGCCTTGGCTCCACTCCAGGCTACAAAGTTTTAATTGTAGAAGATAAATAAATTACAGACACGAGGGCCTCCGCTTGGGTCACTGGGGGGCATGGCCAGCCTACAAACCACCACAGGCCCCTCGCCCAGGCCACCGCACACCCTAAGGGAACCCCTACTCTGACCTAGGACATCCTTCAGGGCAAACCAGCTGGCCCCACCCATGCATCAGGCTCTATCCTATCTAGTAAAAGAGTAGTATGCATATTAACCATCACTCCAACACATAAGATGGCTGCCCCCATGTAGTCAAAGATCCTGCCTCCAGGTGGACACGAAATTGCCACCACAAGATGGCCAGCAGGGGAGTGCAATTATAGGTGATCAAGCCTGCAGGGGAGGGCAGTTAGGGGTGACCAGGCCTGGAGATGAGGGAAGTTGGAGGTGACCAGGCCTACAGGGAAGGGCAGTTGGGGGAGGGACCCAGGCCTGCAGGGGAGGGCAGTTAGAGGCAAACAGGCTGGTAGGGGAGCAATTAAGCAACAATCAGGCTGGTAGGGGAGTGGTTAGGGGTGATCAGACTGGCAGGCAGAAGTGGATAAGGGCAATCAGGAAGGCAGGCAGGGGAGCAGTTGGGAGCCAGCAGTTCCAGATTGTGAGAGGGATGTCCAACAGTTACACATCCCTGATGGGTCCCAGATTAGAGAGGATGCACTCCCCCCCCCCCCCCATGCACGAATTTTGTGCATTGGGCCTCTAGACTATATATATATATAAAGAGCCAGGCTCATGACATCCACAACAACTGGAGGCTCAACTGAATGGCAGGCTGAATTGCTGACCTCTCCAAGAGAGAGGGGCAGGGCTGATCAACAGTGGCAGGGGCTGCTGGCAAGACCGGGATAGAGAAGCAGGGTGATCAGACCCTGCTTTTCTCTCCCAGCCTCACCAGCAGCCAAGCCTCTCTCTCTCTCCCAGAGGTCAGCAGTTCAGCCCACTGCCAGCAGCATGTGGTAGCTGATGATCAGCCCCGCCCCATTTATAGGACCGGAGATGCTGACTGGCATAGAAACTGACCAATCAGAACCAAATCTGGGTGAACTGCGAGGAGCCAATGGTTTTTTTAAAGATTTTTTAAAATTGATTTTTAGAGAGGAAAAGAGAGGGAGAAAGAAATAGAAACATCAATGATGAGAATCATTGATCGGCTGCCTCCTGCACACCCTTGACTGGGGATTGAGCTCCAACCCGGGCATGTGCCCTTAACCAGAATCAAACCCAGGACCTTTCAGTTTGCAGGCCAATGCTCAAACCAACTAGGGCAAATGGTATTGTTTTAAGTTTTTCTTTCTGAGAGTTTATTATTGGTCTGTAAAAATGCCATTGATTTCTGGATGTTAATTTTGTATCCTGCTACTTTTTAGGGTCTCATTACAGAGTATCTTGGTGGAGTTGTTACATCCATGAAAACAATCAAAAGTATTTATGAATTTCTGTGTACACCTACTCTTTGCTTTATTTTAAAAAATAGTGAAGGATGTGTTAATTTTTCTCTGACTGACACACCTATCCAACGAATACCTTTTCACCATTATACTTGCTATGAGGAGAAATAATATGTATTCTGGAATTGTTTTTGTAACTTTTTCTCTATTAACATCAGGCAGCAATTGAGGCTGGAGCAAGCTCATAGAAGTTACTTCTAATTGCTTAAACCAATGTATAAATTCCACATGAAACAAATATTTGTGGAACACTTACTATGGTACTCAGCACTGGCAATGCAAAGATAAGTAAGACATGATCTCTTTCCCCACCCAAAAAGTAGTTCAGTGAGTAATACAGACTTCAACATAAAAGTTACCAATACAATGTAAAAAAGATTGTAATAAAAATATAAATAAATATCTGTAAGTTTTCAATGGGTGACATCCCCGTAGATCAGAGTTTGCCAAGGAAAATAGAGAATAAGGACCCTGGAAGTGAAGGATCAGTATGTGCAGATGAATAGAGATTTTGAAGATATTGCCTGCTGGGATATGTAAGGAAAATGAGAGGCATGGCAGGAGATGGGGCAATAGTGGTTTAGTGGACCAAATTGTGTGACTCCTTGTCTATAGTGCTAACTTGATCTGCCATACTTTCTACTGTCCCACTCTGGTATTTTCTCTGTTTGTGAGATCAGATCAAATTTGGAAGGCTTCTTGGCTCACCTGCATTATGTATATAACAGAAGATTTTATTAGGACACATGAGTAGTTAAATGAATTCTGATATTCCTACAGGGGAAAAATGGAATAAAGTTTTATTTGATTTCAACTTGTCTTATTTTCTCTATATTATCTTCAATATAAAAGTCATTTGACAATGGATTCACATTGTAAAAGCCAACTTTATACAGATACAGCAACTAAGAAACATATTGTAATATTAATACAGCACAGAATCTCAACTAGTAGTCATCTGCTCTCTTTTACATAAATATGAAAATAATTTTTCTTTCTTATATTTTCTTTACTAACTAAGCCTATTGTAAAACATTCAGTCTCAAGCTACTCTTCAGAATATTGCAACATATTATAAACTAGAGGCCCAACGCATGAAATTGGTGCAAGGGGCTTGGCCCTCAAAATCCCGGCTTCATCCAGAAGGTGGTCTGGACGGTTGTTCGGCTGTCTGGTCTAATTAGCATATTCTTCTTCTATTATTATAGATATGTTGAATAGTTACAATGAATAAAAAATGAAATGGCAAAAATTTAATGTGAATTAGTTCATAGATTTGACTCATCTCTAAGATGTCTTTTCTGAATATTAAAGAATTTTTAACTTTTTTCCCAAGAAAATCTACTTTTGAAGTTATCTATTTTAACAATCTTTTGAAATTGGCTCATTTTAGGCTATTTAATATGAGCTTTATAGATTTGTTGCTAGAGAAAGCAGCTATAAAATACATATTGTTTTAGCCAAGAAAATGGTTTCCAAAGAAAGAGTTTTGCATTCTAATTTAAAGAAGAATAGATTTCTAATATAAAATAGAAGCCCCAACATGAAAAAATTGCAAATAATCTTGGAGATGATTAAATTTCACTTGACTCTTTTTTATGCAAACATGTTTTGTAGGGTCATATTACAGAAATGAGTTCATTAAAATGTGTTTGTTATTATTTTGTTTGTCAGTTTATTTTGTTCATTGTATTCCACATATAAATAAGATCATTGGCATTTATCTTTCACTTAGCATAACCCCAGATCCATCCATGATGTTGTAGAAGCTAAGATTTCCTTCTTTTTTATGGCTACATAGTATTCCATTGTGTAAGTATATCACAACTATTTTACCCACTTATTAACTGATGTCAGAGGGAGTGAGGAATGGATGAAAGAAGGTGAAGGGATTAGCCAAAGAACATATAGGCACAAGCCATAGACACAGACAATGGTGTGCTTGCTATTGACCAGAGGAGAAGGTTGTGGGGAGGAGTGCAAAGAGGGCTGAGTGGAGGTGGGCAAAGGAGGTAAAATGGGGATATCTGTAATAGTGTAAACAATAAAAAAAAACAGGCCCTCACTGAGAACTGCTAAATGTCCTTGGAATGAATATATATATATATAAAAAATTTTATTTTATTGTTTAAAGTATTACATGTAGTAGTACATACATCTCCTTTTTTCTCCATTGACCTTCCCTCAGCCTCCCTTACCCCTGTCTCATGCCCTCATCCCATCAGCCCCAGTGTCTTGTGTCCATTGGTTATGTTTATATTCTTCCTCCCTCAGTACTCCCCAGCCTTGCCTTCCTGCTGTAATTTGACAGTCTGTTCAATGCTTTGCTACCTCCATATCTATTTTTTTGTTCATCAGGTTATAATGTTCTTTATTTTCCATAAATCAGTGAGATCATGTGGTATTTTTGTTTCATTGCCTGGCTTATTTCACTTACCATAATGCTTTCCAGGTCCATCCATGCTGCTGCAAATGGTGGGAATTCCATTTTTTTAAATAGCAGCATAGTATTCCATTGTGTAGGTGTACCATCGTTTTCTAATCCACTCATCTGCTGATGGGCATTTAGGCTGTTTCCAAATCTTAGCTATGGTGATTTGTGCTGCTGTGAACATAGGGATGCTATATCCTTTCTGATTGGTGTTTCTAGTTTCTTGGGATATATTCCTAGAAGTGGGATTACTGGGTCAAAACTGAAAATGGATAAAGGACTTAAACATAAGACGGAAACCATAAAAATACTAGAGGAATCCACAGGCGGAGAAATCTCAGACATATGCCAAAGCAATTTCTTCACCTATATTGCTCCTAGGGCAATGGAAACTAAAGAGAAAATAAACAAATGGGACTACATCAAAATAAAAAGCTTTTGCACAGCAAAAGAAACCATCAACAAAACAACAAGAAAGCCCACTGTATGGGAGAACAAATTTGCCAATGTTATCACTGGTAAAGGTTTAATCTCCAACATTTACAGGAAACTCATATAACTTAATAAAAGGAAGATAAATGATTCAATAAAAAAAATGGGCAACGGACCTAAATAGATACTTTTCGAAAGAAGACAGAAGGAAGGCCAAGAGACATATGAAAACATGCTCAAAGTCACTAATTATCTGAGAGATGCAAATCAAAATGACAGTGTGGTACCATCTCACATCTGTCAGAACGGCTATCATCAGTAAATCAACAAACGACAAGTGCTGGCGAGGATGTGGAGAAAAAGGAATCCTCGTGCACTTCTGGTGGGAATGCAGACTAGTGCAGCCACTGTGGAGAAAGGTATGGAATTTCCTCAAAAAACTAAAAATGGAACTCCCATTTGTCCTTGGAATATTTTTAATGTCTATTGCTCTGTTTATTAGTTACTTTCTACATAGGCATTTGCTAATTGGAAGCTTAAAGACACATGCTTAACATTATAAGAAGGTGAATAAATATCACCCCAAAATGAGTCTGTTACTTAAAGATATGTAACCTCTTAAGGTTTCTTTGTGGAAAAAAAATAAGTAGAGTTGCTGACAAATTAAACTGGTCCTATCACAGGAACTATGATCATTTTGAGCCAATAAATGCAGATCCCTGCATGCTTGCCTGGCTTTTATAATCAATCTGACACTTTTCAGTTTGGATTTAATGCATCAAATTGTTCACAAACACAGATGGAGTAGAGGTTTCGGAAGATAATTTCATTATTGAATGATTAAAATGTGTATTTCTGAACCACTCTGTAATTACTGGAGGGCCAGAATGATCTGGATTGGTGTTTATTTTGTTACATCCCTAGTTTATCTTGTGAGCATGCAAAATGGCAATCATGCTGAACTAAAGGCTACCATTCTCCAGATACAGATGGTGAGATAAGCAATACTTGGGTCATATTGAAATCCATGTTTTATTTCATAATAATCTCTGATTAATTTTTCAGAATGAATTCATCTGAAGTGAAATGAGTGTTCATTCATTCTTTAATTTATTCAACCAATATAGATTTGTTAAGCTCTAGTATTTGTAAGATACAATTCTAGATGTTGCTGTATAGCAATGAACAAAATAAATAATAGTCTTTATCAAAAGGGAAATTTTTGTTCCAGTGAACAAAATGGACCATAAATAAAGGAGTAAATATGTAATATGGCAGGTGGTAAAAAGTGTTCTAAAGTAAATTAGGGTAAGGCGAAATGGAGAGCATAAGGGATGCTGTAAGTGCTAGTTTATGTGGGATGATCAGAAAAGGTTTCTGATAAGGAAACAATATAAGCAGAGAACTAAAGGAAATGAAATAGGCCTAAGGAGAAATCTGGGCAGAGTGGTTATTGGGCAAAGAGAACTTCAAGAGCAAAGGCTAAAGTATGTGGTAGTATTTTCATTTCTATAGAAAAAGAGGTTGACATAGAAAAAAGGATAGCAACCTGGCAGAAACACACAACTGGTTGTGGATGCTGCTGGGATTTCAACATGATTTTGCAGAAAGATAAAGAAAGTATAGAGAAGATTTAGCTATATCTCAGAAAGAGAATTTTAGGCAAAACCACAGCCCTTAGGAGAGCATATCCTTGGTGTGTCACAGGCACAGGAAAGAAATGAAATGAATGAAGCTGGAACATAGGGATCTAGGAAGAGAGTGGTAGGATATAAAGCTCTGGAGGTGACATGGAGTGGGGGCAGGGAGAGACATGGATATGTAGAGCCTTGTATGCTGTTGAACGGGCATTGAATTCTATTTTAAACTAGAGGCCCGGTACACGAATTCGTGCATAGGTGGCATCATTCCGGCAATCGAGGCCTATAGGGGGGCCAGCAGGCCAGGGGGAGGGACTCTGGGAGGTTGGTTGGCTGGAAGGAGGACCACGGAAGGTTAGCTGTGGGAGCATACTGACCACCAGGGTACAGCTCCTATATTGAGCATCTGCCCCATGGTGGTCAGTGTGTGTCATAGTGACTGGTCAACTGGTTGTTTGGCCATAATGGTCACTTAGGCTTTTATATATGGGTTTGGGGGCAGAAAAGTGACATGTTATTTATTATGTTTCCCAAAGATACTATAGCTGCTGTGTGAAGAATATCCTCTAGGGGTGGTAAGGGTGCCAAAAAGGAAATCATTTAGTTAACTATTGCAATAATTTAGATCAGAGAGTGATTATTTGGCTTGATTTAAGGTGGAGGAAGGGGTGAGGAGTAATTGCACTCTGTCTATATTTTGAAGGAAGAGCCATTAAGATCTTCTGATATCATAGTGATCTTTTAGCAGAAAAATTATAATCCTATCTATTCTAATAAAAGAGTAATATGCAAATTGACCATCACTCCAACACACAAGATGGCTGCCTCCATGTGGACACAAGATGGCCAGCAGGGGAGGGCAGTTAGGTGGGATCAAACCAGCAGAGGAGGGCAGCTGTGGGCTATCAGGCCAGCAAGAGAAGGCAGTTAGGGATGACCAGACCAGCAGAGGAAGGAAGTTGGGGGTGAACAGGCCTTCAGGGGAGGGTATTTAGGGGCAATCAGGCTGGCAGGGGAGCAGTTAGGCATCAATCAGGCCAGCAGGGGAGTGGTTAGGGGATGATAATGCTGACAGGCAGAAATGGTTAGGGGGAATCACAAAGGCAGGCAGGCGAACAGTTGAGAGCCAGAAGTCCTGGATTGTGAGAAGGATGTCTGACTGCCCGTTTAGGCCCGATCCTATTGGGATCGGGCCTAAACGGACAGTAAGACATTTCTCAAGGGGTCCCAGATTGGAGAGGGTGCAGGCTGGGCTGAGGGACAACCCCTTCATGCATAAATTTCATGCACCAGGCCTCTAGTAATTACATTATCAAAGGAAGCATGTTTGAATTAGTTCACTGAGAATAATGCCCACATTCAAAATTAGCATTTAAAAAAAAAATCCTCCCCCGAGGATATTTTTTCCATTGATTTTCAGGCAGAGCAGAAGGGAGAGAAGTAGGGGGAGAGAGAGAGAGAGAAACACCCAACAATCTCACAAATATTGGTTGCCTCCCGCATGCACTCCAACCAGGGTGGGGATTGAACCCACAGCTGAGGTACATGCCCTTGACCAGGAATCAAACCACAACCCCTCGGTCTGTGGGCTGACACTAACCACTGGGTGAAATCAGCTAGGACAAAAATCTTCATTTTTAAAAAAACTTAAATGCTTCTAGCATCTTCCTGCTGGTAATATTTTCGTTTGACCTAAATAATGCTGCCTAGAAATTATTCACTCAGCCTTCATTTATGCCAAGAATGCATAACCAACATCTTAGACTCCTGCATGATATATTTGTGGAATATTGCACATCAGTTTTTGTTGCAGCAAGCTCTACTGTGTTATTTTTAGATAATGAAGTCTTCTATTATCCACAAGAGAGAATCTGGTCTTTTGACGACATTTTAATTAATGCAAGCACTTATACTAACACACATTAAAAACATACTGTTTTATTATGAAGGCTAGTTTAAGAAAGTTGAAAATGGCCATTGGAAAAATATGCAAATGAGTGTTCCTACTTTATGCATTTGGAAGAAAATTATCTTGAATTATTAAAGTTATGTGTTATCTCACATCACTATACATTTATTTTCTTTTTCCCTTAAGTTAAAGAACTTGATGATGTTAGGTGGAATAAAAATAATCTCTGCTTCAGGGTAGGTGCAGCCACCATGCAGAGACATGGAAAGAAATCAGATGTGAAGGAAATAGAGGGAAAAAATGACTGGACGTAGAGTTCAAAACCACGGTTCTAAGGTTTTTCAAGAGGCTCCTAGAACAGGCTGATGAACTTAATGAGACCTTCGAGGAAATGAATGAGACCCTCAAGGATATGAAAAAGGACCAACTAGAAATTAAGCATACACTGACTGAAATAAAAAATATTATACAAAGACCTAAAAGCAGTCTAGAGGACTGCAAGAACCAAGCAAAATATTTGAAATACAAAGAAGCAAAGTCCACTCAGCTGGAAGAGCAAGAAGCAAAAAGATCCCAAAAATTGAAGATAGTAGAAGGAGCCTCTGGGACAACCTCAAGCATACCAACATCTGAATTATAGGGGTGCCAGAAAAAAAGAGAGAGCAAAATAATGAAATCCTATTTGAAGAAATAGTGACCGAAAACTTCCCACACCTGGTGAAAGAAATTGACTTAAAAGTCCAAGAAGCTCACAGAACCCCAAACTATAGGAATCCAAAGAGGACCACACCAAGACACATCATAATTAAAATGCCAAGAGCAAAAGACAAAGAGAGAATATTAAAAGCAGCAAGAGAAAAACAGTTAGTTGCCTATAAGGGAGCACCCATTCGATTGTCAGCGGATTTCTCAACAGAAACGATGCAGGCCAGACGGGAGTGGCAAGAAATATTCAAAGTGATGAATAGCAAGAATCTACAACCAAGATTACTCTACCCAGGAAAGCTATCATTCAGAATTGAAGGTCAGACAAAGTGCTTTGCAGATAAGAAAAAGCTAAAGGAGTTCATCACCACCAAACCAATATTATATGAAATGCTGAAAGGTATTCTTTAAGAAGAGGAAGAAGAAAAAGGTAAAAATAAAAATTATGAACAACACGTACACATCTATCAACAAATGAATCTAAAAATCAAGTGAATTAAAAACCTGATGAACAGGATAAAGTGGTGAATATAACAGAATCATGGGCATAGAGAGGGAATGGACTGACAATTCTTGGGGAGAAAAGGGGTGTGGGAGGTGCAGCAAGAGACTGGACAAAAATCATACACCTATGGAAGAGGACAGTGGGGGGGGGGAAGGTAAGGGCAGAGGATGGGATGGATACTGGGTGGAGGGAAGCTATAGGGGGCAAAAAGGGGGAACAATGTAATTATAAACTGAACAATAAAGATTAAAATATTTTTTTAAAATAAACAACAAGTAAATAAGTAAATAAATAAATAAAAGAATTATGTAGTTTATTACAGAGAGAACAGATGCCACAAGGGTTTAAAATAATAGATTGGACTTGATAATTCTATCTTTTACAAGAACAGTTTCAGTGGTATGCTGAAGGTAGAATACAGATTTTAGTGAATTAGAGGAAAGGTAGATAAGAAAATGAAGTCAGAATACAGACAACTCTTCCTAGAAGCTTGAAGGCGAGAATGTACATGTGATAAACCAGAAGTGGGGGCATGAGTATTGTATGTCAAAAACTGGGAGCCCATGGAGAGACTAATTGTTGCAATGAGAACCAGCCTGAGGCATCAATGAGAGCACAAGCGAAGGCCAGGTTTTTGTAGAGGACGTTTCTTCCTTTTGATAAAAAAACAGAGAAAACAAAGATGGGTGCAGCGGAGGTAAATTTTCACAGTATGAAGGGTGGGTTCATGGGAAGAGAAGAAATCTGAGTTCTGAGCTGACACTCTCATCTTGTGTCTTTACCAGCACTATATTTCTATTTATTATGTGAATAAAGTATTTCAGTTTATTTGAAATTAATTGATCAACTTTTCTCATTCTTCTCTCCCCCCACTGGATAACTACAATATCTTTTGTAGAGATTTTGCTTTGTTATTTTAGGTATATATTTTTAGCATGTGGTAATGTAGTCAGGAAGCTGGTATAATAGACATAGAAATAAAGCCATGATTATTCTGCACATACTTACAGAAGGCAAAATATTAAGCAGGCATGTCTGAAACATTTTTTACTCCAGTTTGAAGAATTGATCACATAGGGAATTTTTATTTGGGAAAGGAGTACTGTCAGGGCCAGCCTGCCAGTTGAATGGGGCTGAGGGAGGGAGGTGGGGACTGAGAAGAAAGAAGAAAAACAGAAAATCGGGATCGGGAGGTGCGCAAGCCCTTTGTCAGACTGCGCCAACTTTATTAGCTGATAACGCTTTTTATAAAACACTAAGCAGGAGATCAATCAAGAGGAAAACATTCTTTGTTCTTCTAAAATCGCTAATGGGAAGACAGGGTTGAACGACAAACTCTTGGCACAATAAATCTCACTAATTGGATACATACATCTTGAATAAGCCATGAAAGGCAGCTCTTATCCTACTGATAACAGCCATCTGAACAAGCCTGGGAAAGCGATGTAGCTGGGGGCTGCTCTCAGTATACTGATACTCGCCATCCAAACAAGTCTGGGAAAACTGTGTGGGTGGGGGACTGAGCCTTGCTAGTCCCTTCAGGTGGGAGGACCAGGTCAGCTTACACCCGGTCTCCAACAGAGTACCATTATTGAACTGACTGCAGAGTTAATATTTTATTAGAGTGGGCCAGAATCATATATTTTCACTCAATCAACATGAGACATTTGAGAGATTGTTGACAGCTATCAGATTCTTACAAGTAATGCAAAACCTGAAGTCAAACTGAACTCATTTTCTCCACCCCTCCTCCTCAACTGAAGTGTTTCAAGGTGTAAGAAGACTGAGCGTCATTATTTAGGTAAAAGACAAAATGTGACTTTCTTCACAGGATAGAATTTCAGTAGCTAAATTGCTTTATTAAATAATGTCTATCTTCTCTTTTATTGTTAATGTGCATAGATGAGCTGCAATAAAAGCCACACTTCTGGATGCTCAGTGTAAAGGCAGAGAGACTGATAGAGACAATATTTTCTAGATTAGCCCTTATCTTTCTGCTGTTGTTTTTCCCCCCTCTTTTTTTCCAGAATAAAAGAAACACACAGCTAAGTTAATTGTTATAAACAAACAAACAAATTGTACATAGGCCAAATAAGATTATATTCTAATTATGCTAATGTGAATTAGTTTTAATAGGATCTAAAACTAATGGGTTTGGAGAAAGAATCATCTTAGCTTTTTAGACAAAATGTGCCTAAGTGGTACATAAGGGTTCTAAATAATATTAGCCATTTATAGATAAAGTAGTTTCTGGATATAATTAAAGCTCATTATTCAAAATTGGAAATTAGGTTCTTGTTAGTATTTAATTCAACTCCTTTTTTATAGAATTATGAAAAAGGATAGGAAAATTTACAGAAAAAAGGCATTTTATTAGTCAAAAGCATATTCAGACATGAATTACATGAATCTGTTAACAGATTACTTTTCCAGTTTATATTCCTAAATAGAAGAACAAGAACTTGTTTTCCATTATTTTACATGTTAGTGAACATTGTCTCTGTGTTCTTTCTAGAGTTAGTGGAAGTCTACCTGTACTGAAACACTTAGATGCTAAGATGTGGAAAAAGGGATTTATTCTCTCTTTTTGTTTCTCTAAGGGGGGGTGACATTTTGGATTGTGTGAAAAGTCTTTAATTGGATGCTTGAGTAGAATCTTTTGTTGCAAGTTAGGGAGTGGTGACAATACCAAATTGTTCCTTTTTTTTTTTGCATCTCTAGCATATACACTTCCATTCCTTGGGGAAACTGTAGGCCTGAGAATGATGGGAGGTAGAGAAAAAAGTGGATATATACAGAATATTATAAAATAGGTCCACTATTACCCTCTCCCCCCGCCCCAGTTTCAAAACTAAGCAACTTATGGTAAATATCAGTTACTATTTAGTTCTTTTCCCTTTAAGTCTTTATTCACTTATTCAACAAATATTTGAGGAATACCTTTTTGGACAGGGGATACAAGGATGAGCAGGAAAAATATCATCCCTTCCCTGGTGAAGTTTAAAATCTAGTGTAGAGAAGCAGAAATTACACAATTTTCATAAATACAGACGCAAGTTGGATCTGTAGCACTGTTTAAAAAAAGGGCAAGGAAACTTACTTAAATTGGGGGCAAGAGTGGAAGTGGGAAGTTAGCTCAAACATAAAGTGAATATGTGTTAGCTAGGTCAAAATTGAGAGATAGAGTATTTGAAGCTCATTTTGATGTGACTTAATCTCTTTTTCTAAATGATAAATACAATGGGCACCTTCTGAATTATCACATAGATTTTTAAAAAGAAATTATTTTTAAAATTAACATAAAAATCAAGGTAAAAATTTTCATGTCATCCTCATGTACACTTGCAACAACAGTTGCAAAGGTCATGACATTTATATACATTTTAAAAATTTACCCTCTCTATATTTTTAAAACACTACAGAGCAAGTTTTCTTATCATTAAACTAGAGGTCTGGTACATGAAAATTCATGCGTTGGAGGGGGGTCCCTCAGCTTGGCCTGCCCCCGCTCAGTCCGGAAGTCCTCAGGTGGAAGGCGACTCGGCAATCACACCTCTGCTACTGCCACTGCCAGCAGCGCAAGCCTCGGACAGCCCTGGTTACTGGAGCCTCGGGCCAGCTCTGGGCAGTTGGCAGCCGCCATCTGAGACTTGCCTGTGCTGAGGGCGTCGGCTGGGCAGCCCCCATCCGAGGCTTGTCTGTGCCGAGGGCCAGGCCTGGGTGGCTGGGGGGCTGAGGGGACTGGGGGACTCTGGAGGCAGGCACACGACAAGGCCGGGCCTGCCTGGAGGTGGGCCTGGCCTTGCCGCACCTGCCGCCCTGGCAGGGCCGAGGGGACTAGGCACCACCATTTTGTGGCTGTGGATGCTACCATCTTGAGGACAGGACAGTCAATTAGCATATTCCCTCCTTATGGGCTTTGGGTGCCACCATCTTTGAGAATGGGGAAGTCTGTTAGCACATTGCCTTCTTATTGGCTGTGGGCGCTGCCATCTTTGCGACAGTGTGAGGGTCAATTAGAATATTCCCTCTTTATTAGATAGGATTAGTAGATACACTTTGAGGGATTCCTTGTAAAACCAAAGGTGTAAAGGTGAGTATATTTCTGGAATACTAAAAATTTTGGCATTTTGAATGTTGTCAGCTTTTCCCGAAAAAATTAGTTGTGGGGGCGGCCTCAGGCAAGACACCTTGAGCATTCTTTAAATCTTTGTGCTGGCTGAATTCAAGGCACCTGGAAAAACTAGGTCTTGGAAAAACATATTCAGCAATGTTATCAGCTTGGCCTCAGGTGTCAGGGAGAGGGCCTTGATATGTAAACACAGGCTTGCCCCGGAATTGGGTGAATGAATAGGGCCTGGGCTCACCGAAACTCCTTTGATCCTAATGTTGGAGAAACCCCTTTGTATTATGGAATATAAATAAACGCAGCTTCATGGGCTCAATGTGCGTGGGAGAACAGACGCCCATCTGGCCCCAGCTTTTTACTACCTCTGTGTCTTCTTTTTATATTTCACTTTTCTTCATCCTCAGCTCCTCCACTCAGAAACTGAACCCAGTCTCTCTCCAAGCTGGACGTGGGAGAGAGAGGAAAAAACACCCCGATATCTGGCGCCCGGAACAGCAGCTGAGTACGGAGGATTCTGCGAGAGGACCGCTCCAGAGCAGTGTGTGCACACGAAACGTGAGCAATTGGAGTGGATTGTTGTGAGTTTAAATTCGCCAGGTGTAAAATATGGGACATTCTAAAACTATGCCCAAAGTTCAAAGATGCTTTGTTAAGTGTAGTCCGATTCTTTATTTCTTAAGTCTTTCTGAAGAAGTGTGTAAAAACTTCAGAAAGCAGTTGCGTGACCGATATTCAGCAGAAGGTCCAGAGAAAATTACTAATTTAATTTGTAATTTAGCACAGGAGATTTTAAGAATGTCTAAGTGGGATGTAGCCATGGCCTTAAAAAAGCCTCGAGTAGAGGGGTGCGAATCTCTAAGAATAGCATTTGCACCTCCTCTGCCTCCATGTGTCCCTCCTGCAACCTCCACCATAAGCGGGCCAGGTGTCCCTCCTGCAACCGTGACCGCAGTCTGTGAGCGGGACAAGACAAGTTCTGCTCGCAGCTGCCCAGCCTGCAGGGCGGGAGGCAGGCGCTCGCCGGAAAGCGGCTTCCTTTGTTGGAGGCTCAGACTACTTGTAACCAAGTAGAAGAGATTGGAGGGATTTTTCAGCAACTGCCAAATGATTCTTTATCTTAAAAATATTTTCTTTCTTTAAAAAATAAAAAATTGTAAAGTAAATAAATAAGAACAGTAGATGCCAGACCATCTCTGAATCCTCCAAAGCAAGAAGGATGTGGGGGAAGGGAGCCACGTGGCGATCCAGAGGGCGTCCGGGTCTCATCTTCGCCGTTTTTTCCAGCTAGCGACTTAAAACTTACAAAATCTATAAATGCACCGGGGATTTCTGTGCACATGTAAAGGGAAAGGCCAGTTTTAAAAACTAAGACACGCGCAAGTCTCCATATTGAGACATTTTAGATAGAGTTTTTTAAGCTGAGCTTAACCTTTTGCTATGAATAAAAACCAGAGAATTTTTAACCTAAGAAAGATGGTGGATATAAACCTGAGAAAAGAAATCCAAGCTAGTCCAGGAGAAGACTGTCATTTCCATAATAAAGAGTGGTTTTTTAAAATGTTAATGAATGGTGTTAAAAAGTTAACTTTTAGGCCTTCAAGAAAATAAGTAAATTGTGCTATAAAAGAATTTATCCAAAGTAAATGTCTTATAATAATTGGAATTGGATTTGAAACTCAAAATTGTTGAAATATTGATAAATAATGTATTAGTTATAAAGATCTAAATAGCCTGGTAACTGGCTATGCCTTTTGTTAATGGAGGAAGAAGGGTAGTTGCCCTACCCCCCACAATTAGTAAGCTAAGAACTTTATAGAACTGATTTCTTATCTCCCAGGACTATAATTTATTCTATTTCAGAGAAACATCTTCAATGAAGGATCATTTGTCTTTAATAACTTTTAGATCTTGATGTATTTTAATCATGGTTTATCAACTTTATATCGATTGTCTTGTGCCCTGAGCCTGAACTTCTCTTTCAGCCTTTCAGAGAGAACACATTGGGAAATCAGGATAGACTGGTAATGCTTGTCTTGTGGATTATCATATTACACATTTGTCATCTTTTACATTATCCTCACTTTTAAACTTTACACTTGAATAACTTGTATACAGTCATTTCAGCAGATATTTATACACCCACATGCTACACTTATTCTATATAATTAAGAGGCAATATACAAATTGACCATCACTCCCTCACACAAGAAGGCCACCTCCATGTGGTTACAAGATGGCCACCACAAGATGGCCAAGAAGAGAGGGAAGTTGTGGGTGATCAGGCCAGCAGGGGAAGGCAGTTAGTGAATACCAGGCCAACATGGGAAGGCAGTTGGAGGAGACCACACCTGCATGGGAGGGAAGTCAGGGCCAACCAGACTGGCAGGAAAGGGCAGGTGGGGGCAATTGGGCCATCAGGAAAGGGTAGTTGGGGGTGACTAGGCTGGCAGGGGAGGGCAGTTGGGGGCAACCAGGCCAGCAGAAAAGGGTAGTTGGGGGTGACTGGGCTGGCAGGGGAGGGCAGTTGGGGCAATTGGGCCAGCAGGGGAGCAATTAAGCGTCAATCAGGCTGACAGAGGAGTGGTTAGGGAGTGATCAGGCTGGCAGGGGAGTGGTTAGGGGGCTATCAGGCTGTCAGGCAGAAGCAGTTAAGGCCAATCAGGTAGGAAGGCAGGCAAATGGTTGGGAGCCAGCAGTCCCTGATTGTGATAGGGATGTTCGACTGTTGGTTTAGGCCTATTCCCCCTGTGGGATCGGGCCTAAATTGGCAGTCAAACATCCCATGAGGTGTCTCAGATTGAAGAGGATGCAAACTAGGCTGAGGGACACCCCCCTCCCCAGTGCACAAATTTCATGCACCGGGCCTCTAGTGAATATAGGAATGCCTAAGCATCTAGACAAAAAGCAAATACTGCAGTCAATTATCAAAGGCTTTGTCAGCGTAAGGCCAAGCAGGCAGCAACTTGTCTTTACTTGCTTTCTCCCCACTGCTGCAAATTCTCAGGATACTTCAAGACCAGACTTAGCCTCTTGGTAGACTGGATCTCATAGCTCTAATTCCATCAACATTATGTTAAAGCCACTGCTGTGAGTTAATTTTTATTCCCTCAGAATTCATATGTTGAAGTCCTAGCCCTTTAGTACCTCACTATGTGACCTTATTTGGAAATAGAGACATTGTAGATATAATGAGTTAAGATGAGGTCATGCTAGAGTAAGTCAGACCCCTAATCCAATAACTGATGCCCTTATAAAATGGGGTTATTGGGACACATACAGCCCTCCCCCATACACACACACAAATGGATAATGCCATGTGAGAATATGAGGATGACGGAAAAGATCAGGGTGATGTTCCTAAGGGCTAAGGGCCAACTAAGACTACGAAAAAAGCCATCAGAAGCTAAGCAGAAGGCATGCAATAGATCCTCTCTTACAGCATCCAGAAGGAATCAACCTTCCAGGACTCAAGAAAATAAATTTCTCTTTTTAGTCACCTCATTTGTGATACTATGCTACAGCACCCCTAGCAAACTAATACAGCTTAATTTTAATTGTTCTACCAGGATTAGTCTAGTCTCCAAGCCCCTAATGAAGAAAATACTACCTATTCTGCAGCTCCCTCCTTGGATAGCCTAGCTACCCTCCTCTCTGTGATACTCAGTGCCTCCTCTTTTCTCTTCCTCTTTTTTATTAATTTAATTAATCTTTATTGTTCAGATTATTACAATTGTTCCTCTTTTTTCCCCCCATAGCCCCCTTCCACCCGGTTCCCACCCCACTCTCTGCCCTTATCTCCCCCACTGTCCTCATCCATAGGTATACAATTTTTATCCAGGCTCTTCCTGCACCCCTCACACCCCTTTCCCCTCCGAGAATTGTCAGTTCACTTTCTTTCTATGCCCCTAATTCTATTACATTCACCAGTTTATTCTGTTCATCAGATTTTTAATTCACTTGATTTTTAGATTCACTTGTTGACAGATATGTATTTGTTGTTCATAGTTTTTGTCTTTACCCTTTTCTGCTTCTTCCTCTTCTGAAAGGATACCTTTCAGCATCGCATATAATACTGGTTTGGTGGTGATGAACTCCTTTAGCTTTTTCTTATTTGTGAAGCTCTTTATCTGCCCTTCAATTCTGAATGATAGCTTTGCTGGGTAGAGTAATCTTGGTTGCAGGTTCTTACTATTCATCACTTTGAAAATTTTTTGCCACTCCCATCTGGCCTGCATAGTTTCTGTTGAGAAATCAGCTGACAATTGTATGGGTGCTCCCTTGTAGGTAATTGTTTTTCTCTTGCTGCTTTTAATATTCTCTCTTTGTCTTTTGCTCTTGGCATTTTAATTATGATGTGTCTTGGTGTGGTCCTCTTTGGATTCCTTTTGTTTGGAATTCCGTGTGCTTCCTGGACTTTTAAGTCTATTTCTTTCACCAGGTAAGGGAAGTTTTCAGTCATTATTTTTTTCAAATATGTTTTCAGTATCTTGCTCTCTCTCTTCTTCTAGCACCCCCATAATTCTGATGTTTGTATGCTTGAAGTTGTCCCTGAGGCTTCTTACACTTTCTTCAAATTTTTGGATTCTTTTTCTTTTTGCTTTTCTGGTTTAGTGTTTTTTGCTCTTTGTATTTCAAATCTTTGATTTGATTTTTGCATTCCTGTAGTCTGCTGTTGGGTCTCTGTATAATATTTTTTATTTCAGTCAGTGTATATTTAATTTCTAGTTGGTCCTTTTTCATACCCTTGAGGGTCTTGCTAAATTTATCTGCCTTTTTTAGGAACCTCTTGAAAATCCTTATATCTGGCACTTATGAAACAAACACAAGAATTAGATGTTGGTTGGTACTTTTGCATCAAGACCTGGCGTCCTTATTTGACAGATTCTCCCCATGAATTTCCACATAGACATTCTTCGTTGGCAATTAACTATTAGAAAGAAAAAATATTTACAGCTTAACTCAGATCTCCTAATTAACAGTCATCATTACTTTAATATCATCTAAATGCTCTATAACCATTGCAGAAAACAAGCTGAGAGAGAAAACCTATCTCAGTCACCTGACTGGTCTCTTCTAGACTATTTCATATTATGGATATTTTTCTGGCACTAAAAATGATCATTTTCCCCAGGCTCTTCATCTGGGACATATACTATATGACTGTCCTCATGCCTTAAAAATGTTCTATATTAAATGATTAACGCAGTAAAAATTCTGTCCACATTGAAGAATGATCACATTATAGGATATAAGATGCAAAGAAAAAATGAACATGTATAAATATGGAAATGTGTCTTGATTTATAACCAGCACTTTTGTTAACCAAACTTTAAGTGGTTAAGATAATTTTATACAGCTTTCTCCATATCCTTTCTTTTCCATTTATGTTTTCTATTAGTAGCCAATCATTCTTGGCTTAATATCTAGACTGCCTGATTCTCATATCTAGAACTATTTGGTTCTCTGGGCAAGCTCTGTGCAGACTGCCTGGGACTTTACTGTTCACAGGCCTTTCGCCTCAATCCATGCATCAATCATCCCAGTCTGACTGGCCCCTATGAGCATTAATCATGGGCAGGGCTGCTTACAGAAAGGATTCAATCCCTTTTCTTCCAGCTCAGTACTGAGACACTCACCTTTGTTAATTGTGTGGCTCTAACCTAGGACACCTCTCTTAGTAAAGGTTAATTTTTCATCAGGGATAACAATGCAGAGGATAAGCATCTGGGCAGACCTAGATTGAAAACCCAGTTCAAACTTATCCTGGTTTATATTAGGCAAATATTTTTTCTTTCTAAGTCTGTTTCTCTTAGAGGTGTAAGGAAGCCTAAATGAGAGAATTGATGAGGTTAATGAGAGTAAGCGCCAATATATCTTACAATGTCCATTATGGTGCAAGGCAAGAGAACATGGAGAGTAAGAACTTAGGAGGCAGTCAGACGTATCCATCATTTGGAAATTATTTTCTTCTCAGAGCCTCAATTTTCTCATCTGCAAATTACAAGAATAATAGCGCATATTTCACAGATTTGGTGAAATAATAGCTCTATAACACTTGGCAATCTATAGAATATCTGGAGAGAGGATGCAAGAAAGGAAGTTCACATTGTACAATGTTGCCTTCCTCTGACTCTCTTATTGCCATGGTCACCTTTTCCAGCAGAAGACTGAGTTACTTTCTCAGGGGTCTCCCAGAAAATTAGAGAAATTCTACACCTCATCCATCCATCCATCCATCCATCCATCCATTTATTTATTTATTAAACATATGTCTATTATTGGCTTTTGCCAGGCTTCACCTTTGTTTTGGACTTCCTCCCAGAACTAACAGGTAGGTCTGTCCCCAAGTATTTCACCTCTCACTGGATGAGCTGAATTTCAAGTACGTAGCAACTCTAGTTTCTTTGTCCTGCTGTGGTTATGGGAGCAATATCCCATGGCTATTGACCCTCCCTCCCCCCAGTTTATCTTCTCCATTTGTATTTGCTTGACACTCCTTTTAATCCAGAAGTTTTTGCTTTTAAACTAACTCTCAAATCTTTTTCCTATTTGAACCTGTTTCTCCCCTATTTCTTTTCTTCAGATCCAGACCCTTGTGCCATCCAACATACAATGAACTGATGATAAACTATATTGAGCTCACAGGGAAAAGTTAGAGAATATCATTTGTCCAACTAGTAACATTCTGAGAACCTGCCAGGGATCAGGCACTGCAGTAGCTTTTGTGGAAGTCAGTGGGGAAGTGGATGAATGCAATAGTTGTTTCCATAGATCTTATAATCAATTATAAAGAGACAATTTAAACACTGTGTATTAAAAATTTCTACACATAAGACATACAACTGATTAAAGTACTTGTATGCATGCATATAAACTTAACCAATAGATACAGACACCAGGGGGTGAGGGTATGAGTGTGGAGGAGTTGGAGGGGGGTAATAGGCAATAAGAACACATATGTATTACCTTAATCAGTAAAAAAAAAAAAAGACTTAAAGGGTCAGGGATGGCTTCCAGAAAGAAGAAATGCCTTAACCAAAAGAAAGGAATGGTTTGAAGTCAGAGTTTCAGACTGGGGCAAGTGCAATATCTCTGAGCAAAGAGAGGGCATGATCTGTTTGAAAGGGGAAAGCATTCAGCATGACTGGAGAATGGAGTGTAAAGAGGGGTTGAAAACAGATTGGGTGACAGACTTACAAGTGGCTTTGTAAACTGCATGAAGAAGTCTAGACTTTATTTGAAGAGCACTAGGGAGCCATTCAAGGGTCTTAAACAGGGCAGAGACATTATCAAGTTTTGGTTTAGAAAGCTCATTTTAGCTGGAGTATAGAAAATTATCTGGAAGGAGGGCAATTCTGGAAACATCCATCCAATTAAAAGGCCTCTGAAGCAGTGATTCAGATGAACAATGAGATTTCTCAAGCCAGGGAAATAGAGAAAATCTGCATTCATTTATACATTAATTTATTCATTCAACAAATATATATTGACTGTCTCAGGCACTCTTCTGGATTCTAGGGATTTAATGGTGAATGGAAGAGACAGGGTCCAAGCCTCTACTGGGGGTTTCTGACTGGTTGTGAACAGTGCTAGGACAGTGTGCTGACATACCACAGGGGTGGCATCTGGCTGCGACTTCGAGGGGTGAACTAAAAGACAAGTTTTAAAAAGTAAAAAGCAAGCTAAGATCTGAATCCAGTTATTCCACAAATATTTATTATTTCCTGTGTGCCAAAAACTCTTCTTAATATAGAAGATATAGCAGTAAAAAAGAAAAATTCTGTAGGTCATGGGGCTTACATTCTAGTGCAAAGCTTTCCTTTCTAGTCTTCTGATTAATGAGTATCAATAGAAAGAAGACTAGGGGATGACAATAGAGATTATATAAGACATATTGATAATCGAAGGTGAAGAAAGCAACAACTAATGCCTTGGGCCCTAACTGGTTTGGCTCAGTGGATAGAGCGTCGGCCTGTGGACTCAAGGGTCCCAGGTTCGATTCCAGTCAAGGGGATGTACCTTGGTTGCAGGCACATCCCCAGTAGGGGTTGTGCAGGAAGCAGTTGATTGATGTTTCTCTCTCATCAATGTTTTTAACTCTCTCCCTCTTCCTTCCTCTCGGTAAAAAATCAATAAAATATATATTTTTAAAATGACTAATGCCTTGAGAATTCAGGAAAAGAAACAGTTTTGGTAAAAAAAAAAAAAATGACAAGGTCAGTTTTGTACATGTTGAGTCTGAGGTACCACAGAGATGGCAAACAGGAATTCATCAGTAAACAGTATTGTAAAACTTAGATATCTGGGCTCTGTATGTACCTTGCCTGGGTCAAATACAGATTCTACCACTTATAAGCTCCATTACCTTGGACAAATTAATTAACCAAGTTTTGATTATTGCCACCTCTGAAGTTAGTTATATACTTTGGAATCATATCCATGCATTTGTATAAGTTGTGCATGTCACAAAAGTATCACACTTAAAGTGACACCATATAATATACTAGAGGTCTAGTGCACGAAATTCATGCACGGGGGAGGGGAGGGTGTCCTTAGCCCAGCCTGCACCCTCTCCAATCTGGGACCAGTAGAGGGATGTCCGAATGCCCATTTAGGCCTGATCGTATCAGGCCTAAATGGGCATTCGGACATCCCTCTCACAATCCAGGACTGCTGGCTCCCAACTGCTTGCCTGCCTGCCTTCCTGATTGCCCCGAACCACTTCTGCCTGTCAGCCTGATCACCCCCTAATTCCTCCCCTGCCAGCCTGATTGATGCCTAACTACTCCCCTGCCAGCCTGTTTGCTCCCAACTTCCCTCCTCTACCGTCCTGGTCACCCCTAACTGCCCTCCCCTGCAGGCTTGATTGCCCCTAACTGCCGTCCCTTGCAGGTCTGGTCCCTCCCAACTGCCCTCCTCTACTGGCCATTATGTGGTGGCCATCTTGTGTCCACATGGGGGCAGGATCTTTGACCACACGGGGGCAGCCATCTTGTGTGTTAGAGTGATGGTCAATCTGCATATTACTCTTTTATTAGATAGGATAGAGGCCTGGTGCATGGGTGGGAGCCAGCTGGTTTGCCCTGAAGGGTGTCCCGGATCAGGGTGGGGGTTCCCTTGGGGCTTGGGGCAGCCTGGGTGAGGGGCCTGTGATGGTTTGCAGGCCAGCCATACCCCCAGCAACCCAAGAAGAGGCTCTGGTATCTGTAATTTATTTATCTTCTACAATTGAAACTTTGTAGCCTGGAGTGGAGCCAAGCCTTCTGCTTGCTCAATGGCAACAGCCATTTCTGTTTGGGTTTATTTATCTTCTAGAATTGAAACTTTTTAGCCTGGAGTGGAGGCCTAGCCTGGCCAGAACTGCAGAAACTTGGCTTCCTCCATCACTGGGGCAACCCTAGCCTCTGTTCTTTCTAGCTCCGTGTCTGCCGCCATTTCTGTTGGGATTTATGTATTTTTTATAATTGAAACTTTGTAGCATTGAGTGGAGGCCTAGGCTGGCAAGGGCAGACAGAAAGCTTTGCTTCCTGCATTGGCAGGGAAACCCAAGCCTCCTTCCTACTCTCAGTGGATGCAGCCATGTTGGTTGGAGTTTATTTACCTATTTGCTCCTGATTGGCTGGTGGGCCTGGCTAGTGGTCATGGCTTATAGGTGTAGCGGAGCTGTGGTCAATTTGCATATTAATCTTTTATTAGATAGGATGTAAATTTGTGCATTTATTTTAATAGCTATATGGTAGATGCAATCAAGGTAGCATTATATTTTTTTAGTGTATACAAAGGTACTGAAATAATTAATAGTGGCTCTAATACAGTTGATTATTGGTGCTATCTATATGGTATGGAATTCCCCAAGAAGAGAGTGGTAAGAGAATGGGGTGAATGGCCTAGGACAGTGGTTTGCAAACTGCAGCTCGTGAGCCTCAGTTTGCCGCTCTGTTGACTAATGAGTTTGCTGACCACTGGCCTAGAATAGCACCTTAAGGATCAACAACATTTAAGGAAGAAGCAAAACCTTCAAAGAAGACTGAAAAGGCCTGCCCAGAGCTGTAGGAAGAAAACCAGATGCTCATCATATAATGAAAGTCCAGGAAAGAGAATATAACAAGAAAGGCAGAGTGGTAAACCACTCCAAATGGAGCTGAGAAATCAGGCAACCTAAGGACCAAGAAGTGGTATTAGATTAGAAATGGTAACCGTGGGAACAGAAATGGTAGAGCTGCTTTGCATAGAGAAGTGAATAGAATATGATTTTTTGTTTATGTGAAGAGGAGAGAAGGTGTGGTGATTGGAAGGAGAAGTGAAATCAAAAGGGGTTTTATCCTTTATTAGGGCAGGAGAGTCATGACTGTACTTAAATACTAAATACAAGGTGCCAAGAGAAAGGGAGAGGTCAAATTCCTTGAGTGAAGTGGTGGTAATTGACAGACAAGATATCTTGGAAGTTTGGGAGAGGATGAAGTAAGATATCTGGCCTCCTCAAATGTCCAGTGCACAATTTAACTCCTTCTGGAGGCTATTCCTCTAACAAGGCCTGAATTTTAGGGCCATCTCAAAACAAAAGACTCACACAGATTGGAAGTAAAGGAATGGAAAAAATATTGCATGGAAATGCAAATGAAAAAAAAAAAAAAAGAACACTGGGGCAAAAATACTCTTATCTGACTAAATGAACTCCAAAGAAAGGCCATAAAAGAGAACAAAGGGCACTACATAATACTAAAGGATCAATCCAACAGGAGGATATAAACCTGGTAAAATGTAGAACAAACATAGAAGTACCTAAATAAATAAAAACACTCTTGGAGAACTTTAAAAGATTGACTAAAATACAGTCATAGTAGGGGACTTTAACACCCCACTGACATCACTGGATAGATCTTCTAGGCAAAAAAATCAACAAGGAAACAGTAATCCTAAAGCATACACTAAATCAAGTAGATTTAATTTATATATATCGAACACTAGGGGCCCGGTGCATGAAATTTGTACACTAGGGATGGGAGGTGGTGTCTCTCAGCACAACCTGTACACTCTCCAATCTGGAACCCCTTGGGGGATGTCCTACTGCTGGTCTAGGCCCGATCCCTGTGGACCTAAACCAGTAGTTGGACATCCCTCTCACAATCCAGGACTGCTGGCTCCTAACCACTCGCCTTCCTGATTGTCCCTAACCACTTCTGCCTGCCAGCCTGATCACCCCCTAAGCCTGGTTGCCCCCAACTACTCTCCCTTGCAGCTCTGGTCCCTCCCAACTGCCCTCCCTTCCCTGCTGGCCTGGTCACGCCTAACTGCCCTCCCCTGCATTCCTGGTCCCCCCCAACTGCCCTCCCTCCCCTGTAGGCACAATGACCCCCAACTACCCTCCCCTGCTGGTCTAGTCACCTCTAATTGCCATTCCCTGCTGGCCTGATCACCCACAACTGCCCTCCACCACCAGCCATTTTTGGTGGCCATCTTGTGACCACATGGGGGTGGCCATCTTGTGACTACATGGGGGGTGGCCATCTTGTGTGAGGGCGTGATGTCAATTTGCATATTGCCTCTTTATTATATAGGATTTCATCCCAAAGTTGCAGAATACACATTTTTTGAAGTGCACATGGAACATTCTCAGAGATAGTTCACATGTTAGGATAATTAAGTATCTACAGTTCAAGAAGATTGAAATCATGTCAAGTATATGCTCAGACCAAAATAGCATGAAATTAGAAATTAATTACAATTTTTTTAAAAAACCTCAAAAACATTGAAACACTTGGAGGCTAAATAGTACACTATAACACTGAATGGGTTAACAATAAGATCAAGGAAGAAATAAAAAATTTCCTAGTGAAAAATGAAAATGAACACATAACTCAAAATCAATAGGACACAATGAAAGTAGTCCTGAGAGGGAAGTTCATAGTATAACAAGCAGACCTCAAGAAACAAGAACATTTTAAAATAAAGAATCTTACAGTATAGCTAAAAGAATTAGAAAAAATATATATGAAAATTCTGGAGTAAGTAAAATGAAAGAAATAATAAAGATTGGAGTGGAAATAAACAACATATGGACTAAAAAATAATAATACAAAAGATCAATGAAACCAGGAACTGGCAGTTTGAAAAGATAAACAAAATTAATGAACCTCTAACTAGTCTCTTCCAGAAACAAAGAGGACTCAAATAAATAAAATCATAAATGAATGAGGTGAAGTAACAACTGACATCACAGAAATACAAAGGATTGTAAGAAAATACTATGAAGAACTGTATGCCAACAAATTTGAAAACCTTGGTGAAATGGACAAATTCCTGAAAATATATGATCTAAAACTCAATCAGGAAGAATCAGAAAACCTAAATAGACTGATCACAACTAATAAAATTGAAGTAGTAATCAACTACCAGCAAACAATGGTCTTGGACTGGATGGCCTTACAGGTGAATTTTATCAAACATTCAAAGAACTAACACCTATGCTCCTCAAACTATTCCAAAATATTCAAGAGGAAGAAAGACATCTAAGCTCTTTGTAGGAGGTCAACTTTATCCTAATAGCCAAACCAGAAAAAGACACAACAAAGAAAAAAAATTATAGGGCAATATTCATGATGCCTATACCAATAGATGCAAAAATCCTCAACAAAATATTAGCAAAACAGATCCATCAATACGTTAAAAAGATCATACAGTAGGACCAATTGGGATGTATTTTGGGGATACAAGGTTGGTTCATAATTGCAAATCAATAAATGTGATACATCACAGAAAGTAAATGAAATATAAAAATTACATGATCATATCAAACAGAGAAAAAGCACATGACAAAATCCAACAACCATCCTATCTAATAAAAGACTAATATGCAAATTGACCATACCTCCAGTACACCCATAAGCCATGCCCACAAAGCCATGCCCACAACCCAATCGGGAGTGATATGCAAATAAACCCAACCAAAATGGCTGTGGCCACAGACAGCAGGAGAGAGGCTTGGGTTTCCCAGGCAATGGAGGAAGCCAAGCTTTCCACCTGCCCTGGTCAGCCTTGGCCAAGACAGAGCCAGCAATCAGAGTGGGCTGGGGTCTCCTGCCCAGGGCCTGAGCCTTGGAGCCTCAGCCAGAGGCTTGCGGCCTTGGCAGGGGGTGGAGCAGGACGATCACAGTGAGCTGGGGGTCCCCTGCCCAGGGCTAGAGGTTTTAGGCCTTGGCAGGGGTGGAGCCTGAGATCAGAGGAGATAGGTGTGAACTACAGATGAAACACCTTTTCTGACTGCTCACTGGCTAAGCTTCCTATATTCCACTGGTAATATTCTTAGTAACTTGGGTATAAGAATACAAAAAAAGTAATCTAGGGTTTTTCCACCACACTCCTGAAGAAAAAAAACAAAGGTCTGCTGTTGGAGAGCTAAGATATGTCATATCCTGCCCTAGGAGTTTTGGCTCAGTGGATAATGCCTAGGTTTGCCAACCGCAGGGTCTGGGTTAGATTCTGATCAAGGGCATGTACCTATGTTGCAGGCTCCTTCCTGGCTAGAGCCCAGGTCATGCTGGAGGTAACCAATCAAAGTGTTTCTCTCACTTTGATTTTTCTCTCTGTCTTTCCCTTTCTCTTCCACACTCTCTAAAAATCAATGGAAACATATCCTCAGGTAAGGATAAAAAAATATATAAAGAAATGTCATATACTATGAAAGACACATCTTGAAAATGCCTAAAGAAAGTTGTCATTTTTTCATGGTGAAGGGATCAAAGTCCAGGTTGATGAAAACACCTTAGTGGCTGCAGTGACCTGCAGTGGCTGGAGCAGTGGGGTGATGGGGCTGTGTCTTTCCCTGATCAGTCCTGTTGCTTCCTATAAAGGGACATTCCCTGAGGACTCTCAGTATGTGAGAGGGAACAGGCTGCACTGAAGGGACATACCCCCAGTGCATGAATTTCATGTCCTGGGCCCCTAGTTCTATATAATAAAAGGCTAATATGCAAATTGACCAAATGGCAGAACAACTGGTCACAACAACTGGTTGCTATGATGCACACTGACCACCAGGGGGCAGACGTTCAATGCAAGAGCTGCCCCCTGGTGGTCACTATGCTCCCACAGGGGGAGCTCCACTCAACCACAGCTGTGCTCATGGTTGGCGAGCACAGCTGCAGTGGTGGAAGTCTCTCCCACCTCCACTGCAGCACTAAGGTTGTGCGGACTTCCCCAAGGGCTCCCAGACTGAGAGATGGCACAGGCTGGGCTGAGGGACCCCCTGAGTGCATTAATTTCATGCAACAGGCCTCTAGTTTATTATAAAAACTTTCAACAAGTGGGAATAGAGGGATCATATCTCAACATTATAAAAGCCACACATGAAAAAACTATAGCCAACATCATACTCAATGGACAAAAACTGAAAGTGTTTCTCTTAAGATCAGGAACAAAACAGGAATGCCCATTTTCACCACTTTTATTCAATAAACTGCTAGAAGTCTTAGCCACAGTGTGATTAGACAAGAAGAAATAATAAAAGACATCCAAATTGGAAATGAGAAAGTAAAACTATCATTACTCAATGATGACATAATATTGTACATAGAAAACCCTAAAGAATACATCAAAGTCTACTAAATTTAATAAATGAATTTGTCAAGGTAGTAGGATACCAAATTAATATCCAGAAATCAGTGGCATTTTTATACACCAATATTGAACTCTCAGAAATAAAAACCAAGAAGAGAATACTATTTATCATTGCAACAACAACAGCAACAACAACAAAAATGGTACCTAGGAATAAACTTAACCCAGAAGATAAAAGACTTATATTCAGAAAACTATAGGTCACTGAAAAGAAAAACACATAGGAAGACACAAACCAGTGGAAACATATACCATGTTCATAGATAGGATGAATTAACATCATTAAGATGTCCATACTACTCAAAGCAATCTATAGATTGAATGCAATTCCTTTTAAAATACAAATGGCATATTTCACAGATCTAGAATAAATATTCCAAAAATATATAAGGAACCAAAATGATCCCAAATAGCCTCAGTAATTTTGAGAAAGATGAAAAAAGTTGGAGGATCAAAATATCCGATATCAACTATAGTACAAAGCCATTTTACTCAAAACAACCCAGTACTAGTACAAGAACAGGCATGTAGATCAATGGAACAGAACAGCAGCCCAGAAATCAACCCATGTATTTATGGTCAATTAATATTTGACAAAGGTGGCAAGATGATGCATGGAGTAAAAGCAGTCTCTTCCATAAATGGTGATGGGAAAATTGGACAGCAAATTGGAAAAAAAAAACCCACCAACTTACAACATACAAAAAAATAAACTCAAACTGGAGTATTAAACTTACTTATATGTAAGTCACGAAATCATAAAAATCTTGGAAGAAAACATAGGCAGTAAAATCTCAGAAATCTCTAGGAGCCATGTTTTTGCCGATGTCTCTGAGGGGAAGGGAAACACAGGAATAAACAAATGGGACTACATCAAACTAAAAAGCTCTGCACAACAAGAGAAACCATCAGCAAAGCAAAAAGAAAGCCCACCATACGGGAGAACACAATCACCAATGATTCATTAGCTAAGGGGTAATCTTCAAAATACACAAATAGCTTATACAATTCAACACTATGAAGACAAGCAAATCCTATAAAAAATGGACAAAGGACTTGAACAGACAATTCTCCCAAAGGACATTCAGATGGCCAATAGACATATGAAAAAAGGTCCAATGTCACTAATCATCAGATCCATGCAAATAAAAACTACAGTGAGGTATCATTGTTCACCAGTCAATAAATCAGCAAACAAGTGCTGACAAGGATGTGGAGAAAAGGAAGCCCAGTGCACTGTTGGTGGGAATGAACACTGGTGCAGCCACTGTAGAAAACAGTATGGAGTTTCCTCAAAAAATTGAAAATGGATCCCACTTCTGGTTATATTTCATAAGAAACCTGAAATAACAATCATAAAGAATACATGCACCCCAATGTTCACAACAGCGTTATTTACAATAACCAAGACCTGGAAACAGCCCAAGTGCCCATCAGTGCCCATTATATACATAATGGAATACCACGTGGCTGTGAGAAAGAAGACACTTATCCTCTGCAACAGCATGGATAGACCTGGAAAGTATTATCCTAAGAGCAATAAGCCAGTCAGAGAAAGACAGACATCACATGATCTCATTTGTCTGTGGAATCTAAAGAACAAAATAAAGTAATGAACAACATAGGACTAGAGGCATGGATAAATGGAACAGACTCACAGATCTCAGTGGGAGGAGGATGGGAAGAGATCAACCAAAGACTATATATGCATACATGCATGACCAATGGACACAGACAATAAAGTGGTGAAGGTCTGCGGGGCAGAGTGAGGCCATAGTGAAGAGAGATAATAGGAGTATTGGGGGACATCTGTAACAGAGTCAACAATAAACAATAATAAATTAGTTGAAAGAGATAATGCAATGTATATAAATTAAAATGTCATCATGACAGTCTTATAGAGTAAAAAAAAATGATTGAAGCAATAAGAAAGCTCGCTGAGTGTCAGATGAGAAAAAGCTTTTCTCAGAGGCTGTTTTAAGAATAATTAAACTTAGGTCTGGAAAAATTAGATGACATATTCTGAGTTACTTGGTAAGTTAGTGGCAGTGGCAGAATTAGAATTCAGGTCGTCTGACTCTCAGAACTACAATATTTGTCATGTTATGATAATTATAAAAACATATTCTGGTTTTCTTTCTAAAATATGCCAATATAATCAACTTAAAATTTTAAAAATACAAACAATACACACATCAATTTTGGTCAAATGGTACCTCTAAATATGTTACCTAACATTTTCCCCATAGAAATTCTTTTCTTAGATGAATAAACAAAACTGGAATATATAAATACTTTCAGAGAAGGCTTTCAGGATGACTAAGAAAATATTTACTGCTTTCTCTGTATCCAATGATTTTGTAATGCTTTTGATTTCACTGAAGCAATGTTATGTGCTATAATAAGAATTCAATCTGTTGTGATATTATTGCCTAGGAATATTAATCAAACTCATAAGCTTAGACAAGATTAGGTCTGTCCTCTTCAGACCTTTTCAGACTCTGTATTCTTATGAACTCATCCATTATGTGGCATTTAGGCCTAAAAAATGCCTTTTTATTTCCATAGACTTAAAATAGCTGTTTGTATTTTTCACCCCAGGGTGCCACTTATTTCATTAGCAGAAATCACAACCTTTGTTTTGTGTTTTCTCTTCTATTACTTTGGTTGAATAACTGGTCTCCTGAGGGCAGCTTGGGGTGGGCAGCCTTGGTTTGTGCCCCTAATTTGCTTTTTTGTGGGCATAAATTCACAAATAGATTTATTCAAACCCCTTATACCACAATAACCTTGAAAATCCTAATTTTATGGCATATCCTTTACAAAGAGGAAACACCTAGCAAGTTCACATCTGTACAATAATGACTAGGAAAGAGAACTGGGAAATTGCATTAACAACTTTTTTATTGTTGTAAGTATTACATATGCCCCCCTGTTTCCCCCATTGACCTCCTCTAGCCCACACCCACCCCCTACCCCAGGCCTTAACCACCCTATTGTCTGTGTCCATGGGTTATGCATATATGCATACAAGTGCTTCAGCTGATATCTTCCCATCCTCCCTTGCCTTCCCTTAGAGGTTTAAAAGTCTGTTCCATGCTTCTATGTCTCTGAATCTATTTTATCTGTCAGTTTATTTTGTTCATTAGAAATTGCATTTTTAATTTGACTTCTTTTAAAGTGAATGCACTATAATTGTATTTGAATTTTTAAAATATCATGTGCACTAAAAGTTTAAAAATAATTCAGAAATTCAAGCTAAAAGCAATACAAATTTGTACAAAATAGAAGCACATATTTTTAAAAATAATAAAATCAATAGAGAAATGTTTGCATTAGTCATATCATTCAAAACAGTCATTTGAATCGCTTGACCCAGAAAAGCATTCCCTTATTATTGCTGGCACTAATATGATGGAGTTAGGCTGATATTATTAGCCTTTAGGCCCTTTATGAAAGGCTAGTAGGTGAATTGTGGAGTGGCAAAGTAAACCAGCTCTGGTTTACTTTCTGGTGTTTGTAAATTTCTTCCTTTTCCCAAAGAGAGAATTTCTTCTTTTTCCCAAGAAATTGTCTTTCACATAGAAACCATCACTTTTAAAGCTTTTAAACCAGCATTCACAAGTATCTTGAGATGGAGCATGTTCGCCAATTTCTTCCTCATTTTACTCCCATTGCAGTGTTGGCTGGTTAAAATTTCAAAAATGAAAACTTACTTTTCTGTGCCTGTTTTGGAAATAATATTTGAGATAACATCTCAACTGGAATAAGTCAAAGAAATTTATAATAAAAAATTCTAAATGGGCAGTCAGATACCCTACTCACAATCCAGGACTGTTGGCTCCCAATTGCTTGCTTGCCTGCCTTCCTGATTGCCTCTAACCACTTCTGCCTGCCATCCTGATCACCCCCTAACCACTCCCCTGTCAGCCTAATTGATGTCTAACTGCTCCCCTGCCAGCCTGTTTGCCCCCAACTTACCTCCTCTTCTGGCCTGGTTCCCCCTCCCCCCAACAGCTCTCCCATGTAGGCCTGGTCACCCCTAACAGCCCTTTCCTGCAGGCCTGGTTCCCCCCAACTGCTCTCTCCTGCAGGCCTGGTTCCCCCCCAGCTGCCTTTCCCTGCAGGCCCAGTCACCCCCAACTTCCCTCCTCTGTCAGCCTGGTCACTCCTAACTGCCCTCCCTTGCAGGCCTGGTCCCTCCCAGCTGCCCTCCCCTGCTGGCCATCTTGTGGTGGCCATCTTGTGTCCATATTGAGCCAGGAGCTTTGACCACATAGGGGCAGCCATCTTGTGTGTTGGAGTGATGGTCAATCTGTAAATTACTCTTTTATTAAATCGGATAATAGTTAGCTAAGGTAGTAGGCAGATGACAAGATCCATGAGATTACAATCATACTAGAAAAATCTTATAGAGAACACCATCATCTTGTAAAACCACACATGTTACATCTAACCTGTGCATGCAGAGAGCTGAGAAATTAATGTGGATCAAAGTGATGACATGAAATTTGAGTGGACTTATAGCTTGAATCAGATAGCCTGTATTTGGGGAAACGTCTGTGTGTGTTTATGTAGTATTGGTAAGAAATGAAAAATAGAAAAGAAGCAGAGAATAGTATCAGTAGATTAGTAAAGTGCTATATCATGAAAGGTCATAATACCTAATGGGCTTTGAATTTGATCTTATGTACACAATAGAGAGAATTAAAGGTTCTTAAACAACAAAGTTAAAGTGTAAACCACCTAAAATATGTATTAGTCTCATTATTTATTCCTTTTACTTTCATACTTTTCAAACTCACCTACTAATAAAGATTTTGCTTCTAGTATCACTTGTTCCCATCGCTGGTATAATCTTACCATTTTCTTTCAATTCTTATGTGGCTTCTCTTTTGGTAATTAAATGCAGTGCCTTTGCTATATTTTGGTTTCTGATATTAATTGTTAAATGCATTTAACTATATGTGTTTTGTCTTCTACCATAAAAAAAAATCTAAGGAATTTGGGTCTGCAATTTCCTTTTCATTTCCTCTCTGTTGATCCTAAACATTCCATAATTGGTCATGACTGTCACTAAAAGTATAGTTTTAGTCAGTTGAAATAGAATAGTCCCCAGTCGAGTATTTATTAGGATCTGTATTATCCTGTGTATACAGTTTCAGTTGGGCTTTAAATATTCTTCAACAAAATTCAACACATTAGAAAATGTCTTTTTCTCTCATTGTTTTTTCTTCCTGAAAATGACAGTTTTTCATGCCTGTGGTGGAAATAAAAAGCAGAAAATAAAATGAAGAAGTGCCCAAGACCTTCCAGGCATAACAAACAATGGCCCCGCAGAGAAGAAAAGGGGTTCTTTCTGCACCAGGAAACGTCATGGAATCTTCTGGAAGCACTCATGTGGGGGCGGGGGAGGGAGGGTTGGAGGAAGATGGCAGCAGGGACGTGGCTATTTCTCCCACCTCCTCCCAGAATCTAACCGGAATTAGAACTAAGTTGGAATACTCCCCCCCAAGTGCCAGCTGGAGCCTGGCGGGGGGACGTTGAACAGGACAGCCACCCCCTGGAGGCCGGTGTGAAGGACGGTGACGGAGACGCGCCGTCTGAGCTGGGGGGGGGGGGGGGGGGGCGGCGGCGGGCCCAGGGTGAGGAAGTCCACTGGGGGGAAGGGGGGCTGGCACCGCCCGAAGGGCACCCCAGCGGCCTAGCCGGAGCTGGTGGCGCTGCTCACGCCAGACCAGAGGGCTGAGCTGGTGGGAGGCAAAGCCTCTCTTTTAAGAGTCCCCCGCCCCTAACCCCCCGCGAGATCGTCACTCCCAGACCGAGGAGAGAGGGCTGGAGGGCGAGAGGAGCCGCAGGGACACCTGTGCGGAGGTGCCTCTGGACACAGCGGCCGCCATTTCTCCTGAGAGAGAGCCCTTCCGGCCAGCTGAAGCCGGGGAGGGGAATGCCTGACCCTCCAGAAACGGCTCGCCTCCCTAAGGAGCCTGCTCGCCCCGCTCTCTGGAGTCCCGCTAGCCCAACCCTGCGCCGTGAATCCACCCGAGGGGGCAGCAGCCTCGGAGCAGCAGTCTCCGGGAATGCGGTGGCTGGCTGTGGGGCAGACATCCCCCCATCTCTGGGATCCTGGCTGGCGCTTCCTTCCCATGGGAGAGCTGAGAGAACCTTTTAGCTTCCAGCTCAACAGCCTACCCAAGAGGGTCTCCGCCCTGCCGGTCAGGGACACCGTCAGGGCACACACCCGCGGCCTCAGGGCTCAGTGCTGCCAAATTCCAACCTAGGAGCGCTGCTTGCCCTGCCCGCGGGTAAGAAATCAGGCAAGCACCCCGATTCAGGGGCCCTGGGAGAACACAAAGCATACCAGGGAGCCAGGCGGGAGGCAAAGGCCTTTACTTTTTTGTAAAAGGTTGTGCACCCATGGTCTGGAAGCAAGCGCACACCGAGCCGGTGGTCTGCTCCTCTTTATAATTCCTGACACAGGTAACCTGTTCCTAACTCTTGAATGGAGCTCAGGCTCACCGTCTTTCATGATCGGCTAATTCAAAGGTAGGGGTTGGCTTTTGCAGTTTCAAGATGGCGGCCCCGGGGGGGAGCTGCAAGCCATGCAGCCAACATGGCGGCTTGCCAAGTTACACGGTCCAAAAATGGCAGTTGTCTAAACTGTTATTTGACAGAAAAGATTATTTGTTTATTCTCACAAAGGGCAGACAGGTCCAGGGAAAGCAACCGCAATATTGCTTAAAGTTTTGAACAGGACACCAAAAGCCAAACTTGACAGCATCTGACATTCACTTTCACAAAACTACCTCCTAGAAAGTCTAACATCAGCATGCAAAACAACTAACTTCCAGCAGCATAAGAGCAGGATCCATAGTAGGCACTAAAATCTAATCAGATGAACTTAAATTGGTTGGTTTTTGTTTATTTGTTTTGTTTTCTTTTTCCTCAATATTTTATTTTTTATCGCTTCAATATTATTTATTTTCTCTTTTCATTCTTGTTTCTTTCATACCTCTCTTTTGGCTTCCTTCTTCTTATTCTAATTTTTTTCTTATTCTTTCTTTTTATTTACCTCTTTCTTTTCTTTTTACCTTCTCATTTTTTCTCTCTCAGTTGTTTTTTTTCTCCCCCATTTTTCTATTTATATTCTTTACTCTTATATTTTTCTCTCCCTTCTCTCCTTTCAGAATACTTTTTCTATCCCCCTTTTCTTCTAGTATTCTTGTTACTTTCATTTTATTATCTGCATTATTATCTTTTTCTTTCTATCTTTTCTGTTCATTATTCTTGTTCTCTTTCCTAGTTCTCTTTTCTTTTGTGGACGTTTTTGCTATTGTTCCTGGATCTTTTATATGGCTTGTTTGTTTCCTGTGTATTTTGTTTTGTGTTATTTTGCACTGTCAGCATCTGTAAAACAGCTCACATGACATAGTTGGGACTGAGATTCACAACTAACCAGCCTGAGAAGAGATCCTGCCCATGACAACCAAAATCAAGACTCCATTACAATAGGAGAGCCCACATAATCCACGAAAGGATCACTGCCAGCGAATCCAGCTTAGAAGTTCAAGGAGAATGCACCAATGGATCCCACATGATATTTACTACAAAGGCCACTTCATGGAGACTGGTAATCACAGCAGGTACGAGTATATCTAATACCCAGAAACAAATACAAAGTTACGACTAAAATGAGGAGACCAAGAAACAATCACTAAATAAAAAAAAAAAGAGGACTCTCCAAAAAATAAATAAGTAAATATATATATATATATATATATATATATATATATATATATATATAAATGAGATGAAGATAAGCAATTTATCAGACACAGAGTTCAGAGTAATGGTTATAAAGATGCTCCAGGAACTTAATGAGTACTACAAAAAATTAAATGGGAACTATAATGGAAACTACATCAGCATGAAAAAGGATATAGGTGTCATGAATAAGAATCAGGTGCAAATGAATAATACTATATCTGATATGTAGAACACAATGGAAAGAATTAAAGGCAGGCTTGATAAAGCAAAGGATTGAATCAGTGATTTGGAAGACAAGGTAGAAAAAAACCCAGTTAATAAGAGTAGTAAAAAGAAAAAAGACACTTAAAAAACATGAGGAGAGTTTAAAGGAACTGTGGGATAATATGAACAGAACAACACCCATGTCATCAGGGTACCAGAGGGAGAAGAAAGAGAGCAAGGGATAGAGAACCTGTTTGAAGAAATAATGATAGAAAATTTCCCTAACCTGGTAAAGGAAAAAGCAACACAAGTTCAGGAAGCACAGAGAGTCCCAATCAAGAGGAACACAAAGAGACCTATAACAAGACACATCATAAATAAATTGGCAAATGTTAAAGACAAAGAGAGAATCATAAGGGCAGCAAGAGTGAGGCAGTCAGTTACCTGTAAGGGAGCTCCAATAAGGCTGTCAGCTGATTTCTCAACAGAAACACTACAGGCCAGAAGGGAATTGTATGAAGTATTCAAGGTCATGAAAAGCAAGGATGTGAAATAAGACTACTTTATCCAGCAAAGCTATCATTCAAAATAGAAGGTGAAGTAAAGAGCTTCCCAGAGAAAAAAAAAAGCTAAAATGTTACCCAACTAACATTTCAAGAAATTCTAAAGGGATTGTTGTAAGAAGAAAAAGAGAGAGAAAGAGAGAGAGAGGAAGGAATATAGGCATAAAGAATTAAAAAGGCAATAATTAAGTATCAATAATACCCTTAAACATAATTGAATTAAATGCTCCAATCAAAAGATATAGGGCAACCAAATGGATACAAAAACATGACCCATATATCCATTTGGTTACCCTATGTCTTTTGTAGACCATATTTATATGGTCTACAACAACGCCACCTCAGAACAAAAGACACACAGGATGAAAGTGAAGAGATGGTAAAAATATTTTCCAAGAAAAAAAAAAAAAGCAGGGTTAGCAGTACTTATTATATCTGACAAAATAGACTTCAAAACAAAGATTAAAAGAAGAGACAAAGAAGAAAACTACATAATACTAAAAGAATCATTTCAACAAGGAGTTATAACCCTGGTAAACATAAATGCACCAATATAGGAGCACCTGTATATATTAAAAACTCCTAGAGGACTGTAAGGCAGAGATAGACATTAATACAGTCATAGTAGGAAATTTTATTTTTTTAGAAATACGTTTTTATTGATTTTTATAAAGAGGAAGAGAGAGAGAGAAAAACATTGATTGGCTGCATCCTCTATGCCCCCTACTGGGGATAGAGCCTTCAACCTGGGCATGGGCCCTGACTGGGAATTGAACCTGTAACCTCTTGGTTCATGGGTCAACTCTTAATCATTGGCCAGGTATAGTAGGGAATTTTAACACCCCATTGACATCAATGAATAAATCTTCCAGACAAAAAGTCAATAAGGAAACAGTGACCATAAAGAAAACACTAGACCAGATGAACTTAATTGATATTTACAGAACATTTCATCCCAAAGTGACAGAATATACATTCTTGTCAAGAACACATGGAACATTCTTAGTGATAGGCCACATTTTAGGGCACAAAACAAGTCTGTACAAGTTCAAGAAGATTGAAATCATATCAAGCATCGTCTCAGATATCAATGGCATGAAGCTAGGAATAAACTATAATAAAAATACACAAAATATTGAAACACATGAAAGCTAAATAGTATGTCATTAATCAATTAATTGGATAAGAATGATATCAGGAAGGAAATAAAAAATTCTGGCAACAAATGAAAATGAACATACAATAATGCAAAATCTGTGGAACACAGTGAAAGGATTCCTGAGAGGGAAGTTCAGAGCTTTAAAGGCCTACTTTGAGAAACAAGAAAAATTTCAAATAAACTTTCTAACTCTACAACTAAAATAATTAAAAAGAGAATAACAAGAAAATCCCAGAGTAAGTAGAAGGAAGGATATAATAAAGATCAGGGTAGAAATAAATGACATAGAGACTAAAAACACAAAAGATTAATGAAACCAAAAATTAGTTCTTGAAAAAGATAAATAAGATTTATTAGCATTCAGCCAGACTCATCAAGAAACAAAGAAAGAGGACCTAAATAAATAAAATCAGAAATAAAAGAGTTGAACTAACAACTGAAAACACAGAAATATAAAAGATTGTAAGAAAGGACTATGAGCATCTTTATGCCAACAAACAGGATAACCTGGGTGAAATGGAAAAATTCCTGGAAACTTACAATCTCCCCAAACTCAACCAGAAGAAATCAGAAAATCTGAATAGGCTGATAACAACTAATACAATTGAAGGAGTAATCAAACAACTAACAGCAAACAAAATTCCTGGATCAGATGGATTTACAGATGAGTTTTATCAAACATTAAAAGAAGACCCAATGCCTATCCTCCTCAAGCTATTTCAAAAAATATAAGCAGAGAGATGACTTCCAAACTCTTTTAACAAATCCAGCATTATTCTGATTCCATAACCAGAGATAAATGCTACAAAGAAAAAAATTAGAAGCCTATATACATGATGACGATAGACGCTAAAATCCTCAATCAAATAATACCACATCAATTTCAGCAATACATTAAAAAGATCATATGTCATGACCAAATTAGAATTATTCTGGGAATGGATTCAGGGCCGGTATAATATTTTCAAATCAATAAATGTGATACATGACATAAACAAAATGAACCTTAACAATCACATGATCATAGCATTAGATACAGAGAAAGCATTCCACAAATCCAGCACTTATTTTTGATAAAAACTCTCAGCAAAGCCGAAAAAGAGGGAACACATCTCAAAATAATAAAGGCCATATATGACAAACCTACAGCCAATATCATACTCAGTAGGCAAAAACTAAAGCCATTTTTCCTAAGACACAGGAACAAGACAAAGATATCTGCTTTCATCACTCTTATTCAACATAGTACTGGAAGTCCGAGCCACAGCAACCAGACAGGAAGAAAACATAAAAGGTATACAACTTGGAAAGGAAGAAGCAAAATTGTTATTATTCGCAGATGACATGATATGTATATAGAAAAC
This sequence comes from Antrozous pallidus, assembly GCA_027563665.1. Lineage (NCBI taxonomy): Eukaryota > Metazoa > Chordata > Mammalia > Chiroptera > Vespertilionidae > Antrozous > Antrozous pallidus. The sequence continues at coordinate 6,851,311 of CM050521.1, forward strand.
CTCAAAGACTCCACCAAAAAACTATTAGATTTAATAAATGAATTTGGCAAAGTAGCAGGATACAAAAGTTAACATCCAGAAAACAATGGCATTTTTATACACCAATACTAAACTCTTTTAGAAAGAGAAACTAAAAAAAACAAAAACAAAACAAAAACAAAAAACAAAACCTCATTTACTACTGCAATGAAAAAAATAAGATACCTAAGAATAAACCTAACCAAGAAGATAGAAGACCTATCCTTGGAAAACTATAGGACATCAAAGAAAGCAATAGGTAAAAATGCAAATAAGTAGAAGCATATACCACATTCATGGGTTGGAAGAATTAACATCATTAAAATGTCTATTCTATTCAAAGCAATCTAGAGAGTCAATGCAATCCTTATTAAAAATATTTCAGTTTTAGAGCAAATAGTCCAAAAAGTTATCCTAGGGCAAGAGAAACAAAGGGAAAAATAAACAAATGAGACTACATCAAACTAAAAAGTTTCTGTACAGCAAAAGAAACTCTCCTCAAAAGAAATACTTTTTTAATTCCTCAAAAAATTAAAAATGGAACTGCCACTTGACCCAGTGATCTCACCTCTCAGACTATATCTTAAGAATCCTGAAACACCAGTCAGAAAGAATATGTGCACCCTATGTTCATAGTAGTGTTCTTTACAATAGCTAAGATCTGGAAACAGCCCAAGTGCCCATCAGGAGATGAGTGGTTATAAAAGCTGTGGTACATCTACACAATAGACTACTACGCAGCTGTAGAAAAGGACCTCTTTTCCCTTAGAACAACATGGATGGACCTGGAGATTATTATGCTAAATGAAATAAGCCAGTAAGAGAAAGACATATATCCCAAGATCTCATTTATATGTGAAATCTAATGAACAAAATAAACTGACAAATAGATCCAGAGGCATGGAAGCATGCAACAGCCTGACAGATCTCAGGAAAAGAACAATCAAAACTTATATGCATATTAGTGGCCCAGTGCACGAAATTTGTGCACATGGGGGAATTGTCTCTCAGCCCGGCCTGCATCCTCTCCAATATGAGACCCCTGTGGGATTGGGCCTAAACTGGCAGTCAGACAACCCCCTCGCAATCCGGGACTGCTGGCTCCTAGCCACTCACCTGCCTGACTGCTTGATCATCCCTAACCACTCTGCATGCTGGTCTGATTGCCCTAACTGGTCACCTCTGCCAGCCTGCTCGGCCTCAATGCCCCCCCCACCAGCCTGATCACCCCCAACTGCCTTCCCCTCCTGGCCTGATCACCCCTAACCACCTCTGCCTCGGCCCCACCACCATAGCTTTGTCCGGAAGGACTTCTGGAAGGTCTCCTGGTCTAATTAGCATATTACCATTTTATTAATATAGATAGGATATGATATACTGCCATAGCTATAACATCTGTACCAGTATTACTCTATAAAAATACATACTTCATGCGGTAGGGCGGCATCTAATACATTACATTGTATATGTTGTAAGTAGTGGGAAATACTGTATTTCTAGCAATAATATACACCCTGTGATTTCCCTTTCTGATCTGGGAATGGTTCCCCAGTTCTTTGAATGTTTCCTGGCCCCTAATGTATTTTTTTTTGTCATTCAGTGTAACTTTATTTACTGTTTATTGCACATGATTTGAGGTGTTTAATTTCTAACCACCAAAGATTCAAATGACTATTTTTTCCATGAAGTTTAACATTAACATCAGTGAATTCATGTATTCGTGTGTTTTTATTGTAAACATCTGAATTATTCACATTGTCACAGATCCTGAACTCATCAGCATGGACCATGCACAGGCTGGCAGCAAGCCAGGGAGCCACTCTGAAAGCAAACAGATACTCTGCATAAGGAGAAAGGTCATTGCACAACATTTAATGTCCAATCTCAGTCACCTCAGAATGTTATATATATTGACTTCTTAATTCATATAGTATTGGGAACTCAACTGCTTGGTTGGTGACGGGGTTGACCTGATTTCAGGAGGATTACCCCTGAAATAATTAAGGAAAGGGGGGCTCAATCTTTTCTTGGTTGCTTGCTCCTCCCCAGCACCTTCATCTTTATTCTCATCCTCAGCTTCTTGGGCATCTTCTCCTTCTCTTTCACCTCCTTCTTCTTCCTCCTTTGCATCCTCAAATTCTTCCTTGGCACTTTCTTCCTCTCCTCTCCTTCTTCAGCCACTTTCTCTCCTTCTCCTCTTCAGCTTCTCCTTCAGGGGTTTTCATCCTTAGCTTCCTCGGCTTTTGCAGCCTCTATAGTCTCCTCCACTTTGATCTAATTATTCCTTCTGGACGTGGCTGGTGTATTAAGAAGGGAAGGAGCCAGTGGACATCAAGTAGAAGCTGGTCTGTAAATTACTGTAGGCAGATCGACCAAAGACCTGGGAACTCGGGAGTAGCCGCTGGCTATGTTTCCCACGCTGGTGAAACTGAGCCGGGTCTCCTCACCTTCCAAGAGTTTCCTGTAAGCTGCAATGTCAGTGTCCAAAGCCACAATGAGGAGGTCCTGGTATTCTTTTAAATATTGTGCCATTTCACTCTTTGTAGTTCTCAACTTGTTTTCTAATTTGTTGATTGTGTCCTGCATAGCACTAACACCTGAGTTCTGCTTATCCTCCAGCTCTCCCAGCTGCTTTCCCAGAATTTAGTTCATGCCCTGGCATGCTTCCATCTCCAGGGTCTTGGCCTGAGCAGGCAGCGGCTTTCAGACGCCTCCTCCTTGGCTGCGTACACCCAGTAGATGTTCTTGACAGTGCTCTCAGTCAGCATGGTGAAGCGGCTCTTATACCATTCTTCGGCATTCTGCATGTTCTTGGCAGCCAGCTTCTCCTACTGGGCACAGACATCCTTGAGCCAGCAGAGAGGTCAGACTTGGAGAAGACGTCCATCTCAATGGAGATCTGAGTGTACTGGATTTGCACCTGCAGCTCAGCAATCTCCTCTTCATGCACCTTCTTCAGGAAGGCGCTTTAGACCATCGGGCTGTTGATGCACTTTTCAAGCTCAGCGCCAGCGAGAGCCGCCTCATCTGCACCTTTGCATGCCTCCACCAGCCAGCCCTCTGCCTCATCATGGTTCAGCACCGCTTCCTGGTAGCATGCCTGCAGGTTGCTCCCAGTCCCTTCCAAGCCCTGGTGCCTGCTAAACTGCCCACTGCCCTCTCCTCCCCAGGGACTGGGCTCAGTGGGTGGGGGCACAGGCATCCCATTTTCATTAAAATGTTCAACCCTGGCCTGCTCCACCGGTGTGCACAGGCAGCCCGGGGGCAGACAGTGATCCCAGAGACCCTGGCCACCCCTGTCTACCCACATCCCCGTGGGCGGAGTCAGGCTTAGCCACCCTGCCCTCCCCTGACTGCTCTGTTACTGCTCTGTTACTGACCCAGTGGGCATCATCAGGCGCAGCCAGCCCACCCTCCCCAACCCCGAAGGCTGCCTGTACCCTGCAGGCGGAGTCAGGCCCATCTGACCCCGATGGCGGCCTAGACCCCTCGGCGGCCTCAGGCGCTGCCTGCCAGGCCTGCCCCACCCCCATGGTGGACTGGACCCCCTGGAGGCATCAGGCACTGCCGCCCGCCCTCCTCTGCCTGCCTGGTTACTGATCTTGGCCTTGACCCAGTGGGCAGCGTCAGGAGCAGCCAGTCTGCTCTACCCACTCCAGTGGCGGCCTGGATTCCACTGGTGGCATCAGGTGCTGCCCGCCAGGCCTGCCCGACCTTGATGGCGGCCTGAACCCCGAGGTTGGCGTCAGGTGCTGCCACCACCCATTCCCCTGCCTGCCGGGCCCACAGCAAAGGGCCACCATGGCCGGGCTTTGGGGGCGGCAGGGGGCTGGGTGGCTGGGGGCCAGGTCCCCTGCTGGGGCTGGGGCTGAGATACAGAACCCTGGGGCCCACAGTGCTACCATGGCTGGCTCTGGGAGGAAGGGGCCTGCCTGCCATCTTGCTTGGGGGTTAATTTGCATATTGCACCTATTGGCTGGTAGTGTAGCCAATATATGGTCAATTTACATGTTTCTCTTTTATTAGATAGGATATGCATAGCCCATAGACACAGATATTCCTGGTGAAGGCCAAGGGTGGTGCTGGAGCTTGTTGGCGAGGGGTAAGTGGGGGGTGGTAGATGACCACTACTCAACTATAAAATCAATAAAGAAAAACATTTGGAGAGGAAAATAAATAAATAAATACATTCATGCAATGATTGTACAGAATTCTGAATTGACTGGGGGTGAATCAGGACTTTGTAAAAATGGGTGCATTTGTTTTTTTTTAATTATGAACTCTAGGTTTAACAACTTACATTTATTAATAGCTAAAACATATCTACAATGACAAGAATATCTTTTATAATTCATTCTCTTAAAAGTAACCAGACTCAAAATATATTTTAAAAGTTGTTTTATAATAACTAAATAGTTTTGTTGCTGTAAACCAAAAATTATAAATAAAAATCACCATTAAGTATAACCACTTAATTCTAAGGTTTTAATTAAAAATAATAGGAAAACACTTTTTTACTGGATTTTATTTAAAAGCCCATGTTATCATGGATGTAATGCATAGCAAAAACAATTTAAAAAAGAAAACTAGATTTGTGTTCATTTTACAAGTCTTTAAGACTAAAACCTCAACGAAATCAGATTCAATTAAAAGGTTTATTAAGCACCCAATACAACTTCTTGTATACGTAGTTGGTGCTTATTAAGTGTTTGTTCAAAAATGTCTGTTATGAAGTTAGCACACGAATAAAACAGAAACCCAGTGAAAAAGTATTTTAATATAGTATAGATATTCTATAGTGTTTGATACCAACAAGCCAGGATCAGCTTGGGTCTATAGCTGCTTAGGAAGGAGCCTAGTTAAATGAAATATTGAACAATAGGAAATAGCTCTCAATGTATTATTAGTGTCAGCAATTAAAAGCTATGCTTGCTAGAAATAACCATGCTATTAATGTCCCAGGAACATCAGTGACCCAGTGACATAAAGCATAGATTTCTTTTTCAAGTTGGAAAAAGTTTAGAGATCAACCTCTTTATTATCCAGTTTAGGAAATTAAGAGATCAAGTGAATTGACCATGGACGGTAGCTAGTCAGCAACTTGCAGCTCCTGCTTGGGTGTCCACATTAACAGGATAATTAAATAGAAAATATGTTTACTGAGGCCACAAATATCACCAAACTGGAATGGAGGAATGGCATAGGCTATCACTTTAAATTAAAAGATGGAATCTGCTTTGTACAAATTACTGATAAATTAAGAGATCAAATAGTAATAATGAAGCTCAATTGGGAAGAATGGATGAGGGTTCAAATGACAAAATAAAGCTTTAAAAAAATGCAGTGAAGGATGGTCAGGTAGGTAAACAACTGACTCAATGAGTCAATAAATAGAAAAGTGTGAAGACCAGATTTATGTATGAATACTAAGCAAATAGGACTCATGAGGTAATTCTTCTATTTCATTCTCCATTAATTATCCCTTTGCTGTATAGTGTTATGAATGCTAGAGTTACAGAAGGTTCTGGAGAGAGTTCAGGGTAGGGAAATAAGTATATATAATTGGGATGTGCCTGGAAATGGTGATCCTAAAAGGTGGAGCTTTAAAGGGAGGCTTGATAGTAGATTCCATGAAAAGACTGTACACAGAGTTTGGTAACCATCATTTAAAATCTCCATTTTATATAGCATATAACAAAACTGATTTAGAACCGAAGATTATGAGTCAGATCTAAGTAAAATCCTCTACATGGCCTGGGGTGGGTAGCCCACCTTAAAAATGTGTAGCCTGCTTTTAAAATTTGAGTGATATATTGAGCAATGTCCTTCTAAGAAGTTATTTGAAAAAGCGGATGGATTCTCCTGATTCTGTGGTAATGTGATCCTATATGAAAGCAGAGAGGGAGTATTAGGCAACTAGCTATTTTTTCTTCCTCTACTAGTAGATTCCCAGTGGGAGAAGAGGGAGGACAAGTTGGTGCTGAAGTGTGAAGGGTGGAGCTCTGTTTCTGCTCACTCACTTCAGTTCTCATAAGTCTCTCACTTTCTTGGGTTATTTTGTTAAAATCAGCAACCACATTTATTGAGTTTTCACTCTGGGTTTGGTACTGTGCTAAGTGTTTTATATTCATGATTTTCTTATTACTAACTTGTGCAAGCTACTTAACTTCTCTGTGCTTCGCTTTATTTGTAAAGTATGGAAAATAACAGCATGTACTTATGATGATAATCATAAATAAAAAATACTTAGGAAGGATCTTTGAAATAAGTAATTAATAATAGGTATTTTAGCTTAGCAAAACAAATCTTTAAAAGTAGTGGTTGCTACTACTTACTCCTATATTTTACAGATAAGCAAATTGAGATTAAATGAGTTGAATTAATTTAAGATTATAAAACTGGTAACAAACATAATAATCACTTAAACTTCCAAATCTTGTGTTTTTTAACCTTTATGTCATGTTGGTCCTTCCCTTCTAGGTATCAAAGTTTCAGCCACACCATATTAAATGTCCCTGATTAATGGATCTCTATGTTGAACATACCCTGAGCTTTCAAATCTCTTTATTTGCCTTTTGCTCATTTTATTTCCTCTGTCTGAAATCACCTTCCTCCTCCCATCTTCACAGAGTTAATTGCTTCTCTGTGTTTCTTTAACACTTATCTCACATAGAGCATTTATCACATTGTCTCATAATGTGTGTCTCTGCTGCTAGATGGTGAACTATATGAGACAGCCAATAAAAAAGTAGCTTTAAAGATGCCAGGGTCTCTTTTAAAGGCTTCACAAGGATGCATTCACGAGTCCACTCAATAACCCCAGGATGTTTGTAACTTCCTTTTTATTGATGAAACATACAGGGTTAAGTAACTTGCCCAAGAACATACATGCAGGAAATGATTATTGATTGAATGATGGGTAAGTAAAAATGCTTACTAAAATGATCAAAAAGTCTTTTTATTCCTGGGCCAAAATTAACATTTTCAACTTTTTTCTTTTTTTCATGGAGGAGAAAACAAAATGACTTACTTCTTCACCTCATGATCTTGACTATCCCTATAGGTTAAGTGCTATTTTATTGTCTATTCAAAATCCCATAAACCAGAACATGCATTATAGTATTAATTTTAATATTTGTATCAAGAATCTATTATTTTCCAAACACAGAGAAAAAAGGAAATATTTTGTCTCCAAGCCAAACTTAAAAACCTGTCTTTCTTCCCAGCCAGCATGGCTCAATGGTTAAGCATCGACTCATAAACCAGGAGGTCATGGTTCCATCCCTGGTCAGGGCATATGCTCAGGTTGCGGGCTCGATTTTCAGTGTGGGGTGTGCAGAAGGCAGCTGATCAATGATTGATTCTCTCTCATTATTGATGTGTCTTTCTCCTCCCTTCCTCTCTGAAATCAATAAAAAAAATTTTTAAAAGAAAAAAGCCTGCCTTTCTAAAGATGATTTTGTTGTTTGATGACACTAGCAGTTGGTGGGAGAGAAGTGTCTGGGCAGTGGCTGTGAATAATTCCAAGCCTTAACCACTTGTGGGGTTTTTTGAGGCCTTTTCCTATAATTGTTCAGAGAAAAATACATTCTCTCTTCTTTCCTCCCCAACCTTTCAAGGTTTCAGTTCTTGAATTAACTGCCTAATATGGTGGGAGGAAATCTGGCTTTAAAATCCTTTTAATCAAAAGGGCTTGAGCAAGCTAATGGACAGCATCCCTTTGGCAAAAGGAGATGATATAAAAGCTCTTTCTAAAAACAAAACGAAACAAAGATCCTTAACCAGATTTTATTTATATAATTCTTTTATAAAATTAAAGCCTGTTATACTGCAGTAAAGGCCAAAAAAATTAGCAGGCCCCCCCCCCCAATATTTTCTCCATTGCTTCAGTTTTCAATATTCTTTTAATGTATTTGTATTTACTAGTGGCTGATGCCAAAATGTAATCCTATCATTTACAAATAACATCTTTGTTTTAACCATTATATAGAATAATTAGGAACTAGTGCCTCAAAATTAAGCTATTCTATCACTTCATTGTGGTTTTTAAAAAGTTTCTGAGGGGACTGGTAAGCTCACAGAACGCTCGCATGCTCCAAGTTGAGAACAATAAAAATGTCAGCAATAAGCCGTTATCTTAGTAGACCCTGCAATTTCCCTTCAAAACATTTGTAAGAGAATATTCACAGACATGAAAGTGATGTATTTTGCATAGAAAAACAAACTCATAAGATTTTGGAATCATAAATAATCCTAATTCTGATAACCATCTACCTAAATTAATGTGTTTAGCCAGCATTTGAAACATTACCATTTATCATCTTATCTTCTTCTTTTTATATGAAACTAATATAAGCTGAATCTTTTGTTTGTTTTACTAACAATACAGTCTACGATGCTAATGGAATAAAGTAAAAAAAATGATACAAGGTAAGTGTATCTAATGGTGAATACATATAAGTAATATTTTTGATTCAGCTTGCAAGGGTCCTACAATAACACCTGTTGCAACAACTCTATTACATGGCTGAGAAGGAATATGTCTCTACAATTATAAATATGTTGAATTGTATTTAAAATTTGGAGGCCAAATGAACTTTTCAGCTAATGGATTAGGTAATTTGGTTGTATATCTCCAATAAGGAGCAATAGAAGGAGTGGCATACTTAAATAATAAAGATATGTGCCATTTCATAGGTAACCCTCATGTTTGCTTGAGCACCAGGGGAAGCTCCTGGGAGTGGGCATCTTAGTGCCTTCCTTTACCCAGGCATTCACAAGCTAACTTGCAGGAAGCTATAAAAATGGATGAAAAGACACCTCCCGGTTTCTTGAAGGGACTGAAATATCCCTCATATGGAAGAGGACAGTCAAGACATGGAGGAACTTTAACTCCCATTTCTTTTGTTATTTTGTGTATGGCATTAACAACACAGGAATTTAGAATTCCAAAATACAACATGGCGACTGGTCTATCTCTGTCCTCAAGATCCTTGCTGAATTTTCTACCAGTCGCTCTCTATAAATTTAATCATTGTAATAATGTCTCTACTGTAATTTTTTGTAGTTGGGCACATAATATTTCCAGAATATCTTCTGATAACATTTCCTTTATTGTAGTATATTGGATAATGATTTTAGTAGCAACAAGGGGACTTTATTGCTAGATTCAACCCAGTGTTTTACATTAGACTGTTTCAGATCCAATCAACTTTGGTATAAAGTAAAAATGAGGTCTAACAGAGTCCTCACTAAATCACAGCTTCTGCTGTCCTTAAATGAGCAGACTGAATAATATATTCATCACTGAGACATCTCATTTATTTTTCCTTATTTATATTTGTATTCTTTTTACAGATATGCTGCAGCAATAAAAATTCTGTTCCATTATTTCTAAACTTATTTTTTTAAGTACAAAAACCCCAAAACAAATAAAAACAATAACAATAACAGCTTGTCTGGTTTTGTCATAACATTATTCATTGTAAACCATTCCTCTTATAAGCTAAATATTTAGAATCCCAAATTTCTACTCTGCCACAAATTAAAACATGATATTTATGTGAAAATTCTGAATTAACCAACTACACAGGTATGTCTCTCTAAATGTTACTGGCTTATAAAAATAAAAAGAATTATAATAAGCTATCAAATAATGCTTTCACAGATAATATAATTTGTTGGTATACCAGCTTTATGCTCCCTATCATTCATGCATTTCCATTTGTAAATTGTAATAAGCAATAAAAATTAAAAAAAAACATATTAAAGCTAGTCTTCCTAGTTTGTGCTTGCTTTCCAGGCCCCAAAATTTTTTACTTGTCAAAAACTGCAAAACTTATTCCAAGAAAATAACAGGCTACACAGTTAAGTTTTGGCAAATGCAACTTTATATTGAAATTCACACATCTGTATTTTAAAGAATGAGACTCACAGACTCTAATATATTTCTAAAATACCAGAAATCATATTAAAGCTTTCACAAGTTAAATCTGAAATAATTTAAATGACAAATACACTGAATGTGCAGAAAGTATAAACAAGACTGTGCCCTCTGGAGAATAATAAACAGTTCACGAATTGTGCAGGATGTCATACTAAGGCTGTGGTCTCCCCTTGACAGCTATAAACACACATCAACTTCCTGCTTCTTAGAACATACTAGAATGAGTAGCAGAATCTCAGTACTCCAATAGTGTGCACCTTAATTTTTAAACCACGTGAGGAAAAAGGAGAGAATTAATGCTCTCCCATGTACTTCCAGATGCATGACCAGTTATTGATTTGATTTCCCTTGACTATTTGCTCCAATACTAAATAAGATGAAAGATAGCAGATAACTCTTCAAGGCAACATGTTTATTCTGAATTATTAGAACAGCTCAATTGTACCATCAATGTTGCCTTCCAGGCCAAATAAAAGTGAATTGGGAAAATTTTGTACCAAATCAACAAAAATCAAATAATACAGTCCAATGCTAGCAATTTAACTAGTAGGTAAGTAAAGTGGTATTTAGTAATAGTAATGTATTAATTTTTAAAAAGCCAATTCTAGCTCCAACTGGTGTGGCTCAGCGGCTGAGTGTTGACCCAGGAATCAAGGGGTCAGCGGTTTGACTCCTGCTCAGGGCACATGCCTGGATTGTGGCTCAATTCTCAGTATGGGGTGTGAGGACACAGCCCGCCAATGATGTTTCTCTCATCAGTGTTTCTATCTCTCTATCCCTCCCTCTTCCTCTCTCTCTAAAATCAATAAAACACTTTAAAAAAAAGTTAACTCTAATTGGAACCAATACACTACTTTGGAATGCTCCTCCAAACGTACAAGGCGATTTTTAAAAAATGTCACAATCCAATAATTCATGGCATATCTTTAGTGGATTATGGTACTTTAAGTCCCCAAGTATTTTAGTATTTGCAAAACAATAACAGTATGAAATGTTTTAAACTCTTCAAACTTCTAAAATTAGTTTTTATCAACATATTTACCTCAAGTCAACTTAACTTATTAAGATGTCCAATGCTAGGATTTTTTTGAAATGTTTTTTTTTCATAAGTAGTGATATACACAGCATTTAGCACTGATACTTAGCACCTGCTAATTTCATTACCTAGTGTTCAACCACATAAAGAAACTGAGGGCAGCGGTTCAGTCCTTTCTTAATTTCAGACTTCCATGGGCAGTCAGCAGGATCACGCTGAGATTTAAAACAGGATTATGGGTGAACAATTGCAAAGACTGCAGAAAGTCCCCCAAATCCTTACAACCACTAATCCCATTCTTGATTTGCTTCTCAAGACATGGCTACAGCCCACAATTGCTTACGAGAGAAGGTCAGGGTTTCAGAAGGCTAAAGATTTACAGATCTCCTTCATATAACACAGTAAGGTTCCCTTGGTAACCTGGATTTTCTGCAGTAAAGTAGGGTTGTGCTGAAACAGCGTCTCAGCTCCCTGTTGGAGAAAATGCAGACAAAAGGATTGATTCCTGCTTGGGCAAAACTCATCCAAACAGCAGCTGTTAGAAATCCTCCCGGTACTACAGGCCCTCTTGCAAAAACTCTCCAATAGCAGGCTACCAGGTAGGGGCCCCACAAGGTGAGGAAGAGAAAAGTCATTATGTAGAACATTCTGCTGATCCTTTTTTCCATTTTGAATTCGTCTAAGACCAACAGCCTTCTTCTGCTTGTGGGGTTTGCATTTTGCCTGATGCCCAGCAAGGTAGGTGGTGTGGGGCCCCTTCCAAATCCCGATAGCCAATTGGCAGCTGCCTGGCCACTGGCTCCAGGGCCATGAAAAGTCCAGTTCTGGCTTACTGCTGCTACAAACTGAACTGGCTTCATTTTCCTTCGATCGTGGACAAAAAATATCAGCTTGAGGTAGACAAGCTGTGTGGCCAGGAGGATGAGAGCAAGGAGCAACATAAATCCTAAGGAATCATTGGCCCTGAAGGACCGGTGCTGGAAGGTGCACTGATCTTCCTCCCTAATGAATGAATAAGTGCCCACATCTAAAACTGGGGGAAACGCCATGGCCACAGACAGAGTCCACACCATGCAGATCACAGCCAGACACGTCCAAAACGTCAGCCTCTTTGTATAAAAGCGATGATGGGCGATAGCCAAGTATCTGGTGACACTGATGCAGAAGAGCATGAAAGCAGTGTGGAAACAGGACAAAACCCCCAGAAAGGCAATCACTTTACAAGTCAGAGTCCCATAGGTCCAAGTAGAGCCATTTTTGACAGAGTTGAATACAAATGGAAAACAAATTGCAGATCTGAGGACATCAGAACAGCCAAGGTCCAACAGGAAGTAGTAAGGTGCTCTGTGCAAGGTCTTATCTTTCACCAGCAAGATGGAAATCAGAAGGTTGCCCACCACACTGACTCCTATTATGAAACCCAAAGAAGTCAGTTTCAGAAAGGCTGTTAGAGGAGAGAGATTTTGCAAAATGTTGTCAGCTGCATGGCTATAGTTCGCCATAGATGGATGGAGGATAAAGATACAGCCTTAGTCAAGTCTCATGATTTAGATAGAACAAGGAAAAGACAGATCCATACATTCTACTGAAAATGTAATCCACAAAGAGAACCGATCCAATCTGCTGTCATGCTTCCTCTTTTCTTCCATTTGATTTGCCATCAGAATATCTGGGGGGAAAAAGAGCTATCAGGTATTAAGTTAACAAGCAATGAATGATGTCAGGCAGTGCTAACATAAAGCTGTTGGTTTATGGGAAGTAAAGTTTTAATTTCGAATATTATTATTTGCTTTAGTATTTTTGCTTGAGAGTTCAGACAATTGGCTTGCTTAGTTTTCCAAGCTAGATAAACTTAAAAATGTTCCTCTTTTGGAGAACATACTTTTTTTAGGTACCTTTAGGATAAAAGGGATAATGTTCCACAATCATAAACTATGCCACTCTAAGAATTAGTCACTAGTGTTGCAATGGAATCTACAAGATTGATAATAGAAGACAGGAGACTACATTTATTTGAAGTCTATTAGTATCTGTTAGTATTTTACAGGCAACTCCCCTGTAGATATGGATCCAAAGAACCATTGCAAAATATTTGTCTTTTAACTCATATGTCACTATTCATGCTACATATTGTAAGTGTATTTGCTGATTCTTTGGAGTATAATTTCAACATTAGAGTTCTAAATTAATAGGAAATTATCCCAGGATTTGATGTGATTTAATCTTTTGTTTTCCTCCCTCCCACCCCACCCCATTTTTGGCAAATCTTTTCTTTTAAGCACAGATGATTATATTAAAAAATGGTTAATGCAAATACTGGCCAGGAAAATACACCCTGAGGAATAATGGACTTCCATTTGTAAATGTTGGATGCCTCGATTCAAATAAATTTAACACGAACCTGTTATTTCTTGATCAAGCAAGCGTTTCCATTTACACTGATCATCTTAGTTGCAAATCGAAAGAGGCTTCATTTAAAAAAAAAAAAAAAAAGCACATTTTCTTCTAGGTGCCTGGGAATCACACCGGGAAAATCGGCTTCCTCTGTTATTTCCACTAAGCATATTTCTTTTGCCACTTTTCACTTGCTCGGAATATGCTGATGGTAACCCAGGCAGAACTGCTTCGGTGATTTTAATTTCCCCACTGGTATGTCCCCGGGTAAATACCGATCTCATCATGCAACATTACGAAACCTGCAATCCGCCACCCCTGGATTTATAATGGGGGGAGGAGGAGGAGGGGGAGACATGCATTACATACGCGAAGATGGTGCGAGAAGATTGTTTCTGTGCTGCAAGGGGACTGCTTCCGGCGGCTCGCGGGCTGGTGCTCCTCAGTCTGCAACGCTTTCCAAAAATGCAGCTTTGGATAAGCCCTACTGAAGATGCATTGTCTGAATGTACCTCCATTGTGTAGTTTATTGTAAAAAAAAAAAAGAGAGAGAGAGAGAGAGAGAGAGAGGAAGAAGAAAGAGAGAAAACCAAACCAAACCAAACCAAAAAGCCTTCCACCTGGGGGAAGGGGGCGCTTTGCTGGGGAGCCTGCAGTGTCCTCGGCACGGGGCCCTCCTCCCCACACGCTTAACCGAGAGTCTGGCCTCCTACCTGTTGGTGTTGGGGATCCCGACAGACTAGAGCTTCTTCTTTCTAGAAATTGCTGATTATTTTTTATTTTTTGTTTTTGGCCTTAGTGCTTTGACTGAGCCTCCAGGCAGGGCTCGGCGGCGCCTGCGCGCTGAGCCTCCGCGGGCTCCGGCCGCGTCCTCCCGGCGCAGGGACGGCCTCGCTCGGCCGCGCGGGCCGGGCCGCGGCGCCCCGGGGCGGACGCGAGCGCAGCCCCGCTTCCCGGCCGGCCGGGCTGGCCGCGCGTCCTGTCCCGCTGACCTGGCGAAACTGGGCTTTTGTGTCCCTGTGGCTGCTTCGGACCTCGGCCCGTGACCGCATTGGGAGTGGGGAGCCCAGAGGCTGGCGGGGGACGCGGGCCCAGCCCCCCTGAGGCAGCGCCGGGAGGCCACCGGGCCCGAGCGGCCGCCCCTCCTCCCGGGCCCCGGCCTCCCGCACCCCGGCCTCCCGCGGACGTTTCCTCCCGCTCGCTTGGCGGGTCCGACGCAGCGCCCCGGCCTCGGAATTTGCAAGTTACGGGGGTGGGGGGGAGGGCAATAAGTCTGCAAAACGTGTAAGTGCCTCTCCTTTCCTTCCTGCAGGTGCGAGTGACCGATAGCTGGTGATGCAGAGCACTTGTGCGTGTCCCCCTTTGTCACCGAAGAGAGATACCAGGGGTACAGCGTGAACCTTACACCGCCCGGAAGGCCGGGGACGCCACAACCCGCGCCGGCGTCCGGCGCGTTAGGGCCGCCCAGAGCCATGCGTTTCCCCACGTTCCCGTTTCGGGAGGATGTTGTCGGTGGGGATGAGAGATTTGAAACAGCTCCCCACTTCCAAAACAGCCTAGCAGGCCTGCGTCCCTTCATTCCCGATGAAGAACGTGTTTCCCACCCACGCTTATTGCCTTGTAATAATCTCTTAATGAAACAGAAAAAAATATAGATCTTAACAGCAATAATTTGATGTCCGAACAGCAATAAAATACCTCATTGTAGGGTGGTGAGAATGTGACGCTCAAGGAAACTTAAGCCAATCAGCATATAGATAACATGGGTTAATTTACATATTGTATGTCTATTTGCTGTTTCAAGATAAAGCTTTCCCTGTTTAAAGCTTAAAAATACATACTTCACTGTCATGATATCACACTCATTACACAAAGCCCTATTTTGGTAATACTAAAATAATTACATTTTCCTAATTCGTTAAAAAAAAGATAATGGTCTTTTTAAAAATAAAATATATATCCCCTAATCGGTTTGGCTCAGTGGATAGAGCATAGGCCTGTGGACTGATGGGTCCCGAGTTCGAGTCCAGTTAAGGGGATGTGCCTTGGTTGTGCAAGAGGCAACTGACTGATGTTTCTAACTCTATCCCTCGCCCTTCCTCTCTGTAAAAAATAAATAAATATATGTACATATATATTAAAAATAATAAAATTATATATATATAAAATCTAACTCTGACATTCCTTTAATATAGAAGAATCAATCCTACAGTAGTAACTTGAGAACATTTCCATTCAAGTGAAACACTCTGCTTTTTTTTTTTTTTTGCAAAACAAATTCAGAAGAAATCAAAACCATATGATGGTTTACAATTTCTAAGTGAAATGTCAAATTAATTTGTGTTAATGAAGACATGAAGATATGTTTTTATTGATTTTAGAAAGGGGAAGGGAGAGAGAAAACATCAATGTGAGAAACGTGGATAGGTTACCTCCTGTACACACCCTGACTGGGCATGAAACCTGCAACATCTTTGATGTAGGAACAGGGCTTCAATCACCAGAGCCACCTAGCCAGGACTCAAATGCATTTTTATGGAACTAAAAATAAATTTAATTTTTGTGTGTGTTTTACTTCCCAATTAATGCCTCAATGTACTTTGCAAAGAGTTATTTCCTGAGGCTTTTATTTCATCCAAAGGCCTATATATTGATTTTAGAGAGAGAGGAAGGGAAACAGAGCTGTGAAACATTAATTGGATGCGCCCCACCCCGGGGTTGAACCCAAAACCTAGGCATATGTCCTGACCAGGAATTGAACCAGCAACCCTTCAGTACAAGGGAAGATGTTCCAACCAACTGAGCTATGAGGCCAGGGCCTGAGCATTTACAGTTCAAAAATCCACAGAGTAAAAACAAACCCAAAGAAATTCTGAATATTCGCGATTGGCCTCATCCTACGTTGCATGGATTAGGGAAAGATTATTTAAAAGAAAATTAAAAAGGTGAATGAATGCCCTGTCAGGCCATGAAGTAATAATTTACTCTGCCAAAAGGTATAGGACCAAGGGGTTATATATACTTTAAGAAAACAGGTATTGCTTCCTTAAAAATAAAGGAGAGGATGTGTGTGTATGCAGTATCATCTACAGCTCAGGGTATATTAAGGCAATAATTTTCCTTTGCAAATGAGTACAGTTACATCTACTAGTTCCTCAGGTTTTCCATTTAATAGATGAGAATGGCCTTTTTTTCTTTTTCCTAACTAAGGGGTTCAGGAAATTAATGAGATAGTTTCTAGTTAGTTCATTAACTCTATTGGAGAATATATTATAGTCTATACCTTCCACCAACAGAGGTTTTTAAAAATGGACTTAATAACTGGCAAAACTTTCATATCATCTACTAGTACTCAAATATAAAGTTATTGCTTCAATGTGTTCAAATTATAACATTGTTTGATCTTATTTAATTTTTCTTTTATTCCTTATATCATCAAACTTAGAAAATTTATGTTGAGAGTAGAAGGACTAAGCAAACAACAGCAAAATATTATATCCACCCTGGGTTTGAAGGATTCTAAAGGTTTTCAAGTTCTGTGTATATTACATTTACTACATTGATCATTGGATTAGGAAATCTGATATAATTTGCTTAATTTGGTTCTTATAATAATACTGGAGGCCTGGTGCACAAAATTCATGCACGGGAAGTGGGGGATATTTCTCAGCCCAGTCTGCACCCTCTCCAATATGAGACCCCTTAAGGGATGTCCAACTACCCGTTTAGGCCCGATTGGGGCAGTCGGACATCCTTCTTACAATCCAGGACTCTAGCTCCAAACTGCTCGCCTGCCTGCCTCCCTGATTGCCCCTAACCGCTTCAGCCTGTCAGCCTGATCACTCCCTAACCACTACCCTCCCAACCTAATTGATGTCTAACTGCTCCCCTGCCAGCCTGTTTGCCCCCAACTTTCCTCCTCTGCTGACCTGGTTACCCCTAACTGCTCTTCCCTACAGCCTTGATCACCCCCAACTGCCCTCCCTTGCAGGCCTGGTCCCTCCCAACACCCCTCCTCTGATGGCCTGATTGCCCACAACTTCCCTCCCTTGCAGTCTTGGAACCTCCCAATGGCCTTCCTCTGTTGGCCATCTTGTGGTGGCCATCTTGTGTCCACATGGAGGCAGGATCTTTGACCACATGGGGGCAGCCATCTTGTGTGTTGGAGTGATGGTCAATCTGCATATTACTCCTTTATTAGATAGCATAGAGGCCTGGTGCATGGGTGGGGGCCAGCTGGTTTGCCCTGAAGGGTGTCCTGGATCAGGGTGGGGGTTCCCTTGGGGCCTGAGCAAGGGGCCTATGGTGGTTTGCAGGCTGGCCACACCCCCCAGCGACCCAAGCAGAGGCCCTGGGATCTATTTATGTCTACAATTGAAATTCTGTAGCCTGGAGCAGAGCCAAGCCTTCTGTTCGCTCTGTGGTGACAGCCATTTCTGTTTGGTTTTATTTAAATTCTATAATTGAAACTTTGTAGCCTAGAGTGGAGGCCTAGGCACTAGGACTGCAGAAGCTTGGCTTCCTCCATCGCCTGGGCAACCCTAGCCTCTTCTCTCTCCAGCACCATGGGTGCGGCCATTTCTGTTGGGATATATCTTCTATAATTGAAACTTTGTAACACTGAGTGGAGGCCTAGGCCGGCAAGGGCAGGTGGAAAGCTTAGCTTTCTCCATTGCCAGGGAAACCCAAGCCTCCCTCCTGCTCTCAGTGGCTGCAGCCAACTTGGTTGAGTTTTATTTGCATAATTTGCTCCTGATTGGCTGGTGGGCATGGCTGTGGACATGGCTTGATTGGAGGTATGGTCAATTTGCATATTACTCTTTTATTAGATAAGATATATAATTTTATTTAATACAGCAATGATCTTCTTTTCAAAATTAGTAGGACAATTCAGATTTTTGCCAAGTGATGCAGTTTCTTGAAGGTCAAATGGAGTATTTTGGTTCTATGCATTGTTTATGTGAAAATGTGTGTCAGGTTGTAAATAATTCTTGGCAAATTCAGAGATTGATAGTCTGGGGATAAGACGTTTTAAGAAATATTTTTTAATCATCTCTCCCACTTAAAACTTGTCATTAAATATTCTAAAACATGTGTCTTTGGTATTCTCAAACTCTTACTAAAATCTAAAACTATATCTGAAAAAGAGACTTAAATATTTTCTGAAAGCTATCTTGCTAAGAAAGGCTCCCACTGGGACTTTTTCTGGAAAAACATTTTAATTTTTATTGAGTTTGCTGGGTAACCTTGGTTAATAAAATTGTACTCTAAGTTTCAGATATACAATTCTATTGTATATCATCTGTATATTGTATTGTGTGGTGTTTACCACAATAAGTCAAGTCTCCTTCCAATACTATTTAATCCCACCCCTTAATCTCTTCTAAATCCATACCCACCCCCCACCTTTTTTTCTGGTAGTCACCAAACTATTCTCTGTCTATCAAGTTTTGTTTTTCTTTGCTTAATCCCTCCACTTTTTTTCATCCAGTCCCTCAAATCCCCTCCCCTCTGACACCTGTCAGCATGTTCCCTGTATCTATGAGTCTATTTTTGTTTTGCTCTTAGATTCCACATATAAGTGAAATCATATAGTATTTGTCTTTCAGTAACTGCCTTATTTTACTTAGCATAGTACTTCCCAAGTCCAACCATGCAGTCACTAATAGTAAGATTTCCTTCTTTTTTTTTTATGGCCGATTGGTAGTCTGTTGTATAAATGTATCACAGCTTCTTAAAAAATTAAAAATATATATATACATATATATATATATTTGTTTTTTTTTACAGAGAGGAAGGGAGAGGGATAGAAAGTTAGAAACAGCTGCCTCTTGCACACCCCCTACATGTGCCCACAACCAAGGTACATGCCCTTGACCGGAATTGAACCTGGGACCTTTCAGTCTGCAGGCTGACGCCCTATCCACTGAGCCAAACCGGTTTTGGCTATCACAGCTTCTTTATTCACTCATTTACTAATGGGCACTTGGGATACTTTCAAATTTTGGCTATTGTAAATAATGCTGCAGTGACCATAGGGGTGCATATATTCTTTTGTATTATTGTTTTGGATTTCTTTGGATAAATTCCTAGAAGTGAAATTGCTGGGCAATAGGCAGTTCTATTTTTAATTTTTTGAGGAAATTTCATACTGTTTTCCACATTGCCTGCACCAATCTGCATTCCTAACAAACAACAATGCACAAAGGTTCCCATTTTAACCTGATCTTTGCCAACACTTGTTATTTGTTAATCTGTTGATGATTAGAGGCTCAGTGCATGAAATTCATGCATGCGGGGCATCCCTCAGTCAGTCTTTTGCCCTCTCGCAGTCCCGGAGCCCTCGGGGAATGTCTGACTGATGGCTTAGGTCTCGGGCCTAAGACTGTCAGACGTCCTTAGTGCTGCCCAAGAGGTGGAAGAGGCTCCCTCCACCACTGCTGCCCTTGCCAGTCATGAGCACACTGACCACCAGGGGGACGCTCCTGTGTTGAACAGGATTGGGCCCAAACTTCTTCAACATCCCTTGAGGGGTCCTGGATTGTGAGAGGGTGCAGGCCAGGTCAAGGGACCCATTGGTGCATGATTGCAACCAGGGAGGGATTTGAGAGGTTGGCCAACCAGGGAGGGACCTCAGGAGGGCTCCAGGGCATGCTTGGCCCATCTCGCTCAGTCCCATTTGGCTAGAACCCACCAGCAAACTAATCTACTGGTCAGGGCATCTGCACCCTGGTGGTTAGTGCACATTATAGCGACTGGTCGACCAGTCGACTGTCTGCCCCTTGGTGGTCAAGTGCATGTCATAGTGAGTGGTTGAGCGACTTTAGCATATCATTAGCATATTACACTTTGACTGGTTGAATGGACCACTGGACAACTGGACACTTAGCATATTAGGCTTTTATTACATAGGACTAGAGGCTTGGTGCAAGCAATTCGTGCACTTGTGGGGAGGCCCTCAGCCAGCCTGCACCTTCTCACAGTCCAGGAGCCCTCAGGGGATGTCCAACTGCTGGCTTATGCCTGGACCTAAGCCAGCAGTTGGACATCCTTAGTGCTGCCTCAGAGGTAGGAGAGGCTCCTGGAGGCCCCTGTGGGAGCACACTGACCACCAGGGAGCAGCTCCCTGGTGTCTTCCCCCTGGTGGTCAGTGTGCATCATAGTGACCGGTCATTCTGCTGTTTGGTTGATTTGCATATTAGCATCTTATGCATGCAGGATCAGGCCAAAATCAGCTGTCTGACATTCCTCGAGGGGGCCCAGATTATGAGAATACACAGGCTAGGCCAACAGACTCCACTGATGCACAATCAGGGCCTGGGAGGGATGCAGGAAGTTGGCCAGCCAGGGAGGGACCATGGCAGAGCTCCAGGGCTCAGTCCCGATTGGCTGAACCCCAGCAATAAGCTAACCTGCTGGTCAAAGTATCTATCCTCTGGTGGTCAGTGGACATCATAGCAACTGGTTGACCTGTGGACTGTCTGCTCCCTGGTGGTCAGTGCATGTATTAGTGAGCTATTGAGCACATCATTAGCATATTATGCTTTGATTGGTTGAACGGATGACTGGATGATTGGACACTTAGCATATTAGGCTTTTATTATATAGGATAGCCATTCAGACAGGTGTGGGGGATGCTATCTCATTGTGGTTTTACTTTGCATTTCTTTAATAATTAGAGGCAGAGAATTTTTTCATATATCTATTGACCAGTTGTATGTTCTCTTTGGAGAAATGTCTATTCCGATGCAAATTTTAAAATTGGATTGTTGTTGTTGTTGTTTTGTGTGTGTGTGGGGGGAGGGGTGTGTGGGGGGGTGTTGAGTTATATAAGTTTTTATAAATTTTGGATATTAACGCCTTATCAGATGTCTCATTGGCAAATATATTCTCCCATTTGATGGGAAGCTTTTTCATTTTGTTGATGGTTTCCTTTGCTGTGCAAAAGCCTTTTCGTTTGCTGTAGTGCCATTTGTTTATTTTTTCTTTTGTTTTCCTTGCTATCAGAATACAATATTACTATAAGAAATGTCCTATGTGTTCTAGGATTTTTATAATTTCAAGACTTACATTTAAGTATTTAATCCAGTTTGAATTTATTTTTCTGTATGGTATAAGAAGGTGGTTTAGTTTCTTTTTTGTTTTCCTTTTTTTTTTTTTTGCATGCATCAGTTCAACTTTATCAACAACATTTACTGAATAGACTCTTTCACCCCATTGTATGTTCTTATCTCTTTTGTCAAGTATTAATTGACTGTTGGTGTCCCTCATTTGGGCATCATAATACCAGGGTTCTTTTCCCAGCCTTCCAGGGTTAGATCCTTGTTTGGTTGCCATAAATGTTGGTGTCCCACATTGGGCACCATAATGCTGGGGTTCTTTTCCCAGCCTTAAAAGGGTTCAGCATTCTGGAGAAAGAGGCTGCGCATAGATGATAAAAGAGTCCAGAGACGAAAGATAATTTTAGAAGGCATTGGGGGTCAGAGGATCTTCAGCTAAAAGGAACTGAAAACTCTTTCCTTGTCGAGGACCCCATGCTTTTATTATAACAGAATTTGTCCCAAGGCAAGATGGAAATATACACTTCAAAGGGTAGGGTACAGAAGCATTGTCAGTTTGGGGAATAGCCTACCGTTGTTCAGGTGTTTGACTAACAGGAGGCAATAAAATGCACTAGGTTATCTGGCAGCTAACAATTATCCTATTCAGGTTGGGGGGAAGTGTCATTTAGCCATTTTCAACAGGTAAATTACATATGTGGTTCATCCTTGTTGAGCCCACCAAGTCCCGTCAATATTTTGATTGAACTCTTGTAATTATTACATGCTGGAATTGGTTCTCAGCAATTGACCATAAAGGTATAGGTTTATTTTGGGGATTCCTATTCTGTCCCATTGATCTATATGTCTGTTTTAATTTCAGGACCATGCTATTTGGTTTTTATGGCCTTATAGTATAGTTTGACATCAGGTAGCACAATCCCTCCAACATTTTACTTTCTCAAGATCCCTGTGGCTGTTTAGGGCCTTTTGTGGTTCCAAATACATTTTTTTTTCTTTTTTTAAAATTTAATCTTTATTGTTCAGTTTATTAATTACATTGTTCTCCCTTTTTCCCCCTATAGCTCTCCTCCACCCAGTACCCATCCCTCACCTCCCTCCCACTGTCCTCTCCCATAGGTGCATGATTTTTGATCAGTCTCTTGCTGCACCTCCCACACCCCCTTTCTCCCCAAGAATTTAGTCCATTCCCTCTTTATGCCCATGATTCTGTTATATTTACCAGTTTATCCTATTCATCAGATTTTTAATTCACTTGATTTTTATATTCATTTGTTGATAGATGTGTATTTGTTGTTCATAATTTTTATTTTTACCTTTTTCTTCTTTCTCTTCTTAAAGAATATCTTTCAGCATTTCATATATTGGTTTGGCAGTGATGAACTCCTTTAGCTTTTTCTTATCTGCGAAGCACTTTATCTGACCTTCAATTCTGAATGATAGCTTTGCTGGGTAGAGTAATCTTGGTTGTAGTTTCTTGCTATTCATCACTTTAGCAAGTGATGCCACTCCTGTCTGGCCTGCATCTTTTCTGTTGAGAAATCCACTGAGAATCGTATGGGTGCTCCCTTATAGGCAACTAACTGTTTTTCTCTTGCTGCTTTTAATATTCTTCCTTTGTCTTTTGCTCTTGGCATTTTAATAATGATGTATCTTGGTGTGGTCTTCTTTGGATTCCTTTTGTTTGGGGTTCTGTGTGCTTCTTGGACTTTTAAGTCAATTTCTTTCACCAGGTGGGGGAACTTTTTGGTCACTATTTCTTCAAATAGATTTAAATTATCTTGCTCTCTCTCTTTTTCTGGCACTCCTATAATTCAGATGTTGGTATGCTTAAGGTTGTCCCAGAGGCCTCTTACACTATCTTCAATTATCTGGAATCTTTTGGCTTCTTGCTTTTCCAGCCGAGTGGATTTTGCCTCTTTGTATTTCAAATCTTTGACTTGGTTTTGCCATCCTCTAGATTGCTTTTAGGTCTTTGTATAATATTTTTTATTTCAGTCAGTGTATGCTTAATTTCTAGTTGGTCCTTTTTCATATCCTCGTAGGTCTTGCTCAATTCCTCATAGGTCTTGTTCATTTCCTTGTAGGTCACATTAAGTTCATAGGACTTTTCTAGGAGCCTCTTGAGAAGCCCTATAACCGTGGTTTTGAACTCTATGTTCAGTCATTTTTTTCCGTCCATTTCTGTCACATCTAATTTCTTTCCATGTCTCTGCATGGTGGCTGCTTTCCTGAGTTGGTCGATTAGCTTTGAGTGGTAGATGTCCTCTAAGGGACAGTGGTTCAGCCTCCCCAGTTACCTGAGGTGGATACTCTTGCTGCAGCCCTTTATGGGTTGCACAGTCTTGTTGAAGTTAAGTTTAGATTATTGTTGTTAGCACTAGGAGGGTTTGACCTCCAGGCCAATTGGCTGTGAGGGTCAGCTGTGCTCAGGTTGGATGGGCTGAGTCTCCGGGCTGAGCAGGCATCATCAGCTCCGCCCCATTTGGCACCTGGGTCTCTGTTCTGGGTGGTAATGGCTGCAAGCACCTCTGAGAGAAAGCTGCCACTGAGCTCTACCCACTGCCAGACAATTCAGCCTCTCCCCAAATGAGTCTGCACACCCAAAGTCTCACTCAGGATTGTAAAACAGTGCAGTCCAGTGGTTTCCCAAACGAGAGAGCAAGTCACGAGTCCTCTCTGTGCGCTCGTGCACTTTCTGCTGGTCCCCAGTTTATGTGCACTCTCTACAAGCTCGCCCCCTCCACAAGCTCTCAGACCTTTGCAGCTCCCGAGTTTCAGTGTTCTTCCCTACTGTCCAGTTTTACCCCAAATGAGTGTGGGTTCCCTGGGCCTTGGAGCTGGGGAATCAGTGCAATGGGATGCCTTTGTCTTTCCAGCCACCCGCCCTCTCTGCTCGCTCACGCACGCACGCAGGGCTCCAAACCTCTGACTCTGTGTGTATCTTCAATGCTGCCCTCCGCCGCTCCACTGAGTCACAGTGTCCTATCTTTACTTTTATTTGTGGAATTTTCACTCAGCCAGCTTTCCAGTGATTCTGGATGATGTTTGTTCTATCATTAAGTTGTAGTTTTGAAATTGCTGTGTGGGGCAGCAAGATAGATGTTTACCTCTGCCGCTATCTTGGTTCCTCCATCTCAAGTAAACACTTTCAGTTGTTTCTTTTTGTAGTCTTCTCTTGCTCATCTTCTTCCTCTTACTGTCCCAAATACATTTTTGAAATACTTTTTCTAGTTCTGTGAAAATATGCCATTGTAGCCTGGTAAGAAATGCACTGAATCTATAGATTGCTTTTGATAGTGTGGACATTTTAATGGTGTTAATTCTTCCTATCCATAAACATAGTACATGTGTACCCTTATTTATATCTTCCTCCATTTCTTTATTCAGTGCCTTATAATTTTCCAAGTACAGATCTTTTACATCATGGTTAAATTTACTCCAAGGTATTTTTTATGCAATTGCAAATGGGTTTGTTTTCTTAGTTTCTCTTTCTGATAGTTCATTCTTAGTGTATAAAAATGCAACAAATTGTGGTATATTCATTTGGCATCCTGCTACTGCACTGAATTCATTTATCATTTTTAGTAGATTTTTGGTAGAACCTTTAGGCTTCTCTATATACAGTATCATGTCATCTGCAAATAATGACAGTTTTACCTCTTCCTTTCAAATTTGCATCCTTTTATTTCTTCTTGTCTGATCTCTGTGGCTAGGATTCCCATTATTATGTTAAGTTAGAGTGGTGACAGTAGACATTCCTTTCTTGTTCCTGATCTTAAAAGAAACACTTCTAGTTTTACCCACTGACTATGATGTTGGCTGTGGGTTTTTGATGCATGGCCTTTATTATATTGAGACTAGAGGCCCAGTGCATGAAAATTAATGCACTTGAGGGGGGGTCCCTCAGCCCAGCTTGTCCCCTCTCACAGTCCAGGTGCCCTCATGGACAGGAGGTGACCTGGCAATCAGAGGAAGGTGACACCCCATCACACCTCAGCTGCTGGCCACTGCCAGCAGTCCAAGCCTCAGTCGGCCCTGGTTACGTGAGCCTAGCCATCCCTAGGTGGCTGGGCAGCTGATATCTGAGGCTTGCCTGGGCAGCCAGAACTGGGCAGCCAGAACTCAAGGATTGCCTGTGCCTTGGGTTGGCCTTGGATGGCTGGGGGGCTGAGGGGACTGGGGGACTCTAGAGGCAGGCACACAGAGCTGCCAGACCTGCCTGGGGGCAGGCCTGGCTGGGCTGTGCAACTGCCACTCCAGCAGGGCTGAAGGGACTGGGCACTGCCATCTTGTGGCTGTGGGCACCACCTTTTTCGAGGGCATGGCAGTTAGCATATTCCCTCCTTACTGGCTGTGGGGCACGCCATCTTTGTGAGGGTGTGGTGGTCAATTAGCATATTCCCTCTTTATTAGATAGGATATATTCCTTCTATTCCCATGTTACTAAGATTTTTATTATAAACTAGGGGTCTGGTGCACGAATTCATGCACCAGTGTGGTCCCTCGGCATGGCCTGTGGGATTGGGCCAAAACTGGCTCTCTGACATCCCCCAAGGGATTCTGGATTGCAAGAGGGCACAGGTCAGGCTGAGGGACCCTACCGGTGCACGACTGGGGTCAGGGAATGGGGCCAATGTGTGAAGTTGGCCAGCCAGGGAGGGAATGTGGGAGGGCTCCAGGGCCTGTCTGACCCATCTCCCTCAGCCCCTGATCAGCCAGACCCCAGCAGTAAGCAAACTTACCAGTCGGAGCATCTGGTCAACCTGGTGGCCAGTGCACGTCATAGCAAGCAGCTGAGCAGCCTTAGCATATCACTAGCATATTATGTTTTGATTGGTTGAACAGCCAACTGGTCAACCAGACACTTAGCATATTAGACTTTTATTATATAGTATGGGTGCTCGCTCTTAGTAAATTCTTTTTCTACATCTATTAATATGATCATGTGATTTTTTAAAACACTCTATATTGTTTATGTGGTATATCATGTTTATTGATTTTCAGATATTGTGCCAACCTTGTGTCTCTGGATTAAGTCTCATTTCATCATGTTGTATGATGTTTTGAATATATTGCTTGATCCAGATTGCTAATTTTGTTGAGTATTTTAGCATCTATGTTCATCAGTGAAATTGGACTATAATATTTTTTCTTTATTTATTTTTCTTGGGGGAGGGTAGAAAAAAAGAATATAAAAAATTTCTAATTTTATTTATTTATTATTATTATTTTCATCTTTATTGTTCAAAGTGTTACATAGGTTCCTCTCTCCCCGCACCGCCAGGCAACCTGGCCCTCAGCACCCCATTGTCTGCATACAAGTTCACTGATTGATCTCCTTCAACCATCCTCCCCTGCCTTCCCTCTGAGGTTCAACAGTCTGTTTATGCTTCTATGTCTCTGGGTCTTTTTTTTTTTTTTCATCAGTTTATTTGGTTCATTAGATTTCACATTTGAGTGAGATCGTGTGATATTTATCTTTCTCTGACTGGCTTCTTTCCCTCAGCATAATACTCTCCAAGTCCATCATGCTGTTGCAAATGGTAAGAGGTTTTTTTTTTTAATGCCATGTAGTATTCCATTGTGTAAATGTACAATGGTTTTTTACCCATTCATCTGCTAATGGGCACTTAGGCTGTTTTCAAATCTTAGCTATTATAAATTGTGTTGCTACAAACATAGCGGTGCATATATCCTTTCTCACGAGTGTTTCTGGTGGTGTTTTGCTTTCAGGGAATATGATGGGTGTTTTTCCTGTCCCAGAGCTACTCCTCTGCAAGTGGCCTAAAATACTACTCTGCGGTTGGCTGGACAGTGATCCTTGTATGGAGACTAATGCGGTCAGCTGGAACCCTGGAGTTTTTGTCAGTCTGGTTTCTAGATTAGTGGGGTGGATAGCCCTTTCTCCAATTTGGACACTACGGGCTCCTGGAGGCTCTTCAGACACATCAGCTTGGCCTCTGCCTTTTTCCCTCAGTAAAGCTCAAAATGCAGGCTGTGGCAAGTTGTGTCACCTAGGGCAGGTTTTTCTCCCTTTTCTGTCTTCTGTGTATTGGCAGCAGGTAGCTCCTTCCAGGGAAAATGGCAGTATGGCTGTTTTCTTTTGGATCCAATGCAGGACTCCTGTCTCTCCCTGCCCTGCTGCTCCCCCGCCTATCCTCAGGCACCTCAAGTCAGCTCCTCCCTCCGCACCAAGGTGTCAGGTGTGTAGTTGCAAATGAAAACTCCTGTGCTCTGGGTTTAGATTTTTTAAAAAATGCAATAGAAACGGTGGCTCTCCCCGCAGGGGCTCTGGTCTGCCCTCAGCCATCCTGCTTACGGTTCACTGCTGCTTCTATGACATGGGCTCTGAGACCCTGGGTTGCGCTGCCACAGGTCGGGAAGCGAGCCTGTTGAATGTGCGGATCCCTGAGGGTGCTCCCAAAACAGTCCTCCCTGCAGCTCAGATCCCTCCTCTCTGGGCTCCCCACCTCTCAGATCTCTCCCTTCCTATGGGCCTCCAGGTGCCTTTTGTTCTCCCTTGTTGTAAGTTACCTCCTCAGCTGGACCACAGTTTTAATCTATGTAGCCCTTTATTTCACTATCTATTTTGCTGGATACAGTAATCTTTGGTTCAGGTCCTTGCTTTTCATTACCTTAAGTACTTCATGCCATTCCCTTCTATCCTGTAGAGTTTCTGTTGAGAAATCAGCTGTCAGCCTTATGGGAGTTCCTTTGATGGAAACAAATTGCTTTTCTCTTACTGCCTTTAAGGTTATCTATTTGTCTTTAATTTTTGGCATTTTAATTATGATGTTTCTGGGTATGGGCCTGTTCGGGTTCTTCTTGGTTAGGACTCTCTGTGCCTCCTGAACTTGTGTGACTTTTTCCTTCACCAGGTTAAGGAAGTTTTCTGCCATTATTTCTTTGAGCACATCTCTCCCTCTTGCTTACTTTCTTCTCCTTCTGACACACCTATGATGGAAATATTATTATGTTTCATGTTGTCCTACAGCTCCCTTTAGCTGTCCTCCTGTTTTTTAATTTTTTTTTTTTTGGTTCTCTGATTGAATGATTTTTATACCCTTCTAATTTACTGATCTGATTGATCCTACCTTCCCCTAATCTGCTGTGTATTTCTTCCACTGTGTTCTTTATTAGTGCTATGCCATTCTTCATAGTTATTATATCATTGCTCATGCTCTTGAGTATTTTTGCCATCATTATTCTGAACTCTATGTCTGATAAATGTCTTATCTCCATTTCATTTAGCTCTTCTTCTGGAGAATTCTCTTGCTTTTTGGTTTGTGGTCTTTTCCTTTTCTCCCCATTTTGGCTGCTTCTTTGTGTTTGTGACTATTTATTAGGTAGATTTGCTATGACTACCAATCTCGAGTGCAGGATAGTGCTGTTTTGACTAATTAGATCAAGCAAAGTCTCAAAGCCTCTAGAGTCCTGCCTCTGATTGCATTCAGTCTTGAGCAGCCTCAGGCAATTGTCCATGGTGGTAAGAGGTTTTCCAACAGAGTAGGGCAATTGCTTCTGTCTGGGGGCTAATTGTTAGTCTCTTAATGGTCCTCAGAAACTCAACAGGGTGGGACAAGGGGGTTTTCCAATAGGGTGGGGCAACTGTCTTCTCCTAGATAAAAACTGCCTACATAGAAAAGTCTGTCAGAGAAAGATGTCCTCCACAGTGTGAGTGAATGACTCAGCATGGGAAACCAGGGTGTCTGCATTCCGAGCTCAAACCTGCCTTCCGAGTTCTAACTCCAGAGCTCTCGACCCTACAGCTTCAGGGCACTCTGCCCTACCTCTGCTGGAGTCTAAGCTGAGTGGCTGCACATGAAATTTTGTGAGTTGGCCCTTTAAGAAGGTGCCTGCATTTCCAGCCATCTCTCCCTGGCAGACCCTGATGCTTTTTACAGCCAGGTGTTATATGGGCACCTCTCAGTTCTGGTGCTCTGGGCAGGTGGCTCAGTGGGAAGCTCACACAGCTGAGACACTTCTCAGGAACTTCAACTGCTGTCTATAGGAGGTTTGCCTATCCTTTGGTGCCTTCACCCTTTTTATCAGTCTCTATGCAGTCTCTACTTTCTGTCCTTGTTTATAAGGATTCTCTTATGCTACTCTTCACTTGATTATTCAGGATAGTTTTTTTTTTTTTTTTTGTATTTTAGTCGTAATTACAGTTTATTTCTTGGGAGCATGTCTATGTAGCATCCACTTAATCCACTGCCATTTTTATCTCTTTTTAAAAACCAGTGTTTGAATGTTTGGTAAAATTCACCTGTGGAGCTATGCAGTCTAGGTCTTTTGTTTGCTGGGAGTTGGTTTTTTTTTATTATTATTCCTGCTTTAATTTTATTAGTTGTTATTGGTCTATTCAGAATTTCTGATTATTCCTGTTAGTTTTGGAAGATTGTATATTTCTAATAATTTCTCATTTCTTACAGATTGTCCACTTTCTGGATAGTTGATTTTAATATTTTTCTTACAGTCCTTTGTATTTATTTATTTATTTATTAAAAAAATTTTAAAAATTATTTTTTACAGAGAGGAAGGGAGAGGGATAGAAAGTCAGAAACATCGATGAGAGAGAAACATTGATCAGCTGCCTGTTGCACACCCACCACTGGGGATGTGCCTGCAGCCAAGGTACATGCCCTTGACCGGAATCAAACCTGGGACCTTTCAGTTCACAGGCTGACACTCTATCCACTGAGCCAAACCGGTTTCGGCTACAGTCCTTTGTATTTATATAGTCAGTTGTTACTTCCCCTCTTTCATTTCAGATTTTATTTGGCTCTTCTTTTTTTTTTTTTTTCTTGATAAGTCTTGAGAAATGTTTGTTAATCTTTTCAAAGAACCAGCTATTGGTTTAATTGATCTTTTGTATTTTTTAGACTCTATTTTATTTGTTTATACTCTGGTCTCTCTTATTACTTTTCTTCTACTCAGTTTGAACATTTTTATTTCTCTAGTTCTTTTAAATGTAAAGTTAGATTATTTACTTGAGATTTTTAGTTTTTCTTCAGGAAGCTCTTTAATGCTATGGATTTCCCTCTTAGTGCTTTTGCTGTGTTCCTTGATTTTGGATTGGTGTGTTCTCATTTTAATTTGTGTCAAAGTATTTTTTAAATTTCATCCTTGATCTCACTATTAAGCCATTCATTGTTTAATAACATGTTATTTAGCATCCATGTGTTTTTTCTTGTTATTGATTTCTAGTTTTATACTATTGTGGCCAGAGAATATGCCTGATATGATTTCCTTCTCCTTACATGTATTGAGACTTGTTTGTGTCTTAACATGTCTTACATTTTGCTGCTTTGGGATGAAATGCTCTGAAAATATAAATTAAAATCCATCTGACATATGTGTCATTTAAGGTCACTGTTTCCTGTTGACCTTCTGTTGTGAAGATCTAGCCATTGATGTCAATGGGGTGTTAAAATCCCTTAAAATGACTGTATTACTCTCAACCTCTTTATGTCTATTAAGATTTACTTTATATACTAGTATTTAGGAGCTCCTCTGTTCGGTGCATCAATATTTACAAGACATATATTTTTGTACAAGTGCTCCCTTTATCATTATATAATATTCTTTTTTTCTTATTATAGGCTTTATTTGAAAGTCTATTATTTTTCAATATAAATATTGCCATCCCAGCTTTTTTTTTTTCATTTTCATCAGTATGAAATATTTCCTTTTATCCCTTTACTTTTAGTCCATGTACATCTTTAGTTCTAAGGTGGGTTTCCTTTAGGCAGCATATATATAGGTCTTTTTTTTTAAATACATTCAGCTCCCCTGTATCTTTTGATTGGATGATTTAAGCCATTTACATTTAAAGTTATTAGTGATAGGCATGTATTTATTGCCATTTAATTATTTTAACTATGGACCTGTTTCTCCTCCTCCTCCTCCTCCTTTTCCTCCTCTTCCTCTCCTCTCCTCCTCCTTCTAAGAAATATTATTATTGATTTCAGACAGGAAGAGAGAGGAAGAGAAATGTATAGACATCAATGATGAGAGTGAATCATTGATGGGGTGTCTTCTGCACACCCACCACTGGGGATCAAGCCTGCATTCTGGGCATGTGCCCTGACCGGGAATCAAACCATGGCTTCCTTGTTCATAGGTCAACACTCAACCACTGAGCCACACTGGTAGGGCTCCTTCTTCTTCTTCAAGAAGACCCTTTAATATTTCTTGTAATGTTGGTAAGGTAACAATCATCTTTAGTTTTTTATGTTTTTTGTTTGTTTGTTTTTGGCTATAAACGTATTTCTTCTTCAATTTAAAATGATAGCCTTGCTGGATAATGTAGTTTTAGTTGTAGATCCTGGCTTTTCATCACTTTGACTATTTTATCCCAAACTCTTCTGACATAAAATATTTCTGTTTAGAAAACAGTTGATAGTCTTATGGGAGCTCCCTTGTGGGTAACTGCCTTTCTCTTGCTGCTTTTAAGATTTTCTCTTTTTCTTTAGCCTTTGGCATTTTAATCATGATGTGTCCTTGGTGTGGGCCTCTTTGGGTTCATCTTGTTTGGGGCTCTGTGCTTCTTGGACTTGTGTGCCTTTTTCCTTCAGAGATTAGGGTAGTTTTCAATCATTACTGTTATTTTTTAACTTATTGATTTGAGAGATGTTAATTTTCAGTTCCACTTATTTATGCATTCATTAGTTGATTTCTGTATGTGCCTTGGCAGGGAATTGAACCTGCTACATTGGTGTATCAGGATGATGCTCTAACAACTAAGCTACCTGGCCAGGGCAGTCATTATCTCTCCAAATGTGTTCTTGATCTCTTGTTCTCTCTGTTTCACTTCTGGTACCTCTAAGATGCAGATGTTGGTATGTGTCACATTGTTCCAAAAGTTCCTTATAAACTGTCCTCATTTTTAAAAATTCCTTTTTATTTATTTTGCTGCTCTAATTATTTGCTGCTGCCATGTCTTTCAAATTACTGATTCAACCCTCTGCTTCATCCAACACACTGTTTATTTCTTCTAGTATTTGCTTTATTTCAGATATTGTATTATCCATTTCTACCTGTTATTTTTTAAGTTGATTTTTAGAGAGAGAGATAAAGGAGTGGGAGAGATAGAGAGAAACATTGACATGAGAGGAAAACATCAATCACCTGCCTCCTGCTCGTCCCCTCCTGGGGATCAAGCTTTCATATCCCCCCACCAGAAATCAAATCAGCAACCTTTCAGTACATGGACAATACCCAGCCAAATGAGCCAAATCAGCCAGGGTTGCTATTATTTTTTATGGTTTCTGTTTTCGTTTTTGGAGAAAAACATTTATTAGGCAAAATGTTTCCAGTTAGAGAATGTATATTACATAGCATTTGAGGGGGGGAAAAAAAGAGACCACACATTTGGCATGCACCTTTACAAACCATCAACACATGCCTGAAAAAGAAGTGTAGACCTGCAGCAGCTCTGGAAGCCAATTTTAGTGCACATTGTGCTGACGCCCTGGACCATGGACTTAAAACTTTCCAAATAGCTCTACCAGCCTGGATGAACGTTAGTCCCCCTTGCATATGCTAATATGAACACTGCTGGAGGCCATAGGTCTGAAAGGAGTCTCACAAGTTAATATCCGGGTGTTATATGCATTACCTATGGACACAGACAATAGGGAAGGCC
This sequence comes from Antrozous pallidus, assembly GCA_027563665.1. NCBI lineage: Eukaryota > Metazoa > Chordata > Mammalia > Chiroptera > Vespertilionidae > Antrozous > Antrozous pallidus. The sequence goes on from CM050521.1 coordinate 6,884,415, forward strand.
CGGAGTCGGGTGGAAACCAGGTGGAGGGGGACACTGGGGGAAAAAGACAGACATCTCTAATACTCTCAACAATAAAGATTAAAAAAAAAAATCTAGGTATTGGTGAGACTGGTTCCTTTTAAAAGCTCCAGCAGAGAAGCCATTCCTGCTTCCTCCAGCTTCCAGAAGTTATTGGCATCCTGGGCTCAGGACCCAGGTCTCTACTTCTATCCCCACCTGGTCTTCTCCCTAATTTTGACAATCTTGCCTTCTTCTTTATGCACCCTTGTAATTATATACATTCTGCTCACACAGTTCGGAATTATATTCCCACCGCAAGATCCTTAAATTTTCACATCTGCAAAGTCTCTTTTCCATGTTGTATATTTATAAGTTCTGGGGTTCGAACCTCGTTGACCTGCATCATTCTGTCTACCACAATCCACCCCTAGCCCCCAAAGGTTCACATCCATCCAATATGCAAAATATATTTATCCTATCCCAACACCCCGCCCCCCCCAAAAAAAAAATTGTGGAGATTAAATTATTGGCCAGAAAATCAAGGTCAATCACCTGGTAGCTTATTTTTTTCTTTCAAAACTGGACTGATGATGTCTTGAAAGTGTTGACTAAACAAGTAAAAGCAGACAAATGTCTGTTAGTATCAAATTACCCTGCTAATTTTGTGTTAAAATGAAAGGATATTTCTGACAAATTATCTAAAACAGAATATGGTAGACAGATTCCGAGATGGCTGTGGAATAGGTGGAAGCTACACTTACCTGCTTATGGTGCCAAACCAGATATACAACTAAATTACAGAGCAAACAACCTGAGTAAGCAATTAAAGACTGGTTGCACTGTAATATTATAACCAAGGATTTATAGAAGAAGCCAAGTAGAGACTGGTAAGAAGGGCAAAGAGGTGGAAAAGGCTGGCCCTCCACACCCATGTGTGGTGCTGAGAAGCTGGAGGAATATCTAGCTGCAAAACTTCCTTCTTCCAGGAAAGGGGGGATCTGAATCAAATTGAGGGGTCCTTAACCCAGAGAAACAGAGATGGGAAGAGGAGCACCTGATGGTAAAAACCTGTGGGGATTCAGTCTCCCTGGGAGAAAAGGGAGTCTGCTGGAGACCCAGACACCTCCCCAGGGTCAAGCACTCTCTGTTACAGCACCAGCCTGGAGAGCGCACTGCCTGACCCTCCAACACGGGCGACACCAGTCTGCTGAGCTCACGCCCAGCAGAGGCTTTTGGGGCTCTCTGGGAAAGCTTTTAGTGGAGACTCAGACAGTGATTGAACTATGGCGCTTTGGACAGGGGACCATTCTTCCCTCCTCAGCCAGCATCCCCTCCCTTAACGGTTGAATCGGGTGGTCTGCACTACCACTCGGTGGCCCCACCTGATGGGAGTTCAGACTGCTTCACAGAGCTGGGACGTTCAGAGTGCTGTCTTATAAGGAGGTTTTTGTTTGGGAATCTGACGGATAAGTGCTGGATTGTGCGGCTATATCATAGGGGAGCCACTCCTATTGCCTCTGTGAGCTCCAGAAAGGGGAAGAAGGGCCTGCCCCTTCTTAAAGATTTGTAGGCACCTTTCCTCTAATGGAAGACTGGATCTGACCCCTCAAGTTCAAGTGGTACCACAATGCTGAACTCAGTCCCATGGAAGGCAGCAAACAAAAGGCCTGGACAGGATGGCTTTATAGATAAATCTTACCAAACATTTAAAGAAGAACTAACATCTGTTCTCCTCAAACTATTACCAAAAATTGAAGGGGGAAGACTTCCTAGCTCTTTTTAAGAGACCAGCATTATTATAATCACCAAACTAGATGAAGATACTACAAAGAAAGAAAATTATAGGCCAATATCCCTGATAAACATAGATGCTAAAATCTTTAACAAAATATTACCAAACCATATCCAGCAATGCATTAAAAAGATCATACAACATGATCAAGTGGGATTTATTCCTGGGATGCAAGGTGGGTATAAGTTTCACAAATCAATAAATGTGACATACCACAGACAAAATGAAGAGTACAAAAATCATAGGATCATATCATTAGATGCAAAAAAAAACAAAAACATTTGATTAAATCCAGCACCCATTCATGATAAAAATTTCCAGCAAAGAGAAATACAGGGAGCATGTCTCAACATAATAAAGGCCATATATGACAAACCCAGAGCCAACATCATACTCAATGGGAAAAAACTAATAGCATTTCACTTAAGACTGGGAATAAGACCACATGTCCACTTTCACCACTCTTATTCAACACAGTACGGAAAGCACTAGCTACAGCAATCAGACAAGAAGAAAAATGTGTCCAAATTGGAAAGAAGGAAGTAAAGCTGTCATTATTTGCAGATGAGATGTTATACAAAAAACCCTAAAAACTCCACCAAACATCTACTATATCTAATAGCTGAATCTGGGGAAATAGCAGGATGCAAAATTAATATTCAGGAATTGGTGGCACTTTTATACAGCAATAATAAACTATCAGAAAGAGAAATTAAGAAAACCACCCCATTTATTATTGCTACAAAAAAAATAAGGTACCTAGGTATAAATTAAATCAAATAGGTAAAAGGCATGTACTCAGAAAATGATAGGATATTAAAGAAAGAAACTGAGAAAGATACCAATAGAGGAAGTATATATACAAAGTTAATGGATTGGGAGGTTTAACATAATTAAAATGTCCATACTACCAAAAGCAATCTATGGATTCAATGCAATTCCTATTAAAATACCAATAGCATAATGCACAAATATAAATCAAATAGTCCAAGAATTTATATGAACCCAAAAAAGAACATGAATAGACTCAGCAATCTTGAGAAAGAATGAAGTTGGAGATATCACACTCCCTAATATCTAACTATATTACAAGGGCATTGTAATACAAACAGCCTGGTACTGGCATAAGAACAGCATATAGATCAATGGAACAGGACAGCCCAGAAATAAACCCATGCCTTTATGTTCAACTAATATTTGACAAAAAAGGCAAGAGAATACAATGGACTAAAGATAGTCTCGTCAATAAATGGTGTTAGGAAAATTGGATAGGTACAAAAAAATAAAACTAGACCACTAACTTATACCACACATAAAACATAAAATCGATAAAAGACATAAATGTAAGTCAACAAAAATAACAATAAAAAGTAAAAATTCCAGAAGAGAAGATAAGCAGTAAAATCTCTTGTAGCAATATCGTTGCCAATATACCTCTGGCAAGGGAAATAAAGGAAAAAAATTTTAAAAAATGGGACTACATCAAACTAAAAAGCTTTTTGCACAGCCAAAGAAACCATCTACAAAATAAAAAGGAGACCCACTGAATGGGAGAACATATTTGGCAATGATATTATCTGGTAAGGTTAATTTTCAAGATTTATAAAGAATTTATAGAAGTCAACACCAGTAAGACAACCCAATTTTAAAAATGGGTGCGCGCACGCGCGCACACACACAAACACAATAATAGGCAAAGGACTTAACACTTTTCCAAAAACAAAACAAATGGCCAATAGACATGGAAAAATTCTCAATGTCACTAATCATCAGAGAGATTCATATATAAAACAAAATGAGATATCACCTCACACCTCTAAGAATGACTATCATCTATACTAATAAAAGGGTAATATGCTAATTAGACCAGGAGACCTTCCAGATGTCCTTCCGGACAAAAGCCATGGTGGCAGGGCCAAGGCAGAGGTGGTTAGGTGCGATCAGGCCAGGAGGGGAGGGCAGTTGGGGGTGATCAGGCCAGTGGGGGGGGACAGTTGGGGGCGAGCAGGCTGGTGGGGGACCAGTTGGGGGTAAGCAAGCTGGCGCGGGGGGGGGGGGGCAATTGGGGACAAGCAGGGCAGGGGGGGCAGTTGGGGGCAATCAGGCTGGCAAAGGGGACAGTTGGTGGTGAGAAAGCCAGCAAGGGGGGGGGGCAGCTGGGGTGAGCAGGCCAGCAGGCAGAGTGGTTAGGGGCTATCAGGCAGGCAGGCAGGTGAGTGGTCAGTAGTCAGTGGTCCTCGATTGCGAGCGGGATGTCCAACTGCTGGTTTAGGCCCAATGCCTATGGTGGGATGAGGCCTAAACTGGCAGTTGGACATACCTCGAGGAGTCCCAGATTGGAGAGGGTGCAGACCAGGCTGAGGGACGTCCCCTTCCTGCCCCCCGACATCCTCCCTACCCCATACACGAATTTCATGCACTGGGCCACTAGTCTGTAATAAGAGTAATATGCTAATTAGACTAAATATCCTTCCGGATGACCTTCCGGATGAAGCTTAGGCTGTGAGGGAAGCCTGGGTCCTGGGTGCCAGAGGGAAGCTGATGCTGGCAGCTAGGGGAAGAAAGGCCTACTAGTACTCTTGTACAAATGTCATGTATTGGGCTTCTAGTCAATAAATAAACAAGTTCTGGTGAGGATGTGGAGAAAAGGGAACTCTCATAAACTGTTGGTGGGAATGCAGACTGGTGCAGCCACTGTGTAAAATGGAATCAAGTTTCCTTAAAAAATTAAAAATAGAATTGCCTTTTGACCTAGTGACCCCACTTCAGGGAGTATATACTAAGAAAGCAGAAACACCAAATCAAAAAATCTATGCATCCCTATGTTTTTATTGCAGTGTTATTTACAATAGCCAAGTGCCTATAGGTAGATGAGTGGATAAAAAAGCTGTGGTACATTTATACAATGTTACCTTTGGTGACAGCATGAATGGAACTGGAGATTATTATATAAGTGAAATAAGACAGAGACAGACAAATACCATATGGTCTCACTTGTATGTGGAACCTAATGAACAAACACTGATGAACAAAACAGAAACAGTGGCATGATTACATGGAGCAGACTGACAGCTGTCAGAGGGAGTTATGGACTGAAATGAAAGAAGTTGAAGAGATTAGGCAAAAAACGTATATACATAACACATAGACACACAATAGTGTGGTGATAGCCGGAGAAAAACGGGGGATGGCAGGTAGGTGGTTAGTGGGCAAATGTGAGGAAAATGGGGATGGAAAGAAATTGTTTGGGGTGATAGGCACATGATGCAGTGTGCAGATGTTTTATTGAGCTGTACACTTGAAACCTGTATCATTTTGCAAACCAATATCAACATATAATTCAATTAAAAATATCACCAGTAAGTTCAATTAAAAAAATGCCAATAAAGCATTTTTACAAAAAATAAATAAAATTGAATATGGTATAGTTTTTTAAAGTATATTTTATTGATATTTTATAGAAAGCAATGGAGAGGAAGAGAGTTAGAAATATCGAGAGAGAAACATCAATTAGCTGCTTCCTGCATACCCCCTATTGGGGATGTGCCCGCAACCAAGGTACATGCCTTTGACCGGAATCGAACCCGGGACCCTTGAGTGTGCAGGCCGAAGCTCTATCTACTGAGACAAACTGGTTTTGGCTCGTTTCTGTTTTTGATGGTCATGCCTGTTTCTAAATTCTTTCGTTATGCAATTTATGCATTTATTCAGAACATAATTATCTTCATTAATATTGAATTATATGGGCATTTATAATCTCAATTTAACCAAGTGCTACATGATTAGCCCTTTAAAATAATTAACTCTCACCCTGGCTCCAGTTGGCTGGAGTGTTGTCCTGTGCAAGGAAAGGTTGCCGGTTCAGTTCCAGGTCAGTGCATACACCTAGGTTTTGGGTTTGGTTCCTGGTTGGGTCCCTTTCCCCCTTCAATGAGCAGACAGAGACAGAAATTTAAAAGTGGCTTGTCTAAGATCACATTTGAAGTGGTGGAGCTTGGTTATCAAGGTATGTTGGATTCCAGGGCTTTGGCCCTTAACCCCTATTGTGATACTGATACCCTTGCAATAACCTGGTTGTTATTTACAGGAAAGGAGTGAAAGGGGAGAATAGTTTAGGCATGCCATTTGTTCAGCTTTGCCAAAAGCTGCATTTATCACTCCAAGTCTGTTCTCAGTTCATTGAAGGGGGGAAGAGGCTGGACAAAGGCAGTTTAGAGGCATCCCCAGTAAGGTAGGAGTGACATGGGAAAATACTTGCCCATTAACCACACCTGGAAATAGGTAATTAGCCAGGATGCACCTAGCTATGGCAAGATGTCAAAATCTTATATAATAGTCCTATACAATAAAGAGGTAATATGCAAATTGACCATCATGCCCTCACAAGATGGCTGCCTACAACCAGATCAGCAGGGGGGTGAACAAGCAGGCTGCATGGGCGACCAGGCTGGCAGGGGGATTAGTGAGGAACAACCAAATAATTGAACAGCAGGCTGCATGGCTCAATCAGGCCCATAGGGGTGAGGGGGGTAGTTGGGGGCCACCAGGCCAGCAGGGGGGGCAGTAAGAGGCAACCAGGCTGGCAGGGGTGGGCAGTTAGGGGTGATCAGGCTGGCAGGGGTGGGCAGTTAGGGGTGACCAGGTGGCAGGGGTGGGCAGTTAGGGGTGACCAGGCTGGCAGGGGTGGGCAGTTAGGGGCAAGCAGGCCAGTGGGGGGATGCAGTTGGGGGTGACTAGGCCAGCTGGTGGCGGTGGAGGGGGCAGTTGGGGGTGACCAGGCAGGCAGGCAGGTGAACAATTAGGAGCCAGAGATACAGGATTGTGAGAGGGATGTCTGACTACCATTTTAGGCCCGATTCCGGGTTCGGGCTTAAAACGGCAGACATCCCCTGAGAGGCCTTGGATTGGAGAGGGTGTAGTCTGGGCTGAGGGACCCCCGTCGCGTGCACGAATTTTGTGCATTGTGCCTCTAGTCTAAATATATAAACTTCTAGCCAAAGGAAGTTCCGTCTCTTTTGAGTCCCAGGTGAGGAGCCCTCCTGTGACCTTGCTGCAGGGGCTGCGCTCTACTGTGCCCACATGGAACATGGCCATTTGAGCTCCACACATGGACCTTAATCTGGCCTGAATGCTACTCCACTGGCTGCAACATGGGATGGGAAGTCTGAACATTGTCCCTCTTTCTGGCTCTGCTGAACTCCCAGCTTCCCCTGTCGGGACTGGCTTGGGGGAAATGGGACATTGCAACCCGAGAAATGGAACTCATGCCAATAAAGCTTTTTTCCATATCCCATCCTTCCTCCCGGGGCGGGGGGGGTGGGGGGGGAAGGGGGCTTCTAAAAATGCTTCTTTCAGTGGTGCCCCAAGGACTTTGCTCCCCCAAACAACAGGGTAGTTTTACTCTCCGGCATCAATACCGTCAGAGACTGATGTGAATCAGTGGGAGAGAAACGGTTCCTATGCGGATAATTCTCCCCCCTTCATCGTGCGCAGCAGGCTGAGCAGACTTTTGGGTGGGCGTCGCCTTTCCCATAGCCAAGGTTGGAAACGGCATTTGACAAGGCTCTGCAGAGCTCAGAAAGCCTAAGAGGGCAAAGGTGCGGGTGATGTGTAGCTTCTGAGATCTCCCGGATGTGGCGATTCCTTTGTTGGTGCATTTGGTGTCACATTAGTTTGCTGCCACTTGCACTCTCTATGGAAACAAAATATGAACACAGCCCATTTTTTTAAACTTCATCTGCACGCCCCAATTCTTGTCAATCATACCCCCTCGTTGAGTTTATTGGGAAAAGGCAGAAATAAATAATATACTGGATGGGTGAAGAGGGGAGGGCAGATGCGGGAGGCCACAGGACAAGGGTCTGTGAGTGAAATACTTTGAGTTCATCATTTACCTGATGTTTTCTCTCTCCAAAGATTTCACTCTTTAAGCATGCACTCCAGACTTCTGCTTCCAGGAAGATGAAATAGACATTTTTTTTTCTTTCTATTTTTCCCACTAACTATAGCTAAAACTCCTGACATTATGTATAAAACAAATATAAAAAGATCCTTAAAGGTGAAAAAAGGCAGACAGTGTAGGACCTCCAGAGCAGAAGAACGACATGGTGGCGAACTCTGGGTTTTCATTTGCCTCATAAATCTCTGAGTAGGTGCTGGAAAAGCTGGTGACCCAGAAATGTCAATGGGCTCAGAAATGGCCCTGGGAGTCCGGACATCCACTCCTGCCACAACGTACAAAGAAGAGCCAAGTGGAAAATTTAGAACTGAAAATACAACAGCAGAAGCAGTGAACTTGAGGATAGTACACTAGAAATTATCCAATCTGAAGAGAAGCCTAAAATCAATCAATACTTCGCTCAATCAATCAATATCGAACCCTGGGGAGGAGTGGAACTGTAACAAAGTATTTAACAATCGGGCCACTGGAGTCCCAGAAAAAAAGGAGAGATGATCGGTGCTGAGAAAGAAAATTTTGAAAAAATAATGGCTGGAAATTATCTAAATTTGGGGAAAGACATAAACCTATAGGTTCAAGAAGCAGAATGAACCCCCACAGGATAAGCCCCAAATAAGACACATCACAGTCAACCTTCTGAAAATTAAGGACAGTGAAAAAGTCTTAGACGAAGAGAAATGGTGCACTGATTTTTAGCATTAGAATAGGCTATTTACCAACACTTCTTACTGATTTCAAGTATTAGTCTTCTGCCTTTTTAACTGGACTCAGCTGAGTTAACATATACAAAGCATTTATTAGACATCTACAAATTATGTTGTTGGGGGACATTTGTTTATCCCATTTTCCTAACATTGCTCCAACAGCAGACGCTATCCCTCAGAGCAAATCAAGGAATTCCAGCATTGGGAAAACCTCAAAGGAGTGAATACAAGAGCAGAAATTTGCAATTGGGGATTTTTGAGTGAGCTTCAGCTCTGTGAACTTCTTAATATTAATTTAAAATTGTCAGCATACATGTGTTTTTTTTCCCTCAGAAAATGAGCATGTTTTGTCAGATTCTCAAAGGAGCTGGTGGCCCCATAAAGGTTAAGAGCCACGTAACAGTTTCTGTTCTTTTCAGGCAAAACCATATAATCCAACTTCGATGAGAAAAGAGACTAAAAATAGAGGAGGCATTCCCCATCATAGCCATCAAAATTCCTGAATGCCTCCTCAGAATAATTCTCTACTTTTAAGGGTAAAATAGGAAAATAGCAGTTTTCTAATTCTTTCTATGCACTTTTGGAAATACATGCCATTAAAGCATATTTGCCTGTAGTCCTATTTTGAACATTTAAATAATAGTATCTAGAGATGACTAAATGACGGATGCAGTGATTTAAAATGCACTGCTGCTCTGATTGCTCCCAATGCCGACCGAAAAGCTCAGACATCCAAGCGGCAGCAGCCTCTCTACCTACATTCGTGCCCATGGACTAGTTTGTGAGACAGGCAAGCTGTCCCACAAGCTGCATTCCTGCTTCTAGCTTTAAAAAAAAGGCATACAAAATTGCTTTACAATGACATGATGTGTAACTGCCAGTTTATTTGGACAAAACACGTCAGTGCTTTCTCTGTTGAGAAAACAGAACAGCTACGACCAAAACAGCCCCACTCGGTGCTGACGTCTTTTAGTGTATCTGTCCCTCACTCCTGGTCCTCGCCACCGAATCCCTCATTGGCCAGGTCAGCTAACCCCTGCAGTAATGCACTGTAAACAGAACCTTAAGGTTGCTGCTGGTTTTCTGACCAAAATTAGGGCTTCTAATATCACCTGGAGAGCTGGGGCTTAGGTAATGCATTATTTTAGGGGAAACTTGACTACCTGCTTCCAGAACGAAAGCAGTTTGATTTCCTCAGATTATCCTATACTGGTGCAGCTACAGAGTCAAAGCCATCACTGGGTGCGCTTGTTAAGCAGAATCCCAGGCTACAATGGCTCCAACACAACCTCAAGAGGGACCTGGGAATGTAGTTTTACCAAGTGCGCTGGGTCTGTGGACAGCAAACCGAGACTCACGAGCCACACGCCGCTCTTTGGCCCCTTGAGTGCGACTCTCCCACAAAATACCCTGGCCTGGGCGAGTCTATTTTGAATAAGTGGCGTTAGATGTTTAACTTTAAAGAAATTTCAGTCGTTGTACTGTTGATATTTGGCTCTGTTGACTAATGAGTTTGCAGATCAATGCACCAATGATTGGGTGATTTGTGGACTCAAGCTCAGATCAATCTTCTCAAAATGTAAACGTGCACACAAATTATCTTGGCTCTGAAACAAGTAGATTCTGATCCAATTGGTTAGGAGGAGGCCTGAGGTTCTGTATTTCTAACAAGTCCCAAGGTAAAAATGCTGGTTTGGGAAAGCAGCAAGGTCATTGAGCTGGTGTGTAAATCAGTATAAGCCAGTAGTTTCCATCAGTATCTGTGGGTTCTCTACCAACAACGCCCCCTCGCTTGATTATGCACATTTCTGGTTTTTCACGGATTGTATCTCTACAAACAAAAATAGACACCATGCCCAGCCAGCATAGCTCAGTAGTTGAGCGTCGACCTATGAACCAGGAGGTGAGTGTTCAATTCGGGTTGTGGGCTCGGTCCCCAGTGCAGGCATGTACAAGGCAGACAATCAATGATTCTCTCTCATCATTGATGTTCCTCTCTCCCTCTTCCTTCCTCTCTGAAATCAACAAAAATGTATTTTAAAAAAGACACTGTATCTTAACTCATAATGGGTTTATATTTAATTCTAGTAGCCCTGCGCACGAATCCGTGTACCAGTACCTTGCTGCTCTCTGCCCGCTGTGCCCCCTCATAGCTTGCTGCCCCACCCCCTCCTGTAGCTCTCCACCATCTGGGATTCGGTCCTTACACGGTTGGTCGTTATATATCGACCATTTGCATATTACACCTTTATTATACCAAGAGTTTGTTAGCCAATTAATACAAAGGCTTTTATTTTTTTTACATTAAATCTCTTTCCTATTTTAATTCAATACAAAGTATTTTTTTTACATTAAATCTTTTCTCCATTTCAACGTTAGATACACTAATATAGTTTTTAACTACTTTCCCCCCAAAGAAATAAAAGTTTCAAGTTTTGACTGACTGACTATATTTCATATCTAATGTCTAAGTACAATATTAACTTGGGAGATAACAAAACAAAAATATAAAAAAACAGAGAAAAGACTCCTCAATAATGCAGGAGGCAGTAATTTCAACAGAATAGTGGCTACTTCCCAGGATTCTAGGCAGAAGTTTCCTTCTTCCAATTTCATGTGCTTTGAGAATTTTTGAGATTACTAAATATCACTTATGCAAATTTTACATCTTACTTCTTTGACCCTCTTTCTAACTGGCAACTAAATTATAGACTGCATGTTTCATTGCATTATTTGTTGTGAAAAAGAATTTTTTTCCATTTAACATATATCAATTTATTCCCATTTATAGGGAAATTTAAGAATGTAAAATTACCCTGTGCACTGTTTCTTGGGAACCTTCAGACACCAAAGCTCAGTTTTTAACCTGAATAGCTGAAATGTTTTCAGGGCAAGGCTTGACTCAGGAGGCCCTTCGAAGTCAGACCTCTCCATTTCTCTTTCGTGCATACACCCCCAAACAAGCACAAATGCCTGTAATGCAGAGAACCACACCTAAGAAAAGAGCGATTGCATCTCCAGCTTCTACTGCTTCAACAGCAGGCAGCACCAAAAGCAGAGAAAGGAGGACTGAGAATAATTGTGCTGGAACTGAGGTCATGATGTGGAGACCTTGAGATGGCTGGATCTTGAGTGCTGAAGTTTCCTAGAAATTAAACATGGAAATAAAAAGGAACCATTAAAATTCCTACCCTTTTAAATGACAATATGAATACATGGCAAACATAACCTTTTAAGTTTAAATTTCAGACACATATTTCTCATTCTACCACGAAAAAAAGAGGTTAGTAAAAGATCCTTAAAGATGATCACTTGAGGCTAATCTCCTTTCTTATGATAACTGACTCCAGCGATTCTCCACACGGTAGATGCCAACACCGTGTGCGTCAACCGAACCAACTGAGCATAATTAAGAACAAACAGGAAATGCACGAAACACTCACTTGGAAATTTAAAATATCCTAGCTAGTAAAAATTACATTTTCAAAGGGTTTCTCCCATCCAGGAAACGCAGACGAATCTGGTAAAAGTCACACAACACGAAACTCTGACGAGGGGAATTAGGAAGACTTACCAACGAAACGATACACTGTCTGAGCACCTCCGTCTGACGTGGAATACTCCCTCTCCCGGGTTCGGAATGCAGGGGCTAAGAGGTCCCACGTGACAGCGCCTGGCACCACAAGATGAGAAGAATTTAAAAATACTACTCTTTATTATTAATTATTACTTTAATGGGGCAGCTACAGTCAGGGCAGAGTAAGGGGGCTGCACGGCAGGGGGAGGAATGAGGAGAGAGAATGAACAAACCAGAAAAAACAGTTGGATCAAGCACAGGTAGGAGACTTAAGGCTGGTTAGTTCGCCCGTTCAGGAAAAATTAAGCATAAATCGAAGCGACAGATAAATGCGTTCCAGAAATTAACATTAATTTAAAAAAAGAATCCCTGCTTTGGCCCGGCAGGGTGTAAATTTGCCCCGTTTTACAAATACACTGGGGAAATCGAAGGATCCTTTGGAGAGAATTCTCCTATTACCTTCCAGGAAGCAGCCATTACAGGAAAGCGAAGGGGGCGGCGTGGCCAAACTACATTTCCCACAATCCCCGCGGCTGCGACTCCCAGGATGCACCAGCTTCCGCCCACTGGCCACGGAAAGGGGATGGAGGGTAGGGGCGGTCGCGTTCTGCTGGGAAGAAGAGGGGCGCGTTTCCTGGGGTTTCCCACACGCCCCAATGTTTTACTGGTAAAGTGACCTAGTGTATTTGTGCGAAAGCTACTGAAAAGTAGGAACAGGAAATGACAGCAACGGTTGTTTCCCCCTCCGGCGGAGTGAAGGCGACCGCGGGAAGAAACCCCCGAGCAGAGCCATCTGTCTCGTATACTTTTAAACTGGCGGCTTCCAACAGTTCTGAGGTCCTAAGAATGACTATTTGTATATGTGAGTTATAACCCTTTCTGAGTCAAGGCCTTACTGTGCCTCCAGGCACCGAGTCTTCCTAACTCTGCCTTACTGACCCCGCCGTTTGTGGCGCCTCCGATTGTGAACTGCCAAAGATGTGGGTTAGGGAGGAGGTCGCCGCCCTAGCTGGAAGCCAGCCTCTCAGTACAGCAGGCACACTCAGTCCAATGCCCAGAGACACTAGAAGCACATGGTCTTGTATTATATTCCAATCTCAGCACACTTCAGAAAGGGCTGGCTGATGTTGGTCAATAATTATTTGGATAATCATAAATGCGCCAACAAGATTTTCTGAGACAAAGAAGTGCCAAACGATGGTGTCTTGCAAACTGAAAGTTTGAGGATAGCTACACACTAACGTTCCTGTCAAACTCAAGAGGTTCTCTGTTTGGGGTGCTTTAGACAAGAACCAGACATGGGTGATGCAAAGTGGGTGTGTGTGTGTGTGTTAAATTGCAACAGGTAATCTCATTCTATTCCAGTCACACTTTATTGCTGTTTCTTGACCATGCCAATTTGTTGTTCCCTGTTGACTTTGCTCTTGTTCTCTTGGTGAGACTTTTTCTGCAGACGTTCGCACGGCTGTTTTTCTCCACATCATCCAGGGCTCTGCTTAAGTGGCATCTCCTTTCCTGTGCACCTTGCAAAATGTACCTCTCCCATTATTCTCTATTCACTTTCCTGCCTACTTTTTTACATAGTGCCTATCACTGACTGAAATTATGTGTATATTTGTCTATATGTGTACCAGGTAAACAAATAAACTAATGTGAAAATTCTATGATGGGCAGGGAATGTTCATGTTTTATTATACTGAGTTCCCAGCTACTAGAATGGTACCTACCATGATAGATACTTTGTAGGTATTTAGCGAAAAAATGAATGAGTGGTGGTCCTGTCAGATATGTCAGCTGGTTAGAGCATTGTCCCAATACACCAAGGTTGTGGTTTTGATAAGTTTCTCTCTCCTCTCTCTCTCTCTCTCTTCCTTCCTCTCTCTAATCCATAAATTTATAGATAAATAAATAAGTAAATAATAAGTCTTATACAAACAGGTTCCTTTACATACTAATGTGGCATGAGCAGTATTGGCATTTTTGGCGGGATAGTGCTTTTTTGTGCCGACACCATATTGTGGGGTATTTGTGTCTCTAGCCCATCTATAATAATAAAAATGTAATATGCTAATTAGGCCGGATGGCCAAAGAGCAGAACAACCATCCGGACGACCTTCTGGAAGACCTTGCAGATGAAGCTGGGGCTGCTAGGGCTGAGCCCCTGGCATGGATTTCCTGATTAGGCCTCTAATGCCAACAGGATGCCCTACTCATGAAGAAAACTGCCCTCACACGTTGACAAACACTCTTTGGTAGTGGTTTCTGTCCTTAGCTGAGAACTGCTCAAGATTTCATCCAGAAAATAAAAGGAGTAATTGAAAACAGAATGAAACTAAACAGCGAACACTTCACACATGTGTTACCCTACAGTGGAGCACCAGGGAGTCTCCCCCATTGGCTTATGCTGAGCATGCCAAAAACTAGAAATATGAATGGACAGAGCCTGAGCATGCAAAAAGCTAGAAAGATGCATGGATAGGGCACTGAACACAAAGTTAGCAAGATAACTGAATAACTTTTTAAAAAGCCATCTTCTCCTCGTTCTCATAAGAATGGCAGGCTTGAGCAAAAAGAGAGATTGGTCTCTGAGACAAGTGTCTGCCGTTGTCCCAAGTTTTGTGGCTCTGGGACACCAGCACCGGCCTCATGAGTTTGGCTTTCATTTTGGCAGGCCGCCCAACTTCCACGTTTTGTTTGTCTGTTTGGTTACATGTGCTGTGCACGCGCGCACACACACACACACACACACACACACACACACACACACACACACTGCAGTGTCTCAATGCTTTAGATCTTATTGCTCTTTGCTTATGCTGGTTTTATGTTATCTACAGAGGCCTTCTGTATCCCGTCAGCATCCCTGCCAGACAAGTTCCACTGGTGACTTTCTTATAACACACTGAAATGCAAATTGAAGTCAGATTTCTGCTTCTGTATCTGCCACTCAGTTTAGTCTTTGAGCTTAGAGAGGTCATGTGATATAGAATATAGACTATTAGCTTTTTCCTTTGCTAACTTTGTGGAATTGGGTACTTAATCTCTTTGAGATTTAGTTTCCTTTAACAGAATATGTTGTGTAAGGATTAAGTGAAATGGTTCTAAAGTGACCAATATTTACCAATTCCCCTTATTTGTATTTCTGTTCTGCTGATTAGCGACTAAGAGTTAGGGTACCTGGGGTCACACTGCTTGGTTAGAATACTAGCTCTACTGCTTACTAAGTATTCCAAGTCTCAGCTTATCCATCTATAAAATGAGCTATAATATTCATATGCATATTATAAGGATTAAATAAGTTAATTCCTAGAATTAGTGGCTGGCATGTAGAAAGCCCTCATTAAATATTGGTGATTGTTGTTCTTTGCTGTTAACAAAATCCATAAAATATGGGGTGTCCAGAATGTGGCTTCTCTCGATTATAAATGTGCTCTTCTGCAGACAAATATGGTAAATAGAAAATGCTTGTGGAACTCTTGAATGGCAGAGGAATTTTAGGTTTCCTAGACTTTAGTTTAAAGACTGACTGGAAATCACTCCCCTATTATTTGAAAGCTGAAGTAGTTTTGGTGGAAAATTGTGGAGAGCAGCTACAGCTTTTGGATGGGATCAAGCATTGGACTGACAAGAGGGCACAATCCTTTTGTGGCAAAGCCACATACAAGTCCCAGCTTGGAGGGCAAAGCCTTCCCAGCACAATTATAGCCAAAGGCTATGGTTGTATGTAAGCTTGAACTTATAGTCCGACATTATAGTCCTAGGTAGTTGAGAGATGTGGGCTGTGAGAGGTACAGCAAGTGCTGCCAAAACAGTGCTTGATAGAATCTAAAG
Organism: Antrozous pallidus; assembly: GCA_027563665.1. Lineage (NCBI taxonomy): Eukaryota > Metazoa > Chordata > Mammalia > Chiroptera > Vespertilionidae > Antrozous > Antrozous pallidus. Next base: position 6,900,278 of record CM050521.1, read on the forward strand.
AGTTGCAACAACAGGGAATACATAGATTTGAAACTTGCAAGAACATTGTAAATACCTTGACTACTCGCTTGTTTTGCTTTGTGTGATCTGACTATAAAATAAAGATTCAGCTTACAGGCAGGGTCACTGTGTCCTCATCCAGGTGCAGTGATCCACATGGTCCCAACTGAGGTCTCTTATCTGTCTTCTTCTTTTTTTAAAATACATTTTATTGATTTTTTACAGAGAGGAAGGGAGAGTGATAGAAAGTCAGAAATATCGATGAGAGAGAAACATCGATCAGCTGCCTCCTGCACACCCCTTACTGGGGATGTGCCCGCAGCCAAGGTACATGCCATTGACCGGAATTGAACCCGGGACCTTTCAGTCCGCAGGCGAGGCTCTATCCACTGAGCCAAACCGGTCTCGGCCTTATCTGTCTTCTTTAATTCTTCACCGCCCCTCCTCAGGTTCACCATTGGCTGTGCTAGACATGGTTCAGAAAATCATCTAGATGTTGCCTTAATTGGATTTTATTATTTAGCTGTTTTGTACCCAGTGGTGGTTATGCTTATATTTAAAACATATTCTCCACTCAGCTAGTGTGTCACATCACTGATTCATCATATTGGGTCTGGAGATTTGAAAATGTTTAGGTATAGGTGAATAGCTTCAAGAAATAATTTAGCTGTAATGAACTCTAGGACCACCACCACAAAACCCAACAAACAAAGAAACAAATACTCTTAATTTCTTTTGAATTATATTTCTAACTAGAGGCCTGATGCATGAGATTTGTGCACTGGGGGAGGAGAGGGGCGGGGGTTCCTCAGCCCGGCCTGCACCCTCTTGCAGTCCCGGAGCCCTCGGGGGATGTCAGAAGAATTGTCCCTGTCAACTATTTTAATTGATTCATATCTGCACTAATTGTCATCATTGCAAAGTTTTCAGTCCCCACATGGATTGCTGGATATAATATGCCTGTCCCTGTCCCTTTCTAGCCTTTGTTACCTTAATGACTCTAGTTTTCCATTTATATGTTTAAGTACCAACCTTATCTGCTTAAAAAATGTAAGCTTTTAACACTGCTCTCTCTGTTCCCTATCCTTCAGATGGAAAGTGGAGTTGGGTCGCAGCAGCAGAGAGAAACTCAGAAGGGGAATGTTGGAGTAACGACTACTGTGGAAGAAGAGGGGACCCATCTCCTGGGTCCGCAGGCGGGCAGCTGTTCCGGGTGGCTGCAGCCTGGGACTGTGGGGCGGGTAGTTTCTTTGTCTCGGGCCCCAGCCAGCTGCAGGCACCTGGACCTCAGGCAGGTGGCTTCTCCATCTCTGGGATGCAGTGTGGGCGGCTTCTCCGGCCGTAGCCAGCCTCGGGCACCGGCACCTGGATTCTTTGTCTCCCCCAGGAAGTGGGTTGTGCAGATGTGGGGCTGGCGGCTTCTCCAGCTGGCTGTGGCCTGGGGTCACGGGGCAGGCGACTTCTTTGTCTCTCGGGCCGCGGACAGCCTCAGGCACTGGTGCCTGACTTCTCGGTCTCCCACAGGTCCAGAGTGGCCAGGGCGAAGATGCAAGCCATTGCTGCTCCAGCTGCCACCATCTTTGTAGGATTAATTTGCATATTCCCTCCTGATTGTGGGTGTCACAGTGTAATGGTCAGTTTTCATATTCCCTCTTTATTAGATAGGATTACAACAGCTAATTTGTCACCACTTCTTTCTCCATAAGTTGCAGCAAAGGAAAAGGCAGTGTTAGAAATATTGCTAAAACATTATAGGAATTAAGACTATGGCTCAGAGGAATAGATTGATAGATTTTTATGAGAGAATTAATTGTAGGGCTTTAGTACAGAACTAAATACTTTTTTATTACTCCTAAGAGATGGTACTGGGCATAGTGTTGAATTACCTCCTTGGCTTCAGTCTGTCCCCTGTCTGAAGTGGATAAACATTTTTTTCATAACTCTTACTTAGAACTCATTTGCTTTATTCCATAGTTGAAAGAACTCCAATTTGACAGCTTCAAAAAAGTCATGTTTGTTTCTTTTCAAACTTTGACTTAGAAGTCAAAAGTCATATAAATAGTTTTCTATAGTTTATGGTGTATATTGTAACTGAAAATGTCAGGGATTATTAGTATTAAGTGATGTACTGAGAGGGATGAATTTCTGGAATACAATGAATATAATGGTCTCCTCCACTCTTTGTTTTTAAATATACATATATATTTCAGAGAGGGAGAGGAAAAGGTAGAAACATCAGTGATGAGAGAAAATTATTGACCAGCTGCATCCTGCATGCCCCCTACTGGGGATGGAACCTGCAACCTGGGCATGTGCCTTGACTGGTAATTGAATCATGACCTCCTGGTTCACAGGTCAATGCTCAGCCATGGGACTCTCCACTTTTTTTTACCTGAACTTGCTTTCTTTTTTTTCTTTTTTTCTTTTAAAAAAATATATATTTTATTGATTTTTAAAAAAAATATATTTTATTGATTTTTTACAGAGCGGAAGGCAGAGGGATAGAAAGTCAGAAAAATTGATGAGAGAGAAACATCGATCAGCTGCCTCTTGCACGCCCCCTACTGGGGATGTGCTCGCAGCAAGGGTACATGCCCTTGACTGGAATCGAACCCGGGACCCTTCAGTCTGCAGTCTGATGCTCTATCCACTGAGCCAAACCGGTCTCGGCCTGAACTTGCTTTCTATTGTCCTGCAAACCATCTTAATGAACAATGGTTTCCTAGATGTAACTCAGTTTTAGATATTTTGTTTAGATCACTGACCTGACAATAATTGCTACGCTGCACATGTGTAATCCCTTTTCTAAAAATGACAATTATTTTCTTAGCAGTGCTACAGAGATGAGCAGCTTTTGTGCTGTGCATCTGCCAGCTACAAGTTCTGCTTGAGGATCTCTCTGGTAGCAACATGAACTACTGTTCTTCTGAAGCAATGCCACATTTCACCCCTCTTCCCCCCTCGACCCTCCACTGTCTGAATGCCTCTGCAGGTTGATATTGAGTGCTTGTCTAGGGTTATTGAGTTTAGAATTTAATCTTACTATTTTAGAGGACCTAAACCTACACCCTTCTTTACTTAAATAGAGATCACTGGTAAACAATATTACTCAGAAACAAAGAACATTACTTCAGTTAGTTATTTGAGCAGTGGAGGGCAAATTTCCCCAAGTCATTTGTTTTCAACTAATAAATGTTTTCAGAGAAGTGGCTCCTGCTTGTTTTATAACCATTAGAAGTGGGTCATTGCTAGGCCCCGAAGGAAGGCACTTCTGGGATCCATCAGAGGAGGGAAGATAGGTAGACATCAGGATTTTTGCAGTGACTGGTGTGTGTCAGAGAATTAATACAACCCAGACAAATGAGCCAAGTCAAGTGAGTGGAGACATTTTATTAGAGCTCCACAATTAGAAAAGACCAGCCTAGAGTTAGTCAGCATTCCCTTCAAGAATAGGACATTCATCACTGAGATGATTACATCACGGCTAACTCATCAGATTAATAGGATGGGATAAGTCACACTTTCTAGAGCTATTCAACTATTGTAGGAAAGTTTAATATTGCTGAGATAAAACACTGGCACCAACATTTTGCAAAGGTGTGTGGGCAAGATGCAAAATGTTATTTTTGTCATGGTTCCAGGTACCAACTAGAGCCCATTGCAGATATGGTCCAGACTTCTACCAATGAACCTCAGTAATCTGTGGGAATCAATCACATTCACAAGCCTGTGATCCAGGGATGTAGAGGAAGCTCACCCTCAGGCACTAAGAAGTTCAAACAGTCTTGTATTGCTGGGATTCCAGGAACAGTTTAAAAATGCCTAGATGGAACAAATTCATAGTTTTGGAAAGTTGTAAGATTATGTCACATATAGTACTTTATGTATGGCAATGGACTGATAAAGAACATTGTAGATATATCATTGCTTGGCCAAAACTTCAGCTCTTTTACTAATTCTGTTAATTTATGCTAATCATCTAAGTTCATGAAGCTTGAGTTTTTCCATCATTGAGAGAAAATCACCAAACTGTAAGATTACCAATGCAGATTAAATGAAGACAGGTGAAATGCATAATATAGTCAGTATATAGGACTCTCAGAGACATGGAACTAGCTGATCAGGAAATACTTAGGTGCTGCACAAGGACATCTCAAGTCAGGATAATCTTGCTTCATGGGAAAGTGAACATATTTATTATGGAAAGCATTTCTTAACAAATATGGTTTCATAATATATAGGGTAAGACCAATTGATCAATTTATATTTATCAAACACAGGGATAGGCAGGAACTATTATACACATTAATATAAGTAAGTCCCTTTACTCCTCAAAATAATCCTATGAAACAGGTACTATTATCATCCTATCTAATAAAAGTAATATGCAAATTGACCTACCTCTGATCAAGCCATGCACACTGCCATGCCCACTAGCCAATCAGGAGCAAATTATGCAAATAAACCCCAAACAAGATGGCTGCCACCACTGAGAGCAGGCAGGAGGCTTGGGTTTCCCTGGCAATGGAGGAAGCCAAGCTTTCTGACTGCCACTGCTTGTCTAGGCCTCCACTCAATGCTACAAAGTTTCAATTATAGGAGATACATAATCCCAAGAGAAATGGCCGGCAGCCACAGAGCTGGAGAGATAAGAGGCTAGGGTTGCCGGGGCAATGAAGAAGCCAAACTGCTGCAGCCCTAGTGCCTAGGCCTCCACTCTAGGCCACAAAGTTTCAAACAGAAATGGCTGTCACCACGGAGCAAGCAGAAGGCTTGGCTCCACTGTAGGCTACAAAGTTTCAATTGTAGAACATAAATTAACCCCAGATCCCAAGGCCTCCTCTTGGAACGCTGGGGGGTGTGGCTGGCCTGCAAACCACCATAGGCCCCTTGCCCAGGCCACCCCACACACCAAGGGAACCCCCACCCTGATCCAGGACACCCTTCAGGGCAAACCAGCCAGTCCCCACCCATGCACCTGGCTCCCTCTATCCCATCTAATAAAAGAGTAATACACAGATTGACCATTACTCCAACACACAAGAGGGCTGCCCCCATGTGGACACAAGATGGCCAGCAGGGGAGGACAATGGGAGGTTCCAGGCCTGCAAGGGAGGGCAGTTGTGGGCAATCAAGCCTGCAGGGGAGGGCAGTTGGGAAGGACCAGGCCTGCAAGGGAAGGCAGTCAGGGGTGACCAGGCCAGCAGAGGAGGGAAGTTGGGGGCAAACAGGCTGGCAGGGGAGCACTTAGACATCAGTTAAGCTGGCTGGGTAGTGGTTAGGGGGTGATCAGGATGGCAGGCAGAAGCTATTAGGGGAAATCAGGGAGGCAGGCAGGAGAGCAGTTTGGAGCTAGCAGTCCTAGATTATGAGAAGGATGTGTGATTGCCCATTTAATAAATTTGTTTTTAATAAACCAAAAACTAATTATTTAACTTACCTGCTTAGTGACTTTGTTCATCTGTCAGTCGGTTTCTTTTGTTAGTCTTGATATTATTTAACTTGTGTGGGGTGCCATGAACTAAGAAGATAAGTAAGGGGGAGGGGGATTCTTTAACTAACCTTCCTATTAGTGACTTTTTTGTTGCTGAATTTCATTGGCTAAATCTTCAATTGAAGGTTGGTATTTTGTACACTTCAAGCCCAAGCAAGTGCTACTAACTTCATGTGTCAATCTTTTTCTTTTGCTGGTTTTGATATTATTTAACGATGAGAATAAGGTCTCACAAAAGTATGTAGAGGGAAAATTGTGAGTAAAGCCATTGCTATATTTTTCAGGGTGCTAAAAGTGCCTGGTAATCGGTTCCAGGGACTCCAAATTTCCTGTTCGTAGTGGGACTCCTCTTGATTCTCCAAGCAGCACCTGTCCAGATTCTCAAGCTTTGACTTCAAGTCGACAAACACCTGAGCCCAGACGCTGTCTTGAAATTCTGCAAGTTGCATCTCCAAATCATCAATTTGCATCCATTGGAAACCATTTAATTCCAAACTACTGTAGATTACTACATCAGGATACTTAATTATTTTTATGGTCTGTTCTAGGCTTCTAAATTGATTAAATCTATCACTGAACTGGTCAAGTAATGAGTCTAAAACATGGTGGTACTTTTTATGCAAGGGTTCCATTTCATTTTGTACAGCTGCACTGGCCTTCTCAAAATACTTTGTTACTCTAGGAAAATACTTATAAGTTTTAGTTTCTACATCTCGCTTGAAAATTTTAAGTTTACTTTCAAAAGCTTTTATGTATCCAACATAACGTCAATACTTTTGCCAGAACCTTGTAACTTTAAGTTCAGTTCATTAATATGAACAGAGAGATCTGTAAAAAATATCAGGGTGATGACCCACTTATCATCACTGAGCTGAGAAAAGTTTCCCAGATACTTATCCTCAAGAAATACCTTAATTTCTTCAAAGCACTCCACAAAGCACTCAAGAACTTTACCCAGTTCAGCCATCTTACATTATTGTACATCAGCAGTCCATGGTAGGTGGAACCAACCTCCAGCAAAAGTGCAGAAAATTCTCGCTTGTCAAGGGGGCGAGCAGCTATTAACAACTGACATTAATTCATTTAAGTCGGTGAATCCTGCCTTGGCACATAAAACTCCTGATCGTTAATACAATGAAGAGGCACAATCAGATGTCCAATAGCTTCCATAAACAATTTGACAAATCCAACTTTTTTCTCCACCATGTTTAGTGCCCCATCTGTTGTCACTGACACAACTTTAGAGATATCATTGCTTAGGTCACGGAATGTTTGTATAACAACCTTACATATTTTGCTTTCTGATGTACTTGTTGGCACTAATACTGACTTTATCAAACTCTTCTCTCATTGTGAGACCATCAGAATAATGACCAATAATGGCCAACTGAGCATGTGATGTGACATCAGTAGTTTCATTAAGAGAGATTGAAAAATATTTACAATTACTTATGTCTCTCTTTAATTGATTTGTACGTTTGTGTTCAGTCTCATTATTTGGTCTTTTATGATATTTCTACTGAGTGGTAACTCAGATATTCTCTTAATAATTGCATCTTTATTCTGCATATCATGAAATAGAACTAATGCACATCTTAGGGTTTCTTTAATAAATTTCCCCTCACTGAGTGCTTTTCCATGCTGAGCTATGGAGTGAGCAATGCTCAAACTTGCAGATGTTAAATTTGTAGAGCCTTTTATAAATTTGAGGATGGAATTAGATTGGCTCTTAGAAAGGTATAACTGCCTGGAAATGTCTAATTCTCAAACTATCTTCTTGTGATTGGCAATGTTGTCCTTTAAAAAAAAAATAAAAAAAAATAAAAAAAATATATATATATATATACACACACACACACATATATAACTTGTGTTGCAACAAGTTAAATAACTTCTCCTAGATTCCTGGGCTGGTTGTTAAACTATGATCTCTCAAACCCAAATGTATTCCTTTTTTATCTTTGCTGTTGTTTTCTGTTTTTCTTCCTGTTTTTTCCCTTTCTCTTGGTTTTCTTTTCCCGAGAAGATCACCCCAGCAATACTTCTTTATCCATGAAGCTGAGTTTGTTCCAGTAGCAACAGTTGAATCCAGTTTGCAATTTCCCCCCAACACTCAGAGAGCCAGCTCTTAGACACCCTCCTACCAGCCAGCTGGCTCCACGTCTTCAGAGTTTTTGGACCCAGTCTCATGGGATATTTCCTCCCTCAAAACTCAGGGACCAAGAACCATCTGAATATCATCCCTTCTCAGAAATTTTAGTGTCATGGAGTCTGTCCTCCAGGCTTTTAACTGTTAATAATTTTAATTTCTTTGCAGTTAGTACCTCTGTGGTACTTTAGAGTTCTATTTTTGTCTTTTCAATATCTAACAACTTTTACTGTATTAACACTTCTTTATATTGATTTATTTCTGTTTAACTAACTGATGTGATTTTGGTCTCTTAGTTGGATCTTGAAACAATGATATAATTACTCATCATCATCATCATCATCATCATCATTGTTGTCATCATGATCACAGCCTCCATTTATTATCCTATATAATAAAGAGCTAATAGGCTAATTAGACTGGATGGCAAAATTGACCTTCTGCAATGACCAGTGGGCGGGGCCACGGGGCCACAAGGCAGCTGGGGCTACAAGGCAGCCGGGGCTGCGAGGGCCAAGCCCCTTGCACAAATTCCGTGCATCGGGCCTCTAGTATATTTATAAGGTGGTAGAACCATATTTCTATTCTTGCTACCTGTGTGGCTGCCTGTGGGCTGGAGCAGAAATTTTAGGGCACAGGAAGCTCAGTCTTGCTATTCTTGGTAATGTTTACCAGCTCTGTCCCGATGAAGTTTTTAACTTACATGTTTACTACTTCTCAAGCCCCAAATCAGTTCCAGAAAAAAAATCTGTGGGCAAGGACCACACTAATTTTCCCCCTCCCCCTCCCCCACCAAATTGAATCCATAGGGCCAGGAACAGTGTCTAGTAGTGTTTGACAGATGTTTAGTATGTAAGCATTGAACAAAGGATTGGATGAATGAATGATGAATGCATGAATAAGACAGAACTTTATCCTTTCAGGTGGTTAGATTCTAGAAACTGACTTTCTGAATTTCTGGTCTTATTCCTGATTTGTACTTCCATTAACATCTTGGACTCAAACATCGATCTGAAACCCATTATATTTGACTGAGGCATGACCATCTGTGGGAGCGCAGGTCCTTGAATGCCGGGTATTAGATGGAGAAGATATGAGCAGTCCTAGTTATGGTATATAGGAGAGGCTTTATTACAGTTGAAATAACCATTGCTAACGAGGAGCCATCAAACAAAACAGTTCTTCAAAGTAGCCCCACAAAGCAGCCGCTACCAAAGCCGTCACATAAAGCAGTCCAGCAACCCGCTGGTCAGTAACACATTTTTATACCAATGTAGACAAAAGAGGCTTCTTGCCAAATAGTGACATCAAAAGTTGGGTTATAGAAAGATATGTCTGTATAGTGAGTGCATGCAGTAATATCACTGTGTCCTTGCTTTTGCACCTGCATATGGCAAATTGGCCTTTGACATCTGGCATACTTTGAACAGGGCCCCTACACCATCATTCTAGGACCTGTCAACCTCACACTTCTTGTTCCTTTCACTATCTACACCCTCTGAGATATTGGGTGAGAATGTGCTTCCAACCAGATGGGCCTTCCTTGAGTCGTGTCATTCCCATGGTCTGTGCCTGTGCCAGACCTCACCCTGGCTGTACTTGTGGAAGTAACCTCAACCCTGAACATTGGGGAAGTTCTCTTTATCATTAGGATTTCCATAGCAGCCAGTCTTTCATGCTCTCAGCTGGGTGAATCTCCCCTGTCTGTGCCCTAACCCCAGCCCCCTGTTCCCTAGGAACTAGGCCCATACTCTTCTTACTGTGAACTTTTGGAGTTTCTACATGTCTTATAGATAAGGCTGCACATTTTAGGATGTTTATTATTCATATGTTTTCATTGGTGTTTATCATGTGCAGCATAAGCCAAGAAAATAGACAATTTCATCTCAAGGGGTGAAATAGAAATCACTTTTGTGTTTAAATTTCTCCTGGTTCATGTTTATGCTTGAATAGATTTTTTTCCTAGGTAAATGGCTATTGAAACAAGGGTACATATATTTTTACTTAAACATGATTAAATGTTATTGTCTCTCAAATTGAGGTCAAACATGATTTTGTGCAAGATTTAATTCTAATATCTCATTTTTTTGCAATTGTAATGATCTCTACGTTTTATCTTTTCCATGTAGAGAAGAACTATTCCTAGGCAACATTACCTTACTGACTTCCTTCTGGTTTTGCTCTCTTTATCTAGAATATAATATCGAAAGCAATATAAATTTCTGCATGACTCAGAATGTTGGAAACTTCTATAACACAACATAACAGCATGTCCTGTGATGTTTTTTTCTTTTAATAATTGAAGCGCTGGTTGTCAGGTTATACTAGGAAGCTTTCAAGGTGGGATGCCTTTGAAGTAACCACACAGCTGCTTCTCCCATTTCCTCTATGATTAATCTTTGTTTGAAATAAACAAATAGGTGGTTGATTTTAGGACAGAATCTAACAGTGAAACCCACAGAACAGAGATAATTGAAATATAGAAATGAAGTAGAACCACAAGGTTCACACCACAAGGGCATATAGGGGAAGAAAGATAGCAGGAAATTGCAGTGAAGCCTCAACAAATAGTTTGTACTCAACTGGGACGTGTGTAGCAGGTAGTAGGAACCCAGCAGTGAGCTCTGGGTATAGGTAGTACTGCCTAAAATACCTGGAAGCCAGGCAGAGACTTGGTTATGGTAAAAAAAAGTTTCAGGTGCTGGAATTGAAAGGGCAGAGTGGGACTGCAAAGACAGCTGACTGTGTGACTTGGCAGACACCATGTAGGCCGCATGATATGTAAACTTACCTGGGGGCTGCCATCTTGAAATCACAAAGACCAACCCCTCCCTTTGAATTAGCCAATCGCGAAAGACTGTGCACTTGAACTCCAATCAGGAGCAAAGGACAGGACAGGTCAAGTGCGTTAGGGATTATTTGCATGACTAGTCCCAGCCATCACCCAACCAATTGGAATTGGCCAATCAGTGGTTCGAGTCTTGCCCCACCTCCCTATAAAATCACCATGTTTTTGGATATTTTTCTTCCTTTGTGTCCTGCCTCTGCGTCAGTGGAGGCAGAGAGCCAAGATCGGGCATGTAATAAAGGCTCTATGCTATTGCATTGGACTTGGTTCCCTGTTCATCTTTGGGGATCATGAAATCTTGGCATAACATTTGGGGGCTTGCCGGAATCCCCAAAACCCATGAAAGACCCCAACTTGGAGAGTCTGAGTGACCGCAGTAGGTGTTTGTCTGTTTGTGTTTTCTGTCCTGTACAAGCTCATCTCTGGTCTGGTTGTGCCCGAAGTGGTCTAGGTGGACGCACTGGAGGATCATGGGCTGGAGGACTTGGAAGACATTCCAATCCTCCCATCTGGAGGGACGTGGAATCCCCTCACAAATCTGAGCTAGCTTTCGATTTTGCTTCCATGGAGTTGGAAGACAGTTGTTTTTTTTTTTTTTTGTGGGCCCTCGTTTGTCTATTTGTGTGTCTCTGGCTTATTCTGTGGACTTACTGGACGGACATTGTGGGACAGACTTGACTACTCCTTTAGGTATTATGATTGGTCATTTCAAAGAGATTAGGGAGAGATCCAACGACCTCAGTGCGAAGGTCCGGAAGGGCCAGTAGACCTATTCTTGCTTTGCAGGAGGAGAAGAAGAACTAATTTTTCCTCCCCAATATCAGTCCTGCTCCGAGAGCGGAGGGCAGAGGAGTTCCTGTGGGAAGCCCGCCTTGCTCAGAGAGAGAGCAGTCTGCTTCCGTCATCGCTCTGAAAAGCCGGCAGGGCTCATTGATTTACTATATTCTATTCTTTTCAGCAGCTTTTGCAGATCCTATTCACCACTGAGGAGAGGGAGAGGATCCTTCCCGGAAGCTAGTTCCGGGCATGGATGGGAATTCTACACATCTTTTCCTCTAACTAAGCCTGAATGGGATTTCAACACAGCAGAAGGTAAGGAGAGGCTCTGGGTCTACTGCCAGACTCTAATGGGGCGGGGGGGGGGGGGGGGAGGAGTGTATGTCTTCGGATGGCTGATAGGAAGCCGACTAATTTGGAATGGAAGAAGAAGGGTAGTTACCCCCCCCCCCCCCAGGCTTATAGATAGAAGGCTTCCACCATTTAGCCATTTTAAAGAAAGAATGTGATAATCTGCATTTGAATATCTCCAGGCTGGCCACTCAATTCTCCCAGGTGAAGGAAAATTTACGACTTTTTAAAAAAGTCAAGGAGCAACCTGGGCTTGTTATATTTAGAAGCCACCATTTATTGCCTGAATTTGGTAGCTGCCTGTATTGTTAAGCTAGGGGCAGGGAAACATTTGCAGCTTGTGAAAGTTTCTTTATTTTTTAATTAAAACCTCATAGAAAAAAACCCCAGAGGACAGAATTGAAGCTATTAATTGATTATGTCTTGTATTTATTCTTAGAAATGTTTTCAAAAGTGTGTTCCTCTTAAAAGGAGAAATTAAAATTAAATTAAAATTAAGGTTTTCAGTTAAATGAAAATGCCAGTGCTGATTGTAGGAAATGCCTGATGCCTCTGAGAAAAGATAGTATGATTTGAGCTTGTCAGAATGTGGGATCAGGAACTTTTCAAGCAAGTTTTGTGGACCTGTGCCACGGGGAACTTTAGGATTAATTTTAGGGAAAAGTGGAGACACTCTTAAGAGGACTAACTGTTTTGCCTGGAGTCATTGATTCAGATTATGAAGGAGAAATTAAAGTTACATGAAAGCATTTAATCCCTGCTACTGTGTGGAAGGCCCCTTTGGGTAGGCACTTGAGCATTATGTGTTGGCCCTTTTGCCAAGAAGAGATCCTCTTCTGCTCACAGCTGCTGCCTGAGTTTTCTGAACATGCCGAGGTTGACGCCTTGTGGTGGCTGGTGCCATGGATCTGTCTCTTGCCCGATGATGTGAACTGGGCCCTCCCTGGAGAAAAAACCTGGGTTCCCCAAGATATGTGATCAAGTGCCAGGGCCCCACCAGCAGGCGAGGGGATCCCAAAGCAGGCACTGGGTGTGGAGGCCACAGGAGCAGAGGCTACCAAGGAGACAGAAATAAACCTCACATCATCCTGCTTGGCCCCAGAGGATGGCTGGTTAGTCAAAGATGGGTAAGATCTCTTAGGGGAGGAACAACTTAAGACAGGCACAGTAGCAGAGAGGCCATCAGGAGAGAGCTTGGGGGCCAACAGAGGTGGGGCATAGAACCTCACACCCTCCCCAGCATTGCAGGGGCTTGAATACTCACTCTTTCTGAGGGAGGTCTCCTGCCCCCTGGCTGCTTCATTTCCCACGCCCAGCCCAGATTGGGACCAAGACAACAAACAGAAACTTGGCTAACAGCAGCTCCCCAGGGATGCTCAGAGTCTACTCAAGAATGCAAAACAATCCTTTACAGGGTAAACTAAGATTGTTGTTGTAGTATTAAATTTGACAGTAAAATAGCAGTCAAGTTTTCAGATTAATTTAATTTAGCTAAGGTAGGAAATGTACGGCAGGAGAAGGACACCTTTTCTGGATGGGTAGAGGCATACAGCTCAGACGGTGGCCAAGAAACTGCTAGAAGACATCCTACCCAGGTATGGATTTCCTGCTATGATAGGGTCAGACAACAGACCAGCTTTTATTTCACAGGTAACGCAGGCAGTAGCCAAGGCTATAGGGGCAGATTGGAAATTACATTGTGCTTATAGACCCCAAAGTTCAGGGCAGGTAGAAAGAATGAATAGAACTCTAAAAGAGACCCTTACCAAACTAACCATGGAGACTGGTGGGGGACTGGGTGAGGAACTCTCCTTCCGTATGCCCCTTACTGGGTGAGGAACTCTCCCTACATCCTGGGTTTTAGATCATGTTTGGCAGGCCACCCCCTATCATTCCCAACCTCAAGGCTTACTGACTTTGTCTCTTAAGAGGGCTCCAGAGGGTGCATGAGGACATTTGGCCATGCCTCCATGATGAGGCTGGCCCGACCTCGATGCCGTGTCAGTGCAGACCAGGAGATGGGTTTTTGTCAAGAGGCACCACCAGGAGACCCTTGAGCCACGCTGGAAGGGCCCCTATGTTGTAGTGCTGACTACACCCACCGCTCTCAAGGTAGACGGTGTTGCAACCTGGGTCTACCACACCCACGTCCACCCAGCTGATCCCTCTGCAGTCCGGGAGGACCTCATCACACAATGGAGCCACAACCCGCTCAAGCTCAAGTTTCGGTGCATTCAACCTGCCTGATGTTGGTAACTGTTGACTCTGTTTGCTGTCACCCACACTGCTGGGAGTCCACCCTTTTTCCTGGCAATGGTCATGGCCTGTATTCATGCAGCAAGGAGGCCTATGTGCAGCCCTAGGGGAAGAATGTTGTTTTTATGTTGACCATTCAGGAGTAGAAACGGGAGGCAAGGTAGAAATACAGTCTGTCTCACGATTGAGCCGTAAGTTCCAAGACAAGGGGGGAATGAAAGGGCAGAGAGGGACTGCAAAGACAGCTGACTATGTGACTTGGCAGACACCATGTAGGCTGCATGATATGTAAACTTACCTGGGGGCTGCCATCTTGAAATCACAAAGACCAAACCCTTTGAATTAGCCAATCGCAAAAGACTGTGACTTGAGCTCCAATCAAGAGCAAAAGACAGGACAGGTCACGTGCGTTAGGGATTATTTGCGTGACTAGTCCCAGCCATCACCCAACCAATTGGAATCGGCCAATCCGTGGTTCGAGTCTTGCCCCACCTCCCTATAAAATCGCCGTGTTTTTGGATATTTTTCTTCCTTTGTGTCCTGCCGCTGCGTCGGTGGGGGCAGAGGGCCAAGCTCGAGCATGTAATAAAGGCTCTATGCTATTGCATCCGACTCAGTTCCCTAGTGGTCTTTGGAGATCATGAAATCTGGGCATACCAGAACAGAGTTTGAGATCTGGGACTGAAAAACCCAAGTTCATAGAGGTGACTCAGTGCTATGCCCAAAGGCTCTGTAGGTCTTCTCACCAGTAACTGAAGCAAGCAATCATGAACTAAGTGGGGATACATAGTCAATGAGTTGGGTCTGATTTCCCTGTCTGTAAAATTTGGGAGTGGTAACATTGCCACTGGAAAAGGGCTCAGTACTGCTTAGAATAAAGGACTAACATAGTAGTACTCTTTCTCCAGATAATGTCCCTTCTACTTTTCCTCTCAGTGGTCTGGGCAGGATTCTGTGATGTATTGGATTGAAAAAAAAATTAGAAGGGGTCTGGGAGTTCAATGTAATAAAATATTTGTGAATGTCAGATACTACTTACTCTTCTGCTGAGAACCAATTCTAGCATGTAATAATTACAAAAGTTTTACCAAAGGGTTTGTGAAGCCTGAGGAGCTGAAGAGGGTTGAGTCATATGTAGTTTACCTGTTGAAAATGGCTAAAAGGCACTCCCTCCAAACCTGAATAGGATTGCTAACTTCCAGACAGCTCAGGACATTTTATTGCCCCCTGTTGGCCAAACACCTGGACAGCTGTAGGCTATTCCCCCAGCTGACAATGTTTCTGTATACCCTTTGATACCATACCCTTTGAAGTGTATATTTCCACCTTGGCTTGGGACAAATTGTACTAATAAAAGCAGGTTCCTTGGTCAAGGTGAAAGCCTTTTAGCTCCTTCAGCTGGAAGCACCTCTGACCCCCAATGTCTTTCAAAAATATCTTTCGTCCACGGACTTCTTCTTCACACAGCCCCTTTCTCCAGAATGCTGAATGCTTTGTAAGGCTAGGAAAAAGAATCCTGGCAATTGATGCCCGAATGAGGGGCACCAGTAATTGGTGCCCCCATGAGGGAAACCAACAATTGGCACCTGAATGTGGAGCCTAACCTTGGAAGTACCAACATGAATGGAGCACTTCTGGAGAAAGAAGGATTCACCTGAGTGGAAAATATCACCGGACCTGGTGGTGGAAACTTCACTGTGTGTAGAGTTCATGTCAGCTTCGGAACCCCTCGTATCTGCAAGTGTGTGAGTGATACTTTGTGTTTAAGTCATAATTATTATGGAGAAAATTTTGGTCAATAGGCAAAATTATAAAGAAATTGGAAAGTCAAAAGGTACTTTTTTTTAGATTAGGCTGAAAAAAGAATACAGTGGTCATCTTAATATAGTTTCTTGTTCAAATCATGAAAAACCTATTTTGTTTTGAGGATAGAAAATCTGTAATTTCTAAAAAAAAAAAAACCTGCCAGATCCTCTGCCCCTGGAGAGGAGAGACTGGGCTGCTAGAGATATTAGGCCATCAGCTCTTTCCCCAGGAGATTACTCAAAGTTTTGTTTAAAAATGATAGAAAAACTCACTGGGAAATGCAATTTTTGGCCAAGATAACCTTGGGTGCTAGTAATTACTTCAGAAAGTGAAAAAGGGAAAAAAACTTAGGATTTGTCTTTATCTATTGAGCATGAAAAGATACTCAGCCAAATCTGTTACTAAACTTCTCCTGAAGCAAGCAGGATGTAGGGGAAGGAGACACGTGGCAATCCAATATGGAAAGCCACCCTCCCAGTATGCTAATTTAAAGTTTCCTTTCTCTCCATGAAAAAGTTTTAAAAAGTTAGAAGCGTGTCTGGTATTTCTGAGCCCATAAAGAGAGACAGCTAGCTTAAAGACACATGGTCTGATTTTGAATTTTAATAAAGTCTTGAACTAAGCTTAACTCTCTTTATGGATGGTGTAAAAAAATGCAAGACTGTTTTTTTTCCCTAAGAAAAATGGTGAATTTGACCCAGGAGAAGAATTTAGGCTGGGTTCCAGCAGGAAGATTGGCATTTCCATAATAAAGAGTAGTTTTTAAAATGCTAATGAACCTCTGTCAAAGTTAACTTTTAAGGCCTTCAAGAAAATCAGAAAATTGTCTGTTAAAATTTGCTAAAGAAAATGCTTTAAAATAATTATAATTTACTCTAGCATTGCAAAGAAATTGTTGAAAAATCCTACCTAATAAAAGAGTATTATGCAAATTAACCATCACTCTGCTATACCCACATCCCATGACCACAAGCTATGCCCACTATCCAATCAGGAGTGAGTATGCAGATTAACCCCAACCAAGATGGCTGCAAGCCATGGAGTGAGCAGGAGGGAGGCTTGGGTTTCCCCAGCGATGGAGGAAGCCAAGCTTTCTGCACACCCTGGCTGGCCCAGGCCTCTGCTTAAGGCTACAAAGTTTCAATTATAGAAGATAAATAAATCCCAAGAGAAATGGCTGTCACCATGGAGAGAGCAGAAGGCTTGGCTCCACTCTAGGCTATAAAGTTTCAATTGTAGAAGATTAAAAAAAAATCCCAGATACCAGGGTCACAGCTTGGGGTGCCAGGGGGTGTGGCCGGCCTGCAAACCACCACAGGTCTCTCGCCTAGGCCACCCCAAACCCCAAGGGAACCCCCACACTGACGCAGGACACCCTTCAAGGCAAACCAGCAGGCCCCTATCCATGCAGCAGGCTTCTATCCTATCTAATAAAAGAGTAATATGTAGATTGACCATCGTCACTCCAACACACAAGAGGGCTGCCCCCATGTGGTCAAAGATTCTGCCCTCATGTGGACACAAGATGGCCACCACAAGATGGCCAGCAGGAGAGGGCAGTTGGGAGGGACTAGGCCTTCAAGGGAGGGCAGTTGTGGGTGATCAGGCCAGCAGGGGAGGGAAGTTGGGAGGGACAAGGCCTGCAAGAGAGGGCAGTTGGGGAAAATCAAGCCTGCAGGGGAGGGTAGTTAGGGGTGACCAGGTTGGCAGAGAAGGGAAGTTGGGGGAAAACAGGCTGGCAGGGGAGCAGTTAGTCATCCGTCAGGCTGGCAGGGGAGTGATTAGGGGGTGATCACGCTGGCAGGCAGAAGTGGTTGGGGGCAATCAGGAAGCCAGGCAGGTGAGCAGTTGGGATCCAGCAGTCCTGGATTGTGAGAGGGATGTCTGACTGCCCATGGTCAGTTGGACATCTCTCGATGGGTCCTAGATTGGAGAGGGTGCAGGCTAGGCTGAGGCCCCCCCCCCCCCCATGCACTAATTTCATGCACTGGGCCTCTAGTATATTATAAAAGTCTAAATAGCCCAGGTGAAGATTAGCTACACCCTTTATTAATGGAGGAAGAGGTAGATGCCCTTTCCCCAGAAGGACAGGTAAATTAGTTTCCTTCAATAGCAAACTCTTAAAGCCTTTTAAATCAGTTTCTTGCCAGCAGCCATCTTTAAGGAATGTGGTAATTTACATTTAAAAAGAACAAACCTATTTCGCTATCCAGAAAGGTGACTTAAAAAATTTTAGAAGTTTGCTTAATTATATAAATAATAAACTTAGCCGAGACCAGTTTGGCTCAGTGGATAGAGCATTGGACTGTGGACTGAAGGGTCCCGGGTTCAATTCCTGCAAGGGCATGTACCTTGGCTGCGGGCACATCCCCGGTAGGGGGCGTGCAAGAGGCAGTTGATCGATGTCTCTCTCTCATCGATGTTTCTGACTTTCTATCCCTCTCGCTTCCTCTCTGTAAAAAATCAATAAAATATATTAAAAAAAATAAATTTTGATGTTTATGTATTTTAAAATGATAAAACTTGTTTAATAATCTGAAGTAGTTTATGAAAAAACTGAGAGGACAGAATTGAATCTATTTGATTATGTCTTGTGTTTTAATAATTTATTCTTAAGAATATAAAAGTGTTATTAATCTAGGAACTGCTAAATATTTGACTTGCCAGTTCTAAAAGTTGAAGCTTCAAGCTGAATTGGGAGAAATAATATAGTTGTGGTAATTAAATGCCTAAAGTATAAAAATATTGTTGAAAAAATATTGTTTTCTCTAATAATTAGGAATTCAAAATATGTTATTCATTGATCTAATTAAATAAGGATTAATTCTGTGCTCTGAACCAAATTTTTTATATAAAGGCCAATTTAAATTTGATATCTTAAGATAATTATAAAAAGTATTATAATCTTTAAAACATATATAGATACATATTTGATGGTTTTTTTTCAAGTTAAAATTTCAATACTCAGGCTGAAGGATAAATATGGGAATTTTTTTTTAATTTAACCAATCTAATATACTTGAAATAGCATGGAAAGCTTTATCAAATAAAAATTAAAAACTATATTTTAAATGTTATAAAGGTTTTGGCCTCTCAGAAGAGCAAAATACGTAGTTAAATATTTCTTAAAATCCAACAGCAGATTTAAAATAACAAAAAGCCTCTAGCCGCCTGCATTTTTAATTAGGCAAAGCTGGGGCCGCTTTTGTGCCTTGTGAATCACTTGTAAATATTTACTTAATTTACTTTCCTTTTTAATAAAAGATACCTACTTAAATTACTTTATAAATTAGCTTTTTAAAAATATAATCAAGGTCTCATATAAATTAAGTTACATAAGAAGCCAATGTTTTTATGAGTAATTGAATCCAAGTAAAATCAAAGAGCAGTTTAGGCAGTCGCCATGATGGTCACATGGCTTGCTGCTCCCTGTGGGGGCCAGCATCTTGAAACAGCATCTTTGTAAGCAATTTAAATAAGACTTCTAGGAAAGTTACTAAGACTTCCCATGATCACTCTGTAAATGCAAATTAGCCTAAAGGGATACTCTTTAAATATAAAATTCTAGCTTAATAAAAAGGAGAAATTTGAAAATTTTGAAATCTCTTTCACTGATATTTACTATGTAAACTAAGATTGTTATTAAAATATTAAATCTGGCTGAAACCGGTTTGGCTCAGTGGATAGAGCGTTGGCCTGCAGACTGAAAGGTCCCAGGTTCGATTCCGGTCAAGGGCATGTATCTTGGTTGCGGGCACATCCCCAGTAGGGGGTGGGTGTGCAGGAGGCAGTTGATCGATGTTTCTCTCTCATTGATGTTTCTGGCTTTCTATCCCTCTCCCTTTCTCTCTGTGAAAAATCAATAAAATATATTAAAAATATATTAAATCTGATCTGTACTAGTAGTGACCATGACCTTAAGGGAAAATGTTTCATGTGACATGGCTTGGCAATACTTGCTGGGGTTAAACAGCAGCCCAAAAGGTTGCTTGGTAATAAAGAAGAACAAAGATTTTTTTTTTAAATTTTCTTTTTTCCCAGCTTTATTGAGGTATAATTAAAAAATAAAAATTGTATATACTTAAGATGTACAATTTGATGTTTTATAATATGTATACATTGTGAAATAGTCACCACAAACATGCTAATTAACAAATCCATAATCTCACATTTTTGCATTTTCAAATACAGAACTCATCTCTTCAAAAGCAAATTTAAGCCAAAAGAACTTTTAAAAATTTAATTCCAATGAAATGGGCTGCCTTGGAATACATTGAACTCTACATCTCTAGAGGCTTTCAAGCAAAAGCCAAACATCCCATTGTCCAAGGCGACTCTGAAGTAGATGTCTGTGCCTACCACTTACAGATTTTGGACAAGTTACTTGACATTCATGAGTCTAATTTTCCTCACCAATAAACTAGGGACAATAACTAATTTCATAGAATTGTTGTAAGGATGTCTTTTAAGGGCAAAGCATGCATTCTGGCAATACAAACAGTTGCTATACTCATTATCCCATAAGAAGATTCTTACATTCTATGGCAATTAAGTTCAAGTTTTCCAAGTTCAGATCCCTAACCCTAACCCTAACCCTAACTCTAACCCTCACCCTCACCCTAACCCTTCTCACCCTCCTGTAAGTAAATTACATCAAGAAATTTTTACTTTGAAAATTAATTTTCATTTGTTATGCTAATAGCAAGACACCCATGAAAAATCACATGGTGTCAAAATAGGCCAAAGGAAAATCGTTTGAACAAAAATAAAAAGGATCTGAAGTCAAACTTATAAAAAAGATTCCTTTATTAACCTTTGGTTGAGAATATGTTTGTGTATTTCCAGAAAACTACAAGCCCATGTAGATTCCTCCAACAATGGATCCCAGAGAGGAACAGACAGGACTGCTCCAGCCACAGAAATAGCAGTGGCCCCCAAGAACAGAGGAGAAACAGTCCAGAAAATGAAGATGGTGAAGACACATTGCCATGCTAGCAGTCAGGAGCTGTGCGTCGCTGCAGGCTGCCCAGGACCAAACCAGAGAAGGTTGGACCTGCATTGCCACCGTTTGTCCACCATCTAGAACTGAAATATCATTGTTGAAATGTACACACAAAGAACTATTGGGCATTGAAATTGGGACTCAAAAGTATTGGACATTGAAATTGGAACTCAAAGAACTGTTGGTAAAAGAAAATGACTGCAGTCTGCTTCCTTTAATGCCTGACAGCAATTTGAAGGGACTTGATAGAACTCTGTCCTTTCCATTGAATTTAAAATGTTTAAAACAGACATTCTAGTTTATTTAAAAATTTTCCCCCATTTTTTAAATTAAGGTATTACATGTGTACATATCTTCCCATTACCCCCACCACTACTCCACTCCCCTACATGCCCTCATGACCCAGTGTCTTGCATCCATTGATTATGCTTACATGCCACGCATACAAGTCCTTCAGTTGATCTCTTATCGCCCCCACCTCTCCCTAACCTTCCTGTTGTAATTTGACAGTCTGTTTCATGCTTTACTGCCTCTAAATCTATCTTTTTGTTCACCAGTTTATAATGTTCTTTATTATCCATAAATGAGTAAGATCATGTGGTATTTTTCTTTCATTGACTGGCTTATTTCACTTAGCATAATGCTTTCCAGTTCCATCCAAGTTGCTGCAAATGGTAAGAATTCCTTCTTTTTTATACAGCATAGTATTCCATTGTGTAGACGTACCACAGTTTTCTGATCCAGTCATCTGTTGACAGACACCTAGGGGGTTTCCAAATCTTAGCTATGGTGAATTGTGCTGCTATGAACATAGAGGTGCATATATCCTTTCTGATTGGTGTTTCTAGTTCTTAGAATATATTTCTAAGAGTGGTATTACTGGGTCAAATGTGAGTTCCATTTTTAGTTTTTTTGAGGGAACTCCATACTGTTCTCCACAGTGGCTGCACCAGTCTGCATTACCACCAGCAGTGCACGAAGGTTCTTTTTTCTCTGCATCCTCGCCAGCACTTGTCTTTGTTTGTTGATGATAGCCATTCTGACAGGTGTGAGAGGATACCACATTGTCGTTTTAATTTGCATCTCTCAGATAATTAGTGACTTTAAGCATGTTTTCATATGTCTCTTGGCCTTCCTTCTGTCCTCTTTCGAAAAGATTCTATTTAGGTCCGTTGCCCATTTTTTTATTGAAGCATTTATTTTCCTTTTATTAAGTTGTATAAGTTCCCTGTAGATGTTGGAGATTAAACCTTTATCAGTGATAACATTTGCAAATATGTTCTCCCATACAGTGGGCTTTCTTGTTGTTTTGTTGATGGTTTCTTTTGCTGTGCAAAAGATTTTTATTTTGATGTAGTCCCACTTGTTTATTTTCTCTTTAGTTTCCATTGCCCTAGGAGTGGTATCATTGAAGAAATTGCTTTGGCATAAGTCTGAGATTTCTCCGCCTGTGGATTCTTCTAGTATTTTTATGGTTTCCCATCTCATGTTTAAGTCCTTTATCCATTTTGAGTTTATTTTTGTGTAAGGTGTAAGTTGATGGACTAGTTTCATTTTTTTGCATGTATCTGTCCATTTTTTCCCACACCATTTATTGAAGCAACTGTTTTGACTCCATTGTATGTTCATGCCTCCTTTGTCAAATATTAATTGAGCATAGTGATTTGGGTCAATATTCGGGTTCTCTATTCTATTCCATTGGTCTATATGCCTGTTTTTGTGCCAGTACCAGGGTGTTTTGAGAACAGTAGCTTTGTAATACAGCTTGAAATCAGGTATTGAGATCCCACCTACTTTGTTCTTCTTCCTCAGGATTGTGTGGCTATTAGAGTTCTTCTTCTTTTTTGTTTTTATTAATTCCAAATGAATTTTTTGAGTTCTTTCTAGGCCTGTGAAATATGCCATTGGTATTTTAATGGGGATTGCATTGAATCTACATATTGCTTTGGGTAGTATGGACATTTTAATGATGTTGATTCTGCCAATCCATGAACAAGGTATGCTCTTCTATCTATTTTATCTTCCTCTACCTCTTTTTTAATATCTTATAGTTTTTTGAGCAGAGATCTTTTACCTCCTTAGTTAAGTTTATTTCTAGGTATCTTAATTTTTTTTTGTATGATGGTAATGGGATTGTTTTCTTAGCATCACTTTCTGTAAATTCACTGTTGGTGTATAGAAATGCCATAGACTTCTTGGCATTAATTTTGTATTACACTACATTGCTGAATTCATTTACTAATACTAATAATTTTTTGACGGAGTCTTTACTGTTTTCTATGTACAGTATCATGTCACTTGTGGGTAAGGGCAGTTTTACTTATTCTTTTCCTGTTTGGATGCCTTTTATTTCTTTTTCTTATCTAATCACAATGGCTAGTACTTCCAGGACAATGTTGAACAGGAGTGGTGAAAATGGGCATCCCTGTCTTGTTCCTATTCTTAGGTGAAATGGTTTCAGTTTTTGTCCATTGAGTATGATGTTGGTTGTGGGTTTGTCATATATGGCTTTTATTATGTTGAGGTATGATCCATCTATTCTCACCTGAGAGTTTTTATCAAGAAAGGGTGTTGGATTTTGTCAGATTCTTTTTCTGCATCAATTGATATGACTATGTGGTTTTTATCTCTCACTTTGTTTATGTGATGTATCATGTTTATTGATTTGTGGATATTGTACCACCTTTGTATTCCTGGGATAAATCCTACTTGGTCATGGTATATGATCTTTCTGATGTACTGCTGGATCCGATTTGCTAGAATTTTGTTGAGGATTTTCGCAACTATGTTTATGAGAGATACTGGCCTATAATTCTCTTTCATTGTGTTGTCTTTATCTGGTTTTGGTATTAGGGTGATGCTGGCTTCGTAGAAGGAGTTTGGGAGTATTCATTCCTCTTGAATTTTTTCAAATATTCTGAGGAGGATAGGTTTTACTTCATCCTTGAATATTTGGTAAAATTCCCCTGTGAAGCCGTCTGGCCACAGGCTTTTGTTTGCTGGAAGCTTTTTAATGACTTCTTCAATTTCTTCCATGATTATTGGCTTGTTGAGATACTTAGATTCTTACTGATTGAGCTTTAGAAGGTTGTATTTTTCTAGGAATATATCCATTTCCTCTAGGTTGTATAATTTGTTGGAATAAAGTTGTTCATAATATTTTTTAACAACCCTTTGTATTTCAGTGAGGTCTGTTGTTATTTCTCCTTTCATTTCTGATTTTGTTTATTTGGGTTCTTTCTCTATGCATATTGGTGGGCCTGGCTAGAGGTTCATCATTTTTGTTTATCCTCTCGAAGAATGAACTTGGTTTTGTTGATCTTTTTGTATTGTTTCCTTGGTCTCTATTGTTTCTTCGCTCTGATATTTTTTATTTCCTTCCTTCTGCTTACACTGGGCTTTCCTTGTTGCTCTCATTGTAACTCTTTGAGTTGTAGGGTTAGATAATTTATTATCATTGTTCTTTGTTTTTTGTTTGTTTGTTTTTTGTTTTTGTTTGTTTTTTTGCAATAAGCTTGTAGAGCTATGAACTTTCCTCTCAAGACTGCTTTCCCTGTGTCCCATAGATTTTGGATTATTGTGTTTTCATTGTCATTTGTTGCCATGATGTTTTTTATTTCTTCTTTAATCTCTCTGGTAATCCAGTCATTGTTTAATAGCATGCTATTTTGTCTCCAAGTGTCTGATTTTTTTGGATTGTTTTTATTGTAGTTGATTTCCAGTTTTATGCCATTGTGATCTGAGAAGATGCTTAATATGATTTCTATCTTCTTGAATTTGAAGAGACTTTGCCTGTGTCCTAATATGTGGTCTATCCTTGAAAATGTTCTATGTACACTGGAGAAGAATATATATTCTATATCTTTGGGGTGGAATATTCTAAAGATGTCTATTAAGTCCATCTGATCTAGTGTGTCATTTCAGATTGCTGTTTCTTTGCTCATTTTTTGTTTGATTTGTTGGATTTAGTCCCTTGATTTGCATCACTTTGTAAATTTCATTTCATTCCCTTCTGGCCTGGTGTGTTTCTGTTGAGAAATCAGTTGATATTCTAATAGGAGATCCCTTGTTGGTAACTTTCTGTCTCTCTCTGGCAGCCTTTAAGATTCTTACTTTGTTGTTGGTGTTTGCCAATTTAATTATGATGTTTCTTTAGAGTTCATCTTGTTCAAGACTCTATGTGCTTCTTGGACTTGAGTGTTTTTTTTCTTGCCAGTATCAGGAAGTTTTCTGTCATTATTTCTTCAAACAGGCTTTCTAATCCTTGCTTCTCTTCCTCTCCTTCTGGTACCCTTGTTGTGCAAATATCATTTTGTTTTGTGTTGTCCCAAAGCTCCCTTCATCTCTCCTCTTGCTTTTTAAGTCTTTCCAGTTGCTGCTGTGTTTGTGTGTTTTTCCTACCATGTCTTCTAATTCGCTGATGCGGTCCTCAGCCTCTTCTCATATACTGTTCAGGCCTTCCATTGTGTTCTTTATTGCAGCTATGACATTCTTCATCTCCTCTTGGTTCTTTTTCATGTTGGCGACATTCCCCTTCAGCTCCTTATAATTCTCATTGAATTGTGTGTATTTGTCATCCAGCCGTTTAAACATCCTTATAGCCATTACTCTGAATTCTTTCTCTGTTAAGCTGCTAGTCTCAATTTCATTTAATTCCCTTTCTGGTGATTCCTTTTTTTTTCTCCTCTGGTGGTTGCTTTTTTGTCTTCCCATGTTTTCTGGTAATGTTTTAATTGTAGATCCAATTGCTTTGCTACCAGGTTCTTT
Source organism: Antrozous pallidus (assembly GCA_027563665.1). Lineage (NCBI taxonomy): Eukaryota > Metazoa > Chordata > Mammalia > Chiroptera > Vespertilionidae > Antrozous > Antrozous pallidus. The sequence continues at coordinate 6,925,728 of CM050521.1, forward strand.
TGGGGATAGTGCTACTGGTGTAATCTCTCAGTTCTCCTGGGCTTTGTAATCTAGTGTAGCTCCCTATTTGAGCTATTGGGGTTCTCTTGATGTAAGCCTGCAAGCTTACAAGGCACAACTGCGATGTCTAGAAGTAGCAGCTGTGGAGAGGAGTGTTCCAATTTTTGCTATCTTGTACCTCTAGTTGAAATCACATGTGCCCAGTGGGGACTCACAGTGGCACCCAGGAACCGTCTGTCGAGTGATGTGGGTCAGGTGGCCTGCACTCTGGAAAGGTGTGACTGTGATGCCCAGAGTTATGTAGTTGTGGGGTGGGCAGTCTCAGCTTTTGCTGCTGTACCTGTGGTGGATAGGCAGTCATTCCTAGTGGTGGCTCACAGGGGCACCCGCAGCACGTTTGCCTGTGAGGCACACTGAAGCTTTCTGAAGGGCCTTAGCAGTGTAGCCAGGTAATTGAGGTGCCTGTGGGCAAGTCTCAGGATGAGTGAATTCAGTATTTCTACTGCCCCCCACGGGGCGGGGGGGGGGGGGGGGGAGAGTGCATCCCTCTTCGTCCAAGATTGGACCCAGGGAGAGCTCACAGTGGCTCCCACTAGCACCCTGTGGGTAGACGAGCTCAGGGTGTCTGCCTGTTGGAAATTTGCATCTGTGGAGGTGCATTTGCCTCAGAGCTCTGATGCCCTCTGAGGGGTCCTGGCACTGAGGTTGAGCAGCTGGAGTGAATGTGGGCAGTTATTCAGGAAGAGGGAGTCCAGAATTTCTACTGTGGGGCAGTGCGTCATTGTCTGTACAGAATCACACCCAGCAGGGGCCCAAAGCATTTCCCCAGAGCACCCTGTGGATATATGGGCTCAGGATGCCTGCCCTTTGGAAATGTGTGCATCTGTGGTGGTGAGTTTGATGGCATAGAGCTCTAACACACTTTGAGGGGCCCTGGCACTGAAGTTATCCTGCTGGGGTGTCTGTGCAGGGTCCATGATGAGTGAATTTAGAACTTCTACTGCCGGGGGCAGTGCATCACTGTTTGTCCAAGATCACACCCAGCCAGGACTCACAGCAGCTCCCACAGTGCCCTGTGGGTAGATGGGCTCAGAGTGCATGCGTGTTGTAGGTGTGCACGCAGACTGCTGGTGTGTTTGCCTGTGCAGAGCTCTGAGGGGCCCTGGCACTGATGCTGCACAGCTGGCGTGTCCGTGGGCAGTTATTCAGGAGAGGGAGTTCAGAATTTTTACTGCAGGGCTGCATGCCCTTGTCTGTTCAAAATCACACTCACGGATGCTCCCAGTGGCTCCCAGGTGCTGCCTCCGGAGTAGAGTGCCCTGGCTGCCTGTGTGCACTGGAAATGCATGGAAGTGGGGTCCAGAGTTCTGCAGCTAGGGAGGGAGAGGTTGCACTTACTGTTACTGAGCAGTGCACCTTTGGAGGTGGAGGTCCCAGGGTCCGTGGGTCTGCAGGTGGGGCAGCAGGATTTTGGCTGAAGTAGCTCCTGGGTTGCGGGGTAGTTCTAAGGCCTGTCTGGTTGGTGGTGTTGATGAGTTCCTAATGAAGGCCATTCTCCCCTTCAAGATGGTGTGGCTCCATGCTGGAGTCCTGCAGACTGGGAGTGCCTGCAGCGGTGGTAGTCTCTCCTTGTCCAAGAGAGCTTGTCTGACAGACCCTGCTGCTCCTGCGAGATTTAACTATCCTTCATGCACTCACACACACCACACATAACCACATGCACTCCTTTCATACCCTCACTCACTTCCTCTCCCTCACCTCCGTCCTGGCAGCCACCATCTTCTGGAGTCCATTCTTGTTTAATTTTAAAAATCAAACAGTTTTACCAAAAGGTTGGTGAAGCTTGGGGAGCTGAACAGGGTTGAGTCACATGTAGTTTACCTGTTGGAAATGGCTAAAAGGCATCCCCCCATCCCCCCAACCTGAATAGGATTGTTAACTGCCAGACAGCTCAGGACATTTTATTGCTTCCTGTTGGCCAACACCTGGACAGCTGTAGGCTATTCCCCAAACTGACAATGTTTCTGTATACCCTTTGATACCATACTCTTTGAAGTGTATATTTCCACCTTGGCTTGGGACAAATTGTACTAATAAAAGCAGGTTCCTTGGTCAAGCAGGTTCCTTTTAGCTCCTTCAGCTGGAAGCTCCTCTGACCCTCAATGCCTTTCAAAGATATCTTTTGTCCACAGACTCCTTCTTAGTCATCTATGCACAGCCCCTTTCTCCAGAATGTTGAACCTTTTGTAAGGCTGGGAAAGAGAGAACCCTGGCATTTGATGCTCGAATGAGGGGCACCAGTAATTGGTGCCTCAACAAGGGAAACCAATACCACTAAGGCAATTATTTATGGCCAATTCAATATCTTGTTTCTGTAATCCATAGGTTCTCAACTATGTGTGATTTTGCCCTCTCCTCTTCTACCCCAGTATATCTGCCAATGTCTGGAGACATTTTTGCCTCTTGAGGAAGAGGGAGAGGGAGCTATTATTACTTTATCTAGTGGGTAGAGGCTAGGGATGCCATTAAATATCCTTCGATGTCTATAATGCCAAGGTTGAGAAAGCCTCCTGTAAACCAAATGGACTGTGATTTTTTTTTTTTACTATTATCTAGGGATTCTTTGTCACTATGGACATATTTCTTAGACAATTATAATATCTCTATAAACATTTCAAACTTGTTCTCAATATGACATTTCTTTCAGCACATAGTTATATACTAGATCTTCACAGATTAGCTTTCTCAAGCTATATTCAGTGTGTGTGTGTGTGTGTGTGTGTGTTTGTGTTGTGTGCCTGCGCGCAGTTCATAGTGATGAAACAGAATGATGCTTAAAGGCCTTCACAGACTGACATTCACAAGAGATTAATACATGACTTGGAATTTTGAGTCTTTTGCTATCTGAGCTACTCAATGACATAGGTACTCTATGCAGAAATGAAAAATGGTTTTCTTTTTTATTTATTTATTTTTTATCTTTATTGTTCAGTTTATTAATTACATTGTTTCCCCTTTTTATCCCCCTATAGCTTCCCTCCACCCTGTACCTATCCCACCCTCCACCCTCACCTCCCCCTCCCCACTGTCCTCTCCCATTGTTGCTAGATTTTTGTCCAGTCTCTTGCTGCACTTCCCACAACCCTTTTCTCCCCAAGAGTTGTCAGTCCATTCCCTCTCTATGTCCATGTCTCTGTTATATTCACCAGTCTATCCTGTTCAACAGCCTATCAATTCACTTGATTTTTATGTTCATTTGTTGATAGATGTGTATTTGTTGTTGCTAGTTTGCACTTTTACCTTTTTCTTCTTCCTCTTCTTAAAGAATATCTTTCAGCATTTCATATAATGTTGGTTTGGTGGTGATGAACTCCTTTAGCTTTTTCTTATCTGCGAAGCACTTCATCTGACCTTCAATTCTGAATGATAGCTTTGCTGGATAGAGTAATCTTGGTTGTAGATTCTTGCTGTTCATCACTTTGAATATTTCTTGCCACTCCCGTCTGGCCTGCATCGTTTCTGTTGAGAAATCCGCTGACAGTTGTATGGGTGCTCCCTTATAGGTAACCAACTGTTTCTCTCTTGCTGATTTTAATATTCTCTCTTTGTCTTTTGCTCTTAGCATTTTAATTATGATGTGCCTCGGCGTGGTCCTCTTAGGGTTCCTATATATTGGGGTTCGGTGCACTTCTTGGAATCCTGAGTCAATTTCTTTCACCAGGTGTGGGAAGTTTTCGGTCACTATTTCTTCAAATAGGTTTTCATTGTCTTGGCCTCTCGCTTTTTCTGGCACCCCTATAATTCGGATGTTGGTATGCTTGAGGTTGTCCCAGAGGCCCCTTACACTATCTTCAATTTTGTGGATTCTTTTGGTTTCTTGCTTTTTCAGCTGAGTGGATTTTACCTCTTTGTATTTCAAATCTTTAACTTGGTTCTTGGGGTGCTCCAGGGCACTTTCAGGTCTTTGTATAATATTTTTTGTTTCAGTCAGTGTATGCTTAATTTCTGGTTGGTCCTTTTTCATATCCTTGAGAGTCTGCTTTATATCCTTGAGGGTTTCTTTCATTTCCTTGTAGGACTCATTCATTTCCACGTTGATCTTGATCATTTCCACATTGGTCTTGATCATTTCTTTGCAGCTCTCGTTTATATCCTGGAGGGTGTTGTTCATTTTCTTGTAGGACTCACTCATTTCCTTTGTGGTCTTGCTTATTTCCTTATAGGCCTCGATCTTTTGTTGGAACCTCTTAAAAAACCCTATAACCGTGGTTCTGAATTCCATGTCTAGTCGTTTTTTTCCCTCCATTTCTTTCACATCTGATTTCTTTCCATGTTGCTGCATGGTGGCTGCTTCCCTGAGTTGGTCAATTAGCTTTGTGTGGTAGACATGCTACAAGGGACAGTGGCTCAGCCTCCCCAGTTACCTGAGGTGGATATGGGTTGCACAGTCTTGTTGAAGTTAAGCCCAGGTTAATCGTTGTTAGCACTTGGAGGGGTTGACCTCCAGGCCAATTGTCTGTGAAGCTCAGCTGTGCTCAGGTTGGGTGGGCGGAGTCTCCAGGCCAAGCAGACAGCGTTAGCTCCGCCCTATGCGGCCCCAGGGACTCTGTGCCGGGGGCAATGGCCGCCAGCACCTCTGAGAGAGAGCCGCTGCGGAGCTCCACCGGCTGCCGGTTGCCGGGGAATTCAGACTTTCCCAAAATGAGTCTGCATGCGCAATGTCTCACCCAGGATCGTAAAACAAAGCAGTCTGACGGTTTTCCGAATGAGAGGCAAGTCTCGGTGCGCTCTCTGCGCCGTCACGCAGCCGAGCTGTTCGCGCGCAGGCAGCCTTCTCCACAAGCCGGGAGACCCAGCAGCACCCGGGCTTCGGCGTGCCCTCCCACTGTCCAGTTTTCACCCCGTGTGATAGTGGCTTCTCTGGACTTTGCCCAGAGCTGGAGAATCAGCCCAGTAGGATGCCTTTGTCTCCCCATTCGAGAAAACTGGCCGGTTTTCAGCCGCCCGCCCTCTCCGAGGCGTGCGCTCCAAACCTCTCTCCAGGCGAATCTTTCAACGCCGTCCGCCGCCGCGCCGCTCCTCCAGGTCACAGTGTCTTATTTTCACTTTTATTTGTGGAATTTTCACTCGGCGAGCGTTCTGGTGATTCTGGAAGGTGTTTGTTCTTTCGTTAAGTTGTAGTTTTAAAATTGCTGATTATGACGGCAAGATAGGTGTTTTGCCTTTGCCGCCATCTTAGTTCTTCCTGGTTTTCTTTTTAAGTTTGAAATTGCAGTGAGACATAATTTTTATTTTAATGCATATTAGTTCCTTCAGTGTAGTCAAAGGCAACAAAATCTGGAATGAAATCCTATTATTCTTGTAAGCTGATGTGCATATTTTCTTCTCATCCAGAAACAACCCAGGGACTTGGCCTGGATTATAAAAGATAATAGAGGCCTGGTGCACAAAATTCATGTACGGGGAGGGGGGTTTCAGGGAGTGTCCCTCAGACCAGCCTGCACCCTCTGCAATCTGGGAACCCTTGAGGGATGTCCAGCTGCCCATTTAGGCCTGATCCTGGTAGGATCGAGCCTAAACGGGCAGTCAGACAACCTTCTCACAATACAGGATTGCTAGCTCCAAACTGCTCATTTGCCTGCCTCCCTGATTGCCCCTAACTGCTTCTGCCTGCCAGCCTGATCACCCCCTAACCACTACTCTGCCAGCCTAATTGATGTCTAACTGCTCCCCTGCCAGCCTATTTGCCCCCAACTTCCCTCCTCTGCCGGCCTGGTCACCCATAACTGCCCTCCCCTGCAGGCTTGATTGCCCTCAACTGCCCTCCCTTGCAGGCCTGGTCCCTCCCAACTGACCGCCACTGCTGGCCATCTTGTGGTAGCCATCTTATGTCCACATGGGGCAGGATCTTTGACAACATGGGGGCAGCCCTCTTGTGTGTTGGAGTGATGGTCAAACTGCATATTACTCTTTTATTAGATAGGATAGAGGCCTGGTGCATAGGTGGGGGCCAGCTGGTTTGCCCTGAAGGGTGTCCCAGATCAAGGTGGAGGTTCCCTTAGGGCGAGGGGCCTGTGGAGGTTTGCAGGCTGGCCACGCCCCCCAGTGACCCAAGAGGAGGCCCTGGATCTGGGATTAATTTATATTCTACAAATGAAACTTTGTAGCCCGGAGCAGAGCCAAGCCTTCTGCTCACTCTGGGGCAGCAGCCATTTCTGTTTGAAACATTGTTGTCTAGAGTGGAGGCCTAGGCAGGCCAGCAATGGCAGGCAGAAAGCTTGGCTTCCTCCATTGCTGGGGAAACCCAAGCCTCCCTCCTGCTCTCAGGGGCAGCAGTCATCTTGGTTGGGGTTTATTTGCATAATTTGCTCATATTTAATAAAAGAGTAATATGCAATATAGATATATCCTATCTAATAAAAGAGCAATATGCAAATTGACCATACCTCCAATCATGCCATGCCCACAGCCATGCCCACTAGCCAATCAGGAACAAATTATGCAAATAAATCCCAACCAAGATGGCTTCCGCAACTGAGAGCAGGAGGGAGGCCTGGGTTTCCCTGGCAATGAAGGAAGCCAAGTTTTCTGCCTGCCACTGCCGGCTTAGGCCTCCACTCAATGCTACAAAGTTTCAATTATAGAAGATACATAATCCCAACAGAAATGGCAGCAGCCATGGAACTGGAGAGAGCAGAGGCTAGGGTTACCAGGCCAATGGAGGAAGCCAAACTTCTGCAGCCCCAGCACCTAGGCCTCCACTCTAGGCTACAAAGTTTCAAACAAAAATGGCTGTTGCCACAGAGGGAGCAGAAGGCTTGGGTCTGCTCCAGGCTACAAAGTTTCAATTGTAGAACATAAATTAATCCCAGATCCTGAGGCCTCTGCTTGGATTGCTGGTTGGCATGGCCAGCCTACAAACCACCATGGGCCCCTCGCGCAGGTTGCCTCATATCCCAAGAGAACCCGCACCCTGATCTGAGCTGTCCCCAACCCATGCACCAGGCCTCTATCCTATCTAATAAAAGAGTAACACACAGATTGACCACCACTCCAACACACAAGAGGGCTGCCCCCATGTGGACACAAGATGGCCACCATAAGATGGCCATCAGGGGAGGGCCATTAGGAGATTCCAGGCCTGCAAGGAGGGGCAGTTGTGGACCATCAGGCCAGCAGGGGAGGGTAGTTGGGAGGGACCAGGCCTGTAAGGGAGGGCAGTTGGGGGTGATCAAGCCTGTAGGGGAGGGCAGTTATGGGTGACCAGGCTGGCAGAGAAGGGAAGTTGGGGGCAAACAGGCTGGCAGCGATGCAGTTAGACATCAATTAGGCTGGCAGAGTAGTGGTTAGGGGGTGATCAGGCTGGCAGGCAGAAGCCATTAGGGGGGCAATCAGGGAGGCAGGCAGGCGACAGTTTGGAGCCAGCAGTCCTGGATTGTGAGAAGGATGTCTGACTGCCCATTTAGGCCCGATCCTGCCGGGATTGGATCTAAACGGGCAGTCGGACATCCCTCGAGGGGTCCCAGATTGGAGATGGTGCAGGCTGGGCTGAGAGACACCCCTCGCCCCCCATGCACGAGTTTTGTGCACTGGGCCTCTAGTATTTATGTATACTAGAGGCCCAATGCACAGATTTGTGCACATTGAGAGTCAATTAATTAGGTGGCCAGTGGGGCGGGACAGACATACCCTGGAGCCAATCTCCTGCAGTCCCTGCCTGCCTGGCTGCACCTGAGGTGGTGCAGGGTCCCTCTGGCAGATGAGGTCTCTTGGCCTACCCTGTGGGGATCAGGCCAAAACTGGCAGTCCAACATCCCCTGGTGGGAGGAGTTCTGGAGTGTGAGAGGGTACTCTGCAAAGTTGCTTTCGCTCAGCAGCTCCTGCATTGAGCATCTGCCTCCTGTGGTCAGTATGCATCATAGCTACTAATCCATCAGCAGGTCTCCTGGTCACTTAGCTTTTATATATATAGATATGTCCTGGGCAACCAATAAAATGTGTGCCAATTTAGCAGAATTGAGTGTCCTTTGTTAATAATCAACTGAGTTTACTTAAGCCTACTTGATTTTTTCCAGAGAAATTTTTCTGTAATGCAGGATTTCTATGCCTCTGTAATTTAGGTGATTGAGGAACTAGGTGAGTTCATTTCCCCCTGTAGCTTTTAGATGCCTTATATGTATCTAACATGTAGAATCAAGACTTGAAAAAGACCTGAGAAAGTTAGCAAGGTACTGCACAAAGCTGAATCTGTCCTGCTGCCTGCCTGTTTTTGTAAATAACATTTTATTGGGACACATAAATGCCCTTATGTTTTCATATTATCTATGAATGCCTTTGCATTAAAAGGGCAGAGTTGTGTAGTTGCCACACTGTATGTCTTACAGAGCATAAAATATTTCTTATATTCCCCTTTATAGGACAAGTTTGTTGACTCCAAACCAATATAACTTTCTGATTTAATAGATAAAGAAAATGAATCTTAGAGAGATTGACTAGCCAAAGAAAGAAGATGATGAATATCAGACCACTGACAAGCTGTGTTCTAACAGGAAAGTGAGGAAAAAGAATAAATATGCTATGAGTCAATTTACCTAAGTACAAAAAAACTGGGTTGGCTGATTTATTTCTCCCACTTAATTGATTAGAAATCTTTATGTCATGCAGGTATAGCTGAAATAAGACTTGAGTCATGTGATATAATAATTTTATGTTTTCCAAAGACTAGCATAGTATTGAATGGTCAGCCTTCTGTGCCTCTCAGTATTATTTCCTCAAAAGTTGAATTAATGATTATAAGTCAGGCAAGACATTATGATAATTGCTGAAACCTAAATGTTTTGAGATCAATGAGCTATCCTTGTGTTCTGCTGTGCCACCAACAGACAGTGATAAAATGTATAGAATTAGGATTTACTTCCACGAATATTCAGGATTGGTGATGCAAGAATTATTGTTAAACCATTGGGAAGAAATATATTCTCATTAATTGATTGAGAATGTTTACTAAGTACTGCCTTTTCAAAATAATTCAATATGAATATATTTTTAAAAATATTTTTATTGAGTTCAGAGAGGAAGGGAGAGGCAGAGGAAGATGGAATCATCAACAATGAGAGAAAATAATCTATTGGCTGCCTCCTGCAGTCACCACACTGGGTATCTCCCTCAACCTGGCATGCTCTACCAGGAACAGAACTGTGACTCCTGGTTCATAGATTGACCCTCAGCCACTGAGCCATGCTGGCTGGGTCAGTCTGAATATCTTAAGAATGAGGAAAAACAGATGTGTGGGGAAAAATAATCTCATACATTTTCCGCTAGTACATAAGAAGAAAGTTAAATTAAGTTTAAATTATATAACATGTCTAAAGAAACTATTTTGAAATTGTTAGTGATATTTCCTCTAAAATTGTTTCACATATATTGAAGTATAATGTAATAGAAGTCAGGACTGAGTTTGGTTTAAATTAAAAATAAGTATAGTGCCTATTATAGACAATAATAATTATCATCTAAACATTATTTATTAGATGATGGACATTACTACATTTCTGAGTAAAGATATTAGCTTTTCTGTAAATGACACAGTTTATACTTCTCAAAGGACCTAACACCTTTAAGAATGTTGAGTATATAGATGAAGTGTCATCATGTATGAAGTATTTTTGATTCCTCATAGCAAAGATTTTGTGTGTGAAAATTAAGAAAGGAAACTGATTTTATCCATTCATCCTTTGAACATGAGTTAAGCCTCTGCTACACGGCCAGGCAGTGCACTAGGCTCTCAAACGAAACAGAGACTAAGTCCCTGTCCTCTAAAACCCATGATCTAAAGGAGAGTTCTGGCAAATAAATTAAGAAATTGTGCCCAATTTCTCTTCCCTTTTATTAATTTATTATCATTTATTCTAGCTTTTTCTCCCACAATCTTGGGCCAGGATTGGGTCTGGTACCCTTCTCTATTTTTTTCTTCCTACCATTTCCTACATACTTGAGGATTTCTCCTTTATTCTTGTTTACTAATTGGGTTTTGCTTCTCCTTGACTGCCCTCAGAAGCTGCCTACACTTCATTAGTGCATTGGGCTTTAAACCTCTCATGTCTTCCATCTTTCTTCCTTTTCTCCCTCACTGAAACTAAGCTACCCAATGCTCTATTTCTGAGGCTCACTCTGTCAACCAGTAAATCAAATATACAGTTCACTCATCTATTAGGTGTTCTTATTGGCTATCAGCAAATATATCTCAGGATCTATGCAGCCTCTTAATTCAGAATTCATTATGACTACAAATCCTTTATCCAAAATGAATGCAGGGGAGCGAGGATAAAATTTCAGGTATTGTTATCAAAAAGTGGAAGATACTTTTTTTTTGGCTCCTCAGATCATAACCACCGGTAAAAGGTAAATTAGCAAGAGATTTGGTAAGACAAGGTCAGCGAGAGTCTGGAGCAGCCATAGGTGTGTCACAAGCAATATTTTTAGCACAATGGCCACTTATCCCATACCTTTTCTTCCCCTGTTTTTTAAAAGGACACCAGTTCTCTATGCACATCAGGATATTAATTTTGGATTCAGATAGTGCTTGAAGGAGACAGTTTCTGAAAAATAAAAGTGATGCATGTGCAAATACCTAATGTGTGGCTTCAGATTTCAATACACGTGTTCATATCAATATATGAGATACTTTTATTTTACCCCCTTTGCCCCTTCACTAAGAGGATTAGTAAGAGGGAGGGATCATTTGCACAAGTCTGGGGAAAGAAGCTTTGCAGAGAGCAAAATTTTTTACTGTAAGTCACCTCTATAGGGCAAATTCAGACACTGGAAGATCTACTTTACTGATTTAAAGAGGAGACTGCATTTAATTATACTGTTGAATGTACTGGGTGAATGAATGAGAGCTGAACACCACAGTCATTGTGAGATAGCAGCCTGAAATGGGTGCCTCTGAAGGAAGGCACTCAGAAGCGAGGCAGCAGGCAGCATTGCCAAAGAGGTGACTGCTGGGAGACGGGCTGCAGACTCGGAGGTGACGTGACAGAGTGCATGTGCTTCAAGACGTCATCCGCTGCAGCTCCTCTCCGAAGAGCCCCTCTCAAAACACCGACTCTGACCTCATTCTTTAGGCTTTAAAGAGCAGCACCCTGAAGCTGTTTTGTTTGTCTTGTTTTACTTTAATGACTTACAACATTACAACATAGGTTTAAGTGAGAGATAATTTAGAAAAGGTTAAAGAAATGCAAGCACAGCTGAAAATGAAACACAAATCTTTTTTCTTTTTTTAAAAAAATTCAAAAATTCATCGGGGTTACATTTATCTATATAAAACTCTAATATGCAAATTGAACAGTGAAACAATCGGTGGAACGACTGGTTGCTATGGTGCTCACCGAACACCAGGGGGCAGACGCCCAATGCAGGAGCTTCACTCAGCCCGTAGGTGGCAGTGGGGAGTAGGGCCTGTGAGTGGGCAATGGCAGGCCAGCCAAGGCATGTATGAACCAGGGCCCCCCTGATTGCCCCACTGGTTGCCCTGCAGAGGGAAGCGACTGGTGGCAGTGGCAGGGGGTAGCACCAGTGAGTGGGTGGTGCCAAGCCAAGGCGGGTACGAGCGAGGGCCCCAATCACCCTGCTCTTTGTCCCACAAATCGACCCTGATTGCCGGCCAGGCCTAGGGATCCTTACCTGAGCACAAATTGTGTGCACTGGATCTCTAGTTGGCTAATAACATTATATGTTTCAAGTGTACAATACAGCATCTGTATATTGCCCATATTGTGTGTTCACCACCCAAAATCAAGTTTCCTTTTTCCATCACCATTTATCCCTCCTTGACCCTCTGTTAATTTTACTTATACGATCCAGGGCAGATGTGGCTAAGCTACTGACAGAAGGAACAGGAAATTATTGGAAGATACAGTGTGGTCCTTGGGTGAGATAGTGAATGTAGGGTGTGAACCAGGAACTACTGTCAGGATTGGGATGAGGGGAAGAATGTCTGTAACCACTTCCTCATTGAGCAGAGTGCCAGTAATAGAAACAAAAAGAATCAGGCTAAACTCAGTCATAACAAAACATTTTCTTCCTCTCTGCTGCCCCACGGAAGAGCTGGGGTGGGAGTGAGTTATGGGGGTGACCAGCGGCTGTTCAAGATACTGGTGAGGAGGCTGTATACAGATACCATTGGCAATGATGACAGAGACAAATAGATTCATTGTGAGACCAGGAGGACATACTAGACAATCTCTTGGGAACAGAAAGTCCAAGAAATAACTAGGAAATGGTTGGAGAATGGGACAACCAATGATACAGTTGTGAGACCGAAATGGGAAAACAAATAGGAAGCAAACTACGTGGGGAAGCAGAGATGTGCTGGGATTGGAGGCAAGTCTAGCATAAGTTTCAAAGGGTAGGGATGTGGCAACAATAGCTTGGTGTAAATTGAGTATTTTATCAAGTCAGCCTCCTGTTTCCCCTGGTAACCCAACCCCAAAGCTGCTGTTCTATCAAAACTATAGCTTCTTTGGTTGAGGAATTTCCTGAGTCAGTCTTTGGAGGCAATACTTTCTGGGTAAATGGGAGATTTCACCAGAGCCAGATGGGAGTTGATTCTAAAGAATCTCCACCATAACTGCTGTTGGACAAATTCTTTACATGTGGCAACAGGTAGATTCGAATTTAGATTTGGGCTCTTTTCTACCTTTCTGAGAAGTGAAAATCATAACTGCACATTTCATTTTTAAAAATTATAAGTGATAATAAATTCATTGCCAGTATATATCTCAAGGACTTAAAAAGAAACCCCCAAGAGCATTTGTTTTTCTGTTCAATACAGACAACCTTATTAAGAGCAATGTATCAATTATACTGTCCTATTTGTAGCACAATTAAAATAGTATTTCCACCTTGTATATAAGAATATACAAAATGAAACATTGCCATATTTTGGATAGAAATGTAGTGACAGAATATACATTAACTTGTGCTAAATTATTGTTTTTTAAAGGGTAGAATTCAATTTTGGTCCTGAATTGGAACTGTGCTTTGCTAAGTCTACTGTAGAAAAACTAATTCATTAACCTAGAGCTGGAAGGGATCAATAAGACTGGAAAGTAAACCTCCCCTGCAGAGTGTCTCAGTGTAGAGCCCCTGCAGTCAAGGGAAGCAGAAGGAAGCCCAGTAAGAAGTTAGACTTGGAGAGGGAGGAGTGTGCTGCCACCAAGTGCCAACCACTTTTGTTATTCCTATTAATGAAGAAACATAGTATTTCAAAAAACTCTTCCCAAGGAGAGGAATTTATAAATCCTCCAGGGCAACCTTCTCTACTCAGATCTACTTGTGTCCTGCCACTGGGGACTATTTACCTTCTGCTTACTCCCTGCAGCATGTTCGTTCAGCACTGTACCCAGGAGAAGACAGATCTCAATGGGAAGAGTGACTTACTGTTTGGAGGGACCCGGGTCTCACCTGGAGAATAAAATAATTTACCATTATGCCCTTTAGCACATTCTTGCCAACTGACAATAGTGAAAATTTCTCCTCATGTTGCTCCTGGGGACTTCTCAGGAGTAGGGTTATTGGCACAAGAACTTTTCCATTTTTCTTCTTATACTGGTTTGCTAGGGCTGCCATAACAAAACACCACAGAGTGGATGACTGACGGTAGAACTCACCTGAGATCGTGGAAGAAAAAAAGTCTTATGGCTGACCACATTCTCACCCATTCTATCATATTTATTTCACATCAGATCAGCTAACTATTTCTAAGTAATTATTACAAATTGCATAGCCATTATATTAATTGATTTTATATTTCACTTACGGATGCCACCAAAGTTTGCCCTAATTTGATGATATTGTATCTATGGCAACTAATACATCTTAAATGTTAAGAACTGTAAGGCATAGAAAGGATCACTTAGAAACATATAACTTCAATTAATATACAAATGTTATAAATGTGAAACACAGTTGTTCAAAGGAAACAAAATGAAATGGTCCAATGAATGTGGTTGGGCACTGGTGGATGGTAGTACATACACTGGTGATAAAGAAATCTATGCTCCATTACACAAATAATTTGATCACACCACACTGTAGGCTTTATGTAAATGGGCAAATGTGAGAGACAATCATACAATAAGCTATTATTTAATTGTATATTAACTAGATGCCTCCCACTCCATTCTCTTTCTTTTCTGTTGTTTCATTATTTATTGGCATTTCTATCATGAAAGAAAAAAGGGAAGGTAAAATTAAATTTTTTTTTGCTGTTTTTCTCATTAGCTCTTTCTGTGAGACATTAATTCATTAATTTATCAAGGGTTTATTGAACACATACTAAGAACTAGCACATGCTTAAATACTATACCAGTAGATACAAAGATGCATGGTCCTTGAGTGCAAAAAGCTTGTTGTCTATTGGAAAGATAAACAAATTAGCCAAGAACTGACACTGGGTAAAATAAACCACTTGAAGTTGTCTTTATGTGTATTTTTGTCTCTGTTGCTATAAGTGTATGACCAAGGACATGATAGAAACTTCCAAATATTTAAGGAAGTACTTACGTAGGGAGGGACAAAAGTAGGCTAACAGCCCAGCCAGGTGGCTCAGTTAGTTGGAGCATCATCCTGTGCACCAAAAGGTTGTGGGTTTTATTCCCGGTCAGTGCACATACCTAGGTTGCGGGTTGGATCCCCAGTCAGGGTTTATATGGGAGGCAACTGAGTGATATTTCTTTCTCACATCGATGTTTCTCTTCCTCTTTCTCGCTCTAAAAATAAATGAAAACATATTCTCAGGTGAGGATTAAAATAAAAAAACACTAAGTTTACAGTTGTTTATATGGAAAAATCATACAATAATTAAGAAATAATAATACAAAAATAAAGTTGGTGTTTTGCATAATCACAGTTGTAAACTGACTTTTGCCCGACCTTGTAGTTGTTAATTCTATCTAATAAAAGAGTAATATGCAAATTGGCCCTCACTCCAACACATAAGATGGCTGCCCCCATGTGGACACAAGATGGCTGCCACAATATGGCCTGCAGGGGAGGACAGTTGTGGGCAATCAGGCCATTAGGAGAGGGCAATTAGGGGTGACTGGACTGGCATAGGAGGAGGGAGACCAGGTCTGTAGAAAAGGACAATTGGTGGGGGGTGGGGGGGACCCAGGCCTGCAGGGGAGGGCAGTTAGGGGTTACCAGACCAGCAGGGGAGGACAGTTGGAGGCAACCAGGCTGGCAGGGGAGGGCAGTTAGGGGTGACTAGCCCAGCAGGGAGGACAGTTAGGGGTGACTAGGCCAGCAGGGAGGGCAGTTAGGGGCAATCGGCCTGGCAAGGGAACAGTTAGGCGTCGATCAGGCTGGCAGGGGAGTGGTTAGGGGGTGATCAGGCTGGCAGGCAGAAGTGGTTAGGGACAATCAGGAAGGCAGGCAGGTGAGCAGTTGAGAGTCAGCAGTCTTGGATTGGGAGAGGGATGCCTGGGATCAGGCCTAAATGGGCAGTCAGACATCCCTCGAGGGGGTCCTAGATTGGAGAGGGTGCAGGCTGGGCTAAGGGACACACACACACACACACACACACACACACACACCCTAGATGAATTTCATGCACCAGGCCTCTAGTTTAGATATAAAATGTATAACTTACCCAAATTAAAATGCTCTTTATAAAGACATTACAATTTTAAAAAAATGTATGAAAGCTGAATTTGATTATGGGTGTTAAGTCTCTTCAGCTGATAGTTCCCTCAATGTTACTAACTATGGGACCACTTAATTCAAAATTGCCAGAATAGCTTTCAATACAAAAAAACCCCCACAAAAACCAAAAAACAAAAACATGGTTTTCTCAAGCAGGCTTTTCAGAGCTTTTGAAACCCACACTAAACTAGCTGACATACTTCCTTAAACCGTGAAGCAAGTTCTTCCTTGGGGGAAATTTGGGTGGTGCATCTCCATGGTATTGTATTCACTTTAATTCTCAGTTTCTTGTGCTGGTTTCTCCTCATCTGCTGCACATCTAAAGCTTGGAAAGCTTTGAATCTTTGGACCTTTTCTAAAATAATGTCCTTTGTAATTCCATCCTGTCTTATATTTTTGAATACCACCTAAGCTCTGGCCAATCTTAAATTTCTCTCTCCAGTCTGGACATCCTCTCTGAAGTTCAGAGTGGTAAATACCCAATTACTTCTAGTCATGCCCACTTGGGCGACTAATACGCATCACAAATTTTGTCCAGGACTGAACTTGTGATTCTTCCTATGCTGCCACCAAAACTGACAAAGATGCTCACATAACCTCTAGCTGTAAAAAGGAGCAGGGTTGCTATATTCCAGGGAGAGACTACTGAAAATGCAGGCACTCTTTTAGAAGCAATTGCTCTACCCTGTTGGAAAATCTCTTGCCTCATTCTGGGGACTCTATGCCTTGCTGTGGTTGATAATCTGAGGTTAATCAAGACGGAATAACAATACGACCTCAGGCAAAAGAAGGTCTATGGAAGCTTTGAGTTTTTGCCTGATCTGCTTCTGGGCCCAGTGCTAAGAAAAGCACAGTGGGCCGGGAAGAGCACAAGTGGCATGGCACCTGGTTCCGGTTCTGGCTCCTCCCTGGCTGGCTGCTGCTTGGCACACTACTTCATCCCTTGCGGGATGTCCAACTGCTGGTTTAGGCCCAATCCCTGCTGACAGTCCAACATCCCCTGAGGGGTTCCGGATTGCAAGAGGGCATAGGCCAGAATTTCACACACTGGGCCTCTAGTAACCATATAATTTCAGAACCAGCTTCTAAAGTTCCATCAAAAAGTGTACTAAGATTTTAATTGGATTTTACTGAATCTTTAGATTATTTGAAAGAATTGACCTCTTAACAAACTGAATGCTTCAATATATTTACATAATAATTGTCTGCTCCTGCCTTAGAGGCAAACTGACAGCAGAAAACCATTCAAGGTTACTGAGGAAAAGCTGGAAAGAGAGTCTCATAAAGAGGTGGTTGCCATCTGAAAGATGGCCTGTAAGGCCATTTCAAAAACAAGTACAACATATGTCAAATGAAATTCTTTAGGAGGGAATGGAGCTAGTGAACACAAACAATATTCAAATTCATAGCAGCACATTTACTAAATGTAAGGAAAATCAATAAAGCTAATTGTGTTTTAGGAAAACCTAATAGAAATAACCATATCCAGGTTAGATTTATGTAAGTTACTGAATTTCAAGGACAAAGAAAAGTATATTAGATTTCTGGTTAATACAGTGTGCTAAACTAATGTAGAAAATCCCTCTCCTATGTAAAACACATTTAACAACAAACTTTCAAAAACACATGTCAACTTTAAAAACAACAAGGAAAGGCCCTAGGAGCTAGAAATCAAGGATTCTAAAGCAAAAGTTACAAGTGAAGAAAGCTGAAACTGAATGGGCATATGCTGTAGCAGCTAAGGTTTCAACCTGACTCAAACTAGAGAAGAAACCCAGGCATGTGTTTGGCAGGGGCCTGAAAATGAACTCCTTCCATAAAGTTCAGCGCCATCATGTTTGTCTAGTCACAGACTTGGAAGTTAAAGAACCTCCCATGAGAAATCACAACTTCAAATCTGAATTGCTAAACTTGAGTGTAAAGTTCAAATTTGCAGTTTTCATGCCTTTTAGCAACTATCATTGAAAAAATAAGCACATGTAAAGCTGGTGGGAAAAATGAGGATCTAGAAGAGGTAAATGAAAAATCATCCCATGGAAACCTCTCCACAACCCAGCACAAACAGACTCCACCGGAAGTAGTGCCCCAAAGAAGAATGGCGAAATATTGTACACAACAAGAAGAAAAGACTGGAGAGTGAGTAGATGCACAAAATAGCTTGATTAACGTGCCATGAACAATTTTAATGAAATGACCAAAGGACTGCTTTCCATATGTTAAAGAAAATAAGGAGGAATAGAAACAAAATAGGACATGTGGAAAAAGAGTAGGACATTTAAAAAATACTAAAATATAAATTCCAGAAATTGAAAAAAATAACAGTTTTTGAAATTAAAATCATAGCATATATGATGAAGAAAAGACTAAATATAGCTGAAGAGAGTGAAATATTTAGGATACAATACAGAGAAATGAAGATCTCAGAAATAAGAAGAAATTAAAAGATATGAAAATATGAAGTGAGAAGACTTATATACAAGTTCCAAAAGAACAGATAAAGAATTGGAAAGAGAAACATGTTTGAAAACAAGTTTGGCTTAGCATAATACTCTCTAGGTCTTTGGAAAACACAGAATACAGTATAAGGATGATATATTGTAGAATTGCATACCTGAAACTTGTATAACTTTATTAACCAATATCACCAAATAAATTAAATAAAAAGAAAATAAAATAAAAAGAAAGCAAACAAGTTTAATGGTCTAAAGCTTTAGATAATTTATCAAAACTTGGGTTTTCAGACGGATAGAACTATTTCAGCCCTGAGATGGACAAATAAAAACAAATTCATCCATAAAATTGTTAGAGGCACCTCTTACAGACAACCAGAGAGATGTTATCAGCCAGGCCCAGGAGTCAGAAGGGGCTGTCCCCACCTTGATTTTTGTTAGTCTCATACAAACAAATTCATATGAGTGACTCTGATTGTGTTGTGTTAAAGCAAAGTTATGAAAGAAGCAAGGCAATGAAATCTACTACAGCTGAGCTGGGACTCAGATGGGATTTTTCCTGTCTGTGAATGTTTTTATCTGACCCTCAAGGGAGTCCTAAACAAGTTGAACAAATTCAGTACAAAGGCAGAAAAAGAAAGAACCATATATAACTAGTCTGAAAAAGTGAGTCTGGTGGAGGTTCAAGGGGTTATATACGCTTTTGTCTATAGATTTCAAAATTCTTTTGCTGGATTCCCTAGTACAGGTTAACTCTGAAGGAGTCTCTCCCTTTTACTTTTTTATGGCTTTCTCAGAATTTATGAGAAGCACCTGGCAATTAAATGCCAAGACTGCTGGCTTCTCTGTTAAACAGTACTCTTCCTTCCCCCTTCTCCCTCCTCTTTGCTGTCTTTTAGTTTGTTTTAGGATGATTTAAGATACGTATTTGCTAGTTGCATTAAGATTCCTTCTTCTTTCCCTCTTCCTTTCCCCCTCCTATTCTGCATTCCAGAGTGAAAAGAGGTTTTAACCATTTGTTCTCAAGATAAGGTCCTGCTAAAAAATGGTCTGCAAAACGTTTTGGCTTTGTTTAATTTTCTTGCCTCAGTTCCCCTATGTCTCCTGTCTTGGAGTTTTTCTAGCTTTTCGCTATACTGTAGCAACACTATTTTAATCAATAAAGGGGGAAAAGGAGAGTAATGTGTCAATTAATTCAGTACAAAGGCAGAAAATTAAAGAAGCAAATACAGCATAAAAAAACCATTGTAAAAATAAAACACAAAAGAAGCTCTTTATCTGACCTCAATTATAAATGATAGCTTTGCTGGGTAGAATAATCTTGGTTGTAAGGTCCTAGCTATTCATTACTTTGAATATTTCTTGTCACGCCTTCTGGTCTGCAAAGTTTCTGTTGAGAAATCAGCTGACAATCATATGGGTGCTCTCTTGTAAGTAACTAACTGCTTTTCTCTTGCTGCTTTTAAAATCTTGGCATTTTATTTTATTTTATTTTTTTCACCACCATAATCAAATTTATTATTCCAATGGCACTAATGCAGCTTTGAGGTGCTCATGGTGACATTGTACAAAATTTCCTACCTTCTAGTTTCTGTCCAAACAGAAATGTCTACCTGTCTGTTCTTTCCCCCTTTCTGGGAGAAAATCCACTGTTTATTTACCCAAATAAATCTCTTAATGCGTTTAAATCCTTTTTTTCTTTTTTTTCTTGACATTTGAGTTTTTCTCAAAAATGGAAAGAAGTATTGGGTGTCCCATTCCACCTCCCCCACCAGCCAAATAAGTCCCTGTAGCCAGGGCATTTCTGTTGCCTCTGAAATATTGAAATAAATATAGAAAGAAACGGCATCAAGTGTTCATGTTGAGCGATGGCACAGAGTGGCCCCAGAACTAGCGGCACTATGTCTGGACAGTCTCAAGATGTGGAGAATGAGGGCTTGTTGTGGTTGATCATGAGCCGGTGGTGGTGGTGGTGGTGGTGGTGGTGGTGGTGGCACTGGGTGGCTGCAGGAAGGGCAACCTACAATTTGTCCAGGAAGTTGTCCAGAGCTGGGATGCCTTCCTTCAGGCCTTTGCGCTTACGAGTCTCGGCCACCACCTGGCTGGGGCGGCTGATGTTGGCAAAGGGGTCTCCAGACAGGATCTGCCAGTGGCCAAACACACACTGTGGAAAAGCCTGGCCACCTGTGATGGATCTCAGATCGGCGGTGAAGCCAAAGGACTCATTGACAGGCAGGTAGGCCTTCACAACAAACATGGGGGTGCCAGTCACCTGGGGCTCCTCAAAGACATGGCCCGCTTCCTGTTCAGGACTCTGTAGATCCCACCAACCACTTGCTCTGGACACTGGATTTCCACAAGGTAGATGGGCTCCATGAGTCGAGGCTGGGCAATCAGCACGCTAGTGTAGAGGCAGCGCTGGGCTGTAGGGATGATCTGGCCACCACCTCGGTGGATAGCATCAGCATGCAGTGTTACATCACGGACATCAAAGTGTACACCGCGCATGTTCTCCTCACACAGTGCCCCCTCTTTTGTGGCCATTGGAAACCAGCCATTATGCTGTCTTTAATCTCATTGAGATTCTGCATACCCTTGGTGATGTCAGTAAGGATATTGGGGCCAGTGCCATCAGGCCCAACGCACCAGATCTTGCGAGCCTCAGCCACATCCCACTCATACTTCTCAGCCAGGTATTGGGCCCGCTGCTTGAGCTCCTGGTGGGCAGACACTTCACCCTTGTCAATGTCCTCAGCCAGGCCATCAGGAAAGGGCCTTCATGTACAGTTGATTGTGCTTATTGGGAGACTTGGACAGACAGAGCACATTGGACTCCTTGCTAACTGTCTCACGATAGGAGACAACAGGATCGGATTTCTTGATGGGAATGCAGGTGTGGTCCTCCTCCCAAGTCTTTCAGGCAGATCTCCAGGTACAGCTCACCAGCCCCAGCAGTGATGTGCTCCCCTGACTCCTCAATGATGCACTGCACCATAGGTTCTGACTTGGCCAGCCACTTAAGCCTTCCACCAGCTTGGGCAGGTCAGCAACCCGAACTACAGAGCTCACGCTGAACTTCATCACCCACAGGTTGTGGGCATGCAGGAAGGTGGTAATGGTGCCTGTTTTCACAAGGAACTGGTTCATACCCACCAAGCCCATAATGTTCCCGCAAGGCACGTCCTTGATGGGTTCCACATAGCAGCCCATCATCGAGATTGTTCTCTGGATCGGCTTCAGGTACAGGTGCTCCTTCTTCCCTGGTGTGTAGTTAGGACCCATGATCCTGTCCTTCAGGCCAGTGGACACCAGCCCTGAGAAGACTCGACCAAAGGCATAGAACCGGCCTTTGTCAGAGGTCAGCACCATTTTGGAAAAGTACATCATTAGGGGTCCTTTGGGGTCACAGCTTTCAATGCCCATGGCTGCCTCATTGTCAGGGGTCCCTCATACAGGAGCTCACAGCAGTACTTCTGAGCTGTCACGGGGGAGGGCAAATGGATGGTGATCATCTGCAGCAGGGCATCACCAGCAGGCAACCAGCGGCGCATCACAGCCTTCAGAAGTGGTTTGCCTTCTTTGTCCTTATCTTCACTGTCCAACTTCATGTCCAGTTTTTCAATCAATTTTGCTGTCTCCTCTTTCTTGAAATTCATGATAGCATCAAATACCTTGAAGATGGGGTCCAGGATAAGCTGGCAGAATGTCCGCGGCAGCTTCTTGCCATCAGGGCTTGTGGCGGACTTGCTGAATTTACCATTGGCTGGATCAAAGTACCGGTCACCCCACAGCTTCTTCATCATGTCCTCTACTTTCTTGGCCCGCTCAGCAGGCCCCAGCTGGCCCTCACCTCTTAAGCTTTCCATCAGCTTGTAAATTTGGCCACATACATCTTTGCAAACTACTTCAGAGTGAAGGCCCAGCCATGGAGACCAGACCCGAAGCCAACAGTCTCGAGGACAGGGTCAATTATGATGCTGCCCATAGGGCTGCTCTCGCCCTCTCCATAGGTGGAGATGATGACATTGACATTCTCCATAATGTGCTGGAAAGTCTGATAAAGATCCTCAGGCTCCAACTGCAGCTCAAGCAGAGCCCGGTTCATCTTGTTCATCATCAGCACAGGTTTGATGCACTCTGCAATGGCTTGCCTCAGCACTCTCTCTGTCTGCACACACACACACACACACACACGCACACACACACACACCAGATACACGTCCGCTACCACCAAAGCACCATCAGTGACACGGAGGGCAGCTCTCACCTCTGGGGAAAAGTCCAAGTGCCCAGGAGGGTCAATGAGATTGATAAGGAAACCAGAGCCATCCTTGCTCTGCTTGATGAGGTTCAAGTCATTCTCTGAGAGCTCATAGAAGAGGGGGATGACCATCGACTTGATGGTGATGCAACGCTTCTGCTCATCTTTCCGGGTGTCAGTGAAGCGGGCAGAGGTGATGATACCGGCCTTACACACCAGGGAGTCCATCAGCGTAGACTTGCCATGGTCCACGTGAGCGATCATGGACATGTTCCGTATATTGACCTTCTTGTCCATGATGGCCCGGATCTGATCTACTGTGAAGTTCACCATGGTGGCGGATGGTGGTGGATTCTCCCAGGTAGATCTGAGAGAAGGTAATCGCGCTGAAGATGCGGCGACTCAGGCGGAAGAGCAAGATCTTGGCATTTTAATTATGCTGTGTCTCGATGTGGGACTCTTTGGGTTCCTCTTGTTTGGGATTCTTGAGGGTCAGATAAAGAGCTTCACAGTTAAAAAAAGTGAAAGGACTTCACCACCAAACCAGTATTACATGAAATGTTGAAGGGTATTTTTTTTAATATATATTTTATTGATTTTTTACAGAGCGGAAGGGAGAGAAAGTCAGAAACATCGATGAGAGAGAGACATCGATCAGCTGCCTCTTGCACGCCCCCTACTGGGGATGTGCCCGCAGCCAAGGTACATGCCCTTGCCGGAATTGAATCTGGGACCCTTCAGTCCGCAGCCCGACGCTCTATCCACTGAGCCAAACCGGTCTCGGCTTGAAGGGTATTTTTTAAGAAGAAGAAGAGGAAGAAGAAGAAGAGGAAGAAGAAGAAGAGGAAGAAGAAGGGAAGAAGAAGAAGAAGAAGAAGAAGAAGAAGAAGAAGAAGAAGAAGAAGAAGAAGAAGAAGAAGGAGAAGAAGAGGAAGAAGAAGGAGGAGGAGGAGGAGGAGAAGGAGAAGAAGAAGAAGAAGAAGGAGAAGAAGAAAAAGGAGAAGGAGAAGGAAAAGAAGATATGAACAACAAAATGGCAATAAATACATATGTATCGACCATTAAATCTAAAAATCAAAATAAATGAACAAGAAATTTAATGAACAAAATAAACTGGTGAAAAATATAAGAGTACTAGAAACATGGAACAGACTGATGAGTCCCAGGGGGAAAAGGGGATGGGAAGAGATTAACCAAAGATCTTACTTATGGGCACAAAAAGATGAAAACCTGGGGAAGGGCTGGAACCACGTGGAGGGGCACAATGGAGAGAAAAAGGGAGACATCTGTAATACTCTCAACAATAAAGATAAAAAATAAAATAAAATACAAGAGAAGATGGTGGAAATAAAATAAAATATACCAGGTACTGAGAAGCCAAGATGGTGGCATAGGTAAACACCTAAACTGCTGCCTCGCACAATAATTTCAAAACTGCAACTAAAGACAAAATGTCTATCCCCCAGAACCACACGAAGGCTGGCTGAGCAGAAGTTCTTCAACCAGAAGAAAAGAGAAGAGCATTGGGACGTGCACAAGCACTGAAAAGCTGAGGTGCGGAGGCATGGGAGCTGGACTGACATTGAGCGACAGGGTGCTGCTTTTTTTCAACCTGAAGGGAAGCGGGCTCCTGATTACCCTGAACCAGAGTTTCTGGGAAGAGGCTGGCAACCCAGACTCCTACAGGGAGAAGCTGGACCGTCTGCCATCGGGTTGGAAACAGGGTGGCTCCCATGCAGAGGTGCCCACGGCAATCAGTGTTCACTGTGCAGGGGTGCGGGACATGGGGACTTGGAGATGTGGAGATGCAGAAACGGTGGAGTAGCAGCCATCGCTGTTTGCCATGCCCAAACCTAGTGATGCCCTGAGACCCCGCCCTGCCCAATCTGCAAACCCTGTGCGCAGCAGCATTTGCATGTAAGTGGCCTGCACTTTCCCAGCTTAACCTAAACTGCAGCTCTGGTCAGAACAGGAGAAATCTGCAGACCTCCCTGTAGCTCCTGCTGGGTCGCCTCAGACAGTAGCTGACCTGCACCCCATTGGAGATCCAGAAGCTAGTGTATCTAGAGGTCAGTGTGAGACGACACCAGAATTCAACTACTCACATCCATAAGTGACACATTCAAGAGGCAGACTCGGTGAGCACCAAAGCCCCACTGAAGCTAGTCCTGCCCCATAGGCGTGTCTCTGCACAGCAGCTCTTCCACTCCATCAACACAAGGAAGCAGCAAAATGAGGAGACAAATAAACATGTCAAATATAAAAAAAAAAAAAACGAAGGAAAGCAGACTACTGGACGTAGAGTTCAAGACCACATTCATAAGTTACTCAAGAATCTTCTAAAAACTGCCAAGAAACTTGATGAGACCTCCAAGGAGCTTAGTGAGACCTTCAAGAACCTTAATGAGCATGCCAAGAAAATGGAAAAGGACCAGACAGAAATTAAGCATACATTGTCTGAAATAAATAATATATAGAAATTTAATGGTGGATCAAAGGACCCCAAGAATCAAACCAAAGATCTGAAATATAAGGAGACAAAAAACATCCAACCAGAAAAACAAAAGGAAAAAAGAATCCAAAAATATGAAGATAGTATAAGGAGCCTCTGGGACAACTTTAAGTGCACCAACATCAGAATTATTATGGTGTCAGAAGAAGAGAGAGAGCAAAATATTGAAAACCTGTTAGAAGAAATAATGACAGAAAACTTTTCCTACCTGGTGAAAGAAATAGACTTACAAGTCCAGGAAGCATAGAGAACCCCAAACAAGAGGAATCCAAAGAGGACCACACCAAGACACATCATAATTAAAATGCCAAGAGCAAAAGATAAAGAGTGAATATTAAAAGAAGCAAGAGAAAAAAAAATTAGTTACCTACAAGGGAGCACCCATACTATTGTCAGCTGATTTCTCAACAGAAATTATACAGGCCAGATGGGAGTGGCAAGAAATATTCAAAGTGATGAATAACAAGAACCGAGATTACTCTATCCAACAAAGCTATAATTCAAATTTATAGGTCAAACAAAGAGCTTCACAGACAAGAAAAAGCTAAAGGAGTTCATCACCACCAAACCAGGATTATATGAAATACTGAAGGGTATTCTTAAAGAAGAGGAAGAAGAAGAAAAAGGTAAAGATAAAAACTATGAACAACAAAATGTCAACAAATATATACCTACCAACAAGTGAATCTAAAAATCAAGTGAATGAAAAATCTGATTAACAGAATGGACTGATGAGTATAATAGAATCAAGGACACAGAAAAGGAGTGCACTGACAATTCTCAAAAGCAAAAGGGAGGGATTGGACAAGGATCTTACACCTATGGATGAAGACAGTGGCTGGGGTTGGGGCATAGGGTGGGGAGAGGGATTGGATGGAAGGGAGCTTTAGGGGAAAAATAAGAACACCTGTAATAATCTGAACAATAAAGATTTATTTAATAAAAAAAAGAACCAATATTCCTAAACTAAAAAAAAAAAGATAAAATATACCAGGAATCATTGTAAAAATAAAAAGATTAAATTCACATATATAAAATAGATACTCAAATTGGAAGGAAAAAAACACTATGTAGATTTATTACATTTTTACTAGACACAAATTGTGTGATGACCAAGAAAGGTAAATACATGTTTGGAAAAAAATGTACCAAGAAATATTAGCCAAACAAATGCTTATTGATCAATAAACAAAAGATATATTTAACATAGATATAAATATAATATTTCCCCATGAACTAAGAAAATTAAACTTCATGTATGGTGGCCTCACAATATTTGGAGCATATTTAAATATTTAAGTACTAAATATTTAAAGGGCAAAGATGGTAAAAATTCTAATAATAATTTAAATAAGTCTTGGAGATGTTAACATACAGCATGGTGAATATAGTTATCAACACTGTGTCATATATTTGAAGGTTGCTAAAAGTGTATGTTTTAGAAATTCTTCCTGGAAAAGGCAGACTCTAAAGTACTTCAAATAAACTGTTTTACTTATACATATTTTCTTAAGCAAATTCTAAGAAATTTTCTAAAACTCTGCTGCTGATATAAAGATCTTTCTGAATTTACATTTTATTAGAGTCCATAATATCAAGTTTATATCAGCATATCAAGATAAGGCAAGACAAAATTTTGCAAAAAATATATTTAAAGTAAAAATTGACAGAACTATAAAGACAATTTGACTAATCCATAGTTATGGCAGGATATTTGTACATGCCTTTTCTTTTGTAACCAATAAACAAGCTGACAAAGAACTTCAAGGTTACAGAAGGTTTGAACAATTAAATTAACAAGCTTGATTAATAGATATATATGAGATCTAACACATATAGGTCCTGACCATAACAAGTAGAGAACCCACATTCTTTTTAAGTACTCAGAGATTATTGACCTTGATTTCTAAGAGTTAAAATGTCTTAGGTTTCAAAAATAAAATGTATACACAAAGTATATCATGAGCCTATACAGTATATTGATAAAAATATGACATAATGTGTAATAACATATAGAAACCCAGATAAGTTGGATGGGGGATGATTCTATGAGAAATGAGAAAGCAGAAAGAGACCAGGGATGTGTACAAGGAAACTTAAAATCTGAAATGATTCATTTCTTAATAATAATTTAAAAGATTGAAAGTAAAATGCTGTTAGCATATTGTTAATTCTGGGTTGTGATTACATGGTATTTGTTTTACTGTAATTTTTATATGTTTGAGTATATCATGATATATTTTTAAGAGTAAAATCTTGTGGAATAATTAATTGGTAGATAAGAACTTGCTTTTGAGATAATATCCCTACCTTGATATAAGTTTAATATCATGGACTCTGATAAAATGCAATTATCAAGACTTTTATATCAGCAGCAAGAGTTTTAAAAAATTTCTTAGAATTTGACTAAGAAATTGCTGTGTAAGTATAACAGTTTAGAGGAAGTTTATCCAAAGTATGATGGAGACTGCCTTCTCCATCATTAATACTAGAACTGATCACTTAAATGGGTTTCAATGAACCTCAAATATCATTAAGTTGTTGCAAGAATTAAAGGCATTCATGTATGCCAGGTATCTTAATATATAAAAACCCTGGGTCCTAAAGACCAGTAAGACTGAGGCTCGACCAACCAGAAGTCCTGTAGTCAGCAGCTGGGTTGGAAACCCAGAGCTGACTGCTTCCAATGCAGGCATGATGCACCAGCACTGACTGCTAAGGGGGCTGTGAATCAGGGCCAGAGAGAGGCCTGAAGAAAGAAGCAGGGACTGATCTGTTGCCCCTGTGGCAGATCAGCACTTGCCTCTCTCTTTCTTTCCCAGTCTGGCCAACAGCTGTGCCTCCATTTCTCTCCAGGCCTCCACAGAGGCTGCTGATCAGCCCCGCCTTTCTGATGAGGCCCTATTGATAGGCCCAGAGATGCTGACTGGCATAGAAACCAACTAATCAGAACCAAATCTGGGTGAAGTGTGAGGAGCCAATGGTTGCCTAGGAGGAGGAGCTTTTGATCTTGAATGGCATAGAAACTGACCAATCAGAACCAAATCTGGGTCAACTGTGAGGAGCCAATGGCTGCCAAGGAGGTGGAGCTTTTGACACTGACTGGAATAGAAACCAACCAATCAGAACCACACTGACCAGCAGGGGAGGGCAGTTGGGGGCAAGATCAGGCCAACAGGGGAGGGCAGTTGGGGGTGAGGTCTGGCTGGCAGGGGAGGGCAGTTAGGGCCAAGATCAGGCAGGCAGAAGCAGTTGGGAGTGAGATCAGATTGGCAGGGGAGGGCAGTTAGGAGTGATTAGGCAGGCAGGCAGAGGCAGTTAGGATCTATCAGGCAGGGAGGTAGGTGAGCAGTTAGGAGCCTGCAGTCTCAGATTGTGAGAGAGATGTCTGACTGCCAGTTTAGGCCCAATCCCGAGGGGTTCTTGATTAGAGAGAGTGCAGGTTGGGGTGAGGGAACCCCCCTCCATGCATGAATTTCATGCACAAGGCCACTAGTCTATAATAATAAAAGCATAATATGCTAATTAGAATGAATAGCCAAAGGACCCTCTGGATGTCATTCCAGACATCCTTCTGGATGAAATCGTAGTGGCAGGGGTCAAGGCAGAGGCAGTTAGGGGTGATCAGACAGGCAGATGAGCAGTTAGGGGCAATCAGACAGGCAGGAAAGCTGTTAGAGGTGATCAGACAGGCAGGCAGAGGTGGTTAGGCATGATTAGGAAAGCAGGCAGAGGCAGTTAGGGGCAATCAAGTAGGCATGCAAAGTGGTTAGGGGCAATCAGGCAGGCAGGCAAGTGGTTAGGAGCCAGTGGTCCCAGATTGTGAGAGGGTGCAGGATAGGCTGAGGGACCCTTCCCACCCCCATGCATAATGTTTGTGCACCAGGCCTCTAGTATAATATAAATCATCAACAGAATATATCTATATCTACCTATATCTATCTATCTATATATCTATCTATCTATTATCTATCTATCTATCTATCTATCTATCTATCTATCTATCTATCTATATCTCCAATCAGAATGAACACCAGCCTGGGGGGCAGCCACTCCCTACCTCAGTAGTCCTGCAGGTTCAATCTGTGGAGAATGGGCCAGGCACTGACAGACTAGTGCTGCCAGCAGGATCCCATAGTACCGCCAGCCTCCTGGAACTCAGCCTTGGGCACCTTGGCACGTCCCCTTCCTAGAAGTTCCACAAGAATCTGTGACTGCTATCCCCTGCATCCTCCAGGTCTCGCGTGCTGGCCCCCATCCGCCCTGTTCCAGATGAAGTATGATCACTGCACGCACAGAAGGAACGTAGTGAAAAACCAAAAACCAATGACCAAGAGAATGCTGCAGTTGACGTCTGCAGTCCGGCTCAGGAGTATGGAGAGAAGGGAGAATTCCATAAGTTGGCTGATGCCAAGATGTTTCTGAGCAACTGCCCGGAGTGTGACAGTTGTATGACTGCAGAGGAAGGAGTCCAAGTTTCTCAGCAGAATGCCAAGGACTTCTTTTGTGTTCTGAACCTTAATAAGAAATGTGATACCTCACAGCACAAGGTGCTGGCAGTGTCCATGTGTCCTCAGTCTCTGCCTTATTTTGCTGCTAAATTCAGCCTCAGTGTCACTGATGCATCCAGAAGGCTCTACAGCTTCCTCAAAAGTCTTGGGAAGCCTTTTGTGCGTTGACTCAGAAGGAATTTGTGCGCTGGTACTGCCAGCACCACGAGGAAGAGCCCCGTCTACTCATGCTGACCCCCTCCTGCCCTGGCTGGGTCCATATGCAGAGTGCATGCTGGATCACCCCATCACTCCCACCTCTGCATGGCCAAGTCTCCCCAGCAGATCATGGGCACTCTGGTGAAGGATTATGTCTCCAGACAGCAGAACCTGTCCCCAGACAAGATTTTCCACGTCACTGTGGCTGTGCTAGTTATGACAAGAAACTGAAAACCCTCAGAGAAGATGTTCCCACAGCTTCTCATAGTTCCCAGGGTGCTTGACTAGGTGTTAACCACAGGTGAAATTGTGCAGATAATGGAGCAAAGTGACCTTGCCACGAATGCCGCCACCGTGGACACTGTTTGGAGACGTGAAGGAGGAGGAGAGGCTCCACGAGGGTGGCAGCTCTGACGGGTCCCTGGTGCACGTCTTCAGGCGCACGGCCAAGGGGCTGTTCAGTGAGGATGTGGGCGTGCTCACCCGCCGCACCCTGAGGAACAAAGACTTCCAGGCGGTGACCCTTGAAAGGGACGGAGAGGCTCTGCTATGCTTTGAGGCTGCTTACGGCTTTGGAACATCCAGAAGTGGTCCTGAAGCTGCAGAGGGGCATGTTCCCCTGCCACTTTATGGAGGTCCTGGCCTGTGCCGGGCATGCCTAAGCAGCAGGGGCCAGGCCCTGGCGGACGGCAGACAGGGCACTGCTGCGGCAGATGGAAGGCATCTATGCTGCCATCCCGGTGTGGCCCCGAGACCAGCGCCCGTGTGCAGGAGCTGTACCGGAGTGGCTGGGGTGGAGTGGCTGGGGCAGGGCCAGGGCAGCCTGCCAGGACATCAGTGGTAAAGGTCCAGCAGACGCCGGCCTGCAGGCCCCCTGAGGAGGGCTGTCAGACACGGGAAGGAAAGGCTTAGCATCTCTGTCACCACTTTGGTTTTCAGAATTCCCTGCTCCCCATCTGTCGGCTCCCTCCCTCTGAGGGGTGCTGTGGTCCTCACATGGGTGCAATTGGAATATTGTATCTTGAGAGGATTGCCCCAATGTACGTATCCTTTTATCCAAGGATGAAAAATCCCGAAGAACAAGAATGGAGACAGACGACAATCCTTTAGGCTTAAAACCCCCACGGAAGTGTCCTGTGAAGAGCTGAGACTTGGTTCTGTCCACGGGCCTCAGAGAGATTGGATGGGGAAATGGCCCGGTTTGGCCCTGACTTTACCCACTTATGTTACTCTTGAGAGTGTCTTTGCCACAATGTGAATAAACTGCCATCTTTTGGAATAGGGGCTCATATGAAAGTCTGCATTCCCAACTTTTCTTGAAACAGATCTATATTCTGCAGCTGTGGCCACCGACCTGAGACCAGGTCCTGTCACTGAAAATTGGGGGAGGAGGGCACTGGAGTGGCCGCCCTCACCCCCTGTGCCCTTCTACATTCAGGGATTGCACTGAACTTACTTTGGGGGAGGCCTGGCAAGGGTGACAGGTGTCACACATAGAAGAATGGAGAATGGAGAGGTGGACACTCTCCTCAGTCCCTCCCTGGGTGAGACCAGGCAGATGAAGGTCGGCCAGTCCATTCCATAATTGGGTGAGATGGCGTCCGCTGTATCTGCTTCTCACCCCATGGGCCCGGCCACTCCCCTCAGCTCCAGGCAGCCCTCTGCGGTCCACAGTACACTCTGCCCTCACATGCTGCTCACCTTAAGTGAGAAGGAATAGAGCAGTTGGCCCATAGGCAATTACACAGAAAGATATGCAGCCACCACAGAGCCCAGCACCCATGCATGTTTGGGGTGTCCTGTGATGTGAGGCCTGTGGCCGGCCTGATGTTGGTTTCTAGAGCACTTGGATTTTGTTTCCATGTGGGTGACATTCTTCTTGAAGCCCTCAGCCAGTTAGATTTCCCTCATTCATGTGTTATTGTACCTGTGCACCCATCTGGGTTGATAACTGGGACACTGTGTGAAATTACCTATTTTCTGCTTTCAAGCTATTTACAGTGGGGTTTCATCCTCTGTGATAACGAAGATTCATTTATGATTAGGGAATAAACAGTTGAAGTGTCGAAAAAAAAAAGGGCAAGTTCTAGGTGGCTCTTGACAATTGGCAGGAAAGACAGCAGGACAGATCTGGATCCTGGGCTGGCAAGGGCATTCCACTGCCCACCTGGAAGGCCGATAGTGTCCTGGCTTCCCCCAAACCCTCTGGGAAACCCCACCCACGCACAAACTCATGCATTGGGCCTCTAGTTATGATATAAAAATCTAGTATCCAAGCAGAAGAAACATAATCAAAGATGTTAGGGAAAAAAGTCAACCCGACTTCAGTATTCTCTTGGGGACATTAGGTATCAGTAGCCAACCAATCAACACATAAAGAGTCATAAGGGTGCTGGCTGGTGTGGCTCAGTGGTTGAGCACTGACCCAGGAACCAAGAGGTCGCCAGTTTGATTCCTGGTCAGAGGCATGCAGGAGGCAGCCAATCAGTGATGTTCCTCTCTCTCATCAATGTTTCTATCTCTCTATCCCTCTTCCTTTCTCTCTAAAAATCAATAAAAATATATTTTAAAAAAGTTATAAGGGTAACCTAAGGTGACCCCAATATCAGTCAGGTTTTTATTCATGTGTGAAGATAACCTAAAAATAAAGTTAAATATGCAAGAAACTCTACAATAGAATGCCCATCTGTTCTAAGAAATTTATTTGAGCAAGGAATCCTTCAACAAAAACAACAAAAGAGCAACTTTCTTTGTTCTATTTAATATTGTGTATATTGTGTTCACTTTTGTCCAACATTGATATTGCTGTTTGTTCTCTTGCTCTCTCTCTCTCTCCCTCTCTCTTTTTAATCTTCACCTGAGGACATGCTCATTGATGAGTCACACACACACACACACACACACACACACACACAGAGAGAGAGAGAGAGAGAGAGAGAGAGAGAGAGAGAGAGAGAGAGAGAGAGAGAGAGATTGTGAAAGAGATCAATTAGTTGCTTTCTATATATACCCCTCCCCCCTGCAACCCCCCATAGAAGCTGCAACCTAGGCATGTGCCCTGACCGGGAAATCTAACCCACAACTTTTCAGTATAGGAGTGGGGGGATGCTCCAATCAACTGAGACACCCCGATCAGAGCCTCTTTTTACTTAAATACTTTTTTTGTCTACCCTTATACATTCAATCTATGAGTTACATTGTTTTAGATATTATCTTGTATAAAGTACATGGCTTGGACTTCTTTCTTTTACCTTGTCTCAACTAAGGAGTTAATGTCGTTTAAAAAGTGTATTTAATATCACCTTCATTTCTATGATAGACATTTGTACTTATTCCACTGTGTTAGTATTTACTTTTGTATGATTATATTTTTGGCTTTCTTGCTGTATTCTGTTGCTGTATAATATCTGTTTCCTTTATGTTCTCTCCAAACTTCTCCACACATCTCAGTAACTTGAAAGTATATACTGAAGTATATTTTTAGATGGACTAGTAATTATATCCATTAATATAAATATCTTTATTTTACAGCTTGAGAAATAAAATGATATATATTGACACACTTCTATAAAAGATGACACATTAGCAAATGACTTTTTAAACTCCCCATCTTTTTAGCATTAATAATTTTGACCTTATGTAGCTTTTGTGCATATCATAGTAACTCTTTCACTTTCATTAATTTGAACTGCCAGAGCAAAAATATTTTTTAAATATATCAAATGACTTGAACAATTATTATAAATAATTTTCATTAATGGACTGTTCCATACTTAGTGCCCTTTAAACAAAAACAAAATAGTAGTTTCAAGTGCTATGAAACATTTACAAAACAACCAGGTATAAAGCAACAAAAATAATAAATATTTTATATTAGAAAGAGTACAACTATATATTCTGACCACAAGGCAATTAAATTAGAAATTCATGGCAGAAAACAGATCAATACTGTGAGTGACCAGTTATATACTAGCACATTTTCAGGCTGGTTATAAGGTGCGTGGCTGTAATTGGGGGTGGGTCAGGGCTCCGCTGATTACACTTTAGGGATATGGAGAATCCATGCTTTTGAGATTCCTTATTTTCGCTTTCTGTACACAAATCCATGGTGATGTTCTCTAAAGTATATGTGAGCTCTGCACTTTCAATCTATTCTGAGTGCATGTCATAAAAAGGCAAAGAGACTGTTTTTTGTTTGTTTTTCCTCCAGGCATTTTATTACTCATGTTTCCAAAGGAAAAACTTTGGGGGAAATCTTAGTAAATAATAAGTAAATATAAGTAAATAACTTGCAACTTCTGACACTCCTCCCTTCAAAAAATGAAATGAGTGATATCATTATAAAAAGAAAGGCACCTTAATTTAATTTGGATAACCCACTGGGGGTAGGGAAGAACCTTGATAGTCATAGGCAGGAAAGTGAGAGAAATCAGTCCTGCTAGAATCACTGTTTCTCAGTTGTCAGAACATTTTAATGAAATGCCAGTCGTTCATGCCAAATCCCAAAGGAAACTGCAGGGAACTAATTGATGAAATGATTTTGTTCTTAAATGCAGTCTAAACTATAATAAATTCTCTCCCATTTTGCAGAGCACAGCACTCTATAAGTTTGAAAGGTAAGACATACTTTCAGCATGTATAAACGAAGGAATGCATTTGAAAATAAAAATTTTAATTATGTTTGACATCTCGGGCCCAGTGCTGTCATCCTGTAGGAAGTAACATCTTTTTTGACATCCCTAGTGGTAGAGACTTTAAATCAGTTTCTACATTGCTTTTCTGCTGGCTAATCAGAATGGATGATGTGACATTCTTCTCACCAACTCATTCACAGGGAAGAAAAGATGTGCGGAGAAGTAAGGCTGGGCTCAACTGATATGATGAATTTAAATTAAAAATCTAAATATATTATATTTAAACTTTAATTCACTGCAAAATTTGAAAATGCTCTTTTAATGAATAATTGCATAGTTTTTTTTCTTATTCCTAGTACATACCTTTGTTTTGACTTAAAACTAAAAGAATATTTATTTAAAAAATAATAAAATATTAAGTCATATTTTACATCTCCAGTTCAAGGTTTGAATTGGAGAAAGCTGACTTGCTATTTGCTATGAGAAAGGCTGGGAAGATTTTTTTATATTTTGTGTTTCCGATTGCAGGTATTCGAAAAGCATCATGTTTTATTATTTCTTTGATGATTGTGTAGCCTTAACATCTCTTGACTTACCAAGTCATTAGCTCTAAAAGCATACTCCACGCAAACAGTCCCCCACAGCAGCCACTGCTTCCATGTTGGTGCAACTTCCTGAAAGACACACCAACATGACTTTAAGTTTCTCTTATGAAGAAAAAACAGTATTTCTACTTGAATGTTCAGAATTTTCCTCAAGACTTTACCTGCATTATTTGGGAAATAATAAAGTTGCTTCTATCCTTTTTTTACTTTTAAATGTGTAGGCATATAATTCATATTTCTACTTAGCAATATGTTTGCCAGTACATCTCCTAAGGCAAAGGAAACTAAGGAGAAAATAAACAAATGGGGCTACATCAAAATAAAAAGTTGCTGTGCAGCAAAAGAAACCATCAACAAAACGAAAATAGAGCCCACTGCATAAGAGAATATATTTGCCAGTTATACATCTGATAAAGGGATAATTTTCAAAACATATAAGGAACACATACAGCTTAACAAAAAGATGACAATCCAATTAGTTTGGGTGTATCTTTAATAAGTAAAGGGGCAGGTGCAGGACAGAGGATGTCAATGGGAAGAAAAACAAAGGATACATCTGTGATACTTTCAATAATAAAGTTGAAATATTGGCTGGTTTAGCTCAGTGGGTAGAGCATCGGCCTGTGGACTGAAGGGCCCAGGCTGAATTCCGGTCAAGGGCACATGCCCAGGTTGCAGGCTTGATCCTCCGGTAGGGGGCATGCAGGAGGCAGCCAATCAATGATTCTCTCGCATCACTGATGTTTCCATTTCTCTCTTTTCCTCTCCCTTCCACTCTGAAGCCAATAAAAATATATTAAAAAAAGATAAATTTTAAAAAGGCTCTTATTTATGAAGACAGGAAAAACAACAACATAGTTATAATAAGTAACTATCAACAAGAGACCCACCTCAGAATGAAAGATACACCCAAACTAAATATATACTTCTCTAAATGGACATATAGATGGCTAGGAGACATATGCAAAAATGCTCAGAGTCCCTGATTATCTGAGAGATATAAATTATCACCTTATACCTGTCAGAATGGCTATCATCAACAAATGACAAGTGCTGGTGAGGATGTGGATAAAAGGGAATCCTAGTACACTGTTGTTGGAAATGCAGACTGGTATAGCCAGTATGGGAAACAGTGTGGAGTTTCCTAAAAAATAAAAAAGGAAACTGCCATATGACCCAGTGATATTACTTCTAGGAATATATCCTGAGAAACTTGAAACACCAATCAGAAATAATGTATGCAGCCCTATGTTCATAGCAGCACAATTTATAATAGCTAAGATTTGGAAATAGCCTAAATTCCCATCAGCAAATGAGTGGATAAAACAGGCAGTGGCACATTTATACAATGAAATACTACATGGCTGTAAAAAAGAAAGAACTCCTACCATTTGCAACAGCATGGATGAACCTGGAGAGTATCATGCTAAGTGAAATAAGCCAGTCAAAGATAAGTATCACATGATTTCACTCATATGTGGAATCTAATGAACAAAATAAACTGATGAACAAAATAGATCCAGAGACATAGAACCATGGAACATACTGAGGAATTTCAGTGGGAAGGTGGGGATTGGAGAGTAGGTGGGGAGAGATTAATCATTAAATTTAAATATAAACACTTAATATGCATACTAGAGGCCTGATGCATGAAATTTGTGCAAGAGTAGGCTTTCCTTCCCCGCACTGCTGGCACCTGCTTCCATCTGGCACCTGGGACCTGGGCTTTCCTCACAGCCCTGGATTTGTCCGGAAGGTGGTCTGGAAAGATGTCTGGTCTAATTAGCATAATATGTGTTTATTGTTATAGATATGCATAGACCATGGATACAGACAATAGTGCACTGAAGGCCTGGGCGGGGCGGGTGCAGGACAGAGGATGTCAATGGGAAGAAAAACAAAGGAGACATCTGTGATACTTTCAATAATAAAGTTGAAATATTGGCTGGTTTAGCTCAGTGGGTAGAGCATCGGCCTGTGGACTGAAGGGCCCAGGCTGAATTCCGGTCAAGGGCACATGCCCAGGTTGCGGGCTTGATCCTCCGGTAGGGGGCATGCAGGAGGCAGCCCATCAATGATTCTCTCTCATCACTGATGTTTCCATTTCTCTCTTTTCCTCTCCCTTCCACTCTGAAGCCAATAAAAATATATTAAAAAAAGATAAATTTTAAAAAGGCTCTTATTTATGAAGACAGGAAAAACAACAACATAGTTATAATAAGTAACTATCAACAAGAGACCCACCTCAGAATGAAAGATACACCCAAACTAAAAGTAAAGGGGAAAAAAAACAACATAGTTATAATAAATAACTGTCAACAAGAGACCTACCTCAGAATGAAAGATATATACAAACTAAAAGTAAAGGAATGGAATGGAAACAGGTATTTAATTCAAATGGGGATTAAAAAAACAACAAACCTGGAGTAACAATTCTTATATTAGAAAAAATAGACTTAAAAACAATGTGTATTATAAGAGACAAGGAAGGTTATTATATAATGATGAAAGTTTCAATTCAACAAGAGGATATAACCCTTATAAACATTTATGTACCCAACTTAGGAGCACCTAAATACATAAAGCAAATCTTGATGGATATAAATGGAGAGATTGACAGTAATACAGTCATAGTAGAAGATTTTAGCACACTATTGACATCAATGGATAGATTTTTCCAGTCTGAAATCAACAAGGAAATAGAGTTCTTAATTAACACACCTTATCAGATGAATTTAACTGATATCTTCAGAGCATTTTAAAGGCAGAATAATATATATTCTTTTCAAGTGCACATGGAACATTTTCTAGAATAGACCACATGTTAAAAGACAAAACAAGTCAAGTCTCAATAAATTCCAGAAGACTGAAATCATATCTGTGACCATAAAGGTAGAAAACTAGAAATTAATTACAAAAAGAAAATCCTGAAAAACACACAGACACATGGAGGCTAAATAAGATGCTGCTAAACAACAAATGGGTTACTAATTAGCTCAAGAAAGAAATAAAAAGATACCTTGAAACAAATGAATGAGAACAGAGCAACCCACATTTTTTTTACCTTCTATAAAATAGGGATTTAATATGTTAATGAATGACTATTTATGGAGATAATGTACTTTATTCCTCTTATTAGTTTGTTATCTTTTAAAAAGTATATTTTGTTGATTTTTTTTTTTTTTTTACAGAGAAGAAGGGAGAGGGAGAGAGAGTTAGAAACATCAATGAGAGAGAAACATCAATCAGCTGCCTCTTGCACACCACCTACTGGGGATGTGTACCCAACCAAGGTACATGCCCTTGACCAGAATCGAACCTGGAACCCTTGAGTCCACTGAGCAAAACCGGTCAGGGCAATTTGTTATCTTTTTAAAAAAATTGTTTAAAGTATTACATATAGTAGTACATATAACCCCTTCCCCCCCTCCCCATTGACCTTCCCTCAGTTACCCCTAACCCCTGTCGCATGCCCTCATCCCACTTGCATGCGTGCAAGTCCTTTGGTTGATCTCTTTCCCCCTCCCCAACACTCCCCAGCCTTCCCGCTGTAATTTGACAGTCTGTTCGGTGGTTTACTGCCTCTGTATCTATCTTTTTGTTCATCAGGTTGTAATGTCCTTTATATTTCTTAAATGAGTGAGATCATGTGGTATTTTTCTTTCATTGCCTGGCTTATTTCACTTAACATAAACCTCATTTTATTATAGACTGCAAAAGCAGTCCTCAGAGAAAAATTTATAGCATTACAGGCCTACTTCAGAAAACAAGAAAATGACCGAAGCAACCATTTAATCTTACACCTAAAGAAACTAAAAGAGGAACAATAAATGAAGCCCAAAATGAATAGTAGAAAAGAAATACAAAAATCAGAGAAGCAGTAAACAAAATAGAACCTAAAAAAAAACCCAAACATACAAAAGGTTAATGAAATCAAGATCTGGTTCTTTGAAAAGATAAACAAGATTTGATAAATCACTAAACAGTCTCATAATGAAAAAAAAAGGAACCAAATAAATAAAAGGAGATATAACAATGGATGCCACAGAAATAAAAATAATTGTAAGAAAATATTATGAATAACTACTTTCCACACATTGGCCAATCTGAGCACAATGGATAAATTCCTAAAAACATACAGTCTCCCAAAACTGAATCAAGAAGAAATACCAAGTTTGAACAGAATTATTACAACCAAGTATATTGAAACAGTTACAGAAAAACCTCCAATGAATAAAATTTCTAGACTGGATGGCTTCACGGGTGAATTTTACCAAACATTCAAAGAAGAAGAATTAAGACCTATCCTTCTCAAGCTTTTCTAAAAAAATTAAGTAGGAAGAAAGACTTCCAAGCTCATTTTATAGGTTCAGCATTATCCTAATTCCGAAACCATGTGAAAACTTCACAAAGAAAGAAAACTACAGATCAGTATACCTGATGAGCACAGACACTGAAACCAACAACAGGATATTTGCAAATCGAGCCCAGCAATGCATTACACGTCACACAACACGATCAAATAGTCTTTCTCCCGGAAGGCAAGGCGGGATCGCATCTGCAGGCCGGAGCCAGGCCAGCCGGAGCTCCGCAGGCAGCGGCTCGGGAGGGGCGGGGGGGACCGGAAAACCCACCCCCGGGCGGACACCTGTCCCGGGCACAGGAGACCCCGACAAGCCGCGGGGCCAGGCGTCCTCCCACGCCTTCTTCGTGCAGACCTGCCGGGAGGAGCACAGGAAGAACCCCGACTCTCCGCCAGTGTTTCCGAGTTCTCCGAGAAACGAGAAACGTGCCGAAAGGTGGAGGACCGCGTCTGCGGAGGAAAAGCCGAAGGTCGGACACACGGCAGAGTGACGGAGCTCGCCGGGACGGGGTGGAAAGTTATGTTCCCCCAGAGGGGACAAGGAAGGGAGGAGACGAGACCCCGATGCTCCCGAAAGACCTCCTTCTGCCTGTTCTGCTCTGGACATGGCCCGGAGATCAGGAGCGAACACCCTGTTTATCCGCCGGGGATACTGCAAAACAACCGGGGAGATGGCCTGAACAGGCAGCCAAGGGCCAGCGACCGTCTGCACAGAGAGCAGCCAAGCCGAAGGAGGGGCAGGACGGGGCGTTGCTGCGGCCCGCGGGGCCCGCGTGCCGTGGAAGGAAGGCCGGCAGGCCCGCCGGCTCAGAGGAGAAAAAACGCGCGGGAAGATGAGGAGGAGGAGGAAGAGGAAGATGATAACGACGAAGAATAAAGCTGGCCTGTAATGACGGTGTGGAGTGTGTGTGTGTGCTCGCAGGCAACCGTTTTGCTAAGAATGTGAATTCAAGTGCAGCTCAGTATTAGCTTCAGTATAAAAACCGTACAGATTTTTGTACAGCTGATAAGATTCTTTGTAGAGAAAATACTTTTATAAAACAATGCAGGTTGTAGCTTTTTGAGAGGCTACTACATACAGTTAGATTTTAAGGCTTCTGATGTTAAATGTTTTAAAATATTTAATGGTTTCTTTAATTTCTTGTGTTTGGTAGCACAGCAAACTCATAGGAATTAGTATCAATAGTAAATTTTGGGTTTTCTAGACTTGTTGCATTTTGGTTTTTTTTTTTTAAATTTGTGATAAAATTATATATATTAAAAAATATCTGCAAGTCAATGAATGTGATAAAACACATAAAAAGATAAAAATCATATGATTATAACAATAGATGCAGAAAAAGCTTTTGACAAAATCCATACACATTTATATATAAAAGCCTCAGCAACTGGCTGACCATTGGACCAGTAGCTGTGATGCACACTGCCCATCAAGGGGCAGGCGCTAAATGCAGGAGCTGCTTAGCTGCGGTGACTGTTCTCAGGTGACACACCTGGAACCAGAAAGGAGGGAGCCTGATTCCAGGGTGTGTCACCCAAGAACTGTTCTCTTGCAACCTGGGACTCCTTGGGGGAATGTCAGAGAGCTGGTTTTGGCCTGATCCCTGCAGGCCAGGCCGAGGGACCCCACTGGTGCAGGAATCTATACACTGGGTCTTTAGTTTATGATAAAATTTCTCAGAAAAGTGAGAATAGAGGATATTAGGCCAATAGGGCACTGCAATCCGTAATGGCCATGTTGTAAACTTCCCACTGCAGGAGAATGAAATGAACAGGAAAAACTCACTGGACACCAGGAATCAGATCACGTAAGGAATGGAAACTGTCCTGCTCATACACTTGCCTTCCATTAGTATTCCAAGCCCACCAGGTCAGCCCCTAAAACCACTGATGACAAGTCTCCCACCAGTGACTGCATCTGAAGATGAAACTCCAGTGCCTGGGACTGCCATCATTGACCCAATGTCTCCTCGGCTTGGTGCTGTGCAGCCCTTCCCTTTGGATATCCCACCCTCCATCTTTAAATAAATTGAATTTTCTTAAATCTCCATCTGAAATGGCTATTTATCCTACCTATGTGCACTACCATGTAACCATCCACCATGTTCACCTTTCAGAGGGAACATATCACAACATAACAAAAACCATTATGACAAACCCACAGTTGAGATTATACTCAGATGAGGAATACAAAGAGCATTTCCCCTAAAATCAAGATCAAGACAAGGATGTGCACTTTAACACT
This sequence comes from Antrozous pallidus, assembly GCA_027563665.1. NCBI lineage: Eukaryota > Metazoa > Chordata > Mammalia > Chiroptera > Vespertilionidae > Antrozous > Antrozous pallidus. The sequence goes on from CM050521.1 coordinate 6,967,215, forward strand.
CTTATTCAACATAGCCACAGCCATCAGATAAGAAGAAGAAATAAAAGGCTTTCAAATTAGAAAGGAAGAAGTAAATTGTCATAATTTTCAGCTGACATGATATTGTATAATAAAGAACTCTGAAGATTCCACCAAAAAACTATTAGAACAGATGAATGAATTTAGTAAAGTAGCAGGTACAAAATAAATAGCCAGAAATAAGTTGCATTTTTTACATAAATACATATGAATAAAATTACCCAAAAAGGTAAAATATTTGTACTCAAAAAAGATTCTGAAGACAGAAATTGAAGAAGACACAAATAAATGGGAGCATGTGCTATGCTCATTGATGGGAAGAATTAACATTGTAAAAATGTCCACACTTCCTAAAGTAATCTATGATAATGCAAGTCCTATCAAGATATTGATGACATATTTCACAATATAAGAACAAATAATCCAAAAATTTATATGGAACAATAAAAGACCCAAAATAGTCACAGCTATTTTGAGGGGAAAAAAATCCCCACAAAACAAAGTTGAAGGAATCAAGCTACCTGATATCAAACAATGCTACAAAGCCATCGTAGTCAAAACATCATGGTACTGATATTAAAAACCAGCCATATAGATCATTAGAACAGAATTGAGAGCACAAAAATAAACTTATGTTTATATGGTCAATTAGTATTTGAAAAGTAGGCAAGAACATACAATGGGATAAAGACATTTCAATAAATGGTGTTGGGAAAATTGAACAGATTCATACAAAAAGATGAAACTAGACCACCTTTTTATACCATATACAGAATAACTATCATGTTTGGAGAAGGGAAGGGGTAATGGAGGTGGAAGAGGGCATAGTGGGGATAAATGGTGATGGGAAAAATAAAATAAAATAAAAGAATTAATTCTATGTAGATTAAAGTCTTAAATGTAGGAATCAATAACATAAAGATCCTAGAAGAAAACATAGGAGTAAAATCTCAGACATTTCTTGTAGCAATATTCTATCTGATATATCACAGTGGGTAAGGGAAATAAAAGAAAAATAAATGAATGAGATTACATCAAATTAAATAGTTTTTTGCACAGCAAATGAAACCATCAACAAAATGAAAAGACAACTCACTGAATGAGAGAACATATTTGCCAATGATACTTCTGATAAGAAGTAATATCCAAAATTTATAAAGAACTTATACATGTCAACACAAAAATAAAACACTCAAAAAACAATCCAATTAAAATATGGGCAAAGGACCTGAATAGACATTTCCTTGAAGAGAACACACGATGGTCAATAGACATATGAAAAGATGCTCAACATCACTAATCATCAGAGAAATATAAATTAAAATTATAAGGAGATATCACCTGTAAGAATAGTTATCAATAAATCAATAAACAATAAGTATTGCTTAAGATGTGGTGAAAAGGAAGCCCTTTTGAACTGCTAATGGGATGCAGACTGGTGTAACCATTATAGGAAGCAGTATGGAGTTCTCAAAAATAAAAAAATGAAATTGCCCTATTTCCACTTCTGGGAATATATCTGAAGAAACCTGAAACAGTAATTTGAAAAAATATATGCACCCCTATGCTCATAGCAGCATAATTTATTAAGAACTGGAAACAGCCCAAGTGCCCATCAGTAGACGAGTGGATAAAAATGCTGTGGTACATCTACTCCTGGGAATGCTATGGGGCCATAAGAAGAAAGGAATCTTACCCTTTGTGATAGCATGGATGGGCATGGAGAGTATTATGCTAAGGGAAGTAAGCCAATTGGCGAAAGACAAGTACCAGACAGTTTCACTTACATGTGGAATCTAATGACTAAATAAACTAATAAAATAAAACAGACTCATAGTGACAAAAAAACAGGCTGACCAGTTTCAGAGAGGAGGGGCGTTTGGGGACTTGGTGAAAAAGTTGAAGGAATTAAGCAAAACAAACAAACAAACAAACAAAAACAAAACAAAACAACAACAACAAAACATCTTATAGATACAGACAATAATATAGTGATTACCAGAAGAAATAGTAATGGGGAGTGATAGAAGAGGGCAAAGCGGAGATAAATAGTGATAGAAAGAGAGTTTATTTTGGGTGATAAATACACAATCCAGCATATAGATGTTGTATTATAGAATTGTACCCTTGAAACCTATGTAATTTATTAATCATCATAACTCCAGTAAATTCAATAAAAACTATCAATTCACTTGATTTTTATGTTCATTTGTTGATAGATGTGTATTTGTTGTTCATAATTTTCATCTTTACCTTTTTCTTCTTCCTCTTCTTAAAGAATATCTTTCAGCATTTCATATAATATTGGTTTGGTGGTGATGAACTCCTTTAGCTTTTTCTTATCTGCGAAGCACTTCATCTGACCTTCAATTCTGAATGATAGCTTTGCTGGATAGAGTAATCTTGGTTGTAGATTCTTGCTGTTCATCACTTTGAATATTTCTTGCCACTCCCGTCTGGCCTGCATCATTTCTGTTGAGAAATCCGCTGACAATCATATGGGTGCTCCCTTATAGGTAACCAACTGTTTCTCTCTTGCTGCTTTTAATATTCTCTCTTTGTCTTTTGCTCTTGGCATTTTAATTATGATGTGCCTTGGTGTGGTCCTCTTAGGGTTCCTATATATTGGGGTTTGGTGCACTTCTTGGACTCCTAAGTCAATTTCTTTCACCAGGTGTGGGAAGTTTTCAGTCACTATTTCTTCAAATAGGTTTTCATTGTCTTGGCCTCTCTCTTTTTCTGGCACCCCTATAATTCGGATGTTGGTATGCTTGAGGTTGTCCCAGAGGCCCCTTACACTATCTTCAATTTTTTGGATTCTTGCTTTTTCAGCTGAGTGGATTTTACCTCTTTGTATTTCAAATCTTTAACTTGGTTCTTGGGGTGCTCCAGAGCACTTTTAGGTCTTTGTATAATATTTTTTGTTTCAGTCAGTGTATGCTTAATTTCTGGTTGGTCCTTTTTCATATCCTTGAGAGTCTCCTTTATATCCTTGAGGGTCTCTTTCATTTCCTTGTAGGACTCATTCATTTCCACGTTGGTCTTGATCATTTCTTTGCAGCTCTCGTTTATATCCTTGAGGGTCTTATTCATTTTCTTGTAGGACTCACTCATTTCCTTTGTGGTCTTGCTTATTTCCTTATAGGCCTCGATCTTTCGTTGGAGCCTCTTGAAAAACCCTATAACCGTGGTTTTGAATTCCATGTCCAGTCGTTTTTTTCCCTCCATTTCTTTCACATATGATTTCTTTCCATGTTGCTGCATGGTGGCTGCTTCCCTGAGTTGGTCAATTCGCTTTGTGTGGTAGACTTCCTACTAGGGATAGTGGCTCAGCCTCCCCGTTTACCTGAGGTGGATATGGGCTGCACAGTCTTGCTGAAGTTAAGCTCAGTTAATGGTTGTTAGCACTTGGAGGGTTGACCTCCAGGCCAATTGTCTGTGAAGCTCAGCTGTGCTCAGGTTGGGTGGGCGGAGTCTCCGGGCCAAGCAGACATTGTTAGCTCCGCCCTATGCGGCCCGGAGACTCTGTGCCGGGGGCAATGGCAGCCAGCACCTCTGAGAGAGAGCCGCTGCTGAGCTCCACCAGCTGCCGGGGAATTCAGACTTTCCCAAAATGAGTCTGCATGCGCAATGTCTCACCCAGGGTCATAAAACAAAACAGTCTGAAGGTTTTCTGAATGAGAGACAAGTCACAGTGTGCTCTCTGCGCCGTCACGCAGCTGAGCTGTTCATGCAAGCTGCTTTCTCCACAAGCCGGCAGACCCGGCAGCACCCGAGCTTCGGCGTGCCCTCCCACTGTCCAGTTTTCACCCCGTGTGATAGTGGGTTCTCTGGACTTCGCCCAGAGCTGGAGAACCAGTCCAGTGGGACGCCTTTGTCTCCCTGTTCGAGAAAACTGGCCGGTTTTCAACCGCCCACCCTCTCTGCAGCGTGCGCTCCAAACCTCTCTCCGTGAGAATCTTTCAACGCTGTTCGCCGCTGCTCCTCCGAGTCACAGTGTCTTATCTTCACTTTTATTTGTGGAATTTTCACTCGGCGAGCTTTCTGGTGATTCTGGAAGGTGTTTGTTCTTTCGTTAAGTTGTAGTATTAAAATTGCTGATTATGACGGCAAGATAGGTGTTTTACCTTTGCCGCCATCTTAGTTCGCTCTCAATAAAAATGTTTTTAAAAAAGACTAAACTCTGGAAGGGTGCCTCAATTGGTTGGACATTGTCCCATACCAACAGGTTGCAGGTTCTATTCCCAGTCAGGACACATTCCTAGGTTGTGGGTTTGATTTCCAATAGGTGTGTGTATGGGAGGGAGATAGCCACCAATGGGTCTCTCTCTCTCTCTCTCTCTCTCTCTTTCCCTCTCTCTCTGCTCATCTTTTTCTCTCTAAAATCAATAAACATTATCTTCAGTGAGGATTAAAAAAAAGATTAAATGAGACAAAAATTAATACTAAATAAATACTAATAAATCAATCAAATGAAAAATAATATTCATTAAGGAAATTAAATTGATTGATATGTGGTAGAAATAATTGGATGATTGGCAACACTTTCTATCTTTCAGCCAGGAGTTTTGGCATCATAGTGTGTATCTGTATGTTGCTGTTTTCCTTACCAGTGAACTAAGATGAAACTAGTTTAAGCTTTTTTTGTGTGCATTCTGTGCCCTCTGAGATTGTTCTGCACTGCCCTCTGGGGGACAAATTTCATCATAGCCCATGCTATACTTTTAGGAAAATCTTATAATATACTCCTATATAAAGACAAACTGTGTTTCAAGAATGTTTGATTCATGACAATGGCACCAGAATAAAATACCAAAATTAAAAATTTTATAATGTATGATTAATATTTTAATTGGCATTATTAAATAGTGTTGTTTTGCATTCCAAGTGTTTTAATATCTATAACAAATTATTCAGCATTTATCAATATTTTTAAAAATAATTATGTACCTCTCTTGGCTTTAAAACAAGAGTCTACATTTTTTTATATTTTAATGTATTTATAGTTAGAACTCTGAGTTCATTATATTTACTTTCCCAATAATCAGTTTGCTCCTTTTATTTTTGAATATACTTGAGATTGCAGTTTAAAGAATAGGTATGCCTTTTTATTCACTTGCTATAGATCTTCATGTATAATCAAAGTTTAGTCTTTTACAATGTACATGGTTTGTTGGGTTATTAAAAATTAATATATTTCTGTAGACAATAAATCTATTGAACTTGACAGGTTGATAAAAATCAATAAAACCAGGAAAAAAGATGGAGAAATATTTTAAGCTGATAGATATAAGTGACTTTAAGATCTTTCTTGAACTTTGAAAATCATTGTTTCTAAAAAATTTCACAGAAGGAATCTGGAATGACCTTCATGAGAAAAAATGCATAATGATAGTACTGTCCATATTTATGCTGCATTATTGTCTGATTTTATTTGGTCTGTGTGAACGTGGTGCAAAAAGAGAAGTTACTTCATGTTTTACTTTTGTATTTCAGGGTAGATAGCCAAGAGTTTTGGGGCAATGATAGACTAGTTTATCATAAGGATGAAAGGAAAAATAAAGTGGCAATCAGAATTTCTTTTCCCATTCTTGATTGGATATTTCAACCAAAACATAAGCATCAACATGCCAATCTCAGACTGCAAACTAAAGCCATATTTAGGCAAATTCTTATTTAACACTTTTACACGACCAATCTAAAATGGGATGAGTGACCCCCAAAATGGAGCTAAGTAGTCAATGTTACTTGTCTCTCAGATGTGACTTGTCTTTTGTTTTCAACCCCTTTTAGCTTAAGGCGACTGCATGTCATCTAGTGCCAGAATGTGAAAGCAAATAGGTCATTTTTCTCTTTGTTTTCCAACTGTAATATAGCTACAGATCAAATAACTAGTTAATAGAAACTAATCAAAACATGAGAATTTCCAAATGGCACTGCATGTAGGGCTTAAGATTTAAAAGAAAGAAGGGAGCAAAGCAGAAAAATGAAGAGAAGTTCACTTTTTATTGTGTTTAATTTAATGTGATAGCCAGATATTAAGAATATATGTTCATTACAAATTTTTTTTAAACTTCACCTGAGGACATGCTTTTATTGATTTTAGAGAGAGAGAGGAAAGGAGAGGGAGAGAGAGGGCAGGGGTGGGGAGAGAAACATTGATGTGAGAAACATCAATTTGTTGCCTCCCAGACCGGGGATTGAACCCGCAACTAGGTATTGATTATGCATAAAGTTCTAAGGTCGAGTATTGAACCTATGACCTTTCGGTGTACTGGACAATGCTCCAACCAACTGGACTACACCAGCCAGGCTACATATTAATTTTTAAATTAACAAGTTAAAAGCCATAAAACTGTGTTAGAAAAGATACATTGCTTAACCATTTATTCAATTAATAAATATTTGTTTATCGACTGTCAGCTATGTGAAAGTTTGATTAGTTTAAATAGAAAAAAATAGTCAACACTCAGCTTTTAAATATGTGACTTTAAATCTCTCTTCTTGGTTCCTTTCTCCACTTTGACTGTCAATATCCACTTAGTATCTGTGTTTCAACAGTTTAATGGAAATAGCAAGCTTATGTAAGTCAGAATCAAATGCAAGATTATATCTCATATTCAGGTTTTCTTTTTTTTCTCTTATAAAATTCTTATTTATTTAATAAACCATTGGAATATGTTTACCTCCTTTCTTCTGGATACAAGCTTTTTATAACAAACTAGAGGCCCGGTGCATGAAATTTGGGGGTGTGTGTCACTCAGCCCAGCCTGCACCCTCTCCAATCTGGGACCCCTTGAGGGATGTCCGACTGCCCATTTAGGCCCAATCCCAAGAGAATCCCAGTAGGATCCGGTGTAAATGGGCAGTTGGATATCCCTCTCACAATCCAGGACTGCTGGCTCCCAACTTCTTGCCTGCCTGCCTGCCTTCCTGATTGCCCCTAACTGCTTCTGCTTGCCAGCCTTATCACCCCCTAACCACTCTACTTCCAGCCTGATTGATGCCTAATGCTACCCTGCCAACCTGTTTGCCCCTAACTGCCCTCTCCTGCAGGCCTGGTCACCCCTAACTGCCCTTTCTTGCAGGCCTGGTCAGCCCTAACTGCCCTGCCCTGCAGGCTTGATCGCCCACAACTGCTCTACCCTGCTGGCCTGATTGCCCACAACTACCCTTCCTTGCAGACCTGGTCCCTCTCAGCTGCCCTCCTCTGCTGGCCATCTTGTATCCACATGGGGGCAGCCATCTTGTATGTTGGAGTGATGGTCAGTTTGCATATTACTCTTTTATTAAATAGGATAGAGGCCTGGTGCATGGGTTGGGGCTAGCTGGTTTGCTTTGAAGAGTGTCCCAGATCAGGGTGAGGGTTCCCTTGGGGAGTGGGGTGGCTTGGGCAAGGGGCCTGTGGTTTGCAGGCTGGCCACACCCCCTTGTGACTCAAGTGGAGGGCCTGGTATCTGGGATTTATTTATCTTCTATAATTGAAACTTAGTAGCCTTGAGTGGAGATCTGGGCCTGCCAGGGTGTGCGGAAAGCTTGGCTTCATTTTTTTTGGAAATAGATTTTATTGATTTTTTTATAGAGAGGAAGGGAGAGGGATAGAGAGTCAGAAACATCGATGAGAGAGAAACATCAGTCAGCTGTCTCCTGCACACCCCCTACTGGGGATGTGCCTGCAACCAAGGTACATACCCTTGACCGGAATCAAACCTGGGACCTTTCATTCTGCAGGCCGACGCTCTATCCACTGAGCCAAACCGGTTTCGGCGCTTGGCTTCATTCATTGCCAAGGAAACCCAAGCCTCCTGCTCTCATCAGCTCTGTGGCCAAATCCATTTTTGTTGGGATTTATTTATCTTTTGTAATTGAAACTTTGTAGCCTTGAGTGGAGGTCTAGGCTGGCCAGGGTGTGCGGAAGACTTGGCTTCCTCCATTACTGGGAAAACAAGCCTCCTACTTGCTCCATGGCTGCAGCCATTAATTTGCATACTCACTCCTGATTGGCTGTGGGCGTGGCTTGTGGCTGTAGCAGTGTGATGGTTAATTTGCATATTACTCTTTTATTAGATAGGTTGTTTACTCTGACTAGATTTCCCTTCAGTTTATTAAGTCAGGAGTCTCTGTGTCACTATTTCATTATATTGCATTATCTTTCTAATAGATATTTGTTTTCTCTTGATGAAGCTAATTCTGAACTCACTACTACAAATTGCAAATTAGCTTTTATTACACTCTGTCTTTTAAAAATGGTTTAATGTTTCTGACAATAGTTTTGTAGCCTAATGTTTATTTATTGTATATATTAATCACCATAACTGAATTAATGTAACTATATATCTGATTTATTTGATATTATTTCATGATCCCAGAGAGGTTATATTATATTTCAGAGTATTATTTATATTAATATTCAGTTTTCACATTGCTTAAAATTTGATAGTGAGCTTTTGGTTTTCTGTGATAATTTTAAAAAAGAAACTTAAAAGAAAATTTTTGAGGTTGCTAAAACAGAAATCCTGACATCTGAATATGTGCATATTTGATTTCTTATTTGCTGATTTCTCATTACCATAGAAATCTTTCAAATATGGTCAGAGTTACCCCAAAGCATATTTCAATCCTCATCTTTAAAGACCTTGACATAAAACTTTCAACTGTAATTTTGTTGGTATACTTTTAAGTTGCTGTCTTAAAAGTATTAGATTAAAAAAAAAAAAACAGAATTGATGAATTTTGCCCACTTCTGCCCCACTCAGTTACACATTTAGATTTGTACATATACTAAAGGCTCAGAGTATGAATTGGTGCATGAGTTGGGTCTGGCTGGTCCAGCCCCAATTGGGGCAGATTGGGGCTGGGCCTGTTGGGAGGAAAAGATGGCAGGAGGTTGGCTGGCTGGCGTGCCCCAATCGGGGCCCGATCAGGGCTGGGCCAATTGGGAGGAGGGACTGCGGGTGATTGGCCAACTTGCTCTGCTCCCGATTGGTGTGGGGGAGGGCCAATTAGGGGTGGGGCTGGCTATTGGGAGGGGTTGTGGATGGTGAGTCTGCTGGCCCTACCCTGAATGGATTGGAGGGGTGCTGATCAGGCATCAGCATCCGGGAAAAAGCTGTGGGAGGTTGGCTGGCCAACTCCACCCCCTATTGGGGTGTGGTGGGTGATCAGGAGTGGGACCAGCTGGGAGAGAGGCTATGGGGGAACTTTGAGGGTGGGACTGGTTGGGGGGAGGGGCTGCAGGAGGTTGACTGGCCAGCCCTGCCCCTTATTTGGGTGGGGAGGTGGTCAGGGGTTGGGCCAGCCAGGGGTTAGGGCCATGGGGGGGGGGTTGGCTGACTGCCCTCCCATCGATCAGGGTGGGAGAGTCTGAGAAGGGGTGGGGCCAGCTGGGGGGAGGGGCCATGGAAGTTTGGCTGCGAACTGTGTCTCCTGATTGGGCCAGTTTGCTAGCCACAGTGGGCGTCATAGTGACTGGTTGTTCTAGTCATTAAAAATGCTGGCTTTTTATATATACACTAGGGGCCCAGTGCACAAAATTCGTGCACTGGGGGTGGGTGGTCCCTCAACCCAAGCTGCCCCCTCTCACATACTGGGAGCCCTTAGGGGATGTCCAACTGATGGCTCACCCCCAGCCTGCCCAAGGCCTAAAGCCTCTGGCGAGGTTTTAGGCCCTGGGCACTCAGCCATCACCCTGCTCAGCTCAGCCCCGGCTGCCTGTGACGACTGGTCCCGGGGGCTGGGCACTCACCACCACTTCTGCTCTCAGTGCGCGGGGGCTTGGTGCTCCCTGCCGCCACCACCACCGCTGCTGCTGCCTCCGCTTCCCCTCACAGCACCCAGGGACTGGGCGCTCATCACCACCGCCATTTCATCTCCACCCCCGGGGCCCGGCGCTCATGCCACTTGGCCCCGAACCTGCTCCTGATTGGCTGGTAGCATAGCCAATCAGGAGCAAAGGTACAGTCAAATTTGCATGTTTCTCTTTTATTATATAGGAAGGATAGATTTGCCCCTCCATCTTCCTGACTAAATGTGCACTTTATTGCTGTTTAAAGTATAATAACTCTAAAGAAAGAAACACAAATGGATTGTACCAAAATGAACTTTGAAGTTTCCTGGATAGGCACTTTCAGAATGTTTATTTAAAAAACTAGGCAGCTGAACTAATGCACACAATTTCAGGTCCCATTTTTTTGACCCTCATTTCAAATACATTAGCACCAATAAACGTAACAATGGGCAAAATGCTTGTGATACCATTTATTTTTCTAATTATGATAAGATTCCATTGTTAACAATAAGGCAAATCATTTTTTCCTTTGAGGATAAAATTATAGAAACAAACTCAGTCACTCCACTTTAAGTGGCAAAGTCTGGTTATAAGACTTGTTGAACTCCATATTCTAAAATGAGATTGGCATCCATATGTCTAAAGAGTAAGTTTCTTTAATTAATATTAAATAATCCATACTTCTCCAATCCACACAATTGAGGCAACTTCAACTTTTGATCGGTGGGTTTAAAAACACTTCTACTAGAACTAGATGTCATCAGCAGAGAGAGCCCCAGTATATTTGTCCCTTGTTGGAATTATCTATCTCTTAAGCTAATGATCTTTTATAGCTTTATTAATGGCTCTGGAGAGGAAATATAACCGATTAACACATTTTTTTTCAGATGGCCTAACAGTAAGAGTTTCAACATATAGCCAGTTAGAACAAGAAAACTATTCTAATTGACCTTGAAAAGTAACAAATGGAACAGTCAAGGTATTCATTGAATAGACAATAATAATTTAAGAAGCTATGTATGAAATATTACCCATAGTTATTTTAGAACAGGACAAAAGTTTAAGTATAATATTCAGTATAAAATTGGCACTAATTTAAACTATATATGTGATTGTTTTTGACTGAGGAAAGAAATTAATTTTTAGTAAGTTTTTTGGTATAACTGAGAAGTTGGATCTTTTATCAGTTGGAAATTGGTCTGACTTAAACTCAGGTTAATGTTCTTCCTGATTTCTCCACTTCTGAAAAATCCAACGATAGGAAATCTACCACTTCTCAGTAAATGGTGCTCGGAAAACTGAGTATCCACATGCAAAAGAGTGACATTGGACCCTTACCTTATATAATATATAAGAATTTAACTCAAAATGGATCAAAGACCTAAACATATGATCCCAAACTACAAAATTCTTAGAAGAAAAAGTAGGGGGGAAATGTTATGATGTTTTTGGATATGAAATAAAAACATAGGCAACAAAAGAAAACTTGATAAATTTGTACTTCATCAAAAATAAAAACTTTTATGCATCAAACCACACTATCAAGAGAGCAAAAAAGCAATTGGCAGAATGGGAGAAAAAAGTTATAATAATTCTACCTAATAAAAGAGTAATATGCAAATTGACCATCACTCCAACATACAAGATGGCTGCCCACATGTGGTCAAAGATGGCTGCCTCCATGTGGACACAAGATGGCCTGCAGGGGAGAGCACCTGGGAGGGACCAGGCCTGTAAGGGAGGGCAATTGTGGGTGATCAAGCCTGCAGGGGAGGGCAGTTAGGAGTGACCAGACCTGCGGGAGAGGGCAGTTAGGAGCAAACAGGTTGGCAGAGGAACAGTTAGGCATCAATCAGGCTGGCAGGGGAGTTCTTAGGGGGTGATCATGCTGTCACACAGAAGTGGTTAGGGGCAATCAAGAAGGCAGACAGGCAGGCAAGCAGTTGGGAGCCAGCAGTCCTGGATTGTGAGAGGGATATCGACTGCCCGTTTAGGCCCAATCCTCCATGGAATGGGCCTAAACAGGCAGTTGGACATCCCTCGAGGGGTCCCAGATTAGAGAGGGTGCAGGCTGGGCTGAGTGATATACCCTCCCATGCATGAATTTCATACACTGGGCCTCTAGTAAAAGGACAATATGCTAATTAGATCAGATGTCTTCCGGAAGTCCTTCCTGATGAAGCTGGGACTGGAGGGAAGCCAGCCTGGGTCCCAGGTGCCTGGTGGCCGGAGGAGGGAAGTCTGAGTCCTGGGTACCAGAGGGAAGCCAGTGCCGGGAAGCTGCGAGAAGGAAAGCCTACTCTTGCATGAATTTTCATGCATCATAGTTTATAAATAATATGTCTGATAAGGAATTAATATCAGATTATATTTTTAAAACTCCTGCAACTCAACAACAAAAAATAAACAACCTGATTAAAAAATAGACAAAAACTTGAATAGACATTTCTTCAAAGCAGATAACAGTTAATAAACACATGAAAAGATGCTCAACATCACTAACATTAGGGAAATGAAAATAAAAATCAGACTATATTACTTCACACTCATTAAATGGCTATCATTAAAAAAACAACAGAAAATAAGTGTTGGCAAAGCTATGGAGAAATTGGAACCCTTGTGCACTGCTGGAGAGAAAATGGTACAGCTACTGTGGAACATAGCGTGCTAATTCTTACAAAAATATTAAATGTAGAACTATCATACGATCAAGCAAATGCATTTTTAAGTTTATATCTAAAACTAGGGGCCTACTGCATGAATTCGTGCACCTTGAAAGGAACTGTGGTCACAAGGCTGTGGTGGACACAGGGGCAGGTCTTGGCCCATCCTCTGCACCCCCACCTGGCCCCTCCCTCTGCATCCCCTGTCAGCCGGAAGCCCTGCTCCCGCTGCCTCCGCAGCTCCCACACGCTGAGGCTGCCGGCCCCACACTTACACTCACTGATGGCTTAGAATGATTGGGGCTGGTGCCAGCAGCAGGTGTGAGTGGCAACTGCAGAACTGGCAGCAGATGTGAGTCCTGGGTGGGGCTGCAGCCAGCAGGAGCAAAGAGTTTTCAGTAACCACCAGAGGCTTTCCCCAATGACAGCAACTGGTGCCCTGCCTTGGTCTGGTGCCCCTACTCACCTGCTCCACCATTTTGCCATAGCCGATGCCTGCCAGGTTCCATGCTCTGCTGCCTTCTGCTGATGCCCACCATATTCCGCGCACGCTTCCTGGTGATTGATGCACGTCATAGCGACCAGTTGTTCGGTTGTTCTGCTGTTCGATCTATTTGCATATTAGGGTTTTATATATGTAGATGAGTGATAGCAGGGACGCAAACAGGTATTCGTATACCTGTGTTCTTATACCTGTATACTATTATTCACAATAGTTAAAACGTATATGAATGAAGAAACAAAATGTGGTATGTACCTTCTGTGATGGTTAACTTAATGTGTGAAGTTCAAGGATGTTTTTGGATAAAATTAACATTTAAACTGGTGAATTGTGAACAAACATTATCCTCCATAATGTTGTGGGCCTCATTCTATCACTTGCAGTCCTGATAGAATTAAAAAACTGGCCTCCTGAGCAAGAGGGAATTGTCCAGCAGACTCCCTTCTGCCTTTATCTGCACCGTCAGCCTGCTGGCCTTCAGACTGGAATGGCATCATTGACCCTCCTCAGTGTCGAGGCTGCCAGTGTTAGGACAGGATCTATATCAGTGGTTGCCCCAGGTCTTGAGCATGTTGGCCCACATTGCAGACCTTGAACTTTTCAGCCTTCATATTTATGTAATTACTAGTGGCCTGGTGCACAAAATTTGTGCACATTGAAAGGGTTTTAATTAGAGGAAATAATTTAATATTGCTATTTGACCTTTTTCTATAATAGAAGAATCAGAGACTAAAGAAAATTAGTAAAATGTATATGAAAACCTTCCTCCTGTTAGTCTGGGGTGCACCACGGGACACAGAGTCAAGTCCCCACTCACTCACATCTGCCTCAAAATCACATGAGATGAGACCCAGCTGCCCCCCCTCCGCATTGGGGTAGATCTAGACCCGACCAGTCCCACCTTTGTCAAGCCACACAGGGCAGGGGCATCCTCAGGTCCCCTGGACCAGCATCAGGATGGGGAGCATGGCCTGAGGTCTCCCATCAAGTCCCACTAGGTGGGAGATGTGACCTGAGATCTCCTGTCAAACCCCACTGGGTAGGGGGCATGGCCTGAGGTCCCCCATCAAGCCCCACCAGGCAGAGGAGCACAGCCTCAGGTCCCCCGGCCCAGCACCAGGAGGGAAGCAACAGCTTCAGGGCCTCTGTTGATCCCCACTGGCATGGTGGTGCAGGCTCAGGTCCCTTGTGAAGCCCCACTGGGTGGGGGCCACAGCCTGAGGTCCCCTGTCAAGGCCAGCCAGGCAGGAGGGGCACAGCCTCAGGTCCTCTGGTCTGGTGCTGGGGCAGAGGGTATGGTTTGAGGTCCCCCAGCCTGGTGCCGGGATGGGGGTGTGGTTTGAAGTCCCCTGTCAAGCCCTGCTGGGTGGAGAGAATAGTCTGAGGTCCTCTAACCCAGCACCAGGATGGGAAGCGCACCTTGAGGTCCTTTGTCAAACCCTGCAGGGTTGGGAGTGTGGCCTGCAGTCCCCTGTCAAGCTGCACTAGGTGGGAGGCACGGCCTGAGGTCCCCCATCCTGGAGCTGGGGTGGGGGCAGCAGCTGGAGGTCCCCTAGCCCAGCACCAGGATGGGAAGTACACTTTGAGGTCCCCTGTCAAGCCCCATTGGGTGGAGGACATGGCCTCAGGTCCCCTGGCCTGGTGCCGGGGCGGGGGTCAAGGCCTGAGGTCCCATGTCAAGCCTCTCTGGATTGGGGGAGAGTGTAGGCCTCCTGTCCCGCTGCCACGACCACCTCATGCTCTTGGGGAGCAGGTATGCATGGGGAAGGCTGGGCCAGGATAATTGGGAGGGAGTTATGGGGGTCAGCATCCTGGGTAAGTTGGCCCTCACAGCCTCTCTGCTTCAGCTCCCAGCACCCAGGACCTAAGGAGTAGTGCTTTCACAGGGGCCTGGCAGGCACTGGATGTAGCGATGCCTTAAAAACAGAAGAAGCCCCCTTTACCTCTGGCTGGAAGTGTGTTGGGAACTTATGGTCGGGGGAAGCAGCCCAACACCAGGGCTGAAATAAGACCCTGGGTAACCTCCGGAGGGGTGACTTCAATCCTTCTCTGTGGCCACACCCCTGGCCAGCCTCCCGTTCCGTGCACTGTGGCCACTACCCCCGCTCCTGATTGGCTGGTAGTGTAGTGACGATACGGTCAAATTTGCATGTTTCTCTTTTATTATATAGGACAATAAATCTCTTTACATGGAAATTGGTCTGTTTATCTGGAGAACCCTGGCTTATATACCTACAAGTGATATATAGGCATGTAAGTATTTGTATGTTTGTCTTACTTATCTGTAACCATAAAATTTGTCAGCATTAGAGCTCAGTTGCTATTGCTAATATTTTATATTTTACTCTCATTGTTTCCTGATGCTTAATTTCTGTTTGTTTTTAGTGCTCTATTACCCCAGGAGTCCATACATTTTATAATAATGCAGTGCTCAGTTTTGTGGGCATGAATCCTTATTTCTGACATTGGTCAGCAGTTTCATTTACTATTAGTGGTTCACTACAGTCTGTTTCTTACCCCCCTTCCTTGCCTTCTTACATTCATTCCAACATGACCACCTTAAGCCCAATGCACCCATCCTCCAGTGAGCACTTGGCAACTGGCAAGTGTCAGCCTCTGAGGTCCCCCTAAGGAAGGGAAGGAGTAAGGTCCTAAGCTAGACAGGCTGTCAGACAGGTAGCTGAGTAGGTGCTGGCAGGCACTGGCTGTCCCTGCCTAGTGTTCTAACGGCCCCCTCTCTTCCAGGTAGCGTAAGAGAGCAGGGAGAAACTGGAGCCCAGCAGCTGCCCTCTCCAGATCCCCAGCTGGACTGAACCCCAGCACAGGAGGGTGAAGTGTGTTTGAGGACAATCTGGCTGATTCCAGCAGAGAAACTTTTCCAATGTGCCAAAGTTTAAGAACTTAAAATAACATATGTCAATGGTGTTTTAAATTTTTTTGACCATTATCAATAATAAAGTACATTAATAGCAATTAAATAAGGAAATTTTGCTACAATATTATATTTATTAATGTGGATTTTAGCTCTCTCCCATCTCAAATAATTGTCATTATGTTTTCAGTCCACTGAACAATTTTATCAAATAAAAAACTATAGGATGTCCAGTTAAATTTGAATTTTATGTAAAAAAGGATAATTTCAGTTTATGTGCCATGCAGCTAAAATATTATTTATTGTTTATAAGAAGTTTAATTTTAAATTTGCCCAGTTTTGATTGGGACCTTCAAATAGTAAGCTATGTCTTTCTATCTTAAATTCATAATAGTTCTTTTTACACAAATCCTTTACTTTCTGTTCCTTCATTCAAGTCATGGGCAACTATGTCCTAGCAGTGGTCAGCAAACTTATTAGTCAACAGAGACAAATATCAACAGTAGAATGATTGAAATTTCTTTTGAGAGCCAAATTTTTTAATCGTAAGTTTTTTAATGCCACTTCTTCAAAATAGACTCGCCCAGGCCGTGGTATTTTGTGGAAGAGCCATACCCAAGGGCCCAAAGAGCCGCATGTGTCTCGTGAGCAGCAGTTTGCCGACCACAGTCCTAAGGTATATAACAGTCTGAAAACTTTTGATTTGGAACTGGATATAACAGTCTCCTTGAGATGTGATCTGAGCCAAACAGAACAGGGCTAGCCCCTCCCTCCCTGTGGTTACTTCTGTTAAAAGGCCTACGGTAGCCCTAACTGGTTTGGCTCAGTAGATATAGCACTGGCCTGTGGACTGAAGGGGTCCAAGTTCCATTCAAGGGCACACACATGCCTGGGTTGCAGGCTCGGGCCCCAGTAGGGGGCGTATAGGAGGCAAGCTGATCAATGATTCTCTCTCATCATGGGTGTTTCCATCTCTCTCTCCCTCTCCCTTCTCCCTGAAATCAATAAAAATATATTTTTAAAAAGTCTAAGGTAACATCAGCCTAGTGGTCAGCTTCATGACACTGATAATTAAAACGCATCTTCTTCTAATTAGTTTTCAGTCTTTTTCATAGGTTCAGCTGAGTGATATTATACTTCTCGTGTTCTCTTCAAGCCTTACTTCACCTTATTTTAAAACATCATAGCAACAACTTTTTCTTGTCCTTTCTGTTTCTGAGCTCTCCTGGGAGCAAGCCACTCTGTTACTTCTAATTAGGCTTGTTTGAGGTCATGTCATCAGAATTTCATGTTGTCTCTGAATATTTTTTCTCTAAAAATTAAAAATTCTAATTCTACAAAGTATATGTCAGCCAATGTCCACGTAGTAGTTGCTTTACATGTATTATCTTTTTAAATTTTCCCTTACCCATGAGAGGAAAGTTCTATGATTTCTGGTTTACAGATGAGGGAACAGAGTCTCAACAGAACCAAGTGCCTTGTCCAGGTCAAGACTTGTACTGAAAGTATATTTACTGGAAAGGAAATGGCAAGGACAGACTCTGTGGAGCCTAGGTGGTGTGACACAATCTCAGCCCCAGAAACAGGGCGCCTGGAGAGAGTGGGCAGTCTCAGGCAGTTAGAGGGCCATCAAGGCAGCATTTTGATCTCACTGCAGCAGCTGCCAAACTGCTTGTCAGAGCTCACCTCCCGGCAGACTTTGAACAGGTTGCTGTCATTAGGAGATAAAATAAGAGCCTATAGAACCCAAGCACAGATAGACTACCCAGGGCTGGAGTGGCCAAATATTTGGAATTTCTAAAAAAATATATAATTTATGTGAAATAGTAATTAAAATACAATTTTAAAATATACAAATTGCTTTTTTTCTTTAAAAAAAAGGTCCAATAAGTGTGGTTCAGTGGTTGAGCATCAAACCATGCACCAAGAGGTTGCAGGTTCAATTCCTGGTCAGGGCACATGCCTGGTTTGTGGGCTCAACCACCAGTAGAGGGTGTGCAGGAGGCAGCCAATAGATGTCTCTCTGTCATCATTGATATTTCCATCTCTCTCTTCCTCTCCCTTCTTCTCTCTAAAAATCAGTAAAAACATATATATGTAATCACCAGATGCCTGAAAGAGTTTATTCCCCCACCCCCCAATCTACTGCTTCAAAATTGTAGCACAAGAAGAGGAACCTAAGGTGAAAAATACAGGTCTCCAAATCGTGTGCCAAAACCACTTCTGCGGCCCCAGCAGAAAGGACGGCAGTAAGAGAAGAACTGAACAAATGAAAAGGCTGAGTTTTCCCCAGCTTCACTGACCAGAGAAGCAAGGAGTTTGCGTGTGTGGAAGCCATGACCACCTTCCAAGCTCAGGGAAGGTTATGCTTTGGATTACACCAGTGATTACACAAGGGAACTGAAAAGTGGGAGAAAGCCGAAGAGGTCAGTGAAGTGATGAGAGGCTCACCATACTCTTTCTGGCTGTGAAGACAGGGGCAGGGGGCATGAGCCAAGGAGTGCACACGGCCTCTAGAAATTGGAAAAAGGAAAGAACTCTCCTCTAAAGCCCCCAGCAAGGAAGCAGCCTGGTCAACACTCTGATGTCAGTCCAGTCAGACCCATGTTGGATTTCTAGCCCTCAGATATTTGATAAAGGGAAGAGGATTCTGTTAAAACATTTTCCCCATGAGGAGAGAAGCCAAGATGGCGGCATAGGTAAACACCTAAACTGCTGCCTCACACAACCATTTCAAAACTGCAACTAAAAGACAAAACGTTTATCACCCAGAACCACGGGAAAGCTGGCCGAGTGGAAGTTTTGCAACTAGATGGGAAGAGAGAGGAGCATTGGGATATGCACAAGTGCTGAAAGGCTGAGGTGCAGAGGCACACTAGATGGGCTAGCAGCGGGTGACTTTGGGGCTGCTTTTTTTTTTTCAACCTGAAGGGAAATGGGTTCCTGATTACTCTGAACTTGTTTCTGGGGAGACACTGGAGACCCAGACTCCTACAGGGAGAAGTGGGACAGTCTGCCATTGAGTTGGAAAGGGAGGGTGGCTCCCTTGCAGAGGTGCCTGCAGCAATCATTGTTCACTGCATGGGCGCGGGACACGAGGGACTTGGAAACACGGAGGCATGGAAACAACTGAGTGGTAGCCATTGTTGTTTGCCACGCCTTAACCTAGTGATGCCCTGATACCCCGCCCACCCCAGTCTGCAAACCTGCCTGAGCTGTGTGCAGCGGCATTTGCATATAAGTGGCCTGCACTTTCCCAGCTTAACCTAAACTGCAGCTCTGGTCAGAACAGGAGAAACCTGTAGGCCTCCCTGTAGCTCCTGCTAGATCGCCTCAGACAGTAGCTGACCTGCACCCATTGGAGATTCAGAAGCTAGTGTATCTAGAGGTCAGTGTGAGATGACACCAGAATTCAACTACTCACATCCATAAGTGACACATTCAAGAGGCAGACTCAGTGGGCACCAAAGCCCCACAGAAGCAAGTCCAGCCCCATAGGCAGGTCTCCAGCACAGCAGTTCTTCCACTCCATCAACATAGGGAAGCAGCAAAATACAGAGACAAAGAAACATGTCATGAATGAAAGAAATGGAAGAAAGCAGACTATCGGTCATAGAGTTTAGGACCACATTTATAAGGTTCCTCAAGAATCTTCTAAAATCCACCAAGAAACTTGATGAGACCTCTGAGGAGCTTAGTGATACCTTCAAGGACCTTAATGAGAATGGCAAGAAAATAGAAAAGAACCAGACAGAAATAAAGAATATGCAGAAATTCAGTAATAAAGAATATACAGAAATTCAATGGTAGATCAAAGGACTCCAAGAATCAAACTAAAGATCTGAAATATAAGGAGACAAAGAAATACCCAACCAGAAAAACAAAAAGAAAAAATAATCTAAAAATATGAAGATAGTATAAGGAGCCTCTGAGACAACTTTAAGCATGCCAACATCAGAATTATTGGGATGCCAGAAGAAGAGAGAGAGAGAGAGAGAAATATTGAAAACCTGTTAGAATAAATAATGACAGAAAACTTTCCTACCTGGTGAGAGAAATAGACTTACAAGTCTAGGAAGCACACAGAACCCCAAACAAGGGGAATCCAAAGAGGATCACACCAAGACACATCATAATCAAAATGCCAAGGGCAAAAGACAAAGAGAGAATCTTGAAAGCAGCAAGAGAAAAACAGTTGGTTACCTACAAGGGAGTACCCGTACAACTTCCAGCTGATTTCTCAACAGGAACTATGCAGGCCAGATGGGAGTGGCAAGAAATATTCAAAGTGATGAACAGCAAGAACCTATAACCAAGATTACTCTACCCAACAAGGCTATCTCATTCAGAATTAAAGATCAGATAAAGAGCTTTATAGATAAGAAAAAGCTAAAGGAGTTCGTCACCACCAAATCAGGATTATATGAAATGCTAAGGGTATTCTTTAAGAAGAGGAAGAAGAAGAAAAAGGTAAAGATAAAAACTATGAACAACAAAATGACAACAAATACATGCCTACCAACAAGTAAATCTAAAAATCAAGTGAATGGAAAATCTGATGAACAGAATGGACTGATGAGTATAATATAATCAGGGACATGGAGAGGGAGTGGACTGACAATTCTCAGGGGGAAGAGAATGTGAGGGGTGCAGGAAGAGATTGGACAAGGATCTTACACCTATGGATGAAGACAGTGGAGGGGGGGTAAAGGCATGGGGGAGTGAGGTTCGGGTGGAAGGGAGCTATGGGGGGGGAAGAGGAACACCTGTAAAAATCTGAACAATAAAGGTTTATTAAAAAAACATTTTCCTCCAAAAAAAAAAAAAAAAAGAGGATCTTAAAAGTCACTTAGTTCTTCATTTATAGAGCATGGAAGTCAGTGTGGTCATATGACTTATTCAAAAGTGTAGAGACCACATTTTCCAGTTCTATCTATTTTATTTAAACTACACCAATATTATAGTTGTTAACCCTAAATAGATTTTTATTGACAGAGTATCTCTATCATCTGTATCTATCTCTCTATCATCTATCTATCTATCTATCTATCTATCCATCCATCTATCTATCATCTATCTATCATCTATCTATCTATCATCTATCTATCCATCTATCTATCATCTATCATCTATCATTTATCTATCATCATCATCTATCTATTTACTATCTACTTATCATCTACCTACTTATTTACTAGAGGCCCAATGCAGGAAATTCATGCATAGGTAGGGTCCCTAGGCCTGGTCGGTGATCAGGGTTGATCTGTGAAGCAACTGGTGGGGCGATCAGGGACCACCACTGGCACCTGCCTTGGCTGGCTTGGCACCGCTTGCTCACCAGTCCTGCCCCTTGCCGCCACCGCCAGTCACCTCCCACAGAGGGAGGTGACCAGCAGGGCAATCAAGGGCGGTGCCAGCTTGCTCGCCAGCCAAACCTACCCTCTGATCACTCTCTGTGGGGTGACTGGAGGGGTGATCTGGGGGCCCCCACTGGTACCTGCCTTGGCTGGTCTGAGGCCTGCAGGCTGAGGACAGCTCCTGCATTGAGCATCTGCCCCCTGGTGGTCATTGTGTATCATAGGAACCGGTCATCCCACTGGTTGTTCTACCATTCAGTCAATTTGCATATCAGGCTTTTATTAGATAGGATCATGTGTCTATATCTATCATCATAACTTTCTATCTATTAAACAATGTCTTCTAATGTCTTGTCAAATAAGTCTAAGATGCTTTCTCTTTGCAAGTAAACAACATCTATCTAGTGGCAGGCAACCTGATTTGCAGTCAGAAGTCCTACAGTATGTAACAATTAAAGCCAGGAAATCCAAATGTCTCACACAGATAGGATTATCTCTTTCTACACAAAAACTTATAAGTGGTCTTTTTTTATTATTTTGGAGTAAAAAATGAGTTTTGTAAGCTAATAAAAAAGGAAGACAACCACAGCATCACATTGTCGCAGAGCAACTCTACCCAGCTGCTACTTTTACTGTGAAAAAGGTCTAGGAACGGAATGTCACTCCCTAAGATACTGTTCTGAAAGTCTTCTTAGAACCTCTCAGCATACCCAGAAATTGGCAGCTTGATAGATTTAGTTACTCGTTCCCTTCTAGGGAATATAAGTATGGTCACTCAAGATTACTCAAGGGACTAGTTATGGTAGAAGCTACCCTGAATGTTTATGTTATTTGACATTGGCATACCAACACTAGATTTCTTTGCTTAATATTTTCCAGTATATATTTTACTGTCTCTTGTCTCTCAGCCTCTCTGCATTTTGATGCTTAGATACTCTCATGAGGCAAAACTAGATTAAACAAATCCAAATAACAAAATTAATATTGTATGAATTCAGTTACAATTTGTGAGTATAAATTTATATTTGGAGTTATCCCTACCACTTTATTTCCTTCACAATTTTACATGCTCTTTGCTTAATATTTCTGTTTAAGTGTGCTAATTTTCTTTTTTCTATTAGTAAATAAATGTATTTTCATTAATTTAGCAATTGTCCTTTTATTTTTAACATCTTTTATTGACATAACAAAATCTAATAATATCTCTATTCTCTCAAAAATATTAGAACAATTTAATATTTAACACCTACCTGTCCTCTTTTGCTAGTTGTCTGGTATTGCAGATACTACTTGCTTTTAAACTTTTCAAAATAAAATGGATATTTTTATTTGTTATTTTTGTTTGTTGTTCTTATAATTAAAGTTCATTTAGTTTTACCAAAATATTTTAAATTTATTTAGAGAGAATTGCATCTTGCATCCTAGTTCATTATTCAGAACACTCTTTTTTTGGAGGGGGATACTAATATTTCTTTCAGCAAAGACCACAGGTTACGAAAAAAATGGTTTTATTTTACCCTCTCTTTTAACCATTCGTTTAGCGGGGTAAAAACACCAAATTGTTTGCTCATTTTGCTCAAAAGGAAGATTTTAATGGTTGAAGAAGGCAACCACAGCATCATACTGTTGCAGATTAACTCTCTAACCAGCTATATTTTACTATGGAAAAGGTCTAGGAACAGAATGTACTTCCTAAGATACTGTTCTGAAAGTCTTCTTAGAACCTCTCAGAATAGCCCGAGCCTTTTGAAGTATCTTTCCATTATTTTCTGCACCTATTGATACTAGTAAACAATCTGTCTTTACTCTGATTACTTTTCTATATGGTGATCTTCTATGTTCTGAAATTTTACAATATAACTAGCTATGAATTTTATTTTATTTTCTTGCTCTGGATTTGGGTGTCACTGTAATCTAAAGTCTCTATCAATTTTGGCAAACTTTCAGATACTATTACTGTGGATATTGACTCACTTTGAGTCTATCTTTCCTAAAATATTATTAAGACTAGTAATGTTTTCTTATTTTATCTTCGACATTTCTTAATATTAATTCTTTGAGATGGTTCTTAATATTTGTGTCAACTTAGCTATGCTAAGGTGCCAGTTGTTTGTAAAACACCAGTCCAGATGTCAACGTGAGGTATTTTTTAGATATGATTAATATTTAAATCAGTGAACATTGAGTACAGCAGATTAACCTTCATAATGTGGGTGGCCCGCAGGTAATTAGTTACAGGCCTTCAGGAAAAAAAAATTGAGAGACTCTGAGGAGAAAGAGTCTCTGACTCAAGACTGCATCATCCATTTTTCCCTGGGTCTTCAGCCTGCCAGCCTGTCCTGCAAACTTCACATTTACTGGTCCCACAATTTTATGAGCCAATTCCTTATAACAAATTTCATTTTCACTATACATATAGATCTACAGATAGTTATATATATTCATATCTATACCTCCATATATCATATTGCTTCTGTTTCTCTGTACTTGACTACTACACTCATTTTTAAAATTTTTATTTTTCAATTATAGTTAACATTCAATATTTTTTTAGTTTCATGTGTACGGAATAATGATTAGACACGTATATTATTCATGATGTGATCCCCTGATAATTCTAGTACCCTGATACTATACATAGTTATTACAATGCTATTGACTATACTTCATATGCTATATTTACATTGCCATGAGTATTTTATGACTATCACTTTATTCTTACTAATCAATTTAATGTTTTTTGCCCAGTTCCCCAAACCCACTCTAATCTGGCAACCCACACTTTCTTCTCTGTATCTAGGAGTCTGTTTCTGTATTATTTGTCCATTTATTTTGTTCTTTATATTCCATACTAGAGGCCCAGTGCTCGAAATTCATGCATGGGGGATGAATGGGTGTCCCTTAGCTCAGCCTGCACCCTCTCCAAACTGGGACCCCTTGAGGGATATCCAACTGCCTGTTTGGTCCCGATCCCACCAACAGGCAGTCAGACATCCTTCTCACAATCCAGGACTGCTGGCTCCAAACTGCTCGCCTGCCTGCCTCGCTGATTGCCCCTAATAGCTTCTGCCTGCCAGCCTGATCACCCCCTAACCACTCCCCTGCAAATCTAATTGATATCTAACTGCTCCCCTGCAAGCCTGTATGCCCCCAACTTGCCTCCTTTGCAGGCCTGGTCCCTCCCAACTGTCATCTCCTGCTGGCCATCTTGTGATGGCCATCTTGTGCCCACATGGGGGAAGGATCTTTGACCACATGGGGGCAGCCCTCTTGTGTGTTGGACTTATAGTCTGTCTGCATATTACTCTTTTATTAGATAGGATAGAGGCCTGGTACAAGGGTGAGGGCTGGCTGGTTTGCCCTAAAGGGTATCCCAGATCAGGGTGGGGGTTCCCTTGGGGCATTGGGCGACCTGGGCAAGGGGCCTATGGTGGTTTGCAGGCTGGCCACGCCTCCCAGCAACCCAAGTGGAGGCCCTGGGATCTGGGATTAATTTATCTTCTACAATTGAAACTTTGTAGCCTAGAGCGGAGCCAAGCCTTCTGCTCACTCAGTGGCGACAGCCATTTCTGTTTGAAACTTTGTAGCCTAGAGTGGAGGCTTAAGTGCTAAGGCTGCAGAAGCTTGGCTTCCTCCATCACCCAGGCAACCCTAGCCTCTGCTCTCTCCAGCTCCGTGGCTGCTGCCATTTCTGTTGGGATTATGTATCTTGTATAATTGAAACTTTGTAGCATTGAGTGGAGGCCTAGGCCGGCAATGGCAGGCAGAAAGATTGGCTTTCTTCGTTGTGGGGAAACCCAAGCCTCCCTCCTGCTCTCAGTGGCCCCAGCCATCTTGGTTGGGGTTTATTTGCATAATTTGCTCCTGATTGGCTGATGGGTGTGGCTTGATTGGAGGTATGGTCAATTTGCATATTACTCTTTTATTAGATAGGATATGAGTGAAAGCATATCATATTTCTCCTTTCCTCTCTGACTTATTTCACTTAACATAATACCCTTTAGTTTATCCATTCTGTCCAAAATAGTAAGATTTAATTCTATTTATGGCCAAGTATTATTTCATCGTATATATGTATGGTACCATGATATTTTTAATCACTTGTCTATTAATAGGCACTTTCATATCTTGGCTAGTAAAAACAATGCTGCAGTAAACATAAGGGCTGCATATGTCTTTTCAAATTAATGTAGGATTTCTTCAGATATATACCCAGAAGTGGAATTGCTGGGTTAGAAAGTAGTTCTAACCATAGTGTTTTTATAGTGGTTATACAATTTGCAATTCCACAAAGCGTGCACGAGGGTTCCCTTTTCTCCACAACCTCATCAACATGGGTTGTTTATTGATTTATTAATGATAGCAATTATGACAGGTATAAGGTGATATATCATTGTAGTTTTAATTTGCATTTCTTTGGTGATTAGAAATAGGCATCTTTTCAGATGTTTATTGGCCAATGGTATATCCTCTTTGAAGAAGTGTCTATTAGGACTTTTGCCCATTTTTTTAATTGGATTGTTTTTGTTGTTGAGATGTATGCATTCTTTGTAAATTTTGGATATTAGCCTTTTATGGGATGTGTCATATGAGAATATCTTCTCCCATTCAGTAGGTTGCATTTTCATTTTGTTCATGGTTGCCTATGCTATACAAACAGTTTTTAGTTTAACTTAGTCCCATTTATTTTTCCCTTTTTTTCCCTTGACTGAGGAGATATATCCAAAAAATATTACTAAAAGAAATGGCCAAGATTTTACAGCCTATATTTTCTCTAGCAGTTTTATGGTTTTGAGTCTTACATTTAAGTCTTTAATCTATTTTGAGTTTATTCTTGTATGTGGTGTTAAGAAGGTGATCTAGTTTCTTCTTTTTTTTTTGCATTTATCTGTCCAATTTTTCCAATACCATTTATTGAATGGACTGACTTATGTTCTTACCTCCTTTTTCATATGTTCATTTCCCATATGTGTATGCTGTGCCAGCACAGCCAAGGGTTGGGTGAGCCTGATGGGGGCAGGGAAAGATGTAGAAAAGACTGACAAAGAGAAAAAGCTGGTGCTCGGTGGATCTCCTGTGCGTGGCTCAGGCCACACAGAGAGACCCAGTGGCAAACTGAGGCTTTATTTTATAGCCAGAGGTAAACAAGGTAGTGGTCACCAGAGTTACAATGTTCTTGTGAGTTTTGGTAGCACTGGCTGCACCTCCCACAGCCCATTAGCTACCCAGATAGGATCTAGGGATCACATTAAGGTCAAGCTTAATTATGCTAAGAGGCTGGGTCCTCTAAACTGGGATTTATTTGTGGCTTTGTGAATTAAGCCAGGTCAGTTCAAGGATTAATCCTACATATGTGGATGGGTTTATTTCTGGATTATCTATCCTGTTCCATTGATTCATAATACACTTCTATGATTTTTATTCCACATCTCTGGGCCATATTATAGATCTATTAAGTAATTTTCAGGTCCATCTTCTTGTTTATACCCATCATATTAGCAGTTCATAATATGTTTGATTCTTCCATTAACTTATTTTATTTCTTTAATTAATTTAAAACAGTTTGTTCCTTTCTTTTTACATCTTCTGAGTATCTCTAATAGAAGAATTGCAAACTCTCCTCCACATTAAAAATGTTTCACCAGAGTGATTGCCATGTAGTGTTCAAACTCAAATGAGATTCTTAATTTATGGTCTTAAGAACCTTTATTTCAAGCTGGAAGACTGCAGCCCAAGGCTTTCTTAATCTTCAGCTGTTTGATGCCAGGAAGATTTTGATCTTTAGAGAAGTAGCAAGTTTCCATTTTTGATTACAGAATATTGAGACTTTAAATGAAACTTCTGGTACCAGAATTCTTCAATATTCCCAGTACTCCAATAGTCATTAAGGGGTATAATTTAGCTACCAAATTCTGATGTCAAAGAATGATTCTCATTACTGGATTATTGGTTGTTGATATCTCATAACGGTGTCAGCTTCATGTTGATAGGGTGTCTGTGTGTAGGTGTTAGTCAATTAGCTTTTAATAGTAATATCCTTTTTTGATTGCTTGGGAACCCCTATGAACAATTGGCATCCATTTGTATATATATTTTGACTTGTATGCATACACATATATAGTTTAGATAGAAAGATAAGTGAGTGGTAAAGTTACCTGTTGCGTGATTTGTTTGCTTTAACCAATCCATACATAGTTTCACATAGTGGCTTCTGAACAATAAATGAATTTTTTAACTACCCAAAACTTGACATTAAAAATAACCAGTTTGCCTGGCTAGTGTTGCTCAGTAGTTGAGCATCAACCTATGAACCAGGAGGTCAGGGTTTAATTCCTGGTCAGGGCACATGCCCAGGTTGTGGGCTCGATCAATGATTCTCTCTCATCATTGATATTTCTGTCTTTCTCTCCCTCCCCCATGCTCTCTGAAATCACTAAAATATATTTTAAAAAATAACCAGGCCTATAGAACCTAGTTATATTGTCTCGCTTATAGGAAAATTGAATTAATTTTCATTTACTACTGACTAGCTCATAACTAAAAAGTTTTAATGTACTATAAATACAAAGATAAGCTTTAATCAAAATTGTTTCAACCAATGGTCATTGGTGCCAATTCAATGCCAACGGGAATCCCAAATTTGGAGTATGGTGAAGGAAAAAAATTTACTCCCTGCAAAATAGCTAATTATGATACAGCGTGATGTGCAAACAGCATGGCTATGGAACATGTTAATAAAGCACAGCTTACCTTCTGCAACAGCATGTATAGACACGGAGAGGATTATGCTAAGTGAAATAAGTCAGAGGAAGACAAGTACCATAAAGTTTCACTTGTATGTGGAATCTAATAAATAAAATTAATTAACAAAAACAATAGAAAGACTCATAATACAGAAAATAGACTGACAGCTGTCGGGGGTGGGAGTGGGGGTTTGGAGCTGGATAAAAATGTTGAAGGGATTAAGCAAAAGGAAAAAAACCCTCAGAGATACAGACAACAGTTTGGTGAGTACTGGAGAGAAAAGGAGGTGTGGGGGGAAGGTAAAAGCACGTAAAAAGGTGATAAATGGTGATGGACCAAGAATTTGCTTGAGGTGGTGAAAACACAATACAATATTCATATGATGTATCATAGAATTGTACACCTGAAATCTATAAAACTTCATTAATCAATGTCACTCCAATAAATTCAATTAAAACATCAGTGATATACTTGTAAAAAACAGCACGGCAATGAGGTGGTGGTCCTGGGACAATGAAGCACTGGAGTCAGGCCCTCTCCAGCTAGACAACTCTGGTCTGCTCCCTACAGGTCTGCTTTGCCCTGTACTGTACTTTTCCACTCTGATCCAGCGAGATATCTTCAGTGTTTCAGCTCTAGCAGGAAAGACACAGTCTTCTGTGGAAAGAGAAAGTGCCTCCACTGATCCCTGATTTGTCCGATCTCATGCAATGGAAGAAAACTTTATACTACTCTGACATGAAAACTAGAATAAAGTGTACTAACACATCGATTAAAAGGCATTCATATACTGACAATTTCCTTATAAGTATATTGCAGGCATCAGCAGTTTCAGTTTCTGCTTGTACAATAAACTGCCTTGACCATGACTTCGGTTGATGCAGATTGCCCAACCGCAGGAATTTGGTTAGCACTGACCAGTTCCAATATGCTGCCATTACAGATCCATATCGGGACCAGCAAGGACACTGCCTGCACACCCATAACCCTCCCACTGATCTCTTTGTTCTGCTTTCCCTCTCCCTCCTATAAAAGCCCCTGCCTGCACTGAGATAAGATGGTTTTGAAGGCACGAGACTGCCTTTTCTCAGGTTGTTGACACCTGAATAAACTTTTTTCCTTCTCAACCAGAACTGTCTCATGAGTTTGGTTTCATGGCAGTGGGCAGTCAGAACTGCAGTTTGTCTTCCCAGTTTGAGATTTGGTGAGCCAGCCAGGCCATCATGGGAGCCACCCCTTCGTAAGCCCCTGGACTCGGGAGGGTGTTCCCAGGCTGTTTATCCCATGAGAGAACTTGGGAGTCCCTAGCAGCTGCCAAGTGATTTCTACTCGGAGTTTCTCTGTCTCTCTGTCTCTGTCTCTCTCTGTCTCTCACTGTCTCTCTCTGTCTCTCTCTTTCTCTCTCTCTCCCCCCTCCCCGCTCTCTCTCTCTGTTGATTGTTGGTGCTGGTCACCTGCTATTCCTAACTGATGAGCTTATGAGCCCAAACTGAGTGAATCCCTGGTGTGTATGACTAGGAGCCCTTGCTCTACCAATTGGGTTCTTTGAACCCTCTGAGATTCTGTCGGAATCCATAGGCATTGCATGGTGGTAGGCATTGCTCAGCGACTAAGAAAAATCTCAGTTCCCAGGTGTGGGCTTTGGTTAGAGCATTCTTTTGATTTAGCTATTGGGACTCAGCAACAAGTCATCTGTGGTACTGTTCTAAGAGGGTATAAGATTATTACTTCAATCCCAGTTTCTCCACCAGAGGAAGTCAGTTTCAGTTTAGAGCTCTCCTTTGTTCTGTTTGGTTTGAGAGCTCTCATTAGTCTGAAATGAAACTTTGCTTACTGTTCTTCGCTTGCTTTCTTATTTTGGGGGAACTACTGCTGGAAGCCAATCATTGTTTTAATAATAAAGAGCTGTGGACAGGGAGTTTGGAGGGCTGGCCAACCTTGATTGCTCTGAGGGGCTGAAGCTGGTTACTAAGATGTTGGGGGTTGAAGCAGTCCCCACCTGTTAGTCCTAAGAAGATCTACTGATTGACTTTTACTGGTGTTTCTGGCCTGGGGGATGCAGCTGTATCTTATGATTTTAATCTTAATAAAAGGAGTGGTGAAGCCAGAGTGAGTGGAAGTTCTGCCACTAGCATTGAACTACCGCCTGGCCCCCATTTTCCAAATTAATATTTTTCTGAGTCTCTTTATTCATTTGTCTGTAGCCTTCTCCAGAAACCCAAACCCTGAACTGGGGACCCTGAATTGTGCTGGACATGAAAGGGGGTTCCCACAGATGACTTTTCTCTTTGCTGTTTTGTGCACATAGTGAATCCTGTCTCTGCCATTTGGGCTTTGTGCCATTTAGACCATATGGAGGTCATCTGCTATACTGGATATTGTTTATGTGTCTATATAGGATACTGTTTGTGTGTGAAGTGAAATTGTAAGGCTGGTGTCCCTGTCCCTCCTTTTAGAGAATTTAGTATGAGTACTCGTTTGTTTGCTTTAGATGCTGTTTTTGTTTGCTTTGAAGTGGGATGAGATATCTTATAGGCAAGCTTTCAGGCTGTTAACTAATAGGCATTCTACTCAGAAAGGATCAAAACTGAAGGTTCAGTGAGGGGAAAAGAACTCATTTCCTTCCCAGACAGTAAACCCCAGGAAGAAGAAGAAAAATGAGGAGTCATGACTTTTTAACACTCCAAATATTCCTCCTGGAGGTCCAGGAGCTGCTGCACTCCTGGAAACAGTGGGTAATTAATGCCACCCTCAAACTCTGTGAAGACTGTGGGAGCAGGGGCAACTGACTCACCTCAATGTAAAATAAGAAAATGTCACTTTAGAAAAACTCAAGCAGCTAAAGCAGCCCAAGCCCGATGTCTTCCCCCTCTCTTCTCCAGCTTCTTTAAAAGTTGTCAAGAACAAATTAAAAAAAAATCTTGTCTTCTCTACAATTATTAATAACTAGAGGCCCAATGCATGAAATTTGTGCAAGGAACTTGACCCTCGCAGCCCCAGCTGCCTCGGCCAGCCCCTGCAGCCTTGGCTGGCCCTCACAGCCCCAGCTTTGTTCGGAAGGTTGTCTGGACAGGCGTTCTGCTATTCGGTCTAATTAACATATTAGTTCTTTATTATATAGGATACTGTTTATGTATATAGCAAAAAAAAAAATATCTCAAATGTTCTTTCCAGGATCATGTAGTCTGTGGAGATATTTGATATTAAATCCAATAGGAATCTGGTGTCTTCATAATAGGACACATAAAGCCAATTTCTAAATGTGGTTTTGTTAACTAAGACTTTGACTGGAGTGTCATGTCTGAGAAAGACATACCTGAACTCTGAATGTCACCAGAAAGCTTTAAGAAATAAAAATTGACTTTGAAGCCTGCTGGAGAAAAGGACTGGTACCTTCCTTATTCATAAAGTTCATGACAGTCTTTCTATGTAAGGAGCGAAGGTTGCTTTCCTAGGCAGTAGCAAGAAAGAATCTCGAGACATTCTGGGGCCTTGAGAACTTTAGGAACTCACCCAAATGGGTGGGTATTGCGGACAAAGGCAGATGTCAACTTCATGGCGTGGCTTCTTTTTCCAGAGAAGCCGATTAAGGTTCAGTCTGAAAATTCCTTATGAGATCACATTGAAGCAGATTTAAAAGAATCTATATTATGATTTTTGTTGTGTTTATGCAAATAATCAGGCCCAAGTGAAACTAGACAATGCAGTAAATAGCCTTGTCTTCATTTCACTCTTTGACAAAAATGAGGGTGATTTTAGGAGAAGAAATTGCATTTCAATGTACTCTATAATACACAGTTATTGACATTAGACTATAGTTCAGTTTATTGTCTTCATAGTTTTATTTTTTACTTATCAGCAGAACTGGATCCTGAATTTTCTATTTTTGCCTCAATAATATTGAAACTTGTAACATGGCTTGTCTCCGCCAAGTTATAAGTCCTATTTGTACTCAGGGAATAGCACCTCTAAATAGCACCACTGTTTCTTTCATGCTCAGGGCTCATAGCCCCTCTGACAGAGAGCAAAGATCTCTAGGCTCAGAAGGAAAATGACCCCCATCTTCAGCATAAAGCAGCTACAGAAAAAACCCCATGCCCTCATTTCCTGAAAGAATTCAGAGCCAAGATGTGGTAGGCAGTTTGACAGACAAGATTGCAGCAAGGACAATAGTCCTGGTACACAAGGTCACCAAAGTGGAAAGCTCCAAATGGTTAGCAAAGGAAATAAAAAAAATATGAGTGAAAAAGGGCATATAGGCAGATAGTGAAGTGAAGTGGTGACTCAGATGATGAGTGAGAAGCTCCAGGGGATCCTCTGGAAACATCCTGGTTCCTTATTTCCCCACAGGAACCTGTACACACTTGACAGTGAGGAACAAATTGATTTTTTTTGCTTGACGCAGGAGCCATAGTTTTAAATATAAGAATGACTAAAAGAAGTCAGGAAACCATCAAGATACCAGGAGTTACTGGACAGAAGCAACAAAAGCCCTTTCTCTAACCCCTAGAGTGTCAATGAGGCGATTTTAAATCGTTTCCTCTATATGCCAAAATGCCCAATACTCTTGCTAGGACGAGATTCGTTATGCAAGCTGAATGCTCAGGTAACTTCCTCAACAGAAAAACAACAGCTCCAGCTTCAGGTTCCACCAGAGCATGCATTACGGTTCCAGATGCTCCCAGCCTATCGGGAATGTATAGTAGGAGAATTATTCCCACCAGAGATCTATTAAATAGTCCAATTATCCATCTGAGGATTCTCTCTACCCATTTCAACCTGGGGTCAAAGTACTTTTGAAGACCAGGAAAAATCGCAGACCTGAACACCAGCTGGCTGAAAAGTGGACAGGTCCATATGATATACTATTGATAACTTAAACCTTTATAAAACCTGCAGAGAAAAAGCTGTGGATCCACCACACTAAAATGAAAAGGGCCCCACCAGAAGAGGAAAAGTCCTCCAACAACACACTGCCTCTGGCTACTGAACCTTGGCTAAAGACTGCCATGGCCATAACAAACACTAACCACATTATGCAGCATGCCCCAGGAAGTTACATGTTCATATGTGGTTCACAGGGCCTTCACTGGGCCTATAACTGTTTGTGGAACAGGATTGATATTGGACAACGCTTTCTAGGACCATTAGTTGTTTCTTTACAAGTCCATCCAGGAAATGAGATCTGAAACACTAGAACTAGCTTGCTCAAACTGTTCACTTGAGTAGCTTGAAATCTTCCAGGATACATCCCAGATGAGGACAAGTACTTCTTTGATTATACCCTCCTGCCACGTTAGGGAGTGATGGATCACCAGCATATTTTACATAACCTATCCAAAACATTAATAATTATAATCAGTGAAACTGCTACTTTGCTTGCCAATCTGCAAAAATCTCTAGATTGACTAGTTAAAGTTGACTTAGAAAATCAAATTGCCTTAGACTAAATGTTAGCAGAACAAGGAGATATATGACATTATACCTCGGCTCAGGTAGAAATACGAATCACTAAGTTCAGACAATAAGCTCTCTGGCTTCAGCAAACATTGGACCATCACATCACCACTCTTCAGAGGCACCAGAGATTAGTTTTCAAGCCTGTTCTCATAAATATTTCAAGGACTGAGGTCCATATTAGGAGAAATTTTAATTTAGATTTAACCATTTTTAAAATAATACTTGTCTTTATTGTTTTAAACCTTTTTAGGATTTGTTTTTCCCACACCAGGAAAATTGTATCTGCCTGATTCATGCCCTTAAGAAATATGCCTGCTTTTCAGTCATAAGATTTTGCTTTACAACAAGCTCAAATTTTCATTCTCCCAGAAGGTTCTGAAGACATCAACAGCTCCATAGATATGGAGAAAGAATCGACAGTGAGGAGTTGTAAAAGGGAATAAAAACTTTATACTACTTTAACCATGAAATGGAATTAGAATAAAATGTACTAACAAACTGATAAAATGAACTCACATACTGACAATTTCCTTATAAGAATATTAGAGGCCCAGTGCACAAAATTCATTCATTGGGGAGGGGAAGGATATCCCTCAGCCTGGCCTGCACCCTCTCCAATCTGGGACATCCCTCTCACAATCTGGGACCACTGGCTCCTAACTGCTCGCCTGTCTGCCTGCCTGATTGCCCCTAACTGCTTCTTCCTGCCAGCCTGATGGCCCCATAACAGCACCTCTGCTGGCCTGATTGCCCACAACTGCCTTCCCCTGCCACAACCCACCTCATCTGCTGGGTCCTGCCTCTGCTTTACGTGTGGCCATCTTGTGATGATGTTAGGGCATGATGCCTGAGGGTGTGATGACTACCTAGGCTATTATTAGTATAGATTAAAATCATCAGCAGTTCCAGTTACTGCTTGTACAATAAACAGCTTTGATCATGACTGGTTGACACAGATCACCCAACTGTAGGAACTGGGCTAGCACTGACAAGTTCCAGTATGCTGACATTAAAGCTCCATTTCAGGACCAGCAAGGATACACTGCCTACACATCCACAGCCCCTCCCCTGATCTCTCTGTTCTGTTTCCCCTTTCCCTTCCTATAAAAGCCCCTGCCTGCACTGAGATGTTAAGATGGTTTTGAGAACATGAGCCTGCCATCTTCTCAGGTTGTCCACACCTGAATAAACTCTTTCCTTCTCAACAAGAAACTGTCTCCTGAGTTTGGCTTTGATGGCAGCAGGCAGTCGGACTTATGGGTCATTTTCCTACTTTTATTCATGCAAATGAGAACTCCAGATCCTTGTCGTTTGATTAGTCTAAAGTCACTATCCTAATAGGTCAGAATGAAGCCACTCTGATTAGTTGGTGAAGAAACTAATATGGATATAGCAGTACAGCTCTGATTAAATGGGGGAAAGCCTCAGTCCTATTGGTTGAAATAGGACCAGGAACTGCTTTATAAGGGCTGGCTAGAAATACAGTGCAGAACAGGCAGTTCAGTGCAGAGTGAAGTAGTTCAGTGCAGGATTCTCCCTGAAGTGCAGTTTGCATCAGAAGAATAGTGTCAAATAACTGCCAGGCTCTGCTTTTTATTTTTATTTTTTATTTATTTGAGCCCAGTAGTCCACTGGAGCTTTATTTAGTAGGTATCTTCTTTCTCAGGGTTCACAAGTGTAATAGAGCTATTGCAAATGCAATGGTCAGTCAGTTACAAATGGCCAGTATATCTTTTTTTCTTTTGGCCTCACATAAATAGTCATCTGGCATATCTGGCATTAAATATTTGTTATTTAGGCCAGTCACCTTTTTCAATCTCTTAGAACCTTTTAAAATTAAACTATATCTTTGTCCCACGTCTTTACTTCTCACTGACGTTTTATGTACAAGACATCTTGTTGAAAAGGTCAAGCATACAGCTATAAATGAAAAAGAGATTAAAGGAGTTATCCAGCCATGGTGTGGCCTAAGAGTAAGTTAAATATGGAACAGTACTTAACAGACATGCTCAGTAGACAAGGAAGAATCCTCCAGGTCGATTTTAACGATTTGGGGCAGCAAAACAGATAAAATTATTTTTATGGCAAAAATAAAAAGTACACATTTTTCATTTTTAAAAATATATTTTATTGATTTTTTACAGAGAGGAAGGAAGAGGGATAGAAAGTCAGAAACACTGATGATGAGAGAAAAACACCGATCAGCTGCCTCCTACACACCCCCTACTGAGGATGTGCCTGCAGCCAAGGTACATGCCCTTGACCGGAATCGAACCGCAGACTTTTCAGTCCACAGGCTGATGCTCTATCCACTGAGCCAAACTGGTTTCTGCCACATTATTTTTCATAGGACACAGTAATTATTGTGAAAGGCCACCATGAAGCTTTATTATTCATAAAATGTTCAAGAAAGCAGTTGTGAAATACAGTCATGCTGTTTGTATAATTCTTGCCTTTAAAGACACTATTGTTGCTCTGTAAACCTTGTGAATGTCAGAAAGGTTAATTAACTCTAGAAGTAAAAGAATGTTGAAACTTACATGCATCAATGAAGAATAAGAAAGAAATGCAAAAACTAAGTAAGGAAGAGGGAGTGAGCTAATGCCACATTACTAAGATTTCAAGTTTAGTACCTATACATTAAAAAGCAGCTTGTTTAGGAGGTAAATAAATACATTAACAGAAGCAGTGACTTATATTATTTGTAGCAGAACATTAAGCAGAAACTGAAAACATATTTTCTCCCTAAATATTCTTCAGCTGGCATGCTATGACTAAAAGTTGCTGAATACATGCCACACTGTGATGCATTTAATGGGTTATACACAAGTACAATTAAACAACTTGTAATGTCTGATATAACCTCGCAAAGCATGGTACTCAAGTGTTGAAATACCACTGCCCATTTCTCAGAGGTTGCTTAGTTATACCCAAGAGACCAACTTTCTCTAAAAAGCCTTTGCTGCTAATTTCTTTCTGTCACTATTATATAGCCCAGTGATAAACGACTACCCTTTCTTGCCTGTGTCATCAGAATGATGTTGTTTAGATGTTAATACTGGAGGCAAGGCAGTTGACACAGGAGCTTTAATCATAGGGACTCATACTTTTACTGTTTGTAATGTTTGTGTTAGTAAATGGACAATTGGTTGCAAATATCCCCTAAAGTTTTTTTTTAAGAAGAAAAAAGACCAAAAAAAACAAATGAAGTAAAACTAGAACTTTAACTTTGACATGAACTAAATCGCTTTTGGTGTTTCCCTGGTTTGGAGTTTCTGGGCAGAATCTTTTGTTGGCGTCAACTGAAAAGGTTACTGTTTGCAGTTTCCTTCAGCTGTTGTAAGACTGCTGGCGGCGACTGAGCTGCCAGGTTCCAGCAGGCCAGTTCCTGTGCAGAGTAACCAGACGCTATGTCTGAGAAATGTGACCGCTGAAAGGCTAACATTCTGATGCTTGTGACCCTGCCTGTGCCCCAAGTTTCAAATCAGCTATCAATCCACACAATAAGAACAGTTGTACTTACACATAAAAACCTGTGGATAATTTTGTCTGTACATTCACTGAGTGGGAAAATAAATTAGTGAAGCTGGATATGTTTCTAAAATGTGAGCAACTCAATGAGGTTCATTGAGTTCTCCTGGTAATTTTAAACATTTTCTGTTGTAATGCAGATTTTTTCTTTTCTTTCCAAATTAATTGTTCCTCAAGGCCAAATTCTAGACTTCCATCAGTTGAAAAAAATTTTTGAAAAAATCAAATAGTTGCCTTTTCTAAATCAAAAAACGTTATTTTTCTGAACTGACAGCCATGATTGTTTTGCCATTGGTTATACTGGGCTATTGGCATATAAAGTGTATTGAACTTTTGTCTGAGATCAGGCAAAAGAGGTCAAGGCATTCAAGACAAATTGGATATTTGATAAGTTATGTTGTTCAGCTTACTTTCTTAACATGTTAACCTGTCCGTTGTGGGAAGACTTCCACGACCAGTTGCAAATGACCACGGAGCCGGTTAAGTTCATAATAAGCAAGCAAGGATTTATTGAAACTGGCCAGGATGATCAGAGGGCACCACGTGGAGACCAAACACTCACAGCTGCATCACCCTGGGTGCAGGCAGTCCTTTTAAAGGGGTCTGAACCATAACTTTTCGTTGTTTTAAATTCCAAAAACATCTGTCAAGGTGGTAGGGAGTTGCCATTGGATTATGATTGACCCTGTTGCCTGCTTCTTATCTCTAACCATACCTATTGCTGGATGTGGGAATGCAGTCTATCTCTTGAAAGCAGGTAGTACAGGCCAA
Source organism: Antrozous pallidus (assembly GCA_027563665.1). Lineage (NCBI taxonomy): Eukaryota > Metazoa > Chordata > Mammalia > Chiroptera > Vespertilionidae > Antrozous > Antrozous pallidus. The sequence goes on from CM050521.1 coordinate 7,004,920, forward strand.
CTTCTGACGCCGACCAGTCACTCCTGAGTTCTGGTCTGGTCTTCAAAGGGCTTTTGCAGCCCCTGCCCAGGTCTCAGTCTGGAAGCTGAAGTAACTACCCTGTTGTTTTAAACAAGCAAGCAGGATCAAAATTCAAACAGCAGTTTTATCCGAGATGAATGCTACCATATTCACAGTCAAACAGTCAGAAGACATTTGATAATGTTTAACATTAATTCATAATAAAATTGTAAGTAAAGTAATAAAGAAAGAGAACTTTCCCAATTTTATAAAGGGATCTATAACAAATTCTACAGCAAACATCATACTTACCATAAAATATAAAGTTTTTCCCCTATATTTAACTTTGTCCCAGAGTTCCTATCTAGTAGAGTAAGACAAGATAAAGAAATAAAATATAAAGACTAGAAATCCCCCCCCAAATCATCAGTGAATTGTATTCACTATTGTATATTCAAAAAATTTAAAAATGCTATTAGAATTAAAAGAATAGAAAAAGTCATTGCAGTTTATATTTATTATCTTTGAATTCTTTTACTTGTTAATATTTATTTGTGACACCAAAATCAACACTCATTGCACCTCTATGGTCATCTGTAAACATGCACAAAGGGATAAAATAGTTGAGTTGCCCAACATGCATTCCCAGCTAAAGTCAAACAAGGCGATATTCTGCCTTTTGTTTCAGCTCCTTTATTATAATTGAGTGTCCTTATCATTGCCACATTTTGTGTTTTTCAATGCTAAATTATCCATTTAAAATGGATCCCCATACTTGAGTTAAGGTGTTGTTTTCTGCTCCTATATTCAAGAAGGCTATGATGTGCCTTACAGAGAAAATACGTAAGTAGATAAGCTTCATTCAGGCATGAATTATAATGCTGCTGGCTATGAATTCAATGTCAATTAATCAATAGTATATACTAATTAGATGTCTCTAAACAGAAACAAACAAAAAAACAAGGCCATACATTGATCTGTTGACCAAAATAAGATGAGAGGTTCACAGGAACATCTATAACAGTTTTCACAAATTCAGTGCCGCAGTGACTTATGAGAATTAATATTATATATCAGACCTATATATAAATCTTTATTGTTTCATATTTACTAGTTATAAGCAACAGAAAATAAAATTGTTTAGATATCATAATAGAGTTTAAAAAATAAGGAAACCTAGTAATAATTCTAATTAGAAATAAACAAGACTACAGAAGTACAAGATATTTTTTGGAGAAATTGAAAGAGTTACATTTTTCCTGTGTTCAGCCTTATGCAGACACACATCTAAAATATGCATAGAGCCGAAACCGGTTTGGCTCAGTGGTAGAGCGTTGGCCTTTGGACTGAAAGGTCCCAGGTTCGATTCCGGTCAAGGGCATGTACCTTGGCTGCGGGCACATCTCCAGTAGGGAGTGTGCAAGAGGAAGTTAATCGATGTTTCTCTCTCATCGATGTTTCTGACTTTCTATCCTTTCTCTTCCTCTCTGTAAAAAATCAATAAAATATATTAAAAAAATAAAATATGCATAGAAATAAAATCCCATACCTTCTCTTTATCTTCCTTATTGCCCATAACCCTCCAATTCAGACTTATCTTAAATATCTAAAGTCAGATAGGGGACAATCTTTCTGATTCAAATTAAAGAACTTCCTTGGACAAATATAATAACTTAGTTATTGTTTTTTTCTCAATCATTCTGCCCAATATTTATTTGCTTCCTGACATATTTTTATTTATTTAAAAATATATTTTATTGATTTTTTACAAAGAGGAAGGGAGAAGGATAAAGAGTTAGAGACACTGATGACAGAGAAACACTGATCAGCTGCCTCCTGCACATCCCCTACTGGGGATGTGCCCACAATCAAGGTACATACCCTTGACCAGAATTGAATCTGGGGCCTTTCAGTCTGCAGGCTGATGCTCTATCCACTGAGCCAAACTAGCTAGGGTGATATTTTTATTTTCAAGATTTCCCCATTAATTGCAAAGTCTCTTGAGATGTTGGGATCTGAAAGCTACATTTACTTTAATGCCTTTCATAACAGGACGATACAATCAGAATGGTAAGAGGTGCAGAATAGGAAGGGGTGCAGAACGGGAAGACAAGTGTTATATAATAGTGCTTTACAAACCCTGCTCACACAATATATTTCCTTGTATTAAAATTAAATCTCACATATTACTGTCAAAAACTCTTTCTTTTTTCTGAACCCCCAGAAAAAAATGGAGAAGGATGGTGCTTATTCATTTAGTTAAGTTTCGTAGGGGGAAGTCTACTATAAAGATCTTGCTTTCTATTACATGGTATCAGTCTGTCTCTGTTTTCTTCTGTGGCCCCATTTTTGACTCATTAATCAGCTTCATTGTCATTATTCACTGTTCTGAATTATTACAACTATGTCAATATAAATAAAGATGTTGGTTAGTCATTTTGGGTTTTTGCATCCATTCTAAATTTTACTATTTGAGACACATTTAGGCTATAGATTATACAATCCCCAAATAGGAAATAACATTTAAAAAATCTTCATTCAAGGATATGTTTCTATTGATTTTTTAGAGAGAGGAATGAAGAAATATCAATATGAGAGAGAAATATCAATTGTTTGCCTCCTGCACACACCCTGATAAGGAATCATACCCACCACGTTTTGGTGTATGGAATGACTCAAACAATTGAGTCACCCATCCAGGGAAGGAAATAACATTTTTAATGCCATCCCTCGAGGCATATAATTGTTATAATGTGATAATGTTAAGTTCAATATACCAAAAATCCTAACATGCTTTCTGGTCATATTTTTGAAACCTTAGAGGTTTTAATGTGAGAATGTTAGAGAGGAAATGGAGTAAATAGCAATTTTAACCTTATCATATGCCAGATGAGGACATGGGTTCCTCTCCTAAAAGTACAAAATTACAGATGAAGATCCTAGAATCTTGTCTCGCTGACACAATTATTTAAGCATTATTTTGTGGTAAATAATAACTTAATTTCCCCCTCAACTTTGCCAAATGAATGTTTCATTGGTCATCTAAGCTGACCAAACAGGTGAAGGTGAAAGAGGCAATACTCAGAACACATTTGCTGGTAAATAATTACAGGACGTTACAATGATTTAATTAAAATCTGCACACAGAGAGATTACAAGGCTTTTAGCCTGCGACCCAATTTAAATGATACTAGTCATTAACCATTTTAGCTGGAGTCAATGCCTAAATGTCCGCATGTCCCACTTAATTTCGAAACCTGTAAAGTCAGCAGCAATGGCTGCATGCTCTGTGTCCTACTGCTGGGAGCGGGGAGGGGGGAAGCACAGGCACATTCCCTAATAGCGTCAGGACACATTTGCATGTCCAAACTATTCATAACCATCTCAGAAAACTTCTCTGGGATTCTGAAAGCTTTCCTTTGAAACATAGTGCTTAGAACTTTTGGTGACATTTACTCTTTTTGAAAAAAATATATTTTATTGATTTTTTACAGAGAGGAAGGGATAGGGATAGAGAATTAGAAATATCAATGAGAGAGAAACATCAATCAGCTGCTTCCTGCACATGCCCACAACCAAGATACATGCCCTTGACTGGAATCAAACCTGGGACCCTTCGGCCCACAGGATGATGCTCTATCCACTGAGCCAAACCAGTTAGGGCAGACATTTACTCAAATTAAGAAAACATGGAAACTTCTATCAAAGAATAGAAAGCTATAGAACACAGGTCTGCGTAAGACTCTCTAAAAAGTTTTCTTCTCTGATGTATTGAAAAGTTCAGGTTTTAAGGGGATGGGTTCATATGGCAGTTCTACACCACCAACCCAGAAGACGAGTCGGTATAACACACCAGAGTACCAATATTTCAATCTACATAGAGAAATTAAAGTCCTTGTTCTTACTGCAGAAGAGATTGTTGGGGCAGAGGGAATGACATGGGAAACACTGATCTACATTGGTTAATGGGGCCTTCTCTCTTTTACCTTCTCTCTCTATCTCTCATTTTATTTTGGTTTTTGGTAAGTCCTTTATTTTGCTCTGTTGTGGCCCAATTCTGCAGATTCACCTGTTTCCTGAAAATGTTACAGATTACTATGTTTTTGAAATCAGCTTGAAGTAGGACATCCTGGCAATCAATAATGTCCCCCAGGCATAGTATCTAAGAAAAATAAGACAACTTTAACTACAGTCAAGTAGAAATTTTAATAAAAATGAAAAGTATGATCCCTGGGCCCTGAGCTAGTTCCTTGAATGTAATATAATTCGGCCGCCCAAATAATGAGTAATCTCTGCAAAAACTTGAGAACAACTAAGTTTTGAAAATGTATACAACTAAAGAAGATGCATAAAATAGCCTTTGGTCTTTCAGTATCTTCCTCAAAATATAAATTTTGGAAATGCTCGATATGGTGGAACACACAGAAAACTGAATATTTTCAACCCTCTTGAGAGAATTCCTTTGTCTAGTCCCTTCCTTAACAAAGGAAATGATTCTTCTATACATATAGGAGAAACTAGATCTGAATTAAGTAGGAAGGAGTGAAATTAGGCATCTTTTAAGATTTGTTTTATCTATATTAATAATTACTTGTCAATATATAAGTTCCTATGTTTTTCCCTATAAATTACTTTTTACATAAAAATCTGCTTTCTCTTTTCCTCTGCTTAAATACATCCTCTGCTACAACACCCATTTTTACTTCTGGGGACCAATCCAGTTTCTGTTATAGGGCTTATCCTTGTTCTTTTCTCCTATCTGGAGTGCTCCCTTTTTGAATTTCTAACTCCTTTTTGGTCATTCAGATATTAGGTTAAATATCATTTCCTCAGAAAGGTCTTTCCTTACTATCCTGTTTGTTTAAATTAAGCTTTTATTCTCCATCCTAACACCTTGTGTTGTTACCTTTCTAGCAATCCTAAGAACTCATTGGATTACTCATACAGTAACTCTTTCTCTCTGTAGACTATAAGCTCCAAGAATAGAGGTGCCCTGTGGTCTTGGCTACTGTATTAATCTCACTGTTTGGTGCAATGCATAAATGAATGAACCCCCAATCAACTTGGAAGTAATAAACAAAAAGTTTCATTTAATAACTTCGCTCCTTTTATTGTCTCTTTTCATCTGAGCTGGTTCAGTTATTGACTAGAGGCTGAATACTATTGACAAGTGTTCTCTAGACCTTTGTGTATTGCCATGTAATTTTTATCCTTTCTTTTACAAAATGTTCTGTTTGTTTTGTTTATTGGTTTGTCTTGCTATTTTTCTCTATTGAATATTATTCTTTTTATTTTGACCACATTTCTAATAGAATAGAACATTTAGAATCTACCTTACAAAAATATTAAAATATGTCATTTTAGTTTCCTGTCATTTTTCTTATTTCTTTATTTTATTGAAACTTGTGGATCTTTATTTTACTGGGATTTCTATCACTTGCAGATATCTCCCTCAAAGAAATCCTCAACTCATCTTCCAGTTCAAAATTATTAAGTCAATCATTACAGAATACATCCATACTTATGAGACTACTTAAGCAATAAATATAATCTAAAATAATTTTTTTAGTAGTGAGCTTGTTATTATTTGGGTTTATTTTCATTATTTCTTTCTTTGTTAAGTAAGTATATGTCACTTTGTCTAATAATAAAAAGTAAGAACTTTCTAAGTGTTTTTTTTTTTTTTGCTTTAATACCCTAAAATGATTTTAATTAACATGGGTAAATTTTGGTCTACATCCTATTTAATAAAAAAGTAATATGTAAATTGACCATACCTCCACCACACCCACAAGCCCTGCCCACCAGCCCCTGCCCACCAGCTAATAAGGAGCGAATATGCAAATAAACCCAACCAAGATGGCTGCTGGCCACAGAGAGCAGGAGGGAGGCTTGGGTTTCCCCGGCAATGGAGGAAGCCAAGCTTTCCGCCTACCCTTTCTGCCTCCACTCAATGCTACAAAGTTTAAATTATAGAAGAAAAATAAATTCCAGATACCAGGGTCTCTGCTTGAGTCACCAAGGAGCATGCCAGCCTGCAAACCACCACAGGCTCCTCGCCCCAGACCATCCCATACTCTAAGGGAACCTCCACCCTGATCTGGGACACCCTTCAGGACAAACCAGCTGGCCCCCATCCATACACCAGGCCTCTATCCTATCTAATAAAAGGGTAATATGAAAACTGACCATCACTCCAAAACACAAGATGGTTGCCCCCATGTGGTCAAAGCTCCACTCCCATGTAGATACAAGATGGCCACCACAGGATGGCCAGCAGGGGAGGGCAGTTGAGAGGGATCAGGCCTGCAAGGGAGGGCAGTTAGGGATGATCAGGCTGGCAGAGGAGGGAAGTTGGGGGTGAACAGGCCTGCAGGGAAAGGCAGTTGTGGGGGACCCAGGCCTGCAGGGGAAGGCAGTTGGAGGCAAACAGGCTGGCAGAGGAGCAATTAGGCATTAATCAGGCTGGCAGGGGAGTGGTTAGGGATGATCAGGCTGGCAGGAAGAAGCAGTTAGGGGCAATCAGGAAGGCAGGTAGGCGATCAGTTGGGAGCCAGCAGTCCCAGTAGGATCGGGCCTAAACGAGCAGTCAGACATTCCTTAAGGGGTACCAAATTGGAGACAGTGCAGGCTGGGCTGAGGGACACACGCCTCCCCCCACCTCCCCTTCCACCCACCCCCACCCCATGCATGACTTTCATGCATTGGGCCTCTAGTAAATAAAATAATACACAATAATATAACCAAAGCTTAAATATGCCCTTTCTCTCACTTGGTAGCATGCACTCACCCGGTTGCTCACACATTCTCTCTACATAGCCTTGTGGTCCTAGCAGCCACCTTGGTCCTGCAGCAGATCGTAGGGGGCCTGGCACAGTGCCAGCTGGAAGAGATAATGTTAACTGAATTGGGACAGAGACATAGACTGAACCAGTGGTACAAAATGTCTGGATACTGGCCCTATTTCTGGGCCTGATGAAGACAAGATTGGACTTTTTCCATGGCAGGAAGATGAAGATAGGATATTGGGATCCTGGGGAAGGTCTTCCATTTCTACCCAAATAAATCTTACCACTCTTCAGTTTCTGTGAAAAACCATGATTTCTATCAGAAAGATTATGATGTGGCTTTAAGATATAAACTGAAGTTTCATGTTTTCCTGGAGCAAGTATGAGAGAACTATTTATAGAGAAGAACAAAGACAATTCTGGAACAAAATATGAATAGTTTTTCAAATGTCTACTAGTTTCAATTTTTCCATGATATCTCCTAGTCACAGATAAACTTACATTTGCTTAAGTGTTTTATTTTTTAATTTTGATCAAAGCATTTAATGAAAACCCCTCAAAATCATAGAAAATATTAAAACAGTACAAAAAGTCAAACATCATCATTTTACTTTGCATGTAAATATTTCTGCATTCTATCATCTCCTCACCTCAGGAGATGGTGGGAATTATGAGAGAAGGAATTTTTTCTCATTCTTATTTATATCCCTGAAGCTCCTATTCTGAGCATTGGCCCTAAATGCTCTTCTAACATTTATTGAAAAGAATTGAAAGTTCTATTGTGATGAGCAAATTTAAAAATCCATAGGTTATTAAATCAGTTGATATTTAAACTAATTAAAGCCATTGAGACTCTGTAAAATACTGAGGAGATTACACACACACACACACACACACACACACACACACACACACTAAGGGCCCGGTGCACAAAATTCGTGCACTGGGGGTGGGAGGTCCCTCAGCCCAACTTCCCCCCTCTCACATACTGGGATCATTTAGGGGATGTCCTAATGATGGCTCACCCCCGGCCTGCCCAAGGCCAAAAGCCTCTGGTGGAGGCTTTTGTCCTTGGGCACGGGACCTCTGCCAGAGGACCCCAGCCAGGGATTGCCCTGTGATGGAGCCAATCACTGGCTGACTCCATCCCACCCTGAGCCTGCCCAAGGACAGTCCTTAGATAGAGGACCTTGGCCAGAGGACCCCACCAGTGGTTGCCCTGCAATGGAGCCAATCACTGGCTGACTCTATCCCACCCCGAGCCTGCCCCAAGGCTGGGGGAAAAGGCCTCTTCCAAGAGGCTTTTTCCCCCCAGCCTTGGGAACCCAGCAGATGGCCCTGCCATGGGACCGATCCGCTGCCTGGCTCAACCCCCAACCCACGCCTGGCCCAAGCCTGCCCCCGGCCCAAGCCTACCCCAAAGCCAGGGAAAAAGGCCTCTTGGAAGAGGCCTTTTCCCCCTTGTCTTGGGAGCCCAGCATATTGCCCTGCCATGGGCAGCAGCCATCTTGGCTGGGTGTTAATTTGCATACCACTCCTGATTGGCTGGTGGGCATGGTTTATTGGGTGTGGTGAAGGTATGGTCAATTTGCATATTGCTATCTTATTAGATAGAATATATATCTCCTATCTAATAAAGAGGTAATATGCAAATTGACCATCACTCCAACACATAAGATGGCTGTCCCCATGTGGACACAAGATGGCCACCACAAAATGGCTGTCAGAGGAGGGCAGTGGAGGGGACCAGGCCTACAGGGGAGGGTAGTTAGGGGTGAGTGGGCCAGCAGGGGAGGGCAGTTAGGGGCAATAGGGCCAGCAGGGGAGCAGTTAGACATGCTTGCAGCAGATTGGTTAGGGGTGATCAAGCTGGAAGGCAGAAGCTGTTAGGGGCCATCAGGGAGGTGAGCGGTTGGGAGCCAGCAGTCCTGGATTCTGAGAAGGATGTCTGACTGCCCATTTAGGCCCGATCCCACTGGGCCCAGATAGGAGAGGGTGCAGGCTGTGCAGAGGGACACCCCCTTCCCATGCATGAATTTCATGCACCAGACCTCTAATACACACACACACACACACACACAGTGACCCAGTGCACAGATTTGTGCACATTGAAAGGAAACTAATTAGAAGGTGGCCGGCAGGGTGGATTGGGCGAGGTGGGCTGGACATGCCCTGGAGCCAACCTCCTGCAGTCCTTCCCTGGCTCATTGCACCTGGGGCGGTGTCATGGTTCGAAGGGCATCTGTGGAGTGAGTAAGATTTCTCTGGCATGTGGGGTCTTATGGCCCAGTGAAATTGTGCAGCCCTGTGAGGAATCAGGCTCCCTCCTCTCTGGTTCTTGGGTGCATCACCTGAGAACTGCCCTGCCAAGTCACTGTAGCTTGGCAGCTCCTGCACTGAATGTCTGCCCCCTGGTAGTCAGTGTGCATCATACCTACCAGCCAGTCAGATGGTCACTTAGCTTTATATATATATTCACATTTTGTTGGGTTTCTAGTCTGAAACAATTGTTTAATAGAACTAGGCTTTCCCTGCCAGAGAACCTATCCAGAAGATGTACCCATTTCTGAAATAACACCACTTTGGAAACCTGTGAGGTCTGACTCAATAGCATATAAGAAATGAGCAGAGCCAGAAAGAGCCCACATCCTCCTAAAAACCTTTACCACAAATAAGCAGCAGAAATAGCTGAAAAAATGTAGCTAATAACACAGCGAATATTCTACAGATGTACTGACATTATAGTTTCTGAAATATCACTGTGAAGTTTTGCTTCTCAGCCTGAGGTTGACTCTTTTTATTAATGTGTTCTCACGAGAGGTGATAGTGCCGCACCTGTGTGTGAGCTGCACACATTGGTTAAAGACCTTTAAATCCAGTGTGCACTGACCTCTTGAACATTTGCTTTCACTGCTAGTTTCCAATTTCTTCTATATCAAATTGTGACCTTAACATTCTAACTCACCTGTATAACGATTAGAATTAAGCTGACATGGTAAATGACTAACACTAACTACGATTGCCACCCCTGGTCTTTCTTTAATGATTTTTTAGAGATTCAGTTGTTAGTTTGCTTTTTTCAGTTTGCCTTTTACTTTTCCTTAATAATTATTTCATTGTCAATTTGAATCCACCATAAAAAATATTCACATAATTTAATGAATATACTTTCTGTAGGGATTGATATTACTGATCAACTTCTTTGATTTTCCTCCCAAAATTCTGAACAGTATATTCAATTGTCAATTCATGATTATTTAAAATTTCATTGTCTTTCACATTTGCCAATTTCATCATTTACCCTATCCTATCAAGTCCTATAGTTCTTACATTTATCTATAATTATTTTAGAAAATCTTTATGATTTTGGTGATTAGCAAAACTTTTTCTAGCCTTTTTCTCTCACCATATGTAATTTCCACAGTTTATATCCCATTGATGTTTATCTTCCTGCCAGCAATACTAAATATTTATGCACCCAGATTGGCTCTCTCGAGGCACTGTTATTCCCAAATTGTCTGTTCTTTATAATCATCAATGGCAGAACACAACTGTTCCAGCTTATGGCAAAGCAAATTGAGACTCATCTCTCAGCCATGTCCCCATAAATTATCTATACTACCTGGAGGACTATTTTTCATTTGCCAAGATTTTAGCAACTCTAACATTTAGTGTTTAGTATAGATATTCATCAATTGGCTTAATTAAATTTGCAGCTATATGCTTGGCTAAATAAACTTAATATACCTAAATATAATCAAATAAGAATATTTTAATGTTAATGAGTATTTATTTACCATACAATAATTTTATTATTTAAATACTAAAAGGCTAAGTGCTAAAGTAGAAATTAAAACTGAGCTATTTGCTGAATTATTAATATTTTCTATTTAGGTATAATCTTTAGAATCTTTTAGAATCTAAGAGAATTGGAAGTGTTGTATGATCATTAAATTTTTGCTAAAAGAATTAAAGCATTTTCTGTGTCTAATGCACCCCAAAATAGTTTTAACTTGACAAACCCAGTCCAAAATATGCTTAAATTATTTTGAAAAATCTTATTAATAGCTATTTTCTCTTGTGGGATGTGGTGAATAGCAATTTAGGGCACGCGAGAGTAAAGCAATTTAACATTTTCCTTATTAGTGCCTTTGGCTGTACATTTGGAGATCTCTGCAATACCCTTGAGTTTAATAACTGCTGAGACTTTGCCAAAAGTTCTCTATTTCTCTGTTCAGTTCTTTATTTGCTATCTAGGTATTTACTTTTTATATTATTCTTGTTTCCAGGAAGACAAGGAAACCATATATATATATATGGTATGTATACACACACACACCCCACACACATACACACACTAGTGACCTGGTGCTCGAAATTCATTAACATTAAAAGGGAATTTATTAGAGGAACTATTTTAATATTGCTATTTGCCCTTTCTCTATAATAAAAGTGTCAGAGATTAAAGAAAATTAGTAAAATGTATATGAAAATCTCCCTCCTGTATGAGCTTTGAAAATGCAGGAGAGCCAGACCCGGCTGGCCACACCCGCATTGGGTGAGACTCAGACCTTGTCAGCTTGATCACCGTCAAGCCCCTCTGGGCAAGGGGGTACAGTCTCAGGTTCCCTGGACTGGCACTGAGACTGGGGGCAGGGACTGAGGCTCCCCATTAAGCCCTGCCACGCGAGGGGCATGGCTTGGGTCCTCATCAAGCCTGCAAGGTGGGAGCCTAGGCATGAGGTCCCTTGCTCCAGCCAGGTGCCATGCAGCCTCAGGTCCCTGCTGTTTGGTTGTGACATTACAGAGTCCCAGCTAATTTGCATATTCCTCTATTACACAGATAGATATATACACAAACATAAATATTTGTGTATGTACATTGATTTTATAGATTATATATAAACTAGAGGCCTGGTGCATGAAATTGGTACATGGGGGTAAAGGCATGTCCCTCAGCCCAGCCTGCACCCTCTCCAATCTGAAACCCCTTGAAGGATGTTAGGATTGAGCCTAAATGGGCAATTGTACATCCTTCTCACAATCCAGGACTGCTGGCTCCAAACTGATCCCCTGCCTGCCTCCCTGATTGCCCCTAACCGCTTCTGCCTGCCAGCTTGAAACCCCCTAACCACTCCCCTATCAGCCTAATTGGTGTCTAACTGCTCCCCTGCCAACTTGTTAGCCCCTAACTTCCCTCCTCTGCCAGCCTGGTCACCCCTAACTGCCATCCGCTGCAGGTTTGATCACCCCCATCTGCCCTCCTTTGCAGCCTGTTTTCTCCCAACTGCTCTTCCCTGCTGATCTGATCGCTCACAACTGCCCTCCGTTGCAGGCCTGGAACCTCCCAATGGCCCTCCCCTGGTGGCCATTTTGTGGTGGCTATCTTGTGTCCACATGGGGGCAGGATCGTTGACTACATGGGGGAAGTCCTCTTGTGTGTTGGAGTGAATGTCAATCTGCAAACTACTCTTTTATTAGATAGGATAGAGGCCTGGTGCTTGGGTGGGGGTCAGCTGGTTTGCCCTGAAGGGTGTCCTGGATCAGGATGGGGGTTCCCTTGGGGTATGGGGTGGCTTGGTCGAGGGGCCTATGGTGGTTTGCAGGGCAGCCACGCCCCCCAGCAACTCAAGAGGAGGCCCTGATGTCTGGGATTAATTATGTTCTACAATTGAAACTTTGTAGCCTGGAGCGGAGCCAAGTCTTCTGCTTGCTCCATGGTGACAGCCATTTCTGTTTGGATTTATTTAAATTCTATGATTGAAACTTTGTAGCCTGGAGTGGAGGCCTAGGTGCTAGGGCTGCAGAAGCTTGACTTCCTCCATTGCTGGGGCAATCCTAGTCTCTGCTCTCTTCAGCTCCATGGCTGCCGCCATTTCTGCTGGGATTATATATCTTTTAGAACTGAAATTTTGTAGCATTGAGTGGAGGCCTAGGCCAGCACGGGCAGATGGAAAGGTTGGCTTCCTCCATTGTCGGGGAACTCCAAGCCTCTCTCCTGCTCTCAGTGGCCACAGCCATCTTGGTTGGGTTTTTTTTTTTTTTTTTTTAATATATTTTATTGATTTTTTACAGAGCAGAAGGGAGAGGGATAGAAAGTCAGAAACATCGATGAGAGAGAAACATCGATCAGCCGCCTCTTGCACGCCCCCTACTGGGGATGTGCCCGCAGCCAAGGTACATGCCCTCGACCGGAATCGAACCCGGGACCCTTCAGTCCGCAGTCCGACCCTCTACCACTGAGCCAAACCGGTCTTGGCTTGGTTGGGGTTTATTTGCTCCTGATTGGCTGGTGGGCATGGCTTGTGGGTGTAGCAAAGGTATGGTCAATTTGCATATTACTCTTTTTTTAGATTAGATGTAATTATATATAATTAATATATAAATTATAACATCTAATAATCCTATCTAATAAAGGGGAAGTATGCTAATTGATCCTCATGCCATTGTAAAGATGGTGGCACCCATAGCCAATAAGAAGGGAATATGCTAATTGACTGCCCCATCCTCAAAGATGGCATCATCCACCGCCAATAAGGAGAGAATATGCTAATTTACTGCCACGCCCTCAAAGATGGTGGCACTCACCGCCACAAGATGGCAGTGCCTACTCCCCTCAGCTCCTAGCTGCTCAGGGCCAGCCTGAAGCGCAGTCAAGTCTTGCATGGTGGCTGACCAGCTGCCCAGAGCCGCCTGAGGCTCAGGTAACCAGGGCTAGCTGAGGCTTGTGCTGCCAAGCACCAGGCCTCTATCCTATCTAATAAAAGAGTAGTTTGCAGATTGACATTCACTCCAACACACAAGAGGACATTCCCCTGATTGCTGGGGTGTTTCCTGCCCCTGAGGGCTCCTTGGCTGTGAGAGTGGGCAGGCCGGGCCGAGAGACCTCCCCCTCCAGTGCATGAATTTTCATGCCCTGGGCCTCTAGTTTATACTAATAATAGCCAAGGGCCGTCTCGATAGCATGGATGACGGAACACCTGGGTCCCAGTAGCGGTAGCAATGGCAGTGGCAGCAGGAGACATGCCTGAGTCCATCATCAGTTAGAAGGCATCTCAGGGTGAGGATTCATCACCTTAGCCAGAACTCAAGATGATCACCTGGCCTGGCCCTTTCTCAGAGGCAGCCCCTTTCCTCCATGTACACTGCAGAGGACAGACAGGGATGCCTAAGAGGCTGGGGCCATGGTGCCGTATCCCTTCCCTACACCCTTGGCCTCCTTCACCCGCGGCACCCACAGAAGGGTATGTATGTGAGCCCTTCCCCTGCTATCTCTCATCACTGTCTCAGGCCATCACACAGGCATATCGGCTTTCAAACTTGCCCTACTCACTTCATCTCACCTCCTTTCCGGGCCTCTGTGCTGGATGGGGCCTTTGGAATCCAGAGCTCTGGAGTTTTACAACAGAGCTGGGATGAGAAAGAGTAAACGGTACCAAAGATAGCTGATATGGCCACCCACCTCTGCCTCATCTTGTCCAATTAGTTCAGCCTCAGAACGTGGCACTCAGAGGGGATCCCTACTTCCTCAGCAATGGCTCTAGGGCCTTGACCCCAGTACCAACCTCCTCTCCCCCTTGGCCCTCCACACAGCTGGTGCTTGCTGTAGCTCCGTGTGCCTTACTTAACCACCCCTTCCTTTCTTGTTCCTACAAAGGAGGCTGCATCTTTGTATGCTATATTCATATAAACTTTGTAATGTTTTGGAAAAAACAAAAACAAACAAACAACAAAAAAACAGTGACCAAAAAACAAAACAAAACAACAACAACAACAACAACAACAACAACAACAGAGAATGCTGCAGTCGACGTCCGGAATCTGGCTCAGCAGAACGGAGAGAAGGGAGAATTCCATAAGTTGGTCGACACGAAGATATTTCTGAGTGACTGCCTGGTATGTGACAGTTGTGTGACCACAGAGGAAGGAGTCCAAGTCACTCAGCAGAACACCAAGGACTTCTTCCGTGTTCTGAACCTCTGCTTTGGTTTTCAGAATTCCCTGCTCCCCATCTGTCGGCTCCCTCCCTCTGAGGGACGCTGTCGTCATCACAAGAGTGCAACTGGAATAGTGTATCTCCAGAGGATTGCCTCAATGTACATATCCTTTCATCCAATGATGAAAAAAATCCCAAAGAATAAGAATGGAGACAGACTACTGTCCTTTAGGCTTAAAAAACCCCTGAAGTGTCCTGTGAAGAGCTGAGACTTGGTTCTGTTCACATGCTCAGAGAGATTGGATGGGGAAATGGCCCGGTTTGGCCCTGACTTTACCCACTTATGTTATTCTTGAAGGTGTCTTTGCCACAATGTGAATAAACTGCCATCTTTTGGAATAGGGGCTCATAGGAAAGTCTGCATTCCCAACTTTATTTGAAATGGATCTACTAGGTGTACCGGTTAATAATGCGGATTTTTTTGATAGATGGAGTTACACATATGTTGATATAGATGCGATTTGACATTTATGCTATTTTGTTGTATTGACAACAAGCTTCAAAACTTAGTATGACAAATTTTCTGAAGGTTTTAACATCATAGATATTTTTACACTTGAAAATGTCAAATTTTGTGCCAAAAAAAGCATTTGTGGGAAGTTTTATTCATTCCTTTATTTTGAAGAAAAGTGCTGCTGAATACCTCAGGAAGCTTATGGTGAACATGCTCCATTTCAAGACACTTGTGAACACTGGTTTAAAAGCTTTAAAAGTGATGATTTCGATGTGAAAGACAAAGAACATCCAAGTCAACCAAAAAAGTTTGAAGACCAATTACAAGCATTATTGGATGAAGATGCATGTTAAGCTCAGAAACAACTTGTAGAAAGGTTAAACGTTGCTCACCAAACAATTTATGATCATTTAGAAGGAATGGGAAAGATTTTAAAGAAAGGAAAATGGGTGCCCCATCAACTGAATGAAAGACAAATGGAAAACCAAAAAGTCTTTAGTAAAATGTTGCTTCAATGGATCAAAAGAAAGTATTTTTTGCATCCAATTGTGACTGGCGATGAAAAGTGGATTTATGTTGAGAATCCCAAATGCATAAAATCATGGGTTGATCCAGGTCAATCATCAACATCAACAGCAAGGCCAAATGGCTTCAGAAAGAAGACAATGCTCTGCGTTTGGTGGGATCAGGAAGGTGTGGTGTATTATGAGCTTCTAAAACCAGGTGAAATCATTAATACTGATCGCTACCCACAACAAATAATCAGTTTGAATCATGCTTTGATTGTAAAATGACCAGAATGTATCAGAAGACACAGCAAAGAAAGTTTGCTTCATGATGACGCACCATCACACAGTTCAAAACCAGTTAAAGACACATTAAAAGATACTGCCTGGGAAGTATTAACCCAGCCACTGTATTCACCAGACCTTGCTCCTTCAGATTACCACTTGTTCCTATTGATGGCACTCACACTTCCTGAGCAGTACTTTAAAACGTACGAAGAAGTGGAAAATTGGGTCTCTGAATGGTTTGCCTCAAAACAAGGAAAGTTCTGTTGGGACAGTATCCACAAATTACCTGAAAGATGGAGAGGTGTGTAGCTAGTGATGGACATTAGTTTGAATAAAGAACTTCTAATGTTTCTCTTGAAATTATCGTGTTTTCTTTGATTACAAAATCCGCATTATTAACCGATACACCCAGTATGTCCTGCAGCTGTGGCCACCGTCCTAAGACCAGGTGTTGTTGCTGGGAATTAGGAGGCACTGGAGTGGAGCCCTGCCCCCACCCTGTGCCCTTTTACATTCACTTTGGGGGAGGCCTGGCAAGGGTGACAAGTGTCACAGATGGAAGGATGGAGAATGAAGAGGAAGACACCTTGCTCGGTCCCTCCCTGGGTGAGGTCAGACAAATGAAGGCCTGCCAGCCCACCCCACAATTGGGTGAGATAGTGTTCTCTGTGTCCATCTCTCACCACCTGGGCCCGGCCACTCCCCTCAGCTCTGTGCAGCCCTCTGCATTCCACGACAGTGCACTCTGCCCTCACATGATGCTTGCCCTAAATGAGAAGGAAGAGAGCAGTTGGCCCACAGACAACTACACAGAAAGATAGGGCTCATGGCTGAAGAACCCAGTGGTGGTGGCAGAAGCCTCTCCTGCCTCCATGGAAGCATTAAGGAGCAACAAGCCAAGTGGTAAGGAACAGCGAGCAGGCAGGTGTAAGGAGTGAGGGTTCCCAGACAGTGAGAGGGATTTCCAGCTGTTGGCTTAGGCCTGATCTCCTGGGGAACTCGCCTAAGCTGGCAGGCAGACATCCCCTGAGGAGTCCAGGACTGTGAGAAGGTGCAGGCCAGGTTGAGAGATGCTCCCTACCCCATGCACAAATTTCGTGCACCAGGCCTCTAGTATAATATAATTATATATAATTCATTAACATATATGATTATTTTCCCACATAATTGTCTCTTGGTTAAAGTTAATTTTGCTCAAAGGATTGGTGATGTTTAACTTGATTTTGTGTAATGGATCAATGTGTGTGATGAATTCAAAGTACATACTGCCTTTGTTTTAAATTGTATGTCCACTGGCTTTAATACATCTATGTGATCACCTGTCACTATTGTGGCCATTCACATGGTCTTCAATCTCTTTCAATTTTCACTTTTCAACCAGACCAAAGGAATAACTTATGTAAATATATATTTTTTAGGAAATCAAGTAAATGCCTACTCAAAATAATTTACAGATTACAAGTAAACAATTTAATTTCCTTTAGGACTCCTCTGAATCCTTTTATATTCTAGGTTTGTAGGTGACAGCATATTTTCACAATTTTGAGCCAGAGCCAAATCAAACATTATTCAATTTAAAAAATTGCTTAAAGCTGTGAGTTAGCCAGCCTGGGATCAATTTACCATATTTTTCCATGTGTAAGACACTATTTTTTTCTAAAATTGTTAGACTGAAAAATCAAGGGGCATCTTATATACAAAAGTCAGCCGAGGAGGGAGCTGCACGGGTGCGTAGCTGCCCATACCTTGTCAAACCGGCTTCCTCCAGTCACGAGCCTTATTGTTACTGATTTCAGCTGAAGCCGTAATTGGAGGTGGAGGTGGTGAGTGCACAGATGCAACAGGTACCGGAGTGTTCTGAGCCCATACAGATGTTAAAAAAATAAAAAGATAAACAGTGGTCAGTGATTCAAACTGAATGTAATTAGCTATGCAAAAGAGCATGGAAACAGAGCTGCAGAGAGACAATTTGGACTGCCTCCCATTGAGTGCATGTATGATCAGACAATGGAGAAAACAGGAAGAACAACTCCTTAAAATGCCAGAAAAGAAGAAGGCCTAAAGAGGAAAACCAGCAAAATGGACAAATTTAGAGCAGAGGCTTAGGAGTTGGATTACGGAGGAATGCCAGAGTGGCTTAAGTGTGTCAACCAAGCTTACTCAATGTCAAGCAAGAATGTTTGCAAGTGAAAAGAATATTGCTAATTTTACAGGAAAGGCAAAATGGTACTTCAATTTCATGAGGAGAAAAGGGCTGGCCATGAGAACAAGAACAAAGTTAGCTCATAAAATGCCACCAGTTTATGAGGATGATCTCACATATATAGACAGTGACTCAGAAGAGAGCAGTGTTATAATAGAAGCTGAAGAAATTGATATGTTTGGAACTAATAGTGATGAAAAAGAGAGCAGTGATGCAACAGAGCGTGAATAATATCATAGTGCTGGTGTGTGAAAATTACATGAAGTAATTACCAAATAAAAATGTGTTCTGTTTTATGTTTAAAATATCGATTTCTTAATTTGGGATTGGAAAAGTGGGGGGCATTTTATACATGAAAAAAAATGCGTTAATTCTTCCATTACTTATATATAACTCTGTGAATTCTGATAATTGCTGAAGTTTTCTGGACTTCATTTTTTTGTTGTTGTTGTTGGTAATATGAAGTGGTTGGATTAAGTTATCTAAAATGTCTTTCTATCTGAAAGCTCTGATTGAGGAAAAAACTAATTAAAGGTGGTTTGGCTTCAGTAAATTTTAATTACCAACTTTGCCTTTCCTCCTTCCATAGGTGCCAAGTACATTCATACTACTTGAGGCCTCCATGACATGTAAATTGCCTACCTGACTCCTGACAAGTTTGAGTTGGTGTCCTCTGAGCCTAGGTGATGTCTGCTCTCTTTTGAAATAATGCAAACCTCCATTAAATGCAAATTGAGATGAAAGAAATATCCAAATATCTAATCTTCCTTACCTTACTTACAGTGCTTGATCTCCTTCACAAGTTCAGGAAAGTTTTACAATAATATTAATATCTAATGGTAGTGAAAACTGCCACGACAGTTAGTCAGTATAATATTTTAACAAGTAAATTGGCAATAAGTAATAACTTTTCCATTTTCTCATAATCTTTGACTGATAATTCAGCATCTAGGACCTTGCTTTCAAGAAATATGAGGAGGGGCACATATCACACCAAAATGTCTAAAATAAGATATCTGTTAAATAAATTATGAGGTCTCATCTAATGGGATATTACATAGCCATCATTATCATGACTTAAAGAATTGTACTATTGTGAAAAGTGGTTAATACGAAATGAAAATAATTTATACAAAACTCTTAAGCGGCATGATTTCTAATTAGTAAAATTCAGGCAAGAAAAATAAGTAAATAAAAATATCTGGATTCCCACTACCCAAGACTATATTTTTATACATTTGTGAATCTTTCATATCTCTACTAAACTCAAGTACAGCAGTCCCCCTTATCTATGGTTTCAGTTGTCATGATTTTAGTTACCTATGGTGAACTATGGTTCAAAATATTAAATGGAAAATTCCAGAAATAAACAGTTCATAAGTTTTAAATTGTGCACCATTCTGAATAGGTGATGACATCTTACATGGGTTTCCTCTGCCCTGTCTGCGACATGAACTATTCCTTTGTTAGTGTCTCCACATTGTATATGCCCTGTCCATTAGTCACATAGTAGCCCTCTTTGTTCTCAGATCAACTGTCATGGTATCACAGTGCTTGGGTTCAAGTAACTCATGTTTAATTTAATAATGGCCTCACAGTACACGAGTAGTAATGCTGGCAATTAGGAATGCCAAAGAGAAGTTGTAAACTGCTTCCTATAAGTGAAAAGTTGCAACTTCTCACTAAAGATAATAGAAATCATACTCTGGAGTTGCTAAATCTATAGTAAGAACAAGTCTTCTATCCATGAAACTGTAAAGAAAGAAAAAGAAATCAGTGCTAGTTTTGCTGTTGTACCTCAAACTGCAGTTATGACCATGGTGCATAAGGGATTAGTTAAGATGAAAATAAGATTAAATTTGTAGATGGCAGATATAAACAAAAAATGTGATCTGACTGACTGAAGTTATTGCACCAGAAATCATTAATTCTCCATGAAGACTCCATTAGGGGGTCCCCTGAAGCTAGTAAGAGATGGCATTTTATTATTTCATATCAGCACAAGAAGAAGGGTAAGTACAGTACAATAAGATGTTCTGAGCCATAGCTGACGTGGCTCTGTGGATAGAGCTTTGGCCTGCAGACTGAAGGGTCCTGGGTTTGATTCTGGTCAAGGGCAAATGCCCAGGATGCAGGCTCAATTCCCGGTAGGGGGCATGCAGGAGGCAGTGGATCAATGATTCTCTCTCATCATTGATTTCTCTCTCTCCCTCTCCCTTCCTCTCTGAAATCAATAAAAATATATTTTAAAAAAGATATTCTGAGAGACATATTCAGATAACTTTTATTATAGTTTATTATCATAACTAGAGGCCCAATGCACAAAAATTTGTGCAAGAGTAGGCCTTCCTTCCCTGGCTGCCGGCACCAGCTTCCCTCTGGCATCCGGACTCAGGCTTCTCTCCTCCTGCCACCAGTAGGCACCCGGGACCTGACTGGCTTCCCTCCAGCTCCAGCGTCATCAGGAAGGACATCCGGAATGATGTCTGGTCCAATTAGCATATTACCCTTTTATTATTATAGATTGCTCTATTTTATTATTAGTCATTGTTAATTTCTTAATCTGCCTAATTTATAAGTGAAACTTTATCGTAAGAATGTCTGCATAGAAAAAAAAAACACACAGCTTATCTAAAGTTCATTACCATCCATGGTTTCAGGCATCTATTTGGGGTCCTGGAATATACCTTCATGGTAATGGGGAAATACCTGAACAACCGTGTAAAAAACAACCCCACCCACTCCCAATTTCATTTTAAAGAACTTTTCTGTCAATGACAAAATATTAAAGAGACCAAGATATATATATGTGTGTGCTGAGGCATGAAAACCAGATATATTTGATTCACAGCAAGAGTTTGTACACATGTTTATACATGTAAGTGGGAAAATTACTTCAAATATACTGCAGTTTCTCTCCGTAAGCAGGGTATCTCATTACCATTAGTGATGTTTGAGGCAGATAATTATTTTTTTGTGGGGGGGGGCTTCTTTGTACATCATAGAAAGTTTACTAATATCTCTGATCTCTATCCAGTAGATGCCAGTACTGCCTCCCCATTCCCCAATGTGTGCCGACACAAAATATTTCCAGACAATACAAGATGTCCTGGGAGAGGGGGTGGGCATAGAGGGGATAACATCACTCTGTTTGAGAACTACTGCTGTAAAGCTACACTCTCCCATACCATGATTTTTTTGTTTCAAGGTGTAATGTGACTTCATCATTTTATTCAAATCTTCATTATTCTACATTGTTAGTATAAAAAATAAGCCGAGTGCATCACAGTGTAGGAAGAGACATACAATGCTTCCAAAAGTCAATGGTACAGTCCAACAGCCCATTTATAGAACATAAAATTTAAATAAACTGAAATTATAAGAGAGAATAAATAAAATCCAGTTCCCCCAAAATCAAAATATTAATTCCTTCAATAAGAATTCCTAAAATATCCTTAACTCTAATGAGAGTTCACTGGACTCAGCTTAGGCGTTCTTAGGAGTCATGAGTGGCTGCAACAAACACTCAGACGATAAATGGTAACTCTTTTTTTGTTTTTAATTCTAAGTGTTTCCTGGAAAACAACAAAAAATAACATCTGCGGAGTTGAACAAAAATCTCCCACAGGAGAACAAGAACTGCAAGAGTTGGGAGTAGCCTCAGCCGCCGCTTGCATTTGGCAGGGACAAAACTGAAGGCAGGGGAAGGAGTGGGAAAGCTTTAATGGGTGGAGGGGAAAGTCCGTCCAGAGTAGAGGTGGGGCCCAGCCTTGGGAAGCTGGAGGCAGGCGGGCTGAGGGAAGAAGAGGGGCTTTCCAGCTTTCCATGAGGTGGAGCATGCGTACTTTTCCCCTGTTGGATACACACTGCGGTTGCCTGCAGGAGTGTTCTCAGTTGGTGGCAAAACAAAACAAAACAAACAAACAAACAAACAAACAAAAAAAAACAAAACAAAAACCCACAAACAACAACAAACGATGGAATCTAGTGTGTCAGTCCTGACCCTGATTTTGGGGGGACTACCAGAAACCCCACTCTCTTCCTCTACTGTCCACCAAATACCTTTCTTTCATGACTAAGGAAAGTTTATATGTATAACAACAACAATAATGCTGAGGAGGAGGACAGTAATCAGAATAGCTAATCATGAATTTACATTTCTATACAATACAGGCATCACTATTCTAAAAGTGATAGGACCTGCATTTTTCATGTACATGAAAAAAATTTATATTCAAGGTACTTCTTTGTGTTATTTATAAATGATAACGTGTAAATAAAAAAAATGACAACTGCTATTATGACTACCTGCCATCCACTGCTAGACTGCCTTCCACAGCCTCCTCCACAAGCTGTGCGCTAGCTCCTGGCTTCTGTCTTCTGCCATTTCCTATGCTCTTCCCCAGCTGCCTCTGCTCTCCATGTGCTGTCCCATCTTACAAGGTAACCGAGTTCGGATCTGAAAACTACCCTTAGTTTGGCTCTAGAACCATCAGGCTTGTGAAATGTCTCCTCCTTCTTGACACTCCTTTTTGCTATCCTTTTTTGCTTCTCCTCCCTTTTGCTATCCTTTGTTCAAACAAGGTCAGTTTTTCTGCACCATCAGACCATGTCTTTTTAACAGCCAGAGATATTACAGTGTTCTATTATTTTTAATAGTTATAAAAGGCAGAGGAACCAGATAAAAGTCCCTAATAAAAAACATTGTCACATATTCCTGACTCCTAAGTAGTTAAAAAAAAAAATTCTCAACTATTGGCACAATGTCCTAAAAATATGGCTCCTTCAGTCAGCAGCTGGGGCACAAGAGCTCTTAAGCAACTGGCCCTGAAATAATACCCTCTCTCAGTCTCTAACATCTGACAAGCAGGCGTAGTCTCACACTATTTTTATACCTCGCAGACTACCTTATCTCCAGTCCAGGAGAAATGTCCACAGATCACATACCCGACAGCTGCTTACCCCTGTGTATACAGAGATGCCACATAGAGGTGTGTATGCCATGCATCTTGGCCCTTAGCATCAACACCCACATTACCAAATGAGACAACCCTCTTTGATCTCCATAAGTTCATTACAGAATAAGCAGCATGATTCTTTATGAAGAAAGGAGGTTTGATAATAAACAAGACCAAACCACTTTTGGCTTTGCAGACAGCATTGTCAAGAGGGTTGTTTCTCTCCAACTACTTCAGAAGCATAGTTCTTTCCCTCAAGCTCACAATGTAGGAAGATTGAAACATGCCCCAAGATGATTGTGACACAAACAAATGGTGAGAATTAAGGAGATTGGCAAATGAGTTTTACAGGGAAGTATGCTTGTGAGGCTGGAAACCTCTAAGCCTTTTCAAATATGGACTAAGGGTATGGCTTTTAAAACCACTTAAACTCTGATATCTATAGCTTTAACAGTGGGATATAGTATTCATTCTCTACATATATCACAGGTTCCTATATTATTCTAGTCATATTTAAAAATAAGACTATGGGAGAATATGAGTTTATTTTAAGCCCTTTGACCTGGGAAAACTGTTCATAACACAGGAACCACTCAGTAGCTGACATCCTCATGTTGAAGGTATTCTGCCCAAATCAAATTTCAAAGTCTACCCTTTCAAATATAAACATTTAAGGGAAGATTTCCTTTTTGCTTTCGTTGTTATAAAGATGTAAGATAAATACATACATAAGCAACTCAAGAAATAAAGTATCACAAACATCTTTGAAACTCACTTGTTTCTTCCTGAATGACCACATTCTTCTTCTTTGCCGCCAGAGGTAGCCACCAACATGCTTGTTGTAAATCCCACAAAAGCTAAAGTATTATTTTGCATATTTTTACCATTATATAAAGGTATATATTACTTTGCAACTTGTTATTTTGCTCAGTGTTTTTGAAATCTATTATTGTTTATTTTAACTGCTATACGGTATTCCATTTTAGAAATATTCTAAATGTATTTGTCCATATTTCTCTAATAATTATTTATGATTTTTTTAAAGTTTACAACACTGTTGTATCTCAAAGCGAAATTATTAGATCATAGGTTTGAGGAACTTTACTAGTTATTGCCAAAATATTTAAAATTGTAATAATTTATATGGACAATTACCAGCAAACCTGAGAGTACTTGTTGTTTCAGATTTAGACCAGTTCCTGAGGATTACAGATATTTAATTTCTGCCAATCTCAAGTCAGTTAAAATCTACATTTTCCCAAATAATAATAACTTTGAGAATATTTAAACATTTATTAGCCATCAAGTTCCTCTTTTGTGAAGGGGCTGTTACTTGCATATTTTGGAATTGTGTTGTTTGCCTTTTTAATTAATTATTAGAGGCCCAGTG
This sequence comes from Antrozous pallidus, assembly GCA_027563665.1. NCBI lineage: Eukaryota > Metazoa > Chordata > Mammalia > Chiroptera > Vespertilionidae > Antrozous > Antrozous pallidus. Next base: position 7,029,503 of record CM050521.1, read on the forward strand.
CACGAATTTTGTGCATGAATAGGGTTCCTAGTAGCTGCTGACTGCTGACAGGGGCCTCCCTTCCCCAGCTGCTGGCAGCCAGTAGGGGTCTTCCTTCACTCAGTGCCACCCTCTGGTGGTCAGTGCTTGTCATTGCAAACAGTCAAGCTTCCAGTTGGTTGAACTCCCGTTAAGTAGAACTCCTGCTTGAGGGGACAATATGCATATTAGCCTTTTATTATATAGGACTGGGGGCCTGGTGCATGAAATTTGTACACTGGGGGTAGGTGATCCCTCAGCCCAACCTGCCCCCTCACACATACTGGGAGCCCTCAGGGGATGTCCTACTGACTGCTAACCCCCGGCCTTTCCAAGGCCTAAAGCCTCAGGCACCCAGCCATCGCCCTGCTCAGCTCAGCCCTGGCCTTAGCCCTAGCCACCCACAACCGCCTGGCCCTGGGGGCCGTGTGCTCACTGCCTTGGCTCCGCCCTCCCTCCCCCCCAGCCCTGGCCTTAGCCCCGGCTGCCTGCGACTGTCCGGCCCAGGGGCTGTGCGCTCCCAGCCAGCCACTTTGGCTCTGCCCCTGGGAGCCTCATGCTTGCTGCTGGGCACCACAGCTCCAGTCCAGGCCTTAGCCCCAGCTAACTTTGACTGCCTGGCCCCGGGGGCCATGTGCTTGCTGTCAGCCGCTTCAGCTCCACCCCTGGGGGCCACGTGATCGCCACCACCATCTCAGCTCTGCCCCTGCCTCGGCTCCGCCCCTGGGAGCTGCGTGCTCGTTGCTGCTGCCTGGGCTCTGCCCCCCACCCCCGACCTTAGCCCTGGCTGGCTCCACCCCAGCTTCTGATTGGCTGGTGGGCATGGCTGGTGGGCATGACTTGTGAGTGTAGCAAAGGTATGGTCAATTTGCATATTGCTCTTTTATTAAATAGGATAGTTCTAGTAAAAATAAACATTGTCCTGTTCAACTCAAAAAAATAAAAATAAAAAAATTAATAAACAGGATAGTTCTGTAGTATAGATAAATACCTTTTCATGTTTGTAGCTTTTGTCTTTTGATGAAAAGATCTTATTTAATCTAGTCCAATTATTTTTCTGTTATGGTATGCATTTTTAAAAAAATCTTGTTAAAAAAATCTGTCCCTACCTTTTTCATGAATGGGAGGCAGTACATGTAGGGGTTTAAAACAGGGACTCAAGAGGCAGACAGATCACTGATTTCAATCACAGTTCTACTTAATGACTGTAGCTTGAGGTGATTTAATTAACCTCTTTTTGCCTCAGTTTCATAATCTATAAAAGAAAAATGATATTAATAGTACCCACCTACTTCACAAGGTTTTTTTTTTTAAATATATTTTATTGATTTTTTACAGAGCAGAAGGGAGAGGGTTAGAAAGTCAGAAACATCGATGAGAGAGAGACATCGATCAGCTGCCTCTTGCATGCCCCCTACTGGGGATGTGCCTGCAGCCAAGGTACATGCCCTTGCCGGAATCGAACCCGATGCTCTATCCACTGAGCCAAACCGGTCTCTGCTTCACAAGGTTTTTATTAGTGACTTGACATATATGAAATGCTTAAAACCTTACCAAGTAAACAATAACATCAAGTGTTTGCTATTATTATTTGCATCTTTATTCTATCTGACCTGATTTTTATATGCTCTGACATGACCCATAGAGAATTATTAAAGCATCACTTATTGAATAATTTGTCTATTTTGCTTCACTTTGTTACCTTTCAAGTCTATTTGTCTAACTCTGATTTTTAATAACAGTATCTATAATAATAAAAGCATAATATGCTAATTAGACCAGACAGCCAAATGACCTTCTGCACATCATTCCAGACATCCTTACAGATGAAGCTGCCATGGAGGAGTCTGAGGCAGAGGTGGTTAAGGGTGATCAGGCAGGCAGGTAGGTGAGTGGTTAGGAGCCAGCAGTCCTGGACTGCCAATCAGACATCTCATAAAAGGTCCCGGTTTGGTTCAGTCTATTACCAGGAATGCTCGGGACCTACTCAAAATTGCAAATATTCCTTTCCACTAGTATTCACAGGGTAAACTAAGATTTCTGCTTGAGTATTAAAATTGACAGGAAAATAGTAATCAAGTTTTCAGATTAATTTAAATTGGCCAAGTGAAATACGAGAATACTCAAGAAAATTATAGTGTACTGGACAAAAAGCTTTTCCTAAAACATTAACTAAAAAATCTATTAGTAGTTCATCTCACTGTAAAATTGCCTAACATCCAAAGAACCTAAAGCAGTCACTTTGTGTGCAAAAATTAAAATTTAAAATTATCAAGACTGCAATATAAAATTTCCAAAAGTCCCCATTAATCAAAAAAGGGGAGGGGACAGCGGGGTAATATCATGTAAGGGAAAAAAAAATATCGAGTAAGTAAAATACATCTAGAAAATTCTTACTCCAGTAAAGTAAATTCCATTTGTAAAAACAATAGCAGGACACCCATGAAAAAACACACATGGTGTCAAAATAAGCCAAAGGAAAATCATTTAGGCAAAAATTAAAAAGAATCCCAAGTCTATTTTGCATAGAGGATCCCTTTGTTAACTTTTGGTCGAGAATGTGTTTGTGTGTTTTCAGAGAACAACTCCAAGACCATGTGGGTTCCTGCGATGGTGAGGAACTGATGGATCTGTTCCAGTCACGAGGATGGTCCAGAGATGGGGGACACTGACGACACCTTGCCATGCTAGCAGTCAGCAGCTGTGCATGTCTGCAGGCAGCCCAGGACCAAACCAGAGAGGATGGATCTTGCATTGACACGATATGTCCACCATCTGGATACCATTGCTGACTTATACACATAATGAATTATTTGACAATGAAACTGGGACTCAGAAAAGTTGGACATTGAAACCGAGACTGAAACACTTTTTGTTCTTATACATTTATTTCTAGTATGCAGAGGCAAGATATTTTTGAAGAAAAGACACAGGGGAGAGTGATTGATATAGAGGCAGGATGGCCTTGAACAGGCTGTCAAGCTACAGGGGGAGGCTTGGGTGGATGGGAGGCAGATGCGGGGGTAGATCAACTGAAGGACTTGTATGCATGCATATGAACATAACCAATGAATGAAAGACACTGGGGCGGGGAGGGGGGGAAGCTGGGGATATGTGCTGGGGGGTGGGGGAGGCTGGGGGGAGGATAAGGAGGAGGGGAAAAGGAAAACATGTACTACTATTATACTGCAAAAAATCAATAAAAAATAAAAAATAAAAAAATAAAAAGTAAAGAAAAAAAAAAAAAAAGGTCCCGGTTTGGGAGAGGCTCCAGGCCAGGCTGAGGGACCCTCCACCCCCCATGCACAAATTTCTTGCACCGGGCCTCTAGTCTATAATAATAAAAGCATAATATGCTAATTGGACCAGACATTCAAACAACCTTCTGGATGAAGTGAGGGCTCTGAGGGCCAAGCCCCTTGCATGAATTTCATGCATTGGGCCTCTAGTTATTAATAATAAACACAGGCATAAACATATACATTAGTTTAGAAAACTTTGTCATGATAAGGCTTATATTAAGGTAAATGAGAAAAACTTAGAAGTAAATTTGAATATTGACAATTATTTGGCAGTTCATTTTTTTAAAAATTGTTTAAATATTTAAATAAATAAACTATTTTTTCTTATTTATATTTCCAACACAAGTTGTTATGCAAAATAAATTTAACTAAGAATTAAATTTAATTTGTATGTACAGGGACTCCATAAATATGTAGATTGCCCACAGATAGTTAGGCCATTGAGGCTTATATGTGATTCTGAACCAAGGAGGATGGATCAAAGCATGGAATTTTAAAGGAAAAGAATGGAATTCACATGAAGATAGAGAGCAAATGTCTGGTGAACAAGTGTGTTTTGGCCCATGCAGACACAGTGGAACATGAGGTAGGTCTTCAGACCCTGCTGAGTTTCCCCACTACCACCTGGCCCATATTCTTTGTAGTAATTTCTAGTGACAGCTCTTTTTTTGGAATGGGCCTTTAATCTAAATTCTTTTAGACAGTTAAAGGAAAGATAAAAAGCTCTTCCTGAACCTTTAAAAATAATCAGCATAAAACAATCCTTGTGTCAGGATTGGGGACAGGTTTTGGAGTGGCAAAGTCCTGCTTCCCTACAGTGTCTATTAAACTCATAATTACATTAAAAATAAATTACATCAAAATTACATTTTTATAACAGATGCCATATAACTGAAAATATTTTATAGCACTATCACTTTCACAACAACCAGAAAATTAAGGAAAATTATCCAAATGTTTTGTTCTGCTTTTCTTTGTTTTCAAATGCTGATTAAATATTTTTTTAAGTGAGGGAACCTAAATAATAATAATTCAAAATAGAGTTTATTTAGAAAACTTACTTAGTTTATAATGTACTATGCTAAATAGTAGGCTAAAAATGGATGAGTGTACTTTAAGTAGTGTATGTGTAACCTAGTACACTTAGTTAAAGATCAATAAGAGAGAGAAATTGGAATAAATTCCTCGAAGATATTATAGAATTTTTTCCTCTTGGAATTGTTAAAATAACAGCAAAGTGGGATTTATGAGTCATCATTGCTTGTTAAATATCATTATGACCTGATTGTGCATAAAAGTCAAAATTCAATATAGAAGAACCCTACTCTTAAGGAATTTAATTTTTTGTTGAACACAAAATGTCTTACGTACCTGAACTTAGTAGGCATTTACATAAGTCATTACAAATAATAAAATTAGTCCAGGATTCCAATGCCCACCCATCAAGACCACTAGGAAACATTTATTTTTAAACCCAAATTCTTAAATTCTGAGGAAGTTTAGCTCAGCAGGTCTGTGGAGAAATTTATTCTTAAGACTCTCAAATAGTATTGGAAAATATTTTGTTAATGTAAGTAGCTACATTAATAAAAGGAACAATGGAAATCAGATATTATTAAGCATAATCACCTAGTGAGCATAAGCCTGCTTAGCAAGGAAGCTACAGCTTCACAAACCCTAGTGGATGATGGCATTTCCCCCCAAGGTGATTAATACTCCTCCTTCCCCTGTTTAGGCTTCTCAGTTTCCCTGCTCCATTTTCCCAGACTTGGAGGAGAGGTAAGCACATGTGTCGTAAGAACAAAGATGGTGACCATAGAGGCCTGTCTGTCTGCTTGGGCAAAGGATCAGATTGGATGGAGAAACCTGAGGATCTAGGAAATAGATTGGTTAAGGGTTGGACCCATTAGAAGCCAGTAAAAGCTTGGAAAGTTGATTGGTTAATTTGAGGAAGTGCCTGGCTCATCCCAAACCTGAGATAATACAATCCTGTTATCAGACAAAGTGGACTGTTCTCTTCCTTCCTGGATGCTGCTAAGGTGGAGTCCTTATGATACTGCAAGAAAAAAGAATTTTCTCAGACTCACACTGGAGAATGAGTGATTTATGTTTGCATGGAATTAAATTTCTGGGTTTCCAAAGTCTCATTTCCCTCAGTCCAGTCATGGAAGAAGTGTAGCCAGAGTTTCAGCAAAGCCAGTGACCAGAGTTGTAGCCAGGTCCAGTTCAGTATCAGGCTAGTTTCAGTCCATTAGTCCTTGAATGTGGAGGCCCACATGGTCCAAGGGAGCACATCTCAGGTAACAAGAGTCCCAAGGACAGCAACAGGAACCAAGAGCACAAGAATGCACATGAGAGTGAACTCCTTTGCTCAGGGGATTAAATATCTCAAATTTCCATGCACTTGCAGTGCCACGCCATTCTGGCCAATGACCTCTGTTCCCAGGTGTGACTGACAGAAAGCACCTTCCCTAGTTATCTCCGTGGCTTGTGGATATCTTTCTTTTGTTGGCTCCCTGGAGAGTGTAAAGTCCCAGCTTCCTAGTGAGGCTGTCCAAATGACATGCCTATAATGGCTGGCTTACTCAAATCTTATACACTCTACACGGACTCTTATTAAAAGGAATGACACTTTTCCTTAAATTGAATTATTGGGGTGACATTGGTCAATAAAATTATATAGGCATATGTCTCTTGGCCAAGTGTATGTCCACTTTAGAGAAGTGTCTATTTAGGTCCTTTACCCATTTTTTAATTGGATTTTTTGTCTTCCTTCTGTTAAATTGTATGAGTTTATGTATATTTTGCATAATTTTTAAAATTTTTCTTTATTGATTAAGGTATTACATATGTATTACATATATCTTCTTATCCCTCTACTACCCCCTGCCAACCTCCTCCCACTTATGCCCTCACCCCTCTGGTGTCATGTCCATTGGTTAGGCTTATATTCATGCATCCAAGTCCTTTGGTTGATCTCTCCTCCTTCCCTCCTCGCTCCCCTACCTTCACCCTGAGATCAGCATTCTGGTCGACACTTCTCTTCCTCTGGATCTGTCCCTGTTCATCAGATTACGTTGTTCATTATATTCCACAAATGAGTGAGAGCATGTGGTATTTGTCTTTCTCTGACTGGCTTATTTCACTTAGTATAATACTTTCCAGTTCCATTCATGCTGTTGCAAATGGTAAGAACTCCTTCTTTTTTACTGCAGCGTAGTATTCCATTGTGTATCAACTGTGTAGATATACCACAGTTTTTTAATCCAATCATCTGCTGATGGGCACTTAGGCTATATCAGATATATTATTGCCAAATATGTTCTCCCATACAATTGGCTCCCTTTTTGTTTTGTTGATGGTTTCTTTTGCTGTGCAGAAGCTTTTTATTTTGATGTAGTCCCATTTGTTTATTTTCTCCTTAGTTTCCTTTGCCATAGGACCGTGATGGCGAACCCATGACACACGCGTCAGCACTGACATGCGCAGCGTCCGCATGCAGTCGCATACAGAGAAGTATGGGGCCGCATGCCGAGAAGGGCGTTTCATCCTTGGCTACTGAACAGCCAGGTGCAGTAGCCGAAGATGAAATATTTACTGTAGTATAGTGTAGACACTCTAACTTTTCAAGCGAGATGTAGAAACTAAAACTTATATTTTCCTCAAGTAACAAAATATTTTGAGAAGGCCAGTGCAGCTGTACAAAATGAAATGGAACTCTTGCATATAAAGTACCAGCATGTTTTATACTCATTACTTGAGCAGTTCAGTGATAGATTTAATCAATTTAGAAGCCTAGAACAGACCATAAAAATAATTAAGTATCCTGATGTAGTAGTCTGGAATTAAATGGTTTCCAATGGATGTAAATTGATGATTTGGAGATGCAACTTGCAGAATTTCAAGTCAGCATCTGGGCTCAGGTGTTTGTTGACTTGAGGTCAAAGCTTGAGAATCTGGAAAGGTGCTGCTTGGAGAATCAAGAGGAGTGCCACTATAAACAGGAGATTTGGAGTGCCTGGAACCTTTTACCAGACACTTTTAGCACCCTGAAAAATATAGCAATGGCTTTACTCACAATTTTTCCCTCTACATACTTTTGTGAGACCTTATTCTCAGCATTAAATAATATCAAAACCAAAAAAGAAGCAGATTGACAGATGAAGTTAGTAGCGCTTGCTTGGGCTTGAAGTGTACAAAATACCAACCTTCAATTGAAGGTTTAGCCAATGAAATTCAGCAACAAAAAAGTCACTAATAGGCAGGTTAGTTAAAGAATTCCCCTCCCTCTCACTTATCTTAGTTCACAGCACCCCACACAAGTTAAATAATATCAAGACCAACAAAAGAAACTGACTGACAGATGAACAAAGAAGTCACTAAGCAGGTAAGTTAAATAATTAGTTTTTGGTTTATTAAATACAGTTATATATTACAATTATAAATTTTTGTTATTTGAAGTATAAATATTGTGAAATTATGGCATTTTTTTCGAAGTGACACACCACCCAAGTTATGCTTGGTTTTTTGCCGAATTTTGACACACCAAGCTCAAAAGGTTTCCCATCACTGCCCTAGGAGCTGTATCCTTAAATGGAATATCCTTAAACATATTGCTACAAGACATGTCTGAGATTTTGCTGCATATGGTTCCTTCAAAGATTCTTATGGTTTCACAGCTTACATTTATGTATTTTATCCATTTTAAGTTTATTTTTCTGTATGGTATAAGTTGGTAGTCTAGTTTCATTTTTTTTTTTTGCATGTATCTGTCTAATTTTCCCAACACCATTTATTGAAGAGACTGTCTTGACACCCTTGTATGCTCTTGCCTCCTTTGCCAATATTAATTGAGCATAATGTCTTGGGTCAATTACTGGGGTCTTTTTTCTGTTGCCTTGATTTTTATGCCTGTTCTCATGCCAGTACCAGGCTATTTTGATTACAGTGGCTTTGTAATATAATGTAATATTTAGTATTGTGATTCCTCCAATGTTGTTCTTCTTTTTCAAGATTGCTGTAGATATAAGGGGTATTTTTGTTCCATATAAATTTTTGGAGTATTTGTTCTATATCTTTGAAATATACTGCTGGTATTTTAATAGGGATTGCATTGAAATTTGTAGATTGTCTTGGATAGTATAGACATTTTAATGACGTTAATTCTACCAATCCATGAAGACAGTATATTCTTCCACTTGTTTATATCTTCTTCTATCTCTTTTTTTTCAATGCCCTGCAGTTTTTCTAGTTCAGGTCTTTTACCTCCGTGATTAAGTCTTTTTCTAAGTATCTTAATATTTGGTTTGCAATGGTACTTGTGATTGTAGGTTTAGTGTCTCTTTCTGAGATTTCATTTTTTGGTGTATAAAAAAGCCATCGATTTTTGGGAGTTGATTTTGCATCCTGCTACATTGGCACATTCATTTATTAAATCTAGCAGTTTTTTGGTTTAGTCTTTAGGGTTTTCTAAGTTCAATGTCATGTCATTTGCGAATATTGAGAGTTTTACGTCCTTCTTTCCAATTTGGTTGCCTTTTATTTCTCCTTCTTGTCTAATTACTGTGATGAAGATTTCCAGTACTATGTTGAATAAGAGTAGTGAAAGTGGACATCCCTTCTTTTTCCTGTTCTTAGGGGAAATGGTTTTAGTTTTTGCCCATTGAGTATATGTTCGCTGTAGGTTTGTCATATATGGCCTAATTATGTTGAGATATGCTCCCTCTTTTCTCACTTTGCTGAGAGTTTTTATAAAAAATGGGTGTTGGATTTTGTAGAATGCTATTTCAGCATCTATTGATAGGATCATGTGATTTTTTTTCTTTTAATGTGTTTATCTGATGCATCACACTTACTGATTTGCGAATATTGTACAGCCTTGCATGCCTGGAATAAATCTTACTTGGTCATGGTGTATGATCTTTTAATATACTGCTGGATCTTATTTGCTAATATTTTCTTAGCATTTATGTTCATCAAGTATATTGGCCTGTGATTCTCTTTATTTGTAGTGTCTTTGTCTGCTTTTGGAATTAGGATAGTTCTGGCTTCAGAGAAAGAGCTTGGAGATGTTCCTTTCTCATGGATTTTTTGGAATATCCAATTTTGAGGAAGGCAGGAATTAGTTTTTCTGTGACTGTTTAGTAAAACTCCCCTGGAAAGCCATTCGCACCACACCTTTTGTTTATTGTTTTTTTTTTTTTTATTATTACTGCTTTTATTTCCTTAGTTGTTACTGGTCTATTCAGATTTTCTGATTCTTCCTGATTCACTTTTGGGAGATTGTATTTATTTATTTTTTTAAGGAATTTGTCCATTTCATCCACATTGCCCAGCTTGTTGAAATATAGTTGTTCCTAGTATTTTCATACAATCCTTTGTATTTCTGTGATGTAATGGGTGGAGTTAATGCTTTAGGCTGGCTGAATGTAAGGATAAATCTTAATTCATTCTGGAGAGCTGTTGGAAAACAGAATCATTTTTCCCCCATTAGAAATAATGTAACTTGAATTAACCCATTCCAGACTTCCAAATTACTCCCTATTTGAACTTTTCTTACATAAAGTACCTATCAAATGCACTAATTAATTTATAAACATTTTAAAAACAAAAAGGACATAAAATATAAATAAAAATTTTATAAAAAGAAAATGAAATGTACAGTAAAAGTTAAAAATTAATAATAATAAGCAGCAATTAAAGCCAAAAACCCATGAAAATACAGCACAATTTCCTGAGACGTTAACCACGTGAGGTTTAATGGTAAACAGAGTCATACTTGTGCTTTCTCTCATTTGTTTGCTACCTGAAGAACATGTGACTGATCATAGAGGAATCAGTATGAAAAGGTTGTTGGGTTGAAAAGTGAATTGTTTGAGCTAGAAGATGTTCAAGAACTGATGTTTGGCTGTAATCAGAGGCAGGATAAACAGTAAAACAACAAACCAATTTTATTCTTGTTCCCTTGACTCAGGTTCTAGCTGGTAGGTGATAAACTGGACTAAAAGTGACTAAGATTTTAGGAGCAGTACATAATTAGAAAACTATAAAAATCTGTTCAGATATTCTCAGGAGATCTGCTATTCATTAGGAAAAATAAAATTCAACATAATTCTGGTTGGGGCAGTGATAGATTAAAAAAATAAAAGAAATTCATATTATATCCTACTTAGTTAAATGTTTCAATATCCTCTTCAAAGCTTTAGATAATGAAGCACTGTTATACTGATTGGTTAGTATTTGCATTAGTAATTTTTAAAGCTTATTATAATGGCATGGATTATGAAAAGAAAGTATATTGCACCAAACTACTGTCTGAATATAAAATTTTGAGTGCTTATAGAAGTGCCTAGGCAAGTAATATCCAACCTTTTCAAATCATCAAATAAGTTATTTAAAACTCCTTAATTATTTTGCATTTGAATGGTCTCCTATCCTACAATGTAACATGAGTTTATTTTTACTATCTGTGCAGGAACCCCTCTCATGTCCCACATGGTTCAGGGTTCAGGGTTCAGGTTCAGGGTTCAGGTTCTGAAGGAGGCTGCATGCAAATGAAAGAGACTAGAAAAATATTAATTTGGGAATATTGGGGGGGTCAGGCGGGAGCCTACCACTTGGGGGAGGACTATATGTGCTCTGGCCTAGCTATCCCTTTTATTAAGATTATTAGAGGCCCAGTGCATGAAATCGTGCACAGGTTGGGGGGTTGTGTCCCTCAGCCCAGCCTGCACCCTCTTCAATCTGGGACCCCTACCAGGGTTGGGCTTAAATGGGAAGTCGAACATCCCTCTCACAATCCAGGACTGCTGGCTCCCAAATGCTCTCCTGCTTGTCTTCCTGATTGCCCCTAACTGCTTCTGCCTGCCAGCCTGATCACCCCCTAACCACTCCCTGCCAGCCTGATTGGTGCGTAACTGCTCCTCTGCCAGCCTGATTGCTCCTAATTGCCCTCCCCTTTAGACCTGGTTACCCCTAACTGCCCTCCCCTTCAGCCCTCCTCTGCCAGGCTGGTTCCTCCTAACTGCCCTCCCTTGCAGGCCTGGTCCCTCCCAACTGCTCTCCCCTGCTGGCCTGATTGCTCACAACTGCCCTCCCCTGCTGGCATGATCCCTTCCAACTGTCCTCCCCTGCTGGCCTGATCCCTCCCAATTGCCCTCTCCTGCTGGCCTGATTCCTCCCAACTGCCCTCCTCTGCAGGCCATCTTGTGGTGGCCATCTTGTGTCCACATAGGGGAAGCCATCTTGGACCACATGGGGGCAGCCATATTGTGTGTTGGAGTGATTGTCAATTTGCATATTAATCTTTTATTAGATAGGATAGAGGCCTGGTGCATGCATGGGTGGAGGCCAGATGATTTGCCCTGAAGGGTGTCCTAGATTAGGATGAGGGTTCCCTTGGGACATGGGGTGGCCTGGGTGAGGAGCCTGTGGTGGTTTGCAGGCTGGCCACACCCCCAGGTGACCAAAGCAGAGACCCTGGTATCTGGGATTTATTTATCTTCTATAATTGAAACTTTGTAGCCTTCAGTGGAGGCCTGGCCTGGCCAGGGTGTACAGGAAGCTTGGATTCCTCCATCGCCAGGGAAACCCAAGCATCCTGCTCACTCTGTGGCCACAGTCATCTTGTTTGGGTTAATTAACATACTTGTTCCTGATTAGCTGGTGGGCATGACTTTTGGGTGTAGCAGAGGTATGGTCAATTTGCATATTACTCTTTCATTAGATAGGATGAGATACACCCTAGCCTTTAGGCAGGTGATTCCAATAATAGCTAATCAGCAAGAATTTACATAAAACTAACAGATGAAGGCTGCTTCAGCTACCAATGTCTCAACTAAGCAGTGAGTGATTAGCTCTGACCTTTTAGAGCATTTAAAGTTTCCGGTTCCTTGTCCACACCTTTCTGCTAGTGGGACAATGATTGGTTTCCGACATATCTGAAATTGAGTTACTTTAAAAATATATATATATTTTATTGACTTTTTTACAGAGAGGAAGGGAGAGAGTTAGAAACAATGATGAAAGAGAAACATCAATCAGCTGCCTCCTTCACACCCCCCACTGGGGATGTGCCCACAACCAAGGTAAGTGACCTTGGCTGGAATTGAACCTAGGACCCTTTGATCCACAGGCTGATGCTCTATCCACTGAGCCAAACCAGTTTCAGCTAGTTACTTTTTAAAGATCTGTCAAATATCTCACCTAAATATTATTCCTGAATACTATACACTTAAAGGTGATATTATCTATTCTTATTTACAGAAATGTCCTCAACTTCCTGCTTACAATAGATATTCAATAAATATTTGTTGATTAAATGTAACCTTAGCCTATGCATTTTACATTTACTTTCTACTGAATGAATGATACTTCATAAGTTCTAAATATTTTGTTTCCCATTCACTCACCAGAATTGCTGTACAGAAATTATATATTTCCTGGCCAAATTAAAGAACCTTAATTAAGCTTTGATTTATCATGGGGTTAATGAAGAACTTTTCAAATTGTTAATGACTGCTCAAAATAAATGATTGATGACTCTTGACAAATAAAATAAATGTATTATATCAAAATATACTTAAAGTATATAAATTCTAGATGTCATGATAATGTTAACTTTCCTCAATTTTTACTTTGATCTGATGAAATGAGCTGCAATCTTATTTACTATTTCTTTATAGATTTTTGTTATAATTAGAATAAGTATCAATATAAAATAATGCATCACCACATTATCATACTTATCAAAGATACAAATTATATGCACTATAAGTTATTAATTTTGAATTCTGAACAAGTTCTTGGAAATGAAATTCCTAATATTCACCAGAACTGAATTTTTCCCCCACATATCTCTCTAGTTCTACATTTGGGGATTCTCAAATGTCAAAGATATCCATGAGACTTGATAGCATTTTCTACATTCAAAATGACTGACTATGAAAATATTAATGTCAATCAATTACTGCTGTTTGACCCATAGTCAGGCTTTGTAGAGCATCTCCAACTTATATTCAGATTTAATTTGGGAAATAAAAGTAAAAGAAAAGCTTAAAAAGTTTGGAAAACAATATAACCTCTAGAATTTATTTTAATTTGAATTTACTATTTCTTCTACTAAAAATCAAGTAAGAAAATACCTTGAAACATTAAATCAATCAAGATGCTAACAAGACACCATAATCCTGAAGGATATTTCACTGGTAGAAATATAAATCTGAAGTTTTTTAAACCTGTTTTTTTTCCTATCTTATTTTCATTTTTATACTTTTTTCTTTCTATTGAATTTATTGAGGTGACACTGGTTAACAAATTACACAGGTTTCAGGTGCACAATTTCAAAACACATCATCTGTATACTGTATTGTGTGTTCATCACTCCAAGTCAAGTCTCCTTCAATTACCATTTATTACCCCATACCTTCCTCCACATCCCTTCCACCCAATCCCCAGCAATTACCACACTGCTGTTCCTGTCTTTGAATTTTTTCAATTTTATTTTTGACTCACTCTTCCCTCCCAACAGACACATTCAGCTCCACCCTCCCAGACAGCTGTCAGCCTCCTCTCTATCTACGAGTCTGTTTCTATTTTGCTTATTAGTTCCTTAGATTCCACATGTGAGTGAAATCATACGGAACTTGTCTTTCTCTGACTGGCTTATTTTTATTTCACTTAGCATAATGGTTAAAATTGAGTATATCAATCAGAAAGTGATCCACAATGCTGTACACCTGAAACTAATACAAAATAATATTGAATGTAAACTGTAATTGAAAAAAATTAAATATTTATATATATTCTGAAGATTTAAAAAAAATTGTGGGGGGGAAAGTGGGTGTGGCAGGTAATAATCCCAGAACCCTTTGGAATTCTCCTGAAAATTTGAGTTAAATCTTACTGTCCACTAGATGGCACCTAATATTTGGCAACCATAACACTATTTCTATGGCTTAAAATAACTCTAGCACTAGGTCAGTTCTGACAGAACAAAAATTAATCCTGCCACAAACATGTAACACTTCCTTGTTATAAATCTAAATTTAAAATGCATGTGATTTTCTGGTTATGCAAGAAAATATATAATGCTTTTATATTGTTTCCAGGTTTTCTAACTTCTGAACAAATGTAAAATTTAAATTTTCTTACATATGGCAGTTGATTTGCATTATTCTAAAGTAGAAACTAAGATTATTATGCACTAAGTATGCTTCATTCTTTAAGTATTAGTTTTATTTTTCTAAAGCCAAATTTAAGGTATCATTTAGATATACTAAAATTAAAGAGAGACTTGTGACCAACACTACCTTTAAAATATTTATAGTAACAGACCTCCCTTTTATTCATTTATTAATACTCCAACAAATATTTTAGGACAGTACCTGTGACAAAAGCCTGTGCTGTGCATAGTAGCATCTGAATATATGACTTTTTGTCTTTCCATAACACTTCACATGGAACAAGAAAGAGAAAATCCTATTTTAATTTATATTTAATGCATAATAAGTTATCTAAAAGAATGGCAACATTCAAGTGATTATAGATTTACCATCATCAATAAACCTAGAGAAATAAGATTTAGATGAAAATAAATTAAGATAAAGCAAGAACATAGCCTTTAAAAGTGTTAACGGAAGGAGAAACCAAAATGGCAGCATAGGTAAACACCTAAGCTTTTGCCCTGCACTACAATTTCGAGAATACAACTAAAGGACAAAAAGGACATTGTCCAGAACCATGGGAAGGCTGGCTGACTGGAAGGTCTGAAACTAGAGGGGCACAGAAGTGCACACGGATAATCAGAGCCTCTGCAAAGCCTAAGTAAAGTAGGAGATTGGTGTTCTCACAGAGCCAGAGAGCACGAGGTGTCTGAACACTTGGCAGGGGTGCTCTAGTGGAAAGGAGACAAAAACTCCAGGCTGTGCTGAACCAAGTTCAGTTTGTACTCAAAACCGGGGGGACCCAGGCCCTTACGAGGAGAATCTGGACTGTGGGCGGAATCCCAGGGGAAGAGCCAAAGGCAGAGCTCCAGAGGCATAAGTGCAAGTGCACACAAGTGCGTGCAGAGAGGACAAACTTGGCCACTGACAGTGTCTGGCAGGAGGAAGGAGCTTCTGGCAGGGTTGTGAGGTGGTATCTTGGGTGAACAGCCAGAGGCGAAGCTCCAGTGAGGGCAGGCTGTTGACTGTGTGGCTGGCATCCGGCAGAAAGGAGAAAGGAGTTCCGACTGCACGGAACCCAGGTACCAGGCGAAAATCTGGGATTCCAGATTCATTGGGGGAGAGACTGGACAGTCTGGCAGCAGGCAAAACTCAAGGGCACCTTTCTCACAGAGATGCTTGCAGCGATTGCCCGTGGACGCTAGGACCCAGTGACCTCATGGGGCGGGACTGAATGGAAGCCAAGGCTGTTGGCTCCACCCTGAACTCTGCCCCACCTAGAAACACCGCCCCATCCAAGCTGAGCACAGAGACTTTGACAAATTTGCAAGTCTTGGAGCATAAGGCTGTCTCCCAGCATAGACACAGCTGATCCTCACAGCCAGTGATACCAACAACAATCAAGACTTATCTGCAACACGGCTGTACACACAGTCCACAAAGGGGTGCACCAAGAGTGTATATCTCAGGTAACAGAGGAGGCCAAGATACCTAGCACATAAAGCTACCCTACCAACTCAGGGAAGCAGTAAAAATGCCAAGAGAAAGAAACAGACTACAAGTGAAAGAAATGGAGAAAAACGAATGACTGGATATAGAGTTTAAGACCATAGTTATAAGGTTTTTCAAGAGGCTCCTAGAAAAGGCTGAAAAGTTTAGCGAGACCCTTAAGGATATGAGTGAGACCCTTGAGGATATGAAAAAGGACCAACTAGAAATTAAACATACACTGACTGAAATAAAAAATATTTTACAGAAACCCGGTAGACTAGAACGCAAGAATCAAGTCAAAGATTTGAAATACCAAGAAGCCAAAAACACTCAACCAGAAAAGAAAAAAGAAAAAAGAATCCAAAGATTTGAGGATAGTGTAAGAAGCCTCTGGGAAAACTTCAAAGCATACCAACATCAGAATTATGGGGGTGCCAGAAGAAGACAGAGAGCAAGATACTGAAAACATATTTGAAGAAATAATGACTGAAAACTTCCCCCACCTGGTGAAAGAAATAGACTTACAAGTCCAGAAAGCCTACAGAACCCCAAACAAAAGGAATCCAAAGAGGACCACACCAAGACACATTATAATTAAAATGCCAAGAGCAAAAGACGAAGAGAGAATATTAAAAGCATCAAGAGAAAAACAGTTAATTACCTACAAGGGATCAGCCATACGATTGACAGCTGATTTCTCAACAGAAACTATGCAGGCCAGATAGGAGTAGCAAGAAATTTTCAAAGTGATGAATAACAAGAACCTACAACCAAAACTACTCTACCCAGCAAAGCTATCATTCAGAATTGAAGGTCAGATAAAGAGCTTCACAGATAAGAAGAAGCTAAAGGAGCTCATCAACACCAAACCAGTATTATATGAAATGCTGAAAGATATTCTTTAAGAAGAAGAAAAAGGAGAAAAAGGTGGCTGCTTCAAACTAGAGCATGGATGGAACTGGAGAGCATTATGCTAAGTGAAATAAGCCAGTCAAAGAAAGATAAATATCACATGATCTCACTCATTTATGGAATATAATGAACAACATAAACTAATGAACAAAAACAGATCCAGAGACAGAGAAGCATTGACTGTCAAACCTCAGAGGGATAGTAGGAGAGGGTAGGGGTAAGGGGAAGAGATCAACCAAAGGACTTGAATGCATGCATATAAGCCTAATCAATGGACATGGACACTGAGGGGGTGGGGTGTGAGGGCATAAGTGGTGACAGGGGGAGGGGGGAACTGGAGGGGATAATGGCTGATGAGGATACATATGTAATACCTTAATAAAGAAATTTTAAAAAGTATTAACTGAAGTGTTTAATTTTTGTCACATGGTTTTATATTTTTACTACAGGCCCGGTGCACAAAATTCGTATGTGTGTACAATCTCTAGGCCTGGCCTGTGATCAGGGCCATCTTCCCCAGCTACCCACAGCCAGCCCAAGTTCCCACCACCAACCCACCTCGATTCTTTGTTTGCCATTGGGTGATTGGAGCCTGTCAGCTTGGGAAAGAGACCAAGGGGTCAGTTGTTCCTGCCCACTTGCCAGCCCTGCCCCCACCATGGGTTGCCCTCTGTGTGTGGGAAGACTGGTGGGGGCCTAGGCCTGGTGCCACCCACATTCCCTACCACCCACTCCAGTTCCCCATTCACCATCAGGCGATCAGAGCCTGCCCGCTGGGGAAAGGGACCGGCAGCTGGTCAGTGCACCTCATAGTGACTGGTCCAATGGTTGTTCTGATCATTCTGCCTTAGGGTCAATTTGCATATTACGCTGAGAGACAATTTAATTGCTACATGGCGAAGGGAAGAGAGATGCCCTCATGTCCCCCCAAACGTCATTTTCTCTCATTTCTTCTTTCTTCTATATTTCTTGTCTTTTCTTCTGACTCTATTTTGCTCTTTCATTTCCTTTTCCATCCTTTCTCCTCACTCTACATCAAGCGTGTCAAACTCAAAGGCTAACATGGGCCAAATAAACAAGGTTAAGTTTTAGTAGGCAGCAAACACACACACACACACACACACAAACACAAACAAAAACACACACACACACACACACACACACACACACACGAAAGTTTCAATTTTCATAAAACATAAGTTTATTTTGATAGAAACATTCTAAATACAAAGGGCTGAAATAAATGAGTAATCATTAACATAATAGGATATTAGAATATTTAAATAAAAATTAATATTTAAATAAAAATTAATATTTTTCTTGAACATTACCTTACCAGACACTGAATAACTGCACAAATTAATAAGTATAATGCAAATAAACCTATTTTTCTTGTTCTCCTAAATTAAAATACTTCTTGTTGCACACACCAAACAAGTCAGTACAAGACTAATGATGTGGCAATTGGCTGCTAAAATATTCGCTGCTGGTATTAATGGAGAGAAATGGTGCACCTGCGTGTAAGGCTGGTAAGGGAAATGAATGCAACACGATGATAGTAATCCGTCGTTAGTGACCCTTGTAGTTCATTGTTAATGATTATATATGACAAGATATTGTAAAAATTAACTTAATAAATTTTTATTAGAATGTTTCCTACATACTGTTATATTCGTTAGGCTGAGGAAAACATTTATTGTGGGCTACATGAGGCCTGTGGGCTGCAAGTTTGACATGCTTGCTCTACACATTCCCTCAAAGGCGCTCTCCTCTATTTACTTCCATGGCTTTGGCTGACATCATATACACTAGTAATATTTCTATTACTAGTACAGCTTTCTCCCTGGGCTTCCATTGGAATATAGATTTACTGAGCACATTGCCTAGATATCTGATAGGGAAGTCAAAATCACCTTATGTAAACTCACCCTTTTGCATGATACACCCACTCACACAAGCCAGAAACCTGGAATTTTTCATATTTCTCCCTTTTCTTCACCTTGTATATCAGGCAGTGCTGTGATCCTTATCTTTTAAATATCTCCTACATTTAATCCCTTCTTTATCCCATTCAAACACAATATTGCAAGTAAATTTCCCTTTCTTGGTTGGCCATCTATTTGCCTCTCAAAATTATATTTATTTTCTATCTTGATCCTGTCCTTGAGATTCAAATACAATTCATCTCCTTTTATCTCTCCTGCCTCTGACACTGCTTCTCCCCTTTGTCTACCCACTGTATTGAATTTTTTAAAAAATATGTTTTTATTTATTTGAGAGGGGAAGGAAAGGGGAGAGAGAGATAGAAATATCAACGATGAGAGGGAATCATTGATCAGCTAAGGACTGAGTCAGCAACCCTGGCATGTGCCCTGACCAAGAATCAAACTGTGACCTCCTGGTTTATAGGTCGATGCTCAACCACTGAGCCATACCAGCCAAGCTGCCTTGATTTTTTAGCTTGCTGAACTTGTGTTTCTTTGCAGGGTTTACTAGTAGCACATGATGACCAGAGAGAGCTGGCCATAGCACCAAACCAATACCTTGACACAGTGTGTGTCTAGATTTTGGTGTTGTCGTTAATAAGATGGACAAGCAATAAATTTGCATCACTGCATTTTTAAGAGCAATGGAATGAATAAAATGCTCAGAAAAGTCCTTGGTGCATAAAAAGCATTATTATGGAAATAAATGTCTGACATTGATAGTGATAGTAGTAGTGCCCGTGGTGTTGCTGCTACTACTATTATTCAAGTACCTACCCCAAGTTCTGAATTAGATGCTGGAAATATGTGATGGACATATATTGTTTATCCATCTGTCCTTCGTCTAGACTTTAAGATCTCTGCAATTATAAACTGCATCCTACTTAATTTCGAATAGTAAATGCCTAGCATAATCCATTATACAGACTAGAATTTTAAATAAATTAAGAAAGATTGATGGCATGTCAAATTTCCTTTCATCATTAGAATGAGGCTTTAAAAATACATAAATTGTTTATATCATCAGTCCCAGGTTATAGTAGATTCTCTAATCTTAATAGATGGAGGAAGTGGGAAAAATTGTAATTTTTACAATGGAATGTATAGTTTAGGATTAATAAGCAAAAAAAGAAAAAAAAACAAATGGATGAACATACAAACACTGTTTTATTATCTATGTACATGCTTTAGTTGGAAATTATAGTATATCAGTACTTTGCTATCATGCTGTCATCTCAAGATTGACATTAAAGAAGAGTCTCAGTTACATAATTTTTTTTTTCTATCCTGACAGTAATGAATTCACTTCAATGTCGCTTAAGTTAAACTGGCTTTACACCAAATTTGACTTTTGCAGAGTATGTGAAATGGGTGATGTTATATAAAGTCTTCACTATATGTCAATATCCATACTCCAAAATATTTAAAAAATACATGCATTTTTAAGAGATTCCAATAGGAGATTTTGACATTACTTTACATTAAATGTGCTAAGATTTTCAAAGGAATTTATGCATAGGCTTGTTTGATTATCTTCTTTGTTTTCAGAAATACTAGGTATAATTACATTACTGCTTTTCTTTTTATTTTATAGATTAACCTTGTGTCCTGAAATCCTATTACAATCAATTATTAGATACTAGAGGCCTGGTGCACAAAATTCGTGCACAGCTCAACCTGCACCCACTCCAATCTGGGATCCCTTGAGGGATGTCCAGCTGCCTGTTTAGGCCAAATCCTGGTAGGATCAGGCTAAAATGGGCAGTCGGACATCCTTCTCACAATTCAGGACTGCTGGCTCCAAACTGCTCACCTGTCTGCCTCCCTGATTGCTCCTAACTGCTTCTGCCTGCCAGCCTGATCACCCCCTAACCACTAACCTGCCAGTTGATGTCTAACTGCTCCCCTGCCAGTCTGTTTGCCCCCAACTTCCCTTCTCTGCTGGCCTGGTCACCCCTAAGCCTTCCCCTGCAAGTTTGATCACCCCCAACTGCCCTCCCTTGCAGGCCTGATCACCCACAACTGCCCTTCCTTGCAGGGCCTAGAAACTCCCAATGACCGTCCTCTGCTGCCATCTTGTGGTGGCCATCTTGTGTCCACATGGGGTAAGGATCTTTGACCACATGGGAGCAGCCCTCTTGTGTGTTGAAGTGATGGTCAATCTGTGTATTACTCTTTTATTAGATAGGATAAGAGGTTTTTTTTTGTTTTTTTTTTTGTTTGTTTTGTTTTGTTTTTTTTTTGGCTTATTCTCTGGAACTTTTACATAATTGTGTTGTCTGCAAAAAATAGGTTTATTTTTTCCTTCTAAATCTGTATACTTTTTATTTCCTTTTCTTATCTTATTTTTAAATGATCTGCTAAATTTTTTGAGATAAAAATTCCTGCCTGTACGAAAGGGTCCTAGATTATATATATTTATTAGTACCTTAAGGGGGTATTCAAATCAACCAGCTTTGGCCCTGGCCAAAATGGCTCAGTATATAGAGAGTCAGACCTCAGATGAGGGTCCCAGGTTTGATTCCAGTCAAGGGCATGCATCTTGGTTGCAAGCTCCATCCCTGGCTCTGGTCAGAGCATGTGTGGGAAGCAATCAAAGTTTCTCTTGTCTCTCCCTCTTCTTTCCACTCTCTAAAAATCCATGGAATTAATTTATTGTAAGGATTAGCAACAGAAAAACAAAAACAAAATCAACGAGGTTTGGAAATGACTGGCAAAAGAGTAAATGAATAGTTAATATGAGCAACTTTTTTCAGAGGAGTAAATGAATACTAGTTTGATTAGTTGGCTTTCAACAAGCAGAACTTGAAAAATGTATTACAGTTCCCCACTTCAAATTCTATTTCTTTTACTATACCAACGAATAAGAAACATCAAGTAGAAAAAGTGCATATCAAATATATTCATTTTGACAGAAAACGTAAAATAAATTTTAAAATAATAAGAATAGTTTAAGGACCTCTCAGAGGATATCAAGCATAACAACATTTGCATTATAAAGATACCAGAAGAAGAGAGAGCGCAAGGAATTAAAAATCTACTTCCCTAACTTGGGGAAGGAGATAGATATACAAGTATAGGGAGCACAGAGATTCCCAAACAAGATAAACCCAAAGAAGCATAGATCAAAACACATCATAATCAAAATGCCAAATGTTAAAGTCAGAGAGAGATTAAGAACAAGCGAAAGTCAAATACATAAAAGGGATCTTTTGTAAGACTTCCTTCTGGTTTCTCAACGGAAATTTTATAGGCCAGAAGAAATTTCCAGGAAACGTCTGTATATATAAAACCCTAATATGCAAATAGACTGAATGGCAGAACAGCCAAACAACTGAACAACTGGTCGCTGTGACATGCACTGACCACCAAGGGTCACACATGGAACATGGCAGGTGTCGGCCGTGGGGGGATAATGCGGCAGGTTAGTGGGGGTGCCAGACCAACATGTGGCACTGGTTGCTGTCATCAGGACAAGCCTCTGTTGGTTACTGAAAATTCATTGCTCCTTCACGCCATGGTCCCGGTAGGCTTTCACAACTGCTGGTGGTGCTGGCCCCACTTGCATGCACTGCCAGAGTGGGAGCCACTGCTCACACATGCTGCTGGCTCCCAAAGCCGGCCCTGATCCCTCAACACTTTCAGTGGGTGCAAGTGGCAGCTGCCAGTCTTGATTGCTCCTCAGGAATTCTCCACCTTTCCCTGCTCCTGAGGGGTGATTGGGGCCAGCAGCCACCTCTTACACCTGCTGCTGTTGCTGGTCCTGCTTGTACCTGCAGCCTACACCAGAGCCATCACTCACACCCACTGCTGGTGTCCAGCACCAGTCCCACTTGTTCAGCACCATCAGTAGGTGCAAGTGGCAGCTGTTGGCCCTGATTGCTCCTGAGGGCTTCTCCACCTCCCCTTGATACTG
The DNA here is from genome assembly GCA_027563665.1 of Antrozous pallidus. Classification (NCBI taxonomy): domain Eukaryota; kingdom Metazoa; phylum Chordata; class Mammalia; order Chiroptera; family Vespertilionidae; genus Antrozous; species Antrozous pallidus. Next base: position 7,052,289 of record CM050521.1, read on the forward strand.
AGGGGTGATCAGGGCAGCAGCCACTGCTCGCACCCACTGACGATGCCAGCCTCAATCGCTCTGTACTGTCAGTGGGTGTGAATGAAGCTGGTGCCATCAGTGCATATGGGAAGTTGCAGCGGTAGTGGGGTTGTCTGTGGACAGGAGACCAAGTCCACAATGGGAGGGGCTGAGACCTGCTTCTGTGCCCACTGCAGACTCATGACCCACAGTTCCTTTCAAGGTGTACAAATTTGTGCACTGGGCCTCTAGTATAACATAAAAAGAGAAAACCTACAACCAAGATTACTTGACCTTGCAAGTCTATCAATTAGAATCAAAGGATATATACAGTTACTCAGACATGAAAAAGATGAAGGAGTTCATCACCACTAAACCAATCTATACTAATAAGAGGGTAATATGCTAATTAGGGTATATTTCTTCCAGATGTCCTTTCGGACATCCTTCTGGACAAAGCCACAGTTTTTCCAACAACATTTATTGAAGAGACTGTCTTGACTTCTTGTATATTCTTGCCTCCTTTGTCAAATATTGAGTATAGTGTCTTGGGTCAATTTCTGGGGTCTCCATTTTGTTCCATTGATCTATGTGCCTGTTCTTGTGCCAGTACCAGGATGTTTTAATTACGGTGGCTTTACAGTATAACTTGATATCTAGTATTGTGATCCCTCCAGCTTTGTTCTTCTCTGTCAAGATTGCTATGGCTATTCAATCCTGCTTCTCTCTCTGGGTCTTGCCAGCAGCCAAGCATCCCTCTCTCTCCCAGAGGCAAGCAGTTCAGTCTACTAGCCAGCAGCCTGGAGTGGCTGCTGATCAGTCCCACCTCTATGATCAGGCCCAGAGATAGGCCGGGAGATGCTGACTGGCATAGAAACCGACTAATCAGAACCTAATCTGGGTGAACTGCAAAGGCAGAACCTAAGATGGAGACTGATGAGGGGTTTTAAGGGCAACAGCTCTCTGGTGTAAGGTGTAAGAAAGCAGTTAAATTTTTTAATGATTAGTTTGGCAGTATAGTGCATATGGCTGGCTATCAGTCCAGATATAGGGATTATATATTTTTGTCTGTCAAGATCATCTCCTCCTGATGAAAAAGGCTCCCCCGCCCCATTTAAGCAATCCTATCCTATATAATCTAAAAGGGTAATATGCTAATTAGACTGGGTTGACTGGTCATCTTCCAGATGTCCAACTTACTTCTGGACAAAGCCATAGTGGTCCCCTAACTAAGGCAGAGGCAGTTAGAAAAAATCAGGCCAATAGGGGAGGGCAGTTGGGGGTGATATTAGGCCTGCAGGAGAGAGCAGTTAGGGACAACCAGGCAGGCAGAGGCAGTTAGGGGTGATCAGGCAGGCAGGCAGAGAGGTTAGGGATGATCAGGCAGGCAGGGGGGCAAGGTAGGAGTGATCAGGCCAACAGGCAGAAGGGTTAGGGGTGATCAGGCAGGCAAGTGGTTAGGAGGTGGTTATCCTGGATTGCGAGAGGGATGTCCCAGATTAGAGAAGGTGCAGGCTGGGTTGAGGAACCCCCTCCATGCACGAATTTTGTACACTGGGCCTCTAGTTGTTGTATAAAAAAGCCACCAATTTCTGAATATTAAATTTGTATTCTGCTATTTTATAGAATTCACTTATCAGCTCTAATAGTTTGATTTTTAAAAATTCTTAGTGGAAGATATTTTTTTCAATTGATTTTTAGAGAGACTGAAAGGACAGGAGGAAGGGGGGAAAGAGAGAGAAACATCAATCTGAGAAAGACACATTGACTGGTTGCCTCCCACACATGCCGCACCAGAGCCAGGGATGGAACTATAACCAAGGTACATACCCTTGACTGGAAGTAGAACCCAAGACCCTTTAGTCAGCAGGCTGATGCTCTAACCACTGAGGGAACTGGCCAGGGCTATAGTAGTTTTTTGGTGGAGTCTTTAGGGTTTTTTATAAATAGTATCCATTCATCTGTAAATAAGAATTTTATGCCTTCCATTTCAATTTGGATGCCCTTTATTTTTTCTTGTCTGATTGCTGTGACTAGTACTTCCCACAGATATAATACTATTTTGAATAAGAGTGGTGAAAGCAGACATCCTGTTATATTTCTGATCTTAAGGAAAATGCTTATAGTTTTTCCCCATTGAGTATGCAGTTGACTTTGGGTTTATCATATATGGCCATTATTACATTGTGTTATGTACCCTCTGTTCCCACTGAGAGCTTTTATCATAAATGGGTGCTGGATTTTTCCAGATGATTTTTCTAGTGATATTGTCTTGTAATTTTTATCTTTTATTTTGTTTATGTGATGTATCACACTTATTGATTTGCTAAAATTGTACCAACCTTGTATCGTTGGATAAATAAAAAGATCATGGTGTATGTTCTTTTTAATGTATTGCTGAATCAACTTTGCTAATATTTTAAGAATTTTAGAATCCATGTTCATCAGGGATGTTAATCTAGAATTTTTTTGTAGTGTCTTTATCTAGTTTTAAAATAACGATAATGCTGCCCTCATAAAATGTGCTTAACAGTCTTCCTTTGTTTTGAATTCTTTGCAGTAGTTTGAGAAAGAGGGGTGTAATTTTATTGAATGTTTGGTAAAATTCACCTCTAAAGCCATTTAGTTTAAGACATTGGTAGGCTGGAATTTTTTTAAATTATTGCTTCAATTTTATTAGTTTTGATATGTCTATTTAAATTTTCTGATTCTTCTTGATTCAGTTTGAAGATTATATGTTTCTAGGAATTTATCCATTTTTTTAGATTGTCCAATATTTTGGCAGATAGTTGTTTTTAATATTTTCTCATAATTCTTTGCATTTCTTTGGTGTCATTTGTTATTGCTCCTCTTTCATTTCTGTTTATATTTAATTGGGTCCTCTTGCTTTCATTGTTTATGAGACTGGTTAGAGGTTTCTCAATCCTGCTTATATTTTCAAAGAACCAGCTCTTCATTTCATTGACTCTTTGTATTGTTTTTTAGACATTAATTTGTTTATTTCTGCTCTGATCTTTATTATTTTCTTTCTTTTATTCACTTTAGGCTTTGTTCGTATTTCTTTTTCCACTTCATTTAAGTGTAAACTTAGTTTATTTGAGATTTTTCTTGTTCCTTAAGGTGCTATGAATTTTCTGCTTAGAATTACTTTGACTGTATCTTATAGATTTTGGGTTGTTGTGTTCTCATTTTCATTTAAATTTTTCTTCTTTAATCTCATTGTTGACTAATTCTTTGTTTAGTAACATGTAATTTAGCCTCCATGTATTTATTTAATTTTCAGTATTTTTCTTATGATTGGTATCTAGCTTTATACCATTATGGTCAGAGAAGATTTTTTTATATGATTTCAATCTTATTAAATTTACTGAGACATGCTTTGTCTTGTAATATGTGACTTATCCTAGAAAATATTGAGAGGAATATATATTCTGTTGTTTTAGGATAAAATGATCTGAAGCTATTGATTAAATCCATTTTTTGTAGTATGTCAATTAAGACAACTGTTTCTTTGTTGATTTACTGGCTGAAAGGTCTATCCATTGATGTCAAAGGGGTGTTAAATCCCTTACTATTACTGTAATATTGCCAATCTCTCCCTTTATTTTCATTAAGATTTGTTTTATATATTTAGGTTCTCCTATGAGGGCTACATGAATGTTTATAAAAATTATATCCTCTCCTTTTTTTCCTCCAGAGAGCAACCAAGATGGCGGCATAGGTAAACACCTATTGTGCTGCCCCATGCAACAATTCAAAAACTACAACAAAACAACAAAACAAACATCACCCAGAATCACCGGACAGCTGGCTGAGTGAAAACTCCACAAAAAGTAAAGGTGGGACACTGAGACTCAGAAGGGTGGCGGAGCGCAGCCTTGAAGATACGTGTGGAATTAGAGGTTAGGAGCCGTGGCCGCGTGCGCGGGCTGTAGGGCTGGCAGCAGCAATCCCAGCTGGATTTCTCCAACGGGGAGGGCGGAGACGTCCCACTGCACAGGTTCCCGGTGCCAGGCGAGGTCCGAGGTCCAGGGTACGCACCCTAAAAGCCAGGTGCTGCAGAGGTCTCCTATTCTGAGAAGAAACCTGGTTGCTTGGAAAGCAGTTTGCGCAGGTAAAGCGTGCGACGGCTCCCTGGCGACTTGCCCCCTGGCGACTTGCCCCCTGGTCCCGGAAACCACTGGACTACTTTGTTTTACAACCCTGGGCGAGACTTTGGGTGTGCAGACTCATTTGGGGAGAGGCAGAGTTGTCAGGCAAGGGGTAGAGACTAGCGGCTTTATCTTGGAGGTGCCTGCAACAATTACCACCCAACAGAGACCCGCGCGCGAGTGCTGCATAGGACATAGCTGATGCTGAGGCTGCCTGCTCGGCTCAGAGACTCTGCCCATCCAACCTGAACACAGTCTCCCTTCAGAGCCTATTGGCCTAGAGGTCAAACCCTCTTAGGGCTAACAACAACAAGCTGGGCTTAAATTCAAAAATACTGTACAACCCATAAAATATTACAGTAAGAGTACCCACCTCAGGTAACTGGGGAGGCTGAGCCATTGTCCCTTAGAGGACATCTACCACATAAAGCAGCCACCATGCAGAGACATGGAAAGAAATCAGGTGTGAAAGAAATGAAGGAAAAAAGATGACTAAACATAGAGTTCAAAACCATGGTTATAAGGCTTTTCAAGAGGCTCCTAGAAAAGGTTGAGACCTATAAGGAAATAAGCAAGACCTACAAGGAAATGAACGAGACCCTCAAGGATATGAACGAATCCTACAAGGAAAGAACAAAATCTACAAGGATATGAAGGAGACTCTCAAAGATATGAAAAAGAACCAACCAGAAATTAAGCATACACTGACTGAAATAAAAATATTATACAAAGACCTAAAAGTACTCTAGAACACCCCAAGAACCAAGTTAAAGATTTGAAATACAAAGAGGTAAAATCCACTCAGCTGAAAAAGCAAGAAACCAAAAGAATCCAAAAAATTGAAGATAGTGTAAGGGGCCTCTGGGACAACCTCAAGCATACCAACATCCGAATTATAGGGATGCCAGAAAAAGAGAGAGAGCAAGACAATGAAAACCTATTTGAAAAAAAAGTGACCGAAAACTTCCCACACCTGGTGAAAGAAATTGACTTAGGAGTCCAAGAAGTGCACCGAACCCCAATATATAGGAACCCTAAGAGGACCACACCAAGGCACATCAAAATTAAAATGCCAAGAGCTGCCAAGACTGGTTTGGCTCAGTGGATAGAGCATTGGACTGGGGACTGAAGGGTCCCAGGTTTGATTCCAGCAAGGGCATGTACCTTGGCTGCGGGCACATCCCCAGTAGGGGGTGTGCAAGAGGCAGCTAATCGATGTCTCTCTCTCATCGATGTTTCTGACTTTCTATCCCTCTCCCTTCCACTCTGTAAAAAATTAATAAAATATATTAAAAAAAATAAAATAAAATGCCAAGAGCAAAAGACAAAGAGAGAATATTAAAAGCAGCAAGAGAAAAACAGTTAGTTAGCTATAAGGGAGCACCCATTTCTCAACAGAAACGATGCAGGCCAGACGGGAGTGGCAAGAAATATTCAAAGTGATGAATAGCAAGAATCTACAACCAAGATTACTCTATCCAGGAAAGCTATCATTCAGAATTGAAGATCAGATAAAGTGCTTCGCAGATAAGAAAAAGTTAAAGGAGTTTATCACCACCAAACCAATATTATATGAAATGCTGAAAGATATTCTTTAAGAAGAGGAAGAAGAAAAAGGTAAAAATAAAAATTATGACCAACAAATACACATCAATCAACAAATGAATATAAAAATCCAGTGAATTAATAATCTGATGAACAGGATAAACTGGTAAATATAACAGAATCATGGACATAGAGAGGAAATGGACTGACAATTTTGGGGAAGAAAAGGGGTGTGGGAAGTACAACAAGAGACTGGACAAAAATCTTGCAACAATGGGAGAGGACAGTGGGCATGGGGAGGTGAGGATGGAGGGTGGGATGGGTACAGGGTGGAGGGGAGCTATAGGGGGGTAAAAAAAGGGGGAATACTGTAATTAATAAACTGAACAATAAAGATAAAAAATTATATCCTCTTGCTAGATTTCTCCCTTTATCATTATGTAGTACGCTTCTTTGTCTCTTAATATAGCCTTTGTATTTTTTAAAATGTAGTAAATCTTTATTGTTCAGATTATTACAATTGTTCCTTTTTTCCCCCCATAGCTACCCTCTACCCAGTTGCCCCCACCCTCTATCCTTACCCACCTCCACTGTCCCTATTCATAGGTGTACAATTTTTATCCAGTCTCTTCCTGCACCCCCACACCCTTTCCCCCCAATAATTATCAGTCCACTCCCTTTCTGTGCCCCTGATTCTATTATATTCACTAGTTTATTCTGTTCATCAGATTTTTTTACTCACTTGATTTTTAGATTCACTTGTTGATAGATATGTACTTGTTGTTCATAATTTTTATCTTTACCTTTTTCTTTTTCTTCCTCTTCTTAAAGAATACCTTTCAGCATTTCATGTAATACTGGTTTGGTGGTGATGAACTTTTTTAGATTTTTCTTATCTGTGAATCTCTTTATCTGCCCTTCAATTCTAAATAATAGCTTTGCTGGGTAGAGTAATATTGGTTGTAGATTCTTGCTATTCATCACTTGGAATATTTCTTGCCACTCCCGTCTGGCCTGCATCGTTTCTGTTGAGAAATCCGCTGATAATCGTATGGGTGCTCCCTTATAGGTAACTAACTGTTTTTCTCTTGCTGCTTTTAACATTCTCTCTTTGTCTTTTGCTCTTGGCATTTTAATTATGATGTGACTTGGTGTGGTCCTCTTTGGATTCCTCTTGTTTGGGGTTCTCTGTGCTTCCTGGACTTGTAAGTCTATTTCTTTCACCAGGTAGGAAAATTTTTCTGTCGTTATTTCTTCATATACCCCTGTGTCTCAGCATCTCATGGTAATTGGTGCCAGCACTTCTGAGAGAAAGCTGCCCTCAAGTTCCACCCACTGCCAGACAATCCAGTTTCTCCCCCAAATGAGTCTGGGCTCATAGAGTCTCATCCGGAACTGGGGTTCAGTGCAGTCAGGAGCTTTTGTCTCCCTCCCACCTGAGAAAGCCATCCGTGCACTCAGTTGCCAGTATTTCAGTATTTTTGTCTCCTGCAGCTCCTCTGAGTTTCAGTATCCTTTTCTCTTTCCTTCTAGTTGTAGAATTTCCACTCAGCCAGCCTTCCTGTGGATCTGGATGATGTCCATTTTGTCTTTTAGTTGTAGCTTGAAATTGTTGAGTAAGGCAGAAGTTTAGGTGTTTACCTATGTCACCATCTTGGTTTCTCCTCATGGCCTTTATTTTAAAGTCGATTTTGTCACATATAAGTATTGCTACCACAGCTTTTTTTCTCATTTCTATTTGCCTGAAATATCTTGTCACAGCAGTCTCATTGTATTGTAGTGAATACAGTTCACATTTCTAATTGTCTTCCTCCATATATATTTGTCAAAACATATGTCTTCATTTAGGATCACTATAGGTAAAAATAAAATAACATGTTGACCTATTGTTGTCATTTAGCCCTGAGGGTAAAAAAAGCTATCATAGAAATTATTGGGCTCTAAATCTTCTAGAGAATCTTAAAACATTTGGCTCCCTGCACTAGCTATTCCCAGTCCACTGTTGAGGTAAGAGACTGAAGTCATACCTGTCATAATTGACAAGGATAAGAACCAAATGGCACCAGGCTTTTATCCTGCAAAGATGCCAGGGTCTCTGCCTCTCTGAATATCTCATGAGAGAAGACTGAGCTATAAGAATCTATCTGGCTGTTATAAGCCAAGATTAGTAAACAAATATAGATCTTTTCAAATTTGTTACCACTCCTACTGAAAAGGCAGAGCAAGATGGACTCTATTTTGTACCGCGTAACTGTGTAGAAACCACGAGATGTGTCAGTTTCTCAGCCCGCCCTTAATTCAGCCAATGGGAATGCAGGGGAACTGGCCTCGGTATGCTGGTCACATCCTGTCCTTGTGTAGCCAGTCCCTGGCCACACCCTGCCTTTGCGTCACTAGCCCCAGCCCTCACCCAACCAATCAGAATTGGCCAACTCAGCAGTTTGAGTCTGGCCCCATCTCCCTATAAAATCATTGTGTTTTTGAAAATTTGCTCTCTTTTGCGCCCTGCTGCTGCCTCGTTGGGGGCAGAGGGCCAAGAGAGCTTGAATAAAGGCTCTTTTGCTTCTGCATCGGACTCGGCTCCCTGTGGTCTTTGGGGATCTTGAAATCTGGGCATAACACCACCAATGTGGACAATTTGCAAATCCTCAGAACCCTACCTGTCAGGTAATGTTGAGTTTTTCAGAGAAGTATGAGTTACTGATATATGCCATTGAGAAGGATAGAATAATACATTGAGACTCAGTGCTCTTTTACTAAGACATGCAGAAAATCTGATATGTTTTCATAAAATAGACATTTATAGGGCCAATCTGTTTTTGGTAAACTGTCTTGTTAATGATGTTTAGGTTCAGCTTTGTTTTCCCTTGTTCCTTTGATTTTTCAAAAAAGTGTCACCTTGCAAATCAAATATTAAAAAAAAAATCACTTACAGACTTAAGTGTCTGTGCATGTTCTGGTTTCCACAGGGGCTCTGTGGGGTTTAGGTGTAAGAAAGGATGAGAAAAATTTCACTAGTCGGTGCCCTGTCTTCAGAGTTCAATTTTATCTGTTCTCAGAGATTTTAGCATCATGCTCATTACTTATTTATATCCTCCTTTTTTAAAATTCCACTTTGCAGCTAATTGCTACTTAATTGATACTCTTCTATGCAGACCTCCTCACAAGCACAGTGCTAAACAGATGAATCATTAGTCTGTGTACATGGTAGATTTCCTTAAAAGGGTAGTTAGAATAAGCAAAGTCATTAGCAGTTTATTTGCAACAGTGCACTTAGGAAAAGCTCTATGGAGAACACATCACCAGTCTATATGTAACTGAGCAATTAACACAGGACTTCTGTACTTTGGGGTGTTAGCATGGGAATAAACAGAAGCAGATGTGAAATGTTTGTGCTGATAGCATGCACAGTCTGTTCTGACATATGTAAATGCCACTCATGCTTATAGAACCTGCAACCCCTTTTATACTTGACCTTCCTGACAAAGCACTATTATAGAAGTGCTTCTTTTGCAAAGTGCTATTAATTATTAACTGGTCAATACCACCTTTTCTGTTATTAGAGCTTTGCATAAAGCCAAGTGAGAAAGCATAACAAACAAGGTGATAACACTGTTTCCCAGCTTGCCTTAAGTAGGGCTCTCTTGCCAGAAGATTCCCTGAAAATAGAAAAAACAAGGTCAGCGAGGGCAGAAAGGGTCTCACAAGACTGACAGATGGGACCACTTGTGCAATCCAGACATGAATTGGAATAGTGTTCTTCCTGGGACTCAGGTAAATTGTGATGATCCCATGGTTTCTAGATAAATACAGAGGAATCCTGACCTTGGGATGAATTTACACATGAGAACTTAATTGACTATTTTCCCTTCCCTTGACAAGGGGTTGGACAATTACTGTTCACTAAGACAATTAAAATTAGAAGCAAGGATTTCTGTCCTTGTATCTTTAAAGGACATGTGATAGGCCTCATTGTTCATATTACTTGTATTCTGAAAATGAAAGAAACTTTTATAGTGTAAAATGTAATTCTTTCAGACTATCAGTAATGCTGAGATTTCTCATTGTTAAATGTTACGTATTTCTAAAGTCATATATGCATCTTAGAAATGGTAATGCTTTACTTAAAGAAAATTGTAACAAAGATTACTTAGAGGCTTTTTGCTCTGTAAATGGACAACCTACTCATGAGCAGTTTGAGGAAAGACAAGTGTTTAATGTTAACAAGTTAGGATTTTAAGAAATTCTTTAAATTACATTAAAATATACTTCTAGGATGATCAGGGGACATTTACTCATAATTCCTTATTTTGAAATAATATTTTTTGTGATTATGCATTACTGAATATATGCATATATTCCAGCCTTTTTATGTTTTCCTATGACTGAGCTTGACCTAGTTTAAGGGCATTCCATTGGAATTCAAACCATTAGTACATTCTATTCTAGATATCCTAACATTTACTCTGATCTTATACCAATCATCTACCCCCATCATCTCTTTGTGTAAACATCTTATATAATATACAACCTGACTGAAGTTATTAAGCTAAGGAACCAAAACAACATGTTCTAGAGTTATTGAGCTGAAATCTTATCTCCTCTATAAGAACATAATCAACTAAATGACATATGAGAAATATTCCTGACTTCTCAACTTCATTCTGTCATGAAATTCTCAGATCTGATGAGAAATAGCAAATACAAAATCTTGTGCAGAGTGTAAATTTTCATTTGCTCATAACATAATATTGTTTCTATATTTTGTTTGAATACAGCCTATATATTTTCTAGGTTTTTAAATAGTTGTCCAGAATAAAGTCAATTTTCCCAGACATATTCTAAACATACTGAGTAGTATAATTTATATGTAAAAAATCCTAATATGCAAATAGACTGAATGACAGAACCACTGAACAACTGGTTGCTATGATGTGTGTTGACCCCCAGGGGGCATGTACAAAACATGGTGGACATTGGCTGTGGCAGGATGGTGGAGCAGGTGAGCAGGGACACCAGACCAAGGCAGGATGCCAGTCATTGTCATTGGGGTGAGCCTCTGGTAGTTACTGAAAATTCTTTGCTCCCACGTGCTGTGGTCCCATCAGGTGCTTGCACCTGCTGCTGACCCCCAGTGCCAGTCTCAATTGCTTGGCGCTGTCAGTGGGTGCAAACGGTGGCTGCCAGCCCCAATTGCCCCTAAGGGATTGTTCACCTTCCCCTGCTCCTGAGGGGTGATTGGGGCAGCAGCTGCTGCTCACACCCACTTCTGGTGCTGGCCACAATTGCTCCGTCCTGTCAGTGGATGTGAGTGTGGCCAAGGCTGTCAGCACATGGGAGCGATCGTGGTAGGAGTGGGGCTGCTAGCAGACAGGGACTGGGGGCTGTGGTGAGATGGGCCAGGCGGGGGCATGAAGGATGGGCCAAGACCTGCCCCTGTGCCCACCACAGCCTCACGGCCCACAGTTCCTTTCAAGGTGAATGAATTTGTGCACTGGGTCCCTAGTACTTAATAAAATAAAATCTATAGCATTTATTAAAATAATACACACATTTTAGGAATGTAATCTATCGAGTATGAAACACTTTCCATGAAAAGGGTATCTCAATGGTTATTGGAGTCAATTCAGATGCCAATAGGAATTCTCATTTGGGGGTGCGTGAAGATAGAAACTTTAGTGCAAACAGCTTGACCATAACACAGCATGGCCATGGAATGAGCACCGCTGTGGCACAGCTGAATATTGCTGGGGGCAGCCGTGATGGACACTGGGGCCAGGTCCCTCTCCAGCTTGGCAGCTCTAGTGAAGTAGGCTCTGATCCGTGGTGATCCCCAGCCATTTGGTCTACTCTGTGGGGAGATGACTTACATGTTTCAGCTCCAGCCAAACACTGAGGGAAATGCAATTTTCAGCCTGTGTGCAAAGTGCACCCTGAGCCAAAGGGGAGCTGGCTTACACTAACATACCCACCCTGGCCCTTGATCAAAATAGAGCTGCTCTGATTGGTCAGAGCTGTACAGCTCCCATTGGATGCAGAAAGGCTCAGTCTTGTTGGTTGAAATAGGAATGCAGAACTCTTTTATAAGGGCTGGCTCAGATGGCGGAAACAAAGCAGGCAGGTGGTTACCAGCCCAGGCAGTCCAGCGCAGAGGCTTCTCAGAGAAGTGCTATTTGCTTGAGAGTCCCCGTGCAGAAATTGCTGCGAGGCTGTTTTTATGGTTTTGTATTTTGTTTTTCAAAGCCCAGTTAGCCACCAAGAGTCCTTCTTAGTAAGTATTTCCCCCCTCATCCATCCCCCATCTCAGAATTCAAAAGGGTAAGAAGAGGAGGGAATAGAGTAGAAAACTAGGCAAGTAAATAAGGATTTATATTGTGAAACATAACTTTGCTTTGGATGCCTTTTCAACTGGCATATGTCTGCCAATATAAGAGATACGTTTATGATCTGAGTACTATGTTAACTATCCTATCTCATAAAAGAGTAATATGCAAATTAACCATCACTCTGCAACAAAATGGCTGCACCCATAGCCACAAGGTGGCGGTGCCCAGTCCTCTCAGCCCTGCTAGGTCCCCCAGCCTCAGGGAGGGCTCCGCTGACAGCCTGCAGAGTAAGCGGCCTGGTGGAATGCTGCCTTGAGGCACTCCTGACCCTTTATAAAAAACAAAAACAAAATCACTCCCCACAGTGCAATCCCCTCCCAGCTGTGGCAGCCTGGGCTTTCAACCACTGAATCACACCAGCCAGGCAGATATGAAGGGATTTTAAATCTTTCTTAAAAAAAATATATTTTATTGATTTTTCACAGAGAGGGAAAGAAAGATATAAAGAGCTAGAAACATCTATGAGAGAGAGACATCAATCAGCTGCCTCCTGCACACTCCCCACTGGGTATGTGCCCCCAACCAAGGTACATGCCCTTGACCAGAATCAAACCTGGGATTCTTGAGTCTGCAGGCTGATGCTCCATCCACCTAGCCAAACCAGTTAGGGCTGTCTAATATGTTAAAAACAAACAAACAAACAAACAAACAAAAAACACCTATGAAATAAAGAGGCAATATGCAGGGGAGGACATTTGGGGTGACCGGGTTGTCAGGGGAGGGCAGTTGGGGATTATTGGGCTGGCAGGGAAGCAGTTAGGTGTTGATCAAGCTGGCAGAGGAGTGGTTAGGGGGTGATCAGGCTGGCAGGCAGAAGCAGTTAGGGGCAATCAGGCAGGCAGGCGAGCAGTTGGGAGGCAGCAGTCCTGGATTGTGAAAGGGATGTCTGACTGCCTGTTTAGGTCCGATCCCACAGGGCAGTCAGACATCCCCCGAGGGGTCCCAGATTGGAGAGGATGCAGGTTGGACTGAGGAACAACCCCCACACCAGTGCACAAATTTCATGCACTGAGTCTCTAGTTTATATTTATAAAAGCCTAAGTGACTAAAAGGCCAAACAAGTGAATGAGCAGTTGACTGGTTGCTATGACACACACTGAACACGAGGGGGAAGATGCTAAATAGAAGAGCTGCCTCCTGGTGGTCAGTGCACTCCCACAGCAGGTGTACTGCTCAGCCAGAAGCTGGGCTCACGGCTGGCAAGTGCAGCTGCAGCAGCACGAGCCTCTCCCATCTCCATGGCAGTGCCACTGAGTGGTGGCAGCAGCAGGTGCAGTGGGGCCTGGATGAATGGGAGCAGCACCCGGCCCAGCTTGGGCTCCTGCCTGGCTGCCTGCCACTTCGCGCACTACCACATCCCTCGGGGGATATTGAACTGATGACTTCAGCCCAATACCCGCAGGCCTGGCAGTCCAACATCCCCCGAGGAGTCCCAGATTGTGAGAGGGCACAGGCCATGCTGAGGGGTTCCACTGGTGCACGAATCCGTGCACCAGGCCTCTAGTATACGTATAAAAAACCAAAGGCTCATGTGCAGATGAAACTGTTATCGGAGAATTGCACAAGTGGAATTTTCCCTTTGCTAGTGAAAGTGGTGTTGTTACAATATCTTGAGAAAATTGATGTGTCTTAATAATTGCTCAACTGTATTCTTACTCTCTCTGGCCTGATCTCAGCTGCTTTAAAGCAGAATATCATTAAGGAGAAAGGCTAAAGTTTCCATGTATGTCCCTAATGGGGACTGAAGTCCATACAAAGGCATCCTAGTAATCTGTGGATCTATGTAGAAGTTAAGGACTCAAATTTTTTACAGTTTTGTTGAGTACAGGCAGAAAATCAATGGGGGCAAGGGACACCAAAATTTAACTACTGGGGTTTGGGCAAGTTTTGTAGTGGGGAAAGAAGTTAAAGTGACATTGTAGCTGGGACTTTTTGGGTAAATTCAGTGTACTCTTGTGAAGGCTTCCCTTGATGAATGCATAATTGATTTTGAGTTTTTATATGTTGATACCATGAATTGTCAGGAAGTCCAGGGGGATTTTTCTGATTAGGGAGAACTATACCTGGAGAAGTGCCAGTGGGACACATAACATACTTTCTAACCTATCTCTCTCTGTCATCTCTGCAGTCTAAAAAAAAGCTGCTGGGTACATAAAAGCTCTCTAAATATCTGTTCATGAATGATTCAGCTGAGCAGAAACTCAGGGGTGTTCACTGGGCTGATCTGGCTCTTGAGCCTCAGTGACAGCTATACAGAACCAAGAATGACTGTGGTTGCTCCAACTCAGTTGGCAGACCTCAAGACAATTCTCATAGCTCTATCGATTACTGGCTTTGATCAAACTGGTTATGGTTTATTGATTCTTGGATGGTTACTAATGGCCTTGATGTTTGGTTTTCCATTTGGAAAACTATAATCTGGCATACTGAAGGCATCTTCCTGATAGATCATCTACATCAGGCTTTTAACCCCACCTCAGAGTTATGATGGTAACTTACCACCATTGAAACTTTTTCAAATTACAATGTTACCTTTCCAGTTCAATCCACCAGCTCTTGCTACCGATAGATGTCAGGTTTTCAGCTTTCCAGTCATTTTTCATTTGACAAATACCCAAGAACAAGGGTTTGATAGTTAAAGTTTTTTATGATCTTCCATATACTTTCACAATCATCTGGTATTGTTGATTTTTGAAATAGTCTACTACAACATTGACTTGAAAAGCTGTCTGAATTGATCTAATTCCTCCATCTCATCCTGGTCCACACAATTTAGAAAGACAGCTTGGTCACTGAATATGGCTTTCAAATGGATCATCTCCCATTGGCCACTTCCTGAATAGTCATAGTAATCAGGACAAAGGGAAAAAGGATATAGACCTTTAGAGACTTTTGGATACTAAGCTATTCTCTTTTTGGGGGGAGGGGGTCAAAGTTGTAAACTATTTTTAAATTTCCAAAAAATAAAACAGAGAAAGGCAGTTTAGCTTTGTTCTTGAGGAGGGAATTCAGCCCACTCTGAGGACCAGGCGGAGGTGAGCCCGCCCCTTCACCCGGTCCCTGGCCTCGACCCCAGAGCTTCAGCCTGTCCAGCCCCGGATCTAATGCCCTGGCCAACCCGTTAAAGCCCGAGGACGGCTTTGAAGCAGCTCCAGATCAAGTTCACTCCAGACCAAGCTCACTCACCACTTCTGCCTCCTATAGTTCCATCCGCCCACGCTTTGATTCCAAGCTATTTTTATAGCAGACATGATTGGATTTTTCTGGTCCCTAAAAGCAAATATCAGGATGGTCTGATTGGTATGCTCTCTGAATGGCAGCCAACCAAAATGGGACCTAATGAAATCTAACTGAAAAAGATAAATCTTCAAGTCAAAGATAAAGAACTTATTTTCCAGGGACATGACTAGCCACCATGACCTTCCCGGTTAGAATTTATGATCAGATCACGCTGTGCAGTTACAATCTGACCTCTTTGCAGGTCAGCCAGGTGGCTTATGTTGTTGGATTTACATGGTCTTGGAACATAAGGATGATAACCAGTTAGTTGAGTACACTGCTTTAGAGAGGCTTGGACAATGGCCAACATGCATCAAAGTGGGGTATATACAGATTTTAATAACTTATAAAAATGCCCATGTCCTGCTTTTTTCTTTACCCTTTAGTATGAGTAGAGATAATTAGAAACAAAGTTGAAGTTTTGTGATAGTGGTTAGATTAACCAAAGTGGCTGATGGAATCATGTATTCAAGGGAAAATCTTCCAGGAGCCTGGATGGTTTAGAAACAAAAAATGCATATTGTTGGGAGGCAATTATCCGTGGGTCTCTTGAGATTCTGCTTATCTTCAGAAGTGAGGCATTAGCTGTATTTTTATACCAGACCTATTTTTTAAGGAGATTTTCCTAGTGAACAGCTTTGGAAAAATAGAGATAATGTCTCCACCCAGAGCAAAGAACAAGGTTGTTCACAGTTTTGGAAGAGAGCATTGCTCCTCAGAGCCAAGGGAAAACCTGCTTGCTCTCCAGGATGACAAAGATAGTGTCTCCTTCAGGGCAAAGAGCAGGGATACTTCTCATCCGCTTTAAAGATCCAGGTTTGCCCTGGCCAGAGTGATTCAGTTGGTTGGAGGTGGCAAGTTTGATTGGTTATGGATGTGGTTTTCATCCCGAGTTATGGCATTGGGAGACAATCGATGGATCTTTCTCTCACACATTGATGTTTTCTTTCTCCCCTCCTCTTTCTAAAATCAATAAAATAAAATGGGGGAAAATAGATGCAGGTTTAACAATTTCAGGGTTCCCTTCTTTTAATGCAACCATTTGTGTACTGATGACATAAGAATGTGAAAACTTGTAGATAATTTTTTTATGAGTTAATTTGAGTCAGACTGACAATACTGGAAAGAAAGATCTCAAATGCTCCAGAGAATCACAGTTTTTTGTTTTGTTTTGTTTCTTTATATTTTATTGATTTTTTACAGAGAGGAAGGGAGGATAGAAAGTTAGAAACATGGATGAGAGAGAAACATCGATCAGCTGCCTCTTGCACACCCCCTACTGGGGATGTGCCCACAGCCAAGGTACATGCCCTTGACTGGAATCAAACCTGGGACCTTTCAGATGCTCAATTCACTGAGCAAACCGGTTTTGTGAGAATCACAGTTTTGCAGCTTCTCTTATGCATTTGGAATTAAGGAAAGAACATGAGGAATGTTATATGAAGGTGGAAGAAAGCAAGGTGAGAATTGTATTAAAGAATAAGTTAACAAGATTATATGCCCTCTTATTTCAAAGGGGTGTTAACCTAGATGCACAGAAACAATGGGGCTTGCTTAAGGCAAATATAAACCTTTTACTAAAAAAGTTATATGCCTGGGGCACGAATACCCACCAAACCTGCATAGAGAGAAATTTGTAATCAGACCACCCTATGAGGCTACTTTCAGTTAGATCTACTACATTCCCCCTTTGGGTCCACAATATACAGGTATAATCTGACCCTCTTTGCATTCACCTTGTGTCCATGGGGCACAGAATTTATCTTAAGGAGGTAATCACATTGACTGAAAATATGTAAAGCTATATGCACAAGGATGATTCTTGCAGTACAATAACAAAAATTGGAAATATTTATCAATAGAAGAGCACTAAAATATATTGTAGTTTATATATACAATGCAAACTAGGTAGTTATTGATACGAGCTGTTCAAATACTCAGGTGTATTATTTTATATGGAACTTTGCTCAGCATAGTTAAGTTAAGCAACAAGTGGTTAGAAACAAGGCTTGAATAGGTAGGCAGAGGCCAGATCTAAAAGGAAGTTAAAATGATATATCAGAAAATTTAATTGAAATAAATTAGGTGGTTATATTTTTATTTGGAATGATTATATTTTTATATGGAAGGATATACAAATTACACTGGAATCACCAAGATTATTTAAGAAGTACTTATAAGATTCTAGGCAAGATCTAATGAAAGTGATGGGGTGACTTCAAGAAACATATCAAGGGGGAAATTAATAGGATTTGGTGAAGCACTGGTTACCACTATATGAGGCAGGGATTAAAGAAAATTGTGAAGGAGTGGAAGGTGTTAAAAATGGCACCAGATGAAACCTGGGAGGATGAGCTGATCTGGATTACCTTCTTTTAAGAACATGTTGAATAAGTAGGTGGATATGTCCTATAGTATTAAAGTTGAAGAGTGAGTTCTGGGCTTGGAGGTGTAGATTTGGGAGCTGTTAATACAAAAAAATATTTTAAATTATGGTACACAATGAGATTCTCTGAAGAAAGCATATGAAACATGACAAAAGATATCAAAGATGGAGATGTACAAAACAACATTTTTGTGGTTAATGAAAGAGTTTTTAGACAATAGAAGCAGGGACATTGAACTAGAAAGGACTCAGAATTAATATACTCTGAAAAAAAAAGGGCAAGAGTTTTTTTAGAGAAATATAACCTCTGTTATTGGAACACGTTACTATTACATTGAATCGTTGTTTCCATGGACATCTTGAAGGGTCAATGAGACACAAAGAGATTTATAGTAAAAAAAAATGTCAGTGGGGAGTATAGGTTATATATTTTTTAAAATTCTTAAAATACAGGACATTTCTTTTGTAATAAAAAGACTGAAAACAAAACTATGTGATCTTTTTGGCTATAATGAATGTGCAAGAGACAGTGATTTTCAAGGTAAGTGACTAAAGAAAGATATTATATATTTGTCTTAAAAAAGAAGGCATAGATTTTTTAAATGGCTGAATACCTGTCTGACATGAGAGTAAATCCGTTTGAATCCTGGTGAAACTCAGGGAGGCCAAGCAAGGCCTCAACCTGATACCAGGACCCAGATTCTTGTCAAGGCTCAAGAAACAATTCAAGAGCATGACAGAAAGATTTAGCAAAGCACAGTAAATTTATCACAGTGGTAGCATGCACTTCAGAAGTGAGAGCAGGTGGCCTTGGAGAACAAGATGCCTGGATGGGGTCTGGGTGGAACATTTTTATTAAATTTGGGCAAAGGGGGGTGATAGAGTGCTCCTTGGCTTCTGATGGGTTAACTGCCAAGCTGCTTGTACTTGTTCATCCTCTCCAGGTAGCCATTTTTTTTTTTTTTTGTCCTCCCAGAACTGTCATGATGACTCTGGGGGCAGAGTTGGGGGAGTGTCCCAAAAGAACAATGCAGATTTATTATAAAGGTATTTTAATGGCCTTCTGGTCACTTTTATTTAGTATTTATTTTTTAAAGAGAGGAAGGGAGATGGATAGAAAGTCAGAAACATCGATGAGAGAGATACATCGATCAGCTGCCTCTTGCACACCCCTTACTGGCCATGTGCCCACAGCCAAGGTACATGCCCTTGACTGGAATCAAATCTGGAAACTTTCAGTCTGTAGGCTGACACTCTAGCCCAGTGATGGGCAACCTTTTGAGTTTGGTGTGTCAAAATTTTCCAAAAAACAGAGCATAACTCAGGTGGTGTGTCACTTCGAGAAAAAACACCATAATTTCACAATATTTATAGTTTAAATAACAAAAATGTATAATTGTAATATATAACTGTACTTAATAAACCAAAAACTAATTATTTAACTTACCTGCTTAGTGACTTTTTTGTTCATCTGTCAGTCAGTTTCCTTTGTTGGTCTTGATATTATTTAACTTGTGTGGGGTGCTGTGAACTAAGATAAGTGAGGGAGAGGGGGAATTACTTAACTAACCTGCCTATTAGTGACTTTTTTTGTTGTTGAATTTCATTGGCTAAACCTTCAATTGTAGGTTGGTATTTTGTACACTTCAAGCCCAAGCAAGTGCTACTAACTTCATCTATCAGTCTGTTTCTTTTGTTGGTTTTGATATTATTTAACACTGAGAATAAGGTCTCACAAAAATACGTAGAAGGAAAAATTGCGAGTAAAGCCATTGCTATATTTTTCAGGGTGCTAAAAGTGTCTGGTAATCGGTTCCAGGCACTCCAAATTTCCTGTTCATAGTGGCACTCCTCTTGATTCTCCAAGCATCACCTTTCCAGATTCTCAAGCTTTGACCTCAAGTCGACAAACACCTGAGCCCAGATGCTGATTTGAAATTCTGCAGGTTGCATCTCCAAATCATCCATTTACATCCATTGGTAACCATTTAATTCCAAACTAGCATAGACTACTACATCAGGATACTTAATTATTTTTATGGTCTGTTCTAGTCTTCTAAATTGATTAAATCTATCACTGAACTGGTCAAGTAACGAGTCTAAAACATGCTGGTACTTTATATGCAAGGGTTCCATTTCATTTTGTACAGCTGCACTAGCCTTCTCAAAATACTTTGTTACTTGAGGAAAATACTTACAAGTTTTAGTTTCTACATCTCGCTTGAAAATTTTAAGTTTACTTTCAAAAGCTTTATGTATCCAAACATAACGTCAATACTTTTGCCAAAACCTTGTAACTTTAAGTTCAGTTCATTAATGTGAACAGAGAGATCTGTAAAAAATATCAGGGTGTTGACCCACTTATCATCACTGAGCTGAGAAAAGTTTCCCAGATCCTTATCCTCAAGAAATACCTTAATTTCTTCAAAGCACTCTACAAAGCGCTCAAGAACTTTGCCTTGGCTCAGCCATCTTACAATATTTTACATCAGCAGTCCACTGTAGGTGGAATCAACCTCTTGTAAAAGTGCAGAAAGTTCTTGCTTGTGAAGGGAGCGAGCAGCTATTAAATTAACTATTTTTGTAACAGCTGGCACAAAAAAACCCCTGATGAATAATACAACGAAGAGGCACAATTGGATGTCCAATAGCTTTTGTAAACAATTTGAAAAATCTGACTTTTTTTTCCCACCATGTTTGGTGCGCCATCTGTCCTCACTGACACGACTTTAGAGATATCAATGTTTAGGTCACGGAATGTTTGTCTAACAACCATAAATATTTGGCTTCCTGATGTACTTGTTGGCACTGATACTAACTTTATCAACTCTTCTCTCATTGTGAGACCATCAGAATATTGACCAATAATGGCCTACTGAGCATGTGATGAAACTACATCTGTAGTTTCATCAAGAGAGACTGAAAAATATTTACAATTATTTATGTGTCTCTTTAATTGATGTTGTATGTTTGCGTTCAGTCTCATTATTTGGTCTTTTATGATATTTCTACTAAATGGAAACTCAGATATTCTCTTAATAATTGCATCTTTATTCTGCATATCGTGAAATAGAACTGGTGCACATCTTAGGAGAGTTTCTTTAATAAATTCCCCCTCACTGAATGCTTTTCCATGCTGAGCTATGGAGTGAGCAATGCTCAGACTTGCAGATGTTAAATTTGTAGAGCCTTTTATAAATTTAAGGATGGAATTAGATTGGCTCTTATAAAGGTGTAGCTGCCTGGAAATGCATTCCTTCCTTTCATCCTCACTTTTTTTCAAGAGCTGGGAATGATTAGTTTCAAAATGTCTATTTATATTCCACGTTCTGCTTACTACTGTTTCAGTACATAGAACGAAAAATGATCTGCTATTTTTTTCTATAATGCCATTCATCTGGGTCCATGTCTCTTGAAAGGGTTGGCTATTGCTACTACCACTTCCTTTACTTAACCTTGGTTTTTATTTCTTGGGTTCTCCATCTGGGGGGCAGTGATAGAAGATAGAATTATAGATATCCTGTTAGCCCTGCAGGCAATTAGGAGTTAACTAGCCTAACTGACCACAAGATGGCACATGTTAGCCCTGTAACTGTCTTTTAGGAAAGGGCAGGGTTAATAAGCAGAAATAGGGATTAATAAGGATGCACAACAGTAATAGTGGTGAAATGGAGTCTGCACTATGCTACAAAATGACGTTCCTTATATAAATTAAGATGGCTGCTGCTATTTCTAATGGCGGAAAATGGCACCCATAGCACAGGCCCTTGTCTCTCCCAGCCAACCCCTCACTTATCTCAGTAATGATGGTCAATTAGAAATCCACGACACCCCAGAACAGTAGATTGGATGATGGTTGCTGTGGTTATGTGGTTGCTGGTAATGGCGATCACAGGGCCCCCGGAGATGTGTCTGCTGCTTCCTGCTCTGCTAATAGCCTAACCGGAAGTCCCAGAACTAGACGCTCTGTGCCCGAGTTCTGTTGTTTTGGCCTACACACCTCCAGCGACAGAGTGTCTACACGACACTACAGAAAATGTTTCATTCTCGGCTACCGCACCTGGCTGTGCAGTAGCCAAGGATGAAACGTCCTTCTTGGCATGCGGCCCCATACTTCTCTGTATGCCACCGCATGCGGCTGCCTGTCATCGAAAATGGCTACGCGTGTCAGTGCTGACACGAGTGTCATAGTTTCACCATCCCGGCTCTATCCACTGAGCCAAACCGGTATCGACCTGCTGGTCACTTTTAGGTTGGTATGACTGCTGAATCTGGTTGAGATCAGTTTTGTTGACCTCAATGACAGGAAATCGGGAGGAGGTAAAAGGAGAACAGGTGGTCAGTGAAGATCATGTCTGTTATGTTTCAGCAAAGACAGAAAGGGGAAGGGGTAGCATTTGAGGCCTTGCTCCCTGTTCTAACTTTCCTGCCTCTTAAGGATCATACTCATCAAACCGTGTACAAGTGCTTTCTGGTTCTCCGGCCAGATGGAAAAAGAGCACAAAGAATGCAGATGTGTACAACACATCCCTATTTCAGAGGTTTTAATGATCTATTTTAACTCTTCTTTAAAAATATTTTTTAAGAAAAAGACCTAATGCCTATGATAAAGAATATTCTGATTAAGTGCCAACTATCATGATGATTATTATATTATTTGCCAATTATTTGTCCTGCTAGAATAACCATCAGAGAGTATTATATTTCGCATAGAATTTCAAAGACTGCTTCTTCTATTTAAGTGTTTGGAAATATTATGAAAAGAAGTCCTTTAAAATCCAACAAAATGTATCAAATAGTTATTTATAAAATATGTGTTCCTTCACAGTCTCTACTTTTCTGTCCTCAACCCAATTCCATCACTCTTGGCATTTGATAGAATTGAAAAATAGAACAAAGGAGTTAGAAGAGAGAAACAGAACATAAGACCTGACCTGTTTGTGAAGGATGACAGGTAAAGTAGTCACCTGTGTTATTTAGAGGAAGGTCCATGATCGGATGCCAATTAAATTTGTTCCTTGCAACGGTAAGTTTGAAGAAGCAAGATGTATTATTTCTTCAGATAATTTCATAATTTACTAAAACTTATTCCTCCTGTTTCCTCCTAATAATTTATGCAATGTTCACAGATTCTTTCCTCATCTATTTTCTTCTTGGTTTTTGAGAGAGAAGCCCAAATCATTTTCCAGACATAGTTCCTTGTGCTTGCTGTTGCAAATTGCCTTAAAACGTATGTACTATGTGGCTGTACATACTGAGAATAAGGGAGGCTCACTGTGTAATCTATGCATAACATGAAAGATTTATAAAAGAAAAGGCTATTTCTAGATTATGATCTAAAATCTTATCATGTTCTTTTCCTTACCAGATAATCTCACTTGGGTTTATCCCCTCTCTTGCTAATTAAATCTTTCTTTTTTTTTAATGCCTGTCTTTGTTTTGCTTTTTTATGAAGAGAAACTTCAGTTTTTACTCCTGATTTATCTATTTTTATCTTGTTTTCTAATAGATGGTCTGTTGTTTTGTATTTCACTGCTAAATTGGAAAATTTTCTGCCTCATTTATTTAATGAACTAATTACAATTCTTCTGACTTTAATTTGACCAACTACAATTTATGTTTGATTACCTCAAGTTACTAGACTGACAGAAATTGTGTCACTTCTAGCAGCTACAAATGCCATTGAAAATAAAAATTTGGTGTCGTTCCAATCAGTCAGCTCTCCCTTCTCCTTTTTAATTATTTATTTTATTTTTTAAGGCTCAACTTCTGTCATTAGGAAGCAAGTTGTTCATTATTCCAAAAACTGCTAAGAACATGATTGCTACCCAAGCAGAAGAGAATCTGTTTTAAGTGGCGAGACATTGGGTTGATTGCGGAAGAAAAAGGTGCCTCAGACTTTCCCTTCACTGGTAGAAATGCTTTATTTTACAATTCTCAGACCTGGTCCCTAATCACATTATTCTCAAAATAGAACGGAGTGACATTTATAAAGGAAGAATGAGTTTTACTTTGTTTCATTACACCTAAATTATTTAAAATGTAAACACATCATGAAGAAAGATAAACAAAGTTATCTATTAACAGTAAAATACTTAATTTAGTGGATTCAAGTCTGTAGAATGTTAAAACAATAAGATTAAGTGTTGAAAGAGTTATTCTAAATATTTATTTAGCTCCATCTACCTATATCACTGTAATTGGTGTTTCTCTGAGATACTAAGAAAGCAGAATTTAATTTAATTCAACAAATATTTATTAAGTTACCACTAAATCCAAGATATTGTGCAAACTACTACATAAAATACAAATATAGAAATATAGTCTAGCAAAGACTTGAGTTGGGTTATTTTTATTTCAGACAAGATTTATTGAGCAGCAAGGTACAATACTCAGTATTAAAAACACAACACATTCTCTATCGACAAAGGAACTTATAGTCTGGGAAATTATGGTTGATAAATCTTTAATATTACATACAAAATATTGCATTCAGATGATGTGTATGTGTCTTGAAGGACATGTGGGGTTAGGGTAACTGGACACAGAACACAGTACATGTATGGTATGGAAAGATGGCCTAAACAGAGCCGCAGAGGAGGGAGTGAGCAGCAAATGAACGCGAATGCTTTCCTGATACTGTGAATACATCCTGAACTGCTGGAGTTCTGGACTCAAACTCTATGGAATCCAATTGTTCTTCAACTCAGTTCCAGAAGTTGCTATATCTGTTATACTATTGCTGGCTGGGCCAGAAAGCAGACATTTTTTGTATACAAATTGGTATAATGTATGTGCCATATATATGTGTGTGTACATATACGTTGTCAGCTCTCACACAGCTCTTTTCATCACAGTTCATTAATGAATGTATTTATGAATACATACCTTTTGCTACGCCTTGTGGAAGAACTAAAGATGAAAACTAGTTCCCATTATCAAGGAGTAAATGGCATCAAGAGAAGAGGAAGAAGGTAAACATTGTAAAGAAAACAGAATAAATAAAAGCAAGGAGGTAAATAAGCCCATGTCTCTTCCTGGAATCGACAAGTATTTAATTTGAACTATGGTTGAGAAAGGTGTCCATCCAGGAATGAATTTGAGAGTTCATGGAAACAGAGTATATCATGTTCAGAAGCTTGGGTTTTATAAATCAGAGAAACTTTAAAAGGTTTTAAGCACAAGAATCAATACCAATTTAATGAAAGTAAAGGAGCAAAGGGAAGGCCAAATATCACAGGCACATCATTTGGGCCGCTTCACCAGGAAGCCACAACTTGATGCTCCCTATGGGTCCAGCGGGTGTGGTGACAAAGGGAAGATACTTGCCTCTCAGTCACACTTGGGGGCAGCTCATTGCCCAGAATGGGCACGGCCACAAAGGCGTGAAATTTGTGGTATTTCATCTCTTAAACCCGTGGTCGGCAAACTGCGGCTCTTTGGCCCCTTGAGTGTGGCTTTTCCACAAAATACTACGGCCTGGGCAAATCTATTTTGAAGAAGTGGCATTAGAAGTTTAAAAAATTTGGCTCTCAAGAGAAATGTCAATCGTTGTACTGTTGATATTTGGCTCTGTTGACTAATGAGTTTGCCGACCACTGCAGGAATTGGTGCTCTTGAATCCCCCCATGCTCTTGGGACTCCTATTGCATGGGGCACTCTCCTATATTTGACCACATGCCCCATAGCCCTGTGGACCTCACATACAATGGACTAATGGACTACAACTAGCCTGATGCTGAAGTGGACCCTGCTGGAGCATGGAAGGACATTCTGGACACTGGATTTGCTTCTTGCTCTACTGAATCCCAAGCTATACTTCTCCCAGGACTGGATTAAAGGAAATGGCACTTCAGAAACCCAGGGTTGTAATTCCACGCAAATAAAAATGACTCATTCTCCCGTGCAAGTCTCAGAAAATTCTTTTGCTGGAGATATTAAGAACTTCACCTCCTGGAACTCAGTGGGGAAGATAACACCCCAATTTCCCTGATAACAGAACAATGTAATTAGATTTAGATTTTAGACAGTCTGTCTTGTAGCAATGTCGATAGTAAGACTAGAGATCAGGACACATTTCGAGGATTACAATAAAGTGACAGCTGACAAATAGACAAGGAAATATTGAGTAAAATTAGTAACATTTTGTCCTTTGTTAGATATGGGAAATGAAGGATAGGAAGGAATCTAGTTTAAATACTGGGTTTAAGATTTGAGTAGTTAAGTAGCTGGTGCTTCTACTCAATAAAGCAGGGGACAAAAGGAAGTAAAAATTTATTGGGCCAAGTTGAGTGTGAGGGATATAGAGAAATAAAATATGGAATAATCTGTTTTATAAAATAAAGATTGAAAAAGACCTCTAACAATCTAGGGCAAGCAGGCTCAATCTGGCCCATCACCTAATTTTGTTCATTCTGAAAGCTAAGACTATTTTTGCCTTGGCTTAAATAGAAATTTATTTTCTCACCTAGAAGTCCAAGGTGTCCACATTGTGTCGGCAGGTTGGTGTCTTCAGAGGCCTCTTTCCTTGGCCAGTTGATGGGCTTCTTCTCCGTGTTATTGCACTATTGGTTTTCCTTCTATATCTGTCTGTCCAATATCCTCTTTTTATAAAGGCATAATGGATTAGGGCCCACCATAATGAACTCATTTGACTGTAATTATACCTTAAATATTCTATTTCCAAATACAGTCACATTCTGAGGAGTTAGGGCTTCAACATATGAATCTGGGGGGTTGAGGGCGGGTAACAATTCATCCATAGCATATGTCATCACACATTCATCACATATAAAAGTTGTATGAAATTCAAATTCTAATCTTTTATTGAAACACAGTCATGTTCATTTGTACATATGTTTTCTATGCCTGCTTTTTTTTTTTGCCATTACAGCAAGGTTGAGTAGTGTAACAGAGACAGAAAGTTTGCAAAGCCTAAATTAGCCACTCTCTGTCCCTTTACAGAAAAAAATTTGCTGTCCTCTACTCTAGGAGAAGGGTGAGCTGGTAGTTTACCAGTTTGGGACGGGTAATATGAGCAATGAGATTACTAAGGAAGAATGGGTTGTGTGGAAGGAAAGAGTGGAGGCTTGCAGTTATGATGCAGACAGGTAAGAGAAGGAACAGAAAAATGAGTTATCAAGATAACGGAGACAGAATTAGCAGAGCTGTCAGAGAAAAGGACAGTGTTTTACAGAGGGAGCAATGAATAGTGACAAGAAAACAGGAGTGCAATGTCATTGGGGCCAGCGCTTCATAGAGGAAGAGCTGGTAAATGAAAGCCAGCACTGTACAGAGTTCCCCATAATAAGCATTAAAAATGGCTTTAATGTTTAGGGGTGGGTTTGGTTTGCTGAAGGGCTTTCTCAATGTTCCTATCCTACCCTCTGCTTTGGTCTTGTCCGTGTGCTGTGCCTCTGCCTGAGAACAGTCTCCCTCCACGATGATTTCGATGTGTAGACTGCTGCAGCTGGTGGGGAAGTAAAAATATGGCTCTTAGATTTGTTAATTATCTATTTGCTTTGGAAATTTAATATGTATAAATATAATATATGTTAAATAATTAATTTACATGTCTTTAGTTATATATAATTTTAATTCATATATATTTACTTTTATGAATTTTCACATATAAATGTTTTACATATAAATGTTTTATATATAAATGTTTTAATATAAATGTTTTATATATATATGTCTCACTGTGGTTTTCCTTTCATAGGGCTTGCAAAATGTTCCTCAAAAAATAATCAACTGTCTGTACTATAAGTAATTATATTCTGAAACATTTTTTGTGAAATTATTCCTAAAATAATATTTTAACTATTGAGTAGAATGAAACAAAAAGAATACTTTCCAATACATTCTAAAGTCAGTTGTTGGGTAAACAGTTTAAAGAGTGATATTTTCAAGTATATGTAAAATTTACTAGAAAAATTACCAAATGTCTATTTTACTTTATAGAGAAAATAATTAAAATTTTAAATTTATTTATTTAATGTTACTATCAAATTCTTAACTATTCCATCCTTAAACCAAGCCATTTTCATACACTAGCTTCATATTTTTGGATTTCTTTTTTTCTTTTTGCTCTTCTGATTGGGGGTGTTTTTTGCTCCTTCATATTCCAAATCATTGATTTGATTTTCTACTCTGTTATTGAATCCCTATAAATTATCTTCATTTCAATTAGTGTATTCTTTCTTTCTGACTGGTCTTTTTTCATGTCTTTGAAATTCTCACTAAGTCCCTTGAAGCTTTCATTAAGATCCTGAGTAACCTAATGACAAAGAAAGAATCTTAAAAGCAATAAGAGAGAAGCAGTTAGTAAAAAGAAGAAAAAAGATTTTAAAAAATATGAACAATGAAATGGCAATAAATACATAATTATAACAATGGAATGAAAAAATAAACAAACATGGAATCTAATGAACAAAATAAACTGATGAATAAAATAGAACCAGAGGCATGGAAACATGGAACAGATTGAGCAATCTAAGAGGGAAGGGGAGAGGGTGGGTGGAAAAAGATTAACCAAAGAATTTATATGCATATTTGCATTACCTATGGACACAGACAATAGAGTGGTTGAAGGCCTGGGAGAAGGGGGTAGGAACCAGGTTGAAGGGGGCAATTGGGGAGAAGATGGGGGATACCTGTAATACTCTCAACAATAAAGATTAAAAAAGGAGTGGCTCTTCATGAAACTTTCATATTTTGTACTAATTCATATTTTATGCCTTGAATATAGTTATTTAAGAGAAATGACACTGAGAACTTTATTACCAGTAAAAAAGGACACTTCAATAGAAAAGCAAGCCATAATCATGAGCCAGTGGTTTCAAAGTTGTGATAAGATCAAAACAGATGCAACCATTCTGTGTATTAATTAATGAGACCAGCACAGAGGACCTACATATGCTTATAAGAATTCCTTGCTATCAAGAAGAAATTAAACATTTAGTTTCAGTGTGCCCTGTGCATGATTTTGTGCACTATGCATCTAGTATATGTAATCAGCCAAGAAATTTTCAGATAAACCCAGATCTAAATTCTTTTAATTCATGAATGGCTTTTGAGCACACAGTGGGTGGTGGAATGTATATTGTATTTCTTTACAAGCAAGCATTGTCATACAGAGACCACCAGTGCTTCCTGCAGTTTTGAAAGGAACATCAATTTTTGCATCCATTCACAAAGCAATTGTCATTGCTATTTTTACTGTTATCTTTTTACTCTTCTTCCACCATTTTATTATTAGAGCCTGCAATTGTAGAGTCAGGTAATGCCATGGTAAGTTCTTCTGGTTACTAGAGCTGTTTCTAATCCAGCTGATATATGTTCTCTGAAACACTTGAGCTCTTAAATTAACCCGGTCACTCATGTTTTATAAGTGCCAGGAAATATCCCAGGTCACTTTGGCAACCCAAGGAGATTTTATAAACTCAAAAGCTTAAGAGATGTAGCTCAGATTCCTGGGACACTGACTTTACCTAAGGAAAGCTATTGTTCTAATTATAACAGTTATTACATATGCAGCAAGGAAGAGGAGCTTTACACAGGTAGGCTTATTTTATACTCACAATATATTCAACGTAGTATCAACTTATCAAATAAATAAGTACATTTAGGATTACTCATGTAACATACTTTCATAACACAGATCTAGTACTAAATTAGATTGGCACCAAATGAAAGTCAAGTCAGTAGTCATGGGATTAACACTCATGAAGTCACCTTGCTTTATCTTGTTCTAAAAATAGTCTAATGTATATCTCAAGTTACTAAGTGAGTGTTTTCATTATTTTTTAAAAAGACATCATTTATCAAATACTTTCTTTTTAATATGCTAAGATTTAGGTTCAGGTTAAATTAATAAAGATATGGGTAGGTGATGGAGAAGTGCTGTGAGCAATGCTATTGCATATAGCCATATGTAACCAGTCATCCAGTTATCCTTGGGTGTACCCAAGCCTCAGGTGCCCAGCATTTTAGAAATAGTCTTTGCTGCAACCATCAGATAAAAGTAGTTTTATTCCCTTTCCTAGAGAAGAAACTTCAGTGTCCTATGAATATGGAGATTCTACAGAGACTTAAATGTTTCTCCATGTTATTTTATTTTATTTATTTATTGTTTAAAAATCTTTATTGTTGAAATTATTACATATGTCCCATTTCCCCTCTCCATGACTTCTTCTAACCCATATCCATCCCCATCCCTCCCCTCAGGACTTTACCACCCTATTGTCTGTATCAATGGGCCACACATATATGCATACAAGTTCTTTGGTTGATCTCTTCCCATCCACCCACCCTTACCTGCCATCCCAAAATAAAAAACTTCTGCACAGGACCTAAATAGACAGTTCTCCAAAGTGAACATACAGATGGTCAAGAGGCACGTGAAAAAAATGCTCAAAGTCACTGATCATCAGAGAAATGAAAATTAAAGCAACACCGAGGCATCACCTCACACCTGTCAGAATGGCTGCCATTAACAAATCCACAAGTGATAAGTCCATTTAACTTGCAGGTTCATGAAATTCTCTCTCTGTGTTCTGTGTCTCACTTATTGTGCATGCTATTTCTATTTTGTATCATATTATTCCACTAAAGTAATTTATTACTTCTCAGAATCCTATCAGCAACAGATTGTGACCTGGGTGGATTCTTCTATAAACTGAGAGAGCTGAAAATATTTCTAATAATGACTCAAACTCTAGAAGAAGACTAGAAGAGAGATTGATAAATTTCACTACATAAAAATAAATGTTATTTGCTATATCAATACATGCATAAACACACATACACACAACAACAAACGTAACAAAGTAAAGATAAATGACAAACTAGGAAATAATTATTTGCAATATATTTCACCAAAATTAAATATCCATAATATGTAAAAGTCTTCTAAAAATAGAGACAAATAATCAATGACAGTAAGAATAATGGACAGGTGATATGCATAGCAAAATCACAGAAAAAGAAGTAAGTGTATGTGGCTCTCAAATATATGAAAAGATGGTCAATATCACACATAAGTTAAAATACATTGAGACACAGTTATCTTCTAACAAATTGAAAAAATTAAAAAGTTTGTTATTATCTCCTAGGAATGCAAAATCTAGATTCTGAAGGACAAAAAAAATCCACTTTCATAAACATTTAAATTTATAGGAGAAAAGAGAAAAATTAGATTTTAAAAGAAAAGATTTGGAGTTAAAGAATTTTGAAATATATATCAACCAATTGCACAATTTGGACCTTATATGGTGTCAATTTGAAAAACAATTAAAAATATTTATAAGATAAAAAATTTGAATACTGACTAAACTATTATGAAAAGAATTATTGGTAAAAATTATGTGTAGTAATGGTATTGTGACTTTCTTATTAAGTCCATATATATACACTAGAGGCCCGGTGCACGAAATTTGTGCATGGGGGTCGGAAGATGTTCCTCAGCCCAGCCTGCACCCTCTCCAATCAGGAACCCCTCAAGAGATGTCCTAGAATCTGGCCTAAAAGGGGAGTCAGACATCCTTCTCACAATCCAGGACTGCTGGCTCCAAACTGCTTACCTGCTCGCCTCCCTGATTGCCCCTAACTGCTTCTGCCTGCCAGCCTTATCACCCCCTAACCACTACCCTGCCAGCCTAATTGATGTCTAACTGCTCCCTTGCCAGCCTGTTTGCCCCCAAATTCCCTCCTCTGCTGGCCTGGTCACCCCTAACTGTCCTCCCCTGCTGGCCATCTTGTGGTGGCCATCTTGTGTCCACATGGGGCAGGATCTTTGACCACATGGGGGCAGCCCTCTTGTGTGTTGGAGTGATGGTCAATCTGAAAATTACTCTTTTATTAGATAGGATAGAGGCCTGGTACATGGGTGGGTGCCAGCTGGTTTGCCTTGAAGAGTGTCTGGGATCAGGGTAGGAGTTCCCTTGGAGTGTGGGAGGGCCTGGGCAAGACGCCTGTTGTGTTTTTCAGGCCAGCCATTCCCCCAGCGAGCAAAGAGGAGGCCCTGGGGTCTGGGATTAATTTACGTTCTATAATTGAAACTTGTATCCTGGAGTGGAGCCAAGCCTTCTGCTCACTCCATGGCGGCAGACATTTCTGTTTGGGTTAATTTAAATTCTATAATTGAAACTTTGTAGCCTAAAGTGGAGACCTAGATGCTAAGGCTGCAGAAGCTTGGCTTCCTCCATCACCCAGGCAACATCAGTCTCTCTTCTCTCCAGCTCCATGGCTGCCGCCATTTCTGTTGGGATATATCTTCTATAATTGAAACTTTGTAGCATTAATTGGAGGCCTAGGCTAGCAACGGCAGATGGAAAGTTTGGCTTCTTCCATTGCCAGGGAAACCCAAGCCTCCCTCTTGTTCTCAGTGGCCGCAGCTATCTTGGTTGGGGTTTATTTGTATAATTTTCTCCTGATTGGTTGATGGGCATGGCTGTGGGCATAGCTTGATTAGAGGTATGGCCAATTTGAATATTATGCTTTTATTAGATAGGATATATATATATATATATTTTTTAATTTAATTTATTTATTCTTTAAAGTATTACAAATAGTAGTACATATGTTTTCCTCCCATTGTCCTCCCCCAGCCTTCACTACTCCCAGCACATGTCCTCACCTGCCCCCCCACCCCAGTGAATAAATCTTTACTGTTCAAATTATTACAGATGTTCCTCTTTTTTCCCCCTCATAACTCCCCTCCACCTGATCCTCCCCCCATGCCCTTATCCCCAGCCACTATCTTCATCTATAGGTGTAAAATTTTTGTACAATCTCTTCCCACACCCCTCACACCCTCTTGCTCCTGAGAATTGTCAGTCCACTCTCTTTCAATGTCCCTGATTCTATTATATTCATCAGTCCATTCTGTTCATCAGATTTTTCATTCACTTGATTTTTGCATTCACTTGTTGGTAGATAGGTATTTGTTGTCATTTTGTTGTTTGTAGTTTTTATCTTTACCTTTTTCTTCTTTCTTCTCTCTTAAAGAATATTGTTCAGCATTTCATATAATCCTGGTTTGGTGGTGGTGAACTCCTTTAGCTTTTTTTTTTTTTTTTGTCTGTGAAGCTCTTTATCTGACCTTCAATTCTGAATGATAGCTTTGCTGGATAGAGTAATCTTGGTTGTAGATTCTTGCTGTTCATCACTTTGAATATTTCTTGCCACTCCCGTCTGGCCTGCATCGTTTCTGTTGAGAAATCAGCTGGAAGTTGTACGGGTACTCCCTTATAGGTAACCAACTGTTTTTCTCTTGCTGCTTTCAAGTCTCTCTCTTTGTCTTTTGCTCTTGGCATTTTGATTATGATGTGCCTTGGTGTGGTCCTTTATGGATTCCTCTTGTTTGGGGTTCTGTGTGCTTCCTGGACTTGTAAGTCTATTTCTTTCACCAGGTAGGGAAAGTTTTCTGTCATTATTTCTCTCATAGGTTTTCAATATTTTGCTCTCTCTCTTCTGGCACCTCCATAATTCTGATGTTGGTACGCTTAAAGTTGTCCCACAGGCTCCTTATACTAACTTCATATTTTTGGATTCTTTTTGTTTTTCTGGTTGGGTGTTTTTTGTCTCCTTATATTTCAGATCTTTGGTTTTATTCTTAAAATCCTTTGATCTACCATTGAATTTCTGTATATTCTTTATTTTAGGCAGTGTATGCTTAATTTCTGTCTGGTCCTTTTCCATTTTCTTGACATTCTCATTAAGGTCCTTGAAGGTATCACTAAGACCCTCAGAGGTCTCATCAAGTTTCTTGGTGGTTTTTAGAAGATTCTTGAGTAACCTTATAAATGTGGTCCTAAACTCTATGTCCAATAATCTGCTGTCCTCCATTTCTTTCATTTGTGACATATTTCTTTGTCTCCTCATTCTGCTGCTTTCCTGTGGAAGAACTACTGTGCTGGAGACACGCTTATAAGGCCAGACTTGCTTCAGTGGGGCTTTGGTGGTCACCAGTCTGCCTCTTGAATGTGTCATTCCGGATGTGAGTAGCTGAATTCTGGTGTCGTCTCACACTGACCTCTAGATACACTGGATTCTGGGTCTCCAATGGGGTGCAGGTCAGCTACTGTCTGAGGTGACCCTCAGGAGCTACAGTAAGAACTACAGTTTTCTCCTCTTTGCTTGGGGTTTGGAGGTTTTGGAGCTGTCTGACCAGAGATGCAGTTTAGATTAAGCTGTGAAAGCACAGGCCATTTATATGCAAATGCCGCTGCACACAGCTCGGGCTGGTTTGCAGATTGGGCTGGGCGGGGTCCCAGGGAGTAGTCACTAGGCTAAGGCATGGCAAGCAGTGATGGCTGCTACTCAGCCATTTCTGTGTCTCCATGTTTCCAAGTCCCCGTGTCCTGCACCCCGACGCAGTGAACAATGATTGCTGCTGGCCCCCCTACAAGGGAGCCACCCTCACTTTCCAACCCGATGGCAGATTGTCCCACTTCTCCCCATAGGAGTCTGGGTCATCAGCGTCTCCCCAGAAACAAGTTCACAGTAATCATGAACTAGTTTCCCTTCAGCTTGAGAAAAAGTAGCCCCAAAGTCGCCTGCTGCTAGCCCAGCTCTTGTGCCTCCGCACCTCAGTTTTTCAGTGCTTGTGCCTGTCCCAATCCTCCTCTCTCTTTCTGTCTAGTTGCAGAATTTCCACTCGGCCAGCTTTCCCGTGGTTCTGTCTTTTAGTTGCAGTTTTGAAATTGTCCTGCGAGGCAGCAGTTTAGGTGTTTACTTGTGTTGCCATCTTGGCTTCTCCCTTTAAGTTCTTATATTTTAAAGAATGATGCTGAAACCTCTCTTCTATTAAAAGAGTAATATGCAAATTGACCATATCTCTGCTATACCCAGAAGCCACGCCCACAAGCCAATCAGAAACAAATATGCAAATAAACCCAACCAGGATGGCTATAGCCAAAGAGAGTAGGAGGGAGGCTTGGGTTTCCCTGGCAATGGAGGAATCCATGCTTTCTTCCTGCTCTTGCCAGCTCAAGCCTCCACTTAATGCTACAAAGTTCCAATTATAGAGTCCCAACAGAAATGGTGGCAGCCATGGAGTGAGTAGAAGGCTTGGCTCCTGTCCAGGCTACAAAGTTTCAAATGTAGGAGATACATAAATCCAAGATATCAGAGCCTCCTCTTCTGTCGCCAAGGGGCATGGCTGACCTGCAAATCACTACAGGCCCCTTACCCAGGCCACCTCATGTCCCTAGGGAACCCCCATTTTGATCTGGGACACCCTTCAGGGCAAATCAGCTGGCCCCCACATATGCACCAGGCCTCTATCCTATCTAATAAAGGAGTAATGCGCAGATTGACCATCATTCCAACACACAAGATAGCTGCCCCCATGTGGTCAAAGATCTTGCTCCCAGTGGACACTAGATGACCACCACAATATGGCCAGCAGAGGAGGGCAGTTGGGAGGGACCAGGCCTGAAAGGGAGGGCAGTTGGGGGCGATCAAACCTGCAGAGGAGGGCAGTTAAGGGTGACCAGGCCACTAGAAGAGGGAAGTTGGGGATGACTGGGGCTACAGGGAAGGGCAGAAAGGGGGGACTCAGGCCTACAGGGGAGAGCAGTTGAGGGGTACAAGGCCAGCAGGGAAGGCAGTTAGTGGTGACCAGGGCTGCAGGGGAGCAGGTAGGCATCAATCAGGCTGACAGGGTAGTGGTTAAGGGGTGAATAGGCTGCCAGGCAGAAGCAGTTAGGGGTAATCAGAAAGGCAGGCAGGTGAGCAGTTGGGAGCCAAGAGTCTTGGATTGTGCGAGGGATGTCAGACTGCCCCTTTAAATGGGCAGACGGACATCCCTCGAGGGTTCCCACATTGGAGAGGGTTCAGGCTGGGCTGAGGGACCACCCCTTACTCCTCATGCATGAATTTTGTGCACTGGGCCTCTAGTTTATGTATAAAATAATATTATATTTGGCATTTGCTTCAAAATAGTCCAGGGCAGGCAGACAGCAGAGCAGGAGAGGTATTTATAAAACAAAGTTAGGTTATTGTTTGTTTTGGTGATAACTTAGTTACATTAATCTCTACTTTTTATGCTGTTGAAACTTTTCATAATAGTTTTTAAGAATATTAAAGCAATATATGTTAAAATATAGTTTTCCATCTGAAGCTCACTTTTCTATAGTGTGTATAAAATATTTTTAATTGCAATAATAAAAGCAATGTCTGTATCAAACTCTGAAAGTCTGAAGACAAAGTTTATATTTTTTCTGGGTTTCATATTAAACACTTTATAGTCACCCTTGTTCTTTCATATACCCTCCCCTTTTTTCCTTACTAATTCACTCTTTCAAATTCTCATATTCTCATCCTTCTTTTCACTCTTCTCTGTTTACTGGGACCCACCAACCCTTCTTTCAGCTGCCATCTTAAAAATATTTTGATATGCACTAATTACATTTTCTTTTTTTCTTTCCTTGCTAGTTGAGAGACTGCCCTAAGAACAATCTTTTCACACAGAGTGATGGCAAAATTGTTTCGCTTAAGGAAATCTCCCTCCAAATTTAACTCAACCTTCTGTGCTATGATTTCATTGCTTTATTATAAAATAGATGTATATTTAAAAAATATTAGCCTTCTCATATAATCATTGACTTATACCACTCATATATCATAGAATTATTATATTACTAGAGGCCCAGTGCACAAAATTTGTGTACAGGGGGCAGGGGATGTCCCTTAGCCCATCCTGTACCTTCTCCAATCTGGGACCCATCGAGGGATGTCTGACCTAGTAGGATCAGGCCTAAACGGGCAGTCAGACATCCTTCTCACAATCCAGGACTGCTGGCTCCAAACTGCTTACCTGCCCGCCTCCCTGATTGCCCCTAACTGCTTCTGCCTGCCAGCCTTATCACCCCCTAATCACTACCCTGCCAACCTAATTGATGTCTAACTGCTCCCCTGCCAGCCTGTTTGCCCCCAACTTCCCTCCTCTGCTGGCCTGGTCACCCCTAACTGCCCTCCCCTGCAGGCTTGATCGCCCACAACTGCCCTCTCTTGCAGGGCCTGGTTCCTCCCAATGGCCCTCCCCTGCTGGCCATCTTGTGGTGGCCATCTTGTGCCCACATGGGGTAAGAATCTTTGACCACATGCGAGCAGCCCTCTTGTGTGTTGGAGTGATGGTCAATCTGCAAATTACTCTTTTATTAGATAGGATAATGAATTACATTGTTTTTATTTAAAATTTTTAATTTATAAAACTCATTTTGCTAGCTGTTAAGATAAGTATATATAAGGTGGTATACATGAAATATCTTATATAATAAAATGCTTACATGCAAATTGACTGAATGGTGGCACTACCAAGGGAACGACTAGTCGCTATGATGTGCACTGACCACCAGGGGGCAGATGCTCAACCCAGGAGCTGTCCCCAGTCAAGGGTAGCTCCTGTGTTGAACCTCTACCTCCCAAGAGGTAGGCAACTGGCGGTGGTGATGGGGGGGGGGGGTGGGCGGGTCTGGCCAGCAGGCAGTACCAGACCACCAGCCAAGGCGGGTGCCAGTGGGGCCCTCCTGATTGCTGGTTTCCCTGATCATCCCACCTGCTGGGCACCCCACAGATAGGCCTTGATAGCTGGCTAGGCTTACAGACCCTACCCTGTATATTGGGAACAGTCTCTTAGATTTAAAAATTAAAACCTGGCAAGGCTGCTCCAACACTGGAAAAACAGGATGAGGCAGCCATGACGTGCATGGACTCTGGTTTGCACACTTTGTGGTCAGCCCTGTGTCACAAAGCCAATTACTTAACTCTCTGCTTTAGTTTTCCCACCCATAAGATGGGGAAAATGGTACTACTGCCTCAGAAGGGTCCTGTTATGTACTACTTTTAATAATCAGGGCAAAAAAATGTAGCTGCCCATACAAGAGCAAGATGCCTTTCACCTGAATGAAAAGAATGGTCATTGGTCCATGCAGCATCCTGGATTACGAGAGGGACGTCTGACTGCTGGTTTGGGCCTGATCGCCGGGATTGGGCCCAGACCAGCAGTGGGACATTCCCCCAGGGTGCAGGCCAGGCTGAGGGACTTCCCCCGTGCATGAACGTCATGCACTGGGCCTCTACCTATATCTATAAAGCCGAGCGACTAGAATGACGGAACAACTGGAACAACTGAATCCTATGACCTGAGCTGTGGCAGCCAACCGGCCTGATAAGCGCCCCCAACCTCCTATGATTGCTCCCTCTAGCTGGCCCTCAATAAGCCCCCCTGATTGGGGTGGGGCCTGCCAGCCAACTACACATGGCCCCTCCTTTTGGTCTGCCATGCCCCCAATAGGCCCCCCCCCCACCCTGATTGGGGTAAGGATGGCTGGCCACCACCTGCAGCTACCCTCCCATGGCCTATTTCCCCCTCCCCTGGCCGGCCAGGCCCTGATTGGGCCCTGATGGGAGGCGGGGCCAGTGACCAACCTCCCACATTCCCTTTACCTTGCTGGGTGGGCCTCATTCAGCCACCATTGTGGCAATCTGGCTGGAACCCACCTGTGCATGAATTTGTGAACTAGGTCTCTAGTCCTGTCTAATAAAAGAATAATATGCAAATTGACCATACCTCTGATCAAGCCACACCCACCAGGGAATCAGGAGCAAATTATTCAAATAAACCCCAACCAATATAGCTGTAGCTACTGAGAGCAAGAGGGAGGCTTGGGTTTCCCTGGCAACAGAGAAGCCAAGCTTTCTGCCTGCCCTTGCCTCCACTCAATGCTACAAAGTTTCAACTATAGAAGATACATAATCCCAACAGAAATGGAAGCCGCAACAGAGCTAAAGAGAGCAGAGGCTAGGTTTGCCAGGGTGATAGAGATAGCCAAACTTCTGCAGCCCTAGCGCCTAGGCCTCCCCTCTAGGCTACAAAGTTTCAAACAGAAATGGCTGTCACACCAGTGGTGGGAGTCTCTCCCGCCTCCACAGCAGCACTAAGCTGGCAGTCAGACATTCACTGAGGGCTCCCTGACTGCAAGAGGACAGAGGCTGGACTGAGGGACCCCCGAAAGTGCATGAATTTCATGCACTGGGCCTCTAGTATATATATAATCAAAGAAACAATTATATTTAAGTAGTTCTAATAGATTATCATCACATAACATACAGTAAACTAATGTTGTATGCTTTCATTTTAAGAAATTGTTTTAATTTTTTTTCACAATTTTATTTCTTCAGCTTTTCCCCAAATCCTTGTAATTATACAAGTTACAAGCTACTGCAAAACTCTTGTATAGTTTTATAGTTTATTTACCTATGACAATGTTTGTATTATACAGATTTTTATAATTGTCAGATCAAGAGTTTTTTCTTATTTTTAAATATATTTTATTGATCTTTTACCAAGAGGAAGGGAGAAGAATAGAGAGAAACATCTATGGGAGAGAAACATAGGTCTCTGCACATAGGTCATCCCCCTCCTACTGGGGATTTGCCAGCAACCAAAGTACATGCCCTTGACTGGAATCGAACCTAGGACCTTTCAGTCCAAAGTCCAATGTTCTATCCACTGAGCCAAATTGGTTAAGGTTTAAGAGGCTTTTCTTATAATTTCTGCAAACATTTATTAAGCTCCAGACAACGCATTAGTCCCTGATAATACCAAGGTATCACGTCTTTCCCCTGTGTCCCTAAGGATCTTCTGCAGAGTCCCATCTCTTTCTAAGGATGCATGGCCATAAAATGCAACTCCAGCTTCCCCTGCAACTTCTGTGGTTTGGCTGAGTGAATAGAGTGTCAGCCTGTGGACTAAAGGGTTCTGGGTTCGATTCTGGTCAAGGGCATATGCCCAGGTTGCAGGCTCGATACCCAGTAGCCAATTACTTAACTTCTCTCTGCTTTAGTTTTTCCACCCAGAAAGTGGAACCAATGATTTTTCTCTCTCATTGATGTTTCTGTCTCCCATTCTCTTCCACTCTGAAATCAATGAAGTGAAAAGAAAAAAAGATGCTGGTTATTCTTTTCTATATAAAACCCTTGATTTTTTTTTTTTTTAGAACTTATGTATCTCAGAACAAAATACTATTTACTTCTAGGAAACTGTTCACTTAAATTTTAGGTTTGAATAATCATTTTTATATTGTCTCAAATAAAAAGTAAAATTTGCTCAAGGAAAGATCCCCAAGTCCATTTGCAAACCTATGCACTAAATTATTGCTTTTTTGTTTCAAATATGTTTTTGTATTGATTTCAAAGAGTAAGGGAGAGAAAGAGAGAGACAGACGGAAACATCAGTGATGAGAGAGAATCATTGATCGGCTGCCTTCTGCATGCTCCATACCGGGGATCAAGCTGGCAACCTGGACATGTGCCCTCACTGGCAATCGAACCGTGACCTTGTGGGTCATAGGTCAACACTCAACCACTGAACTATGCCGGCCGGGCATTGCTTAGTTTAAATACAAGCAAATTATATCCTTGGTAAGGCTCACCATAGCCAGGACAGTCGTTTTCAGAAGAAGCTAAAAAGAGCATTGTAACTGTGGCGTTGCTTCAACGATTTCATTTGTCCATTATAAATTGGAATTCGTTTTTGCTGCAGGACAAGGACGTTTCTTTTCACCATATGCACCTGAGTTGATTAGTTATCAAATTTACTACTGTAATTGAATGTGAAATTGGAAAAGAAGCCTAATTCCTTTTTCCTAGAAGCAAGTTCTTTAAAAAAAAAAAATAGCACGCCACTTATCTAATTGGTTTGAAAAGGACTCAGTAAGTTTTTATTTGAGCTCTCCCAAATACAAGTGACATTATTCCCAATGGCTTAGGTTCTTCCCCAATTTCACCTGCTCTGAGATTTCTTATTTAATGAAGAGCTTATGTCACACAATTTCATCCTGAGGGAAATTTCTGTGACTGTTTTTTTTCCATTTGGGAGTTTTTTCCTGTTTCTCCCCCTCCCCAATTATTGGTTATTTCTTCAGCTACACTCTAAGTTCTCATTCTGGTAGGGCATGTGAACTATCTACTGAAGATGCATAGATAGGGTCTCGGCCCTGCCTGTAATGGGCTTTTTACAGTGCTCCCAGTTAAAGATGTTGTGTGATAAAGACAAATAAGCTTGTCCCTCTGAGTGCTGTCACTCACCCTCATTAAGCTCCTGCTGCTTGTATGGCACTCAGCCGACTTTCCCTTCAGAGCAGCAAAGCTAACACACAGGCACTTCCGCAGAGACTTCGGGACAGATGAGCCTCACGGTTTAGTTAACCCACACCCATGGGTCGAACTCTACACGCCTGGACCAGGAGCATGCGGCCAAGCTTCCTAAAGGAAATAGCCCCCGACAACTCCATCCCGGCACATACAGATGCGATATCCATAATCTAAAATCCAAAAATCTTCCCAGAGTCGGTATCTCTGGAATTTCTTCCGCTCTGTGCTCTTGCCTTCTATAACCCTGAAAAGAATAGATACTTTAGCAGCTTTTTATTTATTTATGATTAGTGACTTTGAGCATTTTTTTTTCATATGTCTCTTGGCCTTCTGAATGTCCTCTTTAGAGAAGTGTCTATTTAGTTCCTTTACCCATTAAAAAAATTTTTTTTAAATTTACAATATAACTTATATTTAATAGTAGTACATATGTTTTCCTTTTTCCCTCCCAATATCCTCCCCCCAGCCTCCCTTACCCCCCAGCACATGTCCCCACCTGCCCCCCTCCCCTCCCCAGTGTCTTTCATTCATTGGTTATGCTCATATGTATGCAAACAAGTCCTTCGGTTTATCTGCCCCAGCATCTGCCTCCCATCCACTCCAGCCTTCCCCCTGTAGCTTGACAGCCTGTTCCAGGCCACCCTGCCTCTATATCAGTCCCTCCCCCCTGTTTCTTTTCTTTAAAAATATCTTGCCTCTGCATACTAGAAACAAACGTATAAGAGCAAAAAAATGTTTGAGTGTCAGTTTCAATGTCCAACTGTTCTGAGTCCCAGTTTCAATGTCAAATAGTTCTTCATGTGTACATGTCAGCAATGGTATCCAGATGGTGGACACATCGTGGCAATGCAAGATCCATCCTCTCTGGTTTGGTCCTGGGCCGCCTGCAGCCACGCACAGCTGCCGACTGCTAGCATGGCAAGGTGTCAGTATCCCCCATCTCTGGACCATCCTCGTGGCTGGAACAGACCTGTCAGTTCCTCACTGTCGCAGGAACCCACATGGTCTTGGAGTTGTTCTCTGCAAACACACAAACACATTCTTGAACAAAAGTTAACAAAGGGAGATCCTCTCTGCAAAATAGACTTGGGATGCTTTTTATTTTTGCCTGAATGATTTTTCTTTGGCTTATTTTGACACCATGTGTGTTTTTTATGAGTGTCCTGGAGTTGGTTTTACAAACGGAATTTACTTTTCTGGAGTAATTTTCTACATGTATTTTACTTATAGGATATTTTTCCTTACATGATATTACCCCACTGTCCCCCCCCCCCTTTTTTTGTTAATGGGGGCTTTTGGAAATTTTATCTTGCAGTCTTGGTAATTTTAAATTTTAATTTTTGCACACAAATATGACTGCTTTAGGTTCTTTGGATGTTAGGCAATTTTACAGTGAGATGAACTACTAATAGATATTTTAGTTAATGTTTTAGGAAAAGCTTTTTGTCCAGTACACTTAGATTTTCTTGAGTATTCACTTATTTCACTTGGCCAATTTAAATTAATCTGAAAACTTGATTACCATTTTACTGTCAGTTTTAATACTCAAGCAGAAATCTTAGTTTACCCTGTAAATACTTGTGGAAAGGAATATTTGCATTTTTGAGTAGGTCCTCAGCATTCCTGGTAATAAACTGAATTTATATATAGGGCAGCTATTGCTGGCCGAGTCTCTGCTGCCACCTGGGTCCCGGTGTCCTTTACCCATTTTTAATTGGATTGTTTGTCTTCCTTCTGTTAAGATGTAGGAGTTCCTATGTCGTTTGGAAATTAACCCTTTGTCAGATGTATCATTGGCAAATATGTTCTCCCCTATAGTTGGGTTCCTTTTCATTTTGCTGATGGTTTCTTTTGCTGAGCTTTTAATTTTGATGTAGTCCCATTTGTTTATCTTCCCCCTTTGTTTCCCTTACCGTAAGAGATATATTGGCTAAAA
The DNA here is from genome assembly GCA_027563665.1 of Antrozous pallidus. Lineage (NCBI taxonomy): Eukaryota > Metazoa > Chordata > Mammalia > Chiroptera > Vespertilionidae > Antrozous > Antrozous pallidus. Next base: position 7,095,135 of record CM050521.1, read on the forward strand.
AGTCCACCAGAAAATTACTACTTTTAATAAATGAATTTGGCAAAGTAGAAGGATATCAAATTAGTATCCAGAAATTGATGGCGCTTTTATATACCAATAATGAACTCTCAGAAAGAGAAACTAAAAAACACAATTTCTGTGTATCAGCTGGCTGGCTAAGGACAAGGAGGAAATGAAGGTGAAGCTGCTGGAGCTGCAGGGGCTGGTTGCGGGCCTGATTGGTGAGTATAATAAATGGTATGGCAGGTCCCTGGGGGCTGCCCCAAATCCTGCTGGAGAGCCCACGGCAGTCTCCTCCCCCCCCCCCCCCCCCCAGGCAACTGGAACTGCTCATAGCCAGGGTGATCTTTACCAGGTGAGCCTCGCTGACAGGGTGAAGCCAGGCTCTGCTGCCTTTGAGAACTCCACCGCACAGCAGATCATATAGCTGTGTGTGAGCTGCAGAGCCCTCAGGAGTGCCTAGGGTTGAGCAAAAACCCCTGCATCCCCTTCTTCTAACAGGCCGATGCCGATGTGGGGGTGAACATCACGGTGATCTAATAACTTGACACTACCTCTGGAGAAGTATAATAGGAGCAGCAGGGATGGGGTGCAAGGACAGTCCCTGCACCCCATCATTGCTTCTCCTATTATTATAATCTATACTAATGAAAGAATAATATGCTAATTAGACCGGATAGACCGCATGTCTTCAGGATGTCAATTCAAACGTCCTTCCTGACAAAGCTGGGGCGTGGCTGGTCTGCAAACTGCGGGAGGCTCTTTACCCAGGCTGGCCCCACCCCCAGCAGGGACCCCACCCCTTTAGGGCAGGCCAGCCAGCCCTCACTCATGCACCAGGCCCCTATCCTATATAATAAAAGAGTAATATGCAAATTGATCCTAATGTCAGAATGACCAGAATGACCACTGGACCAGTCACTATGATGTGCACTGATCACCTCTTAATCCCATTCCTCAGCTGGCAGGCTCTGATCACCTGATGGCCACCCAAGGCAGGGGCGGGGCCAGCAAGTGGGCAGGAACAGCTGAGCTCTGGGTCCCTCTCCCCGGCTGTCAGGCACCCATCACTGGATGGTGAACGGGGATTTAGGGGTGGGTGGTGGCGGAGCAGCTGGGGAAGATGGCCCTGATTGCAGGCCAGGTCTAGGGACCATACCCATGCACAAATTTCATGCACCGGGCCTCTAGTGTTATTTAAATGTTTATTAAATCCATCTGATCCAGTGTGTCTTTTAGAGTCAATGTTTCCTTGTTAATTTTTTTATCTGGAAGATCTATCCAGTGAAATCAGCTGGGAGTTAAAGTCCTCTACTATGACTTCATTGCTGTTGATCTCTCCCTTAAAGTACGCAAGATGTTTTTTGTATATTTATTAGTGGCCCCATGCATGAAATTCATGCACGGGGATGGGCGGGTATCCCTCAGCTCAGCCTGTACCCTCTCCAATCTGGAACCCCTTGAGGGATGTCCGACTGCTGGTTTAGCCTCGATCCCATAGGGCCTAAACAGGTAGTCAGATATCCCTCTCACAATCCAGGACCACTGGCTCCTAACCACTCACCTTCCTGCCTGCCTGATCTCCCCCAACCACTCTGCCTGCCAGCCTTCTTGCACCCAACTACACCCCCTACTGGCCTTCTTGCCCTCAATTGTCCACCATTGCCAAACTGATCATCCCAAACTGCTCCTCTGTCAGCTTGCTGGCTTCCAACTGTTCCCCCCCACACACTTGCTGGCCTGATTGCCCCCAACTTCCCCCTGCCAGCCTGCTTGCCCCCAACTACCCCCCCACCAACTTGCTCATCTCCAAACCCCTAACTCCCCCCCCCCCCCCCGCCCACTAGTCTGTTCGACTCCAGCTGCATCCCATTGCCAGCCTGATATCCCCCCACACCAGCCTGCTTGCCCCAACTTCCCCCCCTCCTGGCCTGATTGCCCCTAACCGCCTCTGTCTCAGCCCTGTCATCATGGCTTTGTCCAGGACTCCTAGAAGGCCTCCTAGTCTAATTAGCATATTACCCTTTTTTTAGTATAGATGTGGTCCTATTTTGGGTGTGTATATGTTTACCAGGGTTATATCCTCTTGTTGAATGGATCCCTTTAGTATTATGTAGTGTTTTTTGGGTTTAAGCATTTAATCCATTTACATTTAAGTTGATTATTTATTTCCATTTTAATTCTAAATGCTTATATTTTTCTACTTCTTCTCATTACAGCATTCCCTTTAGGAAATCTTACAGTACTGGTTTGGTGGTGACAAACTCCTTTATCCTTTTTTTTTGCCTGGGAAGCTCTGTATTTCACCATTTATTTTAAATTATAGCCCTGCTGGATATAATAATCTTGGTTTCAGATCCTTGAATACTTCATGCCATTTCCTTCTGGCATTTGGAGCTTCTGATGAGAAATTGACTGACAACCTTATGGGAGCTCCTTTGTAGGAAAAAATTGCTTTTCTCTTGTTGCCTTTAAAATTCTCCCCTTGACTTTAAGTTTTAGCATCTTAATTACGATGGGTCTGGGCATGGGCTTATTTTGGTTCTCCTTGCTTAGGACTCTCTATCCCTCATGAACTTGTGTGACTTTTTCCTTCACCAGGTCAGAGAAGTTTTCTGCCATTATTTCTCCAAACATGTTCTCTATCTCTTGCTCCCTTTCCTCCCTTTCTGTGTTTCCTATGATAAGAATATTGCTGTTTCTTGTTGTCCCACAGCTTCCTTAACATGTCCTGTTGTTGTGTGCGTTTTTTAATTGTTTTTTGCTCTTGTTATCTGATTGAGTGATTTTTTTTCTACCCTGTCTTCTAATTCAAAGATCCAATCCTCCACTTCCTCTAATCTGTGTATATGCCTTCAACTGTGTTCTTTATTTTTGATATGCCATTCTTCATAGTTACTACATCTTTTCTCATGCTATGGAACATTTTTTACATCATTATTTTGAAGTGTATTGTCTGATAAATTTCTTTTTTTTAAATATATTTTATTGATTTTTTTGCAGTATAACATAATTAATAGTAGTACATGTTTTCCTTTCCCCCTCCCCCTTATCCTCCCCCCAGCCTCCCCTACCCCCCAGCACATATTCCCACCCTCCCCCCTCCCCACCCCAGTGTCTTTCATTCATTGGTTATGCTCATATGCATGCATACAAGTCCTTCAGTTGATCTCCCCCAGCATCCACCTCCCATCCACCCAAGCCTTCCCCCTGTAGCTTGACAGCCTGTTCAAGGCCACCCTACCTCTATATCAGTCACTCTCCCCTGCTTCTTTCTCAAAAATATCTTGCCTCTGCATACTAGAAATAAATGTATAAGAACAAAAAATATTTGAATCTCAGTTTCAATGTCCAACTGTTCTGAGTCCCAGTTTCAGTGTCAAATAATTCTTTATGTGTACATGTCAGCAATGGTATCCAGATGGTGGACACATCGTGGCAATGCAAGATCCATCCTCTCTGGTTCGGTCTTGGGTTGGCTGCAGACATGCACAGCTGCCGACTGCTAGCATGGCAAGGTGTTGTCAGTGTCCCCCATCTCTGGACCATCCTCGTGGCTGGAACAGACCCATCAGTTCCTCACAGTCGCAGGAATGCACATGGTCTTGGAGTTGTTCTCTGCAAACACACAAACACATTCTTGAACAAAAGTTAACAAAGGGATCCTCATTGCAAAATAGACTTGGGATTCTTTTTAATTTTTGCCTAAATGATGTTCCTTTGGCTTATTTTGACACCATGCGTGTTTTTTCATGGGTGTCCTGCAGTTGGTTTTACAAATGGAATTTACTTTACTGGACTAGGAATTTTCTAGATGTATTTTACTTACTCTATATTTTTTTCCTTACATGATATTACCCCACTGCCCCCTCCACTTTTTTGATTAATGGGGGCTTTTGGAGATTTTATATTGCAGTCTTGGTAATTTTAAATTTTAATTTTTGCACACAAATATGACTGCTTTAGGTTCTTTGGATGTTAGGCAATTTTACAGTGAGATGAACTACTAATAGATTTTTTAGTTAATGTTTTAGGAAAAGCTTTTTGTCCAGTACACTAAAATTTTCTTGAGTATTCACTTATTTCACTTGGCCAATTTAAATTAATCTGAAAACTTGATTACTATTTTACTGTCAATTCTAATACTCAAGAAGAAATCTTAGTTTACCCTGTAAATACTAGTGGAAAGGAATATTTGCAATTTTGAGTAGGTCCTGAGCCTTCCTGGTAATAGACTGAATTTAGATATAGAGCAGCTATTGCTGGCCAAGTATCTGTCTGCCACCTGGGTACCGGTATGAGTTGTGAGTGGGAGGCGAAGCAGCCGTGGGGGTAGCAGACCTCCCTCAGGAGGGGTGAGAATTCAAGCCCCTGCAAGGTTTGTGGGTGAGGTTCTGTGCCCCACTTCTGTTGACCTTTTACCTCTCTCCTGTTGGCCCATCTGCGACTGTGCCTGTCTTAGGTTGTTCCTTCCCTGAGGAATCTTACCCGTCTCTGACTAACCAGCCATCCTCTGGGGCCAAACAGGGTGATGTGAGGTTCAGTTCTGTCTCCTTTGTAGTCTATGGCCCTGTGGCCTCCACGTCCAGTACCTGCCTTCGGGTCCCCTCGCCTGCTGGCGAGGTCCCGGTACTGATCATATATCTTGGGGGACCCAGGTTTCTTCTCCAGAGAGGGCCCAGCTCACACCATTGGTCCAAGATACAGATCCATGGTGCCAGCTGCCCAGAGGCTTCAGCCACAGCTTTAACTGAAAAGTCAGGCATCAGCTGTGTGTATTTGGATAGTAAGAAGAAGGTCCCTCTTGGCAGAAAGGGCAAGAAGGGCCAATATAGAATGCTCGGATGCCTTCCCAGTGCCTTAATTCCTTCTGAAGGGGATTAATTTCTTTCCCATCCTTTTTCAAGTTGCTGCCCAACATTCAAAGAATTAGTTTGTAAGTTTATTTGGGATAATTATATAATATGCTGTTGTCAAATATCAAATATTATAATGACATTATAGAATAATATCATGTAAGGGTATTATGGTGTCACGGGAGGTTAAGGAGGGCCTAGCCTAAGGACTGGTGTCCATAGGAGATGACAAGCTCTAGGCCATGTCAATTCAATCTCACACTAGCTGCCATTTTTTAATAACTTTATATAAACTTTGTCAGGGATGTAAAAACACAAATCACTTACCTTAGTTCAAGGGTTCAAATATATTGACTATTCCCCTTACTCCCACCACCTGCCACTTACCCTGAGGTTTAACATTCTGATGGACTTTTCTCAGTCTCTGGATCCATTCTTGTTCATCAGTCTATGTCATTGATTGTATTCCTCAAATGAGTGAGATCCTGTGATATATGTCTTTCTCTGCCTGGCTAATTTCACTTAGCATAATGCTCTCCAAATCCATCCATGTTGTTACAAATGGTAGGAGCTCCTTCTTTTTTTCCACGTCGTAGTATTCCATTGTGTAAATGTACCATAGTTTTTTTAATCCACTCATCTACTGATGGGCACTTAGGCTGTTTCCAAATCTTAGCTATGGTAAATTGTGGTGCTATGAACATAGGGGTACATATATCCTTTCTAATTCGCGTTACTAGTTTCTTTGGGATATATTCCTAGAAGTGGGATCACTGGGTCGAATGGGAGCTCCATTTTTAGTTTTTTGAGGAAACTCCATACTGTTCTCCACAGTGGCTGCACTAGTCTACAATCCCACCAGCAGTGCACTAGAGTTCCTTTTGCTCCGCATCCTCGCCAGCACTTGTCGTTGTTGATTTGTTGATGTAAGCCATTCTGACAGGTGTGAGATGATACCACATAGTCGTTTTGATTTGCATCTCTCGGAGAATTAGTGACTTTGAGCAAGTTTTCATATGCCTCTGGGCCTTCCTTTTGTCTTCTTTCGTGAAGATTCTATTTAGGTCTGTTGCCCATTTTTTTATTGACTCATTTGTCCTCCTTTTATTGAGTTGTGTGAGTTGCCTATAGACGCTTGAGATTAAACCTTTATCACTGATAACATTTGCAAATATGTTCTCCCATGCAGTAGGTTTTCTTGTTGTTTTGTTGATGGTTTCTTTAGCTGTGCAAAAGCTTTTGATTTTGATATAGTCCCATTTGTTTATTTTCTCTTTAGCGTCCATTGCCCTAGGAGCAGTATCATCAAAGAAGTTCTTTTGGCATATGTCTGAGATTTTTCTTCCCGTAGATTCCTCTAATATTTTTATGGTTTCCTGCCTTACGTTTAAGTCCTGTATCCATTTTGAGTTTATTTTTGTGTATGGTGTAAGTTGGTGCTCTAGTTTCATTTTTTTTGCATGTATCTGCCCAATTTTCCCAACACCATTTATTGAAGAGACTGTCTTGACTCCATTTTATGTTCATGCCTCCTTTGTCAAATATTAATTGAGCATAGTGGTTTGGGTTGATATCTGGATTCTCTATTCTATTCCATGGATCTATATGTCTGTTCTTGTGCCAGTACCAGGCTGTTTTGAGAACAGTAGCTTTGTAATACAGCTTGAAATCTGGTATGGAAATCCCACCGACTTTGTGCTTCTTTCTCAGGATTGCTGTGGCTATTCGGGGCCTTTTTTTGTTCCAGATGAATTTTTGGAGAGTTCTTTCCAGGTCTGTGAAATATGCCGTTGGTATTTTAATGGAGAGTGCATTAAATTTGTAGATTGCTTTGGATAGTATGGACATTTTAATTATGTTGATTCTCCCAATTCATGAACATGGTATGTTCTTCCACCTGTTTACATCTTCCTCTATCTCTTTTTTCAGTGTCCTGTAGTTTTAAACGAATAGGTCTTTTACCTCCTTAGTTAAGTTTATTCCTAGGTATCTTAATTTTTTTGGTGTGATGGTAAATGGGATTGCTTTTTTAGTCTCTCTTTTTGTAAGTTCACTATTAGTGTATAGAAATGCCATAGATTTCTTGGCATTAATTTTTTAGCCTGCTACGTTGCTGAACTCATTTATTAAGTCTACTAACTTTTTTATGGAGTCTTTCGGGTTTTTTATGTACAGTATCATGTTATCTGCAAATAAGTATAGCTTAACTTCTTCTTTTCCAATTTGGATGTGTTTTATTTCTTCTTCTTGTCTAATTGCAATGGCTAATACTTCCAGTACTATGTTGAACAGGAGTGGTGAAAGTGGGCAACCCTGTCTTGTTCCTGTTCTTAGGGGAAATGCTTGTAGTTTTTGCCCATTGAGTATGATGTTTGCTGTGGGTTTATCATATATGGCTTTTATTATGTTGAGGTATGATCCTTCTATTACTACCTTGTTGAGAGTTTTTATCAAGAAAGCGTGTTGGATTTTGTCAAATGCTTTTTCTGCATCAATTGATATAACTATGTGATTTTTATCTCTCAATTTGTTTATGTGAGGTATCACATTTATTGATTTGCGGATATTGTACCATCCTTGCATTCCTGGGATAAATCCTACTTGGTCATGGTGTATGATCTTTCAGATGTACTGCTGGATCCGATTTGCTAGAATTTTATTGAGGATTTTGGCATCTATATTCATGAGGGCTATTGGCCTGTAATTCTCTTTCATTGTGTCATCTTTATCTAGTTTTGGTATTAGGGTGATGCTAGCTTCATAGAAGGAGTTTGGAAGTGTTCCATCCTGTTGAATTTTCTGGAATAGTCTGAGGAGTATAGGTTTTAGTTCTTCCTTCAATGTTTGGTAAAACTCCCCTGTGAAGCCATCTGTCCCTGGGCTTTTGTTTGCTGGAAGCTTTATGATGACTGCTTCAATTTCTTAGACAGTTATTGGTCTATTGAGTTTTTTAGATTCTTCTTGATTGAGTTTTGGGAGGTTATATTTTTCTAGAAATATATCCATTTCCTCCAGGTTGTCCAGTTTGTTGGAGTACAGTTGTTCATAGTATTTTTTAACAATCCTTTGTATTTCAATGGGGTCTGTTGTTATTTCACCTCTTTCATTTCTGATTTTATTTATTAGGATCCTCTCTCTTTGCTTCTTGGTGAGTCTGGCTAGAGGTTCATCAATCTTGTTTATCCTTTCAGAGAACCAGCTCTTGGTTTTGTTGATCTTCTGTATTATTTCTTTGGTCTCTATGTCATTTATTTCTGCTCTGATCTTTACTATTTCCTTCCTTCTGCTTACACTGGGCTTTTCTTGTTGCTTTCTTTCTAACTCTTTGAGTTGTTGGGTTAGATAATTTATTGCCGCTGTTTCTAGTTTTTTGCAGTGGGATTGTAGAGCTATGAACTTCCCTCTCAGAACTGCTTTCACTGTGTCCCATAGATTTTGGATTGTTGTGCTATCGTTGTCATTTGTTTCCATGATGTTTTCTATCTCTTCCTTGATCTCTCTAGTAACCCAGTCATAGTTTAATAGCATGCTGTTTAGTCTCCATGTGTTTGATTTCTTTGGATTGTTTCTATTGTAGTTGATTTCCAGCTTTATGCCACTGTGATCTGAGAATATGCTTGATATGATTTCTATCTTCTTTAATTTGGAGAGACTTTGCCTATGACCCAACACATGGTCTATCTTTGAGAATGACCCATGGGCACTTGAAAGAATGTATATTCTGTGGCTTTGGGGTGAAATGATGTGAAGATGTCAATTAATTCCATCTGATCTAATGAGTCATTGAGGATTGATGTTTCTTTACTGATTTTTTGTTTAGAGGATCAATCCAATGGTGATAGTGGGGTATTAAAGTCTCCTACTATGATTGTATTGCTGTCTATCTCTCCCTTGATGTCCCCTAGGAGTTTTTGTATATATTTGGGTGCTCCTGTATCGGTTGCGTATATGTTTACCAGAGTTATTTCTTCTTGTTGGATTGCTCCCTTTAATATTATGAAGTAGCCTTCTTTATCTCTTGTTATGTCCTTCACTTTGAGATCTAATTTGTCAGATATAAGTATGGCTATCCCAGCTTTTTTTTCATTTCCATTCACCTGAATAGCTTTTTTCCAACCTTTCATCCTCAGTCTGTATGCGTCTTTTTTTCGGAGGGGGGTTTCTTGTAGACAGCAGATACATGGGTTGTGTTTTCTTATCCAGTCTATTACCCTATGTCTTTTGATTGGAGCATTTAAACCATTTACATTTAAAGTTATTATTGATAGGTGCTTATATGTTGCCATTTTTGTTCTTTATCCCTCTGTTCCTTCCTCGCTTCCTATTTCTTTTTACAGTAGATCCTTTAGCATTTCTTGCATTGCTGGTTTGGTGGTGATGAATTCCCTTAGTCCTTTTTTATCTGTGAAGCTCCTGATTTGACCTTCAATTTTGATTGAGAGCCTTGCTGGGTATAGTATTCTAGGATTCAGACCCTTCCTTTGCATGGCTTTGTAAATTTCATTCCACTGCCTTCTGGCCTGATAGGTTTCTGTTGAGAGATCACTTGTTAGTCTGATGGGGGTTCCTTTGTAGGTGACTTTCTGTCTCTCTCTGGCAGCTTTTAAGATTCTTACTTTGTCATTGGTGTTTGTCAATTTAATTATAATGTGCCTTGGCGTAGTTCTTTTGGGGTTTATTTTGCTTGGGACTCTGTGAGCTTCTTGGATTTGTGTGGGGTTTTTCTTTCCTATATCAGGGAAGTTTTCTGTCATTATTTCTTCCAACAGGTTTTCTATTCCTTGCTCAGTTTCCTGTCCTTCTGGAAGCCCAATTATATGGATGTTGTTTTGTTTCATGTTGTCCCAAAGTTCCCTTAGGCTCTCCTCCTGCTTTTTAATTTTTTTTTCTAGAAGCTGCTGTACTTGGTTATTTTTTTCTACCTGGTCTTCTAGCTCACTGATGTGATCCTCTGCTTCTTCTAGTCTACTCTTAATACTTTCTATTGAGTTCTTTACTTCAGCAATGTCACTTTTCATTTCTTCTTGGCTCTTCTTCATTTCTTCTTAGCTCTTCATCATTTCTTCCTGGGACTTCCTCATTTCCTCTTGGTTCTTACTCATATTATCAAATTTGTCTTCCATTCTTTTCAGCCACCTTATGACCATTTCTCTGAATTCTTTCTCTGACAGGTTGTTAACTTCCATTTCGTTTACCACCTTTTCTGGTGAGCCTTGTTTTTCTTTCATATGTGGGCTATTTCTTTGTCTTCCCATGGTCTCTCTTCTCTGTGTATCTGGTTATGTAGTTCTCACTCTCCTGTGTTGATTTAAAGGCACAAAATACAACACCAGGTGCAATGCACCAGGCACTGAACCAGAATGTAGTCACAGTAATGGTAATTCCAAATAAAGGTGATAGCCAGAGAAAGGCAAATTCGGTAATAGGTGAGAAAAAAGAAGGAGAACCTCCCCCAGACACACACAGACACTCACACACCCACACTCACACAAAAAGAAAGACAGGAATGCCAAAATGATAATGGGAAAAGGGGAAGAAGAAAAAAAGAAGAAGAAACGAGTAAATTTTAAATGTGAGGTGAAAACTCCTATAGGACGGCCCCTAATCTGAACCAAAACCCGCAACAAGTACCTAGAAATTGATAGAAATTACATACAACTACTAATATCAAGGGAGGTGAGGGAACACAAAAGCAAAAATCTATGTAAAAAACAATGCAAATGAGGACAGCAAAACAAGAAACAACACCAAAAATAAAAATAACTCCCCCTACAAGACAAACCGAAATAAAAGAATAAGCAAATCAATCTTATAAACCTGCTTAAAAAATCAATATAATCAACAGTCAAGTAAAGAACAAGAACAGGACAGAGATAAAAACACTTTAAGATAGTGATGTCAGAGAAGCTAGAGGTATATATGGACTTGGAGTAGGTGGTTGGAGATTAGATATATAAGTGGGGTGAAATTTTAACATGGGGTAAAAAGAAAGAATTAAGGTAAATCTAAAGCGGGGAAAAGTGTAAGGGAAACAAGGCACTAAATAGGGAAAGGTTAGCAAGAGAGTGGTGGCATAATGGTGAAGTTGAGGTAGAGTAAAAGATACTACAGAGTAGATGAAAATAGACTGTATTTTCAAGGTCAAAGAGAAAATATAATCAATTCCCTGTGTCACACAAGAGTCAATTTGTGATTTGGCCCCTTGGTGGCAGTGTTTCTAGATTGACTTCTGGGTCTACTGGTCCTCTCTATCCTGAACTAAAATTTTGCTGTCCCTGTGGTATTCAATACTGCCTCTTTAATGGTGACTGCTGTTTTAGCAGCCAGAACCCTCCCAAAATCTTCCGGGTTTCCCTCCTCTGTCAGGTCCAAATTGGTTGCGCTCCAGGGATCAACTCTGCCACCAGCTCCAAGGGCCCTCTCCCACGTTTACCAGCTCCAACAGCCACAGATTTTATTTCAGGTGCAGATCTCCAGGCTTTGAGTTCCAAGGTGCAGATCTCCCAGTCTGCCAGACCCCTCACTTTCATGCCCAAAGTACCCCCAGGGAAATCTGACCTTTCTGTGCTGGAGTTTAGAGCTCCCTGGACTCTGCGCGCGTCCGTGCCAACTGGGCGCCGGTGTTCCAGGAGTCTCAGCCGTCCAGCCGGTACTGCAGCTGTATATTTTCAGGCCCTTCCCCTTCAAGATGTCGTGGTCTGCCTCTGAGCGCCTCCTCGCACAGTTGGCTCAGGGAGAGAACCCAGCAGTACTGGGGCTGCTCAGGCTGGGGAGGCCAGCCCAGCAGTCCCCTATCTTCTCCCAGAGCACAGCTGTCCTCCTACTCGCCAACAAACACTCCCTGCGTGACCTTCGGCTGCTCCCTCCTTCTGCCCTGTGAGCAGATTCAGATCGCATCCCTCCGTTCTGACGCCATTTTTTCCCCTCACCTGATAAATTTCTTATGTCCGTTTCATTTAGCTCTTCTTCTGGAGAATTCTCTGGGGTTGTTTTTTTGTCTTTCCATTTTGGCTGCCTGTTTTGGTTTGTGTCTCTTATTAGGTAGATATGCTATGCCTCCCAATCTCTATTGCAAGAAAGTGTCAGACATTGTCACAGCTTGTGACACCCTCAGTTGAGGCTGATTGCCTTTAGAAAGGACCAAGATATGCACCAAGGTCTGCTTTTCTTAGATCTGGACTCCACATTAAATCAGGCAAAAACCCAAAGACTCCAAAGACCTGCCTCTGCTGGCAATCTGATTTTATTCAGTCTTGATTAGCCTCAGGCTTTTGATTCCAGGGTGGGGCCAGATATTTTCAAACAGGGTGGGACAATTGCTTTTGCCTGCAGGCTGATTGTTATTCTCAGGCTCTTAATGGGCCTCAGAAACTCCAGAGGGTGTGGCAGGGGTTTTCCAATAGGGTGAGGCCTATGCCTTTCCCCAGGAAAAATTGCCCAAAGAACTATTGGAGAAAGATGTCCTCTGCAACAAGAGGGAATGACTCAGCACAGAAAATTGGGATGTCTGCCTTCTAAGCTCTACCCATAGAGCTCCCTAATCTGGTTTTTGTCACCCAGCTCCAGACCACTCTGCCCTTCCTCCACCAGAGCCCAAAGTGAGTGGCTGCACATAAAATTTTGTGCCTTTATGAAAACATCTCATTTCCAGGCATCTCTCCCTGGAAGACAGCAATCCTGCTGCTTTTCATGGCCAGATGTTGTGTGGGTACCTTTCTCAGGTCTCATGCTTGACCTATGGTGCCAAGCTTGGGGTTTAAGCCCCAGAGTTCTCAGTTGGAATCCCCCACAGTAAAGACATCCCTCTAGAACTTCAGCTGCTGTCTGTGGTAAGCTGGCCATCCCTTTCATGCCTCCACACTTCCTGCCAGTCTCTGTTCTGTCTTCACTTTCCATTCTTTGTTTTCAGGGTTCTCTCCTACTGGTATTCAGTTTAGTTATTCAGGATTTTTTTGTTGTTGTAATTTCAGTTTGGTTCTGGAAGCATGTTATTGTAGCTTCCACTTACTTTGCCACCATTTGTGCTCTTATACCATAGCTTTTTATCCACTCATTTGCTGATAGACACTTAGGCTGTTTCCAAGTCTTAGCTATTATAAATTGTGCTACTATGTGTAAGGTCTGGGGCTGGGAAAATAGGGACTTCCCCAATCTCACCCTCTGAATTGGAGAATAGTGGTCCCCTGGGACATACCAGAGTGACCAAGCCACAGCTGTGCTAACATCTTGCTGGACAATAAACGACCATCTGAGACTTATCAGGATAGCCAGGGTACGAAATTCCCACTCATAAATCACCTGCCACAAATTACCTCGGATAAATCTGATTGGTCCAACAGCAGCCTACAGAAACTCTGCCAGGCATAGGTGGGTGTGACTCCCCCGGCCCATGCTCTCAGACTGTGGGACCTCACCCGAGACCTTTCAATAAATTCGATCGTTCACTTGTACCCTGCTTGTCTTGGTCAATTTACTGGCTTCGGTCAGATTAAATCTTACATCTCAGATTAAAACCTTACACCATGAACATAGGGATGCATAAAATTATTTCTGATTGGTGTTTCTGGTTTCTTAGGATATATTCCTAGAATTGGGGGCACTGAGACAGACACTATTTCTTGTGGTTATAAAAAGTTAAGTGTGAAAGCTAAAAATTGCACAATAAACAACAACAGAAAAACTAGAAACAACTTAAATGTCCACTCATGAAATGATAAGCTAAACTGGGATCTAGTCTTCCAAAGGAACATTATATAGCAGGAAATATTATAGCTGAGTATAGCAATAGAGAATATGTACTATTATCTTTGAAAAACTGCAAGAAGTTATGCCACTTTAATAAGTAATACTTTTATAAATTCTATGGAAGTAAAGTTATATAAATGGAAAATAAAAGTTTTTAAGAACAAAGACAAAATACAACACTTGATTAGATTTTCAGTGAGAAGAAAATTGGATGCTTTCCTTTTGAACTTCCCTCTAGCCTGTATGTTCTTCTATTTATATTTGTACTGTTACCACCACCACTAGTTGCCAGGGTGCCCACTTTTTCTCTTCTGAGGCCTCAGCATGTATCAAGAATTATTTCTGTATATATCAGGGTTGAGAAATTATCCAATCAGTTTATTTTGTCTCACTCAAAGAAAAAAAACAATTCTATTAAAATTAAAACATTTTCTGACTCAAATCATGGGAGATTTGTTATTTTATTTCAATAAAAGAAATTGTTAAATTTCTCTGAGGTTTTCTAAAACATCAAGAATTTTAATGTCTAAATTAGATCCAGAACTGCAGAACTTATTTTTTAAATTCTATAAATAGATCTAAGTGTTGCGATATTAGATAATAAATCTTATAGAATCAAGTTATTAAAAATATAAATGTTATGGCTAGGAGTTATTGTACTTACTTTACAGATTTTTTTGTCTGCATCCTCAGTGTTGGAGTACAATATTGATTATGAAGGCATGCCAGTTCAAATCAATACAACTTTTCAACCCATATTTTTTATAACATGTAAAATTTAAATTTTGGGTAGAATAACAAAAGAGAGTAACAAGCTTCAGTTTACTAATAACAAGACATTGGTTCATTTGTTATCTCCATACACACTAGGGGCATGGTGCATGAAACTCGTGCACAGTCCCTAGACCTGGCCAACAATCAAAGCGCGAGTGTCTGGCATGGAAGGGCAGGTCCCAGCTGACCTCTGGGCCCTGGGCAGCACCTGGGCCCCTGGATCCCCACATGCCCCCTCCGCTTGAGTCATCGGGCCCTGCTCACACCCACCTTGGCCTGACACCACCTGCTCACATGCCCCACCAACCTGCTGTAGTCCTGATCTCATTGGTGCCAGCAGTACCTCCACTGTTGCTCAATGCCAAGGCTCACTGACACCTGCCATGTTCTGTGCCAACCCCTTGTGATCAGCACACATCATAGTCAAACTCCTGGTCAAACTCCCAGTCAAGGGGATAATTTGCATATTAGGTTTGTATTATATAGCATGTAGATATCTATATAATATGTACAATTATCTATTACATTGAAAACATTTTAATTATACTCATCAGGGTTAGCTTAAATAAATATTTTATTCTGCTGATAATAATTATAATTTCTTACACTACATCAGGAATCATTCTAAGCCTTTTGCTGCTAAACCTTGAAATATGTGAGGTGAATACTTATATTATTCTTATTTTACAGATGAGAAAACGGAGACCTAAGGAGATGAAGTAACATGATCAAGATTACAGAGTTCATAAGTATCAGACTTAGTATTGAAATTCACATGTCTGGCTGCAGGGTTCATGCTCTCAAACTTTGCCTTATATTGCCTTTACTAAATAACTATGTACAACGAAGCATCTTCAAACGCCATTGTAGAGTTAAGCTAGAAGCCCAAGGGAAAGCAGATATTTTTATTTTAGTTATGAATTTTTGGACTGAAACCTGGATTCTTTGTCTGCTGGAGTCACAGAATGAATCCACGGACAGAAGGTGGTATAGCAAAGGTGGAAATTTATCAAAGAACAAGTACAGACTCCCATGTGGGGAGGTAGAAAGGGCCCCATTGAGTTCCTTTTCCCTGAGGCTTATAAGGGCTGCAGATTGGTCACTATTCCCTTGGACTGTTTACTATAGTAACTCTTCAGTTCAGGTTCTCCCTCTCCTTCCTTATAGTTTTCCTATTCCCTTTGGGCTATCTTCTTCTTCTGGATGAAGGGCTTCCTTCTCTTTATTTTGTAAATGTAGACCTTTTGCTGTTCCCAGCTCCCTCATTCTATGGAAATATACCCATTACAGCTTTTCAGCTTCCCTATTCTATGGAAATATACATTCTGCAGCTCTTTGGCCCTGTGCTTCCTCCATGGTCCCCTTAATTTCTAAAATTTCCTAAAACCTGTCTTTTTCACCTCCAAAATTTCTGTTTACATTGGTTACTTTGGAAATTAATTTTCACAGTCCTTTTGCTTATATTAATTAGATGTACCCCCCCCCCCACACACACACCATTAGCACTGCCTGTGATATTGTGACACTTTCCAGCATAAAGACTACCTTTAACTATTTCTACTCTCTGGAATCTGATGCATTCATTGCCTTTCAAACACTCGAAAAATTGTTGAACAGATAAATGGAGGAGTGATTGAAAGGGCAGAGTGGGACTGCAAAGACAGAGGCCATTTTGGACTGTGTGACTCGGCAGCCACCATGTAGGCCTGGTGATATGTAAACTTACCTGGGGGCTGCATCTTGAAATCACAAAGACCAACTCCTCCCTTTAAATTAGCCAGTCACGAAAGACTGTGCGCTTGAGCTCCAATCAAGAGCAAAGGACAGGACAGGTCACATGCATTAGGGATTATTTGCGTCACTAGCCCCAGCCATCACCCAACCAATTGGAATCGGCCAACTCAGTGGTTGGCGTCTGGCCCCACCTCCCTATAAAATCGTCATGCTCGGGAAATTCTTCCCCTTGCTTCCTGTGACGGTGGAAGCAGAGAGCCAAGCCCAGGTTTGAATGAAGGTTCTTTCGCATTTGCATTGGAATCGGCTCCCTGGTGGTCTCTGGGGATCATGAAATCTGGGCATAACATTATCCATTGGACAAAATGGCAAAATTAAAGGAAGTATTTATGATAACTAGATGTTTGAAGGTGAAATTTTGTTCTTATGAAACAGTAAAATACTTTAGTTGAATTAATCATATTGAGAAGGCTAAAAAGGGCTAATTCCAATGTAACCCTGATATTGGAGGCTAGTGATCTGAATCCATGCCAGCACGCTCAGTGTACACTCCTGATAACCCAGAATTAAGCCCTCTCTCCTTCCCAGATACTGGTTGTCTGCCCAGGAGGGAGGGTTATTAACGCTGGCACCAGGCCAGACCATCAGATATGGCCTAGAGATCCCCATAACTGGGGGCTTTCTTGCAAGGCCTGCAAAAAGGATTGGAAGCATAATCCATATTGTGGGACAAAGACCACAGGGAGGGAGATATAAAGGAAAGCCCCGTGTGTGTTCCTTCACTCAGATTTGGAAGGCTATTCCCTGAGTCTACTGGTGTATTAAACAGTGTTCCTCCTTTTTCTCACAAGCGTCTTTGGTTTTCTTTGGTCTTCTACAACAATATGGGTAGTCTATTATACTCTAATTTATTGGCTAAAAAGAAATTGGGAGCTAATTTAATTTTCCTAGTTTATTACTTGTGCCCTTGCATCATAAGCTACCAGATATTATTCCTGTGATTATTTTAACAAAGTCCAAACAAATCAAACCTGAAAATTTGAATACATAGCTTACTGAGAACACTATGTTTAATAGTGTAATCACAAAGTTTTATCCAAATATGAACATTTTTAGCAAATACCATAGTATATTAAAATGTTACAGTACATTTTAAAAAACTGTTAAGTAACTCATTCCCATTGAAAATAAGTTTAACATGTACAAAAGTTTTCAAGTGAAGAAAATTTAAAACATTTGCTACTGTGCACCAAAAGAACTTTAGCATTGGTGAAATACCAGTATAGCTGAATTTTCATCCTCAAAATATTTTATGGAGGAAATATGAGGTAAGCACGTGTAAGTTTCCTGTCTCTAGCTCCCGGCACTATCATTACAGAGAGAAAACACCTAAGAGAGAGGTGAGTCAGGTGCTTGCCCTACTAATCTGTATAAGAAGGCTGAGCCAGTTATTACAGTGGTTCTGTTCACTCAATTAATGTTTATTGATCTCACATTATGTAAAAGGCACTGCACTAAGTTCTCTGTAATAGCACATTGTGTGTGTATGGTACTTGAAAGTACTTTCAGCATTCACATTATTGTCTTGTTTTGAGTTAAAAGATAGGCAACCTTGGTGTTCTTTCATATTAAAAATGTGGAAACCGAGGCCCAGCATGACTCATTATACTACCCAACATCACAGAGATGGTGGTGAAACTGGGGCTTACAGAAGCAGTAATAGTAATAATAAAAAGGAGAGAGAAAACAGAAATAGCCCATTAAAAGGTTCTGCTTCATAAACATCTTGATTTGAAAGCAATGTTAAATGGCTTGGTCATACATGAAATACCCATCAAATTCATTACCATTAAGGGCTAAGTTTTTTTTTATTAATACAGACCAACTTCCTATAACAATACTGCGTTTAGATAAAGTTAGTATATTCTTATTTCATGCTTTTTCTCTTTTGCTTAAACTTAATGTAAAATGCAAGCTTTATAAAAGGCACCCTACGAATAAATAGAGTATGTAATGAGCAGCCATTATACATGATTTCTTCACTCATGTGGAACTCCTATAACTCACTAATGAGTTCACCACTTGTGAGGTACTAAGGCCTTTTGTTACAACTAGGTTAATCATATTTTATGACCAGCCATTTATGTCTCTTCCATTCATGTATAGTACTATTTCATTGCTAAGTACAGTATTCATACTTTATGGTCCAATTTATTATTTGGCTGCATGTGAAAATGAAGTCTATATGCATATTTTATTTAATACGCAAAATACACTGAAGTTACTGTTACCTTTATAAACATGTAATAAATTAAATAAAAAGGTATGTTTTATAAAAGTAAGAAAAATGAATAGGGTATTTCTAAGCTTTCTGTCCTCAATGTCAATACATTAATCTTAAAATGCAAAAATTCCTTTGGTCCTGTGGAGGAAAGGGGCCCCATGCTGACCTGACAGCTCAGGGGAGGCCTGCAGGGCAGTCTTGCAAACAGAGACCTAAAGGAACCACGCAGGATGGTCCGAAATGAAACTTTAACTAAAGCAGTGATGGTGGGCAGTCACATCCTAGGCCGGTATCTTCACTGACAAGGTCAGCCTTTACCTTAACGGAGCCTATCTGTCTTTTTGGGTCTATGATAACACACCCTTGAAATGTCTGGGTAACTTGTAACTTCCCTTTTTCTGGAGCACAACCAAACGTGGTGGACTCCAGGACAGATACAACAAATTCCTTCATTGTCGTGTTAATTATTCTTACACTCACCTAAGTTTGTGTTCTTCATTTTACTTTTTATCCAATCCCAGGGGTTTTCCCAGTTTTGCTTTATCCCACCTCCTTATTCTATCACCAATGAATTCATGTAATCCACCTCTGTCCCTCCTTTGATGGCAATGCATAAATACAAATGCAACCTGCCATTCTCTGGAGCATTATCTCAATTCCTTGAGATTCTGCTTCCCAGCATATGTTGACAGTTTAGCTCAAATAAACTCACAAAAGTTCTTTAAAGGTTTCAATGTGGGTTTTTTTTTTAATGTTAACAGTTCAATATTGATGGTAATAATGACTATTATAAATTGAGCACCTTTTCTGCACCTTATCCTTCATGCATACATTTATATATTTGTTATTCACCTAACAATTTTTCAATTGGACATACAAAATAGTTATCTTCATTTTACAGCTAGAAAACTGACTTACAGCAAGAAGAGATAACTTGCCCATATCACAGAATAGAAAATTTGAGCTTTTATTCCATCCTGATCATACTGTTTACTACGTCAGAATTATTCCCGTCTCCTACTTCTTCCAGCCTTTCAGACCAGCAAGCTGAATGAGGTTGTTAATTCCTATACCATTATCTTCAATTCACCTAAAACATTTAGTGAATACCTACCTAAGGCTAGGCGTAGTTTTAATAATTGAGGACACAAAATTAACAAGAGTCCCTGCTTTTAAGCCATGTATAGGCTCAGGGCAAAGTCAGATAATAAGACATAGATAAACAAGATAATTTCAGAAAGTGACAAGTGTTGGTAAGATAAGCAAAGCAAAGAGATAGAGAATGCTGGAAGGGCTGCTGGTGAAAAGGGGGGTTTCTATTTTTAATTGGAAGGCCTTTTCCAGGAGGAGCCATCTGAACTGGAGCATGAATGACATGAAAAAGGTACCAGGTGATCTGGGGGTGGGCGTTACTGTCAGAGGGAACACGGAGTGCAAAGGCTTAAGGCAGAAACAGTTTAGCATGTTCAAGGAGTAGGTAGAATGCCAATTTGGCTGAAATTTAGTGAGTTGAAAGGAGTCAAGATACCGAATTTTTGGACTGGAACCCAGATTCTTTGTCCACGGGAATCGAAGAATGAATCCACGGGCAGAAAGTGGTATAGCAAAGTGAAGACTTATTGAAGAATAAGTACAGACTCGTACGTGGGGAGGGGGAAAGGGTCCCACAGAATGGATTCCCATGTTGGGAGGGGGCAAGGGGTCCCACTGGGTTCTTCTTCCCAGTGTCTTTAAAAGGCTGCAGATCCTGGTGCCTTGATATCCCCTCTGATTGGTCACTATTCCCTTAGACTAGTTACCGTAGTAACTCCTGGCTCAAAGGTTGACCCTCACTAGTGAGGTTCTCCCTCTTCCTCCCTTATTGTTTTCCTACTCCCTTTGGGCTTTCTTCTCCTTGAGGAAGAAGGGCTTCTTTCTCTTTATTTTGTAAATATGCCATTTCTTGGCTACTTTCAGTTCCCTTGTCTTACGGAAATATTGCTGCTTCCTTATGGAAATGTAACTGCACCTGACTTCCTCGTGTTATTAAAATGTACATTCTCCCAGTCTGTGGCTCTGTGTTTTTTCCCATGGACCCCAATTCTAAAAATTCCCTAAGCCTGCCTATGTTCCCCCCAAATTCCTGCTTCAGTAAGAGGAGATGAGGTTGAAGAAATAAGCCAGTGCACAATTCTATAGTTCCTTCTAGATCCTGGTAAAGAGTTTGGTTTTATTTTAAGTGCAGTGTGAGGCCACTGGAACCTGTGGAAATGTCCCAGTCTTAGCGAAGTCTGTAATTCAGCCTCTTATTGCAGCCAGTGTACCTCATGTTTACTGCTAGCCACTGTATGTGATCTTATCATGATCACAACTACCAATCTCCCTATGAGACTCTCCACAAATCCTTTGGATTTGACAAATTTCACTTCCTGGTGCTGATTCAGGAGCCATCTTAGCTTGACACAGATTTTGGATGCCTTGGCCCCAAAGTCAATGATCCCAGCTAGGTGTTAGAGAAACAGCAAGGGGGTTGAAGAAGAGGGGCAATTCACTTTAAAGCCTGGGAAGTGATACTACTTATTAAACTCTGTAAGAAAAACTGACATTTTAAAAAGATAATTAATATTAACTCCAATGAATTTTTAATCTGTAGCATACCATAGCATTAATAAAGTGGCCTGAATTATAATAAGGTGACTTGGAATCATTGTTCTGCCCAGAGCTCAGGATCCCCAATAATTAACCACCAGGGAGCCCTTTATTATCCGATGCAAAAAGCAAAGGACCTTTATTCAAACCCGGGTTTGGCTCCCAGCCTCTATCTGGCACAGCAGCGAGGCGAGAGAGCGAGCCCAGCAAGAACAATAGGTTATAAAGGGTTGGTCATCTGGGTGGTCCCAGGGAAGTGACGTGGGTTACAGAGATAGCCTTATTAGGTCAGGGTTTTTCAGCGGGGGGTCTCACAGCACAAGAATCAGGAAGTGACCAGTACTTTGGTTATGCCTTATTAGGACCTAAGCCGTGTCCTCGGGGCTCCATTGGTCCGCTCAGGCAGTGGTTGGGGGAGTCAGGACATTCCTGGCACCCTTGTGGCCACTCTCAGCAGGGGGAAAGGGGAATTAGGCTGACCAGCCCTACAAAATGGAGGATAGTCAGCTCTGCTTTGTCCTTTCACCATCACATATACAGGTCTCCCCAGGGTTAGCCCCTCTAAGTTAATTTTGGTTTTCAAAGTTCCTTGACTTACTTACCATCTCAACAGTTTTTGATAAGCTCCAAAATGTTTTCTATTCTTATTCTCTTGGCAGTGGTACTCGGAGAAGAGAAACAATGAGAGAGAATGAGTCAGAGGCAACTATTTTCTTTCTCTTTCTTTTTTCTTTTGATGCAATAGTGATTTATTTCATTGCATCTTTTAGGCAGTATTATCATTCTTCCCCCCCCCCCTTTTTTTTAACCATCTTAGTCTTGTTTGACATAGTTGGGAATAATTGATGAGTAATATGATAATTTTTATTATGAAATGAAGTTTCTCAAGATACAGAAAAATTAAGTTCACCAAGATCTCATAATGTATTTTATTTTATTTCTTAAAATTATATATATATATATATATATATATATATATATATATATATATATTATTCTTTAAAGTATTACAAATAGTGGTACATGTGTTTTCCTTCCCCCCCCCCCATTGTCCTCCCCCCAGCCTCCCCTACACACCAGCACGTGTCCTCACCTGCCCCCCTCAGCACCCCAGTGTCTTGTATCCATTGGTTATGCTTATATGCTTGTGTTATGTCCAGATTTCAAGATCCCCAGAGACCATCAGGGAGCCGAGTTCAATGCAACAGCAAAGAGCTTTCTTTATTCAAGCTCGAGCTTGGCCCTCTGCTCCCACCAACGCAGTGGCAGGATGCAAAGGAGGGAAAAATATCCAAAACATGATGATTTTATAGGGAGGTGGGGCCAGACACTAACCCCAGAGTTAGCCAATTCTGATTGGTTGGGTGAGGGCTGGGACTAGTGATGCAAAGGCAGGGTGTGGCCAGGCTCTGGCTACACAAAGACAGGATGTGACCAACATACCCCTGCATTCCCATTGGCTGACACAGTAGTCAGTCCTGCTCTGCCTTTTCATTCCCCCCTTGTCTTGGAACTTACGGCTCAATCATGAGACAAACTGCATTTCTACCTTGCCTTCCATTTTTACTCCTGAATGGTCAACAAAAAACAATATTCTTCCCCTAGGGCTGCACATAGGCCTCCTTGCTGCATGAATACAGAGGCAGGCCATGACTATTGCTGGGAAAAAGGGTTGCAAGGGGCATGGGGACTCCTGGCAGTGTGAGTGACAGCGAACAGAGTCAACAGAGTTACCGACATCAGGTAGGTTGAATGCGCTGTAACTTGAGCTTGAGCGGGTTGTGCTGATTGTAATCAAGGCTCCATTGTGTGATGAGGTCCTCCCGGACTGCAGAGGGATCAGCTGGGCAGACGTGAGTGTGGTAGACCCAGGTTGCGATGCCGTCTATCTTGAGAGTGGTGGGTGTAGTCAGCACCACGACATAGGGGCCCTTCCAACGTGCCTCAAGGGTCTCCTGGTGGTGCCTCTTGACAAAAACCCATCTCCTGGTCTGCACTGATGAGGCGTCAGGGTCCGGCCAGCCTCATCATGGAGGCGTGGCCAAATGTCCTCGTTTGCCCTCTGGAGCCCTCTTAAAAAACAAATTCAGCAAGAAGTTTGGCCTTGAGGTTGAGAATGATAGGGGGTGGACTGCCAAACATGATCTCATAGAGGGTAAAGCCCATGGTGTAGGGAGAGTACCTCACCTGGTAAAGGGCATACAGAAGGAGAGCCACCCAGTCCCGCCAGTCTCCATGGTTAATTTGGTAAGGGTCTCTTTTAGAGTTCTATTCATTCTTTCTATCTGCTCTGAACTTTGGGGCCTATAAGCACAATGTGGTTTCCAATCTGCCCCTATAGCCTTGGCTACTGCCTGCGTTACCTGTGAAATAAAAGCTGGTCCGTTGTCTGACCCTACCATTGCAGGAAATCCATACCTGGGTAGGATGTCTTCTAGCAGTTTCTTGGCCACCACCATCTGAGCTGTATCACGCTTGGTTGGGTATGCCTCTACCCATCCAGAAAAGTTGTCCTTCTCCTGCTGTACATTTCCTACCTTAGTCAAATTAAATTAATATGAAAACTTGACTGCTATTTTACTGTCGGATTTAATACTCCAACAACAATCTTAGTTTACCCTATCTTGAGTAGGCCCTGAGCATTCCTGGTGCTAGCTGCTATTAGCCAAGTTTCTGTTTGTTGCCTTGGTCCCAATCTGGGCTGGGCCAAGTCTCTGTCTGTTAACTAGGTCCCAATCTGAGCTGGGTGTGGGAAGTGAAGCAGCCATGGGGCAGGAGACCTCCCTCAGAAGGGGCAAGTGTTCAAGCCCCTGCAATTCGGGGGCGGGGTGAGGTTCTATGCCCCACCTCTGTTGGCCCCCAGGTTCTCTCCTGATGGCTCCTCTGTGACTGTGCCTGTCTTAGGTTGTTCCTCCCATGAGGAATCTTACCCGTCTTTGACTAACCACCCATCCTTTGGGGCCAAGCAGGGTGATGTGAGGTCTATTTCTGTCTCCTTAGTAGCCTATGCCCACATGGGCTCCACGCCCAGCACCTGCCTTGGGATCCCCTCTCCTGCTGGCGGAGCCCTGACACTTGATCACATATCTTGGGGAACCCAGGTTTTTTTTCTCCAGGGAAGGCCAAGTTCACACCATTGGATGAGAAACACATCCATGGTACCAGCCACCACAAGACTTCAACCTCAGCATGTACAGAAAACTCAGGCAACAGCTGTGGGCAATTGGATTGTGCCAATATAGAATGCTCAAATGCCTACTCATGGGGCCTTCCACACAGTAGAAGGGATTAAATCCTTTCATGTAAAATGGCTAAATGGCAGAAGCCTGTCTACCTGTTTAAAAAAGCATAGCAAAGATGAGACCTGGACGCCCTCAGGGGAGTGGCATCCACACTGGATTGCCACGTGGCTCCCTTCCCCCACATCCTTCTTGCTTTGGAGGAGAATTCTGTCTGGCCTCTATCCAGTACAATTAAATTTCCTAAATTTCCTTTAGCCAAATTAGTTGGCTTTCTAGCAGCCATCTGAAGACCCCCCATTAGAGTCTGGCGGTAGACCCAGAGCCTCTCCCTTACCTTCTGCCATGTTGAAATCCCATTCAGGCCTAGTTAGAGGAAAAGAGGTGTAAGATTCCCGACCGCTCCCGGAACTAGCTTCTGGGCCTCATTAAGGATCCTCTCCCTCTCCTCGGTGATGAATAGGACATGAAAAAGCTGCTGAAAAGAACAGAAATCAATGAGCCCCCCTGGCTTTTCAGAGCAATGATGGAGGCAGACTGCTCTCTCTGAGCAGGGTGGACTTCCCATAGGAACTCCTCTTGCAAAGCAAGAATAGGTCTATTGGCCCTTCTGGGTCACTGGGTCTTTTCCTAATCTCTTTGAAATGATCAACCATAATACTTAAAGGAGTAGTCGAGTCTGTCCCATAATGTCCATCCAGTAAGTCCACAGAATAAAACAGAAAACACACACAAACAAGGGCCCACAAAAAAAAAACACACACACACACAAAAAAAAAACAAAAAACTGTCTTCCAACTCCATGGAAGCAAAACTGAATGCTAGCTAAGATTTGTGAGGGGGATTCAACGTCCCTCCAGTGTGAGGGGATTCCATGTCCCTCCAGACAGAGGATCAGAATGTTTTCCGAGTCCTCCAGCCCATGGTCCTCCAGTGCGTCCACCTAGACTGCTTCGGACCCAACCAGACCAGACACGAGCTCGCACAGAACAGAAAACACAAACAGACAAACACCTACTGCGGTCAGTCAGGCTCTCCGGGTCAGGGTCCCTCGTGGGTCTTGGGGATCACAGCCAGCCTTCAAATGTTATGCCCATATTTCAAGATCTCCAAAGCCACTAGGGAGCTGAGTCTGATGCAATAGCAAAAAGCCTTTATTCAAGCTCGAGCTTGGCCCTCTGCCCCCACTGACACAGCAGCAGGATGCAAAGGAGGGAAAAATATCCAAAAACATGACAATTTTATAGGGAGGTGGGGCCAGACTCGAACTGCAGAGTTGGCCAATTGCGATTGGTTGGGTGAGGGTTTGGACTAGTGATGAAAAGGCAGGGTGTGGCCAGGGTCTGGCTACACAAAGACAGGATGTGACCAACATACCCCTGCATTCCCATTGGCTGACAAGGTAGTCAATCCCTATCTGCCCTTTCACATGCATACAAGTTCTTTGGTTGATCTCTTACAACCCCCGCTCCCCACCATCTCCAGCCTTCCCCCTGTAGTTTGACAGTCAATTCAATGCTTCTTTGCCTCTGTATCAATCTTTTCTTCCTGTTTCTTTTCTTTAAAAAGATCTTTCATCTGCATATTGTAAATAAATGTATAAGAACAAAAAATGTTTGAGTCTCAGTTTCAATGTCCAACTGTTCTGAGTCCCAGTTTCAATGTCAATTAGTTCCTTATGTGTACATGTCAGCAATGGTATCTGGATGGTGGACACATGGTGGCAATGCAGGTTAAACCCTCTCTGGTTTAGTCCTGGGCCGCCTGCAGCGATGCACAGCTGCTGACTGCTAGCATGGCTACATGTCATCAGTGTCTTCCATCTATGGAATGTCTTTGCGGTTGGAACAGATCTACACTTCCTCTTTGTTGCAGAAATCCATATGGTCTTGGAGTTGTTTTCTGAAAATATACAAACATATTCTCAACCAAAAGTTAATAAGAGATCTTTTTTGTAAATTAGACTTGGAATTCTTTTTATTTTTGCCCAAATTATTTTCCTTTGGCTTATTTTGACACCATGTGTGTTTTTCTTGGTTGTCCTGCTGTTGGCATTACAAATGGAAGTTACTTTTCTGGAGTAAGAATTTTCTAGGTGTAATTTACTTACAGGATATTTTTCCTTACATGATATTACCCCACTGTCCCTCCCCCTTTTTATTAATGGGGGCTTTTGGAAATTTTATATTGCAGACTTGGTAACTTTAAATTTTAATTTTTGCACACAAATATGACTGCTTTAGGTTCTTTGGATGTTAGGTAATTGTACAGTGAGATGAACTACTAATAGAAATTTTAGTTAATATTTTAGGAATAGCTTTTTGTCCAGTACACTTAAATTTTCTTGAGTATTCACTTATTTCACTTGGCCAATTTAAATTAATCTGAAAACTTGATTACTATTTTACTGTCAAATTTAATACTCAACCAATAATCTTAGTTTACCCTGTAAATATTAGTGAAAAGGATTATTTGCATTCTTGAGTAGGCGCTGAGCATTCCTAGTACTAGATTGAATTTAGAAATAGGGTCACTGTTGCTGGCCGAGTCTCTGTTTGTAACCTGGGTCCTGATCTGGGCTGTGTGTGGAACATGAAGCAGCCATGGGGGCAGGAACCCTCCCTCAGAAGGGGTGAGAGTTCAGGCCCCTGCAAGATTAAGGGGTGAGGGTCTGTGCCCCACCTTTGTTGACCTTTTAGTTCTCTCCTGTTGGCCCCTCTGCAACTGTGCCTGCCTTAGGTTGTTCCTTCCCTGAGGAATCTTACCCGTCTCTGACTAACCAGCCATCCTCTAGGGCCAAGCAGGGTTATGTGAGGTTCAGTTCTGTCTCCTTGGTAGTCTATGCCCCCGTGGCCTCCATGCCCAGCACCTGCCTTGGGATCCCCTCACCTGTTGGCGGGGCCCCGGCACTTGTCACACATCTTGGGGACTCAGGTTTCTTTTCCAGGGAGGTCCAGCTCACACCATTGGGCACGAGACAGATCCATGGTGCCAGCTGCCCAAAGCAGAGGCAACTATTTTCAAGTGCAAATTAGTTTTAAATTAAGGATTTGTTTTGTAGGTGTATACGTTCAAAAACATATTATGCTTTTATTATAGATATTTCAGTATGATTGCCTAGTAATTACTTTATTATTTTATGTAAAGATTATTATTCAGAAATGTCCACACATTTAAAATCTCAGAAATTTCCCTTCTCTTACACCAAACATTAAGAAGTAGCTCCAGTGACACTAAAGGTCAAATGTGAATCAAAAATGGAAGAGCCATAGGGCCAGAAGAAGCGGATCTAGCCCACGAGAATGGTGAGAGGAGTTTCAGGGTAACTGCTGGGCAACAGCCTGGAAAGCAACTAGTCCCACCTGAAGCAGGAAAACTGGAAATAGTTTTTTTGGGAAAATGTCATTCGATAGAATTTCTGAGATAAAGTTTTTAAAAGTGTAGATGACAAAGGCAAAAAATGTAAGAAAAAAGAAATGCAAAAAGAAACACCATGAAAACCAAAAGATAAAACAATAAGTGCAAATAAATCAAAATGAAATAGTTAGCTTGAGAGAGCACAATGTTTTCAGGCATAATTATGCAATTATTCTTCATTGATTTAACTAAAAACAGGAATAGAACGCTATAGGAGAATGGATAAAGGAAAGCATCATCTCTAACATCTGGTCAGCACAGCTCCTTGGGCACAATTGATGAAACACTTACGTTAGGGTAGACATATCTTCAAGTGACCCCAACTTTGCTAATTTTCAGCTATGTATTCTTGGGCAAGTTAGTTAACCTCTATGATTTTTCGAATACATCACCCATTAAATGAAACAATATTATTAAGTTGATAGGTTTATTGTAGGAATTAGAGGGAATCTACATGATTAAAAGTCTAAGTGACCATTAGACCATTTGACAGTTTGACTGGTAGCTATGCTGCACACTGACCACTAGGGGGCAGATGCTCAATACACAGGCATGGAAACATGGAACAGATTGATGAATCTCAAAGGGAAGTGGGAGGAGGAGGGTGGGAAGAGATTAACCAAAGATCTTACATGCATACTAGAGGTTCCTCAGCCTGGCCTGCAAGGATCAGAATGAAACCCATAGTGTAATATCCCCCCAGGAGTTCTGGATTGCAGGAGGGCACAGGCCAGGTCAAGGGATCCAACCAGTGCATGAATCCAGGCACCGGGCCTCTAGTCCTAGCTAATAAAAGAGTAATATGCAAATTTACCATACCTCTGATCGAGCCATGCCCATCAGCCAATCAGGAGCAAATTATGCAAATAAACCCCAACCAAGATGGCTGCGGCCACTGAGAGCAGGAGGAAGGTTTGGGTTTTCCTGGCAACAGAGGAAGCCAAGCTTTCCACCTGCCCTTGGCAGCCTAGGTCTCCACTCAATGCTACAAAGTTTCAATTATAGAAGATACATAATCCCAACAGAAATGGCGGCAGCCATGGAGCTGGAGAGAACAGAGGCTAGGGTTGCTGGGGCAATGGAGGAAGCCAAACTTCTGCAGCCCTAGTGCCTAGGCCTCCACTCTAGGCTACAAAGTTTCAAAAAGAAGGCTTGGCTCTGCTCCAGGCTATAAAGTTTCAATTATAGAAAATAAGTTAATTCCAGATCCCAGGGCCTCTGTTTGGGTTGCTGGGGGGCATGGCCATCATGCAAACCACAACAGGCCCCTCGCCCAGGCCACCCCATTCCCCAAAGTAATCCTCACCCTGATCTGGGACACTCTCCAGGGCAAACCAGCTGGCCCCCACCCATGCACCAGGCCTCTATCCTATCTAATAAAAGAGTAATTTGCAGATTGACCATTATTCTACCACACAAGAGGGCTGCCCCCATGTGGTCAAAGATCCTGCCCCTATGTGGACACAAGATGGCCACCACAAGATGGCCAGCATGGGAGGTCTGTTGGTAAGTTCCAGGCCTGCAAGGGAGGGCAGTTGGGAGAGACCAGGCCTGCAAGGGAGGGCATTTGGGGTTGATTAAGCCTGTAAGAGAGGGCAGTTAAGGGTGACCAGGCCAGCAGAGGAGGGAAGTTGGGATCAAACAGGCTGGTAGGGGAACAGGTAGACATCAATTAGGCTGGCAGGGTAGTGGTCAGGGAGTGATCAGGCTGGCAGGCAAAAGTGGTTATGGGCAATCAGGGAGGCAGGTAGGTGAGTAGTTTGAAGCCAGCAGTACTGGATTGTTAGAAGGATGTCCATCTGTCTGTTCAGGCTTAATCCTACTGGGATTGGTCCTGAACGGGCAGTTGGACATCCCTTGAGGGATCACAGATTGGATGCAGGCTGGGCTGAGGGACATCCCTCATCCCCCGTGCACGAATTTTGTGCACCAGGCCTCCAGTTTTTAAATAAAGGACTTAGCATTGTACTCGAACTATAGTAAGTGCTTAGAAAGTGCTAGCTATTTTTTTCATTATCCTTTGAGTTTTGATAATCCATACCCTCTAATTGATAAGCTATTACTTTGCTCTAGTTTATTAATAAGTTAATATACCAGAATAAATATTTTAAAATATGAAACAGAAAAATCCTACTTCACAAAATTCCAATAGTATTATTTTTATCTATAAAAATGTTGCATTTATAATTATAAGTTTTATTTTCAATTTACTTTTTTTCCAAGTCAGATGAATTTCCAGGTTAATTAGTCAGAGCATAGAAATTTGGACATTTTTTTCAAATTAAGCTCTTTTGCTGATTTTGATTAAATGAGAAGTATATTGTGCTTAATTCTTAGGATCATTTTCTTACTTTCCAGACAAAAGGTTTTCTGCTGCTAATTTCTCAGTTTTAAACCTTATGGGACAGACTTTCTTTAACCCTCTTTTCCATTGTTTTTTGGATAAGTAATCATATGATATTTTCTCCCTAATGCATACATTGCTTGCTCTAAATCAAAGCTCTCTAAAAGAAAAATTTACATGGAAATGAATTACATACTAAAGTAAGTATCAATGGTATTTTGAAATAATAAACAGCAGCTATAATGGCCAAGTCAAACTAAAAAGAAATTAATAATAATACAATGAAATAAAGTAGAGGTTACCGAGTCCAGGCCGATGTTACTTTTCACATCATTTCTCTTGAGTTAGAAAATCCATGAGGAATAACAATAAAATCATCCAAACTGGACGCAGCCAAAGAATTAGAAGATTTCACACTTCTAGCTCTAAGGACAAGGAGAGTGAGAAAACTAAGCCTATAGATCCATTCAAAGTCTGTATTTGTTTGGTTCCCTCAAACCCTCAATATCACATATGTATTTCTATGGAGTTGCTCTCCACATTCCTCAAATGAATTGCTTAAGCAGTTTCCACACAGCATCACCTCTTCAGTGTTCACTCTAGAGCAGTCAGCAATCACAATTCGCCCTTTTGAATCTGAAGCACTTTTATATGCACTGGGAAGTGTTGTACAAAATTGGAACTTTCCAGGATGTTGTTTATGTTCAAGGACAGATGTAAATGAGGAAGCATCAGGCTTGCAAGAGTTTTGGAAAACAAAGACAACCTATACCTTGCATGAATTAAAAATATTTGGAAAATGCTGTGAGTGGATGAATCCCAGAACACACATACAGCAGAATAATTAACAGTGGGGTGTCCTGGGTCTTTAACAGTGCTCAAGTGATACACTTGCATTGCAGTTTTCAGAGGCCACCCACATTTTGGAGCAGTGAGCAGGAGGATTAATGAGTTGCTTAGCCCCCCTTTCTTTGGGTGTATACTTATTAATTCCGACAGAGGCATAGGGAAGTGAATGATAGAGAGTAGAGTAGAATACCTCATATGGCTTTCTGCCTTACTATGTTTTTGAAAATGGATTGAGACTGATGGCAAATGAGACTGTGCAGGAGAAAAGACACAGAAAACTATAATGGTCACATACAGAAAGAGTATTCAGTTTTTAGCCAGATGCTATTTTTATAATCTAGGATTTTAGGCACACATAAGCTATTTTAATATCATGCATATGAATACATTCGTAGAGTTTATGCAGTTTGCAGCCTTAGAAGCAAGGTTTTCCTGACTCACAGCACGGTAAGCTCAATTTCACATACCTGGGTCTGAAAAAACGTCAGATTGCATTCCTTCTTTTGTGATGATTAAAAATATTTAATGTTGACATAATCGTAGATTGTGTTCTTTTAGTCTCATATATCAGCACCAATAGAGATTTTAGTGTTCAACCACAATGGCACTTCAGTTAAAGGTGCACCAACTCAATGAAATAGACCTTATTTCTCTACAGCTGTGGAGGCTTCTGAGGTCTGGCAGTGATAAACATTTCTTTGCCCCTTAAATCAGACATAAATGACTTAGAAGATGTGATTAATGTAGGGGGTACTGGTCTGTTGGCTTTTTTGCTTTGTTTTGTTGTTTTGCCAGACAAAATTGCTGTTGGCCAGAAAAAATTAGGTTAATGGTAAAATAATATTGATATTTTCTCATTCAATTTGGCTTTAGCTTCTCTTTTTTTGATAAGGTAAAATTGGTAGATTGAAAGCTAGATCTCCATTTGACTACACCCTTGTATTAGTTTCCTAGGGCTACCTTAGCAATGTACCACAAACTGAGTGGCTAAAAACAATAGAAATTTACTTCTTTTTACAATTCTGGTGGCTAGAAGTCTGAAATCAAGGTGTCATCCTGAAAGTGAAAGCTGTAGTGGAGAATCCTTCCTTGTTTCTTCTGACTGCTGGTGTTTGCCAGCAGTCCTTGGCTTGTAGGCACATCACTCCAGTCTCTGCCTCTGTTGTTTTCTGAGTCTCTCTGTCTTTGTGTCCTCCTTAAAAAAAGTCCACCAGTAATATTGTATTAAGTGTTCATTTCACTCCAGTATGACCTCATCTTAAATTAAGTAGTTACATCTGAAAAGACTATATTTCTAAATAAGTTCACATTCTTAGGTACTAAAGGTGAAGACTTTAATATATCTTTATGAAGGGCAAAGTGAATTCCATGTAATGCTTTTTTCCTAAACCTAGTATGTTTGGGATGATAAATTTACATGTAAGGAGCCCAATTTAGCAAGGAACAAAATTGTCAGATTACTTAATGTTATGTTTGAATTTCATCGACTATCTTATGTTCTCAATATAATTACAGCATTCTTCTCACTTTGGTATAACTAGAAAACTGTAGAAACTGTGACTGAAGAACAGTTTCCTAGTTTATAATTTGTTTGATGGAACTTAAAAAAATAATCTGAAATTAATTATTTTGTTTACCAGTTAAGTGCTAATGAGTTAGCATAGCTTCCTTAAACCCCTAATTATAGCTATGATTCAAATTCTCTTTAGATGGGCCTGCAACTCTGTTTATAAACTAAATGTCTACCATGAGCCAGATTCTGAGCAAGAAGCTCTCCATACATCGCTCCCTAAAATCCTATTATGTTGGCATTGTTTTCTATCCATTTTACCTATAAGTGAATAAATTAATTGTGGTTACATGAGGCCAACCCCTTCTTATATAGTGTTAAATGCAGAAAACCTATGTTTTTGAGTTCTACCTTAAGCCAAACAACTGGTTTGCCTAATTTTTCCTCACTGACTTAAACAGTTGTTTTGGCATTATGTACAGACTAACTTATTGTTGTTTTATACTTGGCTGTGGGGGGAAAAAAAACACCCTTACTTTCCCTTTTAGAAGATTTGTTTCTCTACCAGTCATTTATTTTTATTTTTATTATTTTTATTTTTTTTAAATATATTTTTTATTGATTTTTTACAGAGCAGAAGGGAGAGGGATAGAAAGTCAGAAACATCGATGAGAGAGAGACATCAATC
Source organism: Antrozous pallidus (assembly GCA_027563665.1). Classification (NCBI taxonomy): domain Eukaryota; kingdom Metazoa; phylum Chordata; class Mammalia; order Chiroptera; family Vespertilionidae; genus Antrozous; species Antrozous pallidus. Next base: position 7,128,203 of record CM050521.1, read on the forward strand.
AGCTGCCTCCTGCACACACCCCACCGGGGATGCGCCCGCAGCCAAGGCACATGCCCTTGCCGGAATCAAACCCGGGACCCTTCAGTCCGCAGTCCGACGCTCTATCCACTGAGCCAAACCAGTCTCAGCTCTACCAGTCATTTTAAAGACTGATAAAAAAAAATTCTGCCTTTTAAAATTGATAGGGATATAATTTTATTTTACTTAATTTGCAAAGCACCTGAAGCCATTGAAATATGACAATGTATTTATCTATCCTGGTAAAATGAATATCGAATTCAGTTTAATCTACATAAACCTTCCATTTTAATGAAATGACAACTTTATATTTTAAAGACAATATCCCTGGTCCATGTACAGAAACCTGAGGAAATAATTGACTTAGTTCTAATGGTAATATTTATTTTCTATTATCATATCCTGCTTTTCTATCTCCCCATGCTAATTGTCTCCATCTGTGATTTATTAGTGCATAGCAGTACAAGAAAGTCCCATTAGTTACTATCTGACACCCATTAAACAGTAAGGGAGATTCAAGTGGCCCATCATGGTTCATAACATGCTGCCCGATCTAAAGCAGCTCCTTTGCTGGCAGCCCACCACACTCCACACCACCGCAGTGGCCTCTTTTCAGCCAGGTTCTCAGCAAGAGAAGTTCCTTTCCCTCCCTGGCTCCTCCTCTCATTCCGTTCCCTGTGAAAGATGAGACAGATGAGGCAGAGGGCCGGAGACCAGGAGACCAGGACACAGGCTTTATTGAGGAGAAGACCCTGCCAGCTACCTTCCCAAGGGAGAAAGAGTGTACCTGCTGGGGTGATGGCACCTTTTGAGGGGAGGAACAGGAAGGGGTTGAGCCCAAGGCAGAACGGGAAGGGGTGGGACACAGGGCACTCGGCATGCACTGATTGGTCGTTCAATGTCTCTGCAGCAGATGCCGGTTATGTCATAACTCCACCCACCAGTTGGGGGAGGAAGTATCTATCACCCTGTGCATTTTCAGGGCTGCTCCTTCTAGTGACAGGTGTGGATGCCTTCCTTGCTGACTTTTTAAAAATTTCTTTTTTATTTTTAATATGTATATATATATATATATATATATATATATATATATATATATATATGTTAAAGTATTACAAATAGTAGTATATGTTTCCTTCCCCCCTCATTGACCTCCCCCCATCCTCTCCCACCCCCAACACATGCCCTTACCTGCCCCCCAACCCGTGTCTTGTATCCATTGGTTATGCATGCACACAAGTCCTTCGGTTGATCTCCCATAGCCCCCACCCCCCAACCTCCCCTGCCTTCCCCCTAAGTTTGGGAATCCGTTCAATTCTTCTTTGCCTCTGTATCTATTCTTCCCCCGTTTCTTTTCTTTAAAAAAAATCTTGCATCTGCATACTAGAAATAAACATATAAGAACAAAAAATGTTTGAGTCTCAGTTTCAATGTCCAACAGTTCTGAGTCCCAGTTTCAATGTCAAATAGTTCCTTATGTGTACATGTCCTTGCTGACTTTTTTGAATAGCTTTCCCCCCGAGGTCATTCTCCAGCCTCCTGCACTGTTCATTTCCTTAGGAATGCTTAACACCCTTTATTACTTATTTATTTACCTGTTATTACTACTTTCATCTCTAGACTGTAAGATGTGTGAAGGCAGAAAATATGTCTGTTTTGTTGACTACAATACACCCAATGTATATCACATTACCCGGCACACATTAGCTTGTCATTAACTATTTATGGAAGACATGAATAGGCGTACTGGCTAGTGTTCTCAGTTCTTAGAGCATTGGGGACACACAAAATGGTCCTGGGTTCATTTTCAGGTTAAGGGCATACATCAGGTTTGCAGGTTTATCCCACCCCCGGGCATGTGCAGGAGGCAACCAATTGATGTGTCTCTCTCACATCATGTTTTTCTCTCTCCCCTTCCCTCCCTCTCACTCTCTCTAAAAGTCAATGGGAAAAATATTATAGTGATGATTAACAACAAAAACAAAAACAAAAAATGGAGAAGAACCAAGATGGCAGCATAGGTAAACACCTATCCTGCTGCCCCACGCAACAATTTCAAAACTACAACTAAAGGACAAATCAGACATCATCCAGAATCACCAGAAAGCTGGCTGAGTGGAAACCCATAAATAGAAGGAAAGATATATAAGGACACTGACTCAGAGGAGCTGTGGAGAGCAGAGTTTCAGAGATTTGTGGAGAAAGGTACTGAGCTTTGAGCATGAGCAGAGAGGGTGGGTGGCTGGCTGAATACCTGGCTGGTTTTCTCAAACTGGGAGGGAGACAAGGTGTCCCACTGCACTGATTCCCCAGTTCAGGCGAGTCTCAGGGAACCCAGACTCATACGGGATGAAACTGGACCTTAAGGAGGAAGCACGCTGTAACAAGGGAGCTACAGAAATCCGTGAGCTCAGCGTGTAAACTTGGGAACTGGAGAGGGGTGTGAGTGCGCAGAGAGGACACGTGACTTGTTCTCTCATTCTGGAGGGAAAAAAAAAAGAAGGGAAACCACCAGACTGCATTGTTTTCCAACCCTGAGTGAGACTTTTGGTGGGTAGACTCATTTGGGGACAGGCTGAACTGTCTGGCAGTGGGCAGAGCTCAGCAGCAGCTTTCTCTCAGCGGTGCGTGCAGCTATTACTGTGGGTCACAGAGACCCAGGCGCCACTTAGGGCAGGGCTGACAGGAAACCAAGGCTGCCTGCTCAGCCCGGAGACTTTGCCCATTCAAACTGAGCAGCAGCTCTCACAGCATAAACACAGCTGATCCTCCCAGTCAACTGGCCTGGAGGTCAAACCCTGCCAGCTCACCAACAACAATCTAGGCTTAACAAGAGGACTGATCAGCTCATAAAGGGCTGCACCAAGATTATCCACCTCAGGTAAGTAGGAAGGCTGAACCACTGTCCCCTAGAGGACATCTACCACACGAAGCTACTAAACCAACTCAGAAAAGCAGCAAAAATGCAGAGACATGGAAAAAAATCACATTTGAAAGATATGGAGGGAAAAAAATGACAGGACATAGAGTTCAAAACCAGGGTTATAAGGTTTTTCAAGAGGCTCCTAGAATAGGCCGATAAACTTAACAAGACCCTCCAGGATATGAACGAGACCCTTGAAGATATGAGCAAGACCCTCGAGGATATGAAAAAGGACCAACTGGAAATTAAGCATACACTGACTGAAATAAAAAGTGTTATACAGAAACCTAAAAGCAGTCTAGAGGACCGCAAGAATCAAGTCAAAGATCTGAAATACGAAGAAGCAACATCCACTCAGCCAGAAAAGCAAGAAGCAAAAAGAATCCAAAAAATTGAAGATAGTGTAAGGAGCCTCTGGGACAACTTCAAGCACACCAACATCCGAATTATGGGGTTGCCAGAAAAAGAGAGGGAGCAAGATACTGAAAACCTATTTGAAGAAACAGTGACTGAAAACTTCCCCCACCTGGTGAAAGAAATTAACTTAAAAAGTCCAGGAAGCGCAAAGCCCCAAACTATAGGAATCCAAATAGGACCACACCAAGACACATCATAATTAAAATGCCAAGAGCAAAAGATAGAGAATATTAAAAGCAGCAAGAGAAAAATACTTAGTTACCTACAAGGGAGCACCCATACGATTGTCAGCAGATTTCTCAACAGAAACTATGCAGGCCAGATGGGATTGGCAAGAAATATTCAAAGTGATGAATAACAAGAATCTATAACCAAGATTACTGTACCCAGCAAAGCTATCATTCAGAATTGGAGGGCAGATAAAGTGCTTCATAGATAGGAAAAAGCTAAAGGAGTTCATCACCACCAAACCAGCACTATATGAAATGCTGAAAGGTATTCTTTAAGAAGAGGAAAAAGAAGAAAAAAGTAAAAATAAAAATTATGAACAACAAATACACATCTATCAATAAGTGAATCTAAAAATCAAGTGAATTAGAAATCTGATGAACAAGATAAACTGATGAATACAATAGAATCAGGGCCTTAGAGAGGGAATGGACTGACAATTCTTGGGGGGAAAGGGGTGTGGGAGGTTCAGGAAGAGACTGGACAAAAATCATACACCCATGATGAGGACAGTGCGGGGGGAGGTAAGGGCAGAGGGTGGGATGGGTAACGGTTGGAGGGGAGCTATGGGGGGGAAAAGAGGAACATTGTAATTAATAATCTGAACACTAAAGATTTGTTAAATTAAAAAAAAACAAAGAAAAAGGAAGAAGAGGGAGGGCGGAAGGAAAGGAGGGAGGAAGGAAGAAAAGAAGGAAAGAAGGAAGGAAGGAAAGACAGAAGAAAGGAAGGACAGAGAGAGAAAAGGAGAAAAAGAATTGAGTATTTCTCCTTTGAGAAATGAACTCTTGGCAATTTTAATATTAATGCTGTTTTTGGTGATATGCTTATTACTATAAGACAGAAATAAAAATGATAAATCTCTGGATGTTCTGGTTTTATTTTTGCTTTCTGTTAAATGGTGTTTTTGAATGACAACATTGATTTTAAGAGTATACTGACAGCTCTTTTAAATATAATATTTTACCACTATTCCATCATTATATTCTAAAAGTAATAAAAATAATCATTTTTCTATTTGTTTCACATTTTACATAGATTGAGAACATAAAAAGACAAAAGTAAACTTATTACCACAACTCCAAAGCACAAATTTAGAGAAGTAACTCACTATCCTTTCTGAAAAAATAAGAAATCACAAAAATAGTGGAGTTATAAAAACTACTCAAACCCTCATAGGCTGTTGGGAAATTTAATGTCGATATAAGTACCACATATAATGACTCCATTATATATATCAAAACGTTGAATTGGTGGTTATTGAAATCTTTATTACCACCAGTTAGAGTACCGAACTACATTAGTTTAAACCATTCATGTGATAAATTGTCTTTTTAAAAAATTCCTCATGCTGGTTGCTTGCTATTTTTCATATTTCTTTAAGGCCCAGTCCATAATGATACATTAAGTATGCAACCCATATATATATTAAATAAATGAGTGGTCATTAAATGTATGCCATTAAATTGAGAATTGAAGTATACGTATTGGTTTTGTGACTTTTCCTAAACATTACTTATTCCCTGTAGTTTTTGGTCCTGTTTCCTAGCTGTGCCACTTACTACCACTTAACCATCTTCTTCTTTTTTTAAAAAAAATTATTTATTTATTTATTTATTTTTTAAAGTATTTTATTTATTTATTTATTTTTATCTTTATTGTTCAGTTTATTAATTAGTTTCCCCTTTTTATCCCCCTATAGCTCCCCTCCACCCTGTACCTATCCAAGCCTCCACCCTCCCCTCCCCCTCCCCAATGTCCTCTCCCATTGTTGCAAGATTTTTGTCCAGTCTCTTGCTGCACTTCCCACAACCCTTTTCTCCCCGAGAATTGTCAGTCCATTCCCTCTCTATGTCCATGTCTCTGTTATATTCACCAGTCTATCCTGTTCAACAGCCTATCAATTCACTTGATTTTTATGTTCATTTGTTGATAGATGTGTATTTGTTATTCATAATTTTCATCTTTACCTTTTTCTTCTTGCTCTTCTTAAAGAATATCATTCAGCATTTCATATAATGTTGGTTTGGTGGTGATGAACTCCTTTAGCTTTTTCTTACCTGCGAAGCACTTCATCTGACCTTCAATTCTGAATGATAGCTTTGCTGGATAGAGTAATCTTGGTTGTAGATTCTTGCTGTTCATCACTTTGAATATTTCTTGCCACTCCCGTCTGGCCTGCATCGTTTCTGTTGAGAAATCTGCTGACAATCGTATGGGTGCTCCCTTATAGGTAACCAACAGTTTCTCTCTTGCTGCTTTTAATATTCTCTCTTTGTCTTTTGCTCTTGGCATTTTCCTTGGTGTGGTCCTCTTAGGGTTCCTATATATTGGGGTTCGGTGCACTTCTTGGACTCCTAAGTCAATTTCTTTCACCAGGTGTGGGAAGTTTTCAGTCACTATTTCTTCAAATAGGTTTTCATTGTCTTGGCCTCTCGCTTTTTCTGGCACCCCTATAATTCAGATGTTGGTATGCTTGAGGTTGTCCCAGAGGCCCCTTACACTATCTTCAATTTTTTGGATTCTTTTGGTTTCTTGCTTTTTCAGCTGAGTGGATTTTACCTCTTTGTATTTCAAATCTTTAACTTGGTTCTTGGGGTGCTCCAGAGCACTTTTAGGTCTTTGTATAATATTTTTTATTTCAGTCAGTGTATGCTTAATTTCTGGTTTGTCCTTTTTCATATCCTTGAGAGTCTCCTTTATATCCTTGAGGGTCTCTTTCATTTCCTTGTAGGACTCATTCATTTCCACGTTGGTCTTGATCATTTCTTTGCAGCTCTCATTTATATCCTTGAGGGTCTTGTTCATTTTCTTGTAGGACTCATTCATTTCCTTTGTGGTCTTGCTTATTTCCTTATAGGCCTCGATCTTTTGTTGGAGCCTCTTGAAAAACCCTATAACCGTGGTTCTGAATTCCATGTCCAGTCGTTTTTTCCCCTCCATTTCTTTCACATCTGATTTCTTTCCATGTTGCTGCATGGTGGCTGCTTCCCTAAGTTGGTCAATTAGCTTTGTGTGGTAGACTTCCTACTAGGGATAGTGGTTCAGCCTCCCCGGTTACCTGAGGTGGGTATGGGTTGCACAGTCTTGCTGAAATTAAGCTCAGGTTAATCGTTGTTAGCACTTGGGGGGGTTGACCTCCAGGCCAATTGTCTGTGAAGCTCAGCTGTGCTCAGGTTGGGTGGGCGGAGTCTCCGGGCCAAGCAGACAGTGTTAGCTCTGCCCTATGTGGCCCCGGGGACTCTGTGCAGGGGGCAATGGCTGCCAGCACCTCTGAGAGAGAGCCGCTGCCGAGCTCCACCTGCTGCCGGGGAATTCACTTTCCCAAAATGAGTCTGCATGCGCAATGTCTCACCCAGGGTCATAAAACAAAGCAGACGGTTTTCTGAATGAGAGACAAGTCGCGGTGTGCTCTCTGCACCGTCACGCAGCCGAGCTGTTCGCGCATGCTGCCTTTAGACAAGCTGGGAGACCCAGCAGCACCCGGGCTTCGGCGTGCCCTCCCACTGTCCAGTTTTCACCCCGTGTGATAGTGGGTTCTCTGGACTTCGCCCAGAGCTGGAGAATCAGTCCAGTGGGACACCTTTGTCTCCCCGTTCGAGAAAACTGGCCAGTTTTCAGCCGCCCGCCCTCTCGGCAGCGCATGCTCCAAACCTCTCTCCATGCGAATCTTTCAATGCTGTTCACCGCCGCTCCTCTGAGTCACAGTGTCTTATCTTCACTTTTATTTGTGGAATTTTCACTCGGTGAGCTTTCTGGTGATTCTGGAAGGTGTTTGTTCTTTCGTTAAGTTGTAGAATTAAAATTGCTGATTATGACGGCAAGATAGGTGTTTTACCTTTGCCGCCATCTTAGTTCTCCTAACCATCTTCTTCTATAATGTGTGAATCATATTAGTTATCTTTGTCCAATTACAGTGTACTTTTTTTTTTTTTTTTGCAAGGAATGTAAACAAAGCGCTTTTAATAAATAAACCGAGACGTAGGCATCTTGTCAACAACACCTTCTGGACACGTAATTCTTTTTTTTGCTTTTAATCGGCAAAATGAGGAACTAAAATCTGGGAAACTACCCAGTCGCTTGGAGGGTGAGCCAGAGCGTCCTCCCCGCTGGCCCGGCCCCTGAAAACAATCTGGACACAACTCATTGTGTGTCAGTTAGTGCGGAAACAAAGACGGACTCAGCAAGTGCAGAGGTGACTGCGATCTTCCCTTGTCCTCAGGAAGCCGGCTCCCTGGTCGCCTGGTGCCCCGTGGGGCGAGCCGCAGCCTGACCTGCCCGCCCCGCGGCCACCAGGCAAGGCTGGCTCCTCTGGACACTCAGTCCTTCTGGTTCCGCGGCAGTGGCGCAGGCCCTCCGCCCTGTGTCGCCAGTGCCAGCAGCTCGGGCAGGCCTGATGTCGACAGAAGAAAGGGCCAGGCTGAAAGTCGCAGGGATGACACAGGAATCTTCCAGGGAGGGGTCGATCTGAACCTTCTTGGCGAACTTGGTGGTTCCGGTCTCCAGGAAGGCGGCACTGACGGCTGTCCGCCCGATGGACACGGGCTTATCTGTGTCCCTGCGGGCGTGCACCAGGCCTCCGCACAGGTCGTTCGGGATGGCCGCCAGCGCTTCGGCGAGGAGCATCCCATGCAGGGCGCCCACGAACACCGTCTTGCGGGGGTCCAGCCTCTGCGACGGGTTCCGCAAAAACGTTGCTGCCCCTCCTTGCAGCGCATCCTGCGGCTGGGCGTCTTGCAGAGTTCACTCCGGCCTGGGCTCTGTGGGTGGTGCGCGCGGGCCCGCAGCAAGGCCCGGACAGAGCGCTCCCGCTGCAAGACCAGGGACACGCACCCTCTGGGCGGGGAGGACCCCGGGGTGCTCTCTGTCCTTAGGGCTGCTCTGCGCTCAGGGAGCCCAAAGCACGGAAGGTGTAGGTCAGTGCAGCTTCCGGAACATCCCCGGGCGCGCCTCCAGGAACACGTCGCGGCAGAAGACGGGGTTCTTGCAGTTCCGTGAGGCAGCCGGCCGTCCAGGTGCAGGTGGCTTCGTCCAGGGCCGCCGCCTGCCGGGGCCGCCGGCCTCTCTCTCTGCTGAAGGGTCTTTGGGGTCTTCGAGGAGGTCCCTGCAGGGCCATCTCTTAGACACACTGGTAGGGGCGGGAGGGGGGGGGCAGCTTGCTCCTGGGCCACCCGGGACCCAGCCCCCATCTTTGAGGCGCTCTGGGGCCACCCCCGTCAGAGACAGGAAGGGCAGGGGAAGAGATGGAAGGCTGGAAACCAACTCTGAGAAATGGTCTGGCCCGGAGCCGACGCCACTGGTGTCCGAGTCGAGTCCGTGGGGCTGCAGGAGCGGGAGTCCAGACAGGCCCGGTGTTCTGGCGGAAGCCTCCGGCGGAAGGCGCTGGCAGCTCGTCCACGTCACATCCAAGGGGGCCCCGAGGCGGGAAGCTGGAGGGGGGCTTCCCCGGGACGCCGCCCGATGGGGGGAGCACGCTCAGTCCTGGCGAATGACCATACACTGCTCTATTGGGGGTGGGGGCAGAAACCCGGAGCGTTCTCCAATGCGGCCTTGTCTTCTGAAAAGACGGCAGTGTGGCCTGGGGGGGGGGGGGGGGGGCGGGCTTCCTGCTTCCTCCCGGTGAGCGCCGCGCCGGGCGGGGCCACTGGACCGTGTGAAGCCACGTGACCTCCCGGGCTGGGACGCGCCGGCGCCCCCTCGGCTTCGGGGCTCACGTGCAATGGCGAAGGGAGGAAACAGCGTCCGGAACGGCACTTCCTTCCGTGCGCAAGTCCGCGGCTCGGCTCCGGTGCGGACAGACGGACGCCGCAGGCCCGAGGCCGCCGGCCGCCCGAGCTTCCGCTCTCTCCTTTCACGTCACCTGCAGAGGTCACTGGAGTCACGGGCGATGACCCTGCCCGGATTTGATGGGCAGTTGCCTGCTGACGGGTAATTTATTGCAGGAATGGTGATTTGCTGTTCAGTAAGGAACTCATTAACATGAAGATTATGACCTAGAATACCCCCTTGGGACAATTTCGCGTGGATATGCTTTTATTTGTGAGCTGAGTTACTGTGCTTGCTAGTGGAAAAGAGTTGATAGAAACTTCATCGTGAACTTACCTCTTATGTGACTGTGGCTTCAGTCAACAATAAACAAAAAAGCGAGTCATTTATGTAAAACTTATTAAACAGATATATCCTGGAATGTCATAAGAGGTATATGGATGTCATAAGGAGAAGGCATTATGTATACCTACTTAATGGAACGAACTGTACACATTTTATTATGTGTGCTGGCAAATTCTAAATAGTAGCCTGCATTCCATCCAGGTTACTGTAATAGAGGCTACAAGAGATGCCTTCCATGAATTACTGAGTTAGCATGATGGTGGCAGTAAACCTTTCACCTTTTACAGACTAATGCAAATTCAGTTTTTATATTCACATAACTACCTCTGGTATATGTGGTATTTACCGAAGTATCAAATGTTGATTTTTAAATAATAAATTTTCTAACTAGTGAAAATGGCCTGACAAGACTTATTGTTGACTTTCATTCTTCTCTTTGAACAAATGCTGAGAGATGGTCGTGACAGACAAATTGGGCGAAATCCAATCCACTTTCTCGTCTGCAATAGAAATGAGAGGGAGACAGCGGGAGTACTGAAAGGTGTCACGGCGGCCCGCTCCGGACGACGGCGTCAGCCACTGCCGAGTACCCCCCCTCCCGGCGTTGTTGGTCAGGCAGCGGTACTTGGAATTCATTGTTGCTGTTCATCAACTCGGAGTTGTTTTGTTTTGTTTTTAAAATATATATATTTTTAATTTTTTTAAGAGGGAAAAAAAGGAAAGGGAGAAACATTGATGTGAGAGCTAACTATCAATCTGCTGCCTCCTGCCCGCCTTCCACCAGGGACCAAGCCAGGAACCAGGACATGTGCCCTGACCGGGAATCAAGCCAGCCACTTGCCAGTGCAAGGACAGCACCCAACCAGCTAGGCCACACTGGCCAGGCACAGGAAGGTTGTGAAGAGCCCAGTTCTCTTTTGTCTTGAAAGCTGGAATTGGCAACGAGAGCATGCCAAATCTGTAAGATGATTGTGTAACTCTGGGCTTCTTAGGTCTGGGCCCATCTGGCTTCTGCAAAAGTAAAATAGGATTTTTAGAGTTAATTTATTAATTCTTTGGAAACGTCTTCAGAACCTTCCTCTGTTTCACAAAGGGAAGGCAAACACTTGAAGTTGAAATGCAAATGAATTAACTCTGGGAAAAAAAAGAAAAGTATTTATATTAGAACTGCAAATGTTTGACAAATTGGAAAGTGGCTCTTAAAGAAACTCTCAGCAGGAGAACCATAATTAGTTTTAAGATTTACTGCTCCTCAGACCAACAGGACTTTGTTTGCTGTAGCAACTTGAAGTGTGTAGGGGACTGAGGCTTCCAATAGTAAGGCATGTATGTGCTACTGAAGTCCAAAGGGCAATGTGAAAATACGACGTAAAAGTCACAACAAATGTTCCCAAATGGAAGTTATTTAACCTGAGATCAGCTCTCCCTACTTGGAATACATAACATATTTAGCCTTTCATAATCTTAAAATAATCTTTGTATAATGGTCTCTTACTCTTTGGATTTGTACATGTATTTTGAGGAAGAAACATTCATTTGTTTTGTGGTGGTAAGATATAAAAATACACATAATAAAAATTAATATATTTTTTATTTTACAGAAGTAGTGATAGTAAAACAAATCATCATTTTAATTTTACATATCAAATTTGTCAAAAAAACTAAATTTTTCAACTCATTGGAAAAGTATCATAATCAAAGTTAGAATTTAAGATTGCCATTAATCAATTTAATAAGTGAATATTATTTGGCACCTAAATGTTATACAAATATCTGGTCAGATATAAATATAAAATGTGATCTTTCAATTAATTTGTAGTTAGTTGAAAGGTGAAAATAAAGTAAAAATAATGATCATATACTATTATGAGATAAATGAATGTAAATAATAAATAAAAATAATAAATTACCACTATCATGAACAAAAATTTTTGTGAAAATATTCAAGCACAAAATCAAGCACGGGTATTTTATGTCTTCTAGAAGCTGATGATCACATACTTACCAACTTAACTCCTTTGTTTAGTAAATGAGGAAACAGGATGAAAATAGTAAGTGGCTTGTCCAGCAACAAGCCATACAAAAAAAAAATAAGTCCTTGGGGAGCAGGAGTAGGTAGAGGGGGTCAATGGGGAAAAAAGGGCAGACATCTGTAATAATTTCAACAATTAAGATAAAATAAGTTAATGATAGAGTATGCTGTTAGAATTATGAAGGTAGATTTTGTCTATGTAAGAATGTGAAAACCTATAAAGAATTTTTATAAATGTTTATTTGAGCCAAACAGAGGATACAACTGGAAGCAAGATCATAACAGACTGAGATAAATGCTCAGAGAATAAGAGTTCACAGTTTCTTTTATGCATTTGAGATTAAGAAGGGAACATAAGGAAGATTACATAAAGGTAGAAAAAAGTAATGGGAAATGGCTTGGTTTATTGGATATCCTATCTAATAAAAAAGTAATATGCAAATTGACCATCACTCCAACACATAAGATGGCTGCCCCCATGTGGACACAAGATGTCCACCACAAGATGGCCAGCAGGGGAAGGCAGTTGGGAGGTACCAGGCCTGCAAGGGAGGGCAGTTGGGGGCGATCAAGCCTGAAGGGGAGGGCAGTTAGGAGTGACCAGGCCAGCAGAGGAGGGAAGTTGGGGGCAACCAGGCCTGCAGGGAAGGGCAGAAGGGGGGGACCCAGGCCTGCAGGGCAGACCAGTTGGGGTGGACCAGGCCTGCAGGGGAGGGCATTTAGGGATGACCAGGCCTGCAGGGGAGGTAGTTAGGGGCAATTAGGCTGTCAGGGGAGCAGTTAGGCATCAATCAAGCTGGCAGGGGAATGGTTAGGGGGTGATCAGGCTGGCAGGCAGAAGAGGTTGGGACAATCAGGAAATCAGGCAGGAAAGCAGTTGGGAGCCAGCAGTCCTGGATTGTGAGAGGGATGTCGGACTGCCCATTTAGGCCCGATCCTATTGGGATCAGGCCTAAACCGGCAGTCAGACATTCCTTGAGGGGTCCCAGATTAGAGAGGGTGCAGGCTGGGCTAATGGACATCCCTCCACTCCCTATGCACAAATTTCACGCACTGGACCTCTAGTTTAAAATTAAGTGCTCTCTTGGGGGGTGGTCTTGTGGAGATTGTTTTTTTTTATTGTTTAAAGTATCACGTATAATAGTACATGTATCTCCTTTTTTCCCTCCCATTGACCTTCCCCTAGCCTCCCCTATACCCTGTCACATTCCTTATCCCACCCCCAAGCCAGAGTCTCGTGTCCATTGGTTGTGCTTATATGAATGCATATGAGTCCAATGGTTCATCTCTTTGCCTCCCTCCCAAACACTCCCCAGCCTATATAGGGCAGATAAGATTATGTGCTCACTTGAAGAATCCACAAGGATAGTCAGGTTTCTTAGGAAATATTCCTAGAAGTGAGATCACTGGTAGTTTGATCTGTAACTTTTTGAGGAAAGTCCTATTTTTCATAATGGCTGCACCAGTCTGGATTCTTACCACCAATGTACTTGAGTGTCCTTTTCTACACATCCTTCTCCACTTGTCATTTGTTGATGGTAGTCATTCCGATAGGTGTGAGGTGACACCTCATTATCATTTTAAGTTGCATCTCTCAGATGATCAGAGATTTTGAGCATTTTCCCACATGTCTCTTGGACATCTATATGTCCACTTGGAAGAAGTGTCTATTTAGGTCTTTTGTCCATTTTTTAAATTGGATTGCTTGTATTCCTTTTGCTAAGTTGTATAAATTCCTTATATATTTTAGTTATTAATTCTTTAGCAGATGTATCATTGACAAATATGTTCTCCCCTCAGTGGGCTTCTTTTTCATTTTGTTGATGGTTTCTTTTGCTGTGCAGAAGCTTCTCATTTTGATGTAGTCCCATTTGTTTATTTTATCCTTAGTTTCCTTTGCGTTAGGGGATGTATATGTAAATATATTGCTACCAAAGATATCTGAGATTTTGCTTCCTATGGTTTCTTTTAAGATTTATATTGTTTTACATCTTACATTTAAATCTTTTATCCATTTTGAGTTTATTCTTGTGTATGGTGTAAGTTGGTGATCTAGTTTCATTGTTTTCTTTTTGCTTGTATCTGTTCAATTTTTCCAACACCGTTTATTAAAGAGAATGGCTTGACTCCATTGAATGCTCTTGCCTTCTTTGTTGAATATTAATTGAATGTAATGGCTTGGGTCAATTTATGGGGTCTCTTTTATGTTCCATTAGTCTATATTTCTTTACTTCTGCCAGTACCAGGCTGTTTTCATTATAGAGGCTTTATAGTATAACTTGATATCTGGTATTATGGTCCCTCCAGTGTTGTTCTTCTTTCTCAAGATTGTTGCAGCTATTTGAGGTCTGTTTTACTTCTGTATAAATTTTTGGGTGTTTGCTCTAAGCCTGTGAAATATGCTGTTGGTATTTTAATAGGGATTACATTGAATATGTAGATTGACTTGGATAGTATGGATATTTCAATGATTTTAATTCTACCAATCCATGAACATGGTATATTATCCCACTTGTTTATGTCTTCCTCTATCTCTCACTCTTTCTTTTTAAAAATCCTCATTGAGAGCGTGCAAGAGAGAGGTAAAGACAGAGAGAAATATATCTGTGAGAGAAATGCATCGATTGGTTGCCTCCTGCATGCACCTGGACCAGGGCCTGGGCCAGGGAGGATCCTGCAACTGAGTACATGCTCTTGATGGGAATTGAAACTCTTGATAGCCTGAAAATTATTTTGGAGGGAAATAAAGAGAGCTTTCCTTCAAATGTCATAAGGATGGGTATGAAAAGTAAATATATTTGGCCTCTGCAACTAAGGTAATTTGAGTTTTTGCCTCTCTTACAAAGTTTATACAAAGTTACAAAATGAAATAGACAGACGGGTTGAAATTGAATAGAAATGGCCTAGAGCAAAGAATGTCCTTGCATGACATTATTTCACAATCTCATTAAAATTATTTTATATTCAACAACAGCTTATTGTACAATTTTCCCAAACAAACATACAAAATAATTCCTTAAATGTTTGGCAGCAATTTAAAAAAGGACCTAAAAGGATTTAACCCATTTCAGAAGGAACTAAGGCACTGGGAAGGCACTTGAACATTCTATATTGGCCCCTCTTGCCCTTTTTGCCATAGGGACCCTCTTCTCACAATACAGTTGCACACAGCTGTTGCCTGAGTTTTCTATTCAGGCTGAGGTTGAAGCCTTTTGGTAGCTGGCACCATGGATCTGTCTTCGCCCAATGGTATGGGCTGGGCCCTCTCTGGAGAAGAAACCTGAGTCCCCTGAGATGTGTGACCCGTTCCGGGGCCTAGCCAGCAGGTGAGGGGAATCCATTGCAGATGCTGGGCTTGGAGGCCATGGGGGGATAGACTACCAAGGAGACAGAACTGAACCTCACATCACCCTGCTTGGCCCCAGAAGATGGTTGGTTAGCCAGAGACGGGTAAGATTCCTCAGGGAAGGAACAACTTAAGACAGGCACAGTCACAGAGGGGCCATCAGGAGCGAACTTGGGGGTCCACGAATGAGGGGCACAGAACCTCTCCTCCCAATCTCGCAGGGGCCTGATCCCTTACCTCTTCTTAGGGAGGTCTACTACCCCCATGGCTGCCTCGCTTCCCACACCCAGCACAGACTGGGACCCAGGTAACAGACAGAGACTTGGCTGACAGCAGTTGCCCTATATCCAAAGCCAGCCTAGCACCAGGAATGCTCAGGACCTACTCAAGAATGCAAACAATCCTTTCCATTAATATTTACAGGGTAAACTAAGATGGTTGTTAGAGTATTAAATTTGGCAGTGAAACAGTAATCAAGATTTCATATTAATTTAAATTTGCTAATTGAAATAAGTGAATATTCAAGAAAATTTAATTATACTGGATAAAAAGCTGTTCCTAAAGTATTAACTAAAATTTCTATTGGTAGTTCATCTAATGATAAAATGGCTTAACATGCAATGAACCTAAAGCTGTTATATTTCTGTGCAAAAAATTAAAACTTAAAGTTATCAAGATTGTATCATAAAATTTCCAAAGCCCCCATTAAAAATAAAAAGGAGGATTATGGGGTAATATCATGTAAGGAAAAATCTTGGCAGTAAAGTACACCCAGAAAATTTTTACTTCAGAAAATTAATTTTTATTTGTAATACTAACAACATGGAGTCAAAATAAGCCAAATACTAACAGGATGGTGTCAAGTAGCCAAAGGAAAATCGTCTGGGCAAAAATAAAAAGGATCCCAAGTCAAATTCATAGAAAAATTTCCTTTATTAACTTTTGGTCGAGAATATGTTTGTGTATTTTCAGAAAACAACTCCAAGACCATGTGGATTCCTGCAACAGAGAGGAGTTGACATGTCTGCTCCAACCACGAAGACGAGAGGAGAGACAGTCCAGAGATGGAAGACGCTGACGACGCCTTGCCATGCTACCAGTCAGCAGCTGTGCATCGCTGCAGGTTACTCAGGACCAAACAACAGAGGGTCGGACCTGCATTGCCAACATTTGTCCACCATCCAGATACCATTGCTGACATGCACACATAAGGAACAGTTTGACATTGAAGCTGGGTTTCAGAACTGTTGGTCATTGAAATTGGGTCTCAAACATTTCTTGTGCTCCTATGTTTATTTCCAGTTTGCAGAGGCAAGATTTTTTTTAAAAGAAAAAAAATGGGGGAAATAAAAATAGATACAGAGTCAAGGAAGCATGGAACAGATTGTCAGACTACAGTGGGAAGGCAGGGGAGATTGAAGGGAGGGGCTGTTGCAAGAAATCAACTAAAGGACTTGTATGCATGCATAAAAGCATAACCATGGGAGGCAGGACACTGGGGGGCGGGGGCAGGAGAGGGCATGTGCTGGGGTTGGGAAGGCTGGGGGAGGTCAAGAGGGGAAGAAAGGGAAATATATTTACTGCTATTTGTAATACTTTAAACAATAAAAAAATATCCATAAAGATTTGAGAATTGGCACATTATAGCTACACATTATAAATCCCCTATACCCACCGACTCTGAGAACCTGGAGACATTTCCTTTAAGGTGAGTCCTCTATCACCTTCACTATGAGGAAATGGCAAATTTTCGGCCTCTAGTTACTGGAATATCATGGATTGCATTGAAAATATATTTCTGATTCATACCGAGCCAATGAATTTCTCTCTTCTAGTTTATAACTGAGATCCAGACCAATCTAACCAGTTAATTCTTGGAGATATATATATATATATATATATATATATATATATATATTCAAAATGTAAGACTACCATTGGAGAATTCTATTTTAGGAGCCATGAATCTTGAAGACATAGTTCACTGAGAAAAACAGAAAAATAAACTATACACAGAAAAATGAAAAAAAAAAAAAAAGAAAATATGAGAGCCAGGAGAAACTCCATTTCTTAATGGCGTTTTATGTCCTGGCTTCTGTACCTAGAGATGCCTATTTTCTCTTCCAGTTCTGGAGTGCCACGTTTCGTTATGATATATATTTTTCGCCTTTGTTTAAACTGCTTTGAGGGATTGTGGTTATTTCTAGGTAAAGAGCTTTGAGCAATACAGATTGATTATTATCAAATAGCCTTGGGCTTAGCAATAAAAAATGACATTGCTCAACTTTATAAAATATCACAGCCTCTACACCTTCAATGACAGTATAACTTACAGAGATAAGAAATTGATGCCACTGACTTTTTTTTTAATGAGCAAAGAGTAGATATAGAAAGACAGTATTTAGAATCTGTTTCTCTATGTCTTGTGTGGGTACGATTGGGTTGAAGTCAGCAGAGACACTGCTATAAAGGGCAACAAAGCTAGCCTTTTATCACTTATTTAGCATGAACATGTTCTACAGTCTTAAATTATGCAGTTCTTTGGGATAGATTTCCAATGCACATATTCCTTAAGCAGAAGTGAAGGCAGTGTAGTTCCAGTGTCACTCACAGTCTCAGCACTGCACATCTGTGAGAAGTGAGACCAAATGTGAAGGCACTGCAAAGGCCAAAACTAGATGGAGTGACACTGGTTCTGCCTTAAAATGTCCTTGTCTCTTACTATCTTGGACAATTTTTTTATTTGTTAATATATTATTGCTATGGTATTAATACTAGCTTATTTCATGATTGTTAAATGCCAGTAATATGAGCTAGTTTCTTTTCAAAATTTTTTTCTTCTTACAGATGCTTAGCTAAATG
Organism: Antrozous pallidus; assembly: GCA_027563665.1. NCBI lineage: Eukaryota > Metazoa > Chordata > Mammalia > Chiroptera > Vespertilionidae > Antrozous > Antrozous pallidus. The sequence goes on from CM050521.1 coordinate 7,146,140, forward strand.
TATTCTCATAATATGGCTTCCAGGAACATGTACCATTATAATTTTGAGTAACACACAGTGGCCACAATAACTTTTGCAACAGTTTCTTCTATCTTGTTCCACTTTTGCTACCCTAGATGATGGAATTAGCATGTCCTGAACCCTCTGAACAGGCTATAGACTACAGTATCTGGTACCACTGTGATATCATCGTCTGGCATCAGTGATGTAAATGACTTCTTTCCAATGGATTTTGGCCAGTGCATTCTTTACCAAATGTCCCTACTGATTGTACTCTTTTGTTTGTTTTGGTGTGTTTTTTTTTTTTAATCATTGGCCCCTGCATTACTGAATCTGCAAAAATGTTGGTTTACTTTGCCTAGGCTGACCAGGGGCTGGTATATCCGTATTATCTCCTATGACCCTAAGGACAATAGTTCTGTCTTTAAATTGTAGATTACATTCATGTTAAAAGCTGCTTCTTTTTTCATGTGACAGAGAGTATTTACACCCATGAGCTGGGATATTTTATTGGATTTTCGACTGACTTTATCATTTTTTTTTATCCAAATCATGTTACTTTTGAAAGTAAAAGGAATCCTATCTAATAAAAGAGTAATATGCAAATTGACCGCTATACCCACAGCCCATGCCCACCAGCCAATCAAGAGCAAATATGCAAATAAACCCAACCAAGATGGTGGCAGACTACTGAGAGCAGAAGGGAGGTTTGGGTTCCCCTGGCAATGGAGGAAGCCAAGCTTTCTGCCTGCCCTGGCCGGCCCAGGCCTCCACTTAAGGGTGCAAAGTTTTGATTAGAGAAGATAAATAAATCCCAGAAGAAATGGCTGCTGCCATGGAGTAAGCAGAAGTCTTGGCTCTGCTCCAGGCTATAAAGTTTCAATTGAAGAAGAAAAATAAATCCCAGATACCAGGACCTCCACTTAGATCACCAGAGGGTGTGGCCAGCCTGCAAACCACCACAGGCCCCCCCCACACCCCAAGGGAACCTCTATCCTGATCCAGGACATACTACAGGACAGACCAGCTAGCCCATATCCATGCACCAGGCCTCTACCTATCTAATAAAAGAGTAATATACAAACTGACCATCGCTTCAACACACAAGATGACTGCCCCCAGGTGGTCAAAGATCTTGCCTCCATGTGGACGCAAGATGGTCACCACAAGATGGCCAGCAGGGGAGGTCAGTTGGGAAGGACCAGGCCTGCAAGGGAGGGCAGTTGTGGGTGATCAGGCCTGCAGGAGAGGGCAGTTAGGGGGAGACCCAGGCCTGCAGGGGAGGGCAGTTAGAGGCAAATAGGCTGACAGGGGAGCAGTTAGGCATCAATCAGGCTGGCAGGAGAGTGGTTAGGGGGTGATCAGGCTGGCAGGCAGAAATGGTTAGGGGCGATCAGGGAGGCAGGCAGGCGAGCTATTTGGAGCTAGCATTCCTGGATTGTGACCGGGATGTCCGACTGCCTGTTTAGGCCCCATACTACCAGGAATGGGCCTAAATGGGCAGTCATACATCCCTCAAGGGGTCCCAGATTGGAGAGGGTGCAGGCTGGACTGAGGGACACTCCCTTCCCTCCTCACATGCACAAATTTTATACAATGGGCCTCTAGTCCTACCTAATAAAAAAAACATGCAAATTGACTGTACCTCCCTTTGCTACAAGCCAATAGGAGCAATATGCAAATTAACCCCAAACAAGATGCGTCCAGACCCCTGCTGCCACTCTGAGAAGCCCAGCCCTGGCAAGTGACGGTGGTCCCTATCGCAGCCCCAGGCCCAGCACAGGGTCTGGAACCCCACTGCTTCCCCGAAGCCCGACCCTGGAAAGCCTGAGGCTGGGTGTGTGTGTGTGTGTGTGTCGGGGTGGGGGTAGATTGAAGACACAAACCTGCAGGCTTGGCACCCAGCAGCCCCAAAGCCTGATGTGGAGGTGCTTGGGTTGCTGAGGGGTGTGGGTTGGGGCAGCAGAGACACAAACCTGCAAGAAACCTGTAGAAAGTGAGATAAACTATCATAACTTTATCCTCCTTTCCACAAGATGAGAAAATTGTTCCTGGATTACTTAGTGGTGTGGCCAACACCTTTCTACAAACACACGGTAATATTATGATCACTCCCAGGAAGGTCTGGTCAGAATACCGTCTCCAGGGAATAATGCTTCTGTGGCAAATCATCTAAGAGAGGAAACAAGCTTTTGTTGGGTTTATTCTGAAGGTCAGAGACCATGCCACCCCAACATATGCTGTGTTGTTATATTGATGATCTTGATCTATAGGTGCTTGAAAAACAGTAAGTGCACACAGATGATTTCATTGAGGTCTCCTGATCTCCCTAAAATCAGACCCCCCTAAAGGAGCTTAAATGTCATAGGTCCCCTTGATGGGAGAAGTGTCATCAGGCAGAGAAGACTGACTCCTGTCACAGGACAGGAGAGTAGAAGTTGACATCACACCCAAACTTTGTTACAAACTATTTCCCCCCACCCCATTCATCTTTCCTAAATATCATTTACTCTCTTCTGAGAGGCCTATAGCTCCCATCCCCTTTCCCTAGGAAGAAGGTATTTAAATCTGCATTCTAAGACACCTTGGGGAGTTACTCATTTTCCCCTGGGATTTCCCACATATACACAAGGTACACAGGTTAGTGAACTTTTGTTTTTCTCTTGGTGATCTGTCTTTCATTACAAGGGCCTCCACTAAGAACTCAGAAAGGTAGAGGAAAGCTATTTTTCCTCCTCATAATTCTATCTTGGAAAATCAATTTCCCAGCTGAACAATGAGGTTGGCTCAAGTACCAAGCAGTCCCAGCTGACAGGAGGGAAGCTTCTAGGGAGAAATCAATGATATTGGCACCAAAGTAGGATGGAGGACACACCCATGGTTGCTGGTGGGAGTTTAAAGTGGTTCTACATTTTTGGAAGATGATTTGTCAAATTCGATAGAAATGTTCAAGGTACATCCAAGAGTCTTCTTCTAGGAATCACATCTGCTGAGATAAAGCACAAGTGCATAAGCCTTGCTCAGAACCCAGGATGCTACTGCGGGCTCCCCTTCCACAATAGGAAAACCTGGGAACATTCTAGGCAAGTAGTGCTTTAGGTGCTTATACTGACCACATATTTTCTCTGCATTAAACATGCTTTTATATCATTCCTTTTGAATTTATTCTACTAACTTGTTGAAAAAATTCCAATGAATTGGAATTACTCTGGCTAAAAATACTAAATTTACATATAGACTCAAGTTAGCTTTCCCCTCATTCTAGGTCCTTCTCATTAATCTGCCTTCCACTGTTTGAGATTCAAACTGCACAACAATGTTCAAAGCTGTAGACTTTAGGTGTCAGTGTCTTTATTCTGCTCACTGACACTGCAAAAAAGCTATTCCCCATCACTGCTCAGCAAAATCACATGCTCACTGCTTCATCATCACCTGTACCTTTTCATTTTATTTTCCACTTTCCTTGCATGATAATAGTGTCCCTGGCTTTTAAGAGCTTGTTAATGACTAAATATGTTAACCATTTCTCATGCATTGCAAATGAAATACCATGTTTTTGTTACTATTTTACTCTGGTGTTTTACTTTTTGGTTGTATCTAACTTGTGTATTAAATATAATCATATGCTGTTTAAAAAAATAAAACAAAAAAACCCCTGGGAACAACCTGCATTTTTAGGACAAGTTGGCATCTATACTAATAAAAGGGTAATATGCTAATTAGACTGAATATCTTCCACACGACCTTCCAGCTGTCCTTCCGGACATCCTTCCTGACAAAGCCATGTTGGGGGGCCAAGGCAAGGAGGTTAGAGGCCATCAGGCAGGCAGAGGAGAGCCGGTAGGGGGACCAGGCCAGCAGGGGAGAACAGTTATGGCAAATAGGCTGTCAGGGGAGAGCAGTTAGGAGGATAAGGCTGGCAGTCAGGTGAGTGGTTAGGAACCAGAGGTCCCAGATTGGAGAGAGTGTAGGCCAAGTGAAGCGACCTTCTTCCTGTGCACAAATTTTGTGCACCGGGCCTCTAGTCTTATATAACAAAAGGCTAACATGCAAATCAACCAAATGGTGAAATGCCCAGTTGCCATGAGGTACACTGACCACCAGGGGTAGATAGATGCTCAATGCAGGAGCTGCCCCCTCATGGCCAGTGTGCTCCCACAGGGGGAGTGCACTCAGCCAGAAGCCCTGAGCCAGGCTCACGGCTGGTGAGCGCAGCGGCAGTGGCAGGAGCCTCTCCTGCCTCTATGGCAGCCAGACATCCCCTGACAGTTCCTGGACTGAGAGAGGGTAGTGCCAGGCTGAGGTTCCCCCCTGAGTGCACACATTTCATGCACCAGGCCTCTAGAGCTATAAGTAATTACATGTGGACGATAGAGATCAGTAAGCACTATACCAACTACATCAAATTGTATCTTTGTTACAGGATAGTGAGAAGCTAGGAAAATTCCAGGGCAGGAGGAATAGGGAACTGAGAGAAGAAAATTAAACCAGGCCCAACAGTTACAGCTAGCTTGTGACTCCCAAGACATTACCTTCCCCAAGGACACTTCAGAACAAAGGTTTAATTCCCCTCTCCCCACAAACCAAAGAATTCAGGAAAGAAGAAGGCAGGGTGAAGAAGATTAGGGGAAGATTTATCTCAAAGAATTCAGCCATTTGAGGGAAGGAGAAAGGAGGGAGTGTTTATCTCATGGTTTATTTTTGCTTTTTAAAAAAAATCCTTACCCGAGGATATTTTCCCATTGATTTCTAGAAATAATGGAAGAGAGAGAAGGATAGAGAGAAATATCAATCTGCGAGAAACACATTGATTGGTTGCCTCCGGCACGTGCCTGGATACTTCTCATAAATTCTTGGAAAGCCATAACAAAGTAAAAGGGAAACCTTGAGACTTAATCCATATCAAGGTATTTGGCAGAGAAATTTTGAAATCTATAGACAGAAAGATATATAACCCTTGAGCCCCCACCGCACTCACTTCTCAGACTAGCTGGGAAGTCTGTCTTTGCTTTCATACATTTAATGTATTTGATAGATTTGCTTGTTTTGCTTTTTACATTTAATTTAATAAACTTATTTGATTTACCTTTTAATAAACTGGCTTTACTTCAATGCAATCATCTGGAGTCACTCACTTGAATTCCTTCTTATGAGACTGACAGGAAAGAAGGAGAGGACAGCTCTCTTGCTTCAACTCAGGGGGGCTGTCTTATAACACCTTTCCTGGTGTTTGGGGTGTCTATAACATCTTCACTGTAGTTATTATGTTTGTAAAACTTAATGTAATGAGACATTTGGCGGGCTTTATTGTGTTTCCCTTCACACCTAAAATTATAGTGTTAAAAATTTGGCAAATCTCTGAAACATAAGTAGCAGAGTGCTTACAGGACCAAGCAGTCTTATGTGCTGCCTGTGTTCGTAAATCTTATCTGTATTATTGAACTGGTAGCAATATATTGCAGTTATTGGATTATGCTTTCACCTACTGGGACTAGAACATTGTTTGTGGCCTGGAAGGGAATTGATATGTATTTTTTGAATTGAGGTTATATGAGTAAATGGAAAGAACAAAATATTTTTAGAAACTTTTTCTTCTAGGTGCATTAACAAAGATAGGATTATCTGTATAAAAGATATGGTGCACTATATATAACATACTTGGATATTAGTGTAGCTCCATGAAGCAAGCTAATATATTACTGTACAATTCATAAGATAACTTGGTAAATCTGATTGAATGTGTAACATAGTACAATAGTTAAGAGGATCAACTGTGGAGAAAGACTGCTGGAGTCTGAATCGAGACTTTGCCACTTAGTGTCTGTATGACCTTGGGAAAACTAGCCTTTCTGTGTATCTGTTTCTATCTGTAAAATTGGGTGGCAATAGTATTTATCTCCTGGAGCTGTAAAACATAAATGAGATGTTTCACAAAAAGAGCTTAAAAGAGTGCCCACTTATAAACACAAAACAATCAGTTATGGTCTTGCTATAATAACAATTATAACTATTATTATTAAAGATTGAACCTCACATGCATAGATCAATAGAAATACAGGTGTAGATGTTATACTCAAAGATTCAGACTACAACCTAGTTCCTTGCTTATTCTTGTAATAAAAATTCAATATGTTGCATGTAAATGAAGTACTAATTTAAGGATGGGAATTCACGTGGGAAAAGACAACTGACTTAAATGGAAACCTATATGCCAGAGCCCAAATATTATTAAAGAATGCAAAATAAATGTAGAGGACATTTATAATCTCTTACTTCCTCTCTTTCTATCCAACTTTCAAAGAGTAGGAATATATTTAAGATATTTCCACATATCTCTGAAATTAGGAATATATTATCTTTTCTTCAGTGCATAACTATTTTACTTAACCATGGGGAAAGTTTATGTGCATAATAAAAAACGACAATTTCATTTTCCAAAGGTTTTTAAATTAATTATGATCACTTCATGTTTAGAAACAATATATCACTATCATTTTAGATTGTATGTATAAAAAGATTTAAATGTGTAATATTTTCATAAATGCTTCATGTTAAAATATTTTATAAACTGCACATTGAAAGCCTCTGATATAAAATTATTAAAAGTAGATTATGCATTATTTAAGTGTTTACAAAGAGAATTTCTAACCTCTTACAGCTGTTTTTAAGCACCATCTTTCTGTTGTTTAATATTATGTTACAAACACTGTGTCTTTAGAAAATTCTAAATGTTTCCATTCAGGGACAAATCAACTGATACAAGATACTGATGACTTCTGCAATACATAAACATGTATCTGACTTTTTTATAAGTCTTAAGAGACCAATTGCTGGTGGTCTTAAGCTGTTTTATGACATGCTGCTACATTCCCAGGCCATATACTGCTTTTCTTTAGACTCTGACTCAAAAGTAGGCATATTTTTGCATTATCATTTTATTTTATTTTTTATTTTTTTAAATATATTTTATTGATTTTTTACAGAGCAGAAGGGAGAGGAATAGAAAGTCAGAAACATCGATCAGCTGCCTCTTGCACGCCCCCTACTGGGGATGTGCCCACAGCCAAGGTACATGCCCTTGACTGGAATCGAACTCGGGACCCTTCAGTCCGCAGTCCGAGGCTCTATCCACTGAGCCAAACCTGTCTCAGCTGCATTATCATTTTAATTTCATATCTAAATAGGATAGAATGAATTTCTTCAAGGAATAGATAAACCTCTTACATATTATATGTATACAACTAAACATTGTTTTAGTTGTCTATGTTCTCTCCTATTTCTGTTATCAGATGTTGGAACATTGTGTCTGCATGTATGTACATGTGTGTATGCGTCTGTGTACCTATGTGTATGTTTGTGTATACACATACTCGTATATGTTAGTCAAGCAAATGTTTTCTTTTTACAAAAATACTGACTATTTTTCCTAGTTGTTCTATTTGCTTACTCGAAAGGTTGACCTGCAGAACAGGTGTGAAATTAAGAGGTCAGCCATTTTCAAAGGGCACGGAAGCAGTTGGGAAGATTGAATTTCTTACACTTTATACCTTGTGATGTTTGTTCATTTTTAAGTTACTGAGCTACTTTATCTAAAAACACGTCTTGTTCTATTTTCGTCTCCATATTCTCTTTGTATCTTTCTACCTTGTCTTTGGTAGTTTACTAAAACATCCTAGCGCTGTTTTGATTAAGTTTATTCATTTTAAAATTCAGGCCTCAGAATATCCTGTCCACGTTTCAGGAACAGGATAGGAAGGAGACAGCACTGCAATTCAGTTCTAGCCACAACTGTTGACTAAGGATTCCTGCAAAACAAACTAGGCCTTGTGAGGTATAAAAGGGAAGGAGAGACCATTGTCTCTGTCCTGAGCAAGCAGACAGGCCAGTTAGTCAAATGCCTAATGCGTGCAAAAAAAGTAGTGTCCAAAGAGATGTAAAAACAGCATGATCCCAATAGCATCTGAAATAGTAGGAGGCTTCAAAAAGATGCAGACTTGCGCTGTACACAGAAAACGTGCAGTGTTGGATAGGAAGAAAGGCTTAAAGGCATCTGAAAGTGACCCCCAGGGAGAGGGTGCACATGAGCAGTCACAGAGAAACCAGATGAGCATATTCTAGGGGCAACGTGACTGGCTTGACTGACAGAGGACTTGAAGCAGGAAGCAGTGGAAATAAGGCTGCCTGGTGCAGGCAGGACAATATGATGGGCAAAGCTGATGCACTATTTCTAACAAAGTCTAGTAACTTAACTAAGCATTGAAATGTGTTTGCAAAATCAGATCTTGGCAGAATCTCAGCCAAATAAAAATAATGTCCCTGTAATCCGTTATTGATTTGCCCATGCCCCTCTTTATTATGAAATAAAAAATTGGATGTATTAGGAAAAAACTTAAGAAAACTTTCCTTAAACTTCCACATAATATATGGTTTTATATTTGAAAAATGAAGGTAATATCTACGTATTTAACAAATATTGAAATGACACAAAATGAAAATCCTGAACTTTTAAAATAGTTGTTTAATAAGATTTTACCAAATTATAATAATGACATTTCTTGTAAAACATGATAATTAAAAGTTAGGGTGAAAATCTAATGACAGTTTAATTTGCAGTTTTAAAGAGTTTGGGTAAAGTTTTGGAAACATTGGACTAATGAGAAAATTTGTTTTTAAAAGATGAAAACTAAATTATGTTGCCATAAATTAGTATAAGTTGTTTCTGAAAATAGAAAAAAATAATTAATTTAATAAATAAAAATAAACTTTAAATAATATTTTTATTGGATGTGTTATTGGCAAATATATTCTCCTATGTAGTGGGCTCTCTTGTTATTCTGTTGATGGTTTCTTTTGCTGTACAGAAGCTTTTTATTTTGATGTCCCATTTGTTTATTTTCTCCTTAGTTTCCATTGTCCTAGGAGATGTATCAGTAAAGATATTGCTAGGAGAGATGGCTGAGATTTTGGTGCCTATGGTTCCTTCTAGGACTTTTATGGTTTCACATCTTACAGTTAAGTCTTTTATCCATTTTAAGTTTATTCTTATGTATGGTGTAAGTTGGTGGTCTAGTTTCATTATTTTGCACATACATGTCCAATTTTCCCAACACCATTTATTGAAGAAATTGTCTCTGCTCCAATGTATGCTCTTGCCTCCTTTGTCAAATATTAATTGATCATAGTGGCTTGGGTGAGTTTCTGGATTCTTTCCAAAATATATAGGGAAATCATACAACTTAAATAGGCAAAGGACCTTAATAGATACTTCTCCAAAGTAGACATACAGAAAGCTAAAAGACATATGAATAAATGCTCAAAGTCACTAATCATCTGAGAGATGCAAATCAATATGACAATAAGATATCACCTTACACCTGTTGGAATGGCTATCATCAATAAATCACCAAATGACAAGTGTTGGCAAGGTTATAGAGAAAAGGGAACCCTAGAACACTGCTGGTGGGAATGCAGACTCGTGCAGCCATTAAGGAAACCAGTATTGAGTTTCCCCCCAAAATTAAAAATGGAACTCCCATTTGATCCAGTGATCCTACTTCTAGGAATATATCCTAAGAAACCCGCAACCCTCATCAGTAAGAATATATGCTCCCTTCAAAAAAAAAAAAAAAAAAAAGAATATATGCTCCCTATGTTCATAGCAGTGCAATTTACAATAGCTAATATTTGGAAACAGCCTAAATGCCCATAATCAGGTGAATAGATAAAAAACAAACAAATAAACAAACAAAAACAGTGCTACATTTACACAATGGAATACTACATGGACATAAAAAAGAAAGAACTCTTACCATTTGCAATAGCATAATGGACCTGGAGAGTATTATGCTAAGTGAAATAAGCCGGTCAGAAAAAAGATAAGTATCACACAATCTCACTCAGATGTAGAATCTAATGAACCAAGTAAACTGATTAACAAAAATATATCCAGAGACATAGAAACATGAACAGAATGTTGAACCTTAGGAGGAAGGCAGGCGAGGGTAGGTGGGAAGAGATCTACCAATGAACTTGCATAACCCATGGACACAGACAATGGGGTGGTGAGGGCCGGATTGGGGAGGTGAATGGGAGTGGGCTGGAGGAGATTAATGGGGGGAAAAGAAGGACCTATGTAATACTTTCAACAATAAAGATTTAAAATACAGAGGCAAAAAGAAAAGAAAAGAAAAGAAAAGAGTGGCCCCTGTGGCTCCAAGTTTATTAGGTGACGTCACTGATCTTATCTGGCCAGGCTCAGATGAGCACATTAAAAAAATTTTTTTATTGATTTCAGAGAAGAAGGGCGAAGAGGATAGGGGGAGAGAAACAGAAGCATCAGTGACGAGAGAGAATCATTGCACACCCTCTACTGAGGATCAGTCTGCAATACGGGCATGTGCCTGACTGGGAACTGAATGCCAACCACCTGGTTCATGGACCACAGCTCAACCCCTGGCCCGCACGGCCTGGCTAAAAGAGCCTGTTTTTAGCTGTTCTCTTCACACAGATGTGCAACCGAGCAGGTGCTGGGAGAGCCCGGCCTGTCATGTTTCTTCTGAGCCTTGCTGCAAAATCAGAGTAGATTCTACTCTTCAGTTCCACAAGAACTGGGTAACACAAGATTCAAATAACCGAAAACAAGCCTTATTGCCTGTTTCAATTTCTATGTTCACTCATAGAAAATTTGAAGGAAAGATCAGAAATTAGTAGATGAATTGGCCCTCGAGACGACAGCCTTCCTACCTCATCTGTCTTAGTTCTCTTGCTAGTTGACTTTTTTGCTTTCTTTTCAGTTTTGATTTATGTATATGCAAAAAGTGAGCCTAATAAAGAAACAAGCCTCCTGATACACAATAATATTCATGACTAAAATAAATTATTAAGAACATAACATATGCTAATGGGAAAAGTAAAGTATTTTATTTATTTCCCAAAATTTGGTGTGTATATCTTAAAGTTTTTCATTTAACCAGCAGATTGGTTAATTAGTAAAATGACAAGTAAAAGATAATCTTGTTTCTCTCACAGAATTGTAACAGAATACGTATGTTATTTGAAATAGTCCACCATCAAAATATTGGAGTTCAGCGGGGAAACATACTGCATCAATCCAATGTTCTTTTTTTCTTTTTTTTTTAAATTTCTTTATTGATTACGGTATTACATATGTGTCCTTATCCCTCTATGAACCCCCTAACCCTCCCTCCCTGGTGTCATGTCCATTGGTTAGGCTTATATTCATGCATACAAGTCCTTTGGTTGATCTCTCCTCCTTCCCCCTATCCTCCCCTACCTTCCCTCTGAGGTTTGGCATTCTGGTCAATGCTTCTCTGCCACTGAATCTGTCCCCATTCATCAGTTTATGTTGTTCATTACATTCCACAAATGAGTGAGATCATGTGGTATTTGTCTTTCTCTGGTTTATTTCAGTTAGCATAATGCTTTCCAGTTCCATCCATGCTGTTGCAAATGGTAAGAACTCCTTTTTTACTGTAGCATAGTATTCCATTGTGTAGATATGCCACTGTTTTTTAATCCAATCATCTGCTGATGGGCACTTAGGCTGTTTTCAAATCTTAGCTGTGGTGAATTGTGTTGCTATGAACATAGGGGTGCATAAATCCTTTCTGATTTGTGTTTCTAGTTTCTTGGGATATATTCCTAGAAGTGGGATCACTGGGTCAAATGGGAGTTCCTTTTTAAATTTTTTGAGGAAAATCCATAGCTCTCCACAGTGGCTGCACCAGTCTGCATTCCCAACAGCAGTGCAAAAGAGTTCCTTTTTCTTAGCATCCTTGCCAACACTTGTCATTTGTTGATTTGGTGATGATTGCCATTCTGACAGGTGTGAGATGATATCTCATTGTTTTGATTTGCATCGCTCTAATGTTCTTAAATCTTGAGGGATGAATGTCATATCAATGACCTTTCTTTTTACATTAAAAATATATTTGGCTTATACAGATGTGAATTTTTTTCTTCCTTTTTTTCTGATGCATTTTTTTATTTTTTTAAATTTATCTTTATTGTTAAGAATATTACAGATATCCCCTTTTCTCCCCCTATTGATTCCCTCCACTCCACTTCCTACTCCCCTCCCCATTATCTCCCAACTTACCACACTATTATCTATGTCCATGGGTTATGCATGCATGCATATAAATTCTTTGGTTAATTTCTTCCTGGCCCTGCTCCCTTCCTTCAAAGATTTTTCTGTCTGTTCCATGCTTCCGTGTCTCTGGATCTATTTTGTTCATCAATTTATTTTGTTTATTAGATTCCACATATAAGTGAGATTATGTGATACTTTTCTTTCTCTGACTGGCTTATTTCACTTAGCATAATACTCTCCAGGTCCCTCCATGCTGCCTCAAAGGGAGGAGTTCCTTCCTTTTTTTTTTTTTTTTACAGCTATACAGATATGGATTTTTAAGATGATCTTCCTATCTATACTTGCTAGAGTTGCCAATTTATTTTTAGAATTTTGTGTCTAATAGTTAGAAGCAGAGCAAGATACAAGGTGATGGTTTCATATATCACATTTCTTACCCACTATAAGATGCAAGTGTAACGCATCTCCCTTCACTTATTCTCATGCCACACCGTCTTTGGCTCTTAACCAATACTTGGGAAGACACAGTGAAAGCAGCTATGCTTTGATGGGTAACAATCAAGTCTTGATTAACCAGGCTTTGACATTTCTTTCTGAGAGCTACTTTTCTTGTTCAACATAACAGCGTGACCAAAACATGTTCCAACAATCTATCTCTCCACCTAGCAATAGTTTTATAAGTCCTTAGGACTATAATTTCAAATGCTTCATAAGTAATGTTTGCAAAGTCAAGTAAATCACCAATTTTTTTATTGCATGCAGAAAAATACACAACTACTTAGATCCTTTGATTGTCATATTACAAAGATGTATATGAATGTTAATACATTTGTTACCAAAAGTAAATAAACAAAATAAAATAAGGTGCATTCTTTTATGCATAAGGAATAATTACAGTCCATGTACCTGTGTTCATGAAGTAATAGTGTTCTTTGCAGTATAAAGATATGGTATTTTGAATGAAATTCTTAAAGATAGAATGAAAAAAGTGAAACTATTAACTGAAAAAATGCTAACCTTAATTCCATTGTAGTTTAAATCTGTCAACAAAGTTATCAGGACAGCAATTTTAGAGATAATATTCTAGGTACAGCCTATAGTATTCCACTTGTATTTAATAAAAAATGCTTTCTCAATCAAACATTTGTCCTAAGTTCTACTTCAAGATGTTTGTATTTGTTCAACTTTCATTTACTACCACATGAAAGTCAGTTAAAATGTTTCACTCTAATTTTATCTTCTCATAAATGAATGTTTCTTAGATGTGTGGAATGATACATGCAAGTTTTACTCATTGGATTTACCTTTACAGGTAAATAAACAAAAGATGTTTTTCTTTCTGGAGATCAATGCTATATGCTCTATGAAAAAAGTTACTATGGAAAAAAAAATCACTCAAAGGTGCCTCTTCAATGTGACTCTTTTACATACTCCTGGCTAAGTCATAAGGGTCTAACTACATACTTATGCCTCCTTTTGAGGACTAGCCTTTCAGGGTACCAAAAAGAATGCAGGTAGAACAGAGTGCAGGGTTTCCATATAGTAGTCATTCAATAAATGGTTATTTAAATCAACTGTATAAGAATCTTTGCATTATCCCCTTGTGACTAAAATAACTAGTTCATTATTTCACAGGCTTAGACATAGATAATAGCAACAGGCCAAACCACTGCTATTTTGGGTCATCTCCCTCAGTAGATTTCCATATTACTTATTTGCCTAGTTTACATTGTGAGTTATTACCTAAAAACCTGGTCATTATATAATAAATATTACCAATGATCAGTTCTTTGTTATCTAAATGCACCTAGAGGAATAATTCATTGTATTATAATAAGAAAAGATTAAAAAAATTTTTGAAGACAAAAAATACTACCAAGTAGAACAGTTCATATGGAAGAATTTTAATATTATTGCTATTAATTAAAGTTTTATAAGTATAATTCATTATAAAGCAATGTTTGTAGAACTTTTAAATTTTCAACTTTGAATAATAGTTGACATTGAAGTCATTCAAATTATGTTATACAGTCTCTTTTTATAAGAGAAAAGCAGATTAAAAACAGATTACCCACAACATTTTGTAGAATTGAAAGATCATCTCCAAATTGTCTCACTCTTTCTCAGTTTGGCTTATGAATGCCCAGCTTTTGTAAATATAAAGGCGGTGAAAGGTATGTATATGTGTAAACTTATTTGGGCAAGTCATGTGTTCCTTCAATTTTAATTTGTATATCTTAATATACATGTGTTGTTCTTAAAAATATTAAATTGAAGATGAAAGATTTGATCTATCAAAATGTAATGATAAATGATACAGTGGTAAATGCAAACTTCACGACCAATACTAAAAAAAAAAAAAAAAAAAAAACAGTAAAAGTCCCCTGCTGTTGTCCATGTTTTATCCATTTTTAAAAACCATAGAGGGGAAAAATACTCTCAGGAGGGGAAAAATGAAGCTTTACTGCAAAAGTAATGAATGCAAGAAATGGCACTTGAAGTGGTGAAGAGATGTGAAGCATTGCAACTTCACAGCCTGGGAAGGAGCAACAGCTGTACCTAATTTCAACCTGACGTGCTTCAGATCTCCTATTCATATAGGCATGTAATGATCCAAACATAATGGTCCTATATAGGATAATTAGTTATATGAAGGAGCAAACTTCATACGCATTCCACTTTAAATGATCCTTTAAGAGGAAAAACTGCACTGGCTCTTTGAGTAATGAATAGTCTTTTTCAGCAACCCAAATGTTTGGGGCTAAATAGCTTATCTTTGAAGAGAGAGTAATAATAGAGCTGAGGTTACTTCTTTCTGACAGACTCTTTTTGTCTCCTCCCTTCCCAGGATAGCCAGTACAACGAACAAAGGTAGAAGGCCAAGCCGATCATTAAGTCATACTGGTAGATGGTTACAAGAAATATCAGAAATAATAGGAAATAAGATATTTTTGAGTTGGTGTATTTCAAAAGCAGAGATTGACTGCTTTGAGCTTGACTTTCGTGGGCAGGGAGGTTAGCAGAAGCAGAGCTCTCAGATTCCTTGTCACCTGAAAAACATGGTGATTGTCCAGAGTTTAGTAAGCCTTCATTTTTGTGCCTTACCTCTGCTATGTTTTCAACAGCTTCAGTGACTAAAACCACTGGCCCTACACACTTTTTCACATTGCATTCTCCTATATGTGTTTCTCTTCTGCTAACTGATCTCACTGTTCCTGAACTTTTGGAAACTTCTTCAGTTGTATCCCCAGCATGCGGGTATTTGTCAACACCCTGGATTTCACTTGCTGGATTGCAATTATATTCTGATTTAGTATGAATCGATTGGAGAGTCATGGTGCTAACTGTGTTATCTACAGCAATTGCCTGCTCATAAGATGACACTGAAGTTTTAGCATCATGATTTGAAACATGAGAGCCATTCTCAGATGCTCTATTAGTGTCTGCATTTAAAGCAGACTGAATAATGGCATCTGTACCCATTTCCTTTGATAATTCTTGGACCTGCCCAGGATCTCTATTTTCTGAAAATATTTTTTTATCTTCTGGTGACATTCCCGAATTCGTTGTTGAGGCTGTTTTTTGATTGCTTCTAACGCCCTGGAATGGCTCTTCTGCAGATGTTGTATTTCCAGAGCCACGTTTCCTGTCATGTGTCTTCGCAGGATTGTGCACAGGTACGGTTCCTTCACTCTGCATTTCATCTGCATGTACATTACAAATATCTAAATATGATTTTTTTTCAAAATCATCATCACAGGTTACACCTACTGTATCTCCTTGACAAAAGGTATAATGTGAATCATCATTTCTCCCTTCATGTGGATCAAACGCTGTTTCCTTTACCTCGATGGGCCTGTCACTTCGTACCGTCTCTTGAGGTAGCTTAGCAATTACTGCTTTTTCTCCAGCAGACATGCTTTCTAGAGTACTTTCTGGTATTGTCTTAATTATATAAGCAGTACCTGCTCCTGCTTTCTCAGTAATATCATGATCAGCTAGAGAAGACAGTTCAGAGCTCACTGTTTCTTGGCAAGTAAACAATTTTTCTGTAGGAGTAGCAGTCAAACTCCTTGTATTATCTCTTTTCCCCCACGTATCTTCACAATCTGCAGGTTGTTTCATCTGCTGGGTTGTATTTGTCTTACTCTCTCTTGCTTTTCCCTGACTTTCCAGAAAATCCCATCGTTTTTTACGCTGTTTGTTCTTATTCTGATCTTCAGGATTAATCCTACCTACATTTTCTTCTTCAACTTGGAAAAGATAATCTTTCTTCAAAATATTTTCATTTTTTGGTGAACAAACTTGAGTAGGCATCTCTCCCGAAGTAGTGCCTTTGCTAGTTGAGAGATCATGCTCTGTGGTTGTTAACACTGCTTCTCCCCAGCTTGGATTTCCTATTGGTGATTGAAATGAATCTTCTCGGATTGCCTGGTTGGGAGTTGAAGTGTCTTTACTCTGCAGAACAGTTAGTCCTCTGCTACTAGCTCCAATCTCTTTCTCACTTTTTTCAGAGTGGCTTATCTTTTCTTGGTCATGTAAGATTGATTGAAGATTTTTGCTTTGCTTTTCATTAACACCCAGATGCATTCTGTGCTCCTCATTCTTACCATTTCCATAATCTTTCTTGGAAGATCCCTTTTCTATAGATTCTTCCAAATGGAAATCTGAATGGAAATCTCTTCTTAAACATTCCAAATCTTTCATTTTAATTTTCATAGCTCCTCCTTTATGTGTTTTATTAACCTTGTCTTCCATTAGCTGGTCCGAAGAGGGACAAGACATTTGCACACTGACTCTCCTTTGAGCTGGATTGGCATTATCATCCAATACTTCTTTGTCGCTAATAAGTAACTGCACTAAGTCATCACTGCCAGTATTTCCCAATGATGGCTTGATTTTTCTCATATCTGAAGTAATTTCCTCTGAGGGTTGATGACTATACTCATTTCCTGAGAAATATTTTTTATTGCTATAAAAATCTCTCTTTAAGGAGCTGTCTGCTGATGAACTTGGAGACAAAGTCCTTTTAAGCAAGTCACTGTGTACTTCATCATGAATATGCTTCTTCTCTAACACCTCACCTTTATTTGGAAAATTGACTGGATCTGTTGAAAATGTATTCTTTTCATCTCTGGAAGCAGTGCTTCTTATCAAGTCTTGATTTATCTTAAGGAATAAAAACAACAATAAATAATGACCAACTGATTTTAAATTTACAAAATGAATTAGATAGGTTTCATTAATTTGGTTACTGATTATCCGGTCGATTTCCTTGGCTCCTTTCATGTGTGGATTTAGTACAAATTCTGGAAGCTAGGTGTTTTGGGGGGATCCTTGCAGGCTATGACTTGGGAATCATATTAATAAGAAAAGGGGCCAAAATTAATCACTCTCCTTCCTAGCTTCCAAATATCACATTGTATTATTCAACTATTCTTGCTTGTCATTGCACTTTCTCCTCACCTAGGATATACACATTGATAGCTCCATGCTAATCAATTAGAGAGCAGCTTCCTGGGTGCCCTTTGCTGCATTCACACTTGCTGTAGGTGCCCCTATTACAGTTTCTCTTATTAATATGTTTTCTGCAAAGCCTCTGCAAACTATTAATAGCAAAACGTCACTCAAAGAAAAGTGAGGGAGTTAATGTCTCTGCAAATTCTGTTTTAATGACCCTCTGCCAACTGGTACTCAAATGTATGTGAGCTCTTCAGTGATGCCAACTGTCAGGATTTAACAGTGAGATGCCTGTGTGTGTGTTTTTTTTCCCTCTCCTCATAACTGACATTTGCATGATCTCAATAATTATATGCAAATCTTACATTTTCCCCTTCTTCTCACATAAGGCTCATGTTACTTGTCAACTGCACAGCTGTCTTGTAAGCCAATGCCTGTGGGTTCCACAGATTTGGTTGTATTTCCATCTATTATAGAGCTTCATTGTTTTATGCATTAATGTCAGCATGGAGCAAATTAGCTTCTAAATTATAGCTCCCTGTTCATTTATTGGACATTCAATCTCAGTAACTTCTAAACAAACTTTTATATTCGAGCCTGCTCATTGTAATGAGATGTATTGGTGAAGTATGTGATTTTTTAAGGCTCTTTCATTATATTCTGTTGTTTGAAAAAAAATGGCAATGTTAACTTTCAGCTGCTGAGAATTCTCACAATGGATGACAACTTTGTAGTTTTTTAAAGTTAGAGTAAGTAAATTGCATACTTCAGTGATGCAGGTTCCATATCACTATAGAAAAGGGAGAATGTGTGGGAAAAAAGGATGAGCTTTATTTCTTTTCTGTTTCAGCCCTGACACTTGAAAAAGCAAATTTTAATCTAGGATGATTATGAATCTATATATTTTAATATCAATAGCTCCAACCAACTACAGTAAAGGATAAATGACATTATGGGTTTCATTTCTCCTATTTCTTCCGTTGTAATAAAAATGCTATCTAAACCATCCCCCCAAAATTCCAAATAGATTGAATGTTCACCAACTGTGTAATTTATAACAAATATAATACTACATTTTACAGTATTGCACTTGTTTCCTGTTTAAAAATATGGGACAGGATATTTTCTCCTTATTTTGTGATTTAATACTGTCCAATGATATAGAACATTGAGATTCTCACAAAGATGTAAGTAAGAAAAATGCTGCTAAACGCAATACTTCTCGTGTTGGACAGAACCTTACCATCATCTAGTGCAGCCCTCTCATTTTATAGATTAGTTTATGGTAAGTGTTCACTTGTCACAAAGATTAGAAATGCACATCAGAACAGTGCTACCTCTTCTATAATTCCTACAAACTATTACTCAGAGCTCCTGGTAAAGAGATAAAAAAAATGAATGCTATTAATTCACCACTATACAGAGCAGAAGCAGCACACTGAAATCAAAGTGTCTTGTTGATCAAGCCAGAGATGCAAGGATAGAAGAGGCTGTGCTTTCACAATTGCAAATTACATTTGTTGAAGCTATTGAAAGGCCAGCAGCAGCATCTTTGAAGCATAAATGGATTCATCTTCTCTAATAATGTGGCAACCAGAACACTTACCCTCAGCTCTAATTCTTTTCTGTCATGTTCATCATGGTCCCTGTTTACATCTTTTCCATTTTGAATATCGGTTTCCAAGTCTTCTTTATCCTCTTGGGAACAAACGATTATTGGGATATGGGTATCTGAAAAGTTAATATAATTGTACCTATGTAAGATTGTTATAATAGTAGGTTTTAACAAAAGTGACGGATTTTGTTTAAAAGTTAAAATAAGATTACCTGTAATCTTTGAATTCTCAAAGTTATTCTCATCTGATGTTATTGATGATTCTTCTTTACTGTTAAATTTAAAACAAAACGTTATACATTTTTCTGGGAAAATACCTTCTAAGTATTTCTATAAAGGGGAGATTTCAAACCAATATCAAACCAAATTAATGTTATGTAAACTTTTATCTTTTATTACTTTGTAAATTTTTCAAATAAAATTGATCCTTCAGAATGATGCAAAGGTATGTATTACTGTAGAAAAACTCAAAAGTAATTTACATAATGG
The DNA here is from genome assembly GCA_027563665.1 of Antrozous pallidus. Taxonomy (NCBI): domain Eukaryota; kingdom Metazoa; phylum Chordata; class Mammalia; order Chiroptera; family Vespertilionidae; genus Antrozous; species Antrozous pallidus. The sequence goes on from CM050521.1 coordinate 7,165,816, forward strand.
CATATTTTAACAAAGAATATGTTGTTTGTATTAAAACTTTTATACAACCAAAATAAAAATAAAATTTAGCTTAGATTACCCCATCATTCATGAATTTAATGTTTGCCGATGAGAACATTTTTCTCTTAGTTTAATTGATAAAGTTTTATGAACTGATAGTTCATTTGTGGACATGGAAATTGCTTTCTAACATCCAATTTTTAATTTTTTGTGTACTATCTTAATCAAAATTCACTTGGATTGATATAACGTTAGCTCTTTATTTCTAGAAAAGGGGAAGAAAAACACATTAAACTCACTAAAAACTGAAAGGCAGCTAAATTTATACTCAGTTAAAAGACATTCTGTATGTATTGCCACAGGCAAATTTTACAACCAAGACTTCAGGTTGCTCATACGGAAGCATATATTTTCTTTCTTTAAAATGATTCAAGTTACACTTCCTTTTCTTTTGTAGTCTGCATACTGATTGAGAAAGATAAATACCTTCTACTTTCAAATGTAATCTGTTTATAGGTGTTTTTGTGGAATCATTACATTTAGATTTGTTCATGACACTCAGAAAAACAAAAACAAAACTTTAGCGAAAAAGCCCACTTTGTGAAGTTATGTCATAAGTCAATCTATCAGACTTTTTTGTTCTATTTCAGCTAAGTCTGCAATGAAAGAAATCTAGAGAGTTGGCAATGATTGATAAATATGTGTAATAGTCTATTTTTCGATAGACAATGTTGATCCAAATCCCAGGTAGGCTAAACTTATTTCAACAAATCATGAGAAAATTGCAAATTCTTTCATCAAGACTATCTAAGAAAGTAATTCAGTTTTATTTGTTTTTATGATGCTTAATTTTAAGTAACTTAAAATATTTGATAACTTCCAGTGGATCCATGAATGAAAATAATGTTTCTATATAAATATAATTTCATTAGTAGTATTTACATAATATTGTTTAATGACACCAATAAGTATGTAAAAGTCTATTTTTGTGGAATATAATTGCAAGCTGACACACTTTTCTTTCTCTACATACATAAAATCAAGGGTTTAAAAATATATAAACCATTAAACATCACTTAATTGTTTACTCCTATAGCAATGCAGAAAATAAATCTCACTTGTAGAGGAACAATAATAGACATTTAAAGCCTTTTGTTTTTGCCTAACCAAAATGCTATCAATCTTTTTTAGTGGTTGTTAATCCTCACCAATGATAATTTTCCATTGATTTTCAGAGAGAGTAGAAAGGAGGGGGACAGACAGAAACACTGATGTGAGAGACCAGGGCCCAGGATTGAGCCTGGAACTGAAGTATGTGGCCTTGACTGGAATCAAACTTAAGACCCTTTAATCTATGAGCCAATACTCTACCCAATAAGCCAAACTAGCCAGGGCTAGCAATTATTTTTTTAAACTCAATTCTCTAAAATATCTCATTAAAAAATAATTGATTCAAAAGGAAAGGACCCTGCTTTTAACTCATTTTGGGGACAAATAGGTAACATATTTTGTATTTATTATGGACAAACATAGGGGGAATATTAGATTCAGTGATTAAATACAACAAAGAGAAGCTGAAATGGATGAAATTTAATGTCTACTAAAAGAACTAATGGAAGATGTGTAGTAAGAATTCCAATTAATAAAATTGTATCAAGACATAAAAAAACTGAGAAATATACCATGTTCATAGATAGGAAGATTTAGTATGAAGATATTCTCTCCTAAATTGATTTATTTTCAATTAGATTCTAATTAAAATTCCAACAGAGTTTTTCACTAAATTTGAAAATCTGATTCTAAAGGGGTTAAAAATAACTAGAATATTTATGAAAAAGAGCAGGAAGGAAAAACCTACTATACCTCATTTTAGAGTTTTTATGAAGATTTATTAGAGATAGCTATTTTGGCACAGAGACAGATGAGGACTGAGAAATTTAGTGATAGATCTAAACATATTGAACTTTGGTATATGACAAACATAGCATGTCAGACATCAAGGAAATAAGGAACTTTTTAGTATTAGGGAAATGGAGATAGGGAAAATGCAACTCTTACAGGAAAAGTTGAAATTACCACACCATATATTCAAAAATCAACTCAAGATCAATTACTATGTTAAATGTCAAAAACCCTAAAATTGTTAGTAGAAAATAAATGTAAATATCTTTCATATCTCAAAATAAATTATCACTTAACTTTCTCAAAATTTAAAACTTGTTCATTAAAAGATATTCTATTTCTGGGTGATGTTTCAGGATTCTTAGGATATATTCCTAGAAATGGTAACAAGGGGTCAAAATTGGAGCTCCTTTTTAATTTTTTGAGGAAACTCCACATTGTTTTCCACTGTGGCTACACGAATCTGTATTCCCCTGGCAGTATACTAGGGTTCCCTTTTCTCCACATCCTCTCCAGCTCTTGATTGTTGATTTATAGAGGATAGCAGATGTGAAGTGATACTTCATTGTCATTTTAATGTGCATGTATTTGATGCTTAGTGACATTGACCATTTTTTCATGTCTCTTGACCACTACTTTGGAGAAGTCTGTATTCAAGTCCTTTGCCCATTTTTTAATTGGATTTTTTAAACTCTTTTGTTGAGTTGTATGAGTACTATACATATTATGTATGAGATGTATCTCTTCCAAATATATTCTCTCAGACAGTGGGTTCTCTTTTCATTTTGATGTTTGTTTGTTTTTTGATTTAGTACCATTTGTTTATTTTTCTCTTTGTTTCCCTTGCCCTAGGAGATGTATCAGTGAAAATTCTGCTATGTGAAATGTCTGAGATTTTTCTTTTTACATTTTCTTCTAGGATTTTTATGGTTTCAAAATTTACATTTAAGTCTTTTATCAATTTTAAATTTATTCTTATGTATGGTTTAAGTTGGTGTTCTAGTTTCATTATTTTGCATGTACCTGTCCAATTTTCCCAACACAATTTATTGAAGATACTGTCTTTCCTCCAGTATATGCTCTTGCCTTCTTTGTCAAATAGTTAATTGAATATCCTGAAACACCACACAGAAAGAATATATGCACTCCTATGTTCATAGCAGTGTTGTTTATAATAGCTAAGTTCTGGAAATAGCCCAAATATCCGTTAGTAGGTGAGTGGAATAAAAAGCTGTGGTACATGTGAAAAAAGATATATCTGTAAAACTTCAACAATAAATATAATTTTAAAAAAGATATATTTATAATGAAAAAACAAATTACAAACTTGGAGAAGATGCTTGCTTGCATTGTGCAAAATCAACACAAATATATACTAAAATATATAAAGAACTCATACAAATCAATGAGAAAGCATATAGATTTCAAAAGAATCGGGGAGAAGAGCAGACACTTCATATAAGATAAAATACACTTAGCCAATAAGTACATAAAGAGAGGGTCAGCATTATTAAAGGACAGAGAAACAGAAAGATATAAGGAGTTGCTCTTTTATAACACTTAATTGATAAAAATTGCTACCAAGAATAAACTTGAATCTACCCAAATGCACATTAAATGAGTAAACATAAAACTATGTCATAACACAAAATGAATATTATATACCACTCAAAGATGATAAACCACAGAGAGCTACAACAATATGAATAAATCTATAAACTATATTAAATGAACAGTTCCAAACATTACATCAGAGGATGTTATTTTATTATCTAAACTAAAAATACCTAAAATAATTTAAATATATATGCCAAGGAACAGATAGAATATAATAATATAATAAAACTAGAGGCCTAGTGCACAATATTTGTATTAGGAGGGGTGGGGCATCCCTCACCCCGGCCTGCACATCTCGCAGTCCAGTTCCCCTTGGGGGATGTCTGTCTGCTGGCTTAGGCCTGTGGGAATGGGCCTAAGCTGGCTGGTGGACATTCCTCTCACAGTCTGGGACCCCTCACTCCTTACTGTCTGCCTGTCTGCTCTCTGCTCCTTACCACTCAGCTCACTGCTCCTTCCTTAGTGCTGCTGTGGAGGCAGAAGTAGCTCCCGCCACCACTGCTGCACTCACCAGCCATGAGCCCAGCTTCTGGCTGAGTGATGCTCCCCTTGTGAGAGTGCACTGACCACTAGGGGGCAGTTCCTGCATTGAGTGTCTGCCCCCTGGTAGTCAGTGCACATCATAGCAACAGTCTTTCTGATCATTCTGGTCATTACACCACAACGGTCATTTAAGCTTTTATTATATAAGTTATATAAACAAGAAAGCTTGGTTTTGAAGATAAAGTTTTATCAGGTGGAGCAAGTTGGGGGACAGAAATGGTTAGAGTCAGGTACTGTTTTGAGCAGTTGTTTTGAAGGTACTTATTACATTACATTATTACACATAACTAGTGGCCCAGTGCACAAAATTTGTGCACTAGTGGTGGGTGGTCCCTCAGCCCAACAAGCCCCCTCTCACCTACTGGGAGCCCTTAGGGGATGTCCAACTGATAGCTCACCCCCAGCCTGCCCAAGGCCTAAAGCCTCTGGCGAGGCTTTAGGCCTTGGGCACCCAGCCATCTCCCTGCTCAGCTCAGCCCCAGCTGCCTGTGGGCACCCGGCCCCAGGGGCTGGGTGCTCACCACCACTGCCCCCACCTCTCTGCTTCCACACTTAATCGCTGGGGGCTGGGCGCTCCCTGCCGCTGCCCCCACCCTGCTGCTTCCACACTCAGCCCCAGGGGCTGGGCACTTGCCAACACCGCTGCTTCGTCTCCACCCCTGGGGCCCAGCCCTCATGCCGCTTGGCCCTGCCGTTCGGCCTCGCCCCTGCTCCTGATCAGCAGGTAGCATAGTGGAGGTATGGTCGATTTGCTTGTTACTCTTTTATTAGATAGGACTAGAGACTCGTTGCAGGAAGATTCCTGCAAGAATAGAGCTTCCTGTGGCCTAAGCAAAGTTCCCTCCCTTCTCCACTACCTTGTTCTCTCCCATCTCTGCTGCTTTGCTCCCTCCCTTCTCCCCCGCCCCGCTTGCTTACTTCTCTTCAGCTTTGCTCCCTTCTGCAGTGCTTGGCTTCCTTATATGTGTGTATATGCAAATTAACCGCCATCTTGCCTGGGTTAATTTGCAGACTTGCTCTGATTATCTTGTGGGTGTGGCTTGTGGCTGTGGTGAAGGTATAGTCAATTTGCATATACTATTTTATTATATAGGATATTTAAATAGTTAAATTCTAGTTTTAGATAACTAATTCTCTGGTCTAGATTAGAAGATATCTACAAATAAAATCCCACTCTGAAATTCAAGTTATCCATCATATGAAAAATTAAAGAGTATAATTAAAATAATTCTTAAAAACTTAAAGCAAAAGACAAACTGAGGTTGATGATGATAGGGCCCAGGTTTATATACAATTGTGATATAAAAGAAAGATATTATTAAATGTTTCTATTCTCCCCTTTATGTTTCCTGAGTCCTTTTTGAATTTATTATTTATCTATACTCCCAGTGGTTAACACAGTGCCTGACACATAATAGTGGCATAAAAATGCTGTTGAATAAATGTGTAGCATCCTTTTTACTCTTCCCTTTTTTCCACATTTTGTGAATATTATCATAAAGTTCTCCTCTTTCCATATTAAATTTTAATTTCAGAAAAGGATCTATATAATAAAGTAAAGTATGCATATTTTTTCATGTCTTGTAAAGCTTCAAATATCACCCCTTTTAAAGTTCAGGACAACAATTTTAATTATGAATTCAAATAATTAAAGAAAATTTTAAACATCTAATATAAATTTAAAAATTAAACAGTCAATATGTCAATATTAAAATGTATTTAAATAAAAAAGTCAACCCGAGACTAGAGTCTCATCTTGACAGCTAGTGTCCTGGCGTGCTAGCGTTCTCAGAGAGAATCTGCTGGTCTTGACTCACTGACGAGGGCAGCAAGTGGCCGCGGTAGTGCCCAGATCAGAAGCACCAGCAAAATAAATAAATAAATAAGTAAAAAAGGTATGTACTTTGTAGAGAAATAGTTAATTTTCAGTGAACCTTTAATTATAAAACATATCATTTAATCATAAGAGGGGCCATTTATTCTTCTAATAGATATTTTGAATACCCATTATGCACCATAATTTATAATAAGCACTTGGGAACTCACATATGAATATCTATAGCCTCTTACCTCAAGGAAGTTATAATTATGGAAAACCACATCAATAGGCAACTGTTATTGTAAATGATAAATATTATAATAAATAATATGATAGATATACTCTTAGGGAAAAAGAGGGCAGAAATGAGGAGAGCACTCTGTTGGGGGAAATTATTCCACAAAGAGATCAATATTCTGAGTTAAATTTTAGGGAAAGTAGAATTTTCCCAATTTGAAAAAAATGATAAGGTAATTTCAATGAGAGGGAATAACAATTGGACACAGATTTAAAGGTATGAACATCCTCCTCTCCCTAAAGAAATGCTGCACATTGGGAACAATGAGATGTTCAGAATTTTGCACTGTGTTTTGGGGAAGGAATGCCAAGGAACAGAACTAGGGGTAGTGTCACCCATGGTTAAAGATCTCAGCATGCCATGAAGAGTGCGGCTGAGTTCTCGATAGACTGTTTAATCAGAATTGGGGCATGAAGGATGGGTTGTTAAATGGGAGAGAGACAAGGTCAGATTTACACTTAAAGACCAATCTCTGGAGATGCATTTAGAGGGCCTGGATGGAGTGAGTCACAATGTGGCAGAAAGACTAGTCGTGAGATTCCTGCAATATTTCAGGCACAAAATGATGAGGATTAAAGGTCACAGCAATGAGGAAAGAGAAGAGGAATAAAATTTAAGTTGCAACTTTTGATGTAGCATTGATGAAGAAGGGCCTGTAATAGAAATAGAATCACAGTTGTTTAATAGTTACTCACTATGAAGAAGAGATTTTCTTACAGACCCTGGGGAACTGAGGGACTTGTTAGAAGAAGGAGAACAGGCCTGAAGATAAGGTAGTCTGGAGCCCAGCTCAAGGTCAGTACCTCTCTGAAGGGAAACCGTGTTCCAGGTTTACCTTTGCAGTGCTCCGGGCTGATCTTTGCAAGGTCAATGAGAGTAGGCAGACTCTGGGAAATCACTAACTTTAGATTTTTTTCCTCCACTAGTCCATAAATAATGGTGAGGGGAGAGGGCAGAATTCCAGGGTCACCTACTGCTCTCCCCGTACTGCCACAGTATCGGAATAAATGATCGTACATGACTCAAGCCTGTTTTTGCTTAATTTAGCTGAAGTAGTGACAGACTCATTGGGTTCATTATCAGTATCAATATGATTTATTGATCAATTTCCTATAAGTACATTTTATTTTATTTTATTTTATTTTTTTTACTTGAGAGCCATTTTATGTCTTTTATAATAAAAGGGAAGTTTTTATGCTGTTACCTTTTTTTTAAATTCAGTTTATTAATTACATTGTTTCCCCTTTTTTATCCCCCTATATCTTCCCTCCACCCTGTACCTATCCCACCCTCCGCCCTCACCTTCTCCTCCCCAATGTCCTCTCCCATTGTTGCATGATTCTTGTTCAATCTCTTGGTGTACTTCCAACAACACCCTTCTCCCCAAGAATTATCAGTCCATTCCCTCTCCATGTCCATGTTTCTGTTATAGTCACCAGTTTATCCTGTTCATCAGCCTATCAGTTCACTTGATTTTTATGTTCATTTGTTGATAGATGTGTATTTGTTGTTCATAATTTATATTTTTACCTTTTTCTTCTTCCTCTTCTTAAAGAATATCTTTCAGCATTTCATATAATGTTGGTTTGGTGGTGATGAACTCCTTTAGCTTTTTCTTATCTGCGAAGCACTTTATCTGATCCTCAATTCTGAATGATAGCTTTGCTGGATAGAGTAATCTTGGTTGTAGATTCTTGCTTTTCATTATTTTGAATATTTCTTGCCACTCGTGTCTGGCCTGCATCGTTTCTGTTGAGAAATCCGCTGACAATCATATGGGTGCTCCCCTGTAGGTAACCAACTGCTTTTCTCTTGCAGCTTTTAATATTCTCTCTTTATCTTTTGCTCTTGGCATTTTAATTATGATATGTCTTGGTGTGGTCCTCTTTAGATTCCTATATTTTGGGGTTCTGTGTACTTCTTGGGCTTTTAAGTCAGTTTCTTTCACCAGATGGGGAAAGTTTTCAGTCACTATTTCTTCAAGTAGGTTTTCATTAACTTGCTCTCTCTCTTTTTCTGGCACCCCAATGATTCGGATGTTGGCATGCTTGAGGTTGTCCCAGAGGCCCCTTACACTGTCTTCAATTATCTGAATTCTTTTTGTTTCTTGCTTTTCCAGCTGAGTGGATTTTGGTTCTTTGTATTTCAAATCTTTGACTTGGTTCTTGTGGCCCTCTGGACTGCTTTTAGGACTTTGTGTAATATTTTTTATTTCAGTCTGTGTATGCTTGATTTCTAGTTGGTCCTTTTTTTTATCTGTGAGGGTATGGTTCGTATCCTCACAGGTCTTGTACATTTCCCTGAGGGTCTCATTCATTTCCTTGTAAGTATAATTCATCTCCTTGTAAGTCTCATTCATTTGCTGGTTGGTCTTGTTTATTTCCTGGTAGTTCTCATTAAGTTGATCGGCCTTTTGTAGGAGCCTCTTGAAAAGCCTTATAACCATGGTTTTGAACTCTATGTCTTGTCGTCTTTTCTCCTCCATTTCTTTCACACCTGATTTCTTTCCATGTCTCTGCATGGTGGCTGCTTTATGTGGTGGATATTCTCAAAGGGACAGTGGCTCAGTCTCCCCGGTTACCTGAGGTGGGTACTCTTACTGCAATCCTTTATGGGTTGTATTCAGTGTTTTTGAATTTAAAGCCAGCTTTTTGTTGTTAGCCCTAGGAGGGTTTGGCCTCTAGGCCAATTGGCTGTGAAGGGAGACTGTGTTCAGGTTGGATGGGCGGAGTCTCTGGGCTGTGCTGCAGTGGCAGCGGCGGTGGCCGCAGCTGGGTCCTATGTGGTGCTCGCGCGGGCGCAAGCGGGTCTGTGTTGGGTGGGGATGGCTGCAGACTCCTCCAAGAGAAAGCCGCTAGTCTCTTTCCCTTTCCAGACAACTCTGCCTTTCCCCAAATGTGCCTGCACACCAAAAGTCCAGCCCAGGGCTGTAAAATAGATGGTTTCCGGAACCAGGAGACAAGTTTCCCAGGGGCAAGTCGCGGGTTTGCAGGACCCTTGGGACTAGGAGCTTCTGTCACGCCCCGCTTCCAGGGTGCGTCTCCCGGACCTCGGACCTCGCCCGGTTCCGGGAAATCTGTGCAGGGGGACCTCTTCCCGAACCCGGGATCTCGGACCTCGCCTGGCTTGGGAAATCTGGGCAGTGGGACGCCTCCGCCCTTCCTCGTTGGAGAAATCTGGCCAGGGGTCGCTGCTCCAGCTTCAGCCCGCGCGCGCGAGCGCGACCAGGGTGGCTCCTAACCTGTTTCCGTCTGAAAGGCTGCGCTCCCGCCGGTCCCGAGTCTCAGTGTCCCACCTCCGCTCCTATTAGTGGAATTTTCATGCAGCCAGCTTTCTGGCGATTCTGGGTGCTTGTCTGTTCCGCTGTTATGTTGTAGTTCCCAAATCGTTGCGCGGGGCAGAACAATAGGTGTTTGCTTATGCCGCCATCTTGGTGTTTTCCCTATAAGTACATTTTAAAAATGCCTCTCTCTGTCTGAACTTAGTTCCATGCATGAGCTTTAAAAATCTAGTATTTTCCCTTCTAAGACCTTACCAAGGGAGACTTAAGTCTGGTGGTTAACTGTGGCTCCTGCACTATAAATCAATAAGGTCTTAAATTAATCTCAAGTCTGATTTCTGATGTCTTATGGGCTATGTGATTTGTTTCCCAGGTGCTCATAAAAACTACCTAATCTCTGGTACATATACTGAACACTGGGCCAAGAAGTAATGCCTAGGTCCCTGACTTTTATTCCAGTCTTACACTGGGGAAAAATAGGACGCATTATCAGCCATATTCTGTTCATCTGGGTTGATAACTCTCTAAGTAGTTCTTAACCAACTTGTAAGTGGTAACCAACCTGCTTTACTAGATTTAGACATCTTCCTAGAGGAATTTCTAAAAATCTAGAAATTAAGCTCCTAAAGGAACTTTAAGCATCTCAGTTGTTCAGTAGCCCTACTACCTTGGAGCTCCCTTCTACTATTACACTGTAGCTTTTAAATATTACAATAGTTCCCCAAATTACCTTTCATATCAGAAGCACCAGGTCCTATTTCTATAAATTCAAATTAAAAGACCTGCACATGGGGGTGGGAGCGGGAATGGAGTGTGATGGTATTAGGAATCTTCTACGATGGTTTTGATGTGAGGTCAGATTTACAAACTCCAAATATATCTTGCAGCACTAAGCCCAGTGGACTTAGCTGTTTAGACTGCCCCTTTCCTAGGCAGTTGGGAGAATCTTGGGGCCCCAAATATAGTTCTCCTATTTTGTATTAGTTTTATATGTGAGTAGCATTCTTTGCTACTCTCTAGGAAATACGTCTGAATGAAGCAGAGGCTTTTAATCAAGAATTTACTTGAGATGGGGAACTCAGAGGTTAAACAAAGTGAAGGAAACAGGATAATTTCTATTGAAGGAAACGTGCTAGGCTTAGAAGGTCTTTGGGCTACATATATATTGAATGCCCACAAATTTACAAATATTGTACTAGATCACCACAATAAACAAGACAGAGTCCCTGTCCTCAGAGTGCTCACACGTCAGTAGGAAGATGGACAATTAAATAAAAATAATATAGGCCCTCGCCAGTGTGGCTCAGTTGTGTGAGAATCATCCTATGCACCAAAAAGTTGTTTGTTCATTTCCTCATTAGAGAACATATCCAGATTGTGAGTGTAATCCCCAGTTGGGGTGTGTGTGGAGGCAACCAATGGATGTTTCTCTCTCATATTGATGTTTCTCTATTTCCTGTTCTCTCTCCAAAATCAATAAAAACATATTTAAAAAATAAATAAATAAAACCATACAGTCATCCCCCATTATGTGAAGTTTTTTTCCCCAGAGTTTAACTTACCGATGGTCAACCATGATCTAAAAATATTAAATGAAAAATTCGTGAAGTAAATGGTTCATACGTTTTAAATAGCATGCAGATTTGAGTATTGTGATAAGATCTTGAACCATCCTGCCCTATTTTCCCAGGACGTGAATCATCTCTTTGTCTGGTATTTCCACACTCTGAAAGCTCCCTGCCCATTAGTCACTTAGTAGCCTTCTTGGTGATTACACAGAGAGTCACACTATTGCAGATCTTGTGCTCAATCTCACTTAATGAAGGGACCAAAGTGCAAGAAGAGTGATGCTGGAGTTCAGCTATGCCAACGAGAAGCCAGAAAGCGCTTCCTTTACGTGAAAAGGTGAAAGTTCTTGACTTAATAATGAATGAAAAAAATCATACACTGAGGTTGCTAAAATCTTTAGTAAGAATGATTTTTTTTATTTGTGAAATTATGAAGGACAAAGAAATTTAGGCTAGTTTTTCCTTTGCATCTCAAACTCCAAAAGTTACAGGCATAGTGCATGATAAATGCTTAGTTAAGATAAAAAAGAGCATTAAATTTGTGGGTGGAAGACATGAACAGAAAACATATATAATTTGGTACTATTCATGGTTTCAGACCTATACCAGGCTCCCCAGTCCAGGGCTCCAGTACCAGGAACAGAATTCCCCATAACTTCTGGGTATAAAAAATCAATGGAGATTGTGATAGACTGAGACAGAGGCTACTGGAATCCCAGGGGTTCCTCTTGAAGGGACTGCACATGGATTTACCTGTGATGGACTCATTTGCTAATGGGCTCACTCACTCTGAGATGCAGCACTGAGGCAAGAACTCAGAAGGCACCAGGGATATAGAGGAGGGATTGCATTGTTTGGCTTCAGGGAAAGGGCTGGAAGAGCAGCTTTCGCCCAGACAGAAGTGCTGGCAGAAAAAAAAGAGAATAAGGGATTTAAAACTGATTGAAAAAATAATGACAGAAAACCTCCCTAACTTGGAGAAGGAAATAGACAATACAAGCCCAGAAAGTGCAGAAGATCCCAAACAAGATGAAACTGTTAGAAATACACTGAGGCCCCCAGATCAGGGGACCTGGTAGAACACAAAGAATACTCGGATCCAGACAGCAAGACAAACATCTTCACTCCTGCAGTTGGTGCACAGACACACAGGGTCTGGGAGCATGTACACAGGGTCTGGGAGCGCGCACGCAGGGTCTGGGAGCGCGCACGCAGGGTCTGGGAGCGCGCACGCAGGGTCTGGGAGCGCGCACGCAGGGTCTGGGAGCGCGCACGCAGGGTCTGGGAGCACGCACACAGGGTCTGGGAGCGCGCACGCAGGGTCTGGGAGCACGCACACAGGGTCTGGGAGCGCGCACGCAGGGTCTGGGAGCGCGCACGCAGGGTCTGGGAGCACGCACGCAGGGTCTGGGAGCGCGCACACAGGGTCTGGGAGCGTGCACACAGGGTCTGGGAGCGTGTACACGAAGCTGGCTGTGCACTTGGGCTTTTATTCCTGATGCACACCATCTGTCCCTTGCTCTTCATTGGGAGAGCACAGGCTCCCACTCTTGCACAATTGGTTCATTTAAAGGAAAAGAGGAAGGTTTGACCTTTGCCATTTCAAAATGGTGGCCCCCAGGGGAGTTGCAAGTCATGGGAGCCAAAATGGTGGTTGCCTAAATTTCCTTCTTTGACAGAGAGTATTACTTGTTGATTTTCACAGAACCGAAGAGACCCACACCAAAACACATAATTAAAACGCCAAAGGTTAAAGACAAAGAGACTAAAGGAGCAAGAGAAAAGCAGTTAGTTGCCTACAAGGGAGCTCCTGTTAGTCCATCAGTGGATTTCTCAAAAGAAATTTTGTAGGCCAGAAGGGACTTGCACAGAATATTCGAAGTGATAAAAAACAAGGTCTTAAAAACAAGATTACTCTATCAAGCAAAGCTATCATTTAGAATAAAAAAACAATAACACACAAAGAGCTTTACAGAAAAAATAAAAACAGAAAAAAATAAAAATAATTCGTCACCTCCAAACCAATATTATCAGAAAAGTTATTTAAGAAGAAGAAAGAAAAAATATATGAATAATAAAATGGTGACAAATACATCTCTATCAAGAATTACTTTAAATGCAAATGGATTAAAGGTTCTAATCAAAATAAATATGGTGGCAATGCATAATCTATACAGATAAATATGTTAATTAACTGGGATGCCATAATGGATCAACCGGACAGGAGGAGGTTGCACATGCAATGTCGGGAGTGGGGTTTCAGTGGCCTCCACTCGCCTGCGCTGGGGGAGGGCCTGATCAGCAGTGGTCACAGCTGCTTCAAGGGTGGGAGAGGGAGGGAGGGCTGGACCCGCAGCAGCTGTGGCTTCTGCAGGGCCAGACTGGTGACTCAAGGGTGGGCGGTGCCACGCAATTTCAAATCGCCTGCTGGACTCCTAGTAAAACAAAAAGCTTACATACGCTTTCTACATGAGATTCTCTTCAAATTGAAAGATATGCACAGACTGAAAGTAACGGTATAGGAAAATATATTTCATGAAAATAGAAACAAAGAAAGAAAAGCTGGGGTACAATACTTATACAAGACAAAATAGACTGTAAAACAAAGGCAAAGATGGACCCAGAAATTCCACTTCTGAGTATTTGCCAGAAGAAACCCCAAACACTAAATCAAAATAATATATATTCATACTAGAGGTCCAATGTATAAAATTTGTGCATTCGGGGGGGGGGGTGCCTTCAGCCCAGCCTGCACCCTCTTCAATCCAGGACCCCTTGGGGGATGCCCAAATGCCCATCTAGGCCTGATCCTAGGGATGGGGCATAAATCAGCAAACATCCCTCTCACAACCTGGGACTGCTGGCTTCTAACAACTCACTTGCCTGCTGGCTTGATCACCCCTAACTGCCCTTCCTGCCAGCCTGGTCACCCCTAACTGACCCCTACTGCCAGCTTGGTCACCAACTGCCCCCCCCCCACAAGCCTGGTCCCCCCCAACTGCCCTCCCTGCCAGCCTGGTTGCTCCATGCAGCCGGCTGTTCAGTCATTTGATTGTCCCTCACTAACCCCCCTGCTGTCCTGGTCATCCCAGGCAGCCTGCTGGTTGTGATGGCATCCCAGACAATTTGCATATTCCTCTATTGTTAGTATAGATGCTCATTGCAACATTGTTTAAATTAGCCAAGATATGGAAGCAACCTAAAAGTCTATATATAAAGGAATGTATAAAGAAGAAGGGGTACATATATACAGCCCTAAAAAAAAAAGAACTGTTGTCATCAGCAACAACATGAATGAACCTAGAGGCTATTCTGCTAAGTGAAACTAGGAAGGCAGAGAAAGGCAAATGCCATGTGATCACACTTATTTATGGAATATAAAAAACAAAAATATACAAACAAACAAGACAGAAACAAATTCACAGATACAGAAAACATTTTGATAGCTGCCAGCTGGCAGAGGGGTTGGATGATATGTGTGAAAGGGGAAGGGATTAAGAAGTACAAATTAGTAGTTCCAAAATAGTCACAGGGCTGAGAGTTACACCATATGGAATAGCAAATAATTTTCTGATAACTGTGTATGTTGTAAGATGGGTACTAGATTTATCAGGATGATCACTTTGCAAGTTATATAAATGTCTAAACACTATGTTGTACACTTGGAACTAATATAATGTTATATTTTTAAAATAAATGAGTGAAGAATGCTATATTTGTGTCCTCTTATCACCCTGCATGAAATTATTCAGCACTGTCTAAAGGGAATAAAACTTGTCATTCTTAGGCATCCCCTCACACTCTGTGACAAAAAGCTAAAAAAATGAATGTTGAACTTCTCAAGAACTTTGCTTGTCATCTTTGTTCAGAGTGTGATCTTATTTGATTTCCTCTACCCTCCTCCCCTTAAAAAAAAAAGTAAAGAAATTGAATGGAGAAATTTTAAATTAGAAATAATATGTAACTCATTAGATATTTGTTTTTTAAAGATATTTAAAGAGAGTATATTATCTTTGACATTGATAAGTGGGTATTTATAGAAATACTGATAAGATTTTTCTTAGGTAAATAATTACATATTGTGTAGTATTTGACATTTTATATCCACTTATAAACTGGAGGAAGGAGGAAAGCAGAAACTTGTGCTTAATGAGAAGAAAAGTTCATAATAAATAAATCAACTACTAGAACTTAATATCTATCTACCTTTTGGTGTTACAATACCTATGGTCTTCTCTTGATCAAGAATAAAACTAATAACAGATGGAAAATATTTCATAAAAAAGACAAATTGGTAAGTGTTTAAGTATGAAGATAAGAGTATAAGAAAAAATGTTAAAAATTATGCAGAAGTAATTAAAGATGAATACTTAAATTACATCTATTTCCTTGATGATATTGCCAGAAAAAAAAGCTTTCATTAGTTATGTATCACCTCACAGGAATCAAGGAGAAGAAGACTATTTAACTTTAATTCTGTGATTGAATTTGTATACTACTTGTAATTTTGTAGATATATGTATATTCTCAAGAGGTACTAACTAAATTGTGAGAATCTAGTGCATATTTAAGTAGAATCCTGAGGGTCAAAGCACAAGACAAAAAATTGTAGGTTGCTTGGATATGAAATATCTGAAGCATAATTCATGAATTTTAGTGGAAAAAGATTTGTAGGTAGTGGCAAAGGTATCAAGGGACACCTTTGCCACTACCTATCAATTATATTCTATTGAGAGGGAAATGTAAATTTTTTTGTTTTTAAGTGAATGACATTGGAAAAAATAAAAATATATATATATACACCAGATAAAAATCAGAAAAAAATTCTTAAATTTGTTGGCTTAAAGTCTTTATTTTACCTTTCATTTCTTTTAAAAAATTAACTTTATTGGGGTGACAATGGTTAATAGGAACATACAGGTTTCAGGTGTGGATTTTAATGTTACAAGATTAGTACGTTGCACTGTGTGTCCACCAGACAAAGTTAAGTCATCCTTATTCACCATGTATTAGCCCCGCTCTTCCCGCCCACCAGTTTCCCTCTGGCAACTACATGATTGCAGTTCGTGTCGATGCGTTTCATTTTACATTCTACCACACAAGTGAAATCATATGGTTCTTAGCTTTTTCTGCCTGACTTATTTGACTTAGCATAGTACTTCCAAGGTCCATCTGTGTTATCCCAAAAGGCAGTATTTCATGTTTTCTTATGGCTGAGTGGTATTCTGTTGTGTATAGGTACCACATCCTCTTTATCCAGTCCTCTGTTGTAGGACACTTTGGTTGTCTTCATGTATTGACCACTATGAATAATATGCTGTAATGAATATATGAGTACATATACCTTTGCAAATACATGTTTTTGTATTTGCAAAGAGGAGTTGCTATGTCATATGGCCACTCAATTCTTAATTTTTTGAGGAATTGCCAGACTGTTTTCCATAGTGTTTGTGCCAATCTACACTTCCACCAGCAGTGAATGAGGCTTCCTTTTTGTATACAATCTCTCTAGCACTTGTTATTACTTGTCTTGTAGATAATAGCCATTCTAACAGGTATGAGGTGGTATAACATTGCAGTTCTGATTTGTATTTCCCTAATTGCTAGTAAAGTTAACATTTTTTCATATGTCTATTGGCTATTTGTATGTCTTAGGAGAGGCATCTGTTCAGGTCCCCTACCCACTTTTTAATTGGATTTGTTGTTTGGTGTTGAGCTTTATATATTTTGGATACTAAACCTTTGTTGGAGCTATTCTTTAGAAATATCTCCCATTTGGTCATCTTTCTGTGTGTTTTGTTGTCAGTTTCTTTTGCTGTGCAGAAGTTTTTAGTTTGGTATAGTCCCATTCATTTATTTTTGCCTTTACTTTCCTTGTTCATAAACTGTTCTCTATGACCAAAGTCTCTAAGTTTAGTATCTATGTTTTCTTCTATGTAATTTCTTACGTCAGATCTTATATTTAGCCCTTTGATCCATTTTGAATTAATTTTTGTATATGGGGACAAACTGTAACCCAGTTTCATTCTTTTGTGTGTGGCTTTCCAGTTTTCCCAGCGCCATTTATTGAAGATGCTTTCTTTACTCCATTGTGTGTTTCTAGCTCCTTGCTCAAATGTTATCTGCCCATATTCATATGGTTTTATTTTGGCCTCTTAATTATGTTATACTGACCTATGCGTCTTTTTTTCTGCCACTTTTCTATCATGTTGTTTTGATTATTGTAGCTCTATAGTATAATTTGAAGTCAGGTAGCTTTGTTCTTTTTCTCTCAGGATTGTTTTGGTTATTCAGAGTCTTGTGGATCCATAAAATCAGATGATGTTTTGTTCTATTTCCTTTAAAAATGACATTGCTATTTTAATGGGGATTGCATTAAATCCATATATCACTTTGGGTTGTATGGCCGTTTTAACAATGTTGATTCTTTCAATCCAGGAACACAGGACATTTTTCCATTTTTGTTGGGTCTTTTTTGATCTCTTTCAATAATGCTTTGTAGTTTTCAGTATATAGGTCTTTATGTTCTTTTTAAGTTTATTCCAAGGTATTTTATTCTTTTGTTTGCAATTGCAAAAAGAATATTTTTCATTTCTCTTTCTGAAATTTTGTTATTAGTATACCAGAAGGCAGTAGATTTTTGTACATTGATTTTGTATCCTGCAACTTTACTCTATTTGTTTTTTGTTTTTAATAGTTTTTTTTTTGTGTGTGAAGTCTTTAGGGTTTTCTATATCCAAAATCATGTCATCTGCAAAAAGTGACACTTTTACTTCTTCCTTCTCAATTTGGATGTCTTTTCTTTCACTTGCCTTATTGCTGTGACTAGGACTTCCAGAACTATCTATATGTATAAAAAGCCAGTGGCTGTGACAACCAAATGACCGGTGGCTATGATGCCTACTGTGGCCAGTGAACCATCTGATCAGGGTGTGGGCTTGGGCAGCCAACCTCCCGGCCCCTTCACTCTGCTGGCCTGCCCCTGATGGGACTCTCCCATCCATATCAAGAGCAGGGCTGCACAGAGCCTGGACCCTTCCTGGTAGCCCTAAGTCCCTGGGGTTGAAAATTCTGATGGCTCCTCCCAGAGAGTAGAGGTGCCTAACAGGCAGGGACAGGGATCACAGGCTCCAGGGAGCACCACAGAGTTGGCAAGGAGACGAGAAGGCCTGCAGAGGGAGTAGGCAAAGTCAGGGCACATCAGCCCAGAATCCAGCTTTTCCCCTCCAGAGGCAGCAAAACCTAAACCCAGAACCCCAGCCAGAATTGGAAGAGCCCAAGGAAGGCTTCAGGAAGCTCTACGCAGAGCTGCACGTTGAGGAGAGACTTCATGAGGCCCTGACCAAGACCGTGTGGCGGCTAGTGCAGCTCAGGGTGGAGCTGGAGCGCATCACGCAGGGGCAGGAGCGCTTTGCAGAGAGGTTGGCCCTCCTGGGAGAGATCTGAGCATGGGGCCCTGGAGGCGCAAGGCCACTGAGCTGGACGAGGAGCTGAAGAGCCTGTCTAACCTCCGGGCCTCAAGGACAAGGACGTGGCACTGATCCACATCATCAGCAAACTGTCCAAGTGACCCCCGAGGACTTGCCCCCGCACCCGCATTCGTACAGCTTCTGCCACACGCACACTTCCTCTGTGTGAATACAAGTGACAAGGCTGCCAGGGAGTCTCTGACTCCCTTGGAACCTCCAGGCTGGGAGAGGAGGACAGAGCCCCCAGGAGCCAAGGAGCATCTGAGGCCAGGATGGAGAGGAGAGGCTGAGCCAGGTAGGGGGACCAGGGAGGAAACAAGGATCGGGAAATGCCAGGACCAGTAGCCAGGACCAGAGTGGCCACTCGGAGGTCCCCTCTCACGTGTGCTGCCACCTGTCTCTCCTCCTGCCCCTGAGTAGGGATCCAAGAATGTGCCAAGCATCCCGCCAGTTTGGGCAGGGTGGGCCTGTATGCGATAGGAAGGGATGTCTGCTATTTTTTGCTGCCCCCTCCCGAAGCTGTCCAGGGCAGGGGGAGAAGGTGTTTTTGAGAGATAGCACAGGCACCACAAATAAAAGTAGTGAAGTTGCCACAAAAATAGAGCGGGGCCCCTGGCCAGCCCCATCCCTGATCAGCCTGCCCCACCACTATAGGCCTGCAGCCCCTCCTCCTGGCTGCCCTGCCTCTGATCACACACCCCACCCCAGTAGGGGGCAGGGCTGAGCTGCCAACCTCCTGAAGCCCCTTCTCCTGGCCACTCTGCCCTGATTGCCCCCCCCCCAACCCAATAGGGGGTGGACTGGGCAGCCAATCTTCTGCAGCCCCTCCAGCCACCTGGCCCCAACCCAGATCAGCCCCCCAACCCTGGCCAGACAACAACCTATGGCCCCTCTTTCAGGCCACTGGGCCCCAATCAGCACCCCATACCCCTTTTGGGGGTGTGATGAGCGGCTCACCACCCACAGCCCCTCCCCATGGCCAGTCTCACCCCTAATCAGTCCCCCAACCCCAATTGGGGGCATAGCCTCCTGGCCAATCACCCATGGTCCCTTATCCCAGCTGGCCCAGCCCTGATTGGGCCCTGATCCAGGCCTGCTGGTTAGCCAACCTCCTGCATCTCCTCCTCCTGACAAACCCAGCTACCATCAGTTCCAATTAGGACTGGGCCAGCCAAACCCCATCTGTGCACGAATTTGTGCATTGGGCCTCTAGTCCTTTATAATAAAAGCCTAGTATGCAAATTGACCAAATGGTGGAACAACCAGTCACTATGATGCACACTGATCACCAGGGGACAGATGCTCAACACAGGAGCTGCCTGTGGTCAGTGCGTTCCCACAGGGGGATCACTACTCAGCCAGAAACCAGGCTCATGGCTGGTGAGTGCAGCAGCAGTGGTGGGAGTTCTCCCACCTCCAAGATAGCGTGCCTGGCTTCTGGATGAGCAGCACTCCCTCAGGAGTGAAGAGTCCCGGATTGCGACAGCCCTGAACTGCAAGAGGGATGTCTGACTGCCAGCTTAGGCCCGATCCCCGAGGGCCCAGTCGTTCAGGGGATCAGGCCTAAGTCAGCAGGCGGACATCCCCCAAGGGGGTCCCAGACTGCAAGAGGGTGCAGGCTGATCTGAGGGCCCCTACTCCCCCAGTGCATGAATCTTGTGCACCAGGTCTCTAGTGTTGAATAAGAGTGTGACAGTGGGCATTCTTCTCTTGTTCCTAATTTCAGATGAAAAGCTTTTGCCATGAGTATAATATTGCTGAGGGTTTATCATATATGGTCATTATTATGTTGAGGTACCTTCCTTCTAGTCCTATTTTATTTAGGGTTTTAATAATAAATGAATTTTGCATTTGTCAAATGCTTTTTCTTCATCTATTGATAAGATCATATGATTTTTATCCTTTTAATTATTGATGTAGAATATTAAATTGATTGATTTAAATATATTGAACCATCTTTTTGCTCCTGGAATTAATCCCACTTGACTGTGATGTATTTTTTTGAATAAATTATTTTATACATTCCATAGTATTTTGTTTAGGATTTTTGCATCTGTATTCATCAAAGATATTGGTCTTTAGTTTTTTTGTTGTTTTTTTTTTAATGTGTGTGTGAGTGTGTGTGTGTGTGTGTGTGTGTGTGTTATCCTTGCCAGGTTTTGGTATCAGGGTTATGTTGCCCTTACAAAGTGTGTTAGGGAGTATCACCTTTTCTTCAATTTTATGCAAGAGTGTGAGATCTTTGAATGTTTGGTAGCATTCACTGGTGAAGCCATCTGGTCCCAGACTTTTATTTTGGGGGAGGTTTTTGGTGGTCATTTTAATTTCCTCACTGCTGATAGATCTACTCACAAGTTCTTCAAGATTTAGTCTAGAAAGGATATATATATATATATATATATATATTATACTTACCCATTTCTCTTAGGTTATTGAATTTGGTAGCATATAGTCTTTCATGGTATTTTAATATGATTATTTGTATATCTAGGCTGTTTGTGGTGACTTCTCTTTCATTTCTGATTTTATTTATATGAGTCTTTTCTCTTATTTCTTAAGTGAGTCTAGCCAGAGCTTTATCAATTTAATTAATGTTTTCAAAGAACTGGCTCTTGTGTGAATTTTTTGTATAGACTGTTCTCTAATTCAATTCTGCTCTGATTTTTATTATTATATTTCTTTTGCTGACTCTGTATTTTAAGATGTAATGTTATATTGTTATTGGGATTTCCCTTGTTTCTTGTAATATGCCTGTAATGACATAAACTTTCCTCTTATTGCTGTTTTTGCTTCATCCTAGAAGTTTTGATATATCATATTATCATTCTCATTTGTTTCTATATATCTTTTGATCTCACTTTTCATTTGACCCAGTCATTTTAGTAATATGTTGCTTGATCTGCACGTATTTATGGGTTTCTTCACTTTCTTTTTGCAGTTGATTTCTACTTTTAAGGCATTGTGGTCAGAGAATATACTTGTTATAATTTTAATCTTCCTGAATTTGTTGAGGATAGTTTTGTGACCCAAAATATGGTCTATCTTTGAGACTATTCCATGTGCCTGTTGCAAATATTTGCTTGAAAAATCATTTTTCACCCCTTCACTTAGAATCTACCTTTGTCTTTGCAGCTTAGATGTGTCTCTTGAAGGCAGAATGGATGGATTTTTTTAATCCACTGTGCTACTCTGAGCCTCTTCACTGATAAATTCAGTCCATTTACATTTAGGGTAATTATTGATGTATGAGAATTTTTATAGCTATTTAATCTTTTGTTTTCTGGTAGCTCTGTGCCTCTGTGGGTTTTTTCCTTTGTATTTCTGTCTGTTGTTTTTATTTGATGGTATTCCATACTTCTTTCCTATTTTTTTTTAAAGCTATATATATTAATTTGGGGGGGTTGTATGTGATTAATATCCAAAATACATAAAGAGCTCACACATCTCAAAAATAACAAACAAACAAGCCAATTTAAAAATGGGCAACACATTTAATAAGACACTTCTATCAAGATATGCAAATTGGGAATAGATACATGAAAAGATGCTCAACTTCAATAGCTCTAAGGGAAATGCAAATCAAAACTACAACGGGATACCGCCGCGTACCTGTTAGAATGACTACTATCAACAAGGCAAGTAATAAGTGTTGGAGAGATTGTGGGAAAAAAAGGAACCCTCATTCACTGCTGCTAGAATGTAAACTGGTACAACCACTGTGAAAAACAGTATGGATGGAGGTTCCTCAATAAATTAAGGATAAAGTTACCATATGACCCTGCAATCCATCTTCAGGGTATCTATCTAAACACTTGAAAACCTTTATTCACAAAGATATATGCACCCCTATGTTCAACACAACATTATTCACAGTGGCCAAGACATGGAAACAACCAGTGTCTTTTGATAAATGATGAGATAAAGAATATGTGATGCAATAGAATACTACTTAACTCTAAGACAAGATAAAATATAGCCATTTGTAACAACATCATGCTAAGCAAAATAATTCAGTTAAAAATAGTCGATAATCATATATTCACTCATATATGGATATAAAACTGAAACTCAGATACACAGACAACAGTCTGGTGGTTCCCAGAGGGAAGGAGTGATGGAGGGTAGTAAAGGGTAATAAATATATAGTGAGAGAAGATTATTTGACTTTGGGTGGTGGGCACATAATGCAATATGCAAATCATGTACCATAGAAATGTACATATAAAACCTATGTAACCTTATTTACCTATGTCACACCATTAAAAAATAAAAGGTAATTTATAATAAAAATTGATAGTTCCAGTATATGTTTGGAAAGGTTATGTTTGGAAGATTTAGGAGAGGGAGAAAATGCAAAGTGGCATAGAATTACATATTTTGAAATTAATCATTCAAAAGTGACACCTCTAAGATGGTAAATTTGTTGCCCAACTAAGAGTGTCTAAGTGTGAGAGAGCCAATCTGCAGTCACTCATCTTAGCATCTGTGCCCTCTATTGATTTTCAACAGAATAATATTTACATGTGGTTGTTCATATTAATTTTTCATTATCCCTCCTAACACGTATTATCTGTCTTATTAATTACTAGAGGCCCAGTGCATGAAATACATGCACAGGGTGTGTGTCCCTCAGCCCAGCCTGCACCCTCTCCAATCTGGGATCCCTCGAGGGATATCCGACTGCCCTCTCACAATCCAGGACTGCTGGCTCCCAACTGCTCACCTGCCTGCCTTCCTGATTGCCCTTAACCACTTCTGCCTGCCAGCCTGATCATCTCCTAAACACTCCCCTGCCAGCCTGATTGATGCTTAAATGCACCCCTACAAGCCCGATTGCCCCTAATTGCCCTCCTCAGCCATCCTGGTCACCCTTAACTGCCCTCCCTTGCTGGCCTGGTTCCTCTTAACTGCCCTCCTCTGCTGACTCAGTCACCCCTAACTGCTCACCTCTGCAGGCTTGATTGCCCCTAACTTTCCTCCTTTACAGTCCTGGTCCCTCCCAACTGCCCTCCCCTGCTGGCCATCTTGTGGCAGTCATCTTGTGTCCACATGGGGGCAGCCATCTTTGACCACATGGGGACAGTCATCTTGTGTGTTGGAGTGATGGTCAATCTGCATATTGCTCTTTTATTAGATAGGATAGAGGCCTGGTGCATGAGTGGGGGCACACTGACCACCAGGGGGTAGCTCTTGAGTGTCTGCCCCTAGTGATCAGTGTGCACCATAGTGACCAGTTGTTCTACCCTACCATTCAGTTGATTTTCTGTGTGTGTGTGTGTGTGTGTGTGTGTATGTGTGTGTGTGTGTGTATATATATATATATATATATATATATATATATATATATATATATACATTGTTTAAAGTATTACAAATAATACATATGTTTATGTAATACATAATACTATAATACATAGTACATATGTTTCCTTCCCCCCCATGGACCTCCCCCTAGCCTCCCCTACACCCAGCACATGCCCTCACCTGCCCCCCAGGGTCTTGTATCCATTGGTTATGCTTATATGCATGCATACAAGTCCTTCGGTTGATCTCTTACAGCCTCCACTTCCCACCCTTCCCTGCCTTCCCACTGTAGTTTGACAGTCTGTTCAATGCTTCTTTGCCTCTGTGTCTATTTTTCTCCCTGTTTCTTTTCTTTAAAAAATCTTGCATTTTTATAATATAGGATATATATCTATATATCTATATCTATATCTAGATCATCTATTTATATACTGAGTGGCCAGATTATTATTATCTCTGTGTATATATATATAAATATTATATCTATATCTATATCTATATCTATATCTATATACACACTAGAGGACTGGTGCATAAAATTTGTGCATGGGTAGGGTGTGTCCCTCAGCCTGGCCTGCACCCTCTCCAATCTGGGGCCCTTCGAAGGATGTTCGACTGCTTGTTAAATGGGCAGTTGGACATCCCTCTCACAATCCAGGACTGCTGGCTCCCAACTGTTTGCCTGCCTGCCTTCCTGATTGTCCCTAACTGCTTCTGCCTGCCAGCCTGATCACCCCTCAAACCACTTCCATGCCAGCCTGTTCACCCCTGAATGCCCTCCCCTGCTGGCCTGGGCTTTCTAAGCTGCCCTCCCCTGCTGGCTTGATCACCCACAACTGTCCTCCTTTGCAGGCTTGGTCCCTCTCAATTGCCCTCCCCTGCTGGCCATCTTGTGGTGGCCATCTTGTGTCCACATGGGGGCAGGATCTTTGACAACATGGGGGCAGCCATCTTGTGTGTTGGAGTGATAGTCAATCTGCATATTACTCTTCTATTAGATAGGTTAGAGGCCTGGTGCATGGTTGGGAGCCAGCTTGTTTGCCCTGAAGGGTGTCCCAGATCAGGGTGGCAGTTCCCTTGCGGTGTGGGGTAGCCTGGCAAGGAACCTGTGGTGGTTTTCAGGCTGGCCATGCCCCCCAACCACCCAAGCAGAGGCTCTAGTATTTGGGATTTATTTATCTTCTACAATTGAAACTTTGTAGGCTGGAGCAGAGCCAAGCTTCCTGCTTGCTCCGTGGCAGCAGCCATTTTTGTTGGGTTTTATTTATCTTCTGTTATTGAAACTTTGTAACATTGAGTGGAGGCCTAGTCTGGCAAGTGGGGCAAGGAAGCTTGGCTTCTTTCATCGTTGGGGGCAACCTACCTTCCGGCTCTCTTCAGCTCCATAGCTGCCGTCATTTTTTAAGCATTTATTTAACTTCTATCATTGAAACTTTGTAGCATTGAGTGGAGGCCTTGGCCAGCAAGGGCAGGCAGAAAGCTTGGCTTCCTCCATTGGTGGGGAAACCCAAGCCTCCCTCCTGTTTTCTATGGCCACAGCCATCTTGTTTGGGTTTATTTGCATATTTGCTCCTGATTGGCTTGTGGGTGTGGCTTGTGGGTGTAGAGGAAGTATGGTCAATTTGCATTTTACTTTTTTTTATTAGATAGGATTAGAGGCCCAGTGCATGAATTCGTGCATGGGTGGGGTCCAGCCAGCCTGGCCAGGGGGAGGGGCCATGGGTGGTTGGCTGATCTCCTGCTGGTCAAACTCCTGGTTGAGGGCACACTTTGCATATTAGCCTTTTATTATATAGGATATTTAATGAGTGGCCATATTATTATGTATTCAGATATCATAATAATCTTGCCATTAATCGTGGACCCCTTGGGGGATGTCCTACTGCCTATTTAAGACCTATTTCTGTGGATCAGGCCTAAACTGGCAGTCAGACATCTCTCTCACAGTCCAGAACTGCTGGCTTCCAACCACTCACTGTTTGCCAGCCTGATCACCCCCTAACCACTCCCCTGCCAGCTTGATCGATGCCTAATTGCTCTCTTGTCAGGCCAACTGTCCGCAATTGTCCTCCCTTGCTGGCCCAGTTTCCCACAGTGGCAGAGCCGTTCAGCCAGGAGCTGATCTCACTGCTGCCCAGTACAGCAGTGCTAAGGATGTCCACTGACAACTTCACACACACACACACACACACACACAGCCTGGGACCTCTCCTAGACCAATTAAATTAGTCTTTTTAGTAGTATCTGGGTACAAGTACCTTATTTTCCCTTTCCTATGTGCAGCCAAGTTTGAGAAATCCTGGTTACACTAATCTATTATATAAAAAGCATGTGGCATTTGGGAGAACCAAGATGGCGGCATAGGTGGAACACCTATCTTGCCACCATACTCAGCAATTTTAATACTACAGCTTAAAGAAGGAACAAACACCTTCCAGAATCACCAGAAAGCTGGTCGAGTGAAAATTCCACAAATAAAAGTGAAGATAAGACACTGTGACTCGGAGGAGCGGCGGCGAACAGAGTTGAAAGATTCGCGCGGAGAGAGGTTTAGAGCGCGCTGCAGAGAGGGCGGGCGGCTGAAAACCGGCCAGTTTTCTCAAACGGGGAGACAAAGACGTCCCACTGGGCTGATTCTCCAGCTCTGGGCGAAGTCCAGAGAAACCACTATCATACGGGGTGAAGACTGGACGGTGGGAGGGCATGCCAAAGCTCAGGTGCTGCCGGGTCTGCCGGCTTGTGGAGAAGGCAGCTTGCGCTAACAGCTCGGCTGCATGACCGCACAGAGAGCGCTCTGCAACTCGCTCTCTCATTCGGAAAACCGTCAGACTGCTTTGTTTTACCACCCTGGGTGAGACATTTCGCATGCAGACTCATTTTGGGAGAGTCTGAATTCCCCGGCAGCCGGTGGAGTTCGGCAGCAGCTCTCTCTCAGAGGTGCTGGTGGCCATTGCCCCCGGCACAGAGTCCCCGGGGCCGCATAGGGCGGAGCTAACGCTGTCTGCTTGGCCCAGAGACTCCGCCCATCCAACCTGAGCACAGCTGAGCTTCACAGACAATTGGCCTGGAGGTCAACCCCTTCAAGTGCTAACAACGATTTACCTGAGCTTAACTTCAGCAAGACTGTGCAACCCATATCCACCTCAGGTAACTGGGGAGGCTGAGCCACTGTCCCTAGTAAGAAGTCTACCACACAAAGCTAATTGACCAACTCAGGGAAGCAGCCACCATGCAGCAACATGGAAAGAAATCAGATGTGAAAGAAATGGAGGAAAAAAAACGACTGGACGTGGAATTCAAAACCACGGTTATAGGGTTTTTCAAGAGGCTCCAACAAAAGGTCGAGGCCTATAAGGAAATAAGCAAGACCACAAAGGAAATGATCAAGACCAACGTGGAAATGAATGAGTCCTACAAGGAAATGAACAAGACCCTCAAGGATATAAACGAGACCTGCAAGGAAATGATCAAGACCAACGTGGAAATGAATGAGTCCTACAAGGAAATGAAGGAGACCCTCAAGGATATAAAGGAGACTCTCAAGGATAAGCATACACTGACTGGAATAAAAAATAGTATACAAAGACCTAAAAGTGCCCTGCAGCACCCCAAGAACCAAGTTAAAGATTTGAAGTACAAAGAGGGAAAATCCACTCAGTTGAAAAAGCAAGAATCCAAAAGAATCCAAAAAATTGAAGATAGTGTAAGGGGCCTCTGGGACAACCTCAAGCATACCAACATCCGAATTATAGGGGTGCCAGTAAAAGAGAGAGACCAAGACAATGAAAACCTATTTGAAGGAATAGTGACTGAAAACTTCCCACACCTGGTGAAAGAAATTGACTTAGGAGTCCAAGAAGCGCACCAAACCCCAATATATAGAAACCCTAAGAGGACCACACCAAGGCACATCATAATTAAAATACCAAGAGCAAAAGACAAAGAGAGAATAATAAAAGCAGCAAGAGAGAATCAGTTGGTTACCTATAAAGGAGCACCCATACGATTGTCAGCGGATTTCTCAACAGAAACGATGCAGGCCAGACGGGAGTGGCAAGAAATATTCAAAGTGATGAACAGCAAGAATCTACAACCAAGATTACTCTATCCAGCAAAGCTGTCATTCAGAATTGAAGGTCAGATAAAGTGCTTCGCAGATAAGAAAAAGCTAAAGGAGTTCATCACCACCAAACCAACATTATATGAAATGCTGAAAGATATTCTTTAAGAAGAGGAAGAAGAAAAAGGTAAAAATATAAATTATGAACAACAAATACACATCTATCAACAAATGAACATAAATTCAAGTGAGTTGATAGGCTGATGAACAGGATAAACTGGTGAATATAACAGAGACACGGACATAGAGAGGGAATGGACTGACAATTCTTGGGGAGAAAAGGGTTGTGGGAAGTGCAGCAAGAGACTGGACAAAAATCTTGCAACAATGGGAGAGGACAGTGGGGAGAGGGAGGTGAGGGTGGAGAGTGGGATAGGTACAGGGTGGAGGGGAGCTATAGGGGGATAAAAAGGGGAAACAATGTAATTAATAAACTGAACAATAAAGATTGAAAAAAATAAAAAATATAAAAAAATAAAAAGCCTGTGGCAGTCAGGCCATCACATGGTAACAACTGATCAGGAGAAGGCTGTGTGTATGGGGTGAGTGGGATCGTGTGCATGATGAAGTATGCATGGGTGAGCAGAGACTTGGCTCTGGAGCAATTGACTAGAGACATGAATGGATTTCAGGGTCCCGCCAAGGTGGCAGGAGGGTTTCTGGGTCCCACTGAGCTGCAGGATTCTGCGTCCTGGTTCTCATGTAATTTCACACTCTGGGCCCCTAGCCTATATTATAAAAAACCCGTGGTTGTCATGCGGTAACACTGTCATGACCAAGTGAGTGGCGGCTCTTGCGGCAGGTGGGGTGAGGCATGAGCTACAGGTGGTGGAGAGCTACTAGTGGTGGAGGGCTCGGAGAAGTGGGGGGCAGGGTGTGAGCTACAAGCAGTGATGGGCAGGGTGGCCAGCTGAGGTAAGTGGAAGTGAGCTACTCATGCACAATTTCATGTGAGCTGGGCCTCTAGTGTTCTATAATGGCTTTTACTATGTGAAGACATGTTGATATGAAATTAAATCCATCAGTAAAAAATACTCTACTATTAACATATTCCATATGAGGTGAAGAGGAGAGAGTATACAAAATAAAAAAGGTCAGCATTAACATCAATTATATATAGATTGTACTCCAGTAACTATTTTGTATATAAAACAATGAATTCATCATGGGGATTACAAAGCCCCATACTTTTCCTGAACTTAAGTTTATTATTATTTTTAACTAAAAAGAAACCCAGTACTCTTTGTGGTAATAGATATTCATAATTTCTATGTTAACATTTATATTGGACATTATAAAATTGACCAGATTTGTGGCCAGAAATATAATAAAACATTTCTAAAGGTACTATGTAGAAAATTGCCCAAACAATTATTGTAAATGTAAGCAACATAAAGTATATTGTCAAAAACACTACTAGAGGAGATCCCATAAAAGAAACAATTAGTCTTGACATGAACATAATAGAGATGAGGTAACAGTCACTGAAAAAAAAAGTAGAGTGCAATATGATAGTTTAAATATAAGTTCATGTGTCATGCTGATATTTTCAGTTTCTTACATTTGAAGTGTATCAAATGTAAGAGACTGCTTCATATAAAAATACAATAATTACATATATTATGATTTTCTTTTTTCCTGATTTGGTAATAAGTGAAAGTACTGCAAGATTAAACTTGCTGTCTTTCAGAAACATCCCTTTACAATGGTTTCCTTGATTTATATGTATAGAGTATTGATTATACAATTTTTTTCATCTTGTAAGTACCAATTTACATGAACATATCTGACATGTAATATGTATTCTATATTTGGATAATAAAAGCAGTTGAAAATAAAAATAATAACAGATACAATTACCTAGTACTTTTCAAGTTACTCAAATGCAGAATTTCTTCTTTGATTAGATTAATGAAGCACAACTCTACTTTCACTAAAAAAGCAACTGTGTTTATCTGTAGAAAAGATAAGTCCAGCAAAAAAAAAAAAAAAAGGTAGTGGGGAAAGTGGATGATACACTGACAAGCTCCTAGGACCAACCTGAAATTACAACTAAAATACAAAATAAGTGATCCTGAATAATCAACTGAAGACTAGCTGTACAGAACCCCGATAACCAAGGATGGAAAGTGGAGATCGCTGAGAGACTAGTAGGAAGGACAGAGGAGCTCAAGTGCTGGCCAGGTTCCCAAAGACAGAAGCTGAAATTCCAAAGAGATATCACAGCTGTGGGGTTGCCATTGAGAACTCTGGTGTCTGAACCCCAAGCTGGGCACCCCAGCAGAGAGCACCAGAACTGAGAAAGATGCCCATAGAACACCTGGCTGTGAAAAGCAGCAGAGTTGCTGTCTGCCAGCAAGAAAAGGCTATAAATGCAGACATTCTCTTAAAGGGCCAATGCAGAAAATTTTGTGTATAGCCACTCACCTTGACTCTGGCAGAGAGAGGGCAGAATGGATAGGAGCTGTGTGAGCAGAAGCCAGGGTTGGGGGCTCTGGAATTAGAGCTTAGAAAGCAGATACGCTGGTTTCTTATGCTGAATCATTCCCTCAGGCTGCCAAAGACATCTTTCTCAGTCAGACCATTGCTAAACAGGTGGAATTTGCCTGTGGGGAAGGCAGTTGCCACACCAATTGGAAACTCCTTTGCCACACCCTATGAAGTTTCTGAGGCCCATTGAGAGACTGAGAAAAACAATTAACCTCCAGGCAGAAGCACTTGCCCCACCCTGTTATAAAACCTTAAGACAGAATGTAATCAGTCTGAAGGCAGAGCAGCGCTCCGGAGGATTTGAGTCTTTATTTGGTCTAATTGCTCAAGAACAGCATTGGACACTGCCCTGCACTGGAGATTGAAAGGCACAGCAGATCCACCTCATACACAGTCACAAGCCCAAACAGGTAGCCAAATGGGGAAACAAAAAAACAACAGTTCTAAAATGAAAGAACAAGAGAATTCTACTGAAGAAGAGCTAAATGAAATGAAGATAGGAAATATATCAGATATAGCGTTCAGAATAATCACGGCAGAGATTCTCAACAGCATGAAAAAAGATATAGTGATTATAAAGAATGACATAACACTAATAAAGAACACAGTGGAGAAATACACAGCAGATTGGAGGAAGCCAAGATTCAGTGAATTATAAGACAGGGAAGAAAAAAATCACTCAGAGAACCAAAAGAAAAAAAAAGCAATTAAAAAGCAGGACAGCTTAAGAGAGCTGTGGGACAACATGAAATGAAATGATATTTGAAAAATTGGAGTAACAGAAGGAAAAGAAGGTGAGCAAGGGATAGAGAATGTGTTTAAAGAAATAATGGCAGAAAACTTCTGTAACATGGTGAAGGAAAAAGTCACACAAGTCCAGGAGGCACAGAGAAACCCAAGCAAGAAGAACTCAAACAGGGCCACATCCAGATACATCATAATTAAAATGCCAAAAATTAAAGACAAGAAGAGAGATTCAAAGGCAGCAAGAGAAAAGCAAGTGTTACCTACTAAGGAGCTTCCATAAGGCTATCAGCTTATTTCTCAGAAGGGAAAAAAGTAGTTAAGGTAACAAAAAGTGGCATAAAGTAGTTAAGGTAATAAAAAGCAAGGATCTGAACCCAAGATTACTATATCCAGCAAGCCTATCATTCAAAACTAGGGGCCCAGTGCACGAAATTCGTGCACTGGGGATGGGTGGTCCCTCAACCCAACCTGCCCCCTCCCACATATTGGGAGCCCTCAGGGGATGTCCAACCGATAGCTCACCCCCAGCCTGCCCAAGGCCTAAAGCCTCTAGTGAGGCTTTAGGCCTTGGGCACCCAGCCATCTCCCTGCTCAGCTCAGCCCCGGCTGCCTGTGACCACCCGGCCCCGGGGGCTGGGCGCTCGCTGCCACTCCCACTCATAGCGCCCAGGGGCTGGGCACTCGCCACCACCTTCATTTCATCTCCAACCCCGGGGCCCGGCGCTCACGCCACTTGGCCCTGTCCATGCTCCTGATTGTCTGGTAGCATAGCCAATCAGGAGTGAAGGTATGGTCAAATTTGCATGTTTCTCTTTTATTATATAGGATAGATGGTAAAGCAAAGAGCTTCCCAGACAAAAAAAGGCTAGCGGAGTTTATCACCACCAAACCGATACTACAAGAAATGCTAAACAGACTACTATAGTGAGAAAAAGAAATACAGAGAGAAAGAAACATAGGCATACCAAATTAAAATGGTAATAAAATAAGTACTTATCTATGATAACCTTAAATATAAATGAATTAAACGTTCCAATCAAAAGATATAGGATTGCTGACTGAATACAATAACATGAGCCAAATGCATGCTGCCTACAAGTGACCCATCTCAGAATAAAACACTCATACAGATGAGAGTGAAGGGGTGGAAAAAAATGTCAATGCAAATAGAAACTAAAAAAAAAAAAATGCTGGGGTAGCAATACTCATATCTGAAAAAATAGAATTCAAAATGAAAGCTATCACAAATGACCACAAAGGTCATTACATAATACTAAAGGGAGCAATCCAATAGGAGGATGTAACCCTGGTAAATATATGTGAACCCAATATATATATATATATATATATATATATATATATATATATATATATATAATACTTCTAGGGGACTTTATGGGAGAGATCGACAACAATAAGTCATAGTAGGGGGCTTTTTCACCCCACTGACTTCATTGGCTAGACCATCCAGGTAAAAATTAACAAGGAAACAGTAACTCTAAATGACATGCTGGATTTAATTGACATTTATAGAATATTTCACTCCAAAACTGCAGAATTCTGCAGCTTTGGGGTGAAATGTTCTATAATGCACATGGGTAATTCACAAATTTAGACCATATGTTAGGATACAAAACAAGAGATGCAAATTCAAAGAACAATGATGTATCACCTAGCACCTGTCAGAATGGCTACCATCAACAAATCAACAAATGACAAGTGCTGGCAAGGATCTGGAGAAAAGGGAACCCAGACTGTGATGGGAATGCAGACTGGTGCAGCCATTATGGAAAACAGTATTAAGTTTCCTCAAAAAATTAAAAATGGAACTCCCATTTGACCCAGTGATCTCACCTCTAAGATTATATCTTCAGAAACCTGAAACACCAATTAAAAAAAAATGACCCTATGTATAGCTACACAATTTACAATAGCTAAGATCTGGAAAAACCTCAGTGCTCATCAGATGAGTGTATAAAAAAATCCATGGTACATTTATACCATGGAATACTATGCAGCAGTAAAAGAGAAAGATCTCTTATCCTTTTGGACAGCATGGAATGATCTGGGGAGTATAATGCTAAGCAAAAATAAGCTAGTCAAATGAAGGACAAGATTCACATGATCTCAGTCATATGTATAATCTAATGAACAAAATAAACTGATTAACAAAAGAGATCCTGAGACAGATAAGCATGGAGCAGAGTGTGAATTTTCAGAGGGAAGGCAAGGAAGGGTGAGATGGTGGGAAGTGATCAACCAAAGAACTAGTATGCATACAGTATATGCATAACCCATGGACCCAGACTTTAGGGCAGTGAAGACCTGGGGAAGGGAGGTGTGTGGGTGGGCTAGAAGGGATCAGTTGGGGGTTGGGTGGGGAAAGGAGCCATATGTAATACTTTCAACAATAAAGATTTAATTAAAAAAATAGATGAGTCTAAAATACATCATATGAGGATCCAGGAAGCTGTAAAGCAGCCAGAGAAAGCTGAAAGGGACCCTAAAAAACTTGGTGTCCAAGACAACAGGTAATTGTATATTTCACCCATGCTTTTGCTGCAGTCTTTATTTCTCTCAGAGACTCTCTGAGTAGTATTGGTGCCTGGGAAAAAAACATAAGACTCTGAAAGAGATCTAAAGTAAAGGAGAACCCTATGCAAGCAGAAGACGAAGTCCATCACTTGAACTTGTTTAGTGTGTTGGCATTGTTGCTTCTTTTAGCGTGGAACTATAGTCCCCCAGATTTCTTCATGACTATCTTTGAATCTCTAATTTTTACTTCTCACTGAAAAATATACTTTGCTCCTTATTCTTCTTATGCTGCTCTGCATTTTATATTACCAATTGCATGTATCACATTTTAATATATTTATTCTTTATGTTTATTACTTACTAGTTTCGCTTCCATTAGAATATAAGCTACATGAGGACAAGAATTGTATTTGTGTTTTTTTTTGCTGATGTATACATAGTGCTTAGAATAGTACCTGATACATAGTATGTTTCAATAAATATTTGTGGAAAGAATAAAGATCCTATGTTAATTTCTTCTAGTTATTGATTTTTTTACTCCTTATCAATGCATAAACTAAAAAGCATAATAAGAGCTTTGTAGCTGACATAATTATTTTTATTTCATGTTAACAAAGACCAATACCTTCTCAATTTTTGACATCATTAATATTATAAAATAAATCATATTAGTGGAATTATTTCCATGAGATTTCCATATATCCAAGAGGGTAAAGATTCAAAGACCTGAGCTAATCATTTTCATTAAGTTAAAATATCAACCTTAATTTTTGAGAAGGAACCAAGATGGCAGCAAAGGTAAACACCTATCTTGCTGCCCCACACAACAATTTCAAAACTACAACTTAACAAGAGAACAAACATCATCCAGAATCACAGAAAAGCTGGCTGAGTGAAAAATCCACAAATAAAAGTAAAGATAGGACACTGTGACTCAGAGGAGTGGCACAGGGCAGAGTTGAGGATACGCATGGAGTCAGAGGTTTGGAGTCATGCGCGTGTGAGCAGATAGGGCGGGCGGCTGCAAACCCGGCTGGTTTTCTCGAATGAGGGAGGGAGACAAAGGCATCTCATTGCACTGATTCCCCAGTTCCAGGTGAGGTCCAGGGAAACCACACTCATACGGGGTGAAACCGGACAGTAAGAAGGAAGCACACTGAAACTTGGGTGCTGCAGAGGTCTGTGAGCTTGCGGAGAGGACGCATAAACGTGGGAACAGCAGAAGAATGTGAGCTTGCATAGAGGACTTGTGACTTGCTCTCTCTTTTGGGAAACCATAGGACTGCATTGTTTTATAACCCTGGGTGAGACTTTGGGTGTGCAGACTCATTTGGGGAGAGGCTGAATTCTCCAGTAGCCCCATTTGGATAGAGCTCAGCTGCAGCTTTCTCTCAGAGGTGCGTGCAGCCGTTACCACCAGGCACAGATATCAGGTGACCCATAGAGAGGAGCTGACGGGAAATCAAGGCTTCCTGCTCAGCCCGGAGACTCTACCCATCCAAACTGAGCATAGATGATTCTCACAGCCAATAGGACTGGAGGTCAAAACCTCCTTGTGCTAACAACAATAATCTAGGCTTAACTTCAACAAGACTGTGCAACCCATAAAGGGCTGCACCAAGAGTATCCACCTCAGGTAATTGGGGAGACTGAGCCACTGTCCCTTAGAGGACATCTACCACAAAAAGCTAATTGACCAACTCAGGGAAGCAGCCACAATGCACAGACATGGAAAGAAATCAGTTGTGAAAGAAATGGAGGAAAAAAAAAACGACTGGACATAGAGTTCAAAACCACAGTTATAAGGTTTTTCAAGAGACTCCTAGAAAAGGCCGATGAACTTAATGAGATCTTTGAGGAAATGAATGAAACCTTTGAGGATATGAACAAGACCCTTGAGGATATGAACGAGACCCCCAAAGATATGAATGAGACCCTTGAGGATATGAAAAAGGACCAACTAGAAATTAAGCATACAATGACTGAAATAAAAAATATTATACAAAGACCTAAAAG
Source organism: Antrozous pallidus (assembly GCA_027563665.1). Taxonomy (NCBI): domain Eukaryota; kingdom Metazoa; phylum Chordata; class Mammalia; order Chiroptera; family Vespertilionidae; genus Antrozous; species Antrozous pallidus. The sequence continues at coordinate 7,201,524 of CM050521.1, forward strand.
CAGTCTAGAGGACCGCAAGAACTAAGTCAAAGATTTGAAATACAAAGAGGCAAAATCCACTCAGCCACAAAAGCAAGAAGTAAAAAGAATCCAAAAAATTGAAGATAGTGTAAGAAGCTTCTGGGACAACCTGAAGCATAGCAACATCTGAATTATAGGAGTGCCAGAAAAAGAGAGAAAGCAAGATAATAAAAACCTATTTAAAGAAATAGTGACCAAAAACTTCCCTCACCTGGTGAAAGAAATAGACTTACAAGTCCAGGAAGTGCACAGAACCCCAAACTATAGGAATCCGAAGAGGACCACACCAAGACACATCATAATTAAAATGCCAAAAGCAAAAGATAAAGAGAGAATATTAAAAGCAGCAAGAAAAAAACAGTTACCTGCAAGGGAGCACTCATACGATTGTCAGTGGATTTCTCAACAGAAACTGTGCAGGCCAGATGGGAGTGGCAAGAAATATTCAAAGTGTTGAATAACAAGAATCTACAACCAAGATTATTCTACCCAGCAAAGCTATCATTCAGAATTGAAGGTCAGATAAAGTGCTTCGCAGATAAGAAAAAGCTAAAGGAGTTCATCACCACCAAACCAGTATTATATGAAATGCTGAAAGGTGTTCTTTAAAAAGAGGAAAAAGAAGAAAAAGGTAAAAATATAAATTATGAACAACAAATACACATCTATCAACAAATGAATCTAAAAATCAAGTGAATTAAAAATCTGATGAACAGGATAAACTGGTGAATATAACAGAATCATGGGCATAGTGAGAGAATGGACTGACAATTCTTGGGGAGAAAAGAGGTGTGGGAGGTGCAGCAAGAGACTGGACAAAAATCATACACCTATGGAAGAGGACAGTGAGTGGGAGGTAAGGGCAGAGGGTGGGATGGGTACGGGGTGGAGGTGAGCTATAGGGGGTAAAAAAAAGGAACAATGTAATTAATAAACTGAACAATAAAGATTAAAACATTTGAAAAATAAAAAAAAGAAAATGTTCTGAGATTTTAAAAAAAGCCTTAATTTTTGAAGGACTAATTGTGATCAAAACCAATTGTAAAAAATAACTCAAAGCATGATAAAAAGTAGTATAATAAATTCCTCATGAAATAGGTATAAATCCTATATAATAAAAGCCTAATATGCTAAGTGTCCAGTCATCCAGTTGGCTGGCTGCCCATTCAACCAATCAAAGCATAATATACTAATGATATACTAAGGCTGCTCAACTGCTTGCTATCACATGCATTGACCACCAGGGGGCAGACAGTTGATGGCCGACCAGTTGTTATGATGTGCACTGACTACCAGGAGACAGATGATCTGATTGGTAGGTTACCTTGCTGCTGGGGTCTGGCTGATTGGGACTGAGTGGGAAAAGTTGGAATGCCCTGGAGTCCTCTTGCGGTCCCTCCCTGGCTGGCCAACCTCTCACATCCCTTCCCAGCCCCTACTGTGCACCAGTCAAGTCCCTTGGCCTGGCCTGCACCCTCTCGCAATCCGGGCTGAAGGACCCTGTCTCTTCCCCATGTGCACAGATTTCATGCACCGGACCTCTAGTACATATATAAAATCTCTGGCATAATTCATATCTACTTACTTATGTTAAAGATGACCTGTAGCAGAATTCAAAATTAAATTGATAGTGAAAAGGATAAAACTTTTGTTTTAAAATTCCAGTATGTAGAGACAGTAAGTGAAAAATGATTATAAACATAGAAAATATTATTTAATCCATGATATAACCCAAACATAGTCATAAGTATGGTGATATTCATAAATGTCACAAGAAGTTTTCAAAGCAATGAAAATCTTTAAATAATTAATGAAAACATCTAAAGAGAAAAATATTTAGGGAAGTTATAGTTAACATTTACAATTACATTCAAAATAGTTATTACTTTTTTCTCCATTCTAATTTACCCAGCATACTCTTTCTAGATTAATAGAACTAAACTGCTACTCTGTCCTTTGAACTCAAGTTCAAAATTTTTAGCCTACCAAGATATACAATTCTTTTTCAACTTTGTTCTTCAAATTTGCGTTCCATAGTTCTTTCCATTCCCAGCAGTTTGATTGACTAACAAAACTTTCAACTTGTCCTTTTGCTGCCATTTCAAAAAAATTTTTTTAACTTTGTGAATGCTCTGCTACCATTTTCTCCACTGACTCAAGTTTTACCATTTCAAAGTCAAGTTTAATTCCTTTTGATGCTGTTTCTAGTTAGGTCAGCCTGTAGTACAATCTTTAATGCCTGTTGCTCTTTAAACCCTATGATTTACTCTGAGCATATGTTATTCAATTTGGCACACAATGTGTTGGTTGTTAACATATCATGTATATAAATATTGTCCCTTAACCAAATTAATGCTTGAAGATAGAAACTTTCTAGAAGAGTTCTACATAAAGTAAGAACTGCATAATTTCTTCATGAATAATTGGCTTTCTGAAGCACTGTTGGTCTGAGCTACAGAAAATTAGAGACCTTAACTCACAAAGCCAGCTTCTCCTCTCATATATATCCTGCACTTGATCTAATGAATCCTTTTGCCTAAATTTCTTCTCATGTGAAATGAGACTGGCTTTGCTTACTGCAACATATAAAAGTGACCTAACGAAAGTTAATTTTATATCACTTAGGAAATAGTAGTAAGAGAACTAAAACATACATTCTTTAAGTTTATATGATTGGAAATTTTTAAATTAAAAAACCAAACTAATTCAATGTAGCAGTAAAATGTCATACAAGGAAAGTTATCAATAGGCTTTTGGTCCATACATGTGATGAAAGAATCACTTGGTTTTGCAAGCAAGTTCTCACAAATGTTACAGAAACATAGACACAAAATTAGGAGAATGAAAGAAAATTGGCCCAAAATTACTATAAAAGGCTAAGGGATTCCCCATGAATTAAAGACACACACACACACACACACACACACACACACACACACACACACACACTTGACCATTATAATTATGCTGACATAATTTTAAAGATGTTTCCAAAATATTAATTACCTCAGAGGTTACAATTCATCACAGAAAAGTACATTATATTGTACAACAAATTATTGCTCAGCCAACAGCTAAGCCTTCCTCAGAAAATATTTAATTTAGATTTATATGTAACATTTCTGGTGGGAACCAGTCTACATATAGCAAATTAATTGGAAAACAGCAAATATGAATGGTAAAATATTAATTTTCAACCAATTTCATTGAGAATTTTCTGAGAAAGTGAAGTATAACTATTTGCAAAAGTCATCAACAATACATGTATACTTTGGGTGAAGAGTTTAGGTTTTGTACAATAAATTTGTTTAGGATATTACGAACATTAGAGTTAAAGTCTTAATGAAAACTAATATAAGAGCTATATTATAGATATGTAGATTTTGTACAATAAATTTGTTCAGGATATTAAGAACATTATAGTTAAAGTCTTAATGAAAACTAATATAAGAGCTATATTCTAGATGTTATTATTTTTATCATGTAAAGTATAAATTATTCATGCTATTTTCTAACATATACATTTGTCACAAAAATAATATAACTTTAAAAGTTTTAAAAGCATTATAATATGTTTGATATTAGTACTATTTCCAATTGAGTTTGTTAATATTTTCACAAAACATTTAAAATGTATTTTATATTCTGCAAAATAGCCATTAGCTGCAAACTAGAAAATTACCACTGCTTACAAGTTTTCAAAAGTAAAAGATTTTACTTATAAGAATCAATGAGACTAGAACCCTCTGTTATATAATTTTAAAACATTTGTATATAGGAATATGGGAAGCCTTCATATTCTTCCTGTTGCTTTCTTTAAAATCTAAAATTATATCAAAAGAAAAAAAGCTTTTCAATACTGATCAGTAGAATGTTGCATATTGATCACACTGTCTTTTTGTGGGTTTTAAGGTTAAACATGTTAGATGCATTGCATCGCTTTCGGTTACATGTAGGTTAAGACCTGTAGTGCACTCTAAAGACAGAGATGGCAGTGGTAAACAACTTGGCAATAGGCAGAGGAGGAACCTGGTAGAGGTGAAAGGGAAGTCAATACAGTAAAAAAAGCAGACAGGACAACGGGGTCCAGACCCACTAGTCTCAGAACCTGTGGGCACCGCATTGCAGCAAGACTAACCGGAGCTCTGGTCCTGATCCTGGTCCTGGAACTGAATGACTCAGTTCTAATTAGTGCAGAAACAGTATCTGCCTTTGGCCTTTTATTACTTAGCCTGTTGTATTTTTCTGGTTCTTGTCCCACTGGTCTAGACCACAGCAGAAAGGATGTCAGAGGCTGACCAATAAGTATTTCTTTCCTGTGAGATGTTAAGATTACCTGGACTACTGAAAAGTAAAATTGTAGTGACTCAATGAATCATCTCATTAAAGGCATTAAAAAAGAGGGAAGACAATGATGATGAGATTAGCAATTTATTCCTCAATCTGATTCTTCATTGATTCCATGGTGACTATCTAAAAGACTAACATGGTTAATATGTTTAATTTTCTATTTAATTTTGAGTTAATGTAGGCAACAAATATGTGGTTATTGAAGAAACAAAATTCATTTTCATCTGTTGTTTTTAGAATATACAATATATTTTAAAGTGAGTTTTATTTTTCATCAAATGAACAGTTATTATCTCCACAGCTATAGAATACAATATGGATGTGAAATTAAAAAGTGTTAGCAAAATAAAAATCAGTAGTTATGTTGAAGTTTCTTATTTGTCTGGGAGGAATGATGACTATGATTTTGAACAAAATGTAGAATAAAAGAAGAAGAATTAAGATTGTAGGAGAAATATAATTTTGTTTTAGGACTTTATAGAAATTAATTTGGCACCTGGATATTCAGATGGAGATGTCCAGAGGCATCTTATTTTAAAAGATTATGAAAACAATAAAAGCACTCAATATTAAAACTATAATAAGCACAATTCATTCTCTGAATGAATTATTGGAAGGTACTTAAGTGTTTTACCAGGCTTCAGCATTATCAATGAGCAAACCAGTTCCTTTAATTTTTTCAGAGCTTTTTATGTGCAGAGTCCTGAGTTAGCCGCTGTGGGTGGTGATGCCTGGACTAATATATCGTTTGTGACCCAAGGAACCTGCAGTCCACTAGATGGAGCACACGTAAGGTATTTAAAAGTGCAGGAAAAGGCCACCGTTTGTAAATGACACCGTTGTGAACATTCTGACTAAATAGATATAGAGGGCCATAGAGCAAAAGTCCTCTTCCTTACAGATGCAAATGTAGCCAATACAAACCCTTCTATTTACGAAAAGTTTTCATTTTTGTAGCATAGGTGTAGTTACCTCATGAGAAAATATTGCTAACATACTGGTAATTTAAAGGAAGTATAACAAAGAAATGAAATGGCAAAAGCAAGTCTCACAATATTGATAAATCAATAATAAGAGCAGGGGTCTTATTGAACTACATGAATTTTATGAGCTTTGGAAACAAATGCCTTCTATGTTCATTAACTAGCATTTTCTAAAAACAACTTGGTTTGCCAAAGTTTGTTTTGATTGACATATTACTAATACAGAAAGTGTAACAAATAGAAAAACTAAACTAACTGGATAATGTTTTTATTATATTTAATACACACATATGTATACACAAGACAAATTTTAAGTAAAGCTCATGCATACATTGTGTGTATTTTTTCCACTTAAAAAGAAACACATCAAAGATAATTAAATGTAGATGTTTTGAATGCATACTGCTACCTATATTCAATTTACTAAATAAATTATCAAGTGGATTTGCACATATTCACTGATGAGAAAAAATAGCTCTTAGTTAAAATTGTACACACATACAAGCATGTCAAGAAGTTTAACATATATTAAATTAATTTTGCCTATAGACACAGTATTAACCTTTCTATAAAAGGATGCACTTCTAACAAACTTAAATTTCAGCTGATCTATATTACATTTGGTTTTTACAAATATAATAGATATTTCTTTTCAATGTCTTACTTACGCAATTATATTTTTGCATAAAATTTTATTTAAAAATTAGATATCTAGAAATTAGTGTAACTAGTATTTTAAATTATTTTTTACTAGAGGTCCGGTGCATGAAATTTGTGCATGGGGTGTGTGTCCCTCAGCCCAGCCTGCATCCTCTCCAATCTGGGACCTTATAGGATCGGGCCTAAATGAGCAGTCAGAAATCCCTTTCACAGTCCAGGACTGCTGGCTCCCAACTGCTTGCCTGCCTACCTTCCTGATTGCCCCTAACCATTTCTGCCTGCCAACCTGATCACCCCCTAACCACTACCCTGCCAGCCTGATTGATGCCTAACTGCTCCCCTGCCAGCAAGATTGCCCCTTACTGCCCTCCCCTGCAGGCCTGGGTCTCCACAACTGCTCTTCCCTGTAGGCCCAGTTGCCCCCAACTTCCCTCCTCTGCTGGCCTGGTCACCCCTGACTACTTCCCCTGCACACTTGATTGCCCCAACTGCCCTCCCCTGCTGGCCATCTTGTGGTGGTCATCTTGTGTTCATATGGGGGCAGGATCTTTGACCACATGGGGGCAGCCATCTTGTGATGATCAATTTGCATATTACTCTTTTATTGAATAGAATAGAGGCCTGGTGCATGAGTGGGGGCAGGCTAGTTTGCCCTAAAGGATGTCCTGGATCAGGGTGGAGGTTCTCTTGGGGCATGGGGTGGCCTGGGGGAGGGGGCTGTGGTGGTTTGCAGGCTGGCCATGCCCCCTGGCAACCTAAGTGGAGGCCCTGGTATCTGGGATTTATTTATCATTTATAATTGAAACTTTGTAACCTTGAGCAGAGCCAAGCCTCCTACTTGCTCTGTGGCTGCAGCCATTTTTGTTGGGATTTATTTATCTTCTATAATCGGAACTTTGTAGCCTTGAGTGGAGGCCTGGCGCCGCCAGGGTGTGTGAAAAGCTTGCCTTCCTCCATTGCTAGGGAAACCCAAACCTCCTGCTCTCTTCGTGGCCATAACCATCTTGGTTGGGTTAATTTGCATACTTGCTCCTGATTGGCTGGTGGGTGTGGCTTATGGGTGTAGTAGAGTGATTATTAATTTGCATATTACTCTTTTATTAGATAGGATATGTTTAAGAGGGTTACAAAAACTCTAACACAGCTATCATTTTAGATAGGATTGAGATATAAACTAAGTAATCTAGAAATACTTCAATTCTGTAATTTTGTATAAAAAAAAAGGTGTCCTTCCTGTCTCTGACTACCAGAGGAGGTATAGTAATAATACGAATACTACCTCTACTACTCAGTCCTATAAACTAAAGCGGGAGAGCTCCTTAGCTAGCCTGTTATTAACCTGTTGGGCTTCCTCTTGATACATTATGAGTCCTGGCAAAGCACAGTCCTTAAAATAGTAATATAATTAATTTCTTAAGAGAATCCAATTGGTCATGAGTTTCTTTCTTTCTGAATTCTGCATTAAAATATTACAAATTATTTTTATTTTTTGTTAGGACCTCAAAGGAAAAAAAATATAGAGTTATTGGGTAACTTGACATAAAAATAAAAGCGAGGAATAGAAAAAAATATAATTTTTCTAAATTTTATTTTATTTTTGTTTTTTAAAAATATATTTGTATTGATTTTAGAAAGGAAGGGAAAGGAAAGAGATATAGAAACATCAGTGATGAGAGAGATTCATTGATTGGCTGCCTCCTGCATGCCCACCCTGGGGATCGAGTTTACAACCCCAGGCATGTGCCCTTGACTGGAGTTTAACGTGGGATCCTTCAGTCCACAGGCCTATGCTCTATCCATTGAGCCAAACCAGCTGGGATGATTTTGCTAAATTTAAAAGTATAATAATAGGGATTCAAACATTTAATTTGAGTGAAAATCAGAGAAACATATGACAAGATTAAAGACATAGAACAATATGAATGGCAGCATAAAATGTACAGTATTTCCTATAGAATGCATTACTGAAGAAGATGATTAAGAAATTTATAACTATTTGGCTTGAGTAGTTTTCAGAATTATCCTGCCTTAAACAAAAGATAAAATTAGATGGTATCTTCTATAACAAAACAATTCAGAGAAAATTGTTAAGAAATCATTAAAGACTGATTAAAACTTTATACTAAATGCAATAGTTTTATATATCTACTTAAGATTCCACATGAATTGATCTCACTCATATGTGGGATATAATGATCAACATAATTTGATGAACAAGAATAGATCCAGAGACAAATGGTAGGGGAAGGAGGGGTTAAAGAGCAACCAAAGAACTTGTATGCATGCATATTAGTGTAACCAATGGACACAGACTCTGAGGTGGTGGGGGTTTGCCCTGGGTGGGAATGGCTGGGGGACGGGGGGATTGGTAAATTGTGGAAAAAGAAGACATTTGTTTAGACAATAAATAAAACAAAACAAAACAAAAGATTCCATGTGAAGATTATATTCTTTTTCTGCTATACCTCAACATGATTTTTAAAGTCTGTGCAACTTTTCTATTGATAAATTATCAAAAGATTTAAGTTGTAAGAATATATTATGAAATTATTTATAAATGTTCTCAAAAGAAGATATTAGCAAAATGTGCAGTTTTTTTTTTTTTTGCCCAGCTTTATTTTACACATTGCTCATGAGGCTGAAATGTATCTGAGCAACTCTATGTGATTTGTATTTGTGTGAAGACATCCATAGTAATTTTTAAGAATGAAAATCAGCTTGAAGTTTTTATTATAGATTTTGAGTCTTTTGGGTATGTTTGTATAATGGCTTAATTTTGTTAAACAGCTCCGAATGCCATGAGTGTTAAATGGGCTCTAAAATCTGTTTCACGTACTTAGAAAAAGCATCTACTATTTGGAAATATAAACTGAGCAAATATAGTCTTTTTGACTACCACAAATTCCAAAAGGGGTAAGTAAAATTCAAATCCACAACTGCACATAAGACAATCATTGTCTTACAATGTTAAATTCTACTTCTAGTTGTGATTTGAATAGACTCCTGTATAACACATATGGACCATTTTCAGAGTAACTTAATGGGGGAGGAAACAGTAAAATTTTATAAGACAGGTTTGTTCAATGTACAATTGGTGGTTCTCAATGCATAACTAATTTATTTCTATTTGTCATACAACCTTTAAACAGCAAGACTGTATGATGAAGGTGTCAAAACCAGTTATTAACAGTACCATGCCAGTTATGAAGTAAGGCTAGTAGAGAAGTAGATCAAAAATGTGAAAACAATTGAGAGATATTCTGAGGAGCTTTTACTTTTTTATATGGTGATGAGGTACAGAGAATGTTTAAAACAATGAAATGGCTTAAATGCAATGGTATATGATGTATTTTTTGGGAGGAAAATATATAAAATGCAATTTTATCTTTTATTCATAGATATACTGTACAGGAGTAAAAAGGTGAAATTCTGCACAGCCAACTTAGTTAGTTAATCCAAAAGAACCACTTCAGGAAGAACAACTTAAAAAAAAACCCACGCTATATTGTAGTTTACTTTTAAAAAGTACCTAGTGTCAGCCTTAACTGGTTTGGTTCAGTGGATAGAGCATCGGCCTGCGGACTGAAAGGTCCCAGGTTCGATTCCAGTCAAAGGCATGTAGGAGGTGTGCAAGAGGCAGCTGATTGGTGTTTCTCTCTCATCGATGTTTCTAGCGCACTATCCCTTTCCCTTCCTTTCTGTAGAAAAATCAATAAAATATATTAAGAAAAAAAGTACCTAGGGTCAACTTCCTGTCAAGATGGCAGTGTAGGCAAACATGGTATTCACTTCCTCCCACAACCACACCAAAATTACAACTAAACTACAGAACAATCATCATTCAGAACCATCTGGAAGAGAGATGAATGGTTTGAAATTTAAGAAGAAACCACATCAAGTCTAGCAGGAAGGGGTGAGGCATGGAAGGGCTGGTTCCACATTAACATGTGGTGGGTAAAAATGAGGAGGGTAATCTCAGCTATGGTGGTCCCTCCTGAGGAGCATGGGGATCTCAGTCCCACCCCAGACCCCCCAGATCAGGGCTTCGGTGCCAGGAAGAGAAGTCCCCATAACTTCTGGTTATAAAAACCAGCATGGATTGAGGAGGGAGGCTGAGGCTGCTGTAGTCCCAGGCAGTTCCTCTTAAAGGGTTTGTGCTCAAACTTACTCAGACTCACTCCCTCTGAGCTCCAGCACTGGGACAGCAGCTTGAAAGGCTCCAGAGACCTATGGGGAGGAACTGAACTGTTTGGCATCAGGGAAAGATAAACACTAGAGGGGAAACTTTTCCCCAGAAAGAAGTGATGGTAGAGGTGATTTTTCCTTTGATGAGCCCTTCTCCCCACAGAACCAGCAGGTGGATGCCATATCTGAGATTCCATCAACCTAACTCACACTTTTTTCCATACCATGGTGATTCCCCAAGACCCTACTCCATCCAATTTTTAGGCCCACCCAAACTTTTTAATAGCTTTACCATAGGAATGGCCTATCTTAGCACAGGCTTCTGATTTTCCTAAAATCTCTGAAATAAGAAGCATCTGGCATCAGGGACTGCCATACCTATTGTAAGTGGCCCCAGGCCTGGCACTAGCAGTGCCCACCTTGGTTCACAGCTTGGCCTTGCTGGGGCAACTCCAAGTCCAGCACAAAAAGCAGCCGTCTGCAGAACACTTTGCTGCTTATGCCTGGTGGACCTGGGCAGAAAACAGGTTGTGGCTGACCTTGGCCTGTGCCTCCTCAGAAGCCCCAGAGCCAGCACATCCAGTGAACAGCTCCAGACAGAGGGAGAACATTAGAAGCAGCAAGAGAAAAGCAGTTAGGTACCTACAAGGAAGCTCCTATAAGATTCTCAGCTGATTTCTCTAAAGAAACTTTGCAGGCCAAAAGGAATGGTAAGAAATATTCAAAGTGATGAAAAGCAAGGACTTATAACAATGATGGCAACCTTTTGAACTTGGTGTGTTAAAATTCACCAAAAAACCAAGCATAACTCGGGTGGTGTGTAACTTTGGAAAAAAACCCATAATTTCACGATATTTATAGTTTAAATAACAAAAAATTATAATTGTAATATATAACTGTATTGAACAAACCAAAAACTAATTATTTAACTTACCTGCTTAGTGACTTCTTTGTTCAACTGTCAGCTGGTTTCTTTTGTTGGTCTTGATATTATTTAACTTGTGTGGGGTGCTGTGAACTAAGATAAATGAGGGGGAAGGGTAATTCTTTAACTAACCTGCCTATTAGTGACTTTTTTGTTGCTGAATTTTATTGGCTAAACCTTCAATTGAAGGTTGATATTCTGTACACTTCAAGCCCAAGCAAGTGCTACTAACTTTATCTGTCAATCTGTTTCTTTCTTAGATTTGATATTATTTAACTCTGAGAATAAGGTATCACAAAAGTACCCAGAGGGAAAAATTGTTAGTAAAGCCAAGGCTATATTTTTCAGGGTGCTAAAAGTGTCTGGTAATCTGTTCCAGGCACTCCAAATTTCCTGTTCGTAGTGCACTCATCTTGATTCTCCAAGCGGCACCTTTCCAGATTATCAAGCTTTGACCTCAAGTCGACAAACACCTGAGCCCAGATGCTGTCTTGAAATTCTGCAGATTGCATCTCCAAATCATCAATTTGCATCCATCGGAAACCATTTAATTCCAAACTACTGTAGACTACTACATCAGGATATTTAATTATTTTTATGGTCTGTTCTAGGGTTCTAAATGGATTAAATCTATCACTGAATTGGTCAAGTAATGAGTCTAAAACATGCTGGTACTTTATGTGCAAGGGTTCCATTTCATTTTGTACAGCTGCACTGGCCTTCTCAAAATACTTTGTTACTTGAGGAAAATACTTACAAGTTTTAGTTTCTACATCTTGCTTGAAATTTTTAAGTTTACTTTCAAAAGCTTTATGTATCCAAACATAATGTCAATACTTTTGCCAAACCTTGTAACTTTAAGTTCAGTTCATTAATAAAAACAGAGAGATCTGTAAAAAATATCAGGGTGTTCACCCACTTATCATCATTAAGCTGAGAAAAGTTTCCCAGATCCTTATCCTCAAGAAATACCTTAATTTCTTCAAAGCACTCCACAAAGCACTCAAGAACTTTGCCTTGGCTCAGCCATCTTACATTATTGTACATCAGCAGTCCACTGTAGGTGGAATCAGCCTCCAGTAAAAATGCAGAAAATTCTCACTTGTGAAGGGGGCGAGCAGCTATTAGATTAACTATTTTTGTAACAACTGACATTTAGTCGTTTAAGTAGGTGAATCCTGCCTTGGCACATAAAGCCTCCTGATGGATAATACAATGGAAAGGCACAATTGGATGTCCAATAGCTTCTGTAAACAATTTGACAAATCTGACTTTCCCCCCACCATTGTTGTTGCCCCATCTGTCATCACTGACACAACTTTAGAGACATCAATGCTTAGGTCACAGAGTATTTGTATAACAGCCTTACATATTTATCTTCCTGATGTACTTGTTGGCACTGATACTAACTTTATCAACTTTTCTCTCATTGTGAGACTATCAGAATATTGACCAATAATGGCCAACTGAGCATGTGATGTGATATCAGTAGTTTCATCAAGAGAGATTGAAAAATATTTAAAATTACTTATGTGTCTGTTTAATTGATGTTGTACATTTGTGTTCAGTCTCATTATTTGGTCTTTTATTATATTTCTACTAAGTGATAACTCATATATTCTCTTAATAATTGCATCTTTATTCTGCATATTGTGAAATAGAATTGGTGCACATCTTAGGAGAGTTTCTTTAATAAATTCGCGCTCACTGATTACTTTTCCATGCTGAAAAAGCACTATGGAGTGAGAAATGCTCAAACTTGCAGATGTTAAATTTGTAGAGCTTTTTATAAATTTAAGGATGGAATTAGATTGGCTCTTATAAAGGTGTAGCTACCTGGAAATGTAGTACTTCCTTTCATCCTCACTTTTTTTTAAGAGCTGGAAATGATTAGTTTCAAAATGTCAATTTATATTCCACATTCTGCTTACTACCGTTTCAGTACATGGAATGCAAAATGATCTGCCATTTTTTTCTATAATGCCATTCGTCTCGGTCCATGTCTCTTGAAAGGGTTGAATACTACTACTACCACTTCCTTTACTTAACCTTGGTTTTTTATTTTTTGGGTTCTCCATCAGGTGGGCAGTGCTAGAAGATAGAATAATAGATAGCCTGTTAGCACTGCAGGCAATTAGGGGTTAACTAGCCTAACTGACTACAAGATGGCACATGTAACTGTCTTTTAGGAAATGGCACGGTTAATAAGCGGAAATAGGGGTTAATTAGGATGCACAACAGTAATAGTGGTAAAATGGAGTCTGCACTATACTGAAAAATGGCATTCCTTATATAAATTAAAATGGCTGCTGCTATTTCTAATGGTGAGAAATGGCACCCACAGCATAGGCCCTCGCCTCTTCCAGCCTCCCCCTCACTTATCTCAGTAATGATGGTCAATTAAAAATCCACGACACCCCATAACAGTAGATTGGATGATGGTTGCTGTGGTTATGTGGTTGCTGGTAATGGCAATCACAGGGCCCCCAGAGATTCGTCCCCTGTGGTATCCCACTGCTCCCTGCTCTGCTGGCTGGAAGTGAGGTCAAAGATCCCCTAACGGTCAAACTGGAAGCCTCAGAACTAGATGCTCTGTGCCAGAGTTCTGTTGTTTTGGCCTACAGACCTCAGGCACAGAGTGTCTGCACTATCCTACAGCAAATGTTTCATTCTTGGCTACTGCACCTGGTCATGCAGTAACCGAGGATGAAGCCTCCTTCTTGGCATCCGGCTCCATACTTCTCTGTATGCGATTGCATGTAGCCGCTTGTCATAAGTTCGCCATCATGCACCTATAATCAAGATGACTCTATCCTGCAAAGCTACCATTTAGAATCAGTGGACATATAAAGAGCTTTCAGAGAAGAAAAGCTAAAGAAGTTCATTATTGCCAAACCAGTATTATATGCAACTAGTGGCCCAGTGCACAAAATTCATGCACATTAAAAGGGTATTAATTAGAGGAAGTATTTTAATAGTGCTATTTGCCCTTTCTCTATAATAAAAGTGTGAGAGATAAAAGGTAATGAGTACAATTAACTTCATTAATAAATAAATAATAATAAAATGATATAACAATAATAACAAACTCATAATATGAAAACAACATTGATGCAAATAATGACTGATAAAGTGATTAAACTTATTCTAATATTTCCCTGTATACCACATTAACAGTGAGAACACTTTCAGAGTGCTTGACTAATTTCCCTTGGGATAAAGTATTTACAACTTGAACATCACCTGCTCTTCGAACTCAAAAGAAAGCAACATAATAACTGACTATGTGTGAAAATGGGTTCAGGTAGGAATATTCCTACTCTGTCTAGAGTTTGTCCTTGGGATTTATTAATAGTCATTGCAAATGCTGGCATCACGGGAAACTGTCGTCAAATTAATTTAAATGGGAGGCCAGTGTCAGATGGGGACAAATCAGTTCTTGGAATCAGAACAACCTCTTCCTCTGCAGATTCTGTTAATACTTCAGCTTCGATAATGTTAGGTAGTAATTTTTTGAGAATAAATCTGGTACCACTACAAAGACCCCATTTACTATCAAAATTTCTCAATAGCATGATGATTGCACCCACTTTCAGTTTTAATTTATGACACGGCATTCCTGAAGGAGTAATACTATTAAGAAATTCAATGGGAAAATTTTCTTTTTCAGCATCATCTGTTGAGTCAATGGAATCATCATTCATATAGGTGTGAAAATCTCCATCGAGTATATCCAAAATTTCTTCATTTAATTTTTGAACATGCTCATTTTCTGGACAAAGAATTGCACGTTTAGATATATTTTTAATATTATCTATGGAAGACACACTATTTCCAAAGGTGGCTTCAATAATAGATCCATTACAAATCATTTCATGGGGAATTTCAATAATATCCATTCCTAAGTGAAAACTGCTATCATGTTTGCCATCTCTAAGTTTTATTAACCATTCTCTATAAGCAGAATCCTCTGATTTCATATTTGTTTTAAGAGACAACTTTCTGAAACATCTCCAAACATCACGGTACTTTAAACTCGTTTGTACTATGGCTGATCGCATAGCATGTGGGACGATACTGACGCATTGTCGAAAATCTCCTCTGAGAAGGAGAACTTTTCCACCAAATGCAACATTCAGATTCATAATTTCTCTTAGTAATCTGTCTATGGCGTTTATAGCATGACTGGATGCCATGGTGCATTAATCAATAATCAGAAGTTGGGCCTTTTTAATGGTTTTAGCAACTTCGCCACACACGGCAGCAGCCACCATGGGTTCCTCAGCCTGGCCTACACCCCTTCTAATCTGGGAGCCCTCTCCAATCTGGGAGTTTCTGTCTGTCTTTGCAATCATACGAGCAAATTGTCTGAGACCCCAACCCAGTTTGGTCTGGTGCTCAGAATAACAGAGGTGATTTTTTGTTTGTTTGGTTTTTTCTCTCTCCATTGGTGGAGATTTCCTAGAAGTTACAGGATATCTTGACTTTAATTTTCTGTCGACACTCTGATTTTACCTATGTCTCTCACCATTCCTTTCCCTCCATCCCCCACCCGCAACAGTAACTTACTTCTTCCAGGCTCATTTTGACATAGTGTCTAGGAGATCCCTGAGTGCGTCTGCCACCAGAACTACATTTCCCAGCATTTTTGGTGCTCCCTGAACTCTTGATGTCTGCTTCTGGTTCAGTTACTGCACGAACCAAGAGGACTGTGAACTTCCTCCACCCAGTGGTGGCCACTGGGATCTCTGCAAACCCCACAGACTGGCAGCCAGCCCCCCTACCCCCATTGTGGGTGCTGGGCTGGGGGCATGGGCCCAAACCACCGCTTGGGGCCAGAGTACATGCAAGCAGTTGGGGACAAGGTGGGAACATTCCTGCCTCCCAAGATCCCCAGGTGCCAGCAGCCAGTCTCATCATGGGCGCTGGGCTGGGGGCCATGCAGGGACCCCTGGGCCTCACACAGCAGTGGCCACCAGGGTATTCACATGCTCCAAAGGCCAGAAGCCAGCTCCCTGTCGTGGGTGCTGGGCTGGGGGCGTGGACCCAAACTGCCACTTGGTTTCAGTACCTGTGCCTGATGAATCACAGCCCCACCTTGCGCCTGGCGCTCATTACCCAAGGTGTTCCGGGCATTCATTTGCATGTCCCACATGACAGGTAAACCCCACAGCTCAGTCACAGCCTAACTATCAGAACAACCTACATGCGAGCTTCATGAGGGGATCCTATGGCATCAAATTCCCCTAACCATCCCAAGGTCACCGCAAAAGGACGTGACTCAGTCACAGTAATTGAAAGGAGGGATCTCACCAGCCCTTAAGTACTGTGCAGGCAGAGCTTATAGCATGCTTGCTTCTGCAGCACTGCAGCACTGGCCATGCCCCCTTCCACAGCACTGGCCACGCCCCCTGTCTGCTGGCCATGCCCGCTGCTCCTGATTGGCTGGTAGTGTAGCGGAGGTATGGTCAATTTGCATATTACTCTTTTATTAGATAGGATGCTAAAGGGTCTTTTTGAAGAAGATAAAAAATATGAAAATAAAATGGCAATAAATACCTATTAACATTTGAATCTATATACAAAATGAATAAGCAGAACAAGAGACAGATTCATAGATATAGAGAATTTTTGTTGTCTGTCAGATTGGAGGTGGGGGGAAGGAATATTGGAGGGAAAAGGGGTGGAGTGGGAAATGATTAACTAAAGAACTTATATGCATATATGCATAACCTATCAACTCAGACAATAGGATGGTGAAGGCCTTGTGGGGTAAAGTGGAGGTGGTCAGTGGGGAAATAGAAGGAGAAATCTGCAATATTTTCAATGATAAAGATAATTTTAAAAAATTAAAAGAAAATCTGAACAATCAGTCATAGAAAATAAGATGAAAACCAGCAGTAAACAGTCTGGGCAGTGTTGCTCAGTAATTGAGCATTGATCTATGAACTAGGAAGTCATGGTTCTATTCCCAGTCAGGGCACATGCCCTGGTTGTGGGCTTAATCCTCAATAGGAGTGTGTAGGAGGCAGTTGATCAATGATTCTCTTGCGTCATTGAAGTTTCTATCTCTCCCTCTCCCTTCCTCTCTCAAATCAATACAAATATATTTTTAAAAAATCACCAGTAAACATAAACATTTTTCAAGCATTCAAGAAATGAAAATTAAATTTTCATGAAATGAAATTTAAATAAAAATAAAAACAATAAGTGTTTTTTAAGTTACCTAGTGTTCAGCTTATGAAGTGATGTTTCAAAAGCTTTTGTAATCCAGAAAATTGCTAAAAGTTGGAAATATTTTTTCCTCATAGAAGCAATGCCATAAATATACTTTAGTTTTCCTGGCTAGTGACTAAAAACATTGAACCCGTAACATAACTAATTTTGAAACTATTTATATTATCCTGGGTCCTGGCAGCAGAAATGATATTGAGAGAAACAAGCATTTCTCCATTAATCTTGGACTTGCCAACACAGATTTTAAAATGTAGAATTTATCACCTATGCTATTTTGAGGCTCTACAAATTGTCAGCAACTGGGACACACACACACACACACACACACACAAACACACACACACACACACAGACTCCATACTCTGAGTCTTCAGGCTTCTATAGAGCCATTACCTTATAGAGTATACTCACATCTGCCTGAAACCTCATAGTGCTTTCTGCTCTTAAATTATCCATATCCATAGCCTCAATTCAATATCAAAGCCTGTTTGCACAACAACCTTAATTAAGTAGAAGATAGGGATCACTCCTGACATTGCTGACATCTTAGAGGTGTCTGCCTTTAAAGAGGGGAAATTTTATGTGTGTGTGTTGGTGTGATAAATGTCTGGGTACATACCCATATAAACACACTCATATGTACACACACACGTGTGTGCGTATCCATATATATTGTATTTTTAGGGTAGTTTCAAAGTGAGGGATCATAGTAGAGAGGATTTTTAAGTTTGACAGGACACTGGGCAATTAGGCCCACCTCAAGTGTGTGTCATTTAGGTCACTTCCCTTACATTATTCCTGTTGAGGCATTGGGATAAGAACTTGGAACAAGGATGAGTCACAGTCAGCAGAATGGGAAGATGCTATAAAACTGTGTCCCACTTCATAATCTTGTTTTCTTGTTGTTGTTTTGTGTTTGGTCTGGAGCTTTATTGGCTCAGAGTTCTTGAGATTTCCTCCATTTTCTATGGTTGCAGCTGGGCTTTGGGTGGGAAGTTAGGTTCAGAGAGATCCCAGAGGACCCACGGCAGGCATGATATCCATAGTGCTTCGGCTCGAGCTTAAGAGAAACCTTGTGTGAACAGACCCTCTTTTTCATCTCTCAAAAAAGGTTCACAAATACTCGAGGAAAAGTTTAGGCTGAATGGTACGAGTTTCCAAAAACCAGTAAACCATGAAACCCTGGTCAATCTCCAAGGAAACACTGTGCTATTTGGCTGCTTTCTGCAACCAGCTGGCAGCTTGCATCTCGTTGGAGTCTGTGCAGCTGTGTTTTATGTTTCTATATGGCCTTCACATAGGTCCCTCCACAATTAGTGTGGACTCAAAACAAGTTAGCTATGGAATACATGAAGCCCTAAAGGCCTCCTGGGGCCATTTACACCTATTTGGACTATTTCCAGGACCCCAGATTATACTGCAAGTGTAAACTAAGGAAGTCTCACAATTCAAAGGCACTGATGGAACATGCCACATGACCATATCTTATGCCCCATTTTCCAATGCTTTCCTTGGCCTCCTTTTAACGATTTTACCACCCTGCAATATAAACTGTCTGCAATCATAAAATCATGCTTTAGAAGGTATTTCTCTCCCATTCTTGAATGTGCCCAGTTCTACTTCTCAATTAGAAAAATGTTTTGACCACTGATCAATTTCCTTCTTTGGCATTAAAATTTTTCAGAAATGTATTTGCATTCATCTGGTCAAGTTATAAATACCATCCAACACCTATATCATGCAGTTTCTTTATTTAAAATAATAAATTGGTTTCACTTACTAAAATACAAACCATATGAAATTAGTCTATGTACCCAATTGTTGGGAACATACATAGAGCAGCTGGTGGAAGGAAAAAAGTAGATGTTAAAAAAGTGCCTCTCTTACCCAATGCACAAGATCAGTTACAGATCACACATTGCAGAAACTCTAAATGTACTATAAATGGTTCTTATTTCATTTTTATCCATGGCTTCCATTGTGTATCCAAAGAATCTGACCTTGGTTTGGGTATGTTCTCTCTCCACCTCTCTGCTTTCATCACCTGTGAGGCCTTTTCCCTAGGCCTCTTCTTGTTTCCACAGGATCACATTTCCCACCATGTTTCTTGGTTGGATTCCGATGCTTAACAACAAAGTACCTGACACCCAAACACGTGTGAAATGAGTTTTGGAACCTGAACAAGGATGGCTGGGCCGTCTGGGAAATAATGCAGGTCCAAGGACCAGGAAATTAGCTGAATAAGAATATAGTTGGCCTTTGATGACATTCTATATATGCCCCAAACTGTACTGAAAACCTTAAAAATACAATCTCATTTTACTTTAATCATCTCAACATCAGGCACCATTACTCCATTTACAGATGAGTAAAGTGAGGCTCTAAGAAATTGAGTAATATGCCCTTGGTCACATAGCTAGTAAGTGTACATTTACTGGAATTAATATTGCACATGTCTTTTTAAAGGGAAAATTAACGGCTTTTCAAAGCCTTTCTTATCTGGTCCTCCATCATTTTATCTATTAAATATGGAAATATTAATAATCCTAAGTTCTCTTTCAACTTTAAGATGTTCTAGATATAAAGTGACACACATCTCAGAAAATCTGCAATTCAAATAGTTTTACTTATCTATTGAAATCCTGCAAGAGACAAGGAAATGGATCTTGACAGCTGAAAATTTAGGAACCTGACAGGAAAGAAGAAGACCTTTGGGGCAGGTTGACCCCTTCTGAGGTTTTTCAGACCTACCTAAAGCTAGATTGAGCCTTGTCTTTTTACAGCAGTTAATGTTTACTGGTATCTTACTATGTGCCAGACACTGTGTCAAAAGTTTATAAATATGATGTCATGAATCTCAAAAATCCCTATGAGATATTACAATTATTGTTCCTAATTAACAGATGAGGAAACAAACTTTAATTTTCTCAAGGTCACGTAACTAGCATGTGGTAAAGCTTGGACTCAAATACAAATATGATTGACTCTGAAGCCCATATTTTTAAAAAAATATGCTTTTATTGACTTCAGAGAGAAGAAGAGAGAGAGAAACATCAGTGATGAGAGAGAATCATTGAGGGGCTACCTCCTACATATCCCCTCCTAGAAATTGAGCCTGAAATGCAGCCATGTGCCCTGATTAGGGATCAGATCATAAGCTCATGGTTTATGGGTCAATGTTCAACCACTGAACCACATCAGCCAGGCTGAAGCCCATAATTTTCACTTTGGGGTTATTATACTGCTTCTGTATGCTACTTTTAGCCCGCTTATCTGTGTACATTTAATGTAAATTATATCAATACCACTTGTTTCTTTGGAATCAAGTCCATGAGATGTAAGTCAGAAACCTGCTTAGTTCGTCAGCACATACTTGAGTGCCGTATATTTGATGACACTTATCATGTATCTCATGAAGCATGACTTATTGGTGCAGTTAATTGCCTTTGGGCAGCTCTCAGTCACATACAAACTCTGCTTTCTGCTCCCTTATGCGTTTTTTTTTTTTTTTTTGTCAAAGTGGCTAAATTAACAAGCATCAAAGAAAATAGATAACTACATAAAAGAAAACAGGCAATGTCTTATCTAAAAAAAATTTCTGGAAAGAACTTATCACCTAGGGTGACCGACTTAACTGGAATCCTTCCTCACTAAACACGTTCCCACAGTTCATTCTCAACATCCTAATTAGACGGGATTATTGACATTCTCAGAAGATGCAGTCTCTAAGACCCTGATAGCAAGTTAACCTTGGTATTAATAGGAATTCAAGTGAGATGTTACTCTCTGTATTAGGACAACTTTATATTCATTTTAAGTCTGACATATTATACACTATTATTAATCTACTTGAATATATGAAGTTAAAATTAACATACATTTCCCTTCTCTGTTTATCTTCAGAAGCAAGCAACTTCCAAATTAAGCTATATAGAAAGTGTGGGAATATGTTTTTTTTTAAAGGCCCGCTTAAATTCTGTTACATTTTAGGGGGAGGAGGATATTTTAGAGGTTATAATTGTTTATTAACTAAGCATTAGTTCATTTTTTACTTTAGCCAAATACACATTGTGTAAAATAGCATTAATACAGTGTGGTATTTTTCTCTAATCAAATTCTTCACAATGAAATCCATTTGTAATATTCATTAAAATTTTTGATAATGCTCTCTTGTGTGAGTTTTGGGAATATTTGAAAGTTCATTGCATATAAACTATATCATGGAAAAGCTGTATAAATATTCTGTAATGGGACATTCTCTCCTAAGGACCTGTCATATTTTTCTTTGTACACTTCCTTGTGAGTGGCATATAAGTCAGGTGTAAACATTCGTGTTGGACTGAAACAGCACAGACGGCCTCCTTGAGAGGCACGTGCTTCTTTTACAAATGTGGCTGGAATGAGTTGGTGATTTATAAGTTAGTTATAGAAGTGCAATCAATGTATTTGTATTTTTGAAGGAGTTATTATTTTTTCCATTTTTATAATTCATTCGGAAAGTTTACAAGCCTTCAGACTATTTTGTGGTTTAGTTCTTCTCAGGTTTTTCCCCAAAGCGATGTTGGCCTGATGGTGGGAGGGAGTCAGTGGAGAAAAAGGAACACATCTGTAATACTTTCAACAATCCTATCTAATAAAAGAGTAATATGCAAATTTGACCGCACCTTTGCTACACCCACAAGCCACGCCCACAGCCACGCACACTAGCCAATCAGGAGCATATTATGCAAATAAACCCCAACCAAGATGGATGCCACCACTGAGAGCAGAAGGAAGGCTTGGGTTTCCTCAGCCACAGAGGAAGCCAAGCTTTCTGCCTACTGTTGCCAACCTAGGCCTTCACTCTAGGCAACAAAGTTTCAAACATAAATGACTGCTGCCATGGAGCGAGCAGAAGGCTTGGCTCCACTCCAGGCTACAAAGTTTCAATTCTAGACATAAATTAATCCCAGATCCCAGGGCCTCCACTTGGGTCGCTGGGGGGGCATGGCCGGCCTGCAAACCTCCACAGGCCCCTCACCCAGGATGCCCCTCACCCCAAGAGAACCCCCACTCTGATCTGGGACACACTTCAGGGCAAACCAGCTGGGCCCCACTCATGCACCAGACCTCTATCCCATCTATTAAAAGAGTAATTTGCAAATTGACCATTACGCCAACACACAAGAGGGCTCCCCTGATGTGGTCAAAGATCCCGCCTCCATGTGGACACAAGATGCCAATTACAAGATGGCCAGAAGGGAAGGGCCATTAGGAGGTTCCAGGCCCTGCAAGGGAGGGCAGTTGTGGGTGATCAGGTCTGCAGGGGAGGGAAGTTGGGAGGGACCAGGCCTTTCAAGGGAGGGCAGTGAGGGGTGATCAAGCCTGCAGGGCAGGGCAGTTAGGGGTGACCAGTCCAGCAGAGGAGGGAACTTTGGGGCAAACAGGCTGGCAGGGGAGCAGTTAGACATCACATTGGCTCACAGGGTAGTGGTTAGTGAGTGATCAGGCTGGCAGGCAGAAGTGGTTAGGGGCAATCAGGGAGGCAGGCAGATGAGCAGTTTGGAGCCAGCAGTCCTGGATTGTGAGAAGGATGTCTGACTCCCTGTTTAGGCCTGATCCTACCAGGATCGGGCCTAAACGGGCACTTGGACATCCCTTGAGGGGTCCCAGATTAGAGAGGATGCAGACTGGGCTAAGGGACACCTCCCACCCCTGTGCATGAATTTCGTGCTCCGGGGCTCTAGTAAATAGATAAATAAATAAAAACTTTAATGGTGTCCCCTATGAATCCAATGATTACAGTTCTGAATACAGATGGGTGTATGGAGATATTCTTATGTTTATTCTTATGTTTATTATTTATTAAATGTTTTATTATTTTCCATACAAACAACTGTAAACTTACTTTTGCCCCACCCTGTATGTAGTTGCACATATCTTACACTTGAAGTTCCAATAATATAGTGACTAGAGTAGATTAGGCCTATCAGTTGCCCATTTGTTCTTGATATCAGATGAAAGTTTGGTTTATCAAAGAAATCCCTTCTGTATACCATAGTTCAGCATATATTTCTTGTCATTTTGAAACTGCATTTTTAACTTGCTCAAAAATCCTAAGTCAAACATTGCTTCTTTTATGAGCTCTTTGATAATAAGGATGTGCCTTTTCTAAAGTTTGCTTTCCTCTAACATATAGAGCAAGTTGTAGTACGTTTAATAAATATCATGGTGACGATCTCATTTGAAAGTATTTAACACATAAATGTTTATGTATAAAAATTAGTTGGTTAAGTAGTGTTGAACTTATTTTGTCTGTATAGCTAACATGTTGCTGAGTAATTTCATAAACATCTAAATTATTTTTTCAGCACATGCAGAGATGATTTCTCTCTTAGTAACATCAGCTAAAGTCTCAGAAAGTTTTCTTTAGACTAAGAAAGTTGGCATAATTCACAAAGTTGAGTAAGTTAATCTTTCAAATGACTTTAAAGGATAAGGAAAATAGAAATACTTTATATGGTTAATCGCTTCCATCTATTTTATATTTAGTTCATTAATGCATTAGAATTACACATTTAGGTCAGAACATTAAAGCATAGAGATATTATAAATGTACCACATCATATTTTAGGTTTTTATTTAATTTTGTTTAGAATCCTTACTTAATACGCTTCCCTTTTTATCACATTATACTATTTCTGGTGCAGTTATTTGATCTTTGGGCAACCCACAGGATAATCAAACATTTGCCTGTGGCTGGGGGAGTGCTGTGGGCTTTCCCACTGGGACACTGTGCAGCAAAGAGATCTGTCTCCTCCTCAGTGTTTTACCTCTGACCCAGTGACGTGGACATCAGCCAACTCAAAAATAAAGAGATGTGAATGCCACTTTTCTTTTTTTCATATTAACAGGAGGGCAAGATTACTAATGAGGGAGTCATAGCCCAAATCTCTAATCTATATATTTCTAGTTGTTTTTATTTTAATTCTGCTCCATTTACTTTTATTAACTTATACTACCTTGTGTTCCATGTTACATTTGATTATGATTATATTATAATGTTTTATGTGTATTCATATACACTCATATATTTATGTATTGCTCTTAGTTTGCTGTAAAAATCATAGCTTTGATGATTTAACTTAAAATATATCACTCCAAACAAAAATTGTGTTGCAGCTTTTGGTGGAAGGCTTAAAAATTTCTGAGCACTAAGTATATTGCAACACACTTTTATATTGATCAACAATGTTTTGAAGTAAAACAAATGCATTTCAAAACTGCTGAAAATAAATATATTTTAAATGACAAAATAGTTTTACATGTTAAGAATCTGGATTCCATAGTTTCAGCTGAAGGAATTTATATCTTATTAGGCAAGCAATACACACATTGCATTCCCCCTTCCAACTATTACATTATACCCTATTTTTTCTTATATTTGCAGAAGAGATAACACAGTGCTATTATCTAAATAGCATTGACCTTTTAAAGGCCTAACACCATTATTTCATACATAACAGGTAGTATATTTTTAAAAGAATGACAATTCCTTAACAGCCCATGAAATAATGACATAAAACTTTAAGATTTTAAAGAGTAAAGAATGTAACATGTATTCTCACCTTGATTTCACTTTTAAGCAGCCTTTTATTTGTTTGTTAGGAACTTCTTCCAAAAGTTTCACAGGCATTGGCTCTTGTTCTTTCTTTTGATAAACCAATACATAATTTGTGCCATTATTATTTGACCAAAATGTACCAACAGACGTTTCATAACGTATACAAAACTCGACTTTACTGCCATCTTTTTGATAATGAGGAACCAATGAAATCTTGAAGGAGAACTGGTCAGTTTCTCCATCACATGAATTTGGCACATATTCTGCTAAAATGTCAAAATGTGTCTTCCAGTCATCTAAGGACATTCTTACATATACTGACTTCTCAAAAGAAATATTTAAAACTCGAATAATGCCCTTTATACTTGCAGACTCAGGAAGATACTCCGCAGACTCCAATATTGCTTTCTGTACTTGAAGTTGTTGCATAAGATCTTTCGGAGAAGGCAAGTCAAACAGTGGAGATAAAACATATTCTTCCAGGTGGAAAATGTCATTTGTTAGGTTGAAATTGGTTGAAACACTTGGTAAATCCCAGCAATCAAATTCTTTGACAGACACAAGATCAAACCCAAAGGTGTCGGCAAATGAAACTCTTCTTGTACCGGAAGACGGAGTGTCCAGATACATGTCTTCAGAGGAGTCCGAACCTCGTCTTCTAGGCTCAGGGGAAAAACCAGGTTTCAAAGTAGCTTTAACTTCTTCATCTTCAGAAAGAGAATCAGATAAATTAGGAACTTCTAAAAAGTTATCTTTGTTAATCTGATTAGGTGCTCTAGAAGGCTCCATTGGGCTCTCTGATATCGAATAAGAGAGAGCTATACAACTAGGAAGGCTGATATTCGAGCTCCAGAGGCTAAAATAAGTGTAATGTTACAGTTGACATTAAAAGAAGGAGTCAGTTCTATAAATAGGTTCGTTGACATGTAAACTATTCCAGCTTGCCTCCAAAGGCCTTTAATATGATAACATCCATGCTACTCTCGTCAGTATGTTTCAAATTTACTTCTTAGTTTAAAAGTTAATGTGTTTACCAGCTGAATTCCAACGAGACACTTAGCTGTGCTAGAAAATCTGAAACTTAAGAATAAAAATATGATTTTATTCAGTTGTTAGTAAAAAGTAAATCCAAGCCCATTTATTTTAAAAGAAAATAAATGTAGTATCACAATACGAAATATGTAGTTTTAAGTTAAACAAATCCATTGGAGCAGGCAAGCACCTCAGGGAAGAACCAGAATATTTATAGAACTGAAAATAATCAGTACCTAATGATAATAATAGCTACCATTTATAAGGGACTTATGATGTAAAATGTTGGGTATAAAACAGTTAAATAGGAGTGCTGGGAATTCTGAGGAAGGAAACATGGCTTAAATGGAGAAGGTACCATTTAAATTAAACCATGAAGGGCAGGTAAGATATCAACGTACAGGACTGAAGTAAGGTGGGTTTTCCAAGTGGAAGAAGTAGCATGAGTCAATGTCCAGAACAAATCTTTGGTTAAATATATTATTTTGAACATTAGTAATTTTTTTAAATCCATGGAAAAATATGCACAAATAATGTTATTAACTTGAAAATATAAGTAAGCAATGGTAAGTGTTGCCTAGCAGTAAAATATTTATGTAGAATAAAATGTGCATCTTTGGAAAATTTCCATTTTATGCCCACAGAACAAATTACTCACAATGTGAGTTTTAAAATTTGAACAGCCTCTTTAGATGCTAATATTTGTGTGTATTAATTTAAAGTCCACTTTGGGGACAGCAATTGAGTAAAAGTCTATAAAAATGTTATATGCTTTGACCCAGAATGCTCAAACTAAAAATATGTCCTATCAGTATGGGATAAGTATGCAGAAATAACTGAAGATAAATGTTTATAACAGACTTCTTAAAAATTCTAGAAACATCCAATAGGTAACTGAATAAATAATGTTACAACCATATGATAGAATGTTTTACAGCCATTAAAAAGTTTGAAGTAACACTTTATGTGTTGAAATGAAAAGGTAACTGAAATAAATGGCTAAGTGGAAAAAAAGGGCACATATATGTGCATATAAAATTCCTGAAAATATCTAAGATACTATCATCAGTGGTTATCTCTAACCAGAGCAGTTGAGGGGTGTAGGGAAAATTTTCATTTATTTCAATTTAACCATTTGTACACCATAAGCATCTATAGACACAAGCAGTAGACCTCTTGTAATTAAATTAAGAATATTGTGACAGTTAACTGGTTAAAGTCTTCTGTAGTGTTTGAAATGTTAGCTATGAGCAAGACTTTTTTCAATTTATCTTCAACTGGAATATTTAAATATTTTTGAGAGTCAAAGATGGCTATAGAGTAGATGGAAGCCACAGTCACCTGCTCCTGGCCCCAAACAGGATTACAGATAAATTATAGAGCCATCAACCTGAATAACCAACTGAAAGCTAGCTGATATGAAATACTATAACCATGGATTTACAGAGGAAGCCACTAGAGACTGATAGGAAGGACAGAAACATGGAACGGGTTAGCCCCCGCACCTATGTGTAGGGGCTAAGAAGCCAGAAAGATATTTTGGCTGCAAAACGCCCTCCCTAACAGACCCTTTCTCTCTACTCTGTTTATGGAGTCTCAATCCAGAGCAACAAAACCAGGAAGAGCAGACTACATAGAAACAGGTGGTGAAAATAAGTGGAGATTCAACTGCCTGGGAGAGAAGAGGGACTGCTAGAGACCCAGATACCACCTTCCCAAGATTGAGCACTCCTACTGTTATAACACCAGCCTGTGGAGTGGACTGCCTGGTCCTGTAATTACTGGCAACACCACTCTGCCATGCTCTGGTCCTTCAAAGATGCTTGTTGGCTGCACTAAGCAGAGACCTTTGGGGCTCTTTTTCTGAAGAAGCTCTTGGCAAAGACTTGGGCAGTGATTGAACTGTACAGCTTTAAAAATAGGACCATTCTTCCCCACTTTGAGGACACAGCCAGCTCCCCCTCCAACTTGTTGAATCACTTGCCCTATACTTCCACTTTGTGGACCTGCCCTGTACATTAAGTTATGAAAAGAGATCAGAGTACTGCACAGAGCTGAGACTTTACCAGAGTATCACCCAGAGAGACTTTTGTCTGGGAATCAGGGTTGTGTGGCTACATTGTGTAATGTGCAGCTTCCACTTCTCCTGTGAGCTCATGCCTGGCTGTCCTGAGAAGGGGAAGAAGTGCCTGCTGTCCTTCCCCAGGCTTGCCAGCACCAGCCTAAACAAGAGATTCTTTGGCTCTGTCCTCCCAAGTCCCAGTGGCCATTCCCTGCTGAGCTCAGTTATACAGGGGTAAGGGTGTGCTGCTTGGAGCTGGGGCATTTAGAGTGTATGTCCCTCAAAGGCTGTTTGTCTGGGACTGGAACAAAATGGTTGACCTCCTCCTGCAGCATTGGCCAGCACCACACCCAACGGAAGATTTTTTAAAATCTGTCCTCCATAGTCAAGGTGGTTTTGTCCTGCTGAGCTTGCTCCTACAGAGCAAATGTCTGGCTGAGCCCAACCCAAACCTATGGTTCCTGGGGTAGCTAGAATTAAAGATTCTGGCAGAGACTGAGTGGTTTGGCTTTGGAATAGGAACCATTTCCCCTTCACTGAATGCCTAACTGTGCAATGCTCTAGTAGCAGATCCACTAGTCTTTTCTCTCTACTCTGGTCATCCTGCCCTACCATCATGAACTGTGGAAGTGTCTGTGCATTGAGACCAGCCACAGCCCACTCAGAAGGCTCCAGAGGAAAAACAGGCAACCTCAGAGAGTCTAGGACCTTTTATAGAACTGTCCCTGCACTTAAGCTGGAGGAACTTGACTGTCTGACACAGATTGGCCCTTCCTACACACACTAAGGTCAAGTATATGCATCCACAAACAGCGTAAAGCTATGTAGCTTCAGACAGGTAACCCAAGGCCAGTTCAACACAATGTGTGAAATCAGCCTGTACCTGAGTCTTTCTCAAACAGACCCAGAACCAACACAATTAGTGGTGATCTTCAGAACACACCCAAGCTCAACCCAACTAGCCACATAAGCGGCACACTAAAAGGGGATGCTAGGAAGCACCAGATCCTGCTGAGAACAACTCTTCCTCAAGGGCAGCCCCTGCAGAGTGACTCATACACAGTGATCAAGATTTATCCTTACAGGGAGCATTATCTCAATTCATTGAGGTTCTTCTTCCTGGCATATGTTGACAATTTGGCTCAAATAAACTCACAAAAATTCTTTATAGATTTCAATTTTTTTTTACATTAACATTACTTGGCATACTTGCAGCGGGATTCCAAAGAGGTTCACCCAGGACCATGCCTTGGACTTGGACTTGGTTCTAGGATCTAGCAAAGGGCCCATTGAGCCTCAATTCTCTGCTCATTGGATGAACTTGGGTGAGTTGTCTTTCGGACCAGGACCTTCCATTTATTTGCTTTGGTAGAGGGTCTGACTTTATTTGAGCTGTGTTTTAAAATCCTCATGGTGGAACCAGGGTTGACAGAACCCTCAGTTAAGGGTTGACAGAAACCCAAGCTAAGGCAGGACTGGAGGAAAAAAATGGGTGGCTGGTTTTGATTTTGGCTTTTCAATTGGAATTACTGAGAGTCTGAGCAAAAATAACCTTCTCTGTATAGATGAGCTGAACTCATTCAGCTTTGAAGATAAAGGGGCAACATTTTTTTTAGAATAGTCCAATTCTGGGGTGTTCTTAGGTAACTAAGACTCTTTGTGGAGGTGTCTAGAAATTCAGTAGTCCCATAGGGAAGTCCCAACGTAACTGTTATTAACTAAATGGTTCATCTAGGGGGCCACCATAAGACTTGGTCTTCCCAGGCCCCAAACATTTCCTGTGGTTTTAGAGATCCAGGAGGGAAAATGAGGCCATAACATCTCTAAAAAGTTTGCTCAGACTACAGATATCCAAAATTAAAAAAAAAAAATTAACATGGGCAAGAAGCTCCCCAAACCCCCATCCTCATTTAATACTCCTGATAGGAAGACTTTACTTGCAAGTATTTTACAGAAATGGGAAGATTTCACTAGAAAATATTAACAGAGAAATGCAAAAAACGCAGTTTGTTTGGGGTACCTATGTTAATATTTTGCATGCAGAAATTAGAAAATGCCTGCTCTGAAATTAAACTGAATTGGTATATGGGAAGCATATCTTGATTTGGAAATTAGAAACTTCTAAGGAAAAACATAGAACAAAATTCCTTCCAATAAGATGGAAATTAATAAAAAAATTTAGAGACTGTCTCAGAACTATTCTGAATAAATGTCAAAACCCCATTCTTCCCCATAGGAAGCATGCCTCTGATTTATCTTCATAGAAGATTCCCCCAGACAAAGGGACATAGACACAACTAGAAAAGACCCCAGCCCATTTTTTTGAATAGTCCATTGACAGTATACTGAATTTCTAGAGAGGGGCAGTTCCTGAACCAGGGACAAAAGACATTACTTTAGTAATTTTAATGCTGGACATTCTTTGGTATACATTTTTAGTGTGTTCTGCACACCTGTGTGAGAGTATTGTTGTTTTTGTGTCTCTTTGTTGTTGTTCAACTCATTTAAAGAAGAGGAAAGTCCCACTTTGTGGAAGCCTACTTATGTGTGGTGGGGTGGAAAGTGTGCAAGAGATTGCAAGAACGTCCTAGCAGCTGCCAAGAATTCTTTATCTTGAGGGCTCTTCTTGCTCTCCCTCTCAGGATTCAGCCACCAGAAACAGCTAGTGAGATTTCTGTTTGTCTGCAATATAATTTTGGCTATCTATCTTATAGGGATTTTGGTTTGCTCATTTCTTGTTTATTGTGAGAATAAACAAATCATCTTTTCTTTAAAGGAAGAGTTTATACAGCCACCATTTTGGATTGTGTGACTTGGCAGCCTCAATGTTGGACACATGGTTTGCAGCTCCCCTGGGGGCCACCATCTTGAAACAGCAAAGGCCAACCCCTCCCTTTAAATTAGCCAATCGGGAAAGACCATGCACTTGAGCTCCAATCAAGAGCAAGGGACAGGTCACGTGGGTTGTTAAGGCATTCTGCTTCAGAAAGGAACTTGCAAAGATTCAGAGCCAAGTTCAAACAGGAAACTTTTACATGCTTCCTTTCCTGGTGATACCTGCTTTTCTTTCATATGCGGGCTGTTTCTTTGTCTCCCCATAGTCTCTCTTCTCCGGGTGTCTGGTTATGTAGTTCTCTCTCTCCTTTCTGTGGTGGAGTGCAGAGCTCCTCTGAATCCAAGTGTTTGCGCCAATTGGGGACCAGTGCTCCACTCAGGGACACCAGGCAAGCCAAGAATGATGATTCTCTGTGGGGGCATCTGTTTCACATATTGGGAGTTTCTGAATTATTTTCAATGCTCAATATACTGCTTGCAATAAGCCATGTGCCTCATTTTAAAATCTTACATATTATTTATTCTTTATGTGCTGAAATTATAATTGAATCTAAAGGTATGAAAATTATTTATTATTCTCTATGTCATTTTATGGGGGTTATTACTTACCAATAAATTGTTGTCTTGGAATGTTATATTTTATAAAAAGGCAAAGTTTTTTAATCAAATATATAACCATGCCACTTTAGTTTTGTCATTCATGGACAGCTTTATTCTGATGCATTTGTATGTATATTATATGTTTAGAAAAATCCATGAAAAGGACTCTGACTTACTCTAAATTGCAAGTTTTCTAAGCAGGTCATATTTTTGAACTGGATGAAGATTTATATAATTTCAAGGAATAACTGAATTTGAGAGAAAAAATGGTGGCTGAGTAGACAGATGTATCCTGAGCCTTGTCCCAGAGCAGAGAGAAAAAAATAGCTGAGAGACACATGGGGAGTGTCTTTTGGTGAGTTAAGGGACAGCTATACTTCAGGAGAAGTTGGGGGACTGCTGGACAGGGCTCCCCTGACCGGGATCCCACTGCTATTGTGTTTCCTCCAGGAGCCACCAGGTCACATGCAGAGACCATGCCATCTTGAAGGGGAAACTGGATATTATTGGAAGCCTGAAAATATACAACTGAGGCACCCACTAAACAGCTGTGAACCCCAGAGCACTGGTCCCCAATTGGCGCAAACACTTGGATTCAGAGGAGCTCTGCACTCCACCACAGAAAGGAGAGAGAGAACTACATAACCAGACACCCGGAGAAGAGAGACTATGGGGAGACAAAGAAACAGCCCGCATATGAAAGAAAAGCAGGTATCACCAGGAAAGGAAGTAAATAAAATGGAGGCAAGCAACCTGTTAGAGAAAGAATTCAGAGAAATGGTCATAAGGTGGTTGAAAACAATGGAAGACAAAATCAACAATATGAGTAAAAACCAAGAGAAAATAAAGAAGAACCAAGAAGAAATGAAAAGTGACATCGCTGCTGTAAAGAACTCAATAGAAAGCATCAAGAGTAGACTAGAAGAAGCAGAGGAACACATCAGTGAGATAGAAGACAAGGTAGGAAAAAACACCCATTTAGAGCAGCTTCTAGAAAAAAAAATTAAAAAGCAGGAGGAGAACCTAAGGGAACTTTGCGACAACATGAAACAAAACAACATCCACATAATAGGGCTAACAGAAAGAGAGGAACCTGAGCAAGGAGTAGAAAACCTGTTTGAAAAAAATGGCAGAAAACTTCCCTGATATAGGAAAGAAAACCCCCACACAAATCCAAGAAGCACAGAGAGTCCCAAGCAAAATGAACCCCAAAAGACTGACACCAAGGCATATTATTATTAAGTTGTCAAACACCAATGACAAAGTAAGAATCTTAAAAGCAGCCAGAGAGAGACAGAAAGTTATCTACAGAGGAACCCCCATCAGACTAGCAACTGATTTCTCAACAGAAACTCATCAGGCCAGAAGGGAATGGAATGAAATATGCAAAGTCATGCAAAGGAAGGGTCTGGATCCAAGAATACTGTACCCAGCAAGGTTATCAATCAAAATTGAAAGTGAAATCAGGAGCTTCACAGACAAAAAAGGACTAAGATAATTTATTACCACCAAACCAGCAATGCAAGAAATGCTAAAGGATCTGCTGTAAAAAAAAGAAATAGGAAGTGAAGAAGGAACACAAAAAATACAAATAGCAGTAAAGAATATAAATAGAGATAGGCAAGTACCTATCAAGAATAACTAAATATAAATGGATTAAATGACCAAATCAAAAGACATAGGGTAATGGACTGGATAAGAAAACATGACCCATATATCTGCTGTCTACAAAAAACTCACCTCTGAAAAAAAGATGCACATAGACTGAGGGTGAGAGAATGGAAAAAGGTTTTTCAAACAAATGGAAATGAAAAAAAAGCTGGGGTAGCAATAGTTATGTCTGACCAATTAAATCTCAAAGTGAAGTACATAACAAAAGATAAAGAAGGCCACTTCATAATACTAAAGGGAGCAATCCAACAAGAAGAAATAACTCTGGTAAACATATACGCACCCAATACAGGAGGACCAAAATACATTAAAAAAAACTCCTGAAGGATATCAAGGGAGAGATTGACAGCAATACAATCATAGTAGGAGACTTTAATACCCCACTATCACCATTGGAAAAATCATCTAAACGAAAAAATCAGCAAAGAACATCAATCCTAAATAACTCACTAGACCAGATGGAATTAATCAATATCTTCAGAACATTTCACCCCAAAGCCACAGAATATATATACTCAAGTGCACATGGGTCATTTTCAAAGATAGACCATGTGTTGGGTCATAGGCAAAGTCTCTTCAAATTCAAGAAGATAGAAATCATATCAAGCGTCTTCTCAGATCAAAGTGGAATACAACTCGAAATCAACTACAATAAAAAAAATCCAAAAAATTAAACACATGGAGACTAAACAGCATGCAATTAAACAATGACTGGGTTACCAGAGAGATCAAGAAAGGAATTAAAAATATCATGGCAACAAATGACAATTAAAACACAACAATCCAAAATCTATGGGACACAGCAAAAGCAGTCTTGAGAGGGAAGTTCATAGCTCTGCAAGCCTACTGCAAAAAAACAAGAAACAATGGAAATGAATTACCTAACCCTACAACTCAAAGAGTTAGAAAGAGAGCAACAAGAAAAGCTGAGTATAAGCAGAAGGAAGGAAATAATAAAGATCAGAGTGGAGATAAATGACATAGAGACCAAAGAAATAATACTAAAGATCAACAAAACCAAGAACTGGTTCTTTGAAAAGATAAACAATATTGATGAACCTCTAGCCAGGATCACCAAAAAACAAAGAGAGAGGACCCAAATAAACAAAATCAGAAATGAAAGAGGTGAAATGACAACAGACCCCACTGACATACAAAGGATTGTTTAAAAATATTATGACCAAGTCTATCCCAACAAATTGGACAACGTGGAGGAAAGGGACATATTCCTAGAAAAATATAAACTTCCAAAACCCAATCAGGAAGGATCTAAATATCTCAATAGACCAATAACTATGGAAGAAATTGAAGCAGTCATCAAAAAGTTTCCAGCAAACAAAAGCCTGGGGCCAGACAGCTTCACAGAGGAGTTTTACCAAACATTCAAGGAAGAGCTAAAACCTAATAACCTCCTCAGAGTATTAAAAAAAATTCAAGAGGAAGTAACACTTCCAAGCTCCTTCTATGAAGCCAGCATCACCCTAACACCAAAACCAGATAGAGACAACACAATGAAAGAGAATTACAGGCCAATATCCCTCATGAACATAGATGCCAAAATCCTAAACAAAATTCTAGCAAATCGGATCCAGCAGTATATCAGAAAGATCATACACCATGACCAAGTAGGATTTATCCCAGGAATGCAAGGATGATAGAATATCCACAAATCAATAAATGTGATACATCACATAAACAAACTGAGAGATAAAAATCACATAGTAATATCAATTGATGCAGAGAAAGCATTTGTCAAAAT
Source organism: Antrozous pallidus (assembly GCA_027563665.1). Taxonomy (NCBI): domain Eukaryota; kingdom Metazoa; phylum Chordata; class Mammalia; order Chiroptera; family Vespertilionidae; genus Antrozous; species Antrozous pallidus. The sequence continues at coordinate 7,236,447 of CM050521.1, forward strand.
CCAACATCCTTTCTTGATAAAAACTCTCAACAAGGTGGGAATAGAAGGATCATACCTTAACATAATAAAAGCCATATATGATAAACCCACAGCTAACTCATACTCAATGGACAAAAACTAAAACCATTTCCCCTAAGAACAGGAACAAGACAGGGATGCCCACTCTCACCACTCCTGTTCAACATAGAATTGGAAGTATTAGCTATTACAATTAGACAAGAATAAGTAATAAAGGCATCCAAATTGGAAAAGAAGAAATAAAGCTATGCTTATTTGCAGATGACATGATATTGTACATAAAAAACCCAAAGGAATCCATCAAAAAACTAATAGACTTAATAAATGAATTCGGTAATGTAGCAGGATACAAAATTAATACCAAGAAATCTATGCTATTTCTTTAAATCAATAGTGAACTTACAAAAAGAGAGACTAAAAAAGCAATCCCGTTTACCATCGCACCAAAAAATTAAGATACCTAGGAATTAACTTAACCAAGAAGGTAAAAGACCTATACATGGAAAACTACAGGACACTGAAAAAAGAGAGGAAGACATAAACAGATAGAAGAACATACCATGTTCATGGATTGGGAGAATCAACATCATTAAAATGTCCATACTACCCAAAGCAATCTATAGAGTCAATGCACTCCCCATTAAAATACCGACAGCATATTTCACAGACCTAGAAAGAACTCTCCAAAAATTCATCTGGAATAAAAAAAGACCCCAAATAGCCACAGCAATGCTCAGAAAGAATAACAATATAGATGGGATCTCAATACCAGATATCAAGCTGTAGTACAAAGCCACTGTTCTAAAAACAGTCTGGTACTGGAATAAGAACAGACATATACATCAATGGAACAGAATAGAGAACCCAGAATTCAATTCAAATCACTATGCCCAAATAATATTTGACAAAGGAGACATAACATACAATGGAGTCAAAACAGTCTCTTCAACAAATGGTGTTGGGAAAATTGAGCAGATACATTAAAAAAAATGAAACTAGAGCACCAACTTACACGATACACACAAAAAAATCTCAAAATGGATAAAGGACTTAAACATATGATGTGAAACCATAAAAATACTAGAGAAATGCGAAGGCAGAAAAATCTTTGACATATGCTGAAGCAATTTCTTCCCTGATACTGCTCCTAGGGCAGTGATGGGCAACCTTTTGAGGTTGTGTCAAAATTCGCCAAAAAAAAACGATCATAGCTCAGGTGGTGTGGCACTTCAAGAAAAAACCCATAATATCGCAATATTTATACTTTAAATAACAAAATGTATAATTGTAATATATAACTGTATTTAATAAACCTGCTTAGTGACTTCTTTGTTCATCTGTCAGTCGGTTTCTTTGTTGGTCTTGATACTATTTAACTCTTGTGGGGTGCCATGAACTAAGATAAGTGAGGGGGAGGGGGAATTCTTTAACAAACCTGCTTATTAGTGACTTTTTTGTTGCTGAATTTCATTGGCTAAACTTTCAATTGAAGGTTGGTATTTTGTACACTTCAAGCCCAAGGAAGTGCTACTAACTTCATCTGTCAATCTGTTTCTTTTGTTGGTTTTGATACTATTTAGCGCTGAGAATAAGGTCTCACAAAAGTACGTAGAGGGAAAAATTGTGAGTAAAGTCATTGCTTTATTTTTTCAGGGTGCTAAAAGTGTCTGGTAATCGGTTCCAGGCACTCCAAATTTTCTGTTCATAGTGGCACTTCTCTTGATTCTCCAAACTCACCTTTCCAGATTCTCAAGCTTTGACCTCAAATCCACTAACACCTGAGCCCAGATGCTGTCTTGAAATTCTGCAAGTTGCATCTCCAAATCATCCATTTACATCCATTGGTAACCATTTAATTACAAACTACTGTAGACTATTACATCAGGATACTTAATTATTTTATTGTCTGTTCTAGGCTTCTAAATGGATTAAATCTATCACTGAACTGGTCAAGTAATGAGTCTAAAACATGTTGTTACTTTATATGCAAGGGTTCCATTTCATTTTGTACAGCTGCACTGGCCTTCTCAAAATACTTTGTTACTTGAGGAAAATACAAGTTTTAGTTTCTACATCTCTCTTGAAAATTTTAAGTTTACTTTCAAAAGCTTTTATGTATCCAAACATAATGTCAATACTTTTGCCAAAACCTTGTAACTTTAAATTCAGTTCATTAATATGAACAGAGAGATCTGTAAAAAATATCAGGGTGTTCACCCACTTATCATCATTGAGCTGAGAAAAGTTTCTCAGATCCTTATCCTCAAGAAATACCTTAATTTTTTCAAAGCACTCCACAAAGTGCTCAAGAACTTTGTCTCGGCTCAGCCATCTTACATTATTGTACATCAGCAATCCACTGTAGATGGAACCAACCAACCTCCAGTAAAAGTGCAGAAAATTCTCGCTTCTGAAGGGGGCGAGCAGCTATTAAATTAACTATTTTTGTAATAACTGACATTGTCATTTAAGTCAGTGAATCCTGCCTTGGCACATAAAACCTCCTGATGGATAATACAATGAAAAGGCACAATTGGATGTCCAATAGCTTCTGTAAACAATTAGACAAATCCGACTTTTTTCTCCACCATGTTTGGTGCCCCATCTGTCGTCACTGACACACTTTAGAGATATCAACTGCAGTAGCAGAGGATGAAACGTCCTCGGCATGCAGCCCCATACTTCTCTGTATGCGACCATATGCGGCCGCGTGTTATCGAAAATGGCTATGCGGTTCAATGCTGACACAAATGTTATAGGTTTGCCATCATGGTCCTAGGGCAATGGAAACTAAAGAAAAAATAAACAGTGGGACTACATCAAGATAAAAAGCTTTTGCACAGCAAAGGAGACCATCCAAGAAACAACAAGAAAGCCCACTGTATGGGAGAACATATTCACCAATGATATCAAGGCTAAGGGTTTAATCTCCAACATTTACAGGGAATTCATGCAGCTTAACAAAAAGAAGATAAACAACCCAATCAAAAAATGGCAACTGATCCAAACAGACACTTGTTGAAAAAAGACAGAAGGAAGGCCAAGAGATATATGAAAACCTGCTAACTCACTAATCATCAGAGAGATGCAAATCAAAACAACAATGTGGTACCATCTCATACTTGTCAGAATGGCTATCAACAAATTAACAAATGATAAGTGCTGGCGAGGATGAGGAGAAAAAGGAACCCTTGTGCACTGCTGGTGGGAATGCAGACTGGTGCAGCCACTGTGGAGAGTAGTATGGAGTTTACTCAAAAAATTAAAAATGGAACTCTCATTTGACCGAGTGATCCCACTTCTAAGAATATATTCCAAGAGACTAGAAACATGAATCAGAAAGGACATATGCACCCCTATGTTCATAGCAGCACAATTCACCATAGTTAAGACTTGGAAACAGCCTAAGTGCCATCAACAGATGAGTGGATTAAAAAACCATGGTACATCTACACAATGGAATACCATGCTGCAGTAAAGAAGGATTTCTTACAATTTGCAACAACAAGGATGGAGCTGGAGAGCATTATGCTAAGTGAAATAAGCCAGGCAGAGAAAGATAAATATCACATGATTTCATTCATTTGCGGAATATAACGAACAACATAAACTGATGAACAAAAATAGATCCAGAGACAGAGAAACATCAATCAGAACATCAAACCTCTGGGAAGATAGGGGGGTAAGGGAGAGAGATCAACCAAAGGACTTGAATGCATGCATATAAGCCTAAGCAATGGACACAGACAACAGGGGGGTGGGGGCATGAATCGGAGGTGGGGGGATAATGGTGGAATAAGGACATATATATAATGAATACCTTAATCAATAAAGAAAGAAAGAGTAAAAAAGAAATAACTGAATTCAAAAACTACAGACAAATATTCAGGATAAACAAAAATAGCTATGGGAATAAATAAGTTGAGGGTAATTATTTTTATAACTCTGTTAAAAATATTGTTGACTTTTAAATCTTTTGTTTCCCAAATATAAGGAAAAGTGAAGAGCAGACATTCTGCATTGTAAGAATCAACAAATTGGTAACAGATCATTTCACAGTGCACTCATGGCAGACGAAGATTTCAAAGATCATGGCTTACAACCAGGAGATTTGGTGTGTTGAAAAAGACACCAAATAAAAAACTCTCTCCAACTTTGTTAAAGGGGACCTCACCAGACATTACTAACTAACCCATGTGAAGCTAAACTTAAAGGAGTTAGCTCATGGATTCACATTTCTCATTTAAAAAAGGCACCTGACTGTGAATGGATGTCTACTCCCATCTCTGACACCCATCTCTGTCTGCAGCAAAGATCAAAGACTTTTCAAGGAGGAGAAACAGCTGAGACTTTTTGAGAATGAGAAGTCGCTGATCACAGAGGCAGACAACTATCCCAAGATGATGTCAACAAGGCCTGTATGCTCACAAAGTGATATTGCCTGAAACTTGTTGGATATGAAAAATTTAATGTGGATACCTGGTAATCTTCCCCACTTACTACACAATAGTATTCTGATTATCAGGTATGATGGTGAAATTAATATTTTGTTGGCCATACATTGGTCTTCTCTTACTAAATATATGCTTTGCTACATTTAATAAAAAAAAAAAAGATTTATCCTTACAGTTAGCCAGCCTGAGGCTTTAACTCCCCCAACAAAGGGGCCAATGGCAATCAAGATGCAACTACAACATTCTTGGAGCATAGAGCTCAGGTTATCTGGAAAATTGTGCCACTAAGCCCAACAAGACACCTACGTAATAGAGCCAAGATAAAAACCTTGAGCGTTATAGCTAATCTAACTAATATACAGAGACAAAATGGCAGACAAAGACATATGCTCCAAATGAAAGAACAAGAGAAATTTCCAGAAGAAGAAATAAATAAAATGGAAGCAAGCAAGACAGCAGATACAGAGTTTAAAACAATGTTTACAAAGATATTTAAGAATCTTAGTGAAAAAATGTATAGTCTCATTGAGAATTTAAACAAAGAGATAATAAGCATTAAAAACTACATAGAAACCTTCAAAAATGAACTAGTCAGAAAAGAAGAATACAATATTTAAAATGAATAGTACACTAGAAGAAATCAACAGCAGGATAGATGAAGCGGAGGGTCAAATCATGAGAGTATAAGATAACAGTACACACCCAAGTTGAGCAATAACAAAAAAAGAAATATTTAAAAAATAAGAGAAGTCTAGGGGACAACATCGGGTGTAACAACACCTGTATCATCAAAGTAACGGAAGAAGAGAATGAGCAAAAGATTGAGAACTTTTTTTGAGAAATAATGGCTGAAATTTTCCTATCTTAGTGAAGAAATTGTCACACCAGTTGAGGAAGCACAGAGATTCTAAATTAAGATCAATTCAAAGGGGTGCACACTGAGACACATGGTAATTAAAGTAGAAACGGTTAAAGATAAAAAAAAAAGAATCTTAAGAGCAGCAAGCTAATGACAGGTATGTTTTTACAAGGGACATCTTATAAAGCTGTCAGCTGATTTCTCAACAAAAATACTTCAAACCAGAAGGGATTGGCATGAAATATTCAATGCAATGAAAAGTAAGGACCTACAAACAAGACTACTCCATCCAGTAAGGCTATAATTTAAAACTGGAGGCAAACATAAATGTTTCCAGGCAAAACAAAACATACAAAACAAACCAACAAACAAAACTAAAGGAGTTCATTACCACAAAACTATGATTGCCAGAAATGTTAAAGGCCCTGCTTTAAGAAGAAGAAGAGAAAAAGAGAGAAAGAGATAGACACACACAAGTATAAAGGATAAAATGGCAATAAATGAGTACTTAGCAACAGTAACCTAAAATATAAATGGATAAAATACTCTAAACAAAAGACATAAGGTATCTGAATGGATAAGAAAATATGATCCATATATATACTCTCTAGAAGAGATGCCCCTCAGAATAAAGGTACCCACAGACATGAAAATGGAATGAAAAATAAAACTGAGGTAATATTACTTATATCAGACAAAATAGACTTCGAAATAAAAACCATTATAAGACACAAAGAAGGTCACTGTGTAATACTAAAGGGATCAATCCAAAAAGAGAATATAACACTTGTAAACATACATGCAGTCTACAAAGGAGAACTATACATATAAAGAAAATCTTGGTGGACTTTGAGATTGACAGCACCACATAAAATCTCATAGTAGGAGACTTTAACACTCCACTGAAGTCAATGAATAGGTCTTCCACACCAAAAAAATAAAAATAAAAATAAAAAAGGCAATTGTCAACTTAAAGAATGGGGGACAGGTGGAATTAACTTATATTTACAAATTATTTCATCCCAAAGCAGCAGAATGTACATTTTCTCAAGTGTACATGGTACATAAGGTACTGAAGAAAGAAATTGAGGGAGATACAAATAAGTGAAAGCATATACCATATTCATGGGTAGGAAAAATTAATATAATTGAATTCTTCATACTACCCAAATCAATCTATAAATTTAATGAAATACTTACTAAAATACCAATACCATATCTCACAGATCTAGAATAAATATTCCAAAAATATCTGTGGAATCACAAAATACCCAAGTAGCCTCAGCAATCTTGAGAAAGAAAAACAAAGTTGGGGGGTATCACACTGCCTGATATCAAACTATACTACAAGGCCATAGTAACCAAATAGTTTGGTATTCACACAAGAATAAGCATATAAAGCAATGGAACAAAATAGAGAGCATAGAAATAAACTCATGCCTCCATAGTCAATATTTGACAAAGAAGGCAAGATCATACAATGGGGTAAAGACATTCTCTTAAAATAAACTTTGTTGGGCAAATTGGACAGACACATAAAAAAATGAAAATAGACCACCAATTTATACCATAGGAAATAATAAACTCAAAATGGATTAAAGGATAAATGTATGCCAAGACCATAAAAAACCTAGAAGAAAATTTAAGCAGTAAAATTTCAGAGATTTTTTATGGCAAAATTTTTCTGATTCACCTCAGGCAAACAAAGCAAAGGAAAAAAGCTACAGAAAACTAAAAAGCTTTTGTACAACGAAAGAAACCATCAACACAATGAAAAGAATTCCCACTGAATATAAGAACTTATTTGCCAATAATATATCTGTTAAGGGCTTAATTTCTAAGATATATGAAGGACTCATATATGATATTCAACACCAAGAGGACAAACAACCCAATTAAAAAGTGAGCAAAGGATCTTAATAGATACCGCTTTAAAGAGATCATACAGATGGCTAATAGATTTATGAAAAGTTGTTCAATGCTACTCACCATCAAAGTGCTGCAAATTCAACCATGTGATATTACCTCACACCTATCAGAGTGGCTACCATCACTAACTCAACAAGTGCTGGTAATAATGTGGAGGAAAGGGAACCCTAGTGCACTGTTGGTAGGCATGCAGACTGGTGCAGCCACTTTGAAAACAGTATGGAGTTGCCTCAAAATATTAAGTATGGAACTGCCTTATGATCCAGTGATCCCATTTCTGGAATCCAAAGAAAACTGAAACACTAATTTAAAAGAACATATGCACCCCTATGTTCATTGAATTTTTATTTGGAATGGCCAAGAATTGGAAATGGCTCAAGCACCCTTCAGAAGATGATTGGATAAAAAACTGCGGCACGTTCACACAATGGAATCCTACTCAGCAATAAAAAAGAAGGAAATCTTACCTTTCATGACAGCATGAATGGATCTGGAGATTATTATGCTAAGTGAAATAAGCCTCTCAGAGAAAGACAAATACCATATGGTCTCACTTATATGTGGAATCCAATGAACAAAATAAACTGATGAACAAAATAGAGGCAAGTCATGGATACATGGGAGAAATTGACATAGAGACTAACAGATGGAAGGGATGTTAGTGTACTGGATGAAATAAACTGAATGATTAGCAAAAAGCAAACAAACATTCATATATATATGCAATGTGGTTTTAGTCAGAGAGATAGGGAGCTAGATGGAGGTGGGCAAAGTTGGGGAACTGCAGACAGAAAGAGACTGTTTGGGGTGATGTGCAAATGACTCCGTATGCAGATGATGTTTTGTTGAGTTGTACACTGAAACCTGTGGTTTTTTGAACCAATGTCATCTCCATAAATTCTCTAAAAAACATATGTTTGAAATGTGATAATAAAAAAACAACAACAAAATACAATAGTACAATGTCTTTAAAATTACAGCTTTGTAAATATACTACAACTTAATGGATAATTTAAATTGCATATTATAGTGAATAAAAATTATTTTTCAAAATTAAAAATTAATAGTGGTTAGATTAAGGATATAAAATTATTTAGACCTTACCTCATCTATGTAGCTAGAATGAGTTGTGATCACATTAATGGTTCAAGAATGGTAAATGGGTATAGAAATAGCCTTCCCTTGTAGACTTAATGATCATGAGACATGAATAGTCATATTCCAAGATGCCTAAAATATATTGTTATGTATTCAAGGAAATTAGTAACAAAATACTTCATATAATTATTATATTTACTAAATTAATTAGTCTCCACAGTCACATAAATAATGGAATAATGAAAACTTACATATATGATAATATACTAAAGTGATTTAACTATTCAGGACTAGTCAGGAGTTACAAGCAGAGGCACTGAGATAAAAATCTCTGGGTGTATATACTGGTTCTGTCCCTTAATTAGCTGAGTGACTTTCAGAATGTTTTTCAAATTTTCTAACTCTGTTTCCATAATTTGTAAACAAGCAATATTAACAATTAAATGTGACTTTTAAAAAATTTCTAGCACAAACCCTACAGTACTAGGATATGATCAGGGTGGACAGATTGTCAGCTATTTCGCAACTCCATGGGTAGTGGTGGAGCAATTTGTGCAGATAATTTGATAACAAATGAGACTCTGGCATGCTAACTAGGTATGTGAATTCCGAGTACAACAACAAGAACAAAAGGGGAAGGGATAGCTGATGGCCGGATGATTCAGTTAGTTAGAGCATTGTCCCATAGACCAAAAAGTTGTGGGTTTGATTCCTAGTCAGGGGACATACCTGGGTTGCAAGTTTGGTCTCCAGTTGGGGCACATACAGAAGGCAACTGATCAATGTTTCTCTCTCATATTAATACTTTTCTTTCCCTCTCTCTTCCTTCCTCTCTCTAAAATCAATAAACATGCCATCAGATGATAATTAAAGGGAAAAAATGGGGAAGAGATAAAGGTCTGTATTTGCAAAGGGGAATGGTGATAAGATCCATTCAGAAGAAAAAAAACACCCTTCTTTTGCATAAACCTAATGGTAACCACACACACACACACACAAAATTCTAGAATTAAGACACATTAACTTAAAAATTAGAGAAAAAAGAGGGGGGAAATCATAGAGTACCTCCAATCAAAAACAACTGACAAAAACATAAGAAAATTGAAAAAATGGAGACACACAGAGCTATCAGAAAACAAAAGATAAAATGGCTATAGGAATTCCTCACACATAAATAATCACCCTAAATGTAAATGGACTGAGTAAATATAAAATGGCACAGAGTAACAGATTGGATTAAAAAAAAAAAGACCTCTATTATATGCTATCTTTAGGATACATTTCTCAGCTACAAAGACAAAAATAGACACAAAGTGAATGGATGTAATATAATTCTTATTAAATTTTTTATTGTTTAAAGTATTACATACAGTATTACATATGCCTCCTTTGCCCCGCCCCCGATGAGCTCTTCCCAGCACATGCCCTCACCTCCCTTATAATATAATTCTTAAAACAAATGGTATTTAGAGCAAAAGAGGTATAGCAGGACTTATATCCAACAAAATAAATTTCAAGATAAAAATGTAACAGGAGACAAAGATGGAAATCCTATCTATTAAAAGAGTAATATGCAAATTTCACCATACCTTTGCTACACCACAAGCCATGCCCATAGCCATGCCCACCAGCCAATCAGGAGCAGAATGCAAATAAACCCCAACCAAGATGGCTGCCACCACTGAGAGCAGGAGGAAGGCTTGGGTTTCCCTGGCAATAGAGGAAGCCAAGCTTTCCACCTGCCATTGCCAGCCTAGGCCTCCACTCTAGGCTACAAAGTTTCAAACAGAAATGAATGCTGCCACGGAGTGAGCAGAAGGCTTGGCTCTGCTCCAAGCTACAAAGTTTCAATTGTAGACATAAATTAATCCCAGATCCCAGGCCTCTGCTTGGGTCACTAGGGAGCATGGCTGGCCTGCAAACCTCCACAGGCCCCTTGCCCTGGCCACCCCTCACCCCAAGGGGACTCCCACCCTGATCTGAGACACCCTTCAGGGCAAACCAGCTGGCCCCCACTCATGCACCAAATCTCTATCCTATCTAATAAAAGAGTAATTTGCAGCTAAAACCGGTTTGGCTCAGTGGTAGAGCGTCGGCCTTTGGACTGAAAGGTCCCGGGTTCGATTCTGGTCAAGGGCATGTACCTTGGCTGCGGGCACATCTCCAGTGGGGGTGTGTGCAAGAGGCAGCTGATCAACGTTTCTTTCTCATTGATGTTTCTGACTTTCTATCCCTCTCTCTTCCTCTCTGTAAAAAATCAATAAAATATATTTTAAAAAATAATAATAAAATAAAAGAGTAATTTGCAGATTGACCATTACTCCAATACACAAGAGGGCTGGCCCTATGTGGTCAAAGATCCTGCCCCCATGTGGACAGAAGATGGACACCATAAGATGGCCAGCAGGGGAGGGCCGTTGGGCAGTTCCAGGCCCTGCAAAGGAGGGCAGTTGTGGGCGATCAGGCCAGCAGGGGAGGGCAGTTGGGAGGGACCAGGCCTGCAGGGGAGGGCAGTTAGGGGTGACCAGGCCGGCAAAGGGAAGTTGGGGGCAAACAGGCTGGCAGGGGAGCAGTTAGACATCAATTAGGCTGGCAGGGTAGTGGTTAGCACGTGATCTGGCTGGCAGGCAGAAGCAGTTAGGCGCAATCAGGGAGGCAGGCAGGTGAGCAGTTTGGAGCCAGCAGTCTGGATTGTGAGAAGGATGTCCGACTGCCCGTTTAGGCCCGATCCTAGATGGGGATGGCAGTCGGACATCCCTCGAGGGGTCCCAGACTGGAGAGGGTGCAGGCTGGGCTAAGGGACATCCCCCACTCCCATGCACGAATTTCATGCACCAGGCCTTTAGTTTTATAATAATAAAGAGGACAACACATAAAGAAGATATAACGCTTCCATGTATATGTACCCAATTAGGGAGCACTGAAATATATAAAGCAACTACCCACAGAAGTATAGGAAGAAACTGACAGAAACACAATCATGTCATAGTTGGGGTCCTATGTACCACATTGACAGCTTTGGATAGATCATCCAAGGAGAAAATCAAGAAGGAAATAATGGCCTTAAATGACACATTAGACCAAATGGACATTATTGACATTACAGAGCCTTTCATTCCAGAAAACCACCCTACACATTCTTCTCTAGTGTGCACAGGACATTCTTAAGGATAGACCATATATTAGGACACTGAACTAGTCTCAACAAATTTAAGAAGATTGAAATCATACCAAGCATATTATCTGACCACAATGCTTTGATATTGGAAATCAACTGCAAAAAGAATGTGCACAATTATGTTTAGGTTAGGCAACATGCTACAATAAAACAAGTGAGTCAAAGAAGAAATAAAATAAGTTAAAATATATAGAGGAAAATGAGATTGACAATACAAAATATCAAAATGTTTTGAATGCAGCAAAAGTGATAATATCATTATATCATTACTGGCCTATCTCAACAAAAAATAAAAAAATCCCCCCCCCCAAAAAAAAACCTAACTTACATTTTTAAAACCTAGTAGAAGAAGAAAAAATTTAACTCAAAGTCAGAAGAAAGTAAATAATAAAAATTCAAGCAGAATTAAAAGAAATAGAGAACAAAAGTAATGCAATAAAGAATCAGTACTTTGATAAGATTAATAAAATTGACAACCTCTGGCTAGACTCACTAAGGAAAAAAAACCCTCAAATATGAACAATTAGAAATAAAAGAGAAGAAATTATGATGGCCATCACAAAAATACAAAGGGCCATACAAGCATAGTGTGAAATAATATGCTACCACATAAAAAACCCAAAGAATGGACAAGATATTAAAAATATATAATCTTTCTAGACTGAATCATGAAGATATTAAAAATCTAAATAAATCAATCAACAGTGAGGAAATTGAAACAACCATCAAAGACCTCCAAAAAGTGGACGTCCAGAGCCAGATGGCTCCAATATTGAATTCTACCAAACATTCAAAGAAAATTTGACACCTATCCTTCTCAATCTCTTCCAAAAAACTGAAGAAGAGGCAATCGTTCTCAAAACATTTTCTAAAGTTAACATAACCATGAAACCTGACAAGGATAACACATAAAAATAAAACTATAGGCTAATATCTCTGATGAATATAGATGCAAAAATCCTAAACAAAACAATAAAGTGGCATTTATTCTAGGGGGGCACAGGGATGGTTCAACATAAGCAAGTTGGTCAATGTTGTACATCACATTAACAAAATAAAGAGTAAAAACCATATGATCATATCAATGGATGCAAAAACAACATATGACAAAATACAATACCCATTTATGGTTAAAACTCTCAATAAAATGTGTATAGTAGAAAAGTATCTCACTATATAAACCCTCAGCTAATGACATATTTGATTGCGAAGAATTTTGTTTCTGAGATCAGGAGTAAGTTAAGGATGCCCACTCTCACTCCTATTATTCAATACAATACTGGAAATCCTAGCCAGAGCAACCAAGCAAGAGAAAGACCTAAAAGGCATTCAAATTGGAAGAAAAAAGTGAAATTGTCACCTTTGCAGGTAACATGATTCTTTTAAAAAAAAGTATATTTTATTGATTTTTTACAGAGAGGAAAGGAGAGGGATAGAAAGCTAGAAACATCGATGAGAGAGAAACATCAATCAGCTGCCTCCTGCACACCACCCTACTGGGGATGTGCCCTCAACCAAGGTACATGCCCTTGACCAGAATAGAACCTGGGACCCTTCAGTCCGCAGGCCAACACTATCCTCTGAGCCAAACCTGTTTTGGCAGATAACATGGTTGTTTATACAGAAAATCCTAAAGATTCACCCCTCCCCCCCCAAAAAAACCCCTATTAGAAACAATAAACAAATGCAGTGAAGTTGCATGATACAAAATCAATGTTCAAAAATCCATTGCATTCCTATATACTAACAATGAAATTTAAAAAACAAATAAATAAAAAATACAATTCCTTTGCAACTACAACAAAGAATAATAATGAACTTAAAACTGCAAGACATGATGAAAAAAATTGAATAAGGCACAAATAAATGAAAAGATATGTCATGTTCATGGATGGGAAGAATTAACACAATTAAAATGGCCACATTACTCAAAGCAATATATAGATTTAGTGCAATTACCATAAAATATCAATGCATTTTTAAAAGAAATAGAACAAGAAAGTCATCAGATTTGTATGAAACCACAAATACCCCAAGTAGATAAAGCAATTCTAGAAAAAAAAATAACAGAACATGAGGTATAACAATCCCTGATTCAAAATTATGCTATAAAGCAACAATAACAAAACAGCATAATATTGACACAAAAACAGACACACATAACAATGTCACAGAATTGAGGGCCAGAAATAACCCACAGATGTATAGAGAAAAATTTTTTGACAGAAAAGAAAACAATAGAATGGAGAAATGAAAAGATCTTCAATAGGTGGTGCTGAGAACATTGGAAACCAAATGAAAAAGAATAAAACCGGACTGCTATTTGCCACCACACACAAATTAACTCAAAATGATCAAAGACCTAAATATAAGACCTGAAACAATAGAAAACATCAGTACTAAACACAAGAACCTTAGTCTTATAGAGGATTTTATTAATTTGACCTCAAAGGCAAGGAAATAAAAGCAAAAATAAATGAATGAAATTATATCAAACTAAAAAGCTTATGTACTGCAAAAGAAGCCATCAACAATACAACAAGACAAATAACCAAATTGGAGAAGATAATTGCAAACAACAGCTCTGACAAGAGTTTAATATCCAAAACATAAAAGAAATACATACACTTACCAACAAAAACAAAAACAATCCAATTTAAAAAATTAGCAAAGAACCTGAATAGACACTTAGCTCAAGAAGACATATGAATGGCCAACAGATATATGAAAAGATGCTCAACTTCATCTTACCCTTGCATGAGTGGCTATTAACAATAAGACAAGTAATAGCAAGTATTAGAGAGGGTATGGAGAAAAAGGAATCCTAATTAAGTGCTAGTGGGAACGTAAACTGGTACAGCCACTGTGGAAAACAGTATGAAGTTTCCTCAAAAATGAAGAATAAGAGTTACCATACGACCTAGCAAATTATCTTCTGGGTGTCTATCCCCCAATATTGAAAACATTTATCCATAAAGATATATGCATGCCTATGTTCATTGCAGCATTACTCATGGTGTCCAACATGTGTAAACAACTGAAGTGTCCTTTGTTAGATGATTGGATAAAGCATGTGTGTACTTTTATACAATGGAATGCTAATTACTTAGTCATAAGGTGAAATACAGCCATTTGTGACAACATAGATAGATCTTGAAAAATATCATGCTAAGTGAAACAAGTCAGACAGAAAAAGTCAAGAAATTATATATGCTTTTACTTATATGTGGAATATGAAATTAAAAGCAAAAATGAACAAACAGACAATCAAACAAAAGCTCATAGACAGAAAACAATATGGTGGCTACTAGAGGGAAGTGGGGTAGGAAGTTGTGAAGGGTAAAGGGATTCAAATATATGATGATGGAAGTCAATTTGACTTTGTATAGTAAACATACAAGGCAACACACAGAATTTTTATGAAATTATACACTTGAAAACCAAATAATTTTATTGAACTACCAGAGGCCCAGTGCACAAAATTTGTGCACTCAGAGGGGTCCCTCAGCCTGGCCTGTACCCTCTTGCAGTCCAGGAGCTCCTGAAGGGTGTCTGACTGAAGCAGATGTGGGAGAGGCTCCCACCACCACAGCTGCACTCACCAGCTGTGAGCCAGGCTTTTGGCTGAGCCGTGCTCCCCCTGTGGGAGCATCTTCTCCCTGGTGGTCAGTGTGCATCATAACAACCAGTTGGTCCACTGTTCAGTTGATTTGCATATCAGTCTTTTATTATATAGGATGGTCTTTTGTTGATTACCTCCCACCCACCCACTCATGATTGGGGCTGTGGAGGGACAAGGGAAGTTTGCCAGCCAGGGAAGAACTATGGGAGGGCTCTAGGGCCTATCCAGCCCATCTCGCTCAGTCCTAATCGACCAGACCCCAGCAGCAAGCTAACCTACCAATTGAAGCATCTGCCCCCTGGTGATCAGTACACATCATAGCGAATGGCCAGTTGGTCAACTGTCTGCCCCCTGGTGGTCAGTGCACATCATAGTGAGTGGTAGCAGCCTTAGCATATCCTATATAATAAAAGAGAAACATGCAAATTTGACTGTACCTTCACTCCTGATTGGCTATGCTACCAGCCGATCAGGAGAGGGGGTGGGACCAAGTGGTATGAGCACTGGGCCCCAGGGGTGGAGATGAAATGGCAGTAGTGGCTAGCACCCAGCCCCGGGTGCTGTGTAGGGAAGCAGCAGCAGCAGCAGCAGCAGTGGTGGTGGTGGTGGCAGGGAGCGCCCTGTCCCGGGGGCTGGGCACTCACCGCCACTTCCGCTCACAGTGCCGAGGGGCTGGGTGGTCGCAGGCAGCAGAGGCTGAGCTGAGCAGGGTGGTGGCTGGGTGCCCTTGGGCAGGCTGGGGGTGAGCCATCAGTTGGACATCCCCTGAGGGCTCCCCATATGTGAGAAGGGGCAGGTTGGGTTGAGGGACTACCCATCCTCAGTGCACAAATTTCGTGTACCAGGCCTCTAGTTATTAGTATATTTTAGGCTTTTATTATAGAGGATGTCACCCCCATACATTAAATAATTTTTTTAAAATAATAGCAAACATTTTTATTTCTATATATGTTTGGAAAGGGGTGATTTCTAACATGTATCAATAGATGAGAGATAGATTGATATAGATAGGTATACCTTAAAAAATCCACATATATAATATTTTTATTTTATGCAAGTATTTTTAATTGAACTTAATTGTTGAAAGTATTACAGGTGTTTGTTTGTTTGTTTGTTTTTCCATTGACCCCTTCCACCCTGCACCTGTTTCTCCCAGGTCTTCACCACTTTATTTTCTGTGTCCAGATATGCATATAAGTTCTTCAGTTAATCATTCCTTACTCTCCTCCCCTATCCCCACCTTCTCTCTAAAATACATCAGTTTGTCCCACACTTCTATGTTTGTAGATCTATTTTGTTCATTAGCTTATTTTGTTCATTAGATTCCACATATAAGTGAGAACATGTGATACTTATTTTTCTCTGACCGGCTTATTTTTGCTTAGCATAATACTTTCCAGGTTCATCCGTGTTGTTTCAAATGGTAAGTGAGGATGTGGAGAAAAGGAACCCCTAGTAAACTGCTGGTAGGAAGGCAGACTTGTGCAGCCACTGTGGAAAACGGTATGGAATTTCCTGAAAAAATTAAAAATTGAACTCCCATTGACCTAGTGATCTCACTTCTAGAAATATATCATAAGAAACCAGAAACACCAATCAGAAAGAATACCTGCACCCCTATGTTCATAGGAGCACAATCTACAATAGCTAAGATCTGCAAACAGCCCTAGTGCCCATCAGCAGAAGAGTGGGTAAGTAAGCTGTGGTACATTTATACAATGGGATACAGTGAAGCTGTAAATCCACATATATAACAGTAAATAATGATTTGCTTCATTTTGTCTTTTTCAAAGGCTGTAGTATGTTGCACTTAGCTTTACAAGACATAAGACAGCTCTACTTTTAAAAATGCTTCTGTTATTTGAGTTAAACTTTACTGTTCATAGTTTGTCCTTTACACAGGGTCTGACTTCTATGATTTGTCATAATCACTACGTATCTTTTGGTGTTTATAACCTTCACAGAATTGTAGATGGTTGACATGTCCCTCCTAAATCCCTCTTAGCTAAAGCATAGTGATTTCACATTTTAATCTCTTCTCACATGTCAATCCTCTAGTGCCTTTTATCATACTCCTCTGTGAACTTCCAGCTTGACTGTATTATTCTTTTAACAAGTTACCTCCAGATGAATATAATATCATGGATCATGTAAAGAGGCACTACCAGTTTCAGCCTTGTGACTTGGTGTTTGCAATTAGTTGAAACTCACATCGTCTTGCTTCTCTTTTCTATCCATCATAGATCAGACCAACATCCCATTCTCTATGTTCACTACTGTGTCCATTTCAACATGACTTTTATCACACTCCTCCTCAACTCTTCAGGTATATTGTTGAACAGTGTTAGGGTTTTTGTTGTTATTTTTTTTATATTTGTTTTTTTACAAACTACAGATTGTTTCCACACATATCATTTTTTATTTTGTATAAATCAAAGATTATAAAAAGTACAATTAACATGAAAGACTGCATCCATCAGGATCCCAGCAAATAAGAGTAATATGGCACGCTCAAAATAAGATAATTCCAAGAGGGCTTACTTATAAGGATCATATATAATAAAAGGCTGATATGCAAATTGACCGATTGGTAGAACGACCAGTCGCTATGATGTGCACTGACCACCAGGGGGAAGACCCTCAACACAGGAGCTGCTCCCTGGTGGTCAGTATGCTGTCACAGGAGGAGCGTTGTTCAGCCAGAAGCTGGGCTCAGAGATGGTGAGCACAGCTGTGTTGGCCAGAGCCTCTCCTACTTCTGAGGTAGCATCCTCTGAGGTCTCCTTGACTGCCAGAGGGCACAGGTCAGGCTGAGGGACGCCCCTGCCAAGTGCATGAATTTTGTGCATCTGGCCTCTGGTCTATTTATAAAGTGTAAATGCAGAAAAGCCAGAAGGGCTAGCGCAGTAAACTGAGGCCAGTTGCACAAGAGCTGTTATCATTTTTCAAGAGATATAAAAGGTGGAAATCATCACCACTTGAAAGCAGAGTGCTATGAACTGTTCACTGGCTAGAGAGGATTAAGGGATACAGCCAGTTGAAGATGGCCAAGAGTGATCCAGGAGCAAAAGTACATTGAGTTCATTCGTCTTTTCTATGATGTCCTACTAAGGCTGCCCATTGGCCAGAAGCTGTGAGGACTATTACAATTAGTTCCTGTCAGTCTCCTGGAAGCAGAGAAGACGGTGGAGAAAGGTCAAAAGAGTCGTGAATGGATTTTGAGGAGCAAACAAAAGATATCAGATATTTAAAGTTTATTATTTATTTGTCTTTATGTGCATATGCACTATACTTGAGCACACATAATTTAAAATATGTATGCATGTTTCTATTTCTTTATACATATTCCATCTCAATGCCAATTGAGTTTCTATTACCTAAACTTTTATTGTCACAGCAAAAAAAAAAAAAGTTCAAATGGCTAGGATCTGTAAACTCTGATCCTTTGAAAATCACAAGAAACAAAAAAACTGAGTTTATCTACAAATGGTTAATAAATAAATTATATTTTTTATATTAATTATAATGTTGCATTTGTTTTCATTGCTGGAATAAGTCTTTGTGACCTAAACTCAAGTAGCATTTTATCAAAAGAAAACTTGGAACAGTAATTCTTAAATGGGGGAACACATCAAAATCACTGAGACATGTTCAAATTATAGGCTCAGGTGCACTACCAGATCTACTGAATAAGAGCTTCAAAGTTAATGATGCTCCATAGGATCCTGGGATATAGATTGATTAAGATATGTGATCAGCTAGTCTGTGGGCCATAGGGTCAAAGACTTACATTCTTGTTAGAAATAATTTTAACTACCATCTCTTAAGTGTTATATGATATTTTGATAAAGAGGCTATAAAATACTTTATAGAAATGACATAAAAATTTAATAGAGTTATAGAGTAACACAGTTTAAGATATTTAGCCATCATCTAGGCTAGCCCTTAATTTCCACATATAAAAACTGAAATACAGTACAATGAACGACCCTGTCATTTTGTAACAGAGCTGGAATTTGAGCTCTCTTGATTTCAGTCCTGTATTCTCCATATTATACTTTTAATTATAGAATTCTTAAATAATTAATTAATCATGTCTGAAATCATTTCTAGATTTAGTTTATTTTTATTATCTTTCTTCACACAACAAACTTATTTTATTTAACTTTTACATACAATAATATTTTATCTTTTTTTCTTTATTGATTAAGGTATTATATATGTGTTCTTATCTCCCCATTACTCCTCCATCTCCCTGCTCATGCCCTCACCCCCTAGTGTTTGTGTCCATTGATTTATTTTTTAATCAATGAACTTTTGTAAACTTTATTTTTCTATTTGATAGAAATCTCCAGAGTGTCTAAAAGGTTTTCCTTATAACCTTCTGGCCATAAAGACCAAAATTATTTAAGCAATGCACAGCTTGGTATATATAATATCCTACACTTTCCTTTCTCTCTCTCTCAGTGACTCTAATGTACTCCTATTTGGGAATTAAAGGTCTAAGTTATAAAAATGATTTGTGTGGAGGGAACACCAAGATGGCGGCATAGGTAAACACCTATTGTTCTGCCCCTCGCAACGATTTAGGAACTACAACATAACAGCAGAACAGACAGCACCCAGAATCGCCAGAAAGCTGGCTGAATGAAAACTTCACTAATAAGAGTAAAGGTGGGACACTGAGACTCAGAGGAGTGGCGGGAGCGCAGCCTTGAAGATGGAAACAGGTTAGGAGCCGTCCTGGTCACTCTCCCGGGCTGGGGCTGGAGCAGCAACCCCGGCCGGATTTCGCCAAGGGGGAGGGCGGAGATGTCCCACTGCACAGATTCCCCAGTGCCAGGCGAGGTCCGAGGTCCGGGGGACACACCCTGGAAGCGGGGTGTGGCAGGGGCTCCTAGTCTGCGAGAGACCCGGAGGCGGTGAAAAGAAGTTTCCGGGCAAAGGTCGCGCAAACCCGCGACTTGCCCCCTGGAAACTTGTCTCCTGGTTCCGGAAACCATCTATTTTACAACCCTGGGATAGACTTTTGGTGTGCAGGCACATTTGGGGAAAGGCAGAATTGTCTGGCAAGGGGAAGACACTGGCGGCTTTCTCTTGGAGGTGTCTGCAGCTATCCCCATCCAACAGAGACCCGCACGCGCGCGAGCACCGCATAGGACGCAGCTGACGCTGACGCTGCCTGCACAGCTCAGAGACTCCGCCTATCCAACCTGAACACAGTCTCCCTTCACAGCCAATTGGCCTGGAGGTCAAACCCTCTTAGGGCTAACAACAACAAGCTGGGTTTAAATTCAAAAATACTGAATACAACCCATAAAGGATTGCAGTAAGAGTACCCACCTCAGGTAACTGGGGAGGCTGAGCCACTGTCCCTTTGAGGATATCCACCACATAAAGCAGCCACCATGCAGAGACATGGAAAGAAATCAGGTATGAAAGAAATGGAGGAGAAAAGACGACAAGACATAGAGTTCAAAACCACGGTTATAAGGTTTTTCAAGAGACTCCTAGAAAAAGCCGATCAACTTAATGAGAATTACCAGGAAATAAACAAGACCAACCAGGAAATGAATGAGAATTACAAGGAAATGAATGATACCCTCAAGGAAATGAATGAGACCCTCGAGGAAATGAACAAGACCTCTGAGGATACGAACCAGACCCTCACGGATAAAAAAAAAAAAGGACCAACTAGAAATCAAGCATACACAGACTGAAATAAAAAATATTACACAAAGTCCTAAAAGCAGTCCAGAGGGCCACAAGAACCAAGTCAAAGGTTTGAAATACAAAGAAGCAAAATCCACTCAGCTGGAAAAGCAAAAAACAAAAAGAATTCAGATAATTGAAGATAGCGTAAGGGGCCTCTGGGACAACCTCAAGCATGCCAACATCCGAATTATTGGGGTGCCAGAAAAAGAGAGAGAGCAAGTTAATGAAAACCTACTTGAAGAAATAGTGACTGAAAACTTCCCCCAACTGGTGAAAGAAACTGACTTAAAAGCCCAAGAAGTACACAGAACCCCAAAATATAGGAATCTAAAGAGGACCACACCAAGACACATCATCATTAAAATGCCAAGAGCAAAAGATAAAGAGAGAATATTAAAAGCAGCAAGAGAAAAACAGTTGGTTACCTACAGGGGAGCACCCATAAAATTGTCAGCAGATTTCTCAACAGAAACGATGCAGGCCAGACGCGAGTGGCAAGAAATATTCAAAATAATGAATAGCAAGAATCTACAACCAAGATTACTCTATCCAGCAAAGCTATCATTCAGAATTGAAGATCAGATAAAGTGCTTCGCAGCTAAGAAAAAGCTAAAGGAGTTCATCACCACCAAACCAATATTATATGAAATGCTGAAAGATATTCTTTAAGAAGAGGAAGAAGAAAAAGGTAAAAATATAAATTATGAACAAAAATACACATCTATCAACAAATGAACATAAAAATCAAGTGAATTGATAGGCTGATGAATAAGATAAACTGGTGAATATAACAGAAACATGGACATAGAGAGGGAATGGACTGACAATTCTTGGGGAGAAAAGGGTTGTGGGAAGTACAGCAAGAGACTGGACAAAAATCTTGCAACAATGGGAGAGGACATTGGGGAGGGGGAGGTGAGGGTGGATAGGTACAGGGTGGAGGGGAGATATAGGGGGATAAAAAAGGGGAAACAATGTAATTAATAAACTGAACAATAAAGAAAAAAAACTAATGGGGGAAAATGATTTGTGTGATCTCCTTGGAACTAATATTGATACTTACATATTTTTAAAAACTATTAGTTAAAGAGCACCATTTCAAACTAGTTTGTGACACACATTTGTTCATCAGATGACAGTCACTGGAAGATATCCTCTGAAAATGTTCTCATCTACCATTAGAACATACACAGATAAATCAGTAAAAAAATAAAAACTGCCGAGACCGGTTTGGCTCAGTGGACAGAGTGTCAGACTGCAGACTGAAGGGTCCCGGGTTCGATTCCAGTCAAGGGCATGTACCTTGGCTGCGGGCACATCCCCATTAGGGGGTGTGTAAGAGGCAGCTGATCGATGTTTCTCTCTCATCGATGTTTCTGACTTTCTATACCTCTCTCTTCTGCTCTGTAAAAAATCAATAAAATTTATTTTTAAAAATAAAAGTAGAAACTTTGCCAGATAAAGGTAAACTTTTAAAGGGATGTGTCATTTATTCCATGGAGAAATAATTTCATGTTATAGCAAAAGTGTGTTCACCAAAGAAAGCATCTATATTCTTCAGTTTAGTTTACAAAAGAAAATACTCAAACAACAAGTACTTATTTTATATGGATTGTATAATATGATTTAAACTCCTTTGAACAAAGTAAACCACAAGTTTATGGTTATGAAAATCTAGAGCTCTAAGTGTGCTTAGCAAGAAAGCATCAGGGTTAACTCTTTCATTTTACATATAAGAACATTAAAATCTACAGGGTCAACTGGATTCCTTATCTTCATGAGGCAGCATTATCCCTAGAAGAAAAACATTAAATTTCTTAAAGACAGACACCAACTGATAATATCATAGTAAATTGTTAATTGACCTCTGAAAACATAATCTATTATATTATACTAGAGGCTCGGTGCACAAAATTCGTGCACGGGGGTGGGGGATTTTCCTTAGCTGGGACCCCTCGAGGGATGTCCGACTGCCCGTTTAGGCCTGATCCCAGTAGGATAGGGCCTAAACGGGCCATCGGACAACCTTCACACAATCCAGGACTGCTGGCTCCAAACTGCTCACCTGCCTGCCTCCCTGATTGTCCCTAACTGCTTCTGCCTGCCAGCCTGATCACCCCCTAACCACTACCCTGTCAGCCTAATTGATGTCTAACTGCTCCCCTGCCAGCCTGTTTGCCCCCAACTTCCTTCCTCTGCCAGCCTGGTTACCCCTAACTGCCTTCCCCTGCAGGCTTGATTGCCCCAACTGCCCTCCATTGCAGGCCTGGTCCCTCCCAACTGCCCTCCCCTACTGGCCTGATCGCCCATAGCTGCCCTTCCTTGCAGGCCTGGAACTTCCCAACAGCCCTCCCATGCTGGCCATCTTGTGGTGGCAATCTTGTGTTGGCAATCTTGTGTCCACATGGGGGCAGGATCTTTGACCACATGGGGGAAGCCCTCTTGTGTGTTGGAGTGATGGTCAATCTGCAAATTACTCTTTTATTAGATATGATAGAGGCCTGGTGCATGGGAGGGGGCCAGCAGGTTTGCCCTGAAACATGTCCAAGATCAGGGTCGGGGTTCCCTTGGGGTGAGGGGCGGCATGAGTGAGGGGCCTGTGGAGGTTTGCAGGCCAGCCACACCCTCCAGCAACCCAAGTGGAGGTCCTGGGTTCTGGGATTAATTTATGTTCTACAATTGAAACTTTGTAGCCTGGAGCAGAGCCAAGCTTTCTGCTTGCTCCGTGGCAGCAGTCATTTCTGTTTGAAACTTTGTAGTCTAGAGTGGAAGCCTAGGTGAGCAATGGCAGTCGGAAAGCTTGGCTTCCCTCATTGCCAGGGAAACCCAAGCCTCTGTTCTCTCCAGCTCAGTGGCTGCCGCCATTTCTGTATCTTTCATAATTGAAACTTTGCATCATTGAGTGGAGGTCTAGGCTGGTAACAGCAGGCAGAGAGCTTGGCTTCCTTCCTCTGTTGCCAGGAAAACCCAAGCCTTCCTCCTGCTCTCAGTGGTGGCAGCCATCTTGGTTGGGGGCTATTTGCATAATCAGCTCCTGATTGGCTGGTGGGCATGGCTGTGGGCATGGCTTGTGAGTGTAGCAAAGGTATGGTCAAATTTGCATATTACTCTTTTATTAGATAGGACTAGAGGCCTGGTGCATGAAATTTTTGCACGGGGGTATGTGTCCCTCAGACCAGCCTGCATGCACCTTCTCCAATCTGGGAACCCTTGAGAGTTGTCCCACTGCTTGTTTAGGCCCGATCCCTGCGACATCCCTCACACAATCCAGAACTGTTGTCTCCCACCTGCTCACCGGCCTGCCTTCCTGAATGACCCTAACTGCTTCTGCATGCCAGCCTGATCACCCCCTAACCACTACCCTGTGAACTTGATTGATGTCTAACTGCTCCCCTACTAGTCTGTTTTCCCCCAACTGCCCTCTTCTGCTGGCCTGGTCACCCTTAATGGCCCTCCCTTGCAGGACTGGTCCCTGCCAACTGCCCTCCACTGTAGGCCTGGTCAACCCTAACTGCCCTCCCCTGCAGGCCTGGTAACCCCTAACTGCCCTTTCTTGCAGGCCTGGTTCTATCCAACTGCCCTTTCCTGCAGGCCCAGTCACCCCCAACTTCCCTCAACTGCCAGCCTGATCACCCCTAACTGCCCTCTCTTGCAGGCTTGATTGCTCCCAACTGCCCTCCCTTGCAGGGCTGGTCCCTCCCAAGGGCCCTCCCCTGCTGCCCATCTTGTGTCCACATTGGGAAAGGATCTTTGACCACATGGAGACAGCCATCTTGTGTGTTGGAGTGATGGTCAATCTGTGTATAACTCTTTTATTAGATAGGATAGAGGCCTGGTGCATAGGTGGGGACCAGCTGGTTTGCTTTGAAGGGTGTCCCAGATCAGTGTGAAGGTTCCCTTGGGGCATGGGGTGGCCTGGGCGAGGGGCCTGTGGTGGTCTTCAAGCTGGCCACACCCCCGAGTGACCCAAGCAGAAGTACTGGTATCTGGGATTTATGTATCTTCTACAATTGAAACGTTGTAGCCTGGAGTGGAGCCAAGCCTTCTGCTCACTCCCTGGTGCAGCCATTTCTGTTGTATTTATTTATTTTCTATAATTGAAACTTTGTAGCCTAGAGTGGAGGCCTAGGCCAGCCAGGGTTGTAGAAACTTGGCTTCCTCCATCACCAGGGGAAACCATAGCCTCTGCTCTCTCCAGCTCTGTGGCTGCTGCCATTTCCATTGGGATTTATGTATCTTCTATAATTGATACTTTGTAGCATTGAGGCCTAGGCCAGCCAGGGCAGGAGGAAAGCTTGGCTTCCTCCATTGCTAGGGAAAGTCAAGCTTCTCTCCTACTCTCAGTGGCTGCAGCCATCTTGGTTGGGGGTTATTTGCATATTCACACCTGATTGGATTGTGGGCATGGCTTGTGGATGTAGTGGAGGTATGGTCAATTTGCATATTACTCCCCTATTAGATAGGACAAGGGGCCCAGTGCACAAAATTTGTGCACTGGGGAGGGGTCCCTCAGCCCAGCCTTCCCCCTATCACATAGTGGGAGCCCTCAGGGGATGTCCTACTGATGGCTTAGGCCCAGTCCCCATTGGGAGAGGACCTAAGTTGCAGTCTGGCCTCCCTTTGTGGAAGGTGACTGGGCTGATCAGGGGAAGATACCAGTCCCATCACCCCACTGCTGCAGCCACTACAAGTCACCGCAGCCACCAAGGTGTTTTCTTCAACACAGAATCTAGTCCCTTTACCATGAAAATATGACAACTTTCTTGAGGCATTTTCAAGATGTGTCTTTCACAGGATATGACATTTATTCCTTTATTTTTCTTTTTAACCTCATCTGAGGATATATTTCCATTGATTTTTTCCCCTTTTCCTTCAATCACATGCATGGCCCCTTCCCAAGCCTAAAGCCTCCACCCCAGGCTTTAGGTTTGGAAAGCTCCGCCCCCCCACCCCTCCGATGGCTGGCTGGGAGTGATCTGGGTGCCAAGGAGGTTCCCAGGACCCAGGTATGTACGCATCTTTGCTGGGCTAATTTGCATACTCATTCTGATTGGCTGTGGGCATAGCGGAGGTACTGTCAATTTACAGGTTTCTGTATTATTGGGTAAGATACCAACTATCCTATCTAATAAAAGAGTAATATGCAAATTTGACCATACCTTCGCCACACCCTCAAGCCACAGGCACAGCCATGCCAATCAGGAGCAGATTATGAAAAAAATCCTCAACCAAGATGGCTGCCACAACTGAGAGCAGGAGGAAGGCTTGGGTTTCCCTGGCAAGAGAGGAAGCCAAGCTTTTCGCCTGTCATTGTCTGCTTAGGCCTCCACTCAACATTACAAAGTTTCAGTTATAAAAGATACAGAAATGGCGGTAGCCACTGAGCTGGAGAGAACAGAGGCTTTGGTTTCCCTGGCAATGGAGGAACACTCGAGGCTACAAAGTTTCAAACAGAAATGGCTGCCGCCATGGAGCAAGGCAAAGGCTTGGCTCCGCTCCAGGCTACAAAGTGTCAATTGTAGACATAGATTAATCCCAGATATCAGGGCCTCCATTTGGGTTGCCAGGGGGCATGGCAGGCCCCTCACCCAGGCCGCCCCTCACCCCAAATAAACCCCCACCCTGATCTGGGACACTCTTCAGAGCAAACCAGATGGCCCCCACCCATGCACCAGACCTCTATCCTATCTATTAAAAAAGAAATACGCAGATTGACCATCACTCTACCACACAAGAGGGCTGCCCCCATGTCATCAAAGATCCTGCCCCTATGTGGACACAAGATGGCCACCACAAGATGGCGAGCAGGGGAGGGCCGTTGGGGGCAATCAAGCTTGCAGGGGAGGTCTGTTAGGGGAAACCAGGCTGGCAGAGGATGGAAGTTGGGGGCAAACAGGCTGGCAGGGGAGCAGTTAGATACCAATTAGGCTGGTACGGTAGCGGTTAGGAGGTGATCAGACTGGCAGGCAGAAGTGGTTAGGGGCAATCAGGGAGGCAGGCAGGTGAGCAGTTTGGAGTCAGCAGTCCTGGATTGAGAGAAGGATGTCTAAATGGGCAGTCAGACATCTCTTGAGGGGTTCCAGATTGGAGAGAGTGCATGCTGGGCTAAGGGACATCCCCCGCCCCCTGTACCCAAATTTCATGCACCGGGCCTCTAGTTTATATAAATAAAAGGCTAATGTGCTGGAGAACCAAGATGGCGGCATAGGTAAAACACCTATCTTGCTGCCATACTCAGCAATTTTAAAACTACAACTTAATGAAAGAACAAACACCTTCCAGAATCACCAGAAAGCTCGCCGAGTGAAAATTCCACAAATAAAAGTGAAGATAACACACTGTGACTCGGAGGAGCGGCGGCGGACAGCATTGAAGATTGGCGCGGAGAGAGGTTTGGAGTGCGCGCCAGCAGAGAGGGCGGGGGCTGAAAACCGGCCAGTTTTCTCGAACGGGGAGACAAAGATGTCCCACTGGACTGATTCTCCAGCTCTGGGCGAAGTCCAGGGAACCCACTATCATACGGGGTGAAAACTGGACAGTGGGAGGGCATGCCGAAGCTCGGGTGCTGCCGGGTCTCCCGGCTTGTGGAGAAGGTGAGCTTGTGCATGACCTTGGGAACAGCACAGCTGCATAACTACGTAGAGAGCTCTCGCGACTTGCTCTCTCATTCGGGAATCCTTCAGACTGCTTTGTTTTATGACCCTGGGTGAGACCTTGGGTGTGCAGACTCATTTGGGGAGAGTCTGAATTCCCCGGCAGCCAGTGGAGCTTGGCAGCAACTCTCTCTCAGAGGTGCTGGCAGCCATTGTCCCTGGCACAGAGTCCCTGGGGCCTCACAGGGCGGAGCTAACGCTGTCTGCTTGGCCCGGAGACTCCGCCCATCCAACCTGAGCACAGCTGAGCTTCACAGACAATTAATTGGCTTGGAGGTCAACCCCTCCAAGTGCTTACAACGATTAACCTAAGCTTAACTTCAGCAAGACTGTGCAACCCATACCCACCTCAGGTAACTGGGGAGGCTGAGCCACTGTCCCCTGTAGGACCTCTACCACACAAAGCTAATTGACCAACTCAGGGAAGCAGCCACCATGCAGAGACATGGAAAGAAATCAGATGTGAAAGAAATGGAGGAAAAAAAAACGACTGGACATGGAATTCAAAACCATGGTTATAGGGCTTCTCAAGAGGCTCTAACAAAAGGTTGAGGCCTATAAGGAAATAAGCAAGACCACAAAGGAAATGAATGAGTCCTACAAGGAAATGAACGAGACCCTCAAGGATATAAAGGAGACCCTCAAGGATATGAAGGAGACTCTCAAGGATATGAAAAAGGACCAACCAGAAATTAAGCATACACTGATTGAAATAAGAAATATTATACAAAGAACTAAAAGGGCTCTGGAGCACCCCAAGAACCAAGTTAAAGATTTGAAATACAAAGAGGTAAAATCCACTCAGCTGAAAAAGCAAGAAACCAAAAGAATCCAAAAAATTGAAGATAGTGTAAGGAGCTTCTGGGACAACCTGAAGCATAGCAACATCCAAATTATAGGGGTGCCAGAAAAAGAGAGAGACCAAGACAATGGAAACCTATATGAAGGAATAGTGACTGAAAACTTCCCACACCTGGTGAAAGAAATTGACTTAGGAGTCCAAGAAGCGCACCGAACCCCAATATATAGGAACCCTAAGAGGACCACACCAAGGCACATCATACTTAAAATGCCAAGAACAAAAGACAAAGAGAGAATATTGGAAGCAGCAAGGGAAAAACAGTTAGTTACCTATAAGGGAATACCCATACGATTGTCAGCAGATTTCTCAACAGAAATGATGCAGGCCAGACGGGAATGGCAAGAAATATTCAAAGTGATGAAGGGCAAGAATCTACAACCAAGATTACTCTATCCAGCAAAGCTATCATGCAGAATTGAAGGTCAGATAAAGTGCTTCACAGATAAGAAAAAGCTAAAGGAGTTCATCACCACCAAACCAATATTATATGAAATGCTGAAAGATGTTCTTTAAGAAGAGGAAAAAGAAAAAGATAAAAGTGTAAATTAAGAACAACAAATACACATCTATCAACAAATGAATCTAAAAATTAAGTGAATTAATAAGCTGATGAACAGGATAAACTGGTGAATGTAACAGAATCACGGACATAGAGAAGGAATGGACTGACAATTCTTGGGGAGAAAGGGGGTGTGGGAAGTGCAGCAAGAGACTGGACAAAAATCATGCAACTATAGGAGAGGACAGTGGAGGGGGGTGAGGGCGGAGGGTGGGATGGGTACCAGGTGGAGGGGAACTATAGGGGGGAAAAAGGAGGAACAATGTAATTAATAAACTGGACAATAAAGATGAAAAAAAAAGAAAAAAAAGAAAATGAAAAAAAAAAAAGGCTAATGTGCTAAGTGTTCATCCAACTGGTTGCTATGACATGCACTGACCACCAGGGAACAGACACTCAATGCAGGAGCTGCTGAGCTGCAGTGACTTGGCAGTGGTGGTTCTCAGATGACACAACCCTAAACCAAAGAGGAGGAAGTCACAGGGCAGCATGATTACACCTTGGACTGTGGGTATGTTGTTGCTGGGGCATTGTTTTCCCCGAAACTGGTTTATTGCACCTGCATTTGTGTTCCACACCCTGTATGACTGCAACTTTGCAGAGTGCCCTATCGTACTCCACAATCACTTGGGGGATGTCAGTGAGCTGGTTTCAGCCTGATCCCTACAGGCCAGGCTGAGGGAGCCCACTTACTCCACTGATGTCCTTCTTACCTTCGAGCCCAGTGCTGCCCCAGGTGAGGCTAGCCAGGGAGGAGCCATGGTAGGTTGGCTCTAGAGCATGTCCATCCCTTCTCGCCCAGTCCTGCCTAACTGGCCATCTTCTAATTTATTTCCTTTCCATGCGCATGAATCCATGCACTGCATCACTAGTACTTAAATAAAAATGTTTTCTTCACTAGTACTTAAAAAAATTTAAGTGCAGTAAGAACACTTAAGACCAGATTTTTATAGTTTGGTCTGAGCTATGTAAAATAAGCATTAAAAGTATTAACGGGGGAGGAACCAAGATGGCGACATAGGTAAATACTTATACTGCTGCCTTGCACAACAATTTCAAAACTACAACTAAAGGACAGAATGGACATTATCCAGAACCACCAGAAAGTTGGCTGAGTGGAAATTCCACAAACAGAAGGAAAGATAAAGGGACACTGTGACTCAGAGGAGCCGCATAAGGCAGAGTTTCTGAGACCTGTGGAGTAGGATGTGCAGAGCAGGGCTTGAGGGGAAGGGGCAGGTGGCTGGATACCCGCCTGGTTTTCTCGAACAGAGAGGGAGACAGAGGCATTCCACTGTACTGACCCCCCAGTTCTGGGTGAGTCTTGGGGAACCCAGAGACATACGGGATGAAACTGGACCTTAAGGAGGAAGCACCCTGAGATTTGGGAGCTGCAGAGGTGTGCAAGCTCGTGAAGTGCAAGCATACTGCAGAGGTGCATGAGCTAGCTGAGAGGATGCATGGCTGGCTCCCTCAATTAGGACAAAAAAAAAACCCCACAAGACTGCATTGCTTTCCAGTTCTGGGTGAGAATTTGGGTGTACAGACTCATTTGGAGAAAAACTGAACTATCTGGCAGTGGTCAGAGCTCTGGGGCAGCTGTCTCTCCATTGCTGTGGGGCACAGAGATGCGGGCCCCACAATCAAAGGCTGTCTGCTCAGCCCGGAGACTTTGCCCCATCCAAGCTGAGCAAAGCCACTCTACCACCATAAACACAGCTGATCCTCACAGCCAATTGGCCTGAAGGTCAACCCCTCCCAGTGAAACCAACAACAATCTAGGCTTAACTACAACAAGACTGTGCAACCCATAAAGGGCTGCACCAAGAGTATCCACCTCAGGTAACTGGGGAGGCTGAGCCACTGTCCCTTAGAGAACACCTACCACACAAAGCTACACGACCAACTTAGGGAAGTAGCGAAAATACAGAGAAAAGGTAACAAATCACATTTGAAAGAAATGGAGGAAAAAAACAACAGCTGGACATAGGATTCAAAACCATGGTTATAAGGTTTTTCAAGAGGCTCCTAGAAAAGGCCGATAAACTTAACGAGACGCTCCAGGATATGAGCAAGACCCTCAAGAATATGAGTGATACCCTTGTGGATACGAAAAAGGACCAACTAGAAATTAAGCATACACTGACTGAAATAAAAAACATTATACAGAGACCTGAAAGCAGTCTAGAGGACCTCAAGAATCAAGTCAAAGATTTGAAATATAAAGAAGCAAAATCCACTCAGCTGGACAAGCAAGAAGCAAAAAGAATCCAAAAAATTGAAGATAGTGTAAGGAGCCTCTGGGACAACCTCAATCATACCAACATCCGAATTATAGGGGGGCCAGAAAAAGAGAGAGAGCAAGATACTGAAAACCTATTTGAAGAAATAGTAACCGAAAAATTCCCCCACCTGGTGAAAGAAATAGACTTACAAGTCCAGGAAGCACACAGAACCCTTAATAAGAATCCAAAGAGGACCACACAAAGACACATCATAATTAAAATGCCAAGAGCAAAAGACAGAGAGAATATTACAAACAGAAAGAGAAAAACAGTTACCTACAAGGGAGCACCCATATGCTTGTCAGCTGATTTCTCAACAGAAACTATACAAGCCAGATGGGAATTGCAAGAAATATTCAGAGTGATGAAGAACAAAAATCTACAATCAAGAATACTCTATCCAGCAAAGCTATCATTCAGACTTGAAGGTCAGATAAAGTGCTTCACAGATAAGAAAAAGCTAAAGGAGTTCATCACCACCAAACCAGTATTATATAAAATGCTGAAAGGTATTCTTTAAGAAGAGGAAGAAGAATAAGAAAAAGGTAAAAATAAAAATTATGAATAACAAATACACATCTATCGACAAGTGAATCTAAAGAAGTGAATTAAAAATCTGATGAACAGAATAACTGCTGAATATAATTGAATCAGGGGCATAGAAAGGGAATGGACTGACAATTCTTGGGGAGAAATGGGGATGGGAGGTCCAGGAAGAGACTGGATAAAAAGCATACACCTATGGATGAGGACAGTGGGGGTGAGGTAAGGGCAGAGGGTGGGATGAGTACTGGGTAGAGGGGAGCTATGGGGAAGGAGGAAGAGGAACATTGTAATTAATAATCTGAAATATAAAGATTTATTAAATTTAAAAAAGTATTAACAGGGTAAACGGAAACCTCTGTAATACTGTCAAAGATAAATTTAAAAATGAAAAAATAAAGATTATCTATAAAACCATGTGCATTTTGATATTAAAGAGTACAGTTAAGCACACCACATTAGGAGTCAGTAGTCCTGAATTCTGGAGTCATGTTTATCATTAAGAAACTATTATGTTAGAAATTATTTACCTGCTTTGTATAATTTATGTGTATTTATTATTTAAGATCTTAAAATGGTGGAATCTGAAAACACTCAAGCCTTGTATTATAAACATTTTCATTTATTTGTGAAGCAAACATATATTGACTTCCTCCTATGTTCCAGGCACTGAACTAGGTCCTGAGGCTACAACGTTAAATGTAAAATATAGAATCTGTTCTCAGTAGACTAACATCTAGTGGAGAGCGAGGCAACAGTAGAATCGCTCTACCACCATAGAGCTCAGCTCAGTCATTGATTCAAAACCTTGAGGATTGTCCTTGTCAGCTTGGCTTCAGGAGTTCTGCCCACTTCTTTTCTTTCTCATGCTGGGA
Organism: Antrozous pallidus; assembly: GCA_027563665.1. Classification (NCBI taxonomy): domain Eukaryota; kingdom Metazoa; phylum Chordata; class Mammalia; order Chiroptera; family Vespertilionidae; genus Antrozous; species Antrozous pallidus. The sequence goes on from CM050521.1 coordinate 7,269,097, forward strand.
TTGCATTGTGCTAGAATTCTATTGTTTCATAGACAAGTTTTTGAATTCTGTTATCTGCAGTCAGGGCCCTTCCATCCTTTTTTTTCAAATGAGTTCAGACTGCAGATACTACAAAATACTGCTTCTTGTGGCTGTTATTTTACTTTGTTAATATTATTGACTACTTAATTGCAGGAGCTCTAGTGTTAGAATGCTAATTGAAATGCTCTGCTTCTTTTTTAACCCCACATTGTTACTGTAGGTGAGGGTATCAGCTAAGAAATACATAGAAGTCTGTCTCAGAGTACAATATCCTTTGGTATGATATAGATAGCCTTAGCCTAGAATCACTGCTTTATACAATTAAGAAAAAAGAAGTGATGGAATAAAGAAAAATTCAAGGGTTTTCTGATTATGCTACAGGCCTGGTGCACGAAATTCGTGTATGTGGTAGGAGGGTTGTCCCTCAGCCCAGCCTGCACCTGCTCCAATCTGGGACCTCTCAAGGGATGTCCGACTGCTCGTTTAGGCCCGATCCCACCATCAGGCCTAAACGGGCAGTCAGACATCCTTCTCACAATCTAGGACTGCTGGCTCCCAACTGCTCACCTGCCTGGCTTCCTGATTGCCCCAACTGCTTCTGCCTGTCAGCCCAATCATCTCCTAACCTCTCCCCTGCCAGTCTGATTGATGTCTAACTGCTCCCCTGCTAGCCTGATTGCCCCCAACTTCCCCCCTCCCCCTGCAGGCCTGCGTCCCCCCAACTGCCCTTCCTTGCAGGCCTGGTCACCTCTAACTTCCCTTCTCTGCTGGCCTGGTCACCCCTAACTGCCCTTTCCTGCAGGCTTGATTGCCCCCAACTGTCCTCCCTTGCAGGGCTGGTCCCTCCCAGCTACCTTCCCCTCCTGGCCTGATCACCCACAGCTATCCTCCCTTGCAGGCCTAATTCTTCCCAACTGTTCTCCCAAGCTGGTCACCTTGTGGTGGCCATCTTGTGTCCACATGGAGGCAGGATCTTTGACCACATGAGGGCATCCATCTTGTGTGTTGGAGTGATGGTCAATCTGCATATTACTCTTTTATTGGATACAAGTGGCCCAGTGCACGAAATTCGTGCATGGAGGGGGATTCCCTGAGCCCAGCCCAGCCTGCTCCAATCAGGGACCCCTTCGGGGATGTGTGACCCCTAACCACCTCTGCCTACCTGCCTGATTATCCCTAAGTTCTCCCCTGCTGGCCTGAATGCTCCTAACTGCCTCTGTCTTGCCCCACACCTGGGACCCAGGCTTCCCTCCCTCTGGCCAGCTATAGGCACCCAGGACCTGGGCCAACTTCACTCAGGCTGGCCGCAGCCACAGCCACCCATAGGCACCCAGGACCACAGGGCATGCTGCCTAATGCCAGGGCCAGAAAGGGCCCCAGCCCTTCTATGTGCCTGCCTGGCCGAGTCCCACTACTCTGACTGCCGTGGCGTAAAAAACTTTACCATATATGTTCTCCCTAGCCTCCTGGAGAGAGGGCGTGAGCTGAGAAACTGGAGATGCTGCAGCCCCAGGGCCATTTTACCAATGGGTACATTGTCATTTTCAGATCTAGATTTGAGATAATCCATCAAACCGCTGTATTTTTCAACTCTCAGATTGGTTTGCTTTAATAAAATTTGTCCAATTGGCCTCCATTTTTTAATACAAATCCATAATAAACTGTTGAGTTAACTTTCCTGCATTTAAAATAGGATTGAATGTGTCCCTCACAGAGAGATGAAATCCATAATACTACATTTGGGTGACTCGTGTTCTTACATTTTGTCTAGTATTATTGTTGAGTACATTGTTGTCTCTGAGTCTTAATGCAATATCTGTTCCCCAACCTTTTTCACCATGTGGAAAAAGAATAGGATATGTCATTGCATCTAATGTGGGAAATATGATACTGATTCGTTTCATTTTAGTGACATTTGGATTATTGGGATCTGGTTTACAATGAATGAGTAAGTCCCTTTCAAAAGGAGGTTCTCCAACTTGGTTTCTGAATATGACAGCAACCTCGGTTACACGGGGAGAATTATGTCTACCTGGGTCACTATTATGATCATATTTAATTGCCATAGTTACTTCCGTGGGAGCTATACCTTTTGCTGCTGCTTCAGATTGTGCTTCCTTTTCTACCTCACGTAGCATCTTGTACGATTTTGTTAATTCATTTATTTCATGCATGAGGTTGTTGATTATGAGCCTTTCTGAGCAGGCCCACCTTGCTATTGCCACATTCTGAGATAGAGGAGAATGACAGGCCTTTCAGGCGTGTGACCAAAGGCTGATTTGGACAGATTCTGTGGGGGTGGGACTTCCTCCTACCTGTTGTCAGTTTCAGCTGGGATGCTTCCCTTCCCTCTGGCAGTTGCCTTCCGTTTTTGCTGGCAAACAGCTGAAGCTACACTAATATTAGCAATGCAGGGGCCTCATTAGAAGCAGCTGCGGTGAGTTCTTGCAGCCACCGCCCGACACTGCTCCTGCCTCCACCCCTCCTGCCTCCACCCCTCCTGCTGCCACCGCTCCTGACTCCACCCCTCCTGCCTCCACCCCTCCTGCCGCCACCACTCCCGCTGCCGTTCTCAGCACCCCGGGGCCTCAGTTGACTCAGCTGTGGTGAGTTCTGGCTGCCATGGCTGCCATTGCTTGGTCTCCGCGCCCTGGCCCGGCGCTTGATGACTTTACCACTCTATCTCCGCTCCTGGGGCCTGGCGATGGCGCCTCTCGACCCCACCCCTTGCTCCGACTGGCTGGTAGCATAGCCAGTCAGGAGCCAAGGTACGGTCACATTTGCATCTTACTCTTTTTATTAGATAGGATGACATAGACTGATGAACAAGAATGGATCCAGAGACTGAGAAAAGTCCATCAGAATGTCAACCATCAGGGTAAGTGGCAGGTGGTGGGAGTAAGGGGGAAAGTCAATATATTTGAACTCGTGAACTAAGGTAAGTAATTTGTGTTTTTACATCCCTGACAAAGTTTATATAAAGTTATTTTAAAAAATTGGCAGCTAGTTTGAGATTGAATTGACATGGCCTAGAGCTTGTCATCTCCTATGGAAACCAGACCTTAGGCTAGGCCCTCCTTAACCTCCTGTGACACCATAATACCCTTACATGATATTATTCTACAATGTCATTGTAATTTTTGATATTTGACAACAGCATATTATACAATTATCCCAAATAAACTTACAAATGAATTCTTTGAATGTTGGGCAGCAATTTAAAAAAGGATAGGAAAGGAATTAATCACTTTTGGGAAAGCATCTGAGCATTCTATATTGGCCCCTCTTGCCCTTTCTGCCAAGAGGGACCTTCTTGTTACTATCCAAATACACACAGCTGTTGTCTGACCTTCCAGTTCAAGTTTTGGCTGAATCCTCTGGGCAGCTGGCACCGTGGATCTGTATCTCGACCAATGGCGTGAGCTGGGCCCTCTCTGGAGAAGAAACCTGGGTCCCCCGAGATATGTGATCAGTACCGGGACCCCGCCAGCTGGTAAGGGCACCCCAAGGCAGGTGCTGGACATGGAGGCCATAGGGGCATAGACTACAAAGGAGACAGAACTGAACCTCACATCATCCTGTTTGGCCCCGGAGGATGGCTGGTTAGCCAGAGAAGGGTAAGATTCCTCAGGGAAGGGACAACCTAAGACAGGCACAGTCGCAGAGGGGCCAACAGGAGAGCACTAAAAGGTCAACAGAGGTGGGGCACAGACCCTCACCCACAAACCTTGCAGGAGCTTGGATTCTCACCCCTCCTGAGGGAGGTCTGCTACCCCCACGGCTGCTTTGCCTCCCACGCACAACTCACACCGGGACCCAGGTGGCAGACAGAGACTCGGCCAGCAATAGCTGCTCTATATCTAAATTCAGTCTATTACCAGGAATGCTCAGGGCCTACTCAAAAATGCAAATACTCCTTTCCACTAGTATTTACAGGGTAAACTAAGATTTCTGCTTGAGTATTAAAATTGACAGGAAAATAGTAATCAAGTTTTCAGATTAATTTAAATTGGCCAAGTGAAATAAGTGAATACTCAAGAAAATTTAAGTGTACTGGACAAAAAGCTTTTCCTAAAACATTAACTAAAATATCTAATAGTAGCTCATCTCACTGTAAAATTGCCTAACATCCAAAGAACCTAAAGTAGTCATATTTGTGTGCAAAAATTAAAATTTAAAGTTACCAAGACTGCAATATAAAATTTCCAAAAGTCCCCATTAATCAAAAAAAAAGGGGGGGGGACAGTGGGGTAATATCATGTAAGGAAAAATATCCTGTAAGTAAAATACATCTAGAAAATTCTTACTCCAGAAAGGTAACTTCCATTTGTAAAGCCAACAGCAGGACACCCATGAAAAAACACACATGGTGTCAAAATAAGCCAAAGGAAAATCATTTAGGCAATAATAAAAAGAATCCCAAGTCTATTTTGCAGAGAGGCTCCCTTGTTAACTTTTGGTCGAGAATGTGTTTGTGTGTTTTCAGAGAACAACTCCAAGACCATGTGGGTTCCAGCGACAGTGAGGAACTGACGGGTCTGTTCCAGCCACGAGGACGGTCCAGAGATGGGGGACACTGACGACACCTTGCCATGCTAGCAGTTGGTAGCTGTGCATGGCTGCAGGCAGCCCAGGACCAAACCAGAGAGGATGGAACTTGCATTGCCACGATGTGTCCACCATCTAGATACCATTGCTGACTTGTACACATAAAGAACTATTTGACATTGAAACTGGGACTCAGAGCAGTTGGACATTGAAACTGAGACTCAAACATTTTTTGTTCTTATACATTTATTTCTAGTATACAGAGGCAAGATATTTTTGAAGAAAAGAAACAGGGGAGAGTGATTGATATAGAGGCAGGATGGCCTTGAACAGGCTGTCAAGCTACAGGGGGAAGGCTTGGGTGGATGGGAGGCGGATGCTGGGGGAGATCAACCAAAGGATTGTATGCATGCATATGAGCTTAACCAATGAATGAAAGACACTGGGCGGGGAGGGAAGGAGACATGTGCTGGGGGGTAAGGGAGGCTGGGGGGAGAATAATGGGGGGGAGGGAGGAAATTAAAGTCAATTAAACAAATAAAATAAAAAAATAAGAAAAGAATGGAAAAAAAATAAAATATTCCCATGGCAAATCATATTTTACCAATAGAGCAGTGTTTGAATTATTTTAGATTTGTATTAAGAATAGAAAAAAAAACCTAAGCATAATTTGTTGCTTAACCCAATAGTTTAGTTATATGTATTTTTATTTTTTAAAAAAACTTGATTATTGAAAGTATTACATAGATCCCCCATTTTCCCCCGTAAACCTCTTCCAGCCTGCTCCCTCCTCCCACCATCCCAGACTCTCATCACCCCATTGTCTTTGTCCATGGGTTATGCATATGAGTTTATTGATTGATCTGTCCCCACTCTTCCCCCTCCCTGATTTTCCTCTGAGATTTGACAGTCTGTTCAATGTCTCTATGTCTCTGGGTGTATTTTTGTTCATCAGTTTATGTTGTTCATTTTATTCCACATATGAATGAGATCATGTGATATTTATCTCTCTCTGACTGGCTTATTTCACTGAGCATAATGCTCTTCAGGCCCATCCTTGTTGTTGCAAATGGTAAGAGTTCTTTCTTTTTTATAACAGCATAGTATTCCATTGTATAGATATACACAGGTTTTTAATCTGCTCATCTACTGATGGACACTTAGGCTGTTTCCAAATCTTAGCTATTGTAAATGGTGCTATGAACATAGGGGTGCATATACTCTTTCTGAATGGTGTTTCTGATTTCTTAGGATATATTCCTAGAAGTGGAATCATTGGGCCAAATGGGAGTTCCATTTTTTACTTTAGGAGGAAACTCCTATTGTTTTCCACAGTGGCTGAACCAGTCTGTATTCCCACCAGCAGTGCACTAAGATTCCTTTTTCTCCACAACCTGGCCAATGCTTGTCATTTGTTTATTTGATGCTTACTTTCACCATTCCTGTTCAACATAGTACTAGAAATACTAGTCATAGTAATAAGATAAAAAGAAGAAATAAAAGGCATCCAAATTGTTAAACTGTCATTATCTACAGATGACATGATATTGTACTTAGAAAACCTTAAAGACTCCATCAAAAAAACTACCAGATTTATAAATGAATTCAGCCATGTAGCAGGATACAAAATTAACACCCAGAAATCTATGGCATTTTTATGTACCAATAATTAACTCTCAGAAAGAGAAACTGCAGAGGAACCCAGGGAAAACACCTGAACATTTTTAAAATCAATGTCAGCTGAATCTGAGGCGCCAGGCAGAACCACATCTTGGAAACGCATCCACCAAAAAGGCTGGATGCATTATCAGCACTGACTTTTAACTTGCTTCAGCTGCCAGGTGGAGGACCCTTGAAATGTAGATTCAGCCAAGCCCTGGGACTGAGGGAATGAGTGGGGCCTGGGCCCATTTAAGCTCCTTTGATTTTAAGTCTTTCCATGTGAAACCCCTTTCTATCCTATCTAATAAATGAGTAATTTGCAGTTCGACCATCACTCCAACACACAAGATGGCTGCCCCCTCATGTGGTCAAAGATCCTGCCCCCATGTGGACACAAGATGGCTACCACAAGATGGCCAGCAGGGGAGGACAGTGAGAGGTTCCAGGCCTGCAAGGCAGGGCAGTTGTGGGCCATTAGGCCAGCAGGGGAGGGCAGTTGGGAGGGACCAGGCCTGCAGAGGAGGAAGTTGGGGGCAAACAGGCTGGCCAGGGAGCAGTTAGTCATCAATTAGGCTGGCAGGGTAGCGATTAGAGGGTGATCAGGCTGGCAGGCAGAAGCGGTTAGGGGCAGTCAGGGAGGCAGGCAGGTGAGCAGTTTGGAGTCAGCAGTCCTGGATTGTGAAAAGGATGTCCAATTGGCCGTTTAGGCCCAATCCTACTGGGATCGATCCTAAACAGGCAATCAGACATCCCTCGAGGGGTCCCAGATTGGAGAGGGTGCAGGCTGGGCTGAGTGACATTCCCCGCCCCTCGTACATGAATTTCATGCACCAGCCCTCTAGTTTTAGTATAAATAAACATGCTGCATTTGGGTTGGGGTTCCTCTCTCTCCATCAGAGAGCAGAGATTCCACCCAGCCCAGCTTTTATTTCTACTTCTATGTCGTCTGTTCTTTCTATTATTTCTCAATCCCCAGCTCCTCTTCTCAGTAACTGGACCCACTCTTCTCTCCATGCTGGATGTGGAGAGGAGAGGAACCCCCCTCCCCTGCCACCACCACCACAAGAAACTAAACAAACAATCTCATTTACCATTGCAACAAAAAAATTAAGGTACTTAGGAATAAAATACATGTACTTGGAAAACTACAGGACATTGAAAAGAAGATAGAGGAAGACATAAACAAGTGAAAGAATATGCCATGTTCATGGATTGGAAAAATGACTATACTACCCAAGCGATATATAGATTCAATGCAATCTCTGCTAGAGTACTGGGTTACTTTTATGGTGATAAAATGTTTGGGAATTAGCAAGTGGTGATGTTCCATATATATGTGAATATACTGAAAAACTACTGAACTATACACTCTGAAATGATGAATTTTAAGGTATGTAAATTATATCTCAATTTTTAAAAATATAATTCTCTAGTAAAATTCTCCATCTTGAACTATTTTTTTTAAAACTTACTATCATGGTGTGTTTAAAATCAGTGTCTGAGAACCACTTTTTTTCCTGCCTTTCTTATTGTCCTTGTTCTAGTCAGCCACAAACTATGACATAACAAAAAGGGAAATAAATTTTTCCGCCTTATAAATGTGCAAATTCACCATCAGTTTATATTTCTGTAATTAATTTTATGATTTTAAATGTAAGATACAATTCTTGTCAGCTTCTTTCTCTATTATAGCAGCTAGCTTTCATGTTAGTAGTTATAACACTGAACTTTATTACAACACTAGAGGCCCGGTACATGGCAGAGGGTCAATGTATCTCTCAACCCAACCTGCACCCTCTCTAATCTGGGACCCGTCAAGGGATGTCCAACTGCCTGTTTAGGCCTGATCCCACCAGGCAGTCGGACATTCCTCTCACAATCCAGGACTGCTGGCTCCCAGCTGCTCGCCTGCCTGCCTTCCTGATTGCCCCTAACCACTTCTGCCTGCCAACCTGATCACCACCTAACCACTCCCTGGCCAGCCTGATTGATGCCTAACTGCTCCCCTGCCAGCCTGTTTGCCCCTAGCTGCCCTCCCCTACAGGCCTTGTCACCCCTAACTGCTCTCCCCTGCAGGTCTGGGTGCCCCCCAAGTACCCTTCCCTGCAGGCCCAGTCACCCCCAACTTCCCTCTTCTGCTGGCCTAGTCACCCATAACTGCCCTCCCTTACAGGCTTGATCACCCACAACTGCCCTCCCCTGCAGGCCTGGTCCTCTCCAACTGCCCTCCCCTGCTGGCCATCTTGTGGTGGCCATCTTGTGTCCACATGGCGGCAGGATCTTTAACAACATGGGGGCAGCCATCTTGTGTGTCAGAGTGATGGTCAATGTTCATATTACTCTTTTATCAGATAGGAAGTGCTGGCTCTGGTTGCAAGTGGGGCCAGCGCTGGCAGTGGGTGTGAGTTGTGGGCAGGATTACAACTCACAGGAGCAAAGGATATAATTTTCTATAATCTAAATTATTTAAAGACCTTTAGATGCAATATTTCTAAATTTCCTCACCAGGGCATGTACAAACTTATAGTAATCTATGCAATGATAATCCATGAGATTTCTCTGGTAAAAAAAAAGTGTAATTACATACTATTTCCATTTCTTTTACATGGTCTCAAGTAAGAAAATCTTTGTAAAAAAAGAACATGTTTATAGAACAATTAGAAAATTTAAAATCTCTTTTTATAAATGCAGATATTAGAGGACAGGGAGATGGAGTACCTTAATCTCATATAACTAGTTAGTAATAAGATGTCATTAGTCCCACCATCTACTCACTACTTTACAATTAATTCAATTAAACTAAAATCAACTAAGAAAAGCATTCCTGTTAAGAAAATTTGATTTCAACTATAATTCATACAATACCAAATATTGGGCAAATATTTGAGTTTTATAAAAGGGTCTTATTTTCTTTTTATACATGTAAAAAAAGATAATAACAGTACTGTTAAGAATATTAAATGAAATGATATCTTTTTGTAACGGTCAAACACAGTGTCAGCAATAACATATACTGAAATTTAAAATAAGGTACTTCATTGCCTTAAACTTGTGGAAAATATTATGTTGTTCAAAACACAATATTCATACATTATTTGTTTTGTGACAACTGTTTTCTTCTGTTTATGTTTAACTTTTTTTAAAAAAAGACAGTAACTTATAGTGTTCAATTTGCCTTTGAACAACCAAAGAAGAGTGATAATATTATATCTTATTCCATTGAAGTTGTTAACTCTGAATTCTATCTCTCGTCCCCTAAATCCCTTCAGCCCCTCTGAAAAACACTCATCTATACTCCCAAACCACAGAAAAATAGCCCAACAGAACATAAGAAGTTCTAAGGGTAAAGAGGTGGTGATGGGAAGAATCTGATACTACCCTTCTTACACTTCTAAACTTTAAATTTGTTTAAATTTGAAAATATAAATTATTTTTCATCTACAGCTCTCACAGAATGAGAATGTGATTGCAGTGATGTTTTCTCATTACAATGAAATTTCACTATTATAAAACAATTAGATGATCTCCAAGATCCTTTTTAATTTTCTAATTCTGATTCTATGTCTCATGAAATATTTTGAATTGTGTCTACTCATTGCACATGCACATGTATGTGTTGGGGGAAAATCATTCTTGGTTGATCCCCAAAACTTGCATTTTTTAAGATCCACTTATAAATATTTACTAACTAGAGGCCCAGTGCATGAATTTGTGTTCTTTGAAAGGAACTGTGGGTCTTGAGGCTGTGATAGGCACAGGGATGGGTCTCAGCCCATCCTCTGTGCCCCAGCCCATCTCCTCCCTCCATGACCCCCAACCCCCTGTCTGTTAACAGCCCTGCTCCCACCGCCGCTGTTCCCAGGCACTGATGGCACCAGCCTAGCTCGCACCCACTGACGGCCTGGAACGATTGGGGGCAGCACCAGCAGTGGGGGTGAGCAGGGCTGATACTCTCAGCGGGTGTGAGTGGCGGCTGCTGCCCCGATTGCTCCTCGGGAGCAGGGGCAGGTGGAGAAGGGAGAGGTGGAGAAGCCTTCAGAGGTGAGGGGGGCCAGCAACCACCACTTGCACCCACCGATGGCTCCGAGTGATCGGGATCAGTGCTAGGCTCCAGCAGCAGGTGTGAGTGGTGGCTCCGGCGCTGGCTGTGGATGCAGGTGGGGCCAGCGCTGGCCGTGTGTGTGAGGGCTGGGCAGGATTGTGGCGTGCAGGAGCAAAGAGTTTTCAGTAACCACCAGAGGCTTATCCTGATGACAGTGACCAGTGCCCCACCTTGGTCTGCCACCACCCCCCCTCACTTGCTCCACCATCCCACATGGCCAACGCCTGCCATGTTCCACACACAGCTCGTGCTGGTCAGCGCACATCATAGCGATTGGTTGTTCGGTTGCTCAGTTGTTCTGGTTGTTCCAATGTTCGGTATTTGCATATCAGTCTTTTATTATATAGTATACTCTTACCTTGTGCCATATTGAGTGAGGAAGTGCCCTTGCCTTCAAAGAGACTCCAATTTCTCGCAGAAAATGTAATGTAAATAATTTCTTCATTGTGAATCAGACAAATATTTTAGATACAATGCTTATAGTTTATTCTTTTACTTTCTTAAGTTTATCATCCTGTGACATTTTTTAATTTTAAATTTTAGTTGATATCTTTCCACATCTTATTAAGGCAATTTTTTTTACCTCACATATGCATCAGGATGAGCCACACTGGATTGAAAGAGTGTTTTATTTCCATTACTCAATCTGCATGCTCAAGAAACAGACCATGAAAATAGTATCATACTTGTCACCAGGTTCAGATCAAACAGGATGAAGGGACATTTCCATTACTTAAGTATAGAATTGGCTCAAATTTTCAGTTAAATTTTCTCTATTATGTTCACATATGATGAGGAAGAGAGAACTCGTTATTGAAGGGCTAAAAAATATTTCTGATAGCATGTCTCCCGTAGACCCAAGTACAAAGCCTTACCATATTTAAATTGAAAGGTATTCTAGAACGCATTTAAATCCTCTGCTTCATTTTATTGTAAAAAGAAGCAGTTATACATGGAAGAAAGAAACCCCCCTCTTCTTATTAATGCACTAGCAACTCACAATTCAATTATATATTTCCCTCAAACTCATTAATGTGGACTTTGTTTAGTAACTATGGGAACTGCTAAAAATGTGTCCCTGTGCCCCCCTAAAGGTGTCCTCCTGAACATTAGCAGTTGTGTACATATGCCCATTGCTACGAAATATTAAAACTCAAAATGTCAGAGTTTGGGGTGACGAAAAGTTTATTGATAAAGAAGGCATCCACTGAGAAGATGAAATCCTAGTGGTTAGAAGATGGCAGCCCTGGTGGTTCCCTAATTCATCCTAAGAAATTCCAGAGTGCAGGCTTGTTTTACATCAATGAAGGGGAAATTGGAAATGCTGTTTTTGTAAAAACTCAACCTCCGAGCAGAGGTCCTCTGCTGATTAACAGGCCTAAAGCAGGAACGCTCAGTTGGCAGCCAAGGGGACAACAGCCTGAAACAAGATGGAGTCAGAGAGACCCAGCAGTTCCCTCTGTTATAGCTAATTCTTCTTTTATAGATATTTTAATTGCATCCATACTTAAGACTAGAAGGACCCAGAAAATCCCACTGAGAATCAATAAAGTCTCCAAAATGTAAGTGGTATCTATCCTCTTAATCCAAGGAAACGGTACTGGTATCGCTGTCACACTCCATGGACGTGATAGGCAGGGTAAGGACAGTGAACTAGGCACAGAAGGTCCACAGTTCAGAGAGCCCAGGTACCTAGCAATGGGCAAAACTGGGAAAGCAAGGACCTCACCCTCAGGGCAACCTTTCTTCCCCCAGCATATGGCTGGTCAGCTGGTCATGTGGTGGAACCTCTGATCTTTCCTTCCCTGGCCTGTTGGCCTGTTGCTAGTCATTTGGTAGGAACACCCCCCCCCCACCACCACCACCAAATCCCCTTGCCCCTGCATGCGTTAGAAGAGGAACAGGGGTCAGGAATACCCCCTAAGCATTAGAGTGGTTCTGACCTGCAACAGATACATCTAACCCAGTGGTCGGCAAACTCATTCGTCAGCAGAGGCAAATGTCAACAGTACAACGATTGAAATTTCTTTTGAGAGCCAAATTTTTTAAACTTAAACTTCTTCTAATGCCCCTTGTTCAAAATAGACTCTCCCAGGCATTGGTGTTCTGTGGAAGAGCCACACTCAAGGGCCAAAGAGCCGCATGTGGCTCGCGAGCCAAGGTTTGCTGACCACTGGTCTAGGCCTCAGTTGTGTTTCAGCTCCACACCCAGAAAAGCAGCAAAACTAGGCCAGTGACACCACAGATAAGTAAGGACTCCTTGCTTTGGTGCCAACCATCCAGTGAAGACCACTGCTACGGGATTCCAGGGCAGGAGGGGTAGGGAACTGAGACAGGGAAGTTAAAACAAAGCCCAACTGCGTGGGAAATGTCAGCCAGCTTGGAACTAAATAAACATTACCTTTCCCAGCCAAGGACATTGAGCAAATAGTTAAAAATAATAATAATAAAGCCCTCCCAAACGAGAGAATGCAGAGAGGGAGAGGGAAAGGGGAAAGGAAGAAAAAGGGCAGTTTTACTCCCTAGGCAGAGAAGCCAGCAGTCTTAAGGCTTGACAAGATGAAGTTGCCAGGTGCTTCTCATGAATTCTGGGGCGGCCACAACCAAGTAGAAAAAAAGGTCCCTGAGAATGAACCTGTGCCAAAACAGTCAGCAGAGGAATTATGAAGCCTATAGACAGGAGGGAATAGAACACCTCACACCCCCTCCCAACTTGCTCTTCAGATTAGCTGAGAGCCCGTCTGTGCTTCGTAAGCCAGATGCACCGGTTGCTTGCTTTGCTTTTTCAATAAAGGTGCATGCTTTAATTGCTTTAATAAATTGGCTTTTCACAGCATAGTCAAGGTTGGGGACAGCCCTCATCCACTAGCTGTAACACCTCTCTGGTGTTGGTGAGAGGCACCTACAACACCATGACCCTGAAAGGAAAACACTGATGAATATTCTATTGAGATCCTCCCCTGGGACCTCCCCTAAAATTCTGGTCCTTAAGAGCCCCAAGGATTGAGGACTCAGTGTGCTCTCCCTGTAGGGAGCAGGCCCACACTCTCCCTCACCTTTCTCTTCGCGCCCACTCTGGCATGTCACCTTTACCCAACGGCCCTGCTTTTGCCTCTGTAACTTGTTTCCTGAGCCCAGTTTGTCTACCTCTGTGACTTTCAGAGTAAATTTTCCACTATAGTTTGAGTCTTGGCTCTGAATTCTTTTCCAGCCAAAACTCAAGTACTGAGGTTGCAAAACCAAGGTCCAGTCTGATCCCCCCGAGTAGAACACCGGATTTGTTCTCACGCTGCCAACAAGTCCTCAATTGACAAAGGAGTGCTACAACTCTGATAGGCCACCATTGCCCTGTTTATCCAGACTGAGCTGACTCCCCACAGCCCAGCCGGAGTCTGAGGGAGAGTGCTTTTTATCTTTCTGAAGAACCCCATACCAAAAAAAGCAACTAAACAGGTTTTAATGTGTTAAGCGACATAAAAGGCCTCATATATATGAAGCTATTTACCATGCTCATTTATATAAGAAGACCTATTTGCATAAGAAGACCTCTAAAAAAGAGAGAATCTTTAAAGAACAATACAGTACCAAAGAAAACAGAATTATGAATCCATACACAAATAGACTAACATGAGATCATTTTCAAGTATAGTTTAATGTAAAATATAAAGATGTGAGGGAAATGATTCATTAAAAACTGGTATCAGGTTGGAGGGATGAGAAAAAGATAAACCAAATAGCTTATAAACTTTTGTATGCCTAGCCCATGGACATGGGCAATAGGATAGTGAAGAGCTGGGAGGGTGAGTAGGGCCTGGGAGGAGGGGGGTAAAGGTGGGGAAAGAGGAGCTACCTTTAATACTACCAACATTAAAAAATTATATTTTAAAAACTGATATCAAGAAATTAGACTTGTTAAGAGGAGATGTGATAAATACGTACTGTTACTATTTCCATATGGTTGTAAAATTTTTAAATTTAGGAATGGCTTACTAGTATTTCCTTCTCCCATGAAACTAATTTGAATTTGAATTGGGGTTGGGGATGTGCCTCACAGGTTTCTGATCCAGAACCTTCCCAGACATGGAGAGAAAAGTCAAATAAAAATGTCCTTGCTTACTTGGAAGGTGATATTTTCTTCCACTTTTTAAACAGTGAAAATTATAATCAATACAATAAAGGACAAAGATTAATCATCCTATCTAATAAAAGAGAAACATGCAAATTACCATACCTTCACTACGCTACCAGCCAATCAGGAGCGGGAGGGCGGGCGGTGCAGTACGGGAGTGCGGGAGGGCGGGGCAGTGGCAGGCGTGGCCACGGCGAAGGACTGAAGTCACCCTCCGGAGGCTACCCAAGGTCTTATTTCAGCCCTGATGTTGGGCTGCTTCCCCCGACCATAAGTTCCCAACACACTTCCAGCCAGAGTTAAAGGGGACTTCTGTTTTTAAGGCATCGCCATATCTACTGCCTCCCGGGCCCCTGTGAAAGCACTACTCCTTAGGTCCGGGGTGCTGGGAGCTGAAGCAGAGAGGCTGTGAGGCCCGGCTCACCCAGAATGTTGGCCCCCCTCACCCCTCCCAATTATCCTGGCCCAGCCTTCCCCATGCATACCTGCTCACGGAGAGCGTGAGGTGGACGTGGCAGTGGGACAGGAGGCTGGTGGGGGGTGTGGCTGTGGCGCACGGGATGGGAGGCCTACACCCTCCCCCAATCCAGAGGGGCTTGACAGGGGACCTCAGGCCTCGACCCTCGCCCCAGCACCAGGCTAGGGGACCTGAGGCCATGTCTTCCACCCAGCGGGGCCTGACAGAGGACCTCAAAGTGTACTTCCTGTCCTGGTGCTGGGCTAGAGGACCTCTGGCTGCTCCCCGCACCCCAGCTCCAGGCTGGGGGACCTCAGCTTGACAGGGGATTGCAGGCCACACTCCTAACCTGGCAAGGCTTTATAGGGGACCTCAAGGTGCGCCCGTCCTGGTGCTGGTTTAGGGGACTTTAGACAGTTCTCTCTACCCAGCAGGGCTTGACAGTGGACCTCAGGCTGCATCCCCACCTGGCAAGGCTTGACAGGGAACCTCAAGCCACACCCCCACCAGGCTGGGGGACCTCAGACCATATCCTTTGCCCCAGTACCAGGCCAGAGGACCTGAGGCTGTGTCCCTCCTGCCTGGCTGGGCTTGACAGGGGACCTCAGGCTGTGGCCCCCACCCAGTGGGGCTTCACAGGGGACCTGAGCCTGTGCCCCCATGCCAGTGGGGATCAACGGAGGCCCTGAAGCCGTTGCTTCCCTCCTGGTGCTGGGCCGGGGGACCTGAGGCTGTGCTCCTCTGTCTGGTGGGGCTTGATGGGGAACCTCAGGCCATGCCCCCTACCCAGCAGGGCTTGACAGGGATCTCAGGTCATGTCTCCCACCTGGTGGGACTTGATGGGGGACCTCCGGCCATGCCCTCCATCCTGGTGCTGGGCCAGGGGACCCGAGGACACCCCCTGCCCTGCGGGGCTTGACAAGGGTGGAACTGGCTGGGTCTGGATCTACCCCAATGCAGGGGGCGGGCAGCTGGATCTGGGTTTCACATGATTTTGAGGCACAAGTGAGTGAGTGGGGACTTGACTCTGGGTTCTGTGGGGCACCCCAGACTCTGACAGGAGGAAGATTTTCATATACATTTTACTAATTTTCTTTAGTATCTGATACTTCTATTATAGAGAAAGAGCAAATAGCAATATTAAGTTATTTCCTCTAATTAATACCCTTTTAATGTGCATGAATTTTGTGCACTGGGAAACTAGTCTCATATAATTATAGATTAAGTCTTATGAGCATAGGTAAAGTGAAAATGGAATGTGAATAAAGTTCATTGGCCTCGTCTAACATTCAGAAGTGGCATAACTATCTCAGTTTCCACATTTCACATTACAGTCATTATAGCCTAACACTGTGAATCCAAAAAAGAAACCAGCATGTATAGTCATTTTATTCTGCTCCAGGTGTCCAGGTCTCATTCATCCACCCTCTACTGAAAGTTGAGGAGTTTGGAGGCCAGGTGGGTGAATTTACTTTCCATACCATCCCTATGCACTTTTGTCTAAATTATCTAGCCACATAAAAGATCAGCTGGAAACGTATTACTCGCTTCTTATCTATTCCATGGTTCGATGGAACAGTAAGGAATATCATTAAAGACAATGAGGCTTCGATTCCTTTAATTATTCTCTTTTAAGAATCTGCCATTTCAGACCATCTATTTCAGATTTAGAATCATGATATTTTAACCTCTTCTTGATTAAAGGTTTCTATCTCCATCTCAAAGAATGCTTCCTTATACATAGTTTCTCACATGGGGCTTAGCCTTTCTATTTCTCAGCTCTCTTCTTATAAAATAGAAATAATTACCACGGGCTTTATTTGCCCAGCTTTGGCAGGCATGTTCCACGCACGGGCTCCTTATAATGTCTTTATATGAAGTTTGAAATATGTCCTAAGAACAAATAGAACTGAAAATAGAATTGGTATTAAAAGCAAGGCAGAGCTCAAGGCAGAGAGGAATTGAGTGTTGGTGTTTGAGTCTTTTGATATCTTCCTATCATTACACATTTACTTAATCTACTTGAAGGAAGATTAAGAATATATATATATATATATATATATATATATATATATATATATATATAATGCACAATAAGCAAATAGAACTTTAAAACTAGTATAAATTAAAATTCTAAAAATGTTTCACCAAACTTACAAATAATGCAATATTTTTTTCTTTTTAAGAGTTGTAGAAACACTAAGTTGAGAACTGATATGATTTATTTTCAAAGTTATTTTTCTAAAGGAAATAAAAGATGTGGCACACTGATATTTTAATGAAGTGAATTATTATCCCATAATTTCTCCATTAAGTATGAAAATACCATACACTTGAAGAGGATTTGTATTAATTTTTTAGTAATTTTAATTATAGTGGCATTTATGCTTCTATTTTTGAATTATAGAATTTTTGTTTTGTAATTGAAAAGTGTCTTTAGACAATTTGCTACCTTAATCTTTAGTGATTAATAGTTTTAATCTATATCAGTATTTTGAAAATGTTTCTCACACAACAGATAATAGTCAAATTTCTTAAAGAATTCTTTCTTTCACTATATTAGAACTATGTAGAGCTATTTCTAATAACATACTATCAAAATTTGATCCATAATTGAATATAAACCCAATACAGTTATTAGTCAACACTGAGAAACATTTGCATGATTTTACGTTTTTTAACCACAATATGCACTGTTAGCAAAATGTCAGCAGCCTTAAATATTCTTTTGTGGCTTACATTTAGTTGAATAAAGGCTTACCAATTAACTAGAACCTTAACCAAAATGTTGTCACTAGGTTATATCATCATGTTTTAGATAAAATAAGTAGGTCAACACAAAACAGGAGATTAATTCTGTGTCGATAGATTATGTCTTTATTTCTCTTTCAATAAGTATTAAATGGAATGTTCTCATTCATTTTATGTGAGGGAAGTTGAAGTGGAAATGTTATTCATTAAATTATTATTGATTTGTCTATTATTTTTAGTAGAGGTGGAAATCAGATTCTAATAAAATTTTAACAGGAAGAAACTATTTGCCAATAAATAAATCCTAGTAAATTTATGAAGTATATTTATTCTTTAGTTTGACTGATGAGACAGAATCCTAATATCTTTAAATTTTCTTCTAAATATAATAATTCTTTGCAATGTAAAGTTTATACAGTTACATATTTTGTAACATACCGTCTAAGAAAAATGTATAAAACCTTCTCTATTAGTCCCAACTGTTTGAATAGTCTATTTACAGATTTTATTAGTAGTATTTATTTATTTTTGTGTGTGCACCAATAAAACTTTATTTACAAAAATAGACAGTGACCCTCAGGCTGTAGTTTTCCAACTCCTATTTAATTTAATTTTATTTGTTCTTTTCCTGGGGGAGGGTGTATGTTTATTTTAAACATTTTTATTGAATTTATTGGGATGACTGATTAATAAAATTATATAGGTTTCAGGTGTAAAATGCTCTGATACCTCACCTGTATATTGTATTGTGTATTCACCACCTGCAGTCAAGTCTCCTTTTGTCAACATTTATCTTTCTTTCTTCTCTTATAACTCTTCCCACTGCTTTCTTTCTGGTAATCACCATACTGTTGTCTCTGTCTTCGAGTTTTTGTTTTTTTCTCTGTTTAATCCTTTCACCTTTTCCACACAGCACCCCAGTCCCCACACCCCTCTGACAGCTGTCAGTCTGTTCTCTGTATCTATGAGTCTGTTTCTATTTTGTTTCCTAGTTTACTTTGTTCATGAGATTCCAATTGTAAGTGAAATCATATGGTAATTGTCTTTTTTCCTGACTGGCTTATTTCAATTAGCATAATACTCTTCAGGTTCACCAATGCTGTTTCAAAAGGTAAAATGTACCCCAGCTCTTTAATTTGTTCATCGACTGACGGGCATGTGGGCTGTTTCCAAATCTTGGTTATTATAAATAATGATGCAATGAACATAGGGGTGTATATATTCTTTCAAATCAGTGTTTTCGGTTTCTTTGGATATATTCCCAGAAGTGGAATTCCTGGGACATAGGCAGTTCGATTTTTAATTTTTTGAGGAAACGCCATACTGTTTTCCACAGTGGCTGCACCAATCTGCATGAGAGTTCCCTTTTTTTCTGCATCATCACCATCATTTGTTGGTTTATTGATGGCAGCCATTCTGACAGGTGTGAGGTGATATCTGATTATGATATTAATTTGCATTTCTCTGATAATTAGTGATGTTGAGCCATCTGTATGTTCTTTTTGGTGACATGGCTATTCAGGGCCTTTGTCCATTTTTTAATTGGATTGTTTTTTCTTGATGTTGAGTTGTATGGGTTTTATACACTTTGGATACTAACCTCTTTTCTAATATATCATTGGTGAATATGTCCTCCCATGTGGATTGTCCTTTCATTTATCATTGATTTGTCATTTTCCATTTCTTTTCTGCATCAAAGCTACTGGCAAATACAATAATATCATTAGGTTCTACATGTATAAAGGCATCAGATAATGGGAAGTAGCTGATCATTTTTACAGACTTCTCCTCTTACCCCTAAAGGGACTCATTCTAGAATAAGATTAGTATGAGTCTTCCTAACTCTGCTCAAAAGGCAGCAGAGCACCTACTGAAAGGATTTCCTTCCCAGTGTCTCCTGGAAGGTGACCCAGTGTTCATAGTCCCCCTTGCCACTCACACATGGCCACAACCTTTTCCTTGAGGTGGATATAAGAGAAATAGAACTCATATACATAAAGGTAAATAGCAAAATTAATATTTTCTAAAATTTAAAAAGAGTGAAATAATTGACTTTGAAGCAAGGGACCATAACTCTTAGAAACATTATAAAAGTGTCAAATATTTTTAAAATAATTTAAACTAAATGAAGACTAAAAGAGAATACTGTAATCTTTAAAATAGCTATTAGTAAATTACGGCAAATTGTCCAATGGAATGGTAGGGAAATATCTTGGAATCATTTCACAATAAGCTGATTTAAAAAATACTTCATTGAACTCAAATTCTCTCTCCTAAATTCCAAATCAGCACTTTTTCTGTATTCCTCATATGTCATTTTTATTATTCAATGTATATGATGTTTTCCTCCTTCTTTTTCCCTAACCTTGCTGTCTTCCTTGAGTTCAATGAATAAATGACTTATCTTTGTATCTCTTGCATTAATGTTCACTAATTCACATAGTAGGTGCTTAGTAAATAGTAATAAAATCCAATGTAATCAGCATTTCTGTAAAGCTCACTTCCTTCTTCTTGCTCCCAATCAAAATTCCACAATAATATTTTTGCTACTGAATTGTACTTAAATTTTTCCTTATCACAGTGTTCTAGAAAGTTATTATCTGTCAGTTATTCTTGGTATGAGAATAAAAATTTTTTGCTACCTATTCTGGCTCTTGACTTTCTATCCAAAGTCTTTACTTTGAATTACAAGCACTCATCTAGGCTCTTGTTAAGAATAAATGAAAAGAGGTATTTTCAAATCAGGTCAAAGCTATCATAGGCACCTAAAAAATGTAACTCATATAATCTACTGTATTGATAATGGGTCAGAAACAATAGTCTAATGTAGGAAAGATGGCCAACTCATATTAAGAGCTGTGATTAAATAAAAGTGTCAGAGTGAAATAAATACTAAGTATTATGTCACTTTATGTCAAACTAATGGATTTAAAAAATATTCACAGAGGAAATGGTAAAAGATTTCAAAAATACAGTTTTGCAGCTAAAATTAGTTTTATACAATTCCATGAACATACGAGGAACCTGCATGTTAGCCAAATTAATTCAAATATTAAAATTTAAATTTGGCAAGCAAATATAGTTTAGTGTTGTGGAAATACCTAAATTTCTATTTATTTAATAATTATTCTATGACAATCTAGATTTGATTTTTCTTTTTTCCTTTTTTCCTTTTGATTTTCCAACCAGATTATAGCATGATTTCCTTTCTCCTCCCTCTAAACCACTAGACTTCCAACAGACAACCAAGGGTTAAGGTTTTAATTGAAATTTTGAATATGTCAAGAACCACTCACTTGGACTCTTGAGCTCCTTGGTCTTATTTTGAGAGTGGTCTGCCCCATATAAGCCATAATGCAGTTTGTAAATTGGCCAATGTAGCTGTTCAGCTGCTGTAGTCTAAAGTTTAAAAATATGTAAGTGGGTCAGTTCTAAAATTAATTCAGCCTAACTTTGCCTGCAAACACTAAGAATATTACCTATCAGGAGGGCCAAAATATCATCCCCAAGCAGACAGAAACAATCCCTAGAGAGAACTGCCCTGGATGACAGTTCTGTGACATCCTGACTACACCCATGTCTGCAGCCTTTGATTACAACCTGCGGTACTCTGATCAGGCTTATCAGACAAGAAAGGTGAGGGTTTCAGCTGATACGCAAATGAAAATAGACTGATTATGTGAAGCGCAGTTAAATGACAACAATCACAGCTAACATTTATTGAGCACTTATAATTTACCAGACACATTTAATCTAACAATTAAAAAAGGAATGCATTATTATTATACCTACTTTACAAATTTTAAACTGGGTCTGGATAGAAGTTGCAGCTGGAATTTGAACACAAGTCTCAAAAGTCACCACATTGTATCTCATTACTATGAATTATTAAGCAGCTACCATGCTAGGGATTAGGAATATAATGACAAGGTCCTTGTCCTCAGATAAATAATATAGTGAGGAAGACAGCTACGAAATGAATCTCATCCCCTCCCTCCCCCAAATTCATTTGTTAAAGCCCTATTTCTCATAGTGACTCTATTTGGAGTGAGGGTCCTTAAGGAGGTGATTAAAGTTGAATAAGGTCATAAGGGTGGTGCCCTAATTCAATAATACTAGTGTCCTTATAAGAAGAGGAAGAGACACCAGGAGTGACTATGGAGGAAGGAAAGGTCATCTGAGGCCATCTGCAAGCCAAGGAGAGAGGTCTCACCAGAAACCAACACTGCTGACACCTTAATCTTGGACTTCCGGCCTCCAGAAGAACTGTGTGAAAATAATAGATGTGCAAATTAAAATATTTGAGAAAAATAAATTTCAATTTTCTTTAGAGAAAATATGATAGTGGATTATAAAATGTAATCTCTAGAGAATTATTTATTTTACTTTTATGTATAACTCATATGGTCTTTTCAAATAGCTCCACCTCTGACTGACTGGAAAAAGCATTAACTAATTGTCCAATCCAGTTTAAAACTTAATGTGACAATGATAACATGTTTGGGATGTTCAGCAACTCCAAAAAACTTTTTTCATTCTTTCAGGTTTCTCAGCCTGCCTCCCAGATTCCTTGCCAAAAGGGCATCTGGCTATGGGGTAAGGTGCAGGGACAGGAGCTTCTTTCGGCGGGTGGTTGGGCTTATCCAGCCTCTTGGCAGTGTTCCTTGATTGACTGGTTTCTGGATGCTTTATGGTCTTCCAGTGTTGAAACCTGAACAAGAAAACTGTGAACTATTGGCTTCTACAACATGCAGCTTGCTTTCCCTAGTAGGTTCAGCCTCACTTTCACTCCTATCACCGCTATGAACACTAAGCTGAGTGTCTCGTTGTCTATCAGCCTAGGTGGTCCACACACAGAAATACATTACGCTGCCAAGACTTGGCATGCCACCAGTCAGGCTCTTAGCTACCCAGGGACCTATAATATACAGGAAAGGGTTTTTAAATAAAGTTTTGGGTGGTGCCTTTAAACTTTCTCTGTGATGGCTAAGCCTCAGCCAAAGTAGTAAAAGGAAAAGTGTGAGGGGCTTCCACCCAGAGTCCCAATGGGGATGGGGTCAAGGCCTCAGTCTGCTCCCAGTGATATCTTTATTCATAGAAAGAATATAGTTGTTCATCATATTCTCCTACTTCTCTCTTTTTTTTTTCTTTCCACATTTATCCAGGACGAAAAATAAAAAGGCTTTTTCTCCATCCTCTTCTTCTCTAGAAAGCACCTGTAAAAACATATGGACAAGGCTCCTAAGTCAGTGTTAAAGGTCGACATAGTAAAATTTGGAAAGTCTAATTTTCAATTAAACATGTAGCCCAGAAAGCCAAAAGTCTAAGCCATATTAATATTGTTCAAAATGTAGATCCAATTACACTCATGCTGAGTTGCAAAAGGGGAATGATAGATTCTGACTTAAATATGCTTCCCAGAAGAGATAAAATTGAAGCTGAATCTGGGATATTGTTTTGGTCTGCAACATTTGGTTCCCTGACCATGAAGCTAACCACTTCACGGCTCTTGCCTCCAGGGAGGAATCAAGATGGCGGCATCGGTGAACACCTATCTTGCTGCCCCACACAACAGTTTCAAAGCTTAACGAGAGAACAAACATTCAGAATCACCGGAAGGAAAAGTAAAGATAGGACACTGAGTGGTGGAGGGCAGCGTTGAAGATACATGCGGAGTCAGAGGTTTGGAGCCGTGCGAGAGCGTCAGTGGATAGGGCAGGCGGCTGCAAACCCAGCCTGTTTTCTCTACCGGGAGGGAGACAGAGGCATCCCACTGCACTGATTCCCCAGTTCCGGGCGAGGTCCGGGGAACCCACACTCATATGGGGTGAAAGTGGACAGTAAGAAAGTGCGCTGAAACCGGGGTGCGGCAGAGGTCTGCAAGCTTGTGGAGAGGGCAAGTGGACTTGGGAGCAGTGGAGGTGCGCAAGCTCGCAGAGAGGACTCGTGACTTGCTCTCTCGTTCGGGAGACCACTATACTGCATTGTTTTGCAACTCTGGGTGAGACTTTGGGAGTGCAGACTCATTTGGGGAGAGGCTGAGTTGTCTGGCAGTGGGTGGAGATAGGCGACGGCTTGCTCAAGAGGTGCGTGCAGCCATTACCACCTGGCACAGAGACCCAGGTGCCGCATAGGACGGAGCTGACGCTGCCTGCTCAGCCTGGAGACTCCGCCCATCCAATCTGAACACAGCTGTCCCTCACAGCCAATTGGCCTAGAGGTCAAACCCTCCTAGTGTTAACAACAATATTCTAGGCTTAACTTCAACAATACTGTCAACCCATAAAGGGCTGCAGTAAGAATATCCACCTCGGATAACTGAGGAGGCTGAGCCACTGTCCCTTAGAGGACATCTGCCACACAAAGCTAATCAACCAATTCAGGAAAGCAGCCACAATGCAGAGAAATGGAAAGAAATCACGTGTGAAAGAAATGGAGGAAAAAAGATGACTGGACATAGAGTTCAAAACCAGAGTAATAAGGTTTTTCAAGAGGTTCCTAGAAAAGGCCAATGAACTTAATGAGACCTTCGAGGAAATGAACAAGACCTACAAGGAAATGGAAAAGGACCAACTAGAAATTAAGCATACACTGACTGAAATAAAAAATATTACACAAAGATCTAAAAGCAGTCTAGAGGACCACAAGAACCAAGTCAAAGATTTGAAATACAAAGAGGCAAAATCCACTCAGCCAGAAAATCAAGAAGCCAAAAGAATCCAAAAAATTGAAGATAGTGTAAGGGGCCTCTGGGACAACCTGAAGCATACCAGCATCAGAATTATAAGGGTGCCAGAAAAAGAGAGAGAGCAAGACAATGAAAACCTACTTGAAGAAATAGTGACCAAAAACTTCCCACACCCGGTGAAAGAAATTGACTTAAAAGTCCAAGAAGTACACAGAACCCCAAAATATAGGAATGTAAAGAGGACCATACCAAGACACATCATAATTAAAATGCCAAGAGAAAAGAAAAAGAGAGAATATTAAAAGCAGCAAGAGAAAAACAGTTACCTATAAGGGAGTACCTACACAACTGTCAGTGGATTGATTTCTCAACGGAAACTATGCAGGCAGACAGGAGTGGCAAGAAATATTCAAAGTGATGGATAGCAAGAATCTACAACCAAGATTACTCTATTCAGCAAAGCTACCATTCAGAATTGAAGGTCAGATAAAGTGCTTCGCAGATAAGAAAAAGCTAAAGGAGTTCATCACCACCAAACCAATATTATATGAAATGCTGAAAGATATTCTTTAAGAAGAGGAAGAAAAACAAGGTAAAAATAAAAATTATGAACAACAAATACACATCTACCAACAAATGAATCTAAAAATCAAGTGAATTAAAAATCTGATGAACAGGATAAACTGGTGAATATAATAGAATCAGGGGCCTAGAGAGGGAATGGACTGACAATTCTTGGGGAGAAAAGGAGTGTGGGAAGTGCAGCAAGAGACTGGACAAAAATCATGCACCTATGGGAGAGGACAGTGGTGGGGAGGTGAAGGCGGAGGGTGGGATGGGTACCGGGTGGAGGAGAGCTATAGAGGAAAAAAACGGGGGAACAATGTAATTAATAAACTGAACAATAAAGATTAAATTAAAAATAAATAAATTTTAAAAAGCTGAATCTATAAAAAAGGAATATTTATTAAAATATGTGGTAAAGTTTAAAAAATGCAAAACAAGTGGTTACTTACTAAACTACACATATTTTTACATCATCAGAAAATAAACAGAAACAACCAGAAAACTTGAGAGTTATGGATAATACTCAATAAATGTAAAACAAACCCTGTTCCATTAGTTTAGAAATACTATAAAGTACCTATTACATGCTAAGACTTGTGTCCGGTGTTACTAAAAGTGAAAACAACATACTCCCTACTATCAAGAAATACATAGTCATACTACAAAAATTTTTAGCTTTCAGTGGACACACATTTGAGCATAGAAGAAGGGTTGTAATCACCAACCAGTGTTAAAACTAATTGTCAAATGATGTAGTTCAAATATTTTATACTAGAACTAGAGGCCCAGTGCACAAAAATTTGTGCACTTGGGGAGTCCTTCAGCCTGGCCTACACCCTCTCATAATCTGGGACCCCGTAGGCCTGAGATCAGGGCCTGTTGGGGCTTTTCCTAGGCTGCAGGCAGCTGGCTCCAAACCATCTGTGCAGCACTGCCCGCCTCCCCCACTCCCTTTGCCCCCAGTGGCTTCCCTCTGCAAGTGACAGGTATGGGGTGCCATGGCTTGGCTGGCCTGAGCCTTCCTCTGCAGGGCAATCCCTGGCCAGCTGCACACCTGCCATAGAGTTGAGGCAGGTGTCCTGGGCCTTCCTCTTTCTTTGCTGGTGGCGGAGCCAGTCTGGGGAGGGGTTGTCTGCTTACCTGATCACTCCTAACTGCTGGCCTGCCTACCTGAGGCTCCTTACTGCTTGTTTGGGGCTGTGGTGGTTCGGGCTCTGGTTGTTCTGGTCGTTATGCTGGCCTTTTATTATATAGGATTAGGAGTAATTGTTATATTGGGGTCCCATCTATTCAGTTATAGTGGTAGCATAGATAGAAACTTGCTTGTATCCCATGAGTAGAAATATTGGGACCAAGTATACGTATAAGGAAGTTTATTGATAGACTATAGGTAGAATAGGATCTATTTTGTCACAAATATTTACTATTGAAATTATATTTACAACAATCACTACCTATCTAATAGATAAAGTTTATAAGGAATAAATATCAGACTCACTATTTTTAATTATTTAGCACTCTAAGGAAAGTTCACAAAATACATTTCAGAAAATATAATATATAAATAAATAATCATTCCTCATTCATAGGAGTCTCCTTTCTCTTAACCCATAATATTTAATTTTATGTTAAGCCAGGGGTCTTCTGTTGAAGTTATATTTGTAGAGCAAGTACACCGTTTTTATTTAGCTGTATAATAGATAATAAAATTATCAATATTTTATAAAATTTTATTTGGCCTTTATCTAACTGTAAGAAAACTCAATTATTTTCAAATATTGTTGAGAATAATACTATTGTCTGTATCCATAGGTTATGCATGCATATGCATACAACTTGAAGAGTTACAAAGAAAGCATCAGGAAAAGCCCAGAGTAAGTAGAATGAAGTAATAAAGATCAGAGGAAAAGTAAATGACATAGAGATAAAAAAAAATACAAAAGATCAATAAAAACAAGAGCTGGTTCTCTGGAAGGATATACAAGATTGGTGAACCTCCATCCAGACTCACCCAGAAACAAAGAGAGGGGGACCAAACAAACAAAACCAGAAATGAAAGAGGGGAAACGACAGCTGACCCCACAGAAATTCAAAGGATCATAAAAAAAACACATTATGAATAACTCTATTCCAACAAACTGGACAACCTTGACGAAATAGACATATTCCCAGAAAAATGCAAACTTCAAAATCTCAAGCAGGAAGAATCAGAAAACCTGAATACTCTGATAACTACTAATGAAATTGGAGCAGTAATAATAATTAAAAAAAAAAAACTTCCAGCAAACAAAAGCCCTGGTATGCTGGACAGCTGCACAGGGGAATTTTAACAAACATTCAAAGAATAACTAATACCTCTCATCCTCAATCTATTCAAAAAATTTCAAGAGGAAGGAACACTTCCAAGCTGTTTTTTTTTTTAATGAGGTCAGCATTATCCTAATCCAAAAGCCAGATAAAGACACTGCAAAGAAAGAGAATTATAGGCCCATATACCTGATGAACATAGATGCTGAAATCCTCAATGAAATTTTGAGAAATCATATCCAGCAAAATAGTAAAAAGATCATGACCAAGTGCTATTTATTCTGGGGCTTCAAGGTTGGTACAATATCTGCAAATCCATAAGTGTGACACAGCACATTAACAAGTTGCAAAATGAAAGTCACATGATCATACCAATTGATGCAGAAAAGGCATTTGACAAAGTTCAACATTCTTTTTTCCTAAAAACTGTCAGCAAAGTGGGAATATAGGGATTATACTTCAAAATAATAAAAACCTAGTATGACAAGCCTATAATCAACATCATACTCAATGGGCGAAAACTAATACCATTTCCCCTAAGAACAGAAGCAACACAGGGATGCCCGCTTTCACCAACCCTGTTTGATAAAGTTCTGGAAGTGCCAGCCATAGTGATCAGACAAGAAAGGGAAATAAAATACATCCAAATTGAAAAAGAGGAAGTAAAACTGTCATTATTTGCAAATGACATGATGTTGTACATAGAAAAACCCTAAAAACTCCATAAAAAAAACTGCTAAATTTAATAAGTGAATTCATCAACACGGCCAGATATAAAATTAACATCCAGAAATCTACTAGAGTCAGCTAACTAGAGACCAGGTGGAATCTTTGTGGTGCTTTTCATTATTCAGATGGCCAGAGATCTGAAAGGGTGACAGGCATAATGCCTTGAAAATAACCACCCTGAACAACCTGGATTTAAGCCAGCAATTATGTAAGGTTAAAAAAAAAGAAGAAGAAGAAAATCCAACAACTATGTGTGACAACTGCGTGAGCTCTCAGAAACTGCCTTCTATCATTGTCCTCATAAACATTAACTCCCAGCCATTTGTTTCCCTTCAGGCGTGTCCTGTCCTTGGTCTGCTCTCAAATGTATCTTCTTTCTGAGTGATAGAGCCATTTGGACTTCAAGGGTGATTTATCTTTATTACTCTTGTTTTACTTTTCACATTGCATCCTCCACAGTTTCCCATGGTCTGTAGGAAGCCTATTATCTGTAGTTAGCAAGGTGAATAATTATTTAAAACTGTGATTCTATTCCTATTATGTGCTCTTCCCCTATCACAAGCAGATGCAAAACAATTTTTATTAAAAAATTGGTAAGATGTTTTACAAAAAGAAACAAAAATCCTCAAATATATGCACTATTTTCAGAGTTTAACCTTTTATTAAAAATATAGGTGATTGCTTTGTATGTAAGACATTTTTTTGCAATATACAAATAGTTAAAATGAAATTCTAATCCCTTTGTTTTCTGGAATGCCTATTGTGTAGAATTAAAAGGATAAATGGAGCTGGCATACAGGACCTTTGAAATCAACTGGGATGTAATACATATTGTGAAGATAGTATGGAAAAAGAGACATTGCAATTAGTCCTCTGCTTTTTATTAATCATAGTTTTTAAGATTCTTTGTGGGATTATGTTTTGGTTGAAATTTAGGAATTTAGATGAATTTTCACGAAGTGTTTGACGTGTCTAAAGAGGGATTACTGAGACAAAAGAATAATAAGATAGCATGATATTTTAGAGAAAAAATTATAAAGAATTCAGTTGCAGCTGTGTCTCTTAAGGTTCCTATATCCAATATGTATGATATACAATGATGCTTACTTTTTGTGGTAACTGAGAAAGTTGCATCAGAGAAAGCACTTAACTGTTATGCATAATTGAATATAATTAGATAAATGAAGCTGTTTTATGTATCAAGGAAATACATTACTTAGTCAAGAATCTTCCTTATGATGATATTTTTGCAATAGAAATTTAGCTGAAAAATTTATCATACACTTAGTACTATAATCAAATATCAGGCATGTATTCAAAGGACTTTATTTTAACTTTCTAATACAATTTTTTTTCTCAGTGGCACACAGACAATTAAATGTTCAGCTGAAACAAGCAGAAGCATCACTCTGTGGATTACAAAACCTGGGTTTGAGTCCTAGATGCTACTAACTGGGAACTGAGGTAGGTCAACTGGATTCTCTATAATTTAGTTTCCTGCCTTAGAGTGATGCTGTGGACAGTATAAAAAAATAATTTTATGACATATTTTCTGTTTGTTTTTCTAATTTTATTTTATGGAATCTTTGAAAGTAGTTATATATTCTCAAAATACTGCTTAAGAGTTTAATGTTTTTAGATAAAATAAGGAAACATAGCAGTCAGTCAATACCATAAGTTTACTCATTCTAAGAACAATTATATACTACATATTATTTTCTATCTGGTGCAGTTTTGGCCTCAGAATATAATCCTAGCACTGGTAAATTTTAACTATGGTTGCCCCTTACTGCCAACCATCATCTTTCATTATTTGCTTAACTTACACTTCACCCAATAACTTTAGCACTGATTCTTAGATCTTGCCTAGTTATCTTCAGTGATACAATTCCCAAACACTAAAATAAAATAAACATCAAAAAATAAAAGTGGTGTATAATCTGTATGTTTCCAGTATGATACTAAGACAATGAGTATAGAAGCAGTAATATCCTATATAATCCTATCTAATAAAAGAGTAATATGCAAATTGACCATACCTTAACTACACCCAAAAAGCCACTCCCACAAACCACGCTCACAAGCCAATCGCAGGGTGATGGAGGGGTGCACAGGCCTCAATGAGAGGCCTTTTCTGGCCCTGTGTTAGGCTGGCCAGGATGGGGGTAGGGCTGGCCTGCAATGGTGGCCCCGGATCGCAGGGGCGATTGCTGGGTGCCCAGGGCAGGTAAATTTGCACATGCAGGCAGGGCAGGCAGCACCTGATGTAGCCTGCAGGGTCCAGGCCACCATGGACCTGGCAGACCTGGCGGGCAGCGCCTGATGCCCCTGGGGAGACAAGGCGGCAATAGGGAACAGGCAGGCTTGGCAGGCAGCGCCTGACGCTGCCTGGGGGGTCCAGGCTGCAATCAGGACCGGGCAGGCCTGGGAGGCAGCACCCGACACTGTCCATGGCGATTGGGACCGGGCAGGCGGCATGGATAACACCTGATGCTGCCTGCTATGTCCAGGCGGCGATAGAGACTGTGCATTTACAGCAGGCACCTCCTGAAGTCACCTGCGGAGTCCAGGTGGCAATCAGTAGGGGGCAGGCAGCATGGAGAGCGCCTGACATTTCCCGTGGGCTCCAGGCAGTGATCAGGATGGGGCAGGCATAATGGACAGTGCCTGATGTCACCCGTGGGGTCCAGGTGGAGCTGGAACTGGGAAGGCCTGGCAGATAGCGCCTGATGTTGCTTGCGGAGACCAGGCATCAATTGGGACTGGGCAGGTGGTATGGATAGTGCCTGATGCTGCCCACGGGGTCCAGGCATCGATCAGGACAGGGCAAGAGGCATGGGCAATGTCTAACGCTGCCCGCGGTATTCAGGCAGCGATCAGAACTGGACAGTTCCAGCAGGCAGCTCCTGGAGCTGTCCGAGGGGTCCAGGCGGCGATCGAGATCAGGCAGGCAGCATGGACAGCACTTGAAGTCGCTCAGGGTGTGTCCATAGGCAGGGGTGGCCAGGGTCTCTGGGATCACTGTCTGCCCCTGGGCCACCTGAGAACACCGGTGGAGCAGGCCTAGGTTGAACATTTTAATGAAAATGGGATGCCTGTGTCCTGCCACACCATGCCCTATCCCTGGAGAGGAGAGAGAAGTGGGCAGTTAGGAGGCACCTAGGCTCCGAAGTGGCTGGAAACAACCTGCAGGCATGCTACCAGGAAGAGGTGCTGAATCATGAGGATGCAAAGGGCTGGCTGATGGAGGTGAGCGAAACTGCAGATGAGGCGGCTCTTGCAGACTCTGGGGTGGAAAAGTGCATCTACAGCCTGATGGACAAAATCGCCTTTCTGAAGAAGGTGCACGACGAGGAGATTGCAAGCTCAGGCGCAGATCCAGTATGCTCAGATCTCCACGGAGATGGACATGTTCTCCAAGTCCGATCTCTCTGCTATGCTCAAGGACATCCACACCCAGTACAAGAAGCTGGCTGCCAAGAACATGCAGAATGCTGAAGAATGGTACAGGAGCCACTTCACCATGCTGACCGAGAGCTCTGTCAAGAACACCTATGCAGTGAGGGCCAGAGAATGCTCAAGGCCAAGACCCTGGAGATGGAAACATCTCAGGGCATGAACAAAGCACTGGGAAAGCAGCTGCGAGAGCTGGAGGATAAGCAGAACTCCAATGTTAGTGCGATGCAAGGCATGATCAACAAATTAGAAAATGAGTTGAGAACTACAAAGAGTGAAATGGCACTCTATTTAAAAGACAACCAGGACCTCCACAATGTGAAGATGGCTTTGGACATTGACATTGTAGTTTATAGGAAACTCTTGGAAGGTGAGGAGACCCTGCTCAGTTTCACCAGTGTGGGAAGCACAGCCAGAGGCTACTCTCAGAGTTCCCAGGTCTTTGGTGATCTGCCAACTGTGGTTTACAGACTAGCTCCTACTTGATGTCAACTCACTCCTTCCCTTCTTAATACCCCTGCCACGTCCAGGAGGAGCAGATTGTGGTAGAGGAGACTATTGAGGCTGCAAAAGCTGAGGGAACTAAGGATGAACCGCCTTCTGAAAAAGAAGCTGAAGAGGAGAAGGAAGAGGCTGAGGGAGAGAAGAAGAGGAAGAAGGTGCCAAGGAAGAATTTGAGGATGCAAAGGAGGAAGGAGGTGAAGGTGAAGGAGAAGCTGCCCAAAGAGATAAAGGTGCTGGGGAGGAGCAAGCAACCAAGAAGAAAGATTGAGCCTCCCTTTCCTTAACTATTTCAGGAATAATCCTCCCAATAATCAACCCCATCACCAACCAAGCAGTTGAGTTCCCGATACTATATGAATTAAAGTTGGACATTAAATGTTATGCTATGACTTTTCTCCTTGTACAGAGTATCAGTTGCTTGCAGAGTGGCTTCCTGGCTTGCTGCCAGCCTGTGCATGGTCCACAGGATCTATGACAATGTGAATAATTCAGATGTTTACAATAAAAACACATGAATACATGCATTCAGTAATGTCAATGTTAAAATTCATGGAAAAAAATGGTCCTTTAATCTTTGGTGGTTAGAAATTAAAGACCTCAAATTATGTGCAACAAACAGTAAATAAAGTTACATTGAATGATAAAAAAATGCATTAGGGGCCAGGAAATGTTCAAAGACCTGGGAACCATTCCCAGGTCAGGAAGGAAAGTCACAGGATGTATATTATTGCTACAAATACTGTATTTCCTACTATTTACAACATATACAATGTAATGTATTAGATGCCTTCCTGACTCATGAAGTACGTATTCTCATAGGTAATATTGGTAGATATGTTATAGTTATGGCAGTATGTCATATCTTATCTATATTAATAAAAGGGTAATAAGTTAATTAGACCATGAGACTTTCCAGATGTCCTTTCAGACAAAGCCATGGTGGCATTGCCAAGGCAGAGGCAGTTACTGGTGACCAGGCCAGGAGGGGAGGGCAGTTGGGAGTGATCAGGTTGGCAGGAGGGTGAAGTTGGGAGCAAGCAGGCCATCAGGCAGAGTGGTTAGGGGAGATCAAGCAGGCAGGCAGGTGAACAATCAGGAGCCAGTAGTCCCGGATTGTGAGAGGGTTGTTCGACTGCCAGTTTAGGCCCAATCCCACAGGGGTCCCCGATTAGAGAGGATGCAGGCCAGGCTAAGGGACACCCCCTCTCCCTCCATGCACGAATTCCGTGCACTGGGCCACTAGTAAATATATAATATGCAAACGGAAATTACGCTGTGAAGCTAACGACTGAGTGTGTAACAACCAGATCACAGATCATCCAGAAGGGTGGGGCAGTGACCTACGAGTGGGCAGCAGAGAGCTACAGGAGGGGGCAGGGCAGCAAGCTATGAGGGGAGTGAGGGTAGGGGAAGCTACAGGAGGGTGAGGCAGTGGGCAGAGAGCTATTGGAGGACAGCAGTGAGCTACTGGTAAGCTACTGATGCACACTTTGTGCACAAAGCTACTAGTTAAATAATAACAGAAGATTAAAAATGGTGGAGGATTAAGTGGGAACTACACCAATACTCTCCCAGGACCAAACTGGAAATACAACTAAAACACAGAAAAACCATCCAGAAAAATTAACTGAACACTAAATGTAAAGAATCCTTATAACCAAGGATGGAAAATAGAGATCGCATAGAGACTGTAGGAAGTGTGTAGGCATGAAGAGGCTGGCTAGGATCCCAGACAGCAGCTGAAGTTCCAAAGGAATATCTCAACCCTGGGGAGTTCCCGCTGAAAACTCTGGGGTCTAACTCCCACGCTTGACTTCTCAGCCTAGAGCACCAAAACTGAGAAAGGTGCCCACATAGTACCTGGCTGCAAAAAGCAGCAGGATTTCTGTCTGTCAATGAGAAATGGCTGGATATGCAGGCACACTCCCACAATTTTTTTTTTGTGTGTGTGTGTGTGTAACCAGTACTTTGGGCTCTGACAGGGAAGGGGCAGAGTGGACTAGAGATGTGTGAGCAGGAGCCAGATTTGGGGAATCTGGGGTTGGAGCTCATAGTAATTCCCTCACATTACAAAGAAATCATTCTCTGACAAACCTTTACTATCCAGGCAGTTTTTTCTAGGGGGTCGGGGGGGAGAAGCAGTTGCCCACCTTGTTGAAAGGCATCTCAGTGCCCTGAGGGTGATCAAAACTGGCTGTCGATGGGCCTGCAGGCGGGGTAGGTCTATGGAGGCTTTGTTTTTTCCTGATCTGCTTCTGGGCATGGGGCTAGGAAAAGTAGACCTGGATGCACATCGTGGTCCTTTCCAAAGGCGCCCAGCCCCAGCGGAGGGAGCCACACGCTGTGGATTGCTGATAGCACCAGAGCCGGCCAGAAACAATGTCTGACATTGTCCTGCAGTAGATATTGGGAGTCATAGCAGATCTACCTAATACAGAGGCATAAAACCAAAAAGCAGCCAAAATTGGGTAACAAAAAATAATCCCCAAATGACAGAACAAGAGAATTCTCAAGAAGAGGAGCTAAACAAAATGGAGGTAATAAATTCATCAGACATAGAGTTCAGAATAATAATGGGGAAGATGCTCAACATCGTGATAAAAGATACAGTAACTATGAAAAAATATCAGTTAGAAGTAAAGAATGACAGAACTAATAAATAACACATTGGAAAGAATACATTTCACATCAGAAGCCAAGGATCAGAACAGTGAATTAAAGTACAGGGAAGAAAAAAAAATCACTGAATCAGAGAACCAAAATGAAAAAGAAAATAGGAGGACAGTTTAAGGGAGCTGTGGAACAACATGAAATGTAACAATATTTGCATAATTGGTGTGTCAGCAGGGAAAGAAAGTATACAAGGGATGAAGAACATGTTTGAAGAAATAATGGCAGAAAACTTCCCTAACCCGGTGAAGGAAAAATTCACACAACTTCATAAGGTCCTCAGAGTCCCAAGCAAGAAACACCCAAACAGGTCCATGACCAGACACATCATCATTAAAATGCCAAAAATTAAAGACAAAGAGAGACTCTTGAGGCAGTAAGAAATGAAAAGCAAGAATCAGAAACCAAGATGAATACATCCAGCAAGGCTATCGTTCAAAATAGATGGTGAGATAATGAGCTTTCCAGACAAAAAATAAAAGGAGTGTATCACCAGCACTGCAAGAAATGCTAAAGAGATTGCTGTAATAAGAAAAAAAATAGAGAGGGGAAACATAGGCATAAAGAATTAAAATGGCAATAAATAAGTACCTATTGAATGGAAGATGGTGGCCAACAGGATGGCAGTGAGGAGAGTGTGAGTGAGTGAGGGAGCGAAAGAGGAGTACATGGACGTGTGTGTGTGTGTGTGTGTGTGTGTGTGTGTGTGTGTGTGTGTGTAACAGTTATATTCCACAGGACTGTTGGGGGCTGGCAGACTAGGTTCCCCTATCCAGGCAGCCTCTGCTACCACTGCAATCTCTCCCAGGGTGGCCAGCTCTGCTGTGGAGACCGTGCCACCTCGAAGGGGAAAGAGGCTGTGACTGGGGGCCCAGCCTCACCTCCACCCAGGGAGACCTTGGATACCACCTGGGACCAGCCAGGGATCTGCTGCCTCAGCTGTGAATCCATGAACACTAACAGCCTCCCTGGCTGCAGACTCCTAAAAAGTTTGTCAGGGGGTAGACAAAATGGCCACCAAACAGGAAGACGTGTCCTGTGCCTTCTTGTGGAGCTGACAGAAGAAACAGCTGAATCGACTAACATCCACCTGGAATTGGTGAATTAAATACAGTTGGTGAAACAATCCATGGCCAGAAAGGACAGAGGATACCTGGAGAACAATAGGATCAGGGATCTGGGCTGGAGAGGTGTGCTCAGCTGGGACTAGAGGGTCAGAAGGAAACTGCTCTGCACCACGTCTGTGTCCCTTGGGGACACGTGTAACACTCAACTGTGGAAGGGGGTCCGCATGGCTGCTGTCAGCTGGAGACTCTAGATCTAAGTCCACAGCTGTGGGAGACTGTGCCCAGAAAGGCAGCCTGAAGCTCGGCACTGGCTTCATAGTGCTGGGGGGAGAGGGATGCACAGTGGCACGGTTGCTCTGTCTTTATAATTGCTTTTCTTTTTACTCGCTAAACACAGTAGTACACAGGATCTTCCAATTATTAACGTTCACTGAGGCTGCAGTGCAGGGGAAGTTTTATGGAAGCTGGGAAGCAAAATAGGGAGTGGCAACCAGGAAGCCAGCTCTGGGAAAATCCGGTCCCTCCAACTTTGAACAGTTCTTTTTCTCCTGAAGAGCCAGACCCTCCTACCAGTACATCAGCACCCAACTTTGAGCTCAGCAGGGAAACAAGGATTCTGAATACCTTGGGGGACTGGGTTGCATCGCCACTTAGAGGCCATGTCAGAAATAAATGCTTGTGTAAATATGCTGAAAGCAGGCAGACAAAGTGGGCAGATTGATCCCACTTGCCTGAAACCAAGGCTATGGAATCTGACACAGAGGAGTGGTGGATCATTGGGAACTTCAACATGGATCTGACTACCTAACAGGAAACTGAGACGTGGTAGACAGGTCTTAAACTAACCCCCATGATTAAGGAAACTGTGGAACAATTAATAATTGGTTTGCTACCAGAGGACACTAAGCTAAAGCGAGCTACACATCACTATTTCACTTTTTTATTTTTTATCTTTTAAGAAATTAAAATTCTTTTTCTTTATTTTATTTTTCTTTATTATTATTTTTTAACCTTGTATTTTTTTTGGATTAGTGCTGTACTTTCTATTTTTTATCATTATTATCCTTTATCTCATTTTTTCTCTTTTTGCCAACCTTTGCTTCCTCACTTCTCCCTTTTTTATCCTGTTTCTCTTCTCATGTTCCTGCTTTAGTTTTTCTCTCTCCTTTCTTTTTAATCCTTGTTACTTGATCTTCTCTATCTGCTTTATTTATGTGTTACTAATATAGCAGTCTCTGTTGGCTTACTCATATATCTAATTTCCTCTCCCCTGCTCCAAGTCCATGCACCCTTCCCTTTTCTTTTTTTCATGAGCCAATTTTGTTTATTTGTTTGTTTTTATTTTATGCTTTTGTTTTTCCTCTCCTCACTTGCTCTCTTCTAATAATAGCTTAATTAGTTTCACTTATCAAACTCAAGCCTATATGCTCTCTATTCTCTTTTTCAAAAAATAGATGAATACATAGAGAGATTAAAGAAAGAGGAAATTTTTACATAAAAAATATATATCTTATCTAATAAAAGAGTAATATGCAAATTGACCATACCTTCGCTACACCTACCAGCCATGCCCACCATCCATGTCCACCAGCCAATCAGGAGCAGGGGGCAGGGCCACGCACGGTGCGCGGGAGGCTGCAGCGGCTGCCGAGTGCAGGGTGCCCCCAGTGCAGGGTGCCGGGGCTAAGGCCTGGGCTGGGGGATGGGGCCGAGGTGTCCAGCAATCACTGGGCCCCGGGGCTGGGCAGTCACTGGGTGGTTGCCAGTGGCTAGAACTAAGGCTAGGGTTGGGTGGGTGGGGCCGAGGTGGCCAGGGCAGAGACAGCCATCAGCCCCATTGCAGGGTGATGGCTGGGTGCCCAAGGCCTAAAGCTTTGGCCAGGGGTGAGGGGTCAGTGGAACATCCCCTGAGGGCTCCCAGTATGTGTGAGGGGGCAGGATGGGTTGAGGGATCACCCAACCCTAGTGCACGAATTTCATGCACTGGGCCGCTAATATATCTTATCTAATAAAAGAGTAATACGCAAATTGACTGTATCTTTGCTACACCCACAAGCCATGCCCACAAGCTAACCAGAGCGAGTATGCACATTAACCCAACCAAGATGGTGGTTAATTTGCATATCCACATGCAAAAGATGGCATAGAAGGAAGCCAAGCACTGCAGAAGGGAGCAAAGCTTCAGAGAAGTAAGCAAGTAGGACAGGGGAGAAGGAAGGGAGTAAGGCAGAGGAGATAGGAGTGAGGTAGCAGAGACAGGAGTGAGGCAGTGGAGACGGGAGTGAGCAAGGCAGCAGAGATGGGAGAGAGTGAAGTAATGGAGAAGGGAGTGAGGCAGCAGAGAAGGGAGGGAGCTTTGCTCAGGTCACAGGAAGCTCTATTCTTGCAAGAATCTTCCTGCAATGGGCCTCTAGTATATATATACACACACACATACACACACACATACTAGGGGGCTGGTGCATGAAATTCGTGCACAGGATGTGGGGGTTGTCCCTCAGCCCAGCCTGCACCCTCTCCAATCTGGGACCCTTTGAGGGATGTCCAACTGCCCATTTAGGCCCGATCCACCAGGCAGTAGGACATCCCTGTCACAATCCAGGACTGCTGGCTCCCAATTACTCGCTAGCCTGCCTTCTTGATTGCCCTTAACTGCTTCTGCCTGCCAGCCAGATCACCCCTATTCACTCCCCTGCCAACCTGATTGATGTCTAACTGCTCCCCTGCCAGCCTGATTGATGTCTAACTGCTCCCCTGCCAGCCTGTTTGCTCCAAACTTCCCTCCTCTGTTGGCCTGGTCACCCCTAACTGCCCTCCCCTGCAGGCTTGATTGCCCCCAACTGCCTTACCTTGAAGGCCTGGTACCTCCCAACTGCCTTTTCCTAATGGCCATCTTGTGGTGGCCATCTTGTGTCTACATGGGGGCAGGATCTTTGACCACATGGGGGCAGCCATCTTGTGTGTTGGAGTGATGGTAAATCTGAATATTACTCTTTTATCAGATAGGATTAATATATACATTTTTATTGAATATTTTGTTTTTTACTTTTCTTCTTATATACTCATTCTCTCCCTACCTACTCTGTATTGAACAATGGTCATTCCCCCATTCATTCAATTCCTTTACATCATCTTCTGGAAATAATCTCTGCCTC
Organism: Antrozous pallidus; assembly: GCA_027563665.1. Classification (NCBI taxonomy): domain Eukaryota; kingdom Metazoa; phylum Chordata; class Mammalia; order Chiroptera; family Vespertilionidae; genus Antrozous; species Antrozous pallidus. The sequence goes on from CM050521.1 coordinate 7,307,910, forward strand.
TTCAGATTCAGTTTCTTCCCGTTTTTCTGAGTATTTGTTGTTTGCAATTTTTGATTTATTTGTTGGTTTTGTGGAGTTTTCTCCCCATATATGTATTTTTCCCCTTCTTTTTCTTTTTTCTCTTATCTTTTTTCCTTTTCTCAATATCATTATTTTTGTGCTTTTCTCTCCCTTAGTTCTCTTTTCTCTCATGGTCACCTTTGTTTGTGGTTATTGGTGTCATGAATAAATTTGTGTCTTATTCCCTCTGTGTTGTGTCTTGCTGGATGTATTTTGTGCCTTTTGGTCACCATGAGAGAGAGTGAGCCACATAACCAGATATCCTGAGAGAAGCAAAATGGGGAGACAAAGAAACAACCCCCATATGAAAGAAAAGGAGAAATCACCAGAAAATGAAGTAAATAAAATGGAGACAAGCACTTTATCAGAGAAAGAATTTAGAGCAATGGTCATAAAGAGGATGAAAAGGATGGAAGACAAATTCAACAACATCTGTATGAACCAAGAGGAAATGAAGAAGAACCAGGAGAAAATGAAGAATGACATCACTGCAATAAAGAATAAAATAGAAGGCATCAACAGTAGACCGTAAGAAGCTGAGCACCACATCAGCGAGCTAGAAGACAAAGTAGGAAAAAACACCCAAAAAGAGCAGCAACTGAAAAAAAAACACAAAAAAACAACCAACAAACTTAAAAAGCAGGAGAGCCTAAGGGAGCTTTGGGACAACACAAAATGAAACAACATCCACATAATAAAGGTGCCAGAAGGAGAGGAAACTGATCGAGGAATAGAAAACTTGTTTGAAGAAATAATGAAAGAAAAATTCCCTAATATTGGGAAGAAAAAACTCACACAAGCAAAGAAGCTCACAGAGTTCCAAACAAGATGAACCCAAAAGACTGACACAAAGACACAAAATAGTTAAATTGGTAAACATCAACAACAAAGCAAAAATCTTAAAGGCTGCCAAAGAGAGACAGAAAGTTACTTATAAAGGATCTCCCATTAAACTATCAACTGATTTGTCAACAGAAACTTATTAGGCCAGAAGAGAATGGAATGAAATATACAAAGTGATGCAAAGCAAGGGATTGAATCCAAGAACACTATACCCAGCAAAGCTATCATTCAAAATTGAAGGTGAAATCAGGAGCTTCACAGACAAAAAGGGCTAGGGGAGTTTATTACCACCAAAACAACAATGCAATAAAAGCTAAAAGGACTGCTGTAAAACAAAGAAATAGGAAGGGAAGAAGGAACACAAGCATAAAGAATAAAAATGGCAACAAAAAAGTACATATCAATAATAACCTTAAACATAAATGGATTAAATGCACCAATCAAAAGACATAGGGTAGCTGAATGGAAAAGAAAACATGACCCATAAATCTACTATCTACAATAGACCTACCTCAGACAAAAGGACTCACACAGACTTATAGTGAAGGCATGAAAAAAATTTTGTTAATCAGTTTATGTTGTTCATCATACCTCACATATGAGTGTAATCATGTAATATTTATTTTTTTCTGACTGGTTGATTTCACTTAGCATAATGCTCTCCTGTTCCATTCATGCTATTGCAAATGGTAAAAGTTCCATTGTGTAGATGTACCATAGTTTTTAATCCACTAATCTGCTGATGGCCCTTCAGCTATTTCCAGATCTTAGCTATTATAAATTGTGCTTCTATAAACATAGGGTGCATATAGTAGTATTTTTTCTTATTGGCATTTCTGACTTCTTAGGATATATTCCTACAAGTGGGATTACTGGGTCAAATGGAAGTTCATTTTTAATTTTTGAGGAAAATCCGTACTGTTTTCCACAGAGACTGAACCAGTGTGCATTCCCATGAGGAGTATATAGGGGTTCCCTTTTCTCCACATCCTGACTAACACTTGTCCTTCGTTGATTTGTTGATGATAGCGATTCTGACAGGTGTGAGGTGGTACCTCATTGCATCTTGATTTGTACCTCTCTGATGAGCAGTGATTTTGAGCATTTTTTTCATATATGCCCCTTGATCTTTTGTATGTCCACTTTTGAGAAGTGTCTATTTAGATCCTTTGCCCATTTTTTAATTTGATTGTTTATCTTCTTTTTATTCCTATTGTTTCTTCTAAGATTTTTATAGTTTCATGTCATCTTACATTTAAACCTTTTATCTATTTTTATTTTATTTTTGTGTATGGTGTAAGTCGGTGGTCTAGTTTTATTTTTTGCATGTATCTATCTAATTTTCCCAGCAGCACTTATTGAAGATATTGTCTTGACTCCATTGAATGGTTTTGCCTCCTTCGTCAAATATTAATTGAGCATAATGGTTTGGGTCAATTTCTCAGTTCTCTGTTCTGTTCCATTGATCTATGTGCATGTTCTTATGCCAATACCAGGGCATTTTGAGTACAGTGGCTTTGTAGCATAACTTGATATCTGGTATTGTGATTCCTCCAAATTTGTTCTTCTTTATGTTCCTATTTGTGGTCTTTTTTTTATTCCAAATAAATTTTTAGATAGTTTGCTTTAGGTCTATGAAATATGCCATTGGTATTTTAATGTGGATTGCATTGAATCTATAAATAGCTTTGGGTAGTATGAATATACCATGTTCATCAACACGTTAATGATGAACATTGTATATTTTTCCACTTTTTTATATCTTCTTCAATCTTGTATTTCAACGTTCTGTAGTTTTTGGAGTACAAGTATTTTACCTCCTTGGTTAGTTTATTCCTAAGTACCTTAATTTTTTGTTGTTGCAATGGTAAATGGAATTGTTTTTTAAGCTTCTTTTTCTGAGAGTTCATTATCAGTATATAAAAATGCCATAAATTTTTGGGTGTTAATTTTGTATCCTGCTCTTGTCAAATTCATTTGTTAAATCTAGTAGTTTTTTGATAGAATCTTTAGGGATTCCTATGTACAATATCATGTTATATGCAAATAATGATAATTTTACTCCTTCTTATTTAATTGGGATGCTGTTTACTTCCTCTTTTTGTCTGATTGCTATGGCTAGCACTTTCAGTACTTTGTCAAACAGGAGTGGTGAAAGTGGACATCCCTAACTTGTTCTGTTCTTAGTGGAAATTGTATCAGTTTTTGCCCATTGAGTATGATGTTGGTTTGTCACATAAGGCTTTAATTATGTTGAAGTATGATCCCTCTATCCCCACTCTGCTGAGAATTTTTATCAGGAAAGGGTGTTGTATTTTGTCAAATGCTTTTTCTGCATCAATTGATGTGATCATGTCACTTTCATCTTGCAATCTGTTAATGTGCTGTATCACACTTATTGATTTGTGGATATTATAACAGCCTTGCATCCCCAGAATAAATCCCACTTGTTCATGATGTATGATCTTTTTAATATATTGATGGATATGATTTGCCAAAATTTTGTTGAGAATTTTAGCATCTATGTTCATCAGGTATATTGGCCTGTAATTCTCTTTATTTGTAGTGTCTTTATTTGGCTTTTGGATTAGGATAATACTGCCCTAATACAAAGAACTTAGAAGTGTTCCTTCCTCTTGAATTTTTTTAAATAGATTGAGGATGATAGGTATTAGTTATTCCTTGAATGTTTGTTAAAATTCCCCTGTGCAGCTGTCCAGCATACCAGGGCTTTTGTTTGCTGGAAGTTTTTTTTTTTTTAATTATTATTACTGCTCCAATTTCATTAGAATTGGAGTTATCAGAGTATTCAGGTTTTCTGATTCTTCCTGCTTGAGTTTTTGAAGTTTGTATTTTTCTGGGAATATGTCAATTTCATCAAGGTTGTCCAGTTTGTTGGAATAAAGTTACTTATAAAATTTTTTTATGATCCTTTGAATTTTGGTAGCGTAGGTTGTTGTTTCATTTCTTTTGTTTCTGTTTTTGTTTATTTTGTTCCCCTCTCTTTGTTTCTGGGTGAGTTTGGCAAGAGGTTCATCAATCTTGTATATCCTTCCAGAGAACCATCTCTTGGTTTTATTGATCTTTTATTACTATTATTACTATTATTGTTTGGTCTCTGTGTCATTTATTTCCACTCTGATCTTCATTATTTTGTTCATTCTACTTATTCTGGGCTTTTATTGATGCAATCTTTCTGGCTTCATTAAAAACTATTGGAATGTTAAATATCTTATAAGTTTTTCTTATTTTATGAGGTAGGCCTGTAATGCTATGAACTTCCTTCTCAGGGCTGCTTTTGTTGTGTCCCATAGATTTTGGATTGTTGTCTTCTCATTTTCACTTGTTTCCAGGATTTTTTATTTCTTCTTTGATCTGTTTGGTAACCCACTCATTGTTTAATAGCATGCTATTTAGCCTCCATGTGTTTTATTGTTTTTGAGTGTTTTTATTGTAGCTGATTTCTAACTTCATGCCATTGTGGTCTTAGAAAATGCTTGATAAGATTTACATCTTCTTGACTTTGTAGAGACTTAGCTTATGTCCTAATATGTGGTCTATCTTTGAAAATTTCTCATGTGCACTTGAGAAGAATGTATATTCTGTAGCTTTGGGTTGAGATGTTCTTAAGATATCAATTAGTTCCTTCTGATCTAGTGCATCATTTAGGATTGCTGTTTCCTTGTTGATTTCTTATCTAAAAGATTTATCCAATTATGTCAGTGGGGTACTAAAGTCCCTTACTATGATTGTACTGTAGTCTATCTTTCCCTTGATATACTCCAGAAGTTTTCTATGTATTTGGATGCTCCTGCATTGGATGCATCTATGTTTACCAGAGTTATAGCCTTTTGCTGTATTCATCCTTTTAGTGTTGTGAAGTGGCCTTCCTTATCTCTTATTATGGCCTTCACTTTGAGGTCTATTTTGTCAGATATAACTATTGCTACCCCAGCTTTTTTTCATTTACATTTTCCTTACAAAATTTTTTTAATCCCTTCTCTTTCAGTCTGTTTGTCCATTGTTCTGAAGTAGGTCTCTTATAGACAGCGTATATATGAGTCATGCTTTCTTATCCATTCAGCTACTCTATGTCTTTTCATTGGAGCATTTAGTCCATTTACCTTTAGGTTATTACCGATAGGTACTTGTCTGTTGCCATTTTCTTTATGCTTGTATTCATTCTTCCATTTTTATTAATTCTTTTTACAGCAGTCCCTTTAGTATTTTTTGCATTGCTGGTTTGGTGGTAATAACTTCTTTAGTCTTTTTTTTTTTTTTTTTTTTTTTTGTCTGTGAAACTCCTGATTTCACCTTCAATTTTGGATAACAGGCTTGCTGGGTATAGTATTCTTGGATTCAGTCCATTACTGTTCATCACTTTGTATGCTTCATGCCATTCCTTCCTGGCCTGATGTGTTTCTGTTGAGAAATCAGTTGACAGCCTAATGGGAGATTCCTTGTAGGAGACTTTCTGACTCTCTCTTGTAGCCTTTAAGAGAATAAAAGCAAGAATGATAAAAAGAAAAGAAAAATTATGGGGAGAAAGTACATAGAAAAAACAAACAAATAAACCAAGAAGCACAAATAAAAAGGGCGAGGGGCAGAATCTGTATATGCAGAGTTTAAATAAAGAAAACAAGATTAAAAAGGGAGAGAAAGCAAGATGGCAGCATAGGTAAACTCCCATACTGCTGCCCCGTGCAGCAAAGTCAAAACTATAACTAAGGACAAAATAGACATCATTCAGGACCACCAGAGGGCTGGCTGAGTGGACATTCCACAAACAGAAAAAAAATAAATAAAAGGACACTGAGATTTGGGGGAGCTGAGGAGGACAGAGTTGTGGATACATGCAGAGTCAGAGGTTCGGAGCTGGGCTTGAACGGAAAGGGTGGGCAACTGCAAACCCGGCTGGTTTTCTTGAACTGGGAAGGAGACAAAGGCGTCCTACTGCACTGAGCCCGGTTCTGGGCGAGTCTCAGGGAACCCAGACTAATACGGGGTGAAACTGGACTGTAAGGAGGAACCACGCTGAAACTTGGGTGCTGCAAAGGCACATAAGCTATTGGAGAGGGCTGCTGGCTGGCTCTATCACTCGGGAGGGGAAAAAACAACAAAAATTTGCCAGACTGCTTTGTTTTCCCATTCCGGTGAGTCTTTGGGTCTGCAGACTCATTTGGGAAGAAACTAGACTGTCTGGCAGCAGGGAGAGCTCTGGGCAGCTTTCTCTCAGAGGTGTGTGCATCCATTGCTGTGGGGCACGGGAGACCCAGGAGCCATTTAGGGTGGAGCTGACTGGAAACCAAGGCTGCCTGCCCAGCCCGGAGATTCTGCCCCATCCAGGCTGAGCACAGATGCTCTCCCAGGATAAACACAGCTGATTCTCACAGCCAATTGGCCTGGAGGTCAACCCCTCCCAGTGATACCAGCAACAATCTAGGCTTAACTAAAACAAGATTGTGCAATCCATAAAGAGGTGCATCAAGAGTATCCACCTCAGGTAACTGGGGAGGCTGAACCACTGTCCCCTAGAGGACACCTACCACACAAACCTACTCGACCAACTCAGGAAAGTAGCCAAAATACAAAGATAATGTAACAAATTACATGTGAAAGAAACAGAGGGAAAAAATGACTGGACATAGAGTTCAAAACCATAGTTATAAGGTTTTTCAAGAGGTGCTTAGAAAAGGCCAATAAATTTAACGAGACCCTTGAGGATATGAGCGAGTACCTCAAGGATATGAATGAGACTATAGAGGATATGAAAAAGGACCAACTACAAAATAAGCATACACTGACTGAAATAAAAAATATTATACAGAGACCCAAAAGCAGACTAGAGGACTGCAAGAATCAAGTCAAATATTTGAAAAACAAAGAAGCAAAAATCACTAAGCCTGAAAAGCAAGAAGCAGAAAGAGTCCAAAAAATTGAAGATAGTGTAAAGAGCAGTTGGGACAACCTCAAGCATATCAACATCCGAATTATGGGAGTGCCAGTAAAAGAGAGAGAGCAAGATACTGAAAACCTATTTGAAGAAATAGTGACCAAAACTTCCCACACCTGGTGAAAGAAATTGACTTAAAAGTCCAGAAAGCGCACAGAACCCCAAACAAAAGCAATCCAAAGAGGTCCACACCAAGACACATCATAATTAAAATGCCAAGAACAAAAGACAAAGAGAGAATATTAAAAGCAGCAAGAGAAAAACAGTTAGTTACCTACAAGGGAGCACCCATACTATTGTCAGCTGATTTCTCAGCAGAAACTATGCAGGCCAGACATGAGTGGCAAGAAATATTCAAAGCGATGAATAATAAGAACCTACAACCAAGATTACTCTATCCAGCAAAGCTATCATTCAGATTTAAAGGTCAGATAAAGTGCTTTGCAGATAATAAAAAGCTAAAGGAGTTCATCAACACCAAATCAGTATTATATGAAATGCTGAAAGGTGTTCTTTAAGAAGAGGAAGAAGAAGAAAAAGGTAAAGATAAAAATTATGACTTACAAATACACATCTATCAACAAGTGAATCTCAAAATCAAGTGACTTAAAAATCTGATGAACAGAATAAACTGGTGAATATAATAGAATCAGGGGCATAGAAAGGGACTGGACTGACGATTTTCAGGGGAAAGGGGTGGGGGGGTGTGGGAAGAGACTGGACAAAAAGCGTACACCTGTGGATGAAGACAATGGTGGGGGGGGGAGGTGAGGGCAGAGGATGGGATGGATACGAGGCAGGGGGGGAGGTATGGGAGGGAAAAAAGAGCAACATTGTAATAATCTGAACAATAAAGATTTATTAAATTTAAAAAAGAGAAAATAACATTAAAGAATTAGAGGAATAGGGTAAGAAATGAATTGAGAAAACAAGAAAAAAGATTTTGAAAAGGAGAATATCGGAGAGCAGACATGCCTAAATTTTTGAAGTGAAACAAAATAAGAAATTAGGAGAAGAAGAAAAGAGAAAGAAAAGAGAGTGAAAAAATTAAGTAGTGAATAAAAACAAAAGAGGAAGGGAAATTGAATAGGAGCAGGAAAGAGGAAATTAAATATATGAACAAACCAACAGAGACTGGAATAATAGCAAGTCAATAAAGCAAGTAGATAAAGAAGATCAATTTTTAACAGGGGAAAAAAGAAAGGAAGATAAAAACTAAAAGGAAGAAAGGACAAGAAAAGTGGGAGGAAAAAAGAGAGGAAGAAAAAATGCAAAAAATTAAAAATAAAATTAAAAATTGAAGTGTCATTTATTTCAGCCGAGTTTTAATGCCCCATTTAGGACCCAACTATTCTGTTTTGTCTGTCAATTCTGGGCTTCCTATTAGGTACTTAGGTGCTAACCACTATAAGGCACTGCCTTTTGGCATTTAGCACCCTGCTAGAAGCTCTAAGAGCTCCACTGATCCATTGCTTGTCTGTCCTCTCAGGCCTTGGCTGCACGCCGGAGGGGCCAATCTGCCCTTTTTGCCTGTCAGCCAGCTGTCAATCTTAATCACCAAAGAGTCTGACAGGGGTTAATTGGGGTTGGTAGTGTTTCACTTTCAGGGAATATGATGGATATTTTTTCCTATCCCAGAGCCACTCCTCTGCAAGTTGCCCAAAATAATTACTCTGCTCTTGGTTGGACAGAGGTCCTTGTATGGAGGCTAATGGAGTCAGCTGGGACCCTGGAGTTTTTATCGGTCTGGTTCCCAGAATAGCAGAGTGGACAGCCCCTCTTCCAATCTGGTCACTGAGTGCTCCCTGAGGCTGTTCAGACCCATAAGCTTGGCCTCTGCTTTTGTTTCCTCTGTAAAGCTCAAAATGCAGGGTGTGGCAGGGTGCCCTGAGGCTACTGCGAGGGGCTAGCTCCCCTTCTGAGAAATGGCCATTTAGGTTTGGAAGCCTAAGCAGGTCCCAATGCCGAACTCCTGACCACATCTCCCTGCCCTGCTTCCCTCCCCAGCTTCTGCTCAGGCACCTCAAGTCCCTGCCTCCCTCCCTGTGCCAAAGCCTTGGGTGAGTGATTGCAGCGGAAAAGTCCTATGTTCTGGGTTTAGAGATTAAAAACAAAACAAAACAAAACCAACAACGATACAGCGGCTTTCTCTCCCCACAGCACCATGCTACCTTTTGCTATTGCAGGAACCATCTTTGAAGGCTGGTGTCTCAGGCCTGAACTCCCAGGTAGCCAGCAGTCCTGTGCCTTTTCCTTTTCACAGTGGATGATGCTCAGCCTGGGCCGGGCTTCTATTTTTCTGAGGGAACAGATTTTCCCATATTGCAACTTGCTGCTCATTCTACTGGTTTCCAGATGTTTTCTGTCCTTCCTTGCTATAGGTCACCTCATCAGCTGGGCCTCGTTTGTTAATTCCAGGTGAATATTCTCCTATTTAGTTCTCTTTCCAGTCTGACCTTGGGATAGATGCAAGACAGGTCTGCCTATTTGGCTGCCATTTTTTCCTCCTCCTATTGTTTTATAATTTGGTTGTAATTTCACTTTGATCCTGGGAGGAGGTGAGTGTAATTTCCACCGACTGCAGGCCCCATTGCCACCTTGGATCCCCTTCTTTTCTTGTGTCAAATAAAAATATGGAAATGATAGTGATCTGTTTACCTTCTTTCTCCTTCTCTACCACTGTTAGGAATACTTATTTTTATACAAAGGCATTGTAAACATAAGAATAAACAGATTGGGGTGGCCTGGTGACTCATTTTCTCCTATTCAATCACAGCCAGAAATGAGCTCAGCAGGGTTTCAATCAAGGGAAGAATAGGTTGATATCAGTGCTGAGATTCCCAGGCTCCTCCTCTCTGACAAGGCTTGCTCTTCTATCATGGAAAACACACTTGACTAGATGTATTCTAATCCTGAAGCCCCTTCAGCTGGGTACTTTTGCTGGTGTCTGCAGGTACAATGTAAACCTACCATCACTGATGTTGTGGGGCGACTTCCACGACCAGTTGCAAACGACCACGAAGGTGGTTAAGTTGGTAATAAGCAGGCAAGGATTTATTGAAAACTGGCCAGGACGGTCACGGGGCACAATGCAGAGACCTAACACCCACAGCTGCCCCACCCCAGTGCCGGCAGTCCTTTTAAAGGGGTCTGAACCATAAATGTTATTGCCCTACATTTGGCAAACAGCCCCCAAGGCTGCATCTGGGGAAGGGGTGCCAATAGACTATGAATGACCTTATTGCTCGCTCCTTATCTTTTAACTATGTATTCTGATAGATGTGGAAAAGTGGTCCTATCTTGTAAAAGCAGGTGGTGTAGCTACATAATTGGTGCCGACCAGTTACTCCTCTCATTCTATTCTTCAAAGGGTTTTTTCTCTAGCCTTCAAGGTCTCAAGCTGGAAACTAAAGCCATAATTCTTTTGTTTTAAGCAAGCAGGGGTGAACAGTGGACAAAGTTTCAGAACAGCAATTTTACCCTACATAAATGTTCTTATGACCTTATTTCATTTGAGACTGAGAATTTGGAGTGCTATGCACTTTGATATTTTGCTTTAAAGTACTTCTAATAAAATCTATTTTATAATTATGCCAGATGGCACCAGTGGTACTTAAGTCTAAACCTCTTGTACATAACAAAGCTAATCAAATAAACATGCTAAGAAACACAAATATAAACATGACAGAATTCCTTATTCTTCAGAGAACCAAGATGGCGACATAAGTAAATACCTGAACTTACTGCCTCCCACAACCACATTAAAATTACAACTAAAATGCATAACAACTATCATCCAGAAGGGTGGAAAAGCTGGCTGAGTGAAGTACTACAACCAGAGAGGTAAAGAAGAAAGCACATTGAGACTAGTAGGAGGTGTGGAGATATGGAACGGGCTGGAATCTGGGAGTGCCGCTTTTCTAATTGGGAGGGAGATACAAGCTCTGAGCTCCAGTGCTGGGCAAGAGAGGGTGGGGAGGGGGGAACCCCAGGCACATATGGGGAGAAACTGGACTGTCTAGAATTGGGGCAGGAACACAGGGCAGCTTTCTTCCAGATGAAGGTGCTTTCAACAGTGATTTCCCACGTGCTGGGACCTCCCCAGTGCAGGGCTGACTGGCAGGCATTGCTGTTTGCTCCACCCTGGAGATGCCCTGAGACCCTTCCCTACTCAAATTACACCCCCATCCATGCTGTGTGCAGCAGCTTTTTCATATTACTAGCCTGTCCTTTCTCAGCCTAAAACCTGTTAAATAAGCTACAGCTGGGTCTGGGAGCCCCAAAGCTATCAAAAGAAGGCCCAAGGCTGGCACCAGCACCAGCCTGCCTTGCTTCATAACTGGGCCTCATCCAGGCACTTCCAAACCCAATACAAAGAGGAGAAACTGCAGATCTCTCTGTAGCTCCTGCTGGGTGGCCCGGGTGGCGGCTGACTTTGCATCTCCTTGGACATCCAAGAACCAGTGTACCCGGTGACCAGGGTGAGACCATACCAGATTATAACTTCACATCCATAAATGACACACTCAAGCAGCATACTCAGTGAGCACAGAAGCATCACTGAAGCACATCCTGCCCCATAAGGGTGTTTCCAGCACAGCATTCTTCCATTGTAGACACAGCTGGTTCTCACAACCAATTGGTCTGGAGGTCAATTCCTCCCAGTGATACCAACAACAATCAAGGCTCAATTTTAACAATACTCTGCACACAGCCCACAAAGGGGTGCACCAAGAGTGTCTACCTCAGGTGAATGGGGAGGAAGAGCCATTGGACCCTATAGGACACCTAATACACAAGACCACTCTATCAACTCAAGCAGACTTAGCAGCTACCCAATACATAGAAATAAACACAAGGAACCAGCCAAAATGCAGAGACAAAGAAACATGTCACAAATGGAAAAAAGCAAACTATTGGATATAGAATTTAAAACTGCAGTTATAAGGTTACTCAAGAATCTTCTAGAAACTTTCAAGGAACTTACTTAGTGAGGCCTTCAAGGACCTTAGTGAGAATACAGAAAAAAAAAGGAAAAGGACCATTCAGAAACAGAGCATACACTGACTGAAATAAAGAATAATATACAGAGATTCAATAGTAGACTAAAGGATCCCAAGAATCAAGTCAAATATTTGAAATACAAGGAAGTAAAAAACACCTAACTTGACAAGCAAAAAGCAAAAAGAATAAAAAATATGGAGATAATGTAAGGAGCCTCTGGAATTTCAAGTGTACCAACATCCAGATTATGGGGTGCCAGAAGAGAGAGAGCAAGATACTGAAAACCCATTTGAAGAAATAATGACTGAAAACTTCCCCCACCTGGTGAAAGAAATAGACTTACAAGTCCAGGACTCACACAGATCCCCAAACAAAAGGAATCCAAAGAGGACCACACCAAGACCATCATAATTAAAATGCCAAGGGCAAAGGCAATGAGAGAATTTTAAAAACAGGCAGAGAAAAACAGTTAGTTACCTACAAGAGAGTACCCATATGATTGTCAGCTGATTTCTCAACAGAAACTATGCAGGCCACTAGGAAGTGGCAAGAAATATTCAAAGTGATAAATAGCAAGAACCTACAACCAAGATTACTCTACCCAGCAAAGCAATCATTTAGAATTGAAGTTCAAATTAAGAGCTTCACAGACCAGAAAAAACTAAAGGAGTTCATCACTACCAAACCAGTATTATATGAAAAAGCTGGAGGGTATTATTATCTAAGAAGAGGAAGAAGAAGCAAAAGGTAAAGATAAAAAATTATGAACAACAAAGTGATAACAAATATATATCTATCAATAAGTGAATCTAAAATTCAAATGAGTAAAACTATGATGAACAGAATAAATTGGTGAACGTAATAGAATCAGGGGCATGGAAATGGAGCAGACTGACAATTCTTAGGGGGAAAGGTGGGTGGGGGTGCGGGAAGAGATTGGACAAAGATCTTATATGCATGTATGCAGTACCTATGGATGCGGACAATGGGGTTGTGAGGGTTGGGGTGGGGTGGAAACCAGGTGGAGGGGAACTATGGGGGCAAACATAGGGACATCTATAATATCTGAACAATAAGGATTTTTTTTAAGTCCTTGTTCTTAAAGAGCTTAAGTCTAGTAGAAAAAGCACCATGGACACAAATTACTATAAGATAAATAATGATGTTCAAATCGTAAATTCTATAATATCTATAATCAGGAAGCCTCCAAGTTTTTCTTAAACAGTTCCTTTGAAAAAAAGAATTCACTCTTTCTTGAGGTAGATACTGAAGTTGCTGCAACTTATGCTTCCATAATATATTCATGCTCCCCTGTGTTCTTTCCTCTAGAACCACAAAGGGTAAGCTTGGCCATCTTTATCCAGATCATCCATTAAATATGGAAAACAGATGTCATAATGACATCCACTATAAACATCTTCGATAACTTCAGTTGTTTTACAGCTTAAAGTTCCTTGGACACATGGAAGGTGGAGATCACTTTCAGGCAGAGACCTGAGCTAGTTATCGAATAAGCAAAATTTAAGTTTAATTTTGAAAAGCACTTCTATAAGCAACAGCATAAAGAGGGTTGTTCCAGATGGAATAACCAGAAAAATCAGTTTTATATGAAAAGTCAAGGTTAGCTCAGCACAGTTGTTAGGACAGTGAGACCATGTAGGTTAAGAAGATAAATTAATGTTTTTAGTTTTGTGACAGAAGAATTACATGATAAAATATATGTTTGGGGAACATTACTTAGGTGTAAAATTGAACCTAGAGAGAGAAGAAAATATAAGAGGTTATTATGAAAATCTAAACTGGATGTAAGAAATGCCTAAAATAGAAAAATGGTGGGAAGCATGATAAGAATAGACCAAATACAAGATTTTTGTGCAGAAATGAAATACTTGTCCACAGTACTACCATATCTATCACTTTTTATTTCAATATTAGTGGCCGGTGCACAAAATTCATGCATGGGAGGAAGAGGCGATGTCCCTCAGCCCAGCCTGCATCCTCTCCAATCTGGGATATCCCTCTCACTATCCAGGACCACTAGCTCCTATCCACTTGCCTGCCTGATTACCCCTAACTGTTTTTGCTTGCCAGCCTGACTGCCCCTAACTACTTCTCTGCTGGCCTAATTGATGCCTAACTCCTCCCTTGCCAGCCTGATTGCCCCCAACTGCCCTCCCCTGCTGGCCCAATCACCCCTAACTGCCCTCCCCTGCTAGCCCGATTGTTCTCAACTGTCCTCCCCTGCTACAACCCGCCTCCTCCTCCAGGACCCGCCTCCTCCGTGCCATGCAGAGCCATGGAAGATCCAGGCCTCACCCTACAGAGCAGCTGCTGGGCCCCACATCTGCTGTGTGTGTGGCCATCTTGTGGCAGCCATCTTGTGGCAACTTCATGGGCGAGGGCCACCTTGGCTTTTATAGGTATAGATTAAGAAATCACTTCATAATATTTGTTGATTATAGACTTCAAGAAAGGCAGGATGGTGAAGTAGAAAGTAGCTTTAGAGACAGATAGGCTAGACTTAAAATCTTGGATCTGCTGCTCCTTAACTGTTTTCATGTACAGGTTATTTTACCTGGGAATTTCAATTCCCTGGTTTGTAACCTGGAGATGATAAAGTGAAGTGGTGCCGAGTATAATGGCACTAAATGAATATTAGTTATGTCTTCTTTTTTACTTCCCTTTTTAAACATTTTTGTTAAGCTGCTGTTAGTTACTTTAAGAAAGCCACTGAAGTTCAATTCAAGTACATAGGCTAGTGTGTGAAATACAATTGTATTGCTTACAATTACTCTCTTTCCTCCTATAAGAGGATTCTATTGCCCGTCCTTTGCCATGTTGTGGTTTTGGGTTTTTTTTGCAGGAATTCTCTGTAGGACTCTTTTCTGCCTCCATTAACTTTGGGAATGTGAGCATAAGAGATGCCGTACCTGAGAAGTTTTTAAATCCATTGCATGTGTTGATTATTTCTGCCGTGGAAAAGATGTATACCTTCTCTAGGTTACCCCTTTAATAAAGAAAACACATCCATCAGTTGCTGCAGCCAAAATATGATGCCTGGGAAATGAACCATGGAATGTAGCATAACCTAACAAAACAAATTAACAAAAGTAAACAAATAATTGTGAAAAAACCCAAGATCAATATCATAATAAAGAAGGACAACAACTCTGTCTGGAAGTAAACGGGTAGGCAGGGAGAGATTTGGGGAGAGCCAGCCTGCGGCGCAGTAACTGAGCACTGACCTCTGAACACAGAAGGCCATGGTTCGATCGCAGGCAGAGCCTGTTTGGGTTGTCGCTCCGTCCTCAGTTGGGAGCCTGCGGCAGGGAGCTGACTGATGATTCTCTTACAGCATTAATGTTTCTCTCTCTCTCCATTCCTCTCTGAAATTAATAAAAAAATATTTTTAAAAAAGTATTTGGAAGAGAATGATGCCATAGAAAAATATGAAATCAAAAATAGAAATGGGCTGGGCAAATCAAAAGCTTATGTGGGAACTGGGCATTCTAAAGTTCTAACAAGGGCTATTTGGGAAAAATAAGAGTAAGATATGGTGAAAGTTAGGATGCACGTGGTGGTGATGTGCATTCCAATCTCATAAGGCTGAATATACTAGATAATTTATTTACATATTATATTTATCATTTATTATCTATATTTCACCAGTAGACTGTAATCTCCAGGTATCTTTAAGGCTTATTTAATTCATTGGCGTGTCTCAAATATGAGGAAAAGTGACTAGATATAATAGGTTCTCAATAAGTATTTCTCGAGTCATTCAAAAGTCTCAAAAGTCATGCTGAGTTTAAGTTTTATTTTGGGGAGCCAATAAATATTTTAAGGGGGGAATAAAGTGATTTATATCTGAAAAATATTATTGTATCAGTCATATGGATAATAGTTTAGAATATAAACAATAAACTCTCTTACTGATTTTGCTTGTGTGAAATCTAAAATAGCCATATTGTACACTGTTTAAAATGCAAGAGTTTTTAGGCACTTACTGAATATTTCAAAATACATTGAGAGGAAAAAGAGAGAAATATTTTTGAACAGTATTTTGGTATTAGTACAAGTTGGAGATGATGAATTTTAATAATTATTAATTCACAGAGTTTGTCTACTTTTTCAGCAAAAATCAGTTTCCCAAATATAAGGGCTAAGAAAAAATATTTTAATAATTGGGCAATTTTAGGGTAGATTAAAGAGCTAGAAAGCCATGGAAATATGAAAATTAAAAAAAGAGAAAGCACCCAATAGTGTGGGAGTAGGTCTATGGGAGCACACAGAGTATTGTGGTCAAAATCACAAGTAGAGAGAACTCCCAGTTCTCTCTCTCTCTTTCTCTCTCTCTTCCTCTCTCTCTCTCTCTCTCTCTCTCTCTCTCTCTCTCTCTCTCTCTCATATGTACACACACACAGAGTACATACTAGTATTTGTTCTTCCAGCCCTCACATGTCCAATCCTAAAATATTACAAGCTCTGAAAGCAAACATTACTTAAATATATAAAGTTTGTATTAATTGTTTCTTGATTTCTCTTAAAATTCTTCATATGCAGTGCTGCAAGTAAATTTGTAGATCATGTTTTAAAAACTAAGAGAGTAGTATTTTAAGAAATGGGAATAACAGATTATTCCTTTATGTTTAATCAATTACTCTAGATTTGATAGACTACTTTATTTTTGTGGCTTTTCTAAAATATGTAAAACAAACATGTATTTAGCAAAATAAATGTCTAAGTATAGGATACAGAAATGGAAACAACAACTTTTTTTCCCTACGTGTCTGTAAAGGATTTAATTCTTTCATAATGTTATCTAACTACAATCCATTTTAAATTAGTCATGAGATTTTAATGGGAGTTGTGAAGTGTTTTTTCCAAGAAAATATATGTATAATAGTATGAAAATAAGAATATAGACATAAACAGAAACCCAGCAGTCATTACATGTATGCAAAGAAGCTCAATCTGAAGAAAATACAAACTTAAGCCTCAATAAAACACCAATTCATACCCATCAGATTGGCAAACAGTCAATAATAATAAGAGCTAGGAAGAATGTGGAGCAAGGGGAACTCTTCTACATCATCAATGAGAACGTAAACAGGTTTAAAAAACTTTTGGAGAGAAATTCGACAATACCTGGTAATACTGAAGACACATATACCCCACAATCCCAAAATGCTATGCTAGGCATGTACTCTTAAAAATGAATACAAGGATTAGAAACACATAGTGGCAGAAAATCTTTTTAATGGAATAGAAGATACAGGCAGTACTCCCAAAATGCACAAATTCTACCAGTACCATGACACTATATTATTTAAATGTTAGAAGAATTTAAATATACCCAAGGTTTTTTTTTAAAAAAACAACCTGTTTTCCACTTACTAATATCAAGCCTGTTATGAACAGATGAATAAAGTGTAGTATATTTGTCCCACAAACATGAAATAAACTATAGCTATGAGTATCAGCGGGAATGAATTGAATGAGTGAAATGTTGAGGGAGAAAAGCAAGTTTTAGAAGAATAGATGTCATATGGTATACTATCAATAAAGCTAAATAAAACTATATTTTGATTTTAGGGGCCCATACAACCCAGTTATGATACAAATAAAGTCACAGAAATAAACATCAAATTAAGTACACTTGTAACAAGGAAAGTTAAAAGTGTGGCCAGCACAGCGAGTGAAGGTTTTAACAAAAAAAAAAGTAGACAAAAAACTTAACTATATTTATAATATTTTATTTCTTACATTAACGGAGGGCACACATTGAAAATTTGTTATATAGTTTACCTTTCTGTATATCTCAACTCTTTCATAGTTCATTTTTTCCCAAACACATAAAGGGAGTTGGTGAAATGGAATCCTAATATATGAAAACCCTTGGTGAGTAATGACCAGAGGCTCCACCAACCAGAAGTCAGTCCTGCAGTCAGTGCTGCATTGCCCTGGTGAACCAGTACTTACTGCTGAGGGGCCTACAAATCAGGCCTGGAGAGAGGCCTGGAGGGAGAAGCAGGGTCTGATATGTAGCCTCTGCGGCAGCTGTTGATCAGCACTTGCCTCTCTCTTTCTTTCTGGGCCTGGCCAAGCAGCCTCAACTCCATTTCTCTCCAGGTCTCCACCGGGGCTGCTAATCAGCCCTGCCTTTCTGATAAGGTCCCATTGATAGGCCCAGAGACACTGACTGGCATAGAAACTGACCAATCAGAACCAAATTGATCAGCAGAGGAGGACAGTTAGGAGTGATCAGGCAGGCAGAGGCATTTAGGGATAATCAGGCCATCAGGGGAGGGCAGCTGGGGGTGATATCAGGCCAGCAGGGGAGGGCAATTGGGGGTGAGATCAGGCTGGCAGGGGAGGGCAGTTGGGGATGACTAGGCTGGCAGGAGAGGGAAGTTAGGATAATCAAGGCAGCAGGCTGGCAGGCAGAAGTGGTTAGGGGCAATCAGGCAGACAGACAGACAAGAAGTTAGGAGCCAGCAGTCCCAGATTGTGAGAGGGATGTCAGACTGGCAGTCTGACATCTCCCAAGGGTCAGATTGGAGAGGGTGCAGGCTGGGCTGAGGGACACACTCCACCACCACCACCACCCCAGTACATGAATTTTGTGCACTGGGTCTCTACTATGGTACATAAAAAGGGAATCAATAATTAATATATGATGTTTAATTGAGGACAGAAGCTAAGATGAAGCAGCCAGTGAGTCTAATGCCAAACTTGACAGTGACAGTGACAGAGGAGAGGAATATAATTAGAATAGGATCAGAGCAGAGGCATTTTCTTGCCTGAAGTTCTTAATCTTTCTTAGTGAAGAGGGAGAACAGAATGAAGACCACACTGTGTACAATATGTAAAATTGGAACAGGAGAGGCACATAAGGAATGCCACCATAGAAGAAAAAATCTATTTGGTATGTTTAATCATTTTAATTTGAGACTAAATTAATGATGAGTGATTAAAACTAAACAACAAAACAGGAAAATATAAATTATACATGAATATAACCAAGTATGAGCAATATTTGTGTAACCATACTAGTGAAAATATCAGCAGCTACTGATTCTAACCCAAGAGAGGTGGAGTGGAGAAGAGTTATGTTTTGATAGAGATAGGGATAATGTAAATTAGCTAATTTTATAATAGCAAGTCAATGATGTCTGAATTTAACATATTAAATAGCTCTATTAGTATATTACTAATATTGCAGAAAATAGCAGGTGATATAGATAAGAGAATTGAAAGTGGATATATTTGATAAAATGGAATTGGTACGGGGTAGTAGTGAGCTAAGAACTGCTATTATTGGTTATAAACCTCATAATGCAATTTGATTTTTTAAAACCTGAATAAATTAATAAAATAAAATGAAAATTAAGTTGAAAATTTCAAGTTATTAAAAGAAAAATATATTAATAATTGAATGTATAATAAGTTCATACACAGGAAGAACAAGCACAGTAAATAATAAATCTCAAATTTTAAAAAATGAAAATGCTTTAAAGAATAAGAACATTTAGCCCAAACCGGTTTGGCTCAGTGGATAGAACGTCAGCCAAACGTTCTATCGTTTGGCTGACGATAGAACAGCCAAACGACTGAAAGGTCCCGGGTTCAATTCCGGTCAAGGGCATGTACCTTGGCTGTGGGCACATCCCCAGTAGGGGGTGTGCAAGAGGCAGCTGATCAATGTTTCTCTTTCATCGATGTTTCTGACTTTCTATCCCTCTCCCTTCCTCTCTGTAAAAAATCAATAAAAAATATTTTTTAAAAGAATAAGAACATTTTTCCTAGCTAATAATCTAATAAGTATTAAAACTACGAGACTTAAATTTCATCTATAAAATTAGCAAAGACAACAACAGTTTGGTTTTGTTAAAGTTATAGGAATACAGAAACACATATACACAGCCTAAAGCAATGGACACATTATCTGGGAAATTGTACATCTAGGAATTTTTCTAGTAGAAATCATCACAGGTTTTTATAAAGATTTACTTACTAAGATGTTTGTGAAAGAATTATTTTTATTAGGTATAAATTGAAACAAATGAAAATTACAGAAATGTGGTTAAATTGTTATATTCAATTTCCATGATGTGATTTGTATAATCATTAAATTAAACTTTTCCCCCCAGGTTTTAAAGCCATAATAAAATGTTTATAATATAATGTTTTAATGTAGTCACAAAATGAGTTGTACATACAGTCCTATTTCAGTTCTCTCTCTCTTTATTTCTCTCTCTCTCACACACACACTCACATATACTTATACACAGAAAAAAAATCTAGAAGAAATAAAGCAAAATGTTACAAATATTATCTTTAAAATTATGAGTTATGAATTTTTTCAAGGTTCTTATACTTTTTAGTATGTTTTCTGATATTGATTTGTATGCCTTATAAAATTAGATCTACATATACATTATCCTATATAATAAAACCCTAAAATGCAAATTTACCGAATAGTGGAATGACTGGTTTCTATGAACTGACCACCAGGGGGCAGACTCTCAATGCAGGAGCTGCCCTCTGGTGGTCAGTGTGCTCTCACAGGGGGAGTACCGCTCAGCCAGAAGCTGGGCTCATGGCTGGTGAGTGCAGCAGAGGTGCCAGGAGCCTCTGCAGCAGCACTAAGGAGCAGTAAACCAAGCAGTAGAGAGCAGCAAGCAGGCGGGCGGTAAGGACTGAGGGTTCTGGACTGTGAGAGATGTCCGCTTTCTGGCTTAGGCAGACATCCCTCTCACAGTCCAGGACACCTGTGGGGGAGCAAGCCTAAGTCGGCAGGTGGACATCCCCTGAGAGGTCCTAGACTGTGAAAGGGCACAGGTTGGGCTGAGGGACCTACCTCCACCCCAGTGCACAAATTTTGTGCGCTGGACCTCTAGTGTTTTAATAAACATTTTTGATATTTTATATTTAATAAGAAGAATTTCTATACTAAAATTAATGAATGGGTAAGGAAGATAGACAAATGAAGATAGAGAAACTAAAGAAATACAGTCAAAGAGAAGACAACAGACTGCCCCGTCCGACAAAAGATCCAGACATTGTGTTCTTAACAGGTTGAACATCTGTCACAGTCAAAATATAACAGTAACGGGGTACTTCCACTATAAAGACAACTGCTGCACATCTCATCACACTAAAAAGCTGAATATCAAACAAATTCTTACCTTGCTGAAAATTCCATCTCTCAGAAGATAGTAGAAGCAAAATGTGGAACTGCTACTTAATTCTCACCAAAAAGAAAGAAGTGGATGCTGTTGTGAAGAGGAAATGAAGACAAAGTCAACAGTAACGTGAAATCATACATGCATGAACAACATAGCCAAAAGTTGTTGATTGCTGTAGTAGATTTTAAAGTGAAAAAAGCTAGAAGTTCAATGACAATAGATGACAAAAATTTAACATGTTTTCAAATTCTGTGTAATTGCAGACAGGGAATAAGAATGTTTATATTGGACAGTTCACACTTCTAAACCAATAATTTCACTTTGGAAATATTTGCAAAACAGATTTTTAAATATTCACAAAGAGACATTTGTGATAGCATTGTAAGTGCAACAAAATATTTAAAAAAAAAAAACACTGTCAGGGGAGAACCAAGATGGTGGCATAGGTAAAACACCGATCTTGCCGCCATACACAGCAATTTTATTTTATTATTTTATTATTTTATAAGATTTTATCTTTATTGTTCAGTTTACTAATTTCATTGTTCCCTTTTTTCCCCCTTATAGTTCCCCTCCACCTGGTACTCATCCCACTCTCCGCCCTCACCCCTCTCCACTGTCCTCTCCCATAGTTGCATGTTTTTTGTCCAGTCTCTTGCTGCACTTCCCACACACCTTTTCTCCCCAAGAATTGTCAGTACATTCCCTCTCTATGTCCGTTATTCCGTTACATTCACCAGTTTACCCTGTTCATCAGCTTATTAATTCACTTAATTTTGAGATTCATTTGTTGATAGATGTGTAATTGTTGTTCCTTATTTACACTTTTATCTTTTTCTTCTTCCTCTTAAAGAACATCTTTCAGCATTTCATATAATATTGGTTTGGTGGTGATGAACTCCTTTAGCTTTTTCTTATCTGCAAAGCACTTTATCTGACCTTCAATTCTGAATGATAGCTTTGCTGGATAGAGTAATCTTGGTTGTAGATTCTTGCTATTCATCACTTTGAATATTTCTTGCCACGCCCATCTGGCCTGCATCATTTCTGCTGAGAAAGCCGCTGACAATTGCATGGGTGCTCCCTTATAGGTAACTAACTGTTCTTCTCTTGCTGCTTTTAATATTCTCTCTTTGTCTTTTGCTCTTGGCATTTTAATTATGATGTGCCTTGGTGTGGTTCTCTTAGGGCTCCTATATATTGGGGTTTGGGGCGCTTCTTGGACTCCTAAGTCTATTTCTTTCACCAGGTGTGGGAAGTTTTTGGTCACTATTTCTTCAAATAGGTTTTCATTGTCTTGTTCTCTCTTTTTCTGGCACCCCTATAATTCGGATGTTGGTATGCTTGATGATGTCCCAGAGGCCCCTTACACTATTTTCAATTTTTTGGATTCTTTTGGTTTCTTGCTTTTTCAGCTGAGTGGATTTTACCTCTTTGTATTTCAAATCTTGAACTTGGTTCTTGGGGTGCTCCAGAGCACTTTTAGGTCTTTGTATACTATTTTTGATTTCAGTCAGTGTATGCTTAATTTCTGGTTGGTCCTTTTTCATATCCTTGAGAGTCTCGTTCATATCCCTGAGGGTCTCGTTCATTTCCTTGTAGGACTCATTCATTTTCATGTTGGTCTTGATCATTTCCACATTGGTCTTGATCATTTCCTTGCAGGTCTCATTCATATCCTTGAGGGTCTCATTCATTTCCTTTTCGGTCTTGCTTATTTCCTTATAGGTCTCGACCTTTTGTAGGAGCCTCTTGAGAAGCTCTATAACCATGGTCTTGAATTCCATGTCCAGTCATTTTTTTTTCCATTTCTTTCACATCTGATTTCTTTCCATGTCTCTGCATGGTGGCTGCTTCCCTGAGTTGGTCAATTAGCTTTGTGTGGTAGATGTCCTACAGGGGACAGTGGCTCAGCCTCCCCAGTTACCTGAGGTGGATATGAGTTGCACAGTCTTGTTGAAGTTAAGCTCAGGTTAATCGTTGTTAGCACTGGAAGGGTTGACCTCCAGGCCAATTGTCTGTGAAGTTCAGCTGTGCTCAGGTTGGATGGGCGGAGTCTCTGGGCCAAGCAGACAGCGTTTGCTCTGCCCTATGCAGCCCCAGGGACTCTGTGCCAGGGGCAATGGCCGCCAGCACCTCTGAGAGAGCTGCTGCCGAGCTCCACCGGCTGCTGGGGAATTCAGACTCTCCTCAAATGAGTCTGCACACCCAACATCTCACCCAGGGTCATAAAACAAAGCAGTCTGACCGGTTCCAAAATGAGAGAGCAAGTCGCAAGCGCTCTCTACACGGTCTCGCAGTTGTACTGTTCCCAAGTTCATGTGCAAGCTCACCTTCTCCACAAGCCGACAGACCCCTGTAGCACCCAAGCTTCGGCGTGCCCTCCCACTGTCCAGTTTTCACCCCGTATGATAGTGGGTTCCCTGGACTTCGCCCAGAGCTTGGGAATCAGTGCAGTGGGACGTCTTTGTCTCCCTGTTCGAGAAAACTGGCCTGTTATCAGCCGCCCACCCTATCCGCTGGAGCGTGCGGCTCCTCCAAACCTCTCTCTGTGCATATTTTCAACACTGTCCTCAGTGCTCCTCCTAGTCACAGTGTCTTATCTTCACTTTTATTTGTGGAATTTTCACTCGGCCAGCTTTCTGGTGATTCTGGAAGGTGTTTGTCCTTTTGTTAAGTTGTAGTTTTAAAATTGCTGTGTATGACAGCAAGATAGGTGTTTTACCTATGCCACCATCTTGGTTCTCTACCGTACACAGCGATTTTAAAACTACAACTTAACGAAAGAACAAACACCTTCCAGAATCACCGGAAAGCTGGCAGAGTGAAAATTCCACAAATAAAAGTGAAGATAAGACACTGTGACTCAGAGGACCGGTGGCGGACAGCATTGAAGATACGCGTGGAGAGAGGTTTGGAGGAGTGTGCGTGCCAGCGGATAGGGAGGGCAGCTGAAAAACGGCCAGTTTTATGGAACGGGGGAGACAAAGACGTCCCACTGGACAGATTCTCCAGCTCTGGGCAAAGTCCAGGGAACCCACTATCATACGGGGTAAAAACTGGACAGTGGGAGGGCACGCCGAAGCTCGGATGCTGCAGGGGTTGGCAGGCTTGTGGAGAAGGCGAGCTTGTGCGAAGTGTGCATGAGCTTGGGAACAGCACAGCTGCCTGACTGCGCAGAGAGCACTTGTGACTTGCTCTTTCATTTGGGAAACCATCAGACTGCATTGCTTTGCGACCTTGGGTGAGACATTGGGTGTGCAGACTCATTTGGGGAGAGGCTGAATTCTCCGGCAGATGGTGGAGCTTGGCAGCCGCTCTCTCTCAGAGACCCTGGGGCTGCATAGGGCGGAGCTGAGGCTCTCTGCCTGGCCCGAAGACTCCGCCCATCCAACCTGAGCACAGCTGAACTTCACAGACAGTTGGCCTGGAGGTCAACCCTTCCAGTGCTAACAACAATTAACCTGAGCTTAACTTCAACAAGACTGTGCAACTCATATCCACCTCAGGTAACTGGGGAGGCTGAGCCACTGTCCCTTGTAGGACATCTACCACACAAAGCTAATTGACCAACTCAGGGAAGCAGCCACCATGTAGAGACATGGAAAGAAATCAGATGTGAAAGAAATGGAAAAAAAAAAACACGACTGGACATGGAATTCAAAACCACGGTTATAGGGCTTCTCAAGAGGCTCCTACAAAAGGTCGAGACCTATAAGGAAATAAGAAAGACCTACAAGGAAATGAACGAGACCCTCAAGGATATGAATGAGACCTGCAAGGAAATGATCAAGACCAACGTGAAAATGAATGAGTCCTACAAGGAAATGAATAAGACCTACAAGGATATGAACAAGACTCTCAAGGATATGAAAAAGGACCAACCAGAAATTAAGCATACACTGACTGAAATCAAAAATAGTATACAAAGACCTAAAAGTGCTCTGGAGCACCCCAAGAACCAAGTTCAAGATTTGAAATACAAAGAGGTAAAATCCACTCAGCTGAAAAAGCAAGAAACCAAAAGAATCCAAAAAATTGAAAATAGTGTAAGGGGCCTCTGGGACATCATCAAGCATACCAACATCCGAATTATAGGGGTGCCAGAAAAAGAGAGAACAAGACAATGAAAACCTATTTGAAGAAATAGTGACCGAAAACTTCCCACACTTGGTGAAAGAAATTGACTTAGGAGTCCAAGAAGTGCACCGTACCCCAATATATAGGAACCCTAAGAGGACCACACCAAGGCACATCATAATTAAAATGCCAAGAACAAAAGACAAAGAGAGAATGTTAAAAGCAGCAAGAGAAAAACAGTTAGTTGCCTATAAGGGAGCACTCATACGATTGTCAGCTGATTTCTCAACAGAAATGATGCAGGCCAGACGGGAGTGGCAAGAAATATTCAAAGTGATGAACAGCAAGAATCTACAACCAAGATTACTCTATCCAGCAAAGCTATCATTCAGAATTGAAGGTCAGGTAAAGTGCTTCGCAGATAAGAAAAAGATACAGGAGTTCATCACCATCAAACCAATATTATATGAAATGCTGAAAGATATTCTTTATGAAGAGGAAGAAGAAAAAGATAAAAGTGTAAATTATGAACAACAATTACACATCTATTAACAAATGAATCTAAAAATCAAGTGAATTAATAAGCTGATGAACAGGATAAACTGGTGAATGTAACAGAATCACGGACATAGAGAGGGAATGGACTGACAATTCTTGGGGAGAAAAGGGGTGTGGGAAGTGCAGCAAAATACTGGATAAAAATCATGCAACTATTGGAGAGAACAGTGGAGAGGCGTGAGGGTGGAGTGTGGGATTGGTACCAGGTGGAGGGGAGCTATAGGGAAAAAAAGGGAACAATGTAATTAATAAACTGAACAATAAAGATTAAAAAAATAAATAAATAATGGAAAGGCAAAAAAACCCCACTGTCAAATAAAGAAAGCGTATTCACTCAAAAGTGTGATGCAATCATTAGATGATAGAATTATGACATAAAAATGCTAAAACTAACTTAATATGAATTGAAAAGACTTAGAAAATAAAAGTTTACCTTTATGTACTAAAAATATAAATATATATATGAATATTTTATTCACCCCTTCAAGAGAGAAATGCTTACTAATATGTACCAGGTACTAATCTAAGTACAGAGTTAACATTGAACTAAATAAATCAAAGTCCTGTTTCCAAATAGCTTATTTTCTGGTGGGAAAATACACAAAATATTTAGAGGAGTTATTTTTTGATAGAACTATAGGTATAATAGTTCTTACTTAATGTTTCTCTAAATGAACTGATTTATTTTTGCTATTTTTCAGTACTTGTCAAATGTCCTATAGTGACTACATATTACATTTGTAGTAGAAATATAAAATGTTATTTTTAATTAGCTGAAATATGTGCATATTTTAAGTATTATACATTGATGTAATAAATGTGTAATGTCATAATCAAAAAAGCAATATAATCTATTATGTGATTTTCAGATTACACCTGAATAGTATGTATGCATACTTCTAAATAACTCATTTTAGTTAGAAAATTAGAAGACAGGAATGCATTCAGGGGAGAACAGGCTGAATGATAGGCTGAGCGTTATATTTTAAAGCAACAAAGCATAAAGATTCCAAGATGGTTGCAGAGTAGCTGGAAGCTGCATCTACTTGCTCCCAGATTCAAATTGGATTTACAGCTAAATTAAGTAGCAATCAGCTTGAAAAACAAATTGAGGCATAGCTGATCTGAAATATTATAACCATGCAGAGACTGGTAAGAGGGATGGAGATGTGAAAAGGGAGAGGCCCCTCATGCAGGTGATGTGGCTGAGAAATTGGAGAGATATTGCAACTGCAAAACTCTCTCCTCCCAGGATTCTGGGGTCTTAACCCCATGCAGAGATCCTCAGCTCAGAGCATCAGAGACAGAGAGAGGAACCCGCGGAGCACCGGGTGGAGGGATACCGTGAGAATTCTCTGTGCCTGGGAAAGACAGATTGCAACATCCCAGAGAGGGAGCACTCCCACTGTTACAGCACCAGCTGGGAGAATTCACTGCGGACTCCACTAGTTAAAGAGTTCATGCTGCTGTACTTGGGTTTTGCACAGAAGTCTGCTGGCTACACCCAGCAGTGACTTGGAAGGGCCTCCGTTCCCTGGAAAGGCTTTAAGTAGAGAACCAGTGAGTGAGTAAACTGTGTGGCTTGGTGAAGAGGAATGGTGTCCCCACCTCGAGTGCACTATTAGCACCCCTTCTCACACCTGTTGAGCTGGTTGGCCTGCCTCATCCTGCTGGATTCTGTGCACAGACGAACAATTCAAGTTGGTATTTTGGTCCCTCCCACTGGGTTTGATGGTGCCGGGGAGCCAAACTTTATCATGCTGGGTTGGGAGCCAAAGTGGAGCTGGGAAATTCGGCCTTGCCCTGCTGAAACCCGCTGTGTAGAGAGATCAGAGTGCCCTGCATGGCTGATGTTTGACCCCTCCTGCTTGGTTTGGCAGTGCAAGGGTGCTGAGGAGCTGTGTAAAACTGGGATTTGTAAACTGTATCCCCTGGGGAGGCTTCTGTCAGGGACCCAGACTGGCAATTGCTGGGCTTTATTGCTACATTGTGTGGAGGCATATCCTAGCTCCCCTGCGAGTTCAGCTGGCACTGCCCTGGAAAAAAAGGAAGTCCTCGCCCACTTCCAATGGCAGACTGTTCGGAGCAGCCCTGCCAAATCACATATACCCCCGCTGGGGTGAAGTTCCATAGTGAGAGGGAGAGTGACTCGGAATAGAGATATTCAAAGTGTGAGACCCTCAGAGGTTATTGTCTGGGACCAGGCGAAAATGCCCGGTTCCCTCATGTAAGCTGGGGTGGCATCATCCTCAAAAGGAGACTCTTCGATATATCTCTCTGATCTCAGGACAGCTGAACTTGCTGCTGCAAACAAGATGGCAGACGACTCCCAATCTGATCCTGCAGTGAGCCTCACTTGAGGGAATTAGAGTTTGAGACTCTGGAAGAGACTGGAGGATTTGGCTTTGAAGCAGGGATTAATTTCCCCTCATTGAGTGCAACCTCAGAAGGAAGTTGGAATAGCTGACAGATGGAGGTAGTAGAGAGCCACCTCCACCTGTGATCCTATCACAGATCTCCCCCTGCCTCATGCAGAGAGAAGCCAACCTTTTACACAGATGGGTACCTTTCGTGCACACGCAGGTTTAGTAGACACAAACACAAACAGTAACTGACAGCAACCTGCACCTGAGATACCCCAGTGGAACCAAAACAAACACAACCAGGGGTGGACTTCAGACCACACCAGAGTTTGTCCCAACTAGCCACACAAGTTTCAACCCAAATGGGGATTCTGGCAGGATGAAGATCTGCTGGGAACTACCACCTCAGTGGACAGTCTGCCCAGTTTCTCACACACAGTGATTGAGGTCTACCTTATAGTCACCCAGCCTGAAGTGTTAATTCCAACCACAAAAACACACACATAAAAAAGCAACCAAGCTTCAACAGCAACAGGGGATGCACATGTCCCATAAGAAACGTTCCTGCAACACAGAGGTAAGGTTATCTGGAGCATTCAAACAAACAAGATATCTCAAGACTGCATCTGCAAAGCAGCTTTCACACCATGCACACCAAAGCAGCTGCACACCATAGTAAAGCAGCCTGAGGGTTAATCCTACCCACAACAGGGCCAACAGAAACCAAGACCCAATTATAAGAAGCAGGCCCACATAACCCACACGGGGTCATTTCCAGAGCACCTAGCTCAGGAGAGCAAGGAGACTGCACAACTGGGTTTCATGCCTATTACTTAATGCCACCCCATAAACACTGGGAGTCCTAGAAGTTCTATCTAATATATGGAATCAAACACAAAGAGACAATGAAAATGTGGAGACAAGCGAACAGTCCCAAATAAAAAAAAAAAAAAAACAGGAAAAGACTCCAGAAAAAGAGTTAGATCAAATGGAGGCAAGCAATATTTCAGATAGAGAGTTCAAAGAAATGAGCATAAGAATTTCAACAGAATGAAAAAAGACATAGAATCCATAAAAAATAACCAGTTAGAAATGAAGAATGACATCAATAATACGTTGGAAGGACTGAAAAGTAGGTTGTATCAAGCAGAAGACTGAATAAGCAATTCGGAAGACAAGATAGAAAAACACCCAATCAGCAGCAAAAAGAAAAAGAGTGAAAAAGAATGAGGATAGCTTAAGGGAACTTTGGGACAATATGAAATATAACATTATCTACATCATACTGGTACCAGAAGGAGAAGAAAGTAAGCAAGGGATAAATGAGCAAGGGATTGAGAACTTCTTTAAAGAAATAGTAAAAGAAAAATTCCCTAACTTTATGAAGGAAAAAGTTACTCAAGGTCAGGAAGCACTGAGACCCAATGAAAATGAACACAGAGACCAAAGACACATGATATTAAAGTGGCAAAGATTAAAGACAAAGAAAGAATCTTAAAAGCAGCAACAGAAGCACAATTAGTTACCTATAATGGAGTTCCCATAAGGCTGTCAATTGACTTCTTAACAGAAACACCTCAGACCATAAAGGATTGGCATGAAGTATTCAAACTGATGAAAACCAGTGACTTGCAACCGAGAGCATTCTAGTAAGCAAGGCTAACATTAAAATTGAGGGTGAAATAAAAAGCTTCCCAAACAAAAAAGCTAAATGAGTTCATTGCCACCAAACAAATATTGCAAGAAACATTAAAGGGACTTCTTTAAGATAAGTAGAAAGAGATGCAGAGAGAGGAATGTAAGTACAAAGAAAAAAATGGCAATAAGTAAGTACTTTAAATGTAGTTGTATTCAATGCTGCAATGAAAAGAAATAGGGAAATTGGAAGGATCCATACATATACTGTCTACAAGCGACCCACTTCAGAATACCATGTTCCCACCAGCTGAAAGCGAAGGGATGGAAACATTGTATCCCATGCCAATGGAAACAGAAAAGCTGGAATAGCAATTCTTACATTCGACACAAGAGACTTCAAAACAAGGGCACAACAAGAGACAGAGAAGTCACTACACAACACTAGGGGTCAATCCCATAAAATGGTAACACTCTGGTAATTGTATATGAACCTGATATAGGGGCATTTAAACATATGTAATAGTCATAGTCTGGGACTTCAACACCCCACTGGCATCACTTTTTACATCTTCCAGACAAAAACTCAACAAGGAAACAGCAACCCTAAACAACACACTAGATCAAATTTATCTCATGGACATTTACAGAACATTTTACCCAAGACTCCAGAATATACATTCTTCTCCAGAGCACATGGTATATTCCAAAATAATTAGTCTTAATCATTAATTCAAGAAGATTGAAATTATATCAAGCATCTTCTCCTGTTAGACCAAAATAATTAGTCTTAATAATAAATTCAAGAAGATTGAAATTATATCAAGCATCTTCTCAAATTGAAATGGAATGAAACAAGCAATCAACTACAATAAGAACACTCAAAAACATTAAAACATATGAGTCTAAATAGCATGTTATTAAACAATGAATGGGTTACCAATGAGATCAAGAAAGAAATAATACCTTCCTGGAAACAAATGAAAATGACCACTTAACAACCAAAAATATATGGAACACAGCAATAGCAGTCCTGAGAGGGAAATTCATATCATTACAGACCAATGTTAAGAAGAAAGAAAAATCTGAAATAAACAACCTGTCCATACACCAAAAATAAAACTATGAAAAGAACAACAAACAAACCCCTGAGTAAATAGATTTAATGATATAATAAATATTAGAAACTAAACAAACAAACAAACAAACAAAACTCCACAATACAATAGATCAGTGAAACCAAAAGCTGGTTCTTTGAAAAGACTAAGATTGATGAATCTTCACCCAGACTCATTAAGGCCAAAAAGAGAGATGCTCCAAATAAATAAGATTAGAAATAAAAGTGGAGAAGTAACAACTGACTGCACAGAAATACAAAGGATTGTAAGAAAATACTATTAATAACTGTGTGCCAACAAACTGGACAACCTGGGTGAAATGGCCTTATTCCTAGAAACATACATTTCCCCAAAACTGAATGAAAAAGAATCAGAAAACCTAAATAGACTGATAACAATTAATAAAATTGAAACAGTAATCAAAAACTACCAGCAAACAAAAGTCCTGAACCAGATGGTTCCATAGGTGAATTTTACCAAACAAAGAAGTAACACCTATCCTCCTCAAACTATTTCCCCCAAAATTCAAGAGGTTGAAAGACTTCCAAGCTCTTTTTACAAGGCCTTCATTATCTTAATTCCAAAACCAGATAAAGATACTATGAAGAAATAATATAATAGGTCAATATCCCTAATGATCTTAGATGCTAAAATCTTCAGAAAACATTAGCAAATAGGATCTTGCAATACATTAAAAAGGTCATACACCAGGAACAAGTGGGGTTCATTCTGGGAATATAAGCTTGCTTCAATATTAACAAATCAGTAAATGTGATACATGACATAAACAAAATGAAAGATAATTATATGATCATACCAGTAGATAAGAAAAGTGACAAAATGAAGGGAACTGGGATATGTAGTCTTAAAAAAACACTCAAACAATAGAAACAGCAAAAAATGTTGTAGTGGGAAAAATAAGAGTTAGAAAATTCGAGCCTAATTTTTGTTCCACCATTCCCAATAAACCTGGGAAAAATCACTCAGAAAATCATTTTATGATTCTGAGTTCCAGGTGAGTGTGCCTCTGTGTGTGTGTGTGTGTGTGTGTGTGTGTGTGTGTGTGTTTGTGTGTGTGTGTGTGTGTGTGTGTATGCATATATGTGCATAAGGAAGATAACAGCTACCCTACTTATCTTAAAAAATAGCTATAAATATCAAGGCCATAAAATTATCAGAAGATCATATCTTTAAAAGCACATACTTCTTAGAGGGAAAAATAATTTAATATATATTTTTAATTAAGAATAGATATTTTTATAATATCAGTACAGAATTCACAACTATTAAATTTTTAAATAAATCTTACATATGTCTATACATATACAAACATAAAAACAGGATTACACAATTTAAATAATATTAGTAATCTGTCTTTAAATCTTGATGACTACCATTATATATATTGTCTTAAGTAAAATTTAGAAGAATGGGTCAATTTTTAACTTAGTCTGAGTGTACAGTAGTGAAACAGAATCCATCATCAAATAATAATAAATTCTTAATCACTAAGCAATCTTTAGGCATACACTAAATGACTATCTGATGTTGACATTTTGAAATTAACTCACTAGGAAGGATGGACTAGATAGCTCTTAACCTTTTGTCAGTAGAAACTTCTATGATTTTATTTTTATTCCATAGATGCCCACTAGAACCTAGGTATAGTTAAAGCAAGAAATTAACATTTTTAAGACTCCTTGCCCTTTGTACTTTGCATTGATACATTTTCTTAACTGATGCTAACAAACCCAAGAACTCATTATATTTTTGAGCCGAGGAATATATAAGGTTCAGAAAAGTTTAGCAATCTGCCTAAAGACAAATAACCAGTGAGGTACAGAATCGGGGTTTAACCGGACTCTTTACCCTAAAACAGGTGTCCCTTGTTCTGCAGACATGCCTAACAGGCTGCTACAGAGATGAGGGGCAGGGGTCTAAGAGAGGGTTGTTCTGGGACACACATTCAGCTTTAATTAAAATAACACTGATTTATCTCTTTATTAGAAAGCTCGTTTGAAACGTTGATCCCACTGACTTAAAGTTCAAAAACTACTGCGTACTGCCATGTGTCTTTCCATGCGCTTCTCAAGGAAGCCTGGAAGACTGCATACGTTTAGAAAGGCAACAGACTGAGGTCACGGGTTTGACAAGTAAAGTCTGGCAAGTACCATGTTGCAAACCAAAGAAGCCCAGGCTCAGTCTAGGAGCAACAAGGGTATGCCAGGGGTGGGGGCTTAAACCCAGGTCTGGGAAGCCACTGGGTACAGGAAAAGCAGCCAGATAATTAGCAAATACAGACCAAGACCAAATATTCCCAGAGAGCAACAAAGATCAAGTGAATCAAGAGTTAACACTTGCAAGCAGGTGTGTGACCTGTACCCTGCCTCCAGTCTGCCATAAATCAAGCTGTGCCTGCTGCTCTTCCCATTCTAAATTTATTTAAATGAACTTTTCCTCTCTCAAAAGTATAATTATCACCTGTATGTTCAAAATCTTCAAATGAGGCCCTGAACATTAGACCTACATATCCAATTACTTGCTTTTGTAGCCAAGTAAATGTCCCATAGGCACCTCAAATGCAATTCATCTAATACGCCTTATGGCCTTTGCTTGAAGTCTCGCTTGTCCTAATGTATTTTCTGTCTCTGTAAGACCCCCTTTTACCCAATCAATCAAAATAGAATCACAAGACGTCCTGAGTTCTCTCCCACCCATACTCAACCATCAAAGCCTACCAATTTCCATTTCTAAATTTGTCTCAGATCCATTTTACCTATTCTTATCACCAGCATGTCGAGCTTTCGCATCAGCGTGAGTCTTCCTCGCTTATACCAAGCAGTGTCACATTTCCACCCCGGGCCTTGTGTAGTAGGTCCGTCTCTTAGAACGCCATTCCTCCATTCGTTACCAGATCAATTCCAAATTCATCTCTGTCCATCATCTTCTCTAGGAAATCCTTAGATCCCACCAAAGTGCTTTGTGTGTCACTCTGGCATGGTGTGTATGAGGTTATATTTTGCGATTTGTTGTTATACTTGCTTTTAGGGACAAAACTCATTTTTTACTTTTGGGTCTCAAATGCCTAAATAAATACTATCTTCTCAGTAACATGATGTGAACATGACCTCAGTAACATGATGTGAACATGACCTCAGTAACATGATGTGAACATGACCTCAGTAACATGAGCCACATTAAAAGCAAAGTCTGCTGGATGAGTATTGGAAGCCAGGGGCAGAGCCCCCAAACTACTGACACTTTCTACTCACCTCAGGCACAGATAGAAGAGCTTACATGGGAGTTCCTATATTCAATTCAATTCAGTAGATTTTCATTGGGCACCTTGTACATACTCTAAATAGAAACACGAGAAGACCCAGTCCCTGTGCTTGGGAGCAAAGCTTTGAGGACTAAGTTTAGTTCTGTCAGTATTTGTCATCCATGCCCTGTACTGAGTTAGCACGGTATTGCGCTTGGGCAATGAAGGGTCCACCTCTGAGGTCACTGCAGCACTAATCTCCCGCCTTGCCAGGACATTTACCCTTGGTCCCATCTACCCTTGTCCTGAGGTCCTAAAAATATTCTTATGCTCTTATTTTTAGTTTAGTCTTTCAAACAGTTTCATCTAGTCCAGAAAGTGTCTAATCTCAGAGAAGTCCATGAGAGCATATAACTGTTATCTACAGTATATATATATATATATATATATAAAACCCTAATATGCAAATGGACCGAACAGCAGAACAACCAAGCAACCAAACAACCGGTTGTTATGATGTGCGTTGACCACCAGTGGGTGAGCATGGAACATGGCGGCAGCAGGTGGCAGAGTGCAAAACCTGGCAGGCATCGGCCACAGTGGGATAGTGGAGCAGGTGAGTGGGGATGCCAGACCAAGGTGGGGCCGCCAGTTGCTGTCATCAGGGCAAGCCTCTGGTGGTTACTGAAAATTCTTTGCTCCCGTGCACTGCATTCCCACCCTGCACTTGCACCAGCTGCTGGCTCCAGAGCTGCCGTTTGCACCTGCTGCTGGTGCCAGGCACTGACCCTGATCGCTGCGTGCCATCAGTGGGTGCAAGTGGTGGCTGCTAGCCCCGATTGCCCCTCAGGGCTTCTCCACCTCCCTCTGCTCCTGAGGGGCAATCTGAGCTGGCGGCTACCTCTCATACCTGCTGCTGGCAACGGCCCCACTTGCACCCTCAGCTGGCACTGGAGCTGCCATCATCTGGTGCCAGTCCCAATCGCTTGGCACCATCAGCAGGTATGAGCTGTGACTGCCATCCCCAATTGCCCAGAGGGCTTCTCCCCTCCCCCTGCTCCTAAGGGGCAATTGGGGCAGCAGCCGCCACTTGCACCCACTGACTGCACCAGCCCCAATCACTCTACCCCATCAGCAGGTGTGAGCAGGGGCTGGTGCCAACAGTATGTGGGAGTGGTGGCAGCGGGAGCAGGACTGCTGGCAGAGAGGGGACCGGGTGTAGTGGCAGGAGTCACCAGGCAAGGGTGCAGAGGATGGGCCAAGACCTGCCACTGTGACCACAGCAACCTTGTGGCTCACAGTTCTTTTCAAGGTGAACGAGTTCATGCATTGGGCCCCTAGTCTTTAATAATTGAGATTATTCATGCACAGTGATTTCAGAGTAAATTTAGTAAAGATAACAATTTTTCTCCTATATTAAAAGTCTTCCAAGTGACTAGAGTCAATCAAGGTTTAAGTTATAAAGATTGATTGAACCATGGGTAATTTTAATGGATACACTGAGCTTGAGTGTTGGTTCCCAAACTGAATACAAATTAGGGAAAACTGGGGAACTTCTTTCAAAAAGTTCCCCTAAGCGCTGATGCCTTTTGGGTGCAGTCTAAGATCTGCATTTCTTTTCATTTGCACTTGGTGCTGAAGCAGCCAGTTGTTGGAGACATCCCTAAGGTAGAGAATGAAGGCATTCTTAACGGTGTTTGTAAAATTAATGTAATTGTTGTACAATATGAAACAACAACAGAACACTTTATATTATAGAAATATATATATATAGTGGCATTTCAGCCTATGTACCGAGAAGTATAAGAACTATTGTTTTATGTAACAACTAGAGGCCCAGTGCACAAAATTCATGCATGGGAGAGTGTCCCTCATTCCAGCCTGCACCCTCTCCAATCTGGGATCCCTTGAGGGATGTCTGACTGCCCATTTAGGCCTGACCTGGAGTCAGGTCTAAATGGGCAGTCAGACATCCCTCTCACAATCCCGAACTGCTGGCTCCCAGCCACTCATCTGCCTCTGCTTGATTACCACTAACCACTTCTGTCTTTCAGCCTGATCACCCCTAACCACTCCCTTGCCAGCCTGATTGATTCCTAACTGCTCCTGGCAGGACTGATTGCCCCTAGCTATCCTCCCCTGCCGGCCTGGTTCTCCTTAATCACCCTTCCCTGCCAGTCTGGTAACCCCTAACTGTCCTTCGCTGTAGGCCTGATCCCCACCAACTTCTATCCCCTGCAGGCCTGGTACCCCCAACTGACCTCCTCTGCTGGCCTGGTTCACTCCAATTAACCTCCCCTGCTGGCCAGGGCTCCCCCAACTGCCCTCTTCTGCTATCCTGGTTACCCCTAACTGCTCTCCCTGATTTCCCATAATTGCTGGCCTGATTGCCAACAACTGCCCTCCCCTGCTGGCCTGGTCTCCCCCAACTGCCCTCCACTGCAGGCTTGGCTCCCCCCCAACAGCCCACCCTTACTGGCTCGGTCTCCCCCAACTTCCCTCCCCTGCTCACCGGGTCTCTCCCAACTGTCCTCCCCTGCTGGCCTGGTCTCTCCCAACTGCCCTTCACTTCAGACCTGGCTCCCCCCAAAACAGCCCACCCTTACTGGCCTGGTCTCCTCTAACTGCCGTTCTCTGCTGGCCCAGTCTCGCCCAACTGCCCTCCACTGCAGGCCTGGTTCTCCCCCAACAGCCCTCCCCTACTGGCCTGGTCTCCTCTAACTGCCCTTCTCTACTGGCCCAGTCTCGCCCAACTGCCCTCCACTGCTGGCCTGGTCTCCCTCAAATGCCCTTCTCTGCTGACTCGCTCTCCTCTAACTGCCCTCCCCTGCTGGCCATCTTGTGGTCACCATCTTGTGTCCACATGGGGGAAACCATCTTTAAGCACATGGGGGTGGCCCTTTTGTGTCTTGGAGTGATGGTCAATTTGCATATTACTCTTTTATTAGATAGGATTTCATTTCCAGCTCCTATCCCCCATTCTACTTAGATCTTGAAGATTTCAGCCCATCTTAGAATCCTCCAAAGGCGGTGGTCCAGGCTTGTGGATGACATAAAGGGGTTCATCTGGCGTTGGTTATCAGTACAGATCTGTCAACCTGGCCACTTGGCCCTAAA
This sequence comes from Antrozous pallidus, assembly GCA_027563665.1. Classification (NCBI taxonomy): domain Eukaryota; kingdom Metazoa; phylum Chordata; class Mammalia; order Chiroptera; family Vespertilionidae; genus Antrozous; species Antrozous pallidus. The sequence continues at coordinate 7,345,094 of CM050521.1, forward strand.
CATCCCAGAACCCTTTGCTTCTTCTTTTGAAGTATTATGTAGATAGGAACACTGTTTGAGGGTGGGTGTGGTTCCCTCTGCCTGAATAGAATATAGATCCATTTACTTCCTAGGGATTTTTCAACCTTCCCCATCTCCACTACCATCAGTGCTTTTAAGAAGCATAGCTTAACTGTCCCTCTGTTCCCTATCGTATAAGCCTCTTTGCCACTTCCCAATATCAGTAGACTTTTTTCTGGAGTAGACTAAGTCTTTCTCATTTTGTTTTTCTAAATCATGGGTTGTTGCCATGTAATACTACCGCCCTCCAATAAAACACAACCAGCCCCAGGCTTCTGAAAACCCAAGTCAGGAAGAGCAACATTTACACATACCCTACCCCAAACACCTCTCTTAAAAAGCAACAATTAGATACTTGCTAAATGGGAGGTAAGAAAGGGCAAATAAAGGAGAAAAAAGTATGTCTTAAAAGATTATCAAAATCACATTTAAGTCTATAAATTCAGTGTAAAGTTAAAATTACAGACAAATATTCTGTAATGTCCTGGTGAAACCAATATTCACAAATATTTTGGGAAAGGCCCTATCCCTAATTGAAGAAATATATTTTACCAAATTTGAAACATAACTTTATACTGTAAGATCATTTGGTTGAAAAAATAGAAATCCTAAGTCAAATAAGAAGAAAACTATTTGAGATTACTATCAGGGACAAACAAGGACAAGAAAAAAGTTAAATGCTTGGGCAAAGAAAGACCGGAACTGAAAGTCAACAATTGAGATTACTCCTTTCTCTCATAAATTACAGGGCTCCTCATCTTTGCTCGCCCCCCCTTCATATGGTTCAACTATTCTGATTTCTCTAAAACTGGCTTATTCTCTTTCTTTGTAGTTCCATAACTTGAAAATGACTGGCATTCTATTGCATTGTCATTAATGTTGACTTACCATGAATTTTCTTTCTTTTTTTAAAAAATATATTTTTATTGATTTTTTGCAGTATAACTTATAATTAATAGTAGTACATGTTTTCCTTTCCCCCTCCCCCATATCCTCCCCCCAGCCTCCCCTACCCCCCAGCACATATTCCCACCCTCCCCCCTCCCCGCCCCAGTGTCTTTCATTCATTGATTATGCTCATACGTATGCATACAAGTCCTTCAGTTGATCTCCCCCAGCATTCACCTCCCATCCACCCAAGCCTTCCCCCTGTAGCTTCACAGCCTGTTCAAGGCCACCCTGCCTCTATATCAATCACTCTCCCCTGTTTCTTTTCTTCAAAAATATCTTGCCTCTGCATACTAGAAATAAATGTATAAGAACAAAAAATGTTTCAGTCTCAGTTTCAATGTCCAACTGTTCTGAGTCCCAGTTTCAGTGTCAAATAATTCTTTATGTGTACATGTCAGCAATGGTATCCAGATGGTGAACACATCGTGGCAATGCAAGATCCATCCTCTCTGGTTTGGTCCTGGGCTGCCTGCAGACATGCACAGCTGCCGACTGCTAGCATGGCAAGGTGTCGTCAGTGTCCCCCATCTCTGGACCGTCCTCGTGGCTGGAACAGACCTATCAGTTCCTCACTGTCGCTGGAACCCACTTGGTCTTGGAGTTGTTCTCTGAAAACACACAAACACATTCTCGACCAAAAGTTAACAAAAGGATCCTCTCTGCAAAATAGACTTGGGATTCTTTTTAATTTTTGCCAAAGTGATTTTCCTTTGGCCTATTTTGATACTATGTGTGTTTTTTCATGGGTGTCCTGCAGTTGGTTTTATAAATGGAATTTACTTTACTGGAGTAAGAATTTTCTAGATGTATTTTACTTACTCGATATTTTTTTCCTTACATGATATTATCCCACTGCCCCCTCCCCTTTTTTGATTAATGGGGGCTTTTGGAAATTTCATATTGCAGTCTTGGTAATTTTAAATTTTAATTTTTGCACACAAATATGACTGCTTTAGGTTCTTTGGATGTTAGGCAATTTTACAGTGAGATGAACTACTAATAGATTTTTCAGTTAATGTTTTAGGAAAAGCTTTTTGTCCAGTACACTATAATTTTCTTGAGTATTCTCGTATTTCACTTGGCCAATTTAAATTAATCTGAAAACTTGATTACTATTTTCCTGTCAATTTTAATACTCAAGCAGAAATCTTAGTTTACCCTGTAAATACTAGTGGAAAGGAATATTTGCAATTTTGAGTAGGTCCTGAGCACTCCTGGTAATAGACTGAATTTAGATATAGAGCAGCTATTGCTGGCCGAGTCTCTGTCTGCCACCTGGGTCCCCGGTGTGAGTTGTGCATGGGAGGCAAAGCAGCCGTGGGGGTAGGAGACCTTCCTCAGGAGGGGTGAGAATTCAAACCCCTGCAAGGTTTGTGGATGAGGGTCTGTGCCCCACCTCTGTTGACCTTTTACCTCTATCCTGTTGGCCCCTCTGCGACTGTGCCTGTCTTAGGTTGTTCCTTCCCTGAGGAATCTTACCCGTCTCTGACTAACCAGCCATCCTCCGGGGCCAAACAGGGTGATGTGAGGTTCAGTTCTGTCTCCTTTGTAGTCTATGCCCCAGTGGCCTCCACATCCAGCACCTGCCTTGGGGTCCCCTCGCCTGCTGGCGGGGTCCCGGTACTGATCACATATCTCGGGGGACCCAGGTTTCTTCTCCAGAGAGGGCCCAGCTCACACCATTGGTCGAGATACAGGTCCATGGTGCCAGCTGCCCAGAGGCTTCAGCCACAGCTGGAACTGAAAACTCAGGCATCAGCTGTGTGTATTTGACTTACCATGAATTTTCACATTAAATCTTTACATTCATTTATTTTATTTAACCTCTCAGTGCCCCCTTCCAATTGATCAGAAGAGAGAATTAGATTATTTCAATTTCCTTCCAGTATTCACACAGGTCCAATGAACTCTACCCTAGGGGAGGCTATTTGGTTTGTGCATCTGCTACTTCTGGATGCTGGAAACAGGTTCTAAAAAAGGATAGGAGGATGAGCACAAGGCATTTTCATGTGGCAACTAAAATTTAAATACTCATTATTCCAAATTCTGGAATAATCATGCTAGTTTTAAAGATGCTATTTGCTATAATACATATGTTGTCTTCATTTTACCAACAGAATGATTGTCATTTATTATATTGATGATATTATCTATATCTATAAAAGCCTAAGCAACCATTAAACCATTTGACCATTCACCTGGTAGCTATTACATGCAATGAGCTCCGGGGGTCAGATGCTCTGACCAGTAGAGGATAGAGCCCAATTTCTCTCAGAATCAGCTGTGGGGTAGGATGCTGCTGGGGCACTGTTGGCCTCAAATCTGCTTCACCCACACCCTGAACCCAGAGAGGGGGGAGCCCGATGCTAGAGTGTGTCACCCAACAACTGCCCTCTCGCAATCCAGAACCCCTCGAGGGATGTCGGAGAGCTGGTTTCAGCCTGATCCCTGCAGGCCAGGCTCACAGACCCTGCCTGTGCACATGTACTGGGCCTCTGGTGATTAATAATTAATTCTGAGACAGTAAATAATTCATAAAATTATATAAAAACTTTATGATCTTGACTTTAGAAATTAACAACCAAATAATAAGGAAATAAAAATAGAAAAGTGTAAAATCTGTCAGCCCCAAATCCCACTGAGTTAGAAAACATTTCATATGTCTGTTAAACCAAATGTCTCTTAAATGTTGAGGGTAAAAGAAAATCTTAGTTAATACCTATGTGACAAATGATTTTGTCTTAATTTTTATTTATTTTATGTGACCATCCGTCTATAAATTATTTTTCATTATAAATTTTCTAAAAGGTAACTTAAACTGATTTTAAAAGCCCTCTACCACTAGGTGGCACCAAATAGCCATAATTCACAGATTGTATTTTGTAGCTCTACTCCAGCCAATTAAGGATTATCATTCTTTTCTTATGAAGATATTTCTAAAAAATATTTTAAAGAATTTTGCTTTTTAATAAACAGAAACAATAAAACAATTTTTGAGTAAATAAAACATACTATTATTATTTTATAATACACTGAAATAATATGTTCATAAATCCACAATAACATTCTTTGTTCAATTTCAAAATGTTATTTTTTCTATCAAGTAGCTGCAGTATTAGAAATAGCTATTTTTTATTTTGTTTAGAAATATTTAATATAACACCTTCTAGACATTATGTTTTTATTTTTTTAAGTGTAGTTTTACCTAGCAAAGTCCCTATCATTACCCAATGTGCTTTTATTTTAATAATTATGTTCTCTCTCCAAGGACACATTGAATTATAACATAGGTGCTGCAACAAGAAATGCTCTCCCGACCTGCACTTCTACATTTTCCTCTACAATACAGGGCTCACCACACCACTTTAGGTTTTCGTCACCTGGAGGTTTGACTACTACCATGTCCTTTACCTTGGTTGACAGAATACTCAGCTAGTACAGAATGTGACAGCCTGTCTGTTTAGCAATGCCAACCCCACAGAGCGGCACATTATACGGATGTTCTTTGCATAGTTCTGCCTTCCAACCGTCATTATAGGTGTTCATTTTAATTTTTAAAGCTCTCTCTGGCCTAGGACTTGTAAGTAACTTATATGACACCCTTATCCCCTATCCTGGCAGGTAAGGAATTTTATGAGGTAGTTCCTACATGTGATGATGAACACAGAGTTTGAGGTCCCAGACTCTACCACTCAATCTCATTTTCTAGCTTGAAAATAACTCATTTTGCAGTTTGTCCCAACGCAGAATTTCTTGGAAAATGTGAGTTCTTAATGTAGAGTTTATAAAAAGTGTGTATTTGAATAGAAGGAGACAGGCACTGGCAGAACACAGGGTCATTTCAGTTTTCTCAACTGATGGAAATAATATTTTAGCAATAGGCATATATCACAAAAATTATTTAAAAAGTGAAATTAACAGAACAACCTAAAACCAGCTTAAATGTATCATAGTTCCTTATGATTATCACTCAGCAAACATTCACTGAAGGAATATGATTCGGACACTGTATTAGAAAATGCTAGACACTACTGCTAATTATATAAAACTATACTGCTATTAAGTGGATAATTGTTACAAATAGAAAACACTAATATTTAATTGGTAGCTTTCCAATGGAAATATACAATAATTTTCCATATGAGTTTATGCTTTTATAGAATATAAAATAAAGACAAATTTCTCAAGATCACAAATTTGCCTGAATTTTAAGCAACTAAAATATCTAAGAACTAACTTTAATATGAATAAGTAAAAATACGTTAAATATTCTTGACATACAATGCTTATATATTGTGTGTGTGATTTTATCAATCAGAAATTACTCATTAGAAGAAAACAAGAGCTGAGCAGATATTCTATTGCAAATCTATGCCTTTTTCAGGAGCATGCATTTTAAATTCCTTCTATTTCCTGGAAAAACAAAAGATAGATATACTAATTATTATATTCTCCTAACCAGAATCTAGCATATCTGAGACTAACGCGATTTTATACTTCCAAATATTAATTAAAAGGCTCAACATTTATTAATAAAAATAGGTCTTAAAAATGGCTAAGGAAACTGCAGTAGAATAAATGAAATAATACATGCATTTCTTGATTTAAATTACAATAAAACTATTTTTCTTTAATCATAGTAGTGATATTAAATAATTTTAACTGTCACTGAGATGATTGCGAAGATTATAAGTTTGAAATAAAAAGAATTGCAGAAATGAAAGCGATGTTTATTTTATTTATTATTATTATTATTTTACTTTATGTCCAGCTTGTTCGGGTGGGCTGTGCGCATTGCAGTCAACAACTTCCAGCAGGAAGCTCCTCAGGACCTGCCAGTGGCGGAGCAGCCTACTCTCCTCGGAACAGCCTGTGGAAGAGGGAGTGTGAGGCCGTCTGGCACAGTGCCCAAAGGGAGACAATTCTGATGAGCAATATTTGCTCCAAAGCTCCTCAGTGGATTGGATGAGAATTTGTTGGGGTCTGACTTGCTGTTTGACATCTTCCTCTGCCCAATTCTGCTTCTCTTCTTGAATGATGATTTTAATTGAATTATTGGGGTGAGATTGGTTTAAAATTATACAGGTTTCAAGTGTACAGTTCTATAATATATATCATCTGTTTAATGTATTGTGTGTTCACCATACAAAGTAAAGTCTCTTACATCACCATTTATCACCTTTTACCGTCTTTACCTCCTCCCCTCTCCTTTCCCTCTGGTGGGCAATTGCCATGCTGTTGTCTGTGTTTTGTTTTGTTTTTTTCTTAATCCCTTTACTTTTTTTACCCAACCCCTTCCTCTCCTCTTCTCTGACAGTTGCCGGTCTCTTCTCTGTATCTGTTTTATTTGTTATTTTATTTTGTTCACTATATTCTAATTTAAATTAAATCGTATGGTAATTTTCTTTCTTTGGCTGCCTTATTTCACCTAGCATACTCTCCAGGTCCATCCATGTTGTCAAAAAGATAAGATTTCCTTTTCTGTTTTACAGCCATGTAGTATTTCATTCTATAAACGTACCACAGCTTTTTTATTCACTCATCTACTCATTAGACAGCCCAGAAATAAACCCATGGCTTTAGAGTTAATTAATATTTGACAAAGGAGGCAACCTAAAATAGGGTAAAGATAGTCTATTCAATAAATAGTGTTGGGAAAACTGGAAAGATACATGCAGAACACAACAACAAAAAAGGAAATTAAACCACCTTCATACACAAGAATAAACTCAAAATGATGAAAGCCTGAGGAAGGGGCAGGAGAGGAGTGGAGGGGGTCAATGGGGGGGAAGTGCACATTGTAATACTTTCAACAATAAAGATAAATTTAAAAAGAAAGACTTAAAAAAACTTGATTGTTGAAAGTATTACAGATGTGCCCCTCTTTCTCTCATTGACCTCCTCTAGCCCGCCTCCACCCCCTGCCTCACTCACCACCCTATTGTCTGTATCCATAGGTTATGCAAACTGCATATGCATACAAGTTATTTGGTTGATCTCTTCCCACCCACCCCCTCTTTGCCTCTGAGATTCTACAGTTTGTTCTATGCTTCTATGTCTCTGGATCCACTCTGTTCATCAGTTTATTTTGTTAATTAGATTCGACATATGAGTGAGATACCTGTCTTTCTCTGACTGGCTTATTTCACTTAGCATGATACTTTCCAGGTCTCTCCATGCTGTCGCAAAGGGTAAGAGATGCTTTTTTTTTTTTTTTTTTTTTTTTACTGCTGCATAGCATTCCATGGTGTAAATGTACCACAGCTTTTTTATCCACTCATCTACTAATAGGCACTTATTTTTGTTATCACCTGAGAATATTTTTCCCCTTGATTTTCAGAGAGATTGAAAAGGAGAGAGGGAGGGAAAAGGAGAGAGACACAGGAATGAAAGAGAAACCTTGATGTGAGAGACACGTGGATTGGTTGCCTCCTTCATGGAGCATGACCAGGGCCAGGGATGCAAACTACAACCTCTTTGGTGTGTGGGCTGGAGCTCTAACTAGGAAACCATGCCCGCCAAGGCCAATCATTAAGAGTTTCTTACGTTTCTGTGCAAGAAAAGAGCTCTAGATCTGCGCTGAAATCCCATGTTTTGGAAGCTTCTATCATTTCTCCTTCTAATATCTGATGTTACTTGTGGTTTTTTCTCTTTTCTGAAGCAAAAATAGGTGCATGTTTGGTTTTCTGATTATCTTCAGATAGAACAGTCTTTCAGCAGTTGCTTCTCCAGGAGAGATGGAAACGTTCTATTGTCAAAATTCACTCTTGAACACTTTCTGCCTAATGTTTACTAAGATACCAAGGACATAGAGCATATGTTTCAAGTTGAGTGTCACTTCATTTCCACATGAAGGTCACATGGAAAAAGTGACCATGAAAGAGTATTGGTTTCAATATCTAAAGAGTGAATTTTATCTAGACTCACATTATCTGAGTTAATATTATGACTTTGTATGTTTATAAAGATGAATGGAAATAACAAATGAAATTTGTTCTGTTGCAAAGCCAATAGTCTAAAAAATAGACTATAGTTCACTACCATGTTTTGCTTATAGTATATGGAACTATCTAATAATATAACAGCAGCTAAAAGGAGGAGAAAATACAAACAAATACATAACTTTCAGGTATCCAGATATCTATGCACTGTTGTTGATCCACTACAAATATAGCACTGATTTAAAATTTCTGATTTAAAACATACCACTAAAAATATACCCAACATGTTTTAACTCATTCCACAGATGAGGAAGCTGAGGCAGAAGGTCATGTAACTGAGGCATACTGATGTTGTCAATTTGAAAATATTTTTCTTTTCTTCATCTACATGAGTTTTGAAAATTAAAGCACTGTCCTTAATCAAGGAAGTTTCTTCTGTTTTCCAGGACCTCATATGAAAGAAGGATTCCAAATTTCATATGAAATTTGGGAATAGGGTGTAGCAGAGAATGCCTGAAGGGTGGTGGAGCCAAAAAATCAGGAGGTGAAGGCCATTCGTGCCCTTGGATTTAGAGGGAGAAAAGAGAAAAGGAAGAAGCTGGGAGACGGGAAGGTACTTTGGAACGCCTTTGCAATTCACTAGGGAAATTCCCAAAGGCATCCTTTGGTTCATAAAAGAAGGGTCTTAACTGCCTCGAAGGGGACACTCTTCTGTCAGGCAACTCGGGGAACCTCCTTAGTGTGGAAACCACGTTTTTCCAGGCTGTCTCAGATAGTGTAGATATGCTCCAAAAATTGTGCAATTCCTCTCGGCTCTGAAAGCGAAAACAGAACACAGACCTCTCAAGAGTCAGCAGAGGACCATTTACATAAGCATCCACTGCACAAAGGCTTTTTCCCATCAAAATGGCTCGTTGGCCAGGAGGACACCTTTCTGATGGCAGGGAAGGGACCGCACCATTCTGAGCTGGCATCATCCGCGCCCTCTGAGATATTTTCCACTCATCTGGCCTGGATCATTTTCCACTGAAACTGGTCTTTCCAAGTTAGGTTCCCTCTACCTCACTAATTCATCTACTATGCTGCCACCAGCTGTTTTTCTACAAACAGTTCTTATTATCTGGTGATCTTACAGAAAAATACAGCTTCTGCAGCCTGTTCTTCCACTTCCCCAACACAGAACACGTTGTCCTTTACTGAACACACTACACACTAGTCTTCCAGGCTCACACATGCTTTGCCCGCTATTTCATCTCCAACATCTTAATTGCTCAGACTCATCTGCTTCAACAATAGTGCTGCTCATAGGAGTCTTGTTATGACTTGCTTGTGCATTAATCTCCACGTTACCTCCTGCAGAGCAAAACTCTTAAACTTATTTTTTTCTTTTAAAGTATTTATTTATGTATTACTTATTCATCTTCATTTTTGAAAGTATTGCATACGTCCCCTTTTTGCCCCTATTGACCTCTTCTAACTCACCTCCACCTTCAGCCTCAGGTCTTCACCACCTATTGTCTGTGCATATGTACATAGAAATTCTTTGGTTGATCTCTTCTCACCCACCCCCACCTTTCCTCTGAGATTCCACCATCTATTTCATGCTTCTATGTCTCTGGATCTATTTTTCTCATCAGTTTATTCCGTTCGTTAAATAAATTCCACATCTGAGTGCAATCATGTGATACTTGTCTTTCTCTGACTGGCTTATTTAACTTAGCATAATACACTCCAGTTTCCTTCATGCTATCTCAAAGGGTAAGAGATTCTTCTTTTTTATTACTGCATAGCATTCCAGAGTGTAAATATACCACAGATCCTTTTCTCCACTCATCTACCGAAGGGCACTTGGGCTCTATCTAGATCTTAGCTGTTGTAAATTGTGCTGCCATAAACATAGGATGCATACATTCTTTTATTTTAATTTTTAAATTTATCTTTATTATTGAAAATATTACAGATGTCCTTAAATTTTTTTCTTCATCTATACTATAAATACTATACAAAAAAAGCACTATACACAAAAATTTGCTCAAACTATAGCAATGCAAGTGAACCTGCTTTATTATTTTTTGTTGACATATAACTGACATGTAATATTATATTAGCTTCCAGTGTACACATAATGATTTGATAAATGTACATGTTGCAAAATATTCCTCACAATGGATAGAGTTGGCATCCATCACCATACATAGTTATAAATTTTTGTTAATAGAACTTTTAGGATCTACTCTCTTGGCAACTTTCACATAAACAATAAACAAACAAACAAACAAATAAATAAATAAATAAATAAAATTTTTAAGCAAATTATTTTTATTTAGTTTTATAATCACTTAATGAACAATAATAGCAAATATTTTTAGAGAATTTACTCAATAATCAAAATATACTAAGCATTTTATACTCATTATTATTTGTAAGATACTATCAGTAGAATTTAATTATACACACAAATCTTGGCCAAGGTCACACAATTGACTGTCTTACATTTAAAAACAGTCAGTCAGATGAGAGAGACTGTCCTTCAAGTCATTTTAGTATAAAGCTCTATATTTAATAGCATAACTGTAAGAAGCCACCACTTGCTGATAGTGTCACTAGAGTGCACCAAGGAATATGGAAGACTGATGGACCTTGGGCATTAGCATGGCTGACACTCTGCACTGATTGTTGAGATAGTGGTGGCTCAAGGCAATTCCTAACCTGATAATCCTTTTACTGTTTACCAAACTTTGCCTTTGATATGCCTGGATGCATTGCTAAAGGGCAAATGTATATTCAAGTAAATAAAAAGTGGACCAACCAGAAGTCAGTGTGTTTTTCAAGAAAGATACACCCCCTGGTTCCCATGACTTCTAAATTCATATTTCTTGTGTAGCATTTTCATTTGTGCGTCCGCCCTCCCTTTGGATCCTGACCCCACCGTGCAGGTCTCAGCACATAACTTCCATATCAGTTTAATTAATGTTTTCATCCAGTAGGCAATGCTTTATTTTTCATATTAGTGTCTTCCATTACTATGATAATCCATTTTATTGGCTCCATTTGTTTGGTTTTTATTATTCCTTTCATTTATGTAAAAATTCATGACCATATCTTCACTTGAAAAAGATTTAAGTAATAAGTATAAAAGATCAAAGTCCCTTCTCACCTCTCCATTCCAAACTTTCCTCTGAAATACAACATATGTTAAAATTCTGTTGTATGTTTTCCAGTCTTTTTGCTAAGAACATACATATGCATAGAAACATGAACTATAATTATAATGAAAGCATAATTATACCCTCCTCATTCTTCCAGTACTTTTTAAAATATGTAACATATATACAAATGTAGACATCCTATCTAATAAAAGAGTAATATGCAAATTTGACCATACCTTTGCCATACCCACAAGCCACGCCCACCAGCCATGCCCACCAGCCAATCAGGAGCAGATTATGCAAATAAACCTGAACTAAGATGGCTGCCACCACTGAGAGCAGGAGGAAGGCTTGGGTTTCCCTGGCAACCGAGGAAGCCAAGCTTTCTGCCTGCCTAGGCCTCCACTCAATGCTACGAAGTTTCAATTGTAAAAGATACAGAAATGGTGGCAGCCATTGAGCTGGAGAGAACAGAGGATTGGATTTCCCTGGCAACAGAGGAAGCCAAACTTTCAGCCTGCCATTGCTGGCTAGGCCTCCACTCTAGGCTACAAAGTTTCAAACAGAAATGAATGCTGCCACAGAGTGAGCAGAAGGCTTGGCTCTGCTCCAGGCTACAAAGTTTCAACTGTAGACATAGATTAATCCCAGATGCCAGGGCCTCTGCTTGGGTTGCTGGGGGACATGGCTAGCTTGCAAATTTCCACAAGCCCCTTGCCCAGGCCGCCCCTCACCCTAAGGGAACCCCCACCATGATCTGGGACACTCTTTAGGGCAAACCAGCTGGCCCCCACCCATGCACCAGGCCTCTATCCTATCTAATAAAATAGAAATACACATATTGACCATCACTCCAACACACAAGAGGGCTACCCCCATGTGGTCAAAGATCCTGCCCCCATGTGGACACAAGACAGCCACCATAAGATGGCAGTCAGACATCCCTCGAGGGGTCCCAGATTATAGATGGTGCGTGCTGGGCTAAGAGACATCCCCTGCTTCCCATGCACAAATTTTGTGCACTGGCCTCTAGTAAAAATATAATTTTTATGTACTTATAAAAACATAATACACATACTTTCAACATAGTTCTTAATAATTATATATTTGTACACTTTCCTTATAAGTACATATAAATTTTCTACATTTTTAGCTGTTGTTCTGTATTTATTGAATTCCTCAACTACTCCACAAATATATAATCTTCACTTTTCTTTTGCTATTATAAACAATTCTGAAAGTGACATTCTTATACATATTATTACTTTATACATAAGTGAGTTTTTCTTTAACATTAAAAATGGACTTTCTTAGTACAAGAGTTGTGTATACATATATATACAAATAATTTTTTTAAATGTTAATACCTACCACTCAACTGGCCTTCCAATTACCTTTATGCTTTATACTTCCACCAGCATTGTAATAACTGTGCATAATTTTCTTTGCTTGCAAACAATAAATTTAATAAAGTTTAAGGTTTGGCTTGTGTGTGTGTGTCTGTGTGTGTGTGTGTGTCTGTGTGTGTGTGTGTGTGTTTCCAGTCTGATGGGTAATTATATTCGACTATTGTTGTATTTTTTAAAAAATACATCTTTATTGATTTCAGAGAGGGAGAGAGAGATAGAAACACCAGTGCTGAGAGAGAATCATTGATTGGCTGCCTCCTGCGTGTCCCTCCTGGGGACTGAGTCCACAACCAGGACTTGTGCCCTAACTGGGAATCAAACTGTGACCTCCTGATACATAGGTAAACGCTCAACCATTGAGCTACACTGGCTGGGATGATTGTTGTTTTAATTCCCATGTTTATGAAAAATGGGGAGAAAATTTATCTTTATTGATATAATAAAAAGTTTTTTTTTATTTTCTAAATTTACCCATTACTATCTGTGATCCAGACATAATATGTCAAGCAACTTCTTTCATATTTTATATATTTTGTCAATGTTTAAATATTAAGAGGTATATGAGAGATTTAGGTAAAAAAAATACAGACTTATGGTTTCTCTTTAAAAATTAGATCTGGCACATAAACACTAAGCCTGTACTCTTCTTTATTAAGGTTTTTATGTTCATTTTAGAGAAAAAGGAAGGGAGGGAGGGTGAGAGCGGGAGAGAGAGAGGGAGAGGGAGAGAGCGAGAGAGAGAGAGATCATGGTGAGAGCATTTGGCTGCCTCCTGCATGCCCCCTTACCAGGGATAAAGCCCACAATCTGGACATGTACATGATGGCAGTGATGGTACCCAACCAACTAGGTCTCACTGGCCAGGGCTACGTCTATATATTTTTGTTGTTGTTAATCCTCACCTGAGGATATTTTCCCATTAACTTTTAGAGAGAGTGGAAGGAAGGGGAGAGACAGAGAAAGAGAGACACAGCAATTGGTTGCTTCCCATATGCGCATGTGCCCTGACCTGGCCAGATAGAGCCTGCAACTGAGGCAGGTACCCTTGACCAGAATAGAACCCTCGATCCTTCAGTCCATGGGCTGATGCTCTATCCACTGAGCCAACCCAGCTAGTGCTAAGCCTATACTCTTTAGTGACACAATGCACTGATGTCAAACCGTGGCTATCCCACCTAGGTGGAGTGTGCTTTCTCCCGTATGCTGAGAAATGACCTGGGTTTGTCAATTCTGTTTCCTCCAAAGCCCTTAGACAATTTGACTTGGCTACCACCGAGATAACTTTTCTTAGTATGTAAAATTCTGATACAATATTTTAAAATTAAAAGTTTACTTTTTATTTGTTTTCGCTATTAACCCAATGAATTTCAAAGTCCACTTCATTTGCAAAATATAAGAAGAAAACATGGCATTTTCAGATGATTCCTTCTAAAAATATATTTATTATTTATCAACAGTTTAGAGTCAAACTTTGAGTTTAAAAGGTTTAAAACAATTAAACACAAATTATTTTTCATATGACTAATATTTTACAGAAGCTTTCATTTCAATATGTAACAAAGAATAGACTGATATCAGATCCCACTGGGTTAGATATTTGCACTAAGTCAATATTTAAGTCTTGTACTCATTTTGAAGTAACTGGTACCTAAAAATTGTTGTAACTGATAATGTAAACACTCCTAGACTGTTACATACTATATTATGTCCTTAAATAATTCCTTCAACAGATACCTCAAGTACCTCTCTATAGAATTTTTTATTGTAATCTCCATTTTGCAAAGATCACTTGGCCACAGCTGTGCTTAACTCTGGCATGCCATGGCATAGGAATTACCTTTTTTTCCTGTCATCCAACGTTGATATTTGGGGGAGGATTCTCTCAGTAGTGGGCAAGAACTGCTGTTCTAGCTGCAAAGGGAATTCCTCTGTCTCTTTTGGAAAGTAAGTGCTATGCCTCAAAAGCAAATAGCTCATTGTAACCTCAGAAAAAGAAAGGCTAATCAGTAGAATCAAGGATAGACATGTTTGTTTCTTTCCACTGTTCTCCTTTTCCTATCATGTATACTTTTTTTACAATAAGAAAATGCATTTAAAATTTAAAGTGCTTATATTTTTGTGCAAGATCTGTGAATTGGAAATTCTAGGTATAGTGTCATTGTAAGTTCTTCCTCAAATAATTTCTTATGGTGTTTTTAAGTTCATTATTTAGTAAATATTCATAGGAATCTTCCATGTGCTGGAGACTATATTAAATGACACTTATAAAAGGGGAAAACAAAAGAGAATAAATCCCTTCCATCGTGTGACTTACATTCAAATAAGAAGCTATACAATAAACAAACATATACTTATTGAAATAATTAATTAATTATTAAAGAACATATTTCTGATAATAATGAGTTGCTGTGAAGTTTGGCAAAAGAAATGAGCAGAATGAGATGGTGTAAGGAATGGGAAACAAACACCAATAAATATTTCAAAAATTACCTTATACTAGAGGCCCAATACCTGAAAATTTGTGAAGAGTATGCCTTCCTTCCCCTGGCTGCCAGCACCAGCTTCCCTCTGGCACCCAAGACCAGGGCTTTCCTCCTGCCTGACCAGCAGGCATTCAGGGCCCGGGTGGCTTCCCTCCAGCCCCGGCTTCATCTGAAAGGACATCCAGAATGACATCCTGGTCTAATTAGCATATTAACCTTATATTATTACAGATAATTCTTCTCTAGCAAACCATCCCTAACTATCCTATGTAATAAAAGATTAATATACAAATTGAACAAATAGTGGAACTACTGGTCACTATGATGTGCATTGACCACCAGGGGTGATCCCACAGAGGGAGTGCCACTCAGCCAGAAGCCGGGATCACCACCAGGCTCATGGCTGGTGGGAGCCACTACCACCTCTGCTGCAGGCGGGCAGTAAGGAATGAGAGGTTCCAGACTATGAGAGCCCCAGACTGTGAGAAGGTAAAGGCAGGGCTGAGGGACTCTCTCCCCCCAGTGCACAAATCTCGTGCACTGGGCCTCTAGTAGCTACTATAATTCTATGAACACAGTTATACAAAAGAAATAGGATAGTAAGGGATTGGAAGAACATGCCATACAAGAAGTGGATAAAAGAAATTATGGAGGGAGAACCAAGATGGCGGCATAGGTAAAACACCTATCTTGCCGTCATACTCAGCAATTTTAATACTACAACTTAACGAAAGAACAAACACCTTCCAGAATCACCAGAAAGCTGGCCGAGTGAAAAATTCCACAAATAAAAGTGAAAATAAGACACTGTGGCTCAGAGGAGCTGCGGCGGACAGCGTTGAAAGATTCGCGTGGAGAGAGGTTTGGAGCGCGCGCCAGTGGAGAAGGGGGGCGGCTGAAAACCGGCCAGTTTTCTTGAACGGGGAGACAAAGACGTCCCACTGGACTGATTCTCCAGCTCTAGGCGAAGTCCAGGGAACCAACCTACTATCATATGGGATGAAAACTGGACAGTGGGAGGGCACACCGAAGCTCAGGTGCTGCCGGGTCTGCCGGCTTGTGGAGAAGGCAGCTTGCATGAACAGCTCAGCTGCGTGACCGCGCAGAGAGCGCTTTGCGACTTGCCTCTCATTCGGGAAACATTCAGATTGCTTTGTTTTACAACCCTGGGTCATACGTTGGGTGTGCAGACTCATTTTGGGAGAATCTGAATTCCCCGGCAGCCGGTCGAGCTTGGCAGCGGCTCTCTCTCAGAGGTGCTGGCGGCCATTGCCCCCAGCACAGAGTCCCTGGGGATGCATAGGGCGGAGCTGACGCTGTCTGCTTGGCCCGGAGACTCCGCCCATCCAACCTGAGCACAGCTGAGCTTCACAGACAATTGGCCTGGAGGTCAACCCCTCCAAGTGCTAACAACCATTAACCTGAGCTTAACTTCAACAAGACCGTGCAACCCATATCCACCTCAGGTAACTGGGGAGGTTGAGCCACTGTCCCTAGTAGGAAGTCTACCACATAAAGCTAATTGACCAACTCAGGGAAGCAGCCACCATGCAGAGACATGGAAAGAAATCAGATGTGAAAGAAATGGAGGAAAAAAAACGACTGGACATGGAATTCAAAACCACGGTTATAGCGCTTTTCAAGAGGCTCCAACAAAACATCGAGGCCTATAAGGAAATAAGCAAGACCACAAAGGAAATGAATGAGTCCTACAAGGAAATGAACAAGACCCTCAAAGATATGAACGAGACCTGCAAGGAAATGATCAAGACCAACGTAGAAATGAATGAGTCCTACAAGGAAATGAAGGAGACCCTCAAAGATATAAAGGAGACTCTCAAGGATATGAAAAAGGACCAACCAGAAAGTAAGCGTACACTGACTGAAATAAAAAATATTATACAAAGACCTAAAAGTGCTCTGGAGCACCCCAAGAACCAAGTTAAAGATTTGAAATACAAAGAGGTAAAATCCACTCAGCTGAAAAAGTAAGAAAAGAAAAGAATCAAAAAAATTGAAAATAGTGTAAGGGGCCTCTGGGACAACCTCAAACATACCAACATCCGAATTATAGGGGTGCCAGAAAAAGAGAGAGAGCAAGACAATGAAAACCTATTTGAAGAAATAGTGACCGAAAACTTCCCACACTTGGTGAAAGAAATTGACTTAGGAGTCCAAGAAGTGCACCGAACCCCAATATATAGGAACCCTAAGAGGACCACACCAAGACACATCATAATTAAAATGCCAAGAGCAAAAGACAAAGAGAGAATATTAAAAGCAGCAAGAGAAAAACAGATGGTTACCTATAAGGGAGCCCCCATACGATTGTCAGCGGATTTCTCAACAGAAACGATGCAGGCCAGACACGAGTGGCAATAAATATTCAAAGTGATGAACAGCAAGAATCTACAACCAAGATTACTCTATCCAGCAAAGCTATCATGCAGAATTGAAGGTCAGATGAAGTGCTTCACAGATAAGAAAAAGCTAAAGGAGTTCGTCACCACCAAGCCAATATTATATGAAATGCTGAAAGATATTCTTTATGAAGAGGAAGAAGAAAATGATAAAAGTGTAAATTATGAACAACAAATACACATCTATCAACAAATGAATCTAAAAATCAAGTGAATTAATAAGCTGATGAACAGGATAAACTGGTGAATGTAACAGAATCACGGACATAAGAGAGGGAATGGACTGACAACTCTTGGGGAGAAAAGGGGTGTGGGAAGTGCAGCAAGAGACTGGACAAAAATCATGCAACTATGGGAGAGGACAGTGGAGGGGGGTGAGAGCGGAGAGTGGGATGGGTACCAGGTGGAGGGGAACTATAGGGTGAAAAAAAAGGGGAACAATGTAATTAATAAACTGAACAATAAAGATAAAAAAAGAAAGAAATTATGATATTTAGACTGCAAAAGAAAATAGTAAAAGAAGAAACATGATGCTTACACTTGGATATTTTAAAAGTTGTTATGAAATTAAAGAACAGAACAATTTTATTTCCTATGAAGAACTAGACTAAGAATAATAGGAGAAAGTGTAAAATTAGTATGTATTGAATCTTCACTATGTGTTATTTTACAAATATCGTCATGATTCTTTTGAGATTTGTCTTTTATTTCTTTTTATCAGGACACTGAAGCCCATGAAGTTAGAAATCATGCTCAGATTCCCCAGAGAACAGAGTGGAAAACTCTCCTCCACAGGCAATCCAGTACTTACTCCCAAGGAACTCCCTGGGGCTGGGTTTCTTTGTCACACAAAATCAAACAGTGGTTACTTAACCTCAGAGGTACACAAGATGTGACCTCTAAAACTTTCGATTGGCACTGAATTTTGTAAACACGGTTAAAAAGTGGGCAACCCAATAGGAAAAATACACTTTTTTTTGTAAGCCACAAGGTATATATATATACAGTCTCTCTCTCTATATATATTTCATTGATTTCAGAAAAAGAGAGAAACATCCATGATGACAGAGAATCATTGATTAGCTGCCTCCTACATGCCCCCACTGGGGATTGAGCCTAACCCCAGTTATGTGCCCTGACCAGGAATCAAATCATGACCTCCTGGTTCATAGGTTGAGCTCAACCACTGACTCACACTGGTAGGGCTACATGCAGTCTTGATGAAAAGGACACAAACGTGATGCCTTTTCCTATATCTTGATACCTCTTGATTTTGACTTAATAAGAGTCTAATATGTTAAGTGCCTGCTCAATTGATCAAAGTGTAATACTCTAATGATATGCTAAAGCCTTTTAACTACCCACTGTGACCTGCACTGACCACCAGTGGGGAGACGCTCTTTCTGGTAGGTTAGCTTGCTGCTCTTGTCCATCCAATCCGGACTGAGTGAGATGGGCAGACACACCCTGGAGCCCTCCCGCAGTCCCTCCCTGGCTAGCCAATCTCCTGTGTCTCTCCCCAGCCCCTATTGTGCATCAGTGGGGTCCTTCGGCCTGGCATGCACCCTCTTGCAATCTGGGACCCCTGAGGGGATGTTGGAGACCTGGTTTCAGCCCGATCTCACAAGGGAAGTGCTACTCAGCCAGAAGCCAGATTCATGGCTAGCGAGTGTAGCGGTGGTGACAGGGCTTTTTCCTGCCACTGCAGCAGTGCTAAGGATGTCTGACAGCTGACTTAGGCCCACTCCCCCTAGGTAGCAAGCCTGAGCCATCAGTTGGACATCCCTGAGGGCTCCTGGACTGCGAGAGGATGCAGACAGGGCAGAGAGACCATCTGCCAAGTGCGTACATTTTGGGCACTGTGCCTCTGGTATAAACATAACTTTCTAATACCTAAAGCCCCACCTGGGTTCCCATCACTAGAATTGTTACTAAAGAGGTATCTTTGGTGAGATTTTTGCACTGTTTGAAAAGTAAATTCTTATGATCTCCTACGAGCCCAAGAGACTCAAATTTCACTAACTGAATTAGGAAATCATTGTCTATAGCTCCCTATCCAATTGGTAGGGATTTCACACATCAGCACAGTTTATGTCACAGGATTAGCAAATCATGGAGACATGGACCCTGCAGGACTTGGAAGCCTGTTCCATTAGTGGGAAACCTTGCAACAGAATGAGGGTATTGTATTAGATACCAAAGGGAATGGACTAGCCTCAAAGAAAAACTGCACCCACTTCATAGTTTTGAGTCTGACCAGATTGCAAAACAGCTTCCCAGCATGGTGCAAGTCTTTATTTTCCAATGTTGCAAATACTTAGTGAAATCAAATCTAAATATTTCGAGCCCAATGAAAATAAAAAAAATGTAATAGCAAAGATTTTTGTTTTGATTCATTTTGTAAACATCTCCTCCTCAAATAGGAAACAAACAGGATATTTAACAGTTTACATGGCTTTTAACTATCAGTAATGACTGGTATTTCCCCATTAGGTGAAATTATCAAAAAGCCATGGAGCTTCAGATTAGTAAGTGGTTTTGTTAATTGACAAAACTTAACATATGCCCTTTAAATATTACTTTCAAGTCTGTTGTAAGTGTTGAAGTTAATTTTTTAAAGTCATTCAAGAAATCTAACTGCAAACTTTAACAATATACATTCAGTGGTTAAGAATTACATAGCTTGCTTTTATACTGTCAGGACAAGTGTCTTTTCATAAGTTTTTTAATTCATATGCCATTAATAGTTCAGCGATTATCTTCAACATGTTATTTGACTGGTTCAAAGAAGAGACTAATCAGCTTTTGTTACATCTTTTATAATGTTAATTTTATTGAGAACTTCAATTTTGCAAGGTTAATTAATCCTAATTTCTGCATTTTCTCAACATTACACATGCAAGTGCTACCATACCTTGGACCATATTTCTGCCTCCTTTGGCCCTTTTAATTACATGTCCTCAGTAAAACAGGCAACATGAGGTTGGGCCTGACTTAGCTAATGGGATTGAACTCAAGCCTGGCCCAGGGTAATTTGGTTTGCTAATTTTTAATAAAAATTAGCAATGCTCATTTAAAAACTTTAAATGTGATGTGAAAGAGAGAAAGGTAGTTTGCCTTTAGTTACACTTGAATTGGGAAACCAGGCATTCAAGAGGCCAACTAGATTTCAAATGAATGCTAGTTTTATAATTAATGAGCAGAAGACAGAATGAGGGAGAAATCTTCAGAAAGGTTATTAAAGCATTTTTGAACTTTCTACCATCTCCAAACTTTAATTTGTGAGAACATGTTTCATCACACTTTTAAATTAGCCTAGATTCTATAAATTTTCCCCATTAATTTTACCTGCAAGGTATACAGCTGCCAAATATTTAATTAACAATTTTATACCATCAATTCACATATAATAAAGAATAGTATTCTTCTAAACCTAGTGCATGTATACACACACACAAATGTATATCTGGTGATTTAGCAAGCAATGTTTCAGCAAAGACTCTTGGTCATGTACTAGTGGCATGGTGCACAAAATTCATGCAAGGTGGGAAGTGACCCTCAGCACAGCCTGCACCCTCTCCAGTCTGGGACATCCCTCTCACAATCAGGGACCACTGGCTCCTAACTGCTCACCTTCCTGCCTGCCTGCCCCCAACTATCTCCCCACTGGCCTTCTTGCCCTCAACTGCCCCTCCCCTTGCTGGCCTGCTCACCCCCAACTGCCCCCCTGCTGGCCTGCTTTCTCCCATATGACCCCCCTGCTGGTCTATTTGCCAACAAATACCCCCCCACCAGCCTGTCACCCCCAACTGCCCTCCTCTCCTGGCCTGATCACCCCAAACTGCTCTCCCTTCCTGGCCTGATTGTTCTTAACTGCCTCGGACTGGGCCCCACCGCCATGGCTTTGCCTGGAAGGACGTCTGAAAGATTTCCTGAAAGGTCTCCCAGTCTAATTAGCATATTACCCTTTTATTACTATAGATCATTCTGAAAATATTAAAATATAATAAAATAATTTTATTACTAATATTTGTATAAAAATGCTAACACTATATGTATGAAAAATAAAGTCATATTACCATCCTCAATATACAGGTGATTTCACCAACAGAAGCAATATTGATATAAATAGCATAAAGATAGAAACAACACTACCATTAATTCAACCAAGAAATATGTCTTTCTATTTTTCTTTTTTTTAAAGAATATATTTTATTGATTTCAGAGAGGAAGGGAGAGGGGAGAGAGATAGAAACATCAATGATGAAAATCATTGATAGGCTGCCTCCTGTATGCCCTACAGGGGATAGAGCCCACAACCAGGGCATGTGCCCTGATGGGAATCAAACTGGGACCTCCTAGTTCATAGGTCAATGCTCAACCACAGAGCCACACTGGCTGGGCATTCTTTCTCTTTTTCCGATGGTTGAGTAATATTTTTATTGCATATATTTACCATATTTTTATCCGATCATTTATCTAAGGACCCTTTGATTGTTTCAATGTCTTGCCCACTTGAAATGTACATAATCTTATTACTAATGTCACAGCAGTAAATTTAAATTGAAAAAGAGAAATGTTTATTGATTGTTTACTAAACCTTTTGTTAGCTCCTAGCAACATATTGACAAATAAAACTGTTTCCGCAATTGTAAAGCTCATCTTCCATCAGGGAAACAGACATAAACATGACTTCTAAAGCAATGTGCTATTGCACTCGTTCTCAAAGAGTGGTCTGCAGCATCATTAGCATCCCATGGGGACTCAGACATGCAAATATCCTGTTTTCCCTGCTAAGTCAGAATCTTTCCAGATGATTTTGTTAAAGTTTGAGAACCACTAGGTAATTCATAGTGAGTAACATTTATGATTAGAGATGCTGTAGCTTAGGGGACTGTTAATGGCATTACACAGGAAGTATCGAGTCTTTCAGAAAATGAAATATATTTTTAACTCCTTTCTCTGATGACATGCTTCCTAATAATAGGAGGTAAGGGATACCTTAAAGTGTGATATGGTGATGCTTCCAAGAAGAAGTGATTGGAACTAGAAAGTATATAACCTGGTGTCCTCTCTTAAAATGTTCTTCTGGGTTTGTATGATGAATGGGCTTTAGGGGCCGGTAGCAATGCATGCATGGACTAAACCTAGATCCCTTTGAGACACAAAACTCGAGTTACAGAAACAGAGAGAATCATAGATGGTACAGATTCCCCAAGAAGAAAGCCCAGCACTTAACTAGCAAGTCCTTGGCGGCAACAAATTGTCCCTGACAGGGACAGACACTTACTCTGAACTGGGCTTTGCTTACCTGATGTTAGATGAAAATTCTCAGAATAGTATGGAAGGATCAAAGTAGAAAATATTGCACATTTTGGACTACATAACACTTGGTCGTACTTTAAAGCCCATAGATAGCTAACAATGAAATATCATCCTCAAAGTAATGGTTTGATAGAGAATTAGAAAGAGCAATAAAAATTTTGGTTTTAAGCATAAAAGTCTGGCTCACACATCTTCACAAGTGTAAGCACACAACAATATGAAGGAGTATATGGGAGGATCTTCATTAGATAGATTTCTCAACTGTTATAAAGGATCTGAGGAAGAGGGGGTTGAGGAAGACACTAGCATGATTATACAATTCTTCCCACAGACCTAAGATATTGGCATGACTATGTAGAGTCCTAGGACCTGGTTTTATTAAGTAGCTGTCTACACTAATAAAAGAGAAACATGCAAACCTCCACTGAACTCATAAGCTATGCCCACCAGCCAATCAGGAGCGAGTATGCAAATTAAACCAACCAAGATGGCTGCAGCCACAGAGTGAGCAGGAGGCTTGGGTTTCCCTGGCAATAGAGGAAGCCAAGCTTCCCACCCACTCTGGCCAGCCCTGGCCTCTGCTCAAGGCTACAAAGTTTCAAATATAAATAAATCCCAACAAAAATGGTGGCAGCCACGGAGCTGGAGAGAGAAGGAGGCTTAGGTTGGCCCAAGTGTTGGAGGAAGCCAAGCTTCCGACCACCCTGGCCTGTTCTGGCCTGTGTTTAAGGCTACAAAGTTTCAATTATAGAAGCTAAATAAATCCCAGATACCAGGGCCACCATTTGGGTTTCTGGGAGTGTGACCAGCCTGCAAACTACCACAGGCCCCCCACCCAGGCCACCTCATGCCCCAAGGGAACCCCCACCCCGATCTGGGACACCCTTCAGGGCATAAATCTGGCCCCCACCTGTAAACCTGGCCTCTATCTTATCTAATAAAGAGTAATATGCAAATTGACAATCACTCCAACAAGCAAGATGGCTGCCCTGATGTGGTCGAAGATCCCGCCCCCATGTGGACACAAGATAGCCACCACAAGATGGCCAGTAGGGGAGGGCAGTTGGGAGGGACTAGGTCTGCAAGGGAGAGCAGCTGGGAGTAATCAGGCCAGCAGGAGAGGGACCAGGCCTGCAAGGGAGGGCAGTTGGGGGCGATCAAGCCTGCAGGGGAGGGCAGTTAAGGGTGACCAGGCCGACAGAGGAGGGCAGTTGGGAGTGACTGGGCCTGCAGGGAAGGACAGTTGTGGGGGGCACCTAAGCCTGCAGGGGAGGGCAGTTAGGGACAATCAGGCTGGCTGGGGAGCAGTTAGGCATCAATCAGGCTGGCAGGAGAGTGCTTAGGGGGTGATCAGGCTGGCAGGCAGAAGCAGTTAGGGGCAATCAGGAAGGCAACCAGGTAAGCAGATGGAAGCCAGCAGTCCTGGATAGTGAGAGGGATGTCCAACTGCCCATTTAGGCCCAGATCAGGCCTAAACAGGAAGTCGGACATCCCTCAAGGGGTCCCAGATTGTAGAGGGTGCAGGCTGGGCTGAGGGACACACATCCCCGTGCACAAATTTCGTGTACCAGGCCTCTAGTCATGTATAACATCAGTGAGGGCAATTCTTGGCAAGATTTGGGCAAGTTACTTAAGTATTTGTTGACTTAGCTAACTGAGTATCTAACCTGCAAACTTTAGTAATGTTGTTGTGAGCCTCAAATAACACAATATCAAAGCAATATAACCTGAAAATTCCATGAAAAAGTAAGATATTAACATTATGTGCCATTAGGAGTGCACTTCTTCACTTTTAGCAGTGGAAAAGCCCTCTAGGACCCTAAAATGTCCTTTCCCACAGACATTGTAGAAAATTTGCACTGTTTGGTCTCATTTGTTTATATTTGTCAGTGGCATTTGATTTGGAGGAAAGAAAGGTTCTACTGCTTTACAATGTTAAAACATTCTAGGGAGAAATGTGGCCTATGATTATAATTACTTCATGTGATTCTTTTTCTAATAATTCTTTCCCCCCCAGCGCATCTTCAGTGAATTGTGGTTGTTTTTTTTATTTTTATTTTTTTATGCAATAGTCTTTGTTTAACAGATTTTATTCTATGTCTAGGTCTAAATTGAGTATTACATAGCCTCATTCATTTGTTAAAATAAACTATTCAATACATGCTTATTAGATTCTGTCCATTTATAATATACTCTCTGCGAGACCTCTAGAGAACACGAGGAATTGGTCCCAATCTAAAGGAAATCTAATGAAAAAGAAATGATTCAGAGAAATAGATGGAGATATTTTCCTTAATGGAATATAAACAAAGTGCCATGGGAGTTTGGAAGGAATAATCAAACCTGCTCCCAGATTCTTAAGGAGATAGACACAGTCTAGGCAGGGAGCAGGAGAGTACTGTTAAAGAATAAAAGTTGGAGGGTGGGGTTAGGAAAAAGGGACAGGAGTAGGCTAGAGTGAAGACTAGATGAGTAAACAGCAGACACAATGGCCTTTTGTGCCAAGCAGAGGTTTTTGGATTTTATTCTGCATCTATGTATAGCTATTGAAGAATTGTGAACATGATCAGTGTTTCCTTTCCAACTTCTTTGGTCTTTAAAATGTACAATGTGAACTAGTGTCTTATCTGCAAGGTTGTATTTTTTATAATAAAAAATGTGTCAAATGAATCAGTGAATGAATGATTGTTGTTCTCCAGGTCTTGAGGCCTGTTCTATCACCAGAAGATGAAGTACTAATTACTTTGAATATGTAATCTAAGTGACAATAAGTCAAAAATAATAAAATAGTTAAGGAATAAATATAACCACAGTGGAAAAGCAAAAAGCAAAAAGAATCCAAAAATTTGAGGATAGTGTAAGAAGCCTGTGAGACAACTTCAAGCATATAAACATCAGAATTATGGGGGTGCCAGAAGAAGAGAGAGAGCAAGATACTGAAAACATATTTGAAGAAATAATGACTGAAAACTTTCCCCACCTGGTGAAATAAAGGCTTACAAGTAGTCTAGGAAGCACAAAGAACCCCAAACAAAAGGAATCCAAAGAGGAAGACACCAAGACACATTATAATTAAAATGCCAAAAGCAAAAGACAAAGAGAGAATATTAAAAGCAGCAAGAGAAAAACAGTTAGTTACCTATAAGGGAGCACCCATATGATTGTCAGCTGATTTCTCAACAGAACTATGCAGGCCAGACTAGAGTGGTAAGAAATTTTCAAAGTGATGAATAGCAAGAACCTACAACCAAGATTACTCTACCCAGCAAAGCTATTCAGAACTGAAGGTCAGATAAAGAGTTTCACAAATAAGAAGAAGCTAAAGGAGTTCATCAACACCAAACCAGTACTATATGAAATGCTGAAAGGTATTTTTTAAGGAGAGGAAGAAGAAGAAAAAGGAGGAAGGTGGCTACTTCAAACTAGAGCATGGCTGGACCTGGAGAGCATTATGCTAAGTGAAATAAGCCAGTCAAAGAAAGATAAGTATCACATGATCTCACTCATTTATGGAATATAATGAACAACATAAACTGATGAACAAAAACAGATCCAGAGACAGAGAAGCACTGACTGTCAAACCTCAGAGAGAAGGTAGGGGAGAGTGGGGGTAAGGAGAAAAGATCAACTGAAGGACTTGTATGCACGCATATAAGCCTAATCAATGGACACAGACACCAGGGGAGTGAGGGCATAAGTAGTGAGGGAGGGGGACGTTGGAAGTGGTAATAAGAGTTGAAAACACATATGTGATACCTTAATCACTAAAAGAAATTTAAAAAATATGTTTTCTAATTATTTTCCTTTCAATGTGCACAAATCTGTACACCAGGCCACCAGTATATAATGAAATATCCAGTTATAAAAAAATAAAATCTTGCCATTTGAGACATTGTGCTAAGTGAAATAAATCAGTCAGAGAGAAACAAATACCATATGATCTCATGTATACATATATGTAATCTAAAAAAACAAACCAATCAACAATCACAACAAACTCATAGATACAGAGAACAAATTGGTAACTGTCAGAACTGAAGGTTGCGCCGGGCATAAGAGAGTCACAAGTTATAAACTTTCAGTTATAAAATAAATAAGACATGGGGATATGATGTACAGCATGACTATAGTTAATAATATTGTATTGAACATTTAAAAGTTGCTAAGAGAGTAAATCTCAAATGTTCTGATCACAAATATGAAATAGTAATTAGTGAGATGAGGGAGGTCTTAATGAACCTTATTGTGATAATCATTTCACAAAATAATAAGTGTATCAAATCAATCCATTGTACACTTTAACTTATATGATATTATATGCCAATTTAGCTCAATAAATCTGGAAAAATAATTTATCTTGAAAATTCATGTGAATTTAACATTCTACAGTATAGAATAACTAGGGGCCCAGTGCACAAAATTCGTGCACTGGGTGTGGGTGGTCCCTCAACCCAACCTGCCTCCTCTCACATACAGGGAGCCCTCAGGGGATGTCCAACTGATGGCTCACCCCCAGACTGCCCAAGGCCTAAAGCCTCTGGTGAGCTCTGCCCAAGGCCTAAAGCCTCTGGTGAGCTTGCCCTGCTCAGCTCAGCCCTGGCTACCTGAGAACACCCAGCCCTGGAGGTTGGGCGCTCACCGCTGCTTCCACACTCAGGCGCTCCCTGTCACGGCCACCGCCACCGCTTCTTCCTTCACAGGACCTGAGGGCTGGGCGCTCCCTGCTGCCGCTGCCACCACCATTTCATCTCCACTCCCCTCCCCTGAGGGGCCCAGCGCTCTGCCCCACCCCTGCTCCTGATTGGCTGGTAGCATAGCCAATCAGGAGCCAAGGTATTGTCAAATTTGCATCTTTTTCTTTTATTATACAAGATTAGTAATAATATTTTGATTATTTATCAGACAATAAAATTAAGGTTCCAGGAAAATAAGTCACACTGAATTTTGCCTCAGAGGTTTCTTGCTGTTCAGTTTGCAATGCACAGACCTGCTCCCTGGCTATGCACCTGGCCTGAAGGCTTCTCTTGAGGTGGCTTTGCCCTCCTGTTGCTCTGACCACATAGCAAGGTTTTTCTCATCTACCCATTAAAGTTCTTTAATAATTGCATCATCAAACTCTTTTTCTTTGTGTTCAAGGCTCTGGCCACTGACCACTACCTGTAAGAAAAGAACCTAATTTTTCCATTATTGTACACACAGCCAGTCCCTTTCTTCTTCTTTTTTTCTCCAACATATACTCTCTCCACCTCCCTTACCCTCTTTCTCACTCTTTATGTCTATTCTTTTATCACAGTTACATTTTGCCTGATAGTGTCTCATAAAATTCACTGGGGTTATATCCTTTGATGATTCTTCAAATGCTTTCTTTGCCCAGATTGCATGTCATTTTTGGTTTATGTTTATTTTACATTTTCAAAGTCAAAGTCTGGTGATTTTTCACATCGTTTACCCGGTTCTCTGTGTTTTTCCAGCCCATTTTAATTGCTTGATTATTGAACAAATCTTCTTCAATTAAAACTTTCTAAATCCATCCAGCGTGTGCTTTTGGTGGAATAGAAGTGAAAAGTGCTACAGATTTCACTAGAAACCAGAAAATTTAATAGAAACTGCTTGTTACTGATGGTAATAATGATAAAATGGAACATATATTTCACATTTAAATTTTATATGTTCCTGGGTTCCTTATTAGTATATTCTATTTTTAACTTTTCCAACTTAAATAATGAGATCTCTGATATTTACCAATGTTTGCATTGATTTGGCTTTTCTGTCATTCTTTATTACTTTTTAAAATCTGGATAATGATTCCACAGAAGTGGCCTTATTTTTAATATGACCTAGGACAAATTACTTAAGTTTTCTGAGCCTTAGTTTTCTTATCTGGAAATGGCAAGTAAGATTTAGTTCATAGATATACAGGAAGGACTAAAGCAAAGCAGTGTACGAAGCACCAGGCTTACTGCTGAAAACATCTTCAGTGTTTAATAGATGTTAGTTTCTTTTTGTATTTTTTCTCAATGGAATTACCTGTCTTTTTTCCTCAATGGGATTATTATTTTTTAAATGTCAAACATTTAGACTCTTAAGAATGCAGTTTTATCATGATCTTCAAATTACTTTCATAGATAACTTTATGATTATGTTAATGATATTTATCTTTTTAAATTACTGGGGGGAAAAACCCACAATATTTTCAAATTAAATCTGAATGTATTAGTTTTTTTTAACACATAGCTATCAAAAGCCCAGATGTGCACCATATGAGTTTATGAAACTGTGCATAGAGGTTGTAATAAAAGCTTTTCTTTTAGTCTATCATATCTTAAACTCAAGGTTACTCTTATACAGCTGGAATATATTAAATATATTTTGAGTTATATCAAGCAATGGTTTGTCTAAGAAGTACAGAAAAGTGAAACAGAGAATTAGAAACATTTTTTCCTAAGCACATAGATGGAATTTTTGTATTTTCAGATCAAGTCTTCAATATGGACATGATATCACAATTGGAGAAAATTTGGGGGATTATATTTTGCCCTAAATACAGACTTTTGTTTATCCACAATATCTTTTACAACAAACAAATGAGTGCAATTGGAACAATTACACTTTTAAAAAATACTTGACAATATAAAAGTTGAGACCGCAAATGAGAAACAAACATAAATTAACAAAAATAGATCAAAGGAAGGCATTACGACAAACACTATTAGTTCTGCATCTATCAGCCATTACCTCTGATATCTCTTCTAACAGAACCCTAATTTATCTGGCTTGGCAACAGACTCAGCCTCAAGTGACAAAACGTGAGTATTTTAAGAAAGCCAATCATTTAAATTCGCACCATTTGCCAGCTGTTCTTGAGCTAGTGGTGGCATAATTCAGAGCAATGATCCAAGAGGGGAACTTTTGTGAGAAATTTTGGCAAAGCTTTTCTTGCTTATAAAAAGGCGCAGGAGAGAACATGCTGCTGCCCCCTCTCCTCCCCCCCCCCCCCCCCCGCTTTTTCTGTGAACAGGAACATAGGCCTGGAATTTTTTGCAACCATCTTGCATGCATAAGGTGGCATATATAAGGAGAAAAATAAACATAACAAGGATAACAAAACAAAAAAATGAAAACTATCTAGGTCATTGATAACATGCTTAAATAATGTGAATATGTGAATCTTCAGATTTCTTAAGGCAAAACAAATGTTCTTATTGTTAAAACCACTCAAACATAATATTGTTTTAAAGTGAAAAAAAACAAATGTGTAAATGACTCAAAGGTTTTCTTTTTATTGTGGAGTTTGTCATTATAATTGTTACCGCTGGTGGATTTTTTGCTTTTATTTTGCCTTTTTAAAAAAACAACAACAACAACAAAAAACAATGAATGTAAGTAAGCACAGCTGTCTGAAAATAAAAAAATTTAGATGGCCTTAATGTCCAAAAATTGGAAGTAACCCAAATAGTAATCAATGAATAAGTGGTAAAAATTGTAATACATCTTTTCAATAGAATACCACTCAGCATTAAAAAAGAATGAACTATTGATACAAATAACATTGATAAACCTCAAAATCATTATACTAGTGAAAAAAATCAGACTCAAAGTCTACATAAGCCAATTTATATGAAGTTCTATAAAGATAAAATTAACCTGTAAGCTGCTCACACATGAAGATATAAGCAATAACTATTTAATAACTGTTTAATAATAACTGTTTCTTAAATGCTACCTAGGCATATAAACAAAGACTGTGCATGCTGTGTCAACAGTTATCTTCCTTGGCTTTATTACCATCCATTGTCCCCCTCTTGTAAATTGTGGCTTTCTATGCTGGTTCTACATACTTATTTTTAAAATTTTTATTTTGAAACAATTATATAGTTACAAGAAAATTTTAAAATATTACAGAGAGATTCTGTGTACTCTGCACATGGTTTCCCCAATGGTTACATTTTTAATAGTTTTAGATTTTTATAAATAAGATAACCGTATTTATATTTCCCCAGGATTGTTTCCATCAAGAGACTGACACTGGTGCTGTGTGTGCATACAGTTCTGATACTTTGTCATGTATAGTTGAGTAACCACCACGGCAATCAAGAAACAGAACTATGTCATCACAACCATGACACCTCATGCTACTCCTTTATGTTAACAAATATGCCCTTTACCCAATAGTCTCTATCCCCTGGAAATCACTAATCTGTTTCCCATCTCTATGGTTTGATTACTCTGAAAAAAATATATATATATATGACCCTAATATGCAAATTGACCGAACAGCAGAATGATGGGCAGAGCGACTGGTCACTATGATATACACTGGCCATCAGGGGGTAGATGCTCAATGCAGGAGCTGCCCCCAGCCTGCAGGTCCTGACCAGCAGTGGTGGCAAGGGCTAGGGCCAGCAAGTGGGTGGTGCCAGGCCAGCCAAGGTGGGTGTGAACGGGGGCCCACACCAAGACACGTCATAATTACAATGGCAAATATTAACAAAGAGATAATCTTAAAGGCTGCAAGAGAGAAGTAGAGACTTACTTATAAAGGATCCCCCATCAGATTATCAAATGATTCCTAAACAGAAACACACCAAGCTAGAAGGAAATGGAAGGAGGTATACAAAGTGATGCAAAGCAAAGGACTGATTCCAAGAATTCTCTGTTTAGCGAGACTATCGATCAGAATTGAAGGGGAAATCAGGAGCTTCTCAGACAAAAAAAGACTAAGGGAGTTTATCACTACTAAGCCAACAATGCAAGAAATGCTAAAGGGAATGCTATAAAAAGAAGAAATAGAAAGGGAGGAAGGAACACAGGCATAAAATACAGAAATGGCTACAAACAGATAGCTATCAATAATAACATTAAGTGTAAATGGATTAAATGCTCCAATCAAAAGACACTGAGTGAGTGATTGGATAAGTAAACATGACCCATATATATGCTATCTACAGGAGACCTACCTCAGAACAAGGGACTCACACAGACTGAAAGTGAAGGGATGGAAAAATATCTATCAGGCAAATGGAAATGAAAGAAAAAAAGCTGGGGTAGCAATACTTATATATGACAAAATAGACCACAAAGTGAAGACCATAACAAGAGACAATAAAGGCCACTTCATAATTCTACAGGGATCAATACGCCAAGAGGATATAACTCTGGTAAATGTTTATGCACCCAATGTAGGAGCATCCAAATACATAAAAAAAAATAAATCTGGAAGATATTAAGGGAGAGGCTGACAGCAACACAATCATAGTAGGAGACCTTAATACCCCATTTACATCAGTGGATAAATCCTCTCGACAAAAAATTAGCAAAGAAAACATCAATCCAAAATGACTCACTAGATCAGATGGACTTAATCAACATCTTTGGAACATTCCACCCCAAAACGACAGAATAGACATTCTTCTCAAACGCACATGGAACATTTTCAAAAGTAGACAACCTATTAGGAAAGAGGTAAAATCTCTCGAAATACAAAAGGATTGAAATCATATCAAGCATCTTCTCAGATCACAATGGCATAAAATTAGAAATCAACTACAGAGAAAAAATCACAAAAGTTCAAACACTTGGAAGCTGAATAGCACACTATTAAACAATGAGTGGGTCACCAAAGAGATCAAAGAACAAATAAAACACATTCTGGAAATAAACAACAGTGAAAGCACAACGATCCAAAATCTTTGGGACACAGTGAAAGCAGTCCTGAGAGGAAAGTTCATAGCATTACAGGCCTACCTCAAAAACAAAACAAAACAAAATAAAACAAAACAAGACAAGACAAAACAAGAAAAATGGGTAATAAACCATCTAACTCTGGAACATGAAGAATTAGAAAGAGAGCAATAAGAAAAGCCTAGTGTGAGCAGAAGGAAGGAAATAATAAAGATCAGAGTGGAAATAAATGATATAAAGACAAACACACACACACACACACACACACACACACACACACACACACACACACACACACTACAAAAGGTCAATGAAACCAAGAGCAGGTTCTTTGAAAGGATAAACAAGATTTGTGAATCTCTAGCCAGACTCACCAAGACGCAAAGAGAGAGAATACAAAGAAACAAAAGAGCAAATCTACTACAACAAACTGGTCAACCTAGAAGAAATGGATATATTCCTAGGAAAATACAACCTTTCAAAACTCAACCAGGAGGAATAAAAAGATCTAAATAGGCTGATAATGATGGGGGAAATTAAAGCAATATTAAAAAAATAAAAATAAAAAAACTTTGAAGAAACAAAAACCCTGGACCAGATGGCTTCACATGGGAGTTTTATCAAATATTCAAATAAGAATTAAAGCCTATCTTTCTCAGACTATTCAAAAAATTTCAGGAGAAAGGAGTATTTCAAAGCTCTTTCTATGAAGCCAGAATTACCCTAATCCCAAAGCTAGATAAAGACAATACACAGAAAGAGAATTACAGGCCAATATCCCTCATAAATATAGACAGCAAAATCCTCAATAAAATTCTAGCAAATGGAATCCAGCATTACATCAGAAAGATCATACACCATGACCAAGTGGGATTTATTCCAGGGATGCCAGGATGGTACAACATCCACAAATT
This sequence comes from Antrozous pallidus, assembly GCA_027563665.1. Taxonomy (NCBI): domain Eukaryota; kingdom Metazoa; phylum Chordata; class Mammalia; order Chiroptera; family Vespertilionidae; genus Antrozous; species Antrozous pallidus. Next base: position 7,378,427 of record CM050521.1, read on the forward strand.
CATAAATGTGATGCACCACATAAATGAACTGAGAGATAAAAACTATATAATCATATCCATTGATGCAGAAAAAGCATTTGACAAAATCCAACACCCTTTCTTGATAAAAACTATCAGCAAGATGGGAATAGAAGGATCATACCTCAACATAATAAAAGCCATATATGACAAACCCACTGCCAACATCATACTCAATGGGCAAAAATTAAAACCTTTTCCCCTAATAACAGGAACAAGACATGAATGCCCACTCTCACCATCCTATTCTACATAATACTGGAAGTACTAGCCATTGCAATCAGACAAGAAGAATAAATAAAAAGCATCCAAATTGCAAATGACATGATACTGTACATAGAAAACCCCAAAGACTCCATGAACAAATGTTGTTAACATTTCTTAATGCAGCAGGATATAAAATTAATACCCAGAAGTCCATGGCTTTTCTATACAAAAATAATGAAGTCACAGAAAGAGAAATTAAAAAAGCAATCCCATTTATCATTGCAACAAAAAATTAAAATACATAGGAATAATCTTAACGAAGAAGTCTAAAGACCTGTACTAAGAAAATTTCAGGATACTAAGAAAAAAGATAAAGGAAGACATGAACAAATGGAAGAATATGCCATGTTCATGGATTGGTAGAATCAGCATCATTAAAATGTCCATATTACACAAAGCAAATTATAAATTCAATGCAATCCTCATTAACATACCAGCAGTGTACTTCCAAGACCTAGAACAAATTCTTCAAAAATGCATCTGGAATAAAGAAACACCATGAATAGCTGCAGCAATCTCATGAAAGAAGAACAACATTGTAAGGATCACAATACCAGATATCAATCTATATTACAAAGCCACTGTCCTCAAACTGCCTGGTACTGGCACAAGAACAAACATGTAGACCAATGGAACACAACAGAGAACTCAGAAATCGACACAAGCCAGTACGCTCAACTAATATTTGACAAAGGAGGCAAGAGGATACGATGGAGACAAGACAGTTTCTCCAATAAATGGTGTTGAGAAAACTGGACAGATACTTGCAAAAATAATGAAACTAGATGACCAAATTATGCAATACACAAAAATAAACTCAAAATGGATAAAGGATTTAAACATAAGATGGGCTACCATAAAAATCTTAGAAGAATCCATAGGCAACAAAATAGCAGATACTTGTCATAGCAATATCTTTACCAATACAGCTCCTAGGGCAGCGATGGGCAAACTTTTGAGTTTAGTGTGTCAAAATTCACTAAAAACAAACAAACAAAAAAACAAACAAGAATAACTCCGGTGGTGTGTCACCATGAAAAAACCCCATAATTTCACGATATTTATACTTTAAATAACAAAAATGTATAATTGTAATATATAACTGTATTTAATAAACCAAAAACTAATTATCTAACTTGCCTGCTTAGTGACTTCTTTGTTCATCTGTCAGTTGGTTTCTTTTGTTGGTCTTGATATTATTTAACTTGATGGGGTGCCATGAACTAAGATAAGTGAGGGGAGGGGGAATTCTTTAACTAACTTGCCTAATAGAGACTTTTCTTGGTTGCTGAATTTCATTGGCTAAACCTTCAATAGAAGGTTGGTATTTTGTACACTTCAAGCCCAAGCAAGTGCTACTAACTTCATCTGTCAATCTGTTTATTTTGTTGGTTTTGATATTATTTAAGGCTGAGAATAAAGTCTCACAAAAGTACATAGAAGGAAAAATTGTGAGTAAAGCCATTGCTATATTTTTCATGGTGCTAAAAGTGGTAATCGGATCCAGGCACTCCAAATTTCCTGTTCGTAGTGACACTCCTCTTGATTCTCCAAGTGGTACCTTTCCAGATAATCAAGCTTTGACCTCAGGTCAACAAACACCTGAGCCCAGATGCTGTCTTGAAATTCTGCAAGTTGCATCTCCAATTCATCAATTTGCATGCACTGGAAACAATTTAATTCCAAACTACCATAGACTACTACAACAGGATACTTAATTATTTTTATGGTCTGTTCTAGGCTTATAAATTGACTAAATCTATCACTGAACTGGTCAAGTAATAGTCTAAAACATCCTGGTACTTTATATGCAAGGGTTCCATTTCATTTTGTACAGCTGCACTGGCCTTCTCAAAATACTTACTTATAGGTTTTAGTTCCTACATCTCGCTTGAAAATTTTAAGTTTACTTTCAAAAGCTTTTATGTATCCAAACATAATGTCAATAACTTTGCCAAAACCTTGTAACTTTAAGTTCAGTTCATTAATATGAACAGAGAGATCTGTAAAAAATATCAGGGTGTTGACCCACTTATCATCATTGAGCTGAGAAAAGTTTCCCAGTACCTTATCCTCAAGAAATACCTTAATTTCTTCAAAGCACTCCACAAAGCGCTCAAGAACTTTGCCTCACCTCAGCCATCTTACATTATTGTATATCAGCAGTCCACTGTAGGTGGAATCAACCTCCAGTAAAAGTGCAGAAAATTCTCGCTTGTGAAAGGGGAGAGCAGCTATTAAATTAACTATTTTTGTAACAACTGACATTAAGTCGTTTAAGTCGGTGAATCCTGCCTTGGCACATAAAACCTCCTGATGGATACTACAATGAAAAGGCACAATGGGATGTCCAATAGCTTCCGTAAACAATTTGACAAATCCAACTTTTTTCCCCAGTATGTTTGGTGCCCCATCTGTTGTCACTGACACAACTTTAGAGATATCAATGCTTAGGTCACGGAATGTTTGTATAACAACCTTACATATTTCTCTTCCTGATGTACTTGTTGGCACTTATACTAACTTTATCAACTCTTCTCTCATTGTGAGACCATCAGAATATTGACCAATAATGGCCTACTGAGCATGTGATGTAGTTTCATCAAGCGAGATTGAAAAATATTTACAATTACTTATGTCTTTCTTTAATAGATGTTGTACATTTGTGTTCAGTCTCATTATTCGGTCTTTTATGATATTTCTACTGAGTGGTAACTCAGATATTCTCTTAATAATTGCATCTTTATTCTGCATATCGTGAAATAGAACTGGTGCACATCTTAGGAGATTTCTTTAATAAATTCTCCCTCATTGAGTGCTTTTCCATACTGAGATATGGAGCGAGCAATGCTCAAACTTACAGATATTAAATTTGTAGAGCCTTTTATGAATTTAAGGATAGAATTAGATTGGCTTTTATAAATGTGTAGCTGCCTGGAAATGTATTCCTTCCTTTCATCCTCACTTTTTTTCAAGAGCAGGGAATGATTAGTTTCAAAATGTCTATTTATATTCCATGTTCTGCTTAGTACTGTTTCAGTACATGGAATGCAAAATGATCTGCCATTTTTTCCTATAATTCCATACATCTCGGTCTGTGTCTCTTGAAAGGATTGGCTACTGCTACTACCACTGCCTTTACTTAACCTTGGATTTTTATTTTTTGGGTTCTTCATCAGGGGGGCAGTGATAGAAGATAGAATTATAAATACCCTGCTAGCACTGCAGGCAATTAGGGGTTAACTAGCCTAACTGACCACAAGATGGTACATGTAACTCTCTTTTAGGAAAGGGCAGGGTTAATAAGCAGAAATAGGGTTAATAAGGATGCACAACTGTAATAGTGGTGAAATGGAGTCTGCACTATGCCACAAAATGACGCTCCTTATATAAATTAAGATGGATGCTGCTATTTCTAATGGCAGGAAATGGCACCCATAGCACAGGCCCTTGCCCCTCCCAGCCTCCCCCTCACTTATCTCAGTAATGATGGTCAATTAGAAATCCACAACACCCCAGAACAGTAGATTGGATGATGGTTGCTGTGGTTATGTGCTTGCTGGTAATGGCGATCACAGGGCCCCCAGAGATGCATCCCCAGCAGCATGCCGCTGCTCCCTGCTCTGCTGGCTGGAAGTGAGGTCAAAGGTCTCCTAGTGGCCTAACTGGAAGTGCCAGAACTAATCATTTTGTGCTGGAGTTCTGTTGTTTTGGCCTACAGACCTCCAGCACAGAGTGTCTACACTACAGCAAATGTTTCATCTTCGGCATGTATCTCCATAGTTCTCTGAATGTGACCGCATGTGGCCGCATGTCATCAAAAATGGCTATGCGTGGGAGGAACCAAGATGGCGGCATAGGTAAACACCTATCTTGCTGCCATATACAGCAATTTCAAAACTACAACCTAACGAAAGAACAAACATCATCCAGAATCACCGGAAACCTGGCTGAGTGAAAATCCCACAAATAAAAGTGGATAGGACACTGACTCACAGGAGCGGTGGACAGCGTTGAAGATACATGCAATATTGGAGGTTTGGAGCCATGCATGCGTGAGCAGATAGGGTGGGCAGCTGCAAACCCGGCCAGTTTTCTCGAACAGGGAAGACAAAGACGTCCCACTGCACTGATTCCCCAGCTCCGGGCAAAGTCTCGGGAACCCACAATCAAACGGGGTAAAACTGGACAGTGGGGAGACATGCTGAAACTCGGGCGCTGCAAGGGTCTGCAAGCTTGTGGAGAGGGCGAGCTTGTGCAGAGTGCACGTAAACTTGGGAACAGCAGAGCTGTGTGACCACACAGAGTTGACTCATGACTTACTCTCTCGTTTGGGAAGCCACCAGACTGCATTGTTTTATGACTCTGGGTGAGATGTTGGGTTTGCAGACTCACTTGGGGAGAGGCTGAATTGTCCAGCAGCTGGTGGAGCTTGGCGGCAACTCTCTCTCAGAGGTGCTTGCAGCCATTGCCACCCAGCACAGAGTCCCTGGTACCGCATAGGGTGGAGCTGATGCTGCCTGCTTGGCCCAGAGAATCTGCCCATCCAACCTGAGCCCAGCTGAACCTCACAGCCAATTGGCCTGGAGGTCAAACCCTCCTAGTGCTGGCAACAATATGCTAGGCTTAACTTCAACAAGACTATGTAACCCATATCCACCTCAGGTAACTGGGGAGGCTGAGCCACTGTCACTTAGAAGACATCTACCACACAAAGGTAATCGACCAACTCAGGAAAGCAGCCAGAGTACAGAGACTTGGAAAGAAATCAGATGTGAAAGAAATGGAGGGAAAAAACGACTAGACATAGAGTTCAAAACCACGGTTATAAGGCTTTTCAAGAGGCTCCTAGAAAAGGCCGAGACCTACAAGAAAATGAACAAGACCTATGAGGAAATGAACAAAACCTACGAGGATATGAAAAAGGACCAACTATAAATTAAGCATACAGTGACTGAAATAAAAAATATTACACAAAGACCTAAAAGTACTCTAGAGGACCACAAGAACCAAGTTAAAGATTTGAAATACAAAGAGGTAAAATTCACTCAGCTGGAAAAGCAAGAAACCAAAAGAATCCAAAAAATTAAAGATATTGTAAGGGGCCTCTGGGACAACCTCAAGCATACCAACACCCAATTTATAGGGGTGCCAGAAAAAGAGAGAGAGCAAGACAATGAAAACCTATTTGAAGAAATAGTGATCAAAAACTTCCCACACCTGGTGAAAGAAATTGACTTAGGAGTCCAAGAAGTGCACCAAATCCCAATATCTAGGAACCCTAAGAGGACCACACCAAGGCACATCATAATTAAAATGCCAAGAGCAAAGGACAAAGAGAGAATATTAAAAGTAGCATGAGAAAAACAATTAATTACCTATAAGGGAGCACCCATATGATTGTCAGTGGATTTCTCAACAGAAACTATACAGGCCAGATGGGCGTGGCAAGAAATATTCAAAGTGATGAATAGCAAGAATCTATAACCAAGATTACTCTACCCAGCAAAGCTATCATTCAGAATTGAAGGTCAGATAAAGTGCTTCGCAGATAAGAAAAAGCTAAAGGAGTTCATCACTGCCAAACCAATATTATATGAAATTCTGAAAGATATTCTTTAAGAAGAGGAAGAAGAAAAAGGTAAAAATAAAAATTATGAACAACAAATACACATCTATCAACAAATGAATCTAAAAATCAAGTGAATTAAAAATCTGATGAACAGGATAAACTGGTGAATATAACAGAATCATGGGTATAGAGAGGGAATGGACTGACAACTCTTGGGGAGAAAGGGGGTGTGGGAAGTGTAGCAAGAGACTGGAAAAAAATCATGCACCTATAGGAGAGGACAGTGTGGGGGAGGTGAGGGCGGAGGGTGGGATGGGTACCAGGTGGTGGGGAACTATAGGGGGAATAAAAGGGGGAACAATGTAATTAATAAACTGAACAATAAAGTTTAAAATATTTTAAAAAATTAAAAAATGGCTGTGCGTGTCAGTGCTGACACACGTTTCATAGATTCAGCATCACGATCCTAGGGCAATGAAAACTAAAGAGAAAATAAACAAATGGGACTACGTCAAAATAAAAAGCTTCTGCACAACACAGGAAACCATCCACAAGACAAGAAAGCCCACTGCATGGGAGAACAATGTTATCTCTGATAAGGGTTTAATCGCCAACATTTACAAGGAACTCACACAACTTAACCAAAGGAAGATGAACAATCTAATTAAAAAATGGGCAAAGGACCTAAATAGACACTTTTCAAAAGAGGACTTAAGAAAGCTAAGAGACATATGTTCAAAGTCACTAATCATCCAAGAGATGCAAATCAAAACAACAATGAGGTACCATGTCACACCAGTCAGAATGGCTATCATCAACAAATCAACAAATGAGAAGTGCTGAAGAGGATGTGGGGAAAAAAGGAACCCTCTTTCACTGTGCTGTGAATGCAGCCTGGTGCAGCCACTGTGGAAAACAGTATGGTATTTCCTCAAAAAATTAAAAATGGAACTGCCACTTGACCCAGTAACACCACTTCTAGGAAAATATCCCAGGAAAACAGAAACGCCAACCAGAAAGGAAATATGCATCCCTATGTTGATAGTGCACAATTTACAATCGCTAATATTTGGAAACTGCTTAAATGCCCATTAGCAGATGAATGGATTAGAAAACTGTGGTACATCTACACAATGGAATACTACGCTGCAGTAAAAAAGAAGGAATTCTTACCTTTTGCAGCAGTCTGGATGGATCTGGAGAGCATTATTCTAAGTGAAATAAGCCAGTCAGTGAAAGATAAATTCCACATGATCTCATTCATTTATGGACAATAATGAACATTACAAACTCTTGAAGAAAAATAAACAGAGGCAAAGAAGCATTGAACAGACTGTCAAACTACAATAGGAAATAGGGGTGGTTTGGAGGGTGGTAAGAAATCAACTTAAGGACTTGTAGGCATGCATATAAGCCCAATCAACAGATGCAAGGCACTAGGGGTGGGGAGATGAGGGAAAGTGCTGGGGGTTAGGGGAAGCCTGGGGGAGTTTAGTGGGGGCGGGGGGAAGTAGACATATTTACTACTATTTGTAATACCTTAAACAATAAAATAAACTAAATAAAATAAATAAAATTAAATAAAGAGAAAGTTTGTAATCATAAAAAAATAGTTAGTTCCTTTTTATTCCATGTTTTCCATAGTATGCATGTAATGCAATTTGTTTAACCATTCAGTTATTGATGGATAATTTGGCTGCTTCAAGTTTGTGGATGCTACAAATAAAGCTGCTGGGAACATTGGGTTGCATAATAAATGTATACTTAGTTTTTAAAGAAACTGCCACACTATTTTCCAGGGTGGCTGCACCATTTTACTTTCCCACCAGCAATGTATGAGAGATCCAGTTTCACCACATCCTTACCAGCCTTTGACATTGCCACTGTTTTTTATTTTATCAGTTCTAGCAGATGTGTAATAGCTAGTGATGTTAAACATTTCCCCATATGCTGTTTGCCATCTGTATATTGTCTTTGATAAGATGTCTCCCATGTATTTTACCAATCTTCTAATTAAAGTGTTTTCTTTCTTTACTCTTAAGTTTTTAGAGTACAGTATATACAAATCTTTTTCACATATGTGGTTTGCCAATATTTTCTCCAATTCCCTTGTCTTTTCATCCTTAAAAAAAAAAAGATGGGCTCTTTTGCAGAGCAAAGAGATCTTTGAAGTTTTGATAAAGTCAAGTACAAATTTATTTTTACTGTAAGAAATTATCATTTTGTTTTATATGGGTGCTTTTATTAAGTATTAGTTCTCTTTTCTAGTTTGCCTGACTGCCTTCAAATGTCTCCTTGGTAAATAAATGAAAAAATTTAAACACAGCCTAAAAGGACTAACCTAATTAGTAACCAGGTACTTTAAGTTAGTATTACCAAAATTATCTGTTACTATTTAAACATCAATAAATTAGACATGCAGAAATCTATCAAAACCAGAAGCAATAATCAAAAATTGAAAATATATTTATTTTTAATACAGAAAAATATCAGAATACATAGAAGAAAAATGTAAAAAATGAGTAATACACTTTTGTGGTTTTTAAATTGCAACATAAAACCAATTGATTAATATTTTTCAGTAAATTCTTTATACCAAATATAAGATAATCTCAAATCTCTCGAATTAAGGTGAACCGTTTCTCATGGTGAATTTTCTGTTCCTATTTTTATTATTTAGAAAGCAGTGTTTAAGAATTAATATGTTAAATCATCTCTTTTTTTACACGCTTTTCTCAATCAGTATTTTAAAAATCAAAGTTTATAGTTGGCAAAATATATTGGCAGCTATTCTATTTAATGATTATGAGTGATAGAGGATTAAATTAAAACATTTTTAACAGAGCCTGCCCCACCAAATTTCTTAAAAGCCCCTTAGAACTCATTTTATGGTTAATGATAAGGTATATGTGGAGAAACAAAAGTAATTGATTTCTTATATATACACCTCAAGAAGATATGCTCTTGCCAGTGAGTGCACTAGAAAAAGGCACTGCTTTTTTAAATTGAATTTATTGGGGTGACATTGATTAATAAAATTATACAGGTTTCTGGTGTATAATTCTATAATACATCATTGTATTGTGTATTTACCCAAAGTCAAGTCACTTCCATCATTATTTATCCCCCCTTTGCCTCCTTTACCTTCACCAACCCCCTGCCTTCTGATAATTACCATACTGTTGTTATGTCCATGAGTCGTTCCTTTCTTCCTTGCTTAATCTCTTCACCTTTCTCCCCCAGCCACAACTCCCCCGTCCCCCGACAGCATTTAGTCTATTCTTTGCACCCATGAGTCTATCTCTACTTGTTTGTTAGTTCATTCTGTTCATTATATTCCACTCATAAATGAAATCATACAGTACTTGTCTTTCTCTTACTGGTTTATTTCACTTAGCATAATACTATCCAAGTCCATCCATGCTATTGCACAGGGTAAGGTTTCCTTTTTGTCTATTTGTTTTATGGCTGAGTAGTATTCTGAAGATATATGTGTAAATATACCATAGCTCTTTTAGCCATTCATCTAATGATGGGCAATTGGGCTGCTTCCAAATCTTGGTTTTCCTATATAACAAAAGCCTAATATGCTAAGTGTCCAATTATCCAGTTGTCCATTCAACCAATCAAAGTGTAATAATATGCTAATGATATGCTAAAGTCACTTAACTGCTCATTATGATGTACACTGACCACCATGGGGCAGACTGCTGTCTGGTCAACCAGATGCTATGATGTGCACTGACCACCAGAGGGCAGATGCTCCAACCAGTAGGTTAGTTTGCTGCTCAGGTCTGGCCATTCAGGGCTGAACAAGACATGCTGGACATGTCTTGGAGCCCACCCGCAATCCCTCCCCAGCTGGTCAACCTCCCACGTCTTTCCCTGGCCCCAATTGTGCATTGGTGGGGTCCCTCAACCTGGCCTGTGCCCTCTTGCAATCCAGGACCCCTCAGGGAATGTTGGAGAACTAGTTTCAGCCCAATTCCTCAGGCCAGGCTGAAGGACTCCACTGGTGCATGAATTCATGCACTCTGCCTCTACTTGTAAATAACTGCTGCAAGGAACATTGGGACTCATATATTCTTTCGAATTAGTGTTTTGGGTCTCTTCAGAAATCAGTATGGAGTTACTTCAAAAAAAAAATAGACACTTCTTTAGAATGAGCAAGATAACAAAACTTAAGCATCAATTGCAAAGGCCCACTCTTCTGCAGCCCAGAATATTCTCAAGGAAACACTCCCCAGGGTTCCACTAAAAAAGAGAACAGGATAAGTCAGGCTGTTTCAACAAAAGTGTTCAATGCATATTTTCTCTTCCAGCTGAGTCAGCTTTTGACGTCAGAGGAATCTTCCTGAGGCATCAAAAAATCCTTGATGAACTTGATTATAGTAGAACTAAGGACTGCCCTCAGATAATCAATATAAAGTTAAGGATCTTTGTCAACCTAGGATATATTCTATGCAATATACAAAGCCAATGATGAGGATGCAGTGCAAGAGCAAAGTCGCCTAAGTAAAGTTTGACCCAAGAATGTATTCTAGAGAGGGTCTCAGAGGCTGGTAAGGTGAAGACAGGAAGTGCGAAGAGAACCAGCTTCACCTCCCTCACTGATTCAGCATGGGGGAGAAGTCAGAAACCTGCAGTGTTCCAAAGGACCTATTCAGTGGTTTGCAAGTTACAGATCCCCAGGAAGCAGAATGTGCCAGTCCTTCAGTTTCTAATCCCAAAGATCACCGGCCCCAGAGCAAGCTGCTCAGGGATGTTGAGGCCCAGCCCCAGGAGGAGCAAGGAGAAGAGGAGCACTTTCATGACTGCAGTGCCTCATTTGAGAAGGAGGAACCAGGAGTGGACAAGGTTGAGAACAAACCTGAGGATGATGTGAATTCCTCTGAACTTGATGAAGAATACCTAACAGAACTGGAAAAAAACATGCCAGATGAAGAGAAACAGAAAAGAAGAGAAGAGACCACTAGACTGAAGGAGGAGGGAAATGAGCAATTTAAGAAAGGAGATTAAATAGAAGCTGAAAGTTCTTATAGCCAAGCCCTTCAAATGTGCCCATCCTGCTTCAGAAAGACAGGTCTATTCTGTTTTCAAATAGAGCTGCCACAAGGATGAAACAGGACAAGAAAGAGCTGGCCATCAGTGCCTGCAGCAAAGCCATTCAGCTAAGCCCCAGTTACATCAGGGCCCTGCTGAGGAGAGCGGAGCTGTGTGAGAGCACCAACAAGCTCAATGAAGCCTTGGAAGACTACAAGTCCATTCTAGAAAAAGACCCATCAGTGCACCAAGCCAGGGAAGCTTGTATGAGATTACCTAAGCAAACTGAAGAATGAAATGAAAGGCTGAAGGAAGAGATGTTAGGTAAACTAAAAGATCTTGGGAACTTGGTTCTCCAACCTTTTGGACTCTCCACAGAAAATTTTCAGATCAAACAGGATTCCTCTAACTGGCTCCTACTCCATCGATTTTGTTCAAAATCCAAATAATAACAGATAAGATAGATAACAGTAACTTTTAAAGCTGGCTAGTAAATTGTGTGCTGCTTGCTGGTAGCAAGTGGAAAGGCCCTGCCAATGTTTCCGTTCTAAAAGCGTCATATCTCAAAGATAGGCCACGCAGTAGACTGCACTGCAGCTTTCCTTGTGTTTTACGATGGGGGTGAAGTGCACTTCCTGATGTAATGAGTCTGATTTGATTTCCATGTGAAGGTGGTGTCTGTGCAGCTGTTGTCCTTTACTTTGTCCGGGAGCAGCCTGTTGGGGCTGGCCTCCTGAGCCACACAAACGTACCAGCCCAGACGCCAGCTCTCCTGGGCCGAGCAAACCTGCTGGTCAGACACTGCCCAGACATGGCTGGTGGGGGTCCTGCCTCCGGCCCCCTCTCCCAATCACACGCACTTACCAGGGTGCCAGGTGTGGGGTCCGTATTTCATCTGTGGTAATAAATGCTTTCTGTGACCAAAAAAAAAAAAAAAAAAAAAAAGTATTCTAGAGGAATCAACAGTCAACTCCAGTACAAACTTTTAGGAAAAAGTAAATTTTTATGAAGCTCACAGAAGAGAAGCTAGGTTTGCCTGGGTGATGGGTACAGGGTAGGGGAGCAGGAAGGAAAATCTCCCAAGAAATAAGTATGCCCAGCTTCAGTTTAGGCTACAAATTTCCAGAGGTAAACTGTTCAACTGCACTCAGGAAAAGCACTGGAAACATTTACTGTGAAATGCAAGAATTTGTGGAAAGCTCTTGGACAGCCAGCCACCTCTGACTCTATTTCCTCAGAACTTTTAATGAAGAGACTCCATGAAATACCACTTCATAACAAAAATCCATACCCAAATTCCTTCTTTTGGAAGAATCTTGGATTAGGTGACCTCTAAGCTCCATCTAACCTAAAGATTATGAGTCTAAGATATTAAATATTGACAGGCAAATAATGTGAACTCCATAAATATTTGCTGAAATTGAACCAAGTTGAATTCAGGAAATAACAGGGTCTATATTTTATGACTGCAAGTTATCTAATTCTCACAGTCAAACAGCTGTATGAACTTCCTTTTCTTTGAAAGTCTTACATTTGCTCACCACATTTTTGTACTAAAGTCTGCGAGGTAGAGCTCATCTAACTATCATATTTTAGATGTCAAATGGCCTCCAGTGATTCATTTTAGAGTTTTTTCCCCCAATATTATTATGTCCCAACATAGAGTGTTCATATCTGTTACCTAATAATAAATTACCTGAACTTGGTTGCATGGATTTTTGCTTAATAAATATACATTTTTTCTAGCACAGATACTTTATGATTTATGATTCTTATGACCTAGTTATTTGAAAAGCTATCAATGAGTTTTCTTCAATTGGTTAGAATATCATACATTCATTTCACCAGTTCAGAACTCTTTGTCTTTGATCTTGATTCACAGAATTTAGTGATGAGGTGAAAAGGAGTATTGTTATGGAAGAAGAATCAATAACAAAATGGACAAAGGATCATAGAAGTAATGAAAAGACTTTTTAACTTCAAAAAATAAGTCAGAAAATGAGAGAATCTTTGGAAAGGGAAATGAAATCTTGCTTTAGCAGAATTGTATCTGTCTAATATATATGATACATTCTTATTAAGGAACCATATTTATTTATGATCATGAACACAACAATAATATTCTGTATAATAGTTTCCTAAAATAAACTCAGTGATGTACTTGGTCTTTATAGTTACTTAAAAATGACTAGATAATTAATGTAGTCACATTTACATATTCATATGTTATAAAAATTAAAATTATTTTAAGTGTTATTTTAAGTTATTAACTTGTTTAACTTACAAGACAATCCAGATATTATGAACATTTATTATATAAAAATATTATCAGGATCCCAAAATGGCTTTCTATGATTTTCCACGACAAATATTTTAAGAAGTCAACTGAGCATAAAATTGTTATTTTGGAGGACAGAGGCACAGTTATTAACAGAGTAGGCAATCCATTTGTCAGCATGATAATTGTGATTCAATAAAAATATATTTATTGACTTGTTAATTTTCCTTAAACTAATTTAGAACTTGCTTTGACTTTTCCTACTCAACTACTGCAACTGTGTTATAACCTAATTAGAAATACTTCAAGAGACAATAGTTGATTCTTATGATTAAATATGAAGTGAGAATCTAGTCATACTTTTTCACTTCACAGGTTGTTCAATGAGTAAAAACAACCTAGAATAGGCTGAAAATAATTAATAGTTATCCTGTTCAATATAGTAAAAAATTAAAAGGCCTTTTACCTATATGATTTTATTAGCATATACTGAAAGATGACAAGTTAAAGTAGATTGTGTTGTGAGTTGCCTAAAACGTGAAACATTTTCTCAATAAAAATGTTGTGAATGGTGTTCAACTACCCTGCTAATTCATAAAGTGTACTTATCATATGTGGATATGCTGCTTATTTGTATTAACAAAATTTAGAATATCACTCTATTCAGTAAATATAGTAAAAAGTAAATTTGAAATCTATCTTTAAATTATGCTTGAGATAAATTTTGTTTTGTTAGAGAATGTTGATCATGGGTACTAAATTTACAACAATTCTAAAAGGCACTTTAAGGCACTATTTTGAAATATAAATTTTTAAATAGTTATTCACTTATTTATTTTTTCCAATTATATAGTAATAAATTTTCATTGCAAATAATTTGAAAATATTAAAATCAGAGAGGAAAAAGAAACCTCAAAATTCTACCAATGAAATATAATGTTTTATTATCTTTTTTAAAATGTTTTTTTAAGTGATTTCAGAAAGAGAGGAGAGATAGAAATATCAATGATAGAAGAGAACCGTAGATCAGCTGCCTCCTACACGCCCCCTACTGGCGATGGAGTCCTCAAGCTGGGCATGTGGAATCCAATCAAGACCTCCTGTTTCATGGGTTGATACTCAATCCCTGGGCAACACTAGTCTGGCTAGGGTTAGTACCTTTCTGTTAGTTATCTATTGCTGTGCAACTTGTTTCTACTACACAATTGTGCCTTTGACCAAAGATTAAGTTTTATGAGGCTGCTATTTTGTGAGTTATAATTTTTTAATTAAAATATGTATTTTTAGATTTGTTTTTTTAAAAATATATTTTATTGATTTTTTTTTACAGAGCAGAAGGGAGAGGGACAGAAAGTCAGAAACATCGATGAGCGAGAGACATCGATCAGCTGCCTCTTGCACGCCCCCTACTGGGGATGTGCCCGCAGCCAAGGTACATGCCCTTGCCGGAATCGAACCCGGGACCCTTCAGTCCGCAGTCCGATGCTCTATCCACTGAGCCAAACCGGTCTCCGATTTGTTTTTAAAGTTATCATCACAACAAAAATATAGGGCTATGTTACTTGCTTTAGCCTTAAGAAATATTTTCCTCTAGTCTCACTGTGTCCTAGACATACCTCTATCTTATGATATATTGAAATTCCTGTTTTATTGAAATAATGCATTTATATATCTTATATCTCTCATTTGAATGTAAGTTCTGGGAAGAGACCTAATGTTATACACCTTTAAACTTGGAATGCCTACCGCAGTATGCAGAGTACACATCCTTTCTGAGCCGTTAAAAAACGCAGTTGGGCCTTGGCTGGCGTGGCTCGATTGGCTGGGCGCAGTTCTTCACACTGGAGAGCTGCTGACTCAATTCTGTGCACATGCCTGGGTTGTGGGCTTCATCTCCTTAGAAATGGGCCCTGGAGGAGGCAGCTGGTCAATATTTCGCTTTTACAGTGATGTTTCTCTCTTTCCGTCTCCCTTCCTCTCTCTAAAATTCAATAAAAACATGTTTTTAAGTTGCAGTTGGGAATTAGAATGCCACATTGATATACTTTTATACCTATTTGCTGAGTTCTTTCATATGAAAAAAGAAAAGTAATGAACATCTTCAGTTACAACTATTTTAGCCAGATGATTGGGTAGCAAAGCACACTTAAAGATTTGCTGAAAAATGATACACAGCTAAAAATATACCTAACAACGTTATGACCCAATATATTTAAGATGTAAAATATGTTTGCCTGGGGCGTATCATTCATTCATTCTAAATCATAACCATATTCTATACTGTACTGACATTCAATATCTCATATTTGCTGGACAAATTTGCTGATTCGGACTAGAGAACTTAACATTCAACTCCATCAGCTACAGGGAAGCTGGACCTAATTGTAAGTGATGTGCTTTACAAAGCAGTGAGGAAGATGGACAGGAACAAAGAGAAAACTAAAAATAAGGGAAATGATGGAAGGTTATCTAGAATGACCACAAAAGAAATGATGAAGGCTTGAAGTAAGGTAACAACCATGCAGATAGGACAATGAAATAGGTAACAATTTGCTTTAAATAGGAACAAAATCTAATGTTGCTTGGATGTAAGAAGGTGAAGGAGGTAGCACTTAATGATTGGGGTTTTTTGGCTTTAGAAACTGTGGGTTAAGGCATTATTAACCATAACCAGGAGGCATAAGGAGAAAAGAGGATGCATTCCCACATCTCAAATGGTGCTATCAATAAGCAATTGAATAAACAGATTTGGACCCTAGAAGAGAAATATCTGTGGGAAATTTTGGAACTTGTCATTCTGAGGTTGGCGACAAGATCATGACAAAGGGAGGGAAAAGAGGAGGAAGAGATACAAAAGGACAATACAATGAAGGGAGAAGAGCAGAAGAGGAAGAAGAGGGCAAATGACTGAACTCAAGATTTGTTATAATTAACCACTTCAAAACATTGGGTAAACTGCTATGGTTATGGGAGCCATATGGTTAGTAAATCAAAATAAAAATCTACAATGATGCAGGATGTTAACAGACTTCTGTTGGCATGTAGCTTACAAAAATTAGTGTTATATTTTGTCTTATTGCTTTGTGTTAGCTTTTATTTCTTAAGAGTGTAGTGAAGGCAAGCAGCTGTTGAGATTATGGATTTCATGCCCAAGTGTCCCTGAAGATTAGTGGTGAAAAAACATCATAAACTGTGTTTTGTGTTAGCACCTCTTGCCATCAGTTTTTCTATAATGAACACTTGCAATCAACAGTGATGAACCTCTTTACATTACTGAAGAAATATTGTAGGCTCTAATTGAGTTTCAAGAGAAGTAAGTCACCTGTCATTTTTATCCCTGTTTATTGCAATGGACATGACAATTAACCATCTTCAGTACTGTACTGACATCCAAAGGTATGGCCACCACTGAGCCATATCAGTTTTGATGAATGTGAAGATAATCCAAATATACTAGGTGGGGGAGGGGGACAAAAATACCTTTTGTGAAATAAGAAGAAGAAAGATTATTTTATGTTTTGAAATATGAAATAATTAAATAATAATGATCAGAGTTTTACTAACTATGTCATCTTGCTTTCAACTCTGGACCTTCGCTTTATAACTTTTAAATATTTTGGGTTAAAATTTCTTAAAGTTTTCCTCATCTCCAAAATTCAAAATAACTCAGAGACATATAAAAATAAGACTAATTTATTGGTGGAAACATCAACAAGGAAAGGGCTCTTGCATCAGGAAATTCAACATATTTGAATGAATTTGGCAGGAAGTACATATCAAAGGTTGGACAATTGACTGTGCTTACTGTTATAGAGATAGACTACATTTCAAAAAAATCTTGGTTCTATTAATCTGAAGCATATGAAATTGTCTTTGTGTGAATCAAAGCTGGTCAAACATAGACAATTTAGTATGGTTCAACTTA
Source organism: Antrozous pallidus (assembly GCA_027563665.1). Lineage (NCBI taxonomy): Eukaryota > Metazoa > Chordata > Mammalia > Chiroptera > Vespertilionidae > Antrozous > Antrozous pallidus. The sequence goes on from CM050521.1 coordinate 7,395,530, forward strand.
TTCAAGTGAGTGCCTTACCAACATAAACAAGGTGGCACATTTTAATTATTTTATGGAAATAGAAATTTTGAAACAAAGTCCATAACACAAAAAGGGATGCACCGATACACACACACACACACACACACACACACACACACACATATATATATATATATATATATATATATATATATATACATATATACACACATATATATATGGTGAGATTTTTTAGGTCCTTAAAATTTGGATTTGATGTAAATACTGTGCAATTGGAGTGCTCTATGAAAAGTGAAGTCTTCTTTGTTTGATGAAGGCTTTTGAGTCAGTACTGAAATTCTTTATCTAGTAGTTGTCCTTTTCCCATATTCATCTGGTTAAAACTCTTTCTTAGCAAGATTCTTTCACAGAGCAATTGATGTTTATCTCTGCAGCAAGATCAACCATAACTGGAACCTGATATAACTGCCTTTTAATCAATTTTTAAGACACTCCCAGCTAACCTCTTAGCAGAGATATCTAGTTTCAACATTAGATGTGCTAGCAGAGAACTAGATACAATTCAAGAAAGAATTAGGAATCTGCTATTTACTCCAGAACACGGGAACCTCTATAGTTGAGGCTTGAGATTTCTGATCAGCAGCCTACTAGAAGCAAGGGCAGGCAGGGAGTGTGGCGGTTGGAAATCGGTAGCTCCACAGCTGATCTGAAATGGTTGCATCGGCTGGTTGGCAGATGTGGGGTATTTATTTATTTAGAGAGAGGACCCCAGAACCTAAGTGGTAGCAAGGACTTATGGGCGCGCGCGTGCGCGTACACACACACACACACACACACACACACACACACACACACACTTGCTTCAGGGTCCAGGTAGATCTAGGGTAAATGTTATAAAAATACAAAGGAAAAATATGGCTTGTGATTAAAGAAAAAAAGTTAAGAAATCTCATTAAGATTTATTGTTAAGTCCCAAATTTTGTAGTCCCAAAGCTTAACGACAGATGGTGGTGTAACTCCACCAATTTTGCAACCTCTACACTCGTTTTGTCATGGTAACATAGATTACCCTTGATTTGACTCCAGTGAAACTAGTTTCCTTTTTCCTAAGATGCGTCTGGGAGGACAGGGGAATCTTTAAAAGGAGGGTATTTATTTGCTCATCTTCAGAAAACTGAAGTGGACCTGGAAAATAGAAATCTGATATATGCTCAGTTTTTCTGTGCGAAAGGAAAGCACATTTTACCTTGCAGTTAGAGAAGACTTTTGTTACAGGCTATCTGAAGCGGCTTTGAAGCTTCAGAACAAAATATAATTCAAAAAAATTCACCCACTCTGCCAGTGATGTCTCCCCCTCGGAAGATACATTTTAAGTCTGAGTCACAATCACACCAATCGAAAGGCTCTGAACAGGAAAAATGTGCTTATTGTTTAATTGAAAGTTTTGGAGAAAACACACCTAAAATGTGTGACTAATAATATTTTCATAACTACACCTAAAGACTCAATAGGTTCACTCCAAGAGGCCGAGCTGTCTAAGGGGTCACCCGCAGAAACCGCTGTCCGTCACCCTGGTCTCAGCTCCTCCATCTGGGGTGGCTTATTTCGCGCACGGTGCCCTGGCGGAGGCCATCTCAAACGAACGTCCCCTCCCCCTGGACCGGCACCGAGCAGCGGCTAGGAATTTGTTGATTTGCGGTTTCATCTCATCTTGAAATCAAATAAATTTCCGCGAGAGAACTTCGAGGGCCACTTGGCGAAACTCAGCTGATGACACGGCGGCTCCGTCCATCTTTCGCCGGGAACCTCTCCCGGGGACCCGCAGACCCACGAGCGGCGGGCGCCGGGCGCGGCGGCGGGTCCGTCCTGCCCCCGATCCCGCTGCTCGGCGTTTCCTCTCAGGCTGCGGGGCTGCAGGGGGCTGGCCCGCGCGGGTTCAAAGGAGCCCTTCCTCCGCGGTTTGCGCTCTGGCGCTTCCCTCCGCGGCGGAAACCGGCTTTCCTATTCTTCTCCTTGAACTTTTGGGGGAAGTGTGTGAGCGCCGAGCGCCAAACCCAGGCGGGCCCCGAGCCGCGAGGGGAACAAAGCCCGCAGTGTTCCTGGCCTGGCGGAGGCGGGGGTGCCGGGCGAGTTCAAGGAATGGCAAATAAATATGTTTTATGGCCACCCATCACCAAACCACGTGCCCGCTTGGCAGCCCCCGGGGGCCGGGCGGTGTCCGCCGTGTGGCTGGGGTGGGGGCTGGGAGACCCGGCGCGAGGCGAGCCCCGGGCCTGAACTTTCACCTCTCGAACCCGGGCCCAGCCCATTGGCTGCGGGCCAGGCGCCCCGGGCAGTGGCTCCTGGCGATCCGGCCTTCTCCCCGCCCCGGGCGTCTGCCCTGCGGCCGGCTCGGCGGTCGGGGCCGGCGGGCCGGGAGAGGAGCCCGTGGGGCGAAGTTAAGCGGGGTGTGCGGCGGCTGCGGGCTCACCCCGCTCGGGAAGACGCCGGGCTGCAATCCGAGGTCGATTCCGGAACACGTGCTCCCCCCCCCCCCCCGCAGTGTGTTGGGCACCCACGTCAGACGCCGGTGATTTCGCCCAAGAGCGTCTTTGTGTGCCGAGAGGTGGGCGCTCGCCCCGAGCTGGAGACCCCCGCCCCTCCCCGAGAACCGGGGCGTCTCCGCGGCGCGGCCCCACTCTTTGTAGGGAGGCTTCCCAGCTCACTTTCCCCGACCCCTGAGAGGCATTAGCGGGTCCGGGCGCGGAGGGAAGGGGCCCGCGCGCCCCCGGACCCGCCACTCCCCGGGACCCCCTGCACAGGCCCCGCGGGCACGGGGGCCGGGCTCTCCGAGGACTCCAGCGCCGCGGGCGGCTCTGTTTCCAGAACAGTTTCGGGCCGGTCCCGGGCTGCTGTTTCTGTCGGTTTGCGGGGAAGCGTCAAACGCAAACGGCTTCACACACAACGACCGGCGCCTTTCCGGGCGGGCCGGCCCCAAAGTTAGAGGCTGCTTCCTCCCCGGCTCCCCGCTCCCATCTTAAAGTTTTTTTCCCCGGATCATTTGTCAACTCCTCAGCCTGCGTGTCGGAAAGACAGAGTTAGGGAAGCAAGAACCGTCCGGGGGCTGACACCCGCAGGCCCCGCGGTCCCGAAGGCGCGCCCCCCCGCCCTCCGGCCGCCCCGCTCCTCCCCCCCCCCCCCCCCCCCCCCCCCGCTTCATTGGCTTCGCTCCTAAACTCGAGGTCGTGTTTACAGATGTGGGTGCAGAGCCGCTTCCTCCGCGGGGGACTGCTCTCCGACAGGAAGAGTGGGCACCGCGTGTGTGTGTGTGTGTGTGTGTGTGTGTGTGTGTGAATATGAGAGAGAGAGAGAGAGAGAGAGAGAGAGAGAGAGAGAGAGAGAGAGGGAGAGAGAGAGAGAGAGAGCGCAATTGCGCCGCCCTTTAGAGAAAGGGCGCGCGGCTCCTGGAGGAAAAGAAAGGCTCCAGAGCAGACGTCTGAGCAGCTCGCGGGTCTCCCCAGCCGCGCCCCTGCCCCCCCCCCCCCACCGCCCCGCACACACCCCGCCGCCCGCGGAGCGAGTGTGGAAGTTGGCGGGCTGAGCTGCGGGCCGGGTCTCCTGTGCCCGCTGCAGCCTCTCCGGGCGCAGCTGTGCGGGGAAAGTTCCCGCGCCTTTCCGATCGCGCCGCTGCCCGACGGCCCGCGAGCAGAGCCCGGCTCGGGCCGAGGCGGCCGGGGGACGCGCGGGGAAGGGCCCCTCCGCCCCAGGCGGGAGCGGCTGGTGGGAGGCGGCGCAGGAGGAACCGCCTGCCCCGAGCCCGGGTGTACGACGGCTGCGGAGCACCCCCTCCCTCTGGGGTCACGCTCCCCATGGGGCCATGGCCTGCCCCGGTCCGGGCGGGCCTGCGGACGGGCTCGGGGTCCTAGGTGCCGGAGGCTGGGTCCATTCGTTCCTCACCCGGCGCCTGGGCTTTGAAGCGAGCGCAGGGCGGGCTCCGGGAGTTCCTTCTTTACTTTCGTGCCCGTTACTTGGGCGCCCCTCCGTCACTCAGACCCGTTTCGAAAGCCGGGGACCCTAAAAGCCACAGCTCAGCCACCACTTTGCAGGCTCCGCCCCCAAGCCTGTGACACGGGATCCTAACCCGGCGGCCTCCTGGGCCCACGGGAGGCCGGCGTCTGGGCCACAGCGCGCGCGGGGGGGGGGGGGGTCTTGGCCCCTGGGCACCCCGGCCGCAGCGGCGGAGGCGCGCAAAGCAGCCCCGCGGGCGGGCGTTCACGGCGAGCCGGGGTCCCCCCTCTAGCTCCCAGTGCGCTCACTGCCGCCCGGGGCTCTGGCTCCTCCCGTTTCCTGCACTTCACGCGGAATCCCCAGCGTCCCGTGCCAGCAGCTCTGTCTGCCGAGAGGACGCTCTTTGGGGACTGCCAAGAAGCGGCAGACAGCACTCGGCTTTGCCAGCACAGCAGACGGTTTTGTTCTCTCCGGCTCCCCACCCCCTTCCCGGACTGCCTCCCGGGCCGGGAGCGGGCAGGGCCGCTGGGGGAGGGTGGGGCGGGGGACGGTCTGGCGCGGCACAAACAAGTTCGCCGGCTCCTTGCTTACGGAGCAGGTGGACCTGACGTCAGCCAGGAGCTCGGGCGCGGCCCTCCACACCTCTCGCCGCGGCTCCCTCCCGGGAGAGGAGTTGGGGGCCGGGGGAGGGAGCTGAGGAGGCGACTGGCTTCCCACGCGGCCCGCCCCCAGCCCCTTTCCGGATCGACAGCAACAATAACCACACAAAGTTAAACACAAGCAAACAGGTGGTCCGGCAGGACTTTGTGACCCTGCGAGGCGCCCCTGCCCCCTCCCCGTCCGCCCGGGGAGAGGCGGCCCCGCACCGCGTGTGTACAGTTCGCACCGCCAACAACACGGATGCGCGCGCCGGCAGCGCGCGCGCGCGCACACACGAGACACACACACACACACACACACAGACACACACACACACACACACACACACACACACACACACACACACACACAGATCCGGGTGGGGGGAGCCGCGGCGCCAGACAGCGCGAGCCTCTGAGAAAGCGCGAGACGCGCGGGCGCGTGCTGCTCCCGCCGCGGTCCCCGCGGCCCAGCTGGAGCCGGGACCCCCCTCCGCCCGCAGGGCGCGCGGGTCCGGTTATTTAAGCGGCGGCCGCCTCTGCTCCCGCCTCCCCACGCCCGGGTGCGCTCCCCGCACGCGGCAGCGGCTGCCGGCCCCGCGCGCGCGCGTTGCGTCTGGGACCTCGGCGTCCGGGCCGGCCTCGGTGCCACCTCCCCGGGCGCTGCGCCGGCGCCCCGACCCGGTAAGTTTCTTCGCCCCAACTCCGGCGCGCCGCGCCCCCGCGCCCGCCCCGCCCCGCCCGGCCGCCTCCGGGCCCCGCCGGGGGAACTGCGCCGGCTCCTCGCGCCGCGGCCGGGAAGGCAAACTTTCGCCCTAGCCTCCGCGCGCGGCCGCGGGGCGGGGGTGACTCGCGTCAAACAGTCGGGGCGCCCGGGGCGCAGTCCGAACTGCATATGACCACTTGTTATTCTTTTGCGTTTTCCGAGGTGATCCGGGAAGGGGGAGTCTAGAGAGGACGCGCTGCTGTTGGCTCCCGGGCGGTTTGAGTTTCGAATGTGCCGAATGTTGCGTGGCCGGGAGAGGCCCTCGGCCGGGGGAACGGTCTGTTGAAATACCAGATGTGTGTGTGTTTACTCTTTTGTTTTTGTTGTTTGTTTCCCCTCCTCCCCCTCCCTCCCCCACCCCGCGGAGAGGCGCCGGTGGAAACAGCTGCCGGCCGCAGGCACACACTCGCTGCGCCCGCCGCTGACCCGTCCTCACCCCCCGGCGAGTGCACGCTCCCGCCCGCGGGTCTCTAGGGCGGACACTCACTTCAGCGAATGTTCCTGAAGTTTTCCTCCCGGGCCCGCAGGCGAGAGGGGCGCGCCTGTTTCTGGAGTGAGGAAACTCTGGTCCCTAGTGATGCCTGGGTAGCTGGGCTTGTCCGCGGCCGCCCCGTCCGAGGCCGGCACGACCCGCTCCACCTGTGTCTGCCCCGTCTCACTCCTGTTCCGCCCCGGAGAGGTCTCCTCGCGCCGGGTGGGCTTTGGGCGCAGTCTCTGCGCCGGGGCTTCCGGGAGGGGCCGCGGGAGGGGCGCAGACACCTTTCCGAGCGCGGGAGGCTTCCCGGTCGGCCGCTGTGTCGGTTCGCGGGGGCCGGGGCCGGCGGACTCTGGCCCGGGCAGAGCGCGCCTCCGACGCCCCTCGGGGATCGCGGCGCAGCACGTGCGGCCGCCGCGCCGGGCGGACCCTCGAGGAGGCTGCGCGCCCCGCTCCCCGCCGGCGGGCTGCGGGTGCCCAGACGCCCCGGGCTCCGAGCGGGCTTCTGAGCGGACTCTGGCCGCCGCGGGCGTCTGCGCTCGGCCGGGCCGGGGAGGAGCGGCTGTGCCGTGTTCCCAGACTCGGGAGTTCCCGGGTAAGTTTGCCAGGACACTGGGTGCGCGGGTGACCCGACTGGGAAGGAAGGAGAGGACCCGCACGTGAGAATCGGGGGCATCTGAGCGGGGAACCGGTTTGCGTTTTGCTCGGGGACCAGTTAACAGAGGCGGAACCGGACACCTCCCGGGCGGCTCTTCAGAGTCTGGAATCTCCAGGGAGCTAGACACGTCTTCCTGTGTGTTTACCCAGCCTCTCCGCCATCGGATGGAAAGCTCTTAATGGACAGCTGCTCCTTGTAACGGCCCTGTGGCCCCCGCCCCGCTGCGCTGGCCGCCTGCAGAAGTCCGGCCAGTTTCTGGACCTTGAGGGTGACTCCTCAGGTGCTGTTTGCTTCCAGCTGAGCGGGCGTCCTGGACGCGAGGTGGGCGGCCGTGGCCGTGGCCGTGGCCGTGGCCGTGGCCGGAGAGTGCTCGGAGCCGCCGGGGGAGGGGCGGCAGACCTGGGGAAGCGTGTGAGGGGGGCACGCACCCGGTCACCATGGACTCAGAAATGCTGGCAGAGCTGCCTCCCGCCGTGCCCCAGTCTGTTTGGAAGGATAATTAAGCGGGAGCAGATAAGCCCAGGGAGAAAGGGATGCCCTGGTGTCAAGTAGCTGAAGTGGACGTTTTCCAACTGGAAGTGTTTAAGGAGATTAACTTTTAGAAAGCAAAAGTTTGCCTGGAAGGCACGTCTTTGCACGCTTTTCTGACTCAAATAGCTCAAATAGTTTTGTTAGGCATCGGTGGAGACAGGAGGGGTTGCTCCATAGCAAGTCTATGTTAGAGGTCAGAATTGAAGTAAAGATGAGCTTCCAGATATTTTCATCTTCAATTTCGCATCGTGGCATACCCTGGGAAATGTTTTATGTCAAGGGGCCTGTTTATCTTTTCTGTCAACTTGAGTTATGGATAAGTATGTTCTCAGTTTATTGGAATTTTAAAATGCAGTGTTTATTTAATGCTGCTACACAATTAATTTACCATTTTGATTTATTTGTGTATATATATATATTAATAAAGTGGATATAAAACTATACACACTATGGTCATTAGGACCCTAACATTTCATTTCAGCTTTCGAGCTTTTAGAAGTTCTTTCCTTCCTTGCTTATTTCCTTTCTTTCATTTTCATTACTTAACTACATTCATGTTCAGTAGTCATTCAGTTTAACATTTCTTTAAGAAATCCACTATTTCATTGTAATTTGAAAATAAGTGAAATAAATACTTAATTGTGACTAAGTTAGTAACTTTTAAAGAGGAATCTAGAAACCTGATGATAAATCCCTGTAAGATGAGAGAGGACACTTAAAAAGAGCACCTTCATATTTATTTTTAAGTACAATAATTTTAGGGAATCTTTTTAACATGCAATTTAAATATGAGTACAATAAAAACTTAAAAATATGCAGATTATTAAAATGTTACCATTACATTAGAGCGGATACTAGAATAATAAAAGGAAAATATACACAAATAATTATGAACTAAGTAAACTGTTTCTCAGAATTCCCCAACTTACATTTTGGGATTCAGAGTGATAGAAATTATAGAGTTGAAAATAGGTTTTTATATGTAAAGTGGCTCTAGAATGGAAAGAGACCTTTGGTTGCATTTTATGAAATGATTCAACAATGGTTGTATATGACTAAATGGTCATTGGAGTTTTTTTTTTTATTTCACTCATAATAGTGCAGTGGTTTTGCTTTAAAAAAATCTCATAATATTTTAGAAACCTAAAATAGAGGGAAATTGTATGTGACACACCATAAAAATAGGGGGGGGGGAGGTAATTATTAAATTTATAGACAACCTACATTGAGAAACTTCATTTTGTACAAACAAGAATCCAGAAATACAAAATAACTCTTTGCAGAGCTATCGTACTTTTCATAAAGTACTAAAGTTACATCCTATGAAAAGTATATTTGAATGTATGAAAATAACTTTATGGTTTGATTGAGACTCATGGAGGCAAATACTAGTATAGGGAATGTAGCCAGACAAATGCACCAGATTTTTTATTTCAGGAGGGAATATAAGGGACATAGAATTTAATTACATAATATTAATATTATTTGTGAAATTTCAAAGGATTTATAGCTGACTCTGTCTTATTACCCATGTCTGTTTTTGTGTTGACAGTGAATTCAGCTATTAGTTACAATATTGCTGCAAGACTGAATGACGGATGTGGTCATGTGTTTTCTGCCTTTCTGAATTAAAACCAGAAAGAGGCCATTGACTTAGTGACTTACCATTAAGAAGTTCTCTGGACATGATTGTTGCTAGACAAAATTTTAAATCATTTGGATTCAGAAATAATATCAATTGCATTACAATTACTGAATACTAATTAATGGTAAACTCAAACATTTTTTAAAACTTTGCTATCAATAGTAGTATTCTTAATAGTAAATGACTGGATCTAAAATGTTCTAACCAGTCCCCATATTTATACTGCTTTTTTAAATTTTTTAAATTATTATTATTATTTTTTTTTATCAAAGAAAGCCTATTTCTTAAACTAGGCCGGAGATTTGATTTTGAAAGTAACCACACTTATATAGTCCTTAATGTACAGAGTTCTAACAAACTTGAGCAAATTCAACCCCAAAAGATTGTTGTTTTTATTCTTCAGGCTTCTAGAAAAGTGATCCAAGTGTTTGAAACTTTTTAAAGCATTTCAGGGTCTGCAGACAGTCCGGTTTCATGTGCTGTAATTTACTTTAGTTCTGTTTCTTCTTTAGGTAACGTAAACATTTTCTTAGGTCCACCTATTTATCGTTTAATACACTTGTACTCTCTCTAATCATATCAGTTCCATAGTCTTTATCAAGTAAAATAGTTTGAGTGTTTTGGTCTTTTTTTTCATGAAGCGTAGGTCCATTATCAGTGCTTCCTTATGGAGTTCCAGACTTTTAATTTCATTTGTTGTTTTGAACCTTCAAGTGGACCCCATAGTTGTTGTATGTTTTTTAACACTTTAAGGATAATTAGGAGGGTTTTCTAAAAATACCATTACTTTTCTTTTTTTTAGCCCAGCATTGATTATAGTAGAATGCTCTTCCCGTAGAATGTAGAATAATTTTTCAAGTAGGTATTCTTACCTATTAAAATAAATTGATACTTACAATTTCTTATTTACTTATATCTTGTTATTACCGCTGAAGTATTTTTGCATATACTCTTTTGTTCTGTCCAATATATTTATCCATCACCCTTCCCCAAATATTCCAGACAAATTTAAAAAGAGAGTAACTTGGTGAAATATAAATAAATGACTAAGTTTAATGTTAGCATAAAGAAATTCTGGAGAGAAGTCTTTAGAAAATATTTAAGTTTATTATATTCTAAAACTGTTAATATTAAATTGAAAAAGTAAACCCATATATGTGGAGACTTATTCTAATAGTAGCATTCATTAAAACTTCTCTCCCCCCCCCCCCCGTAAAAACTGCTTTGCTAATTTGGTATATCCTCAAGTATAGTATTATTAAACACTGTCTTAATTATTTTTAGGGATGTAATCTCAATTTTATAAATGGAGTAACTAGAAATTTGGGCCTATCTATACTAATTTTTACTGAGTCATCAAATTAATAGTGTATATCTGTATTCTAAAATAAGATATATTTAATTTTAAAAACAATATTATATTTTAATGATTTGGAGTTTATGATTCACTTTTAATCCTTTTTCATTTGTAATTGTGAACTTTACCTTCTTTAAATTGACTTGTATTTTTTTATTATTCCAAGTTGCTTCCCATGAACATTTTTAATTCTAAAATTCCCTCAATTTATATAATTTTATCTAAATTTTTGTTTAAAATGCATTTTCTCCAAGATTTATCTATTGGTGCTCAGGTTTAATCTTATGAATTACTGATCTTTCAAATATGTGCTTTTTTACCTATAGTGTACTGACTGAATTTAACTTTCCAATTAGTTGTACAGTTCTCTTTTTCTGTATTCAACAAGGATCTCCAGAACATACCTTCCCATTATATTGATAAATATGTCATAAGAAGCTTATGTCTTAATTCCTTTCTGCTGTGGCAAATTATTTTCATTAACAAGAGCAAAAAAAATTAATGTTGAGAAAGCACATTACTGTGAAACATATGAATCCCCAGGTGGTCACAAACTCTCAGCATTTTTAGTTTATTAATTCTCTTCAATTTCTTTCCATTTTTACCTTGGAAGGCTTAAAATATACTAGTACTTTATGGAAGATATGTTGATGTAAAATTTATTTAAGTTTTAGTGTTCCTTTTTAAAGATCTTCCTAATATAAGTCTAAATGAGTATACTATGAGAATGTCATTTTTTTAAAAAAACAGGAAATTAACTGAATTCCTCAAATAAAAGATGCTATGAGAAAGAGCATACAGTTTTTTTCTGGTGTTTATTCATTTTTTTTTCTTACCAACTTTCATGATGGCATTTTCTGTGAAAATTTTGTATCATTTTAATTTGGTATTAGTTTAGTACTCTTACACAACTACAACCATCATTTTGTAACTTTTCATCAATTTGAGAAGAAACCAATTTTCTAAAAAATGTGCTTTGGAGGTTAAAAAGTCAGTGATAGACATATTTTGGAGAAGGCATTTATAAAATGTTTCACTGGCAGATAGTAAAGAGAAACTTATAGTATACTAATCCAAATATCTTAACACCTTAACATATGCACTGTCATAAAATCATCTCATTTTTTAAAAAAAGATCCCCAACATCTTTAGAAACTATTTCCTCACCATAGCTTCACCCAAATTTATGTTCCAGGATTTGGTTGATCTATATCTGTATTCCTGAAGCTAACTCTTCACTTCCTTTTTGTCTTTAGTATTTTCCCTCTCTCAGTCTGCCTCTAGTTTAGTTAGATGGCACCCCAAAATCTTGTTTTGAACATCTAGTTCGTACAACCACTGTTACCAGTCTAATCAGATTGACCTTCATCTCCTCTGAATTGCTGCAATACCTGCTTAGTGGATCCCCCTTCTTAAGGCACCACAGTTTATTTTTCACACAGCAGTGATCTTTTAAAAATAGGCCTGATTATGTCATTCTTTTGTATAAACCTTCCAGTAGCTTATTATGTCTCTCAGAATGAGAGACAAAGATTTTACATAAGTCCATATTATCTCAGCTACCTATCTGACATTATTTCCTAACATTTTGCTCTTATTCAGTCAACCATAGACACACTGAGTATTCCTCAAAATAGAATAAGGTGATTTCTGCCTCAGAGTTACGCTCTCTGTCTGGAATGCTCTACTCTCAAGTAGCTTCACTAACTTCTGGTCTCTATTCAAATGTACCTTTATTACAGAAGCCTCTAATGGTCTGATATAAAATAAGAAATCCTCATTGACCATGTTCTATCACCGTTACTATTAATTATTTTTCTCCATAACACTATCATCAACTGGCATTTAAAATTTTGTTTATAGCCTTACCCAGTTTTGCTCAATGGATAGTGCAGAAAAGAGCACAGTATCTCTGTTGCAGGCTCAAGCTTAGCCCCATGCAGAAGGCAACCAATTGATGTATCTCTCTCACTTCTATGTTTTTCTCTCTGTCTTTCCCCTTCCTTCCACTCTCTCTAGAAATCAATGGGAAAATATTCGTGGATGAGGATTAACAACAACAACAAAATTGTTTATCGTTTCTACCCCCAATGAGCCAGAGACTTTGTGTTAACTGTCCTAACCCGCTGCTTTAAACCCATTACCTCAAACTTGGTAGGAGCTCTAAAACTAAATATTGAATGAAGGAATAAATGACTTGTTGGAGGTCCAAGAAGTTACTTCTGTGTGCATCATTGTCTCACTTGTTTTTTATGTAATTGAAATGATTCTTCACCTAACTTTTTCTTTCTAGAATTATTTCATACCATTTCATACTTGGGATATTATATATTTCATTGTAAGTTTACTATTATATTGGCCAAGACATGGTTCTTATCCCAGGTGGGTATACTTTTAGATTCAACTTTCTGTATCCATTTTATTCTTTTTTTAAAAAAAATATTGTTGAAAGTATTTCATATGTTCCCTTTTTCCCCCACTGACCTCTCCCAGGCCAACCTCACCCCCAACCCCAGGCCTTCACTATCCTATTGTTTGTGTCCATGGGTTAAGCATATATTATGAATAGCATAAGTAGTGTACATAGATGCTTCTAATGGCTATACTATGACTACAACGTAGGCATAGCAAGTATTTCTAGGATTGTCTTTGGGTAAAGATGGAGGGAGGTGGGTCAAGCCAGGGTCTCTTCTGAAAATCTTTAGATTTATATGGCTTTACTTCTTGACATTGACACACACACAGCATAAGTATACAATTTGTCATTTTCTTAATCTTCCATTGTTCATCCTTAAATAGAGCATATTGAAGATTTATGATTTGATGGAAAATCCATTTTTCCAAATTTATTTATTTATTTATTTATTTTGAAGTACAATTTCCATTTATTTTCCCCCAGAGAACTTTTCTTCACTCTTTGAAGACTTAGCTCCTTACATGGGCTTTGGTGGAGGTCGTGGAGCAGCACCCGCAGGCCTAAAGCGGGGTGGGGGTGTTCGGTCCTTCCGGGCTTCACGAGAACGATTCCTGACCACCTTGCTGTGAATGGCACAGCTCACACAGTAATGCAGCTTCACATACAGCTTGGGCAGGACATAGGCGTCGAAGACACTGGCTTCGGAGATGTCCCGAACGGCTGCGGCCTCTACTATGTTTCGAATGACAAACTTCTTAATGGCCTTGTCCTTGGGAACACACCGGGCGCAGTTAGTGCAGCGAATAGGCTGCACATGGCCTTGGCTTTTTTTGGCACGGCCGCTATTCCTTCTTTTCTTGGTCATCTTGGAAACGAGGACCCGAGAGAGCCATTTTTCCAAATTTAAAATCCCACTCCTTAGCTTGCTCAAATTGCTTTTGGACACCTAAAACTAAAGGTGTAAGTGATATAATTATCCATATAACACCACACAAATATAGATAATCTATAATAATAAAAGCATAATATGCTAATAGACCAGACAGTGGAATGACCTTCTAGATGTCATTCTGGACATCTTTCCAGATGAAGCCTAAGCAGGCGGGGGTCGAGACAGATGTTAGGGGTGATCAGGTAGGCAGGTGAGTAGTTAGGGGCAATCAGGCAGGCAGGCAGAGGTGGTTAGGGGCAATCAGGCAGGGATGCAGAGTAGTTAGGGGCTATCAGGCAGGCAGGCGAGTGGTTAGGAGCCAGGGTTAACAGATTGCGAGAGGGTACCAGCTGGACTGAGGGACCCCAGCCTCCGATGCACGAATTTCATGTGTGGGGCCTCTAGTTTCTTATAAACCTAACTAGAGGCCGGTGCATGAAATTTGTGCATGGGGGTGGGGTGGGGAGGTGGAGTGTCCCTCAGCCTAGCCTGCACCCTTTCCAATCTGGAATCCCTCGCACAATCCGGAACTGCTGGCTCCCAATTGCTTGCCTGCCTGCCTTCCTGATTGCCCCTAACAACTTCTGCCTGCCAGCCTGATAATCCCCTAACCACTCCCCTGCCAGCCTGATTGTCGCCTAATTGCTCCTCTGCCAGCCTCTTTGCCGCTAATTGCCCTCTCCTGCAGGCCTGAGTCCCCCACAACTGCCCTTCCCTGCAGGCTCGGTCATGCCCAACTTCCCTCCTCTGCTGGGCATCTTGTGGTGGCCATCTTGTGTCCACATGGGGGCAGTCATCTTGTGTATTGGAGTGATAGTCAATCTGCATATTTCTTTTTTATTAGATAGGATAGAGGCCTGGTGTATGAGTGGCGGCCAGTTGTTTTGCCCTGAAGGGTGTCCCAGATCAGGGTGGGGGTTCCCTTGGGGCATGGGGTGGCCTGGGCAAGGGACCTTGTGGTGGTTTGCAGGCTGACCATGCCCCCTGGCAACCCAAGCAGAGGCCCTGGTATCTGGGATTTATTTTTCTTCTACAATTAAAACTTGTAGTGGAGCCAAGGCTTCTGCACACTCAGTGGCAGCAGCCATTTCTATTGGAATTTATTTACGTTCTGTAGTTGAAACTTTGTAGCCTTAAGTGGAGGCCTGGGCTGGCAGGGCAGATGGAAAGCTTGGCTTTCTCCATCTCTGGGTTCAACTCAAGCCTCTTGCTCTCTCCAGCTCTGTTGCTGCCATCATTATCTTTTATAATTGAAACTTTGTAGCATTGAGTGGAGGCCTCAGCCAACAAGTGGAAAGCTTGGCTTCCTCCATTGCTGGGGAAACCCAAGCCTCCCTCCTGCTCTCTCTGGCCAGCAGCCATCTTGGTTGGGTTTATTTGCATATTTGCTCCTGAGTGGCTGGAGGGCATGACTTGTAGGTATGGCTTGTGGGTGTAGCAGAGGTATGGTCAATTTGCATATTACTCTTTTATTAGATAGGATAACCTATAGCTCTCCTTCTTACATATTATATCCTTATTTTAAATGTGCACTAACTTGCTCACCAATTTTATTCTAAATATCACGAGAACAGTGAAAAGGTTATATGATTGTTTCTATTGATAACGAGGAGGTCTCTCTTCTTTGCCCATTTCTTCTCATTTTTCTCTTTTCCTTTTCTGTCCTCCAGACAGAATTATGAGATCTTTCCAAATAATTCTAGTATCTCATTAAACCACCAGTGACTATGTGGTCCTTGGAAAATTCTAAAGCAAGGCAAAGTAGGGTTTTAATACATAAGTACCCCTCTTTTCTCATTTTAAATATTACTAAGTCACATCTCCACTCCTCTACTCCTGCTCCTGAGCTACCCATTGCCCTCCACGTTGCCATCTGGCTATTCCAAGTCCCAATATATTCTGCTTCCCTAGTTCTGAGAAGGGACATTTGTATTAAAGGACTTCTCTGATGATAACACATATCAGAGTGTGAGAGAGAATAACATTTTCTGGGAAATATAATTATTGTCCCAGATAGTAAAATACCCAGTTTGGCTTACTACACAGAGCCCTATATTAAGTTCCAGGAGACCTGCATTTGGATACTTGGTCTGTCTATAACTATTGTGTTATATTGAGCAGTTCATTTTCCCCAAATTCAAAAAGAGGCTGGATTTATTTTTAGGTTACTTTCAACTAAAACATTTTATGTGAAGTACCTGGATTCAAATTTGAAGCTGTGAACATATTCTGTCCTTATTTCTTTTAAAAAAATATGTTTTATTGACTTTTAACAGAGAGGAAGGGAGAGGGATAGAAAGTCAGAAACATCGATGAGAGAGAAACATTGATCAGCTGCCTCCTGCACACCCCCTACTGGGGATGTGCTCCTAACCAAGGTACATGCCCTTGACTGGAATCGAACCTGGAACCTTTTAGTCCTCAGGCCGAGTCTCTATCCACTGAGCCAAACCGGTTTTGGTTCTCCTTAGTTCTATATCAGCAAACATACTATATAAGGATAAAAGGGAGAAAAATATACTTCCTAAAATAAAAATTAAAACCAACAAAAATTACAAATAATTTTTCATATGAAGATCTTGGGGATCTCAGTTAAATTTTAAAAGTTTCGGGGTTCTTTGTTTTACTTTTCTCAGCCTACTAAGTATTCTCTCTCCCACCACACCCCTCTTTCTCAGTCAGGAATGGAGCCTCATCTTATTTAAAAAGAATGCCGAAACAACAAGAGGGTAAGATAGAGTGAATGAAGACTTGATCATGTGAGAGTGAAGAAAAACAAATAGCTACCCCAAATTCTCTTCCCTGAAGTGCATATATTAACGTTCCATAAGTATTAATTTCTTCACAATTTTGCCTTTGTCTTATGCTTCTTAATATATGTAGTGATGGTGCCACCAATCCATAAATAAAATGTGGAGTTGAGTAAGTTGTTTGGGAAACTTTATTTGTTTTAAATTAAATTTATTGGGGTGACGTTGGTGGACATGATCACATAGGTTTCAGGTGTGGGTCTGTGTTAGGAGGTCTGTGTGTCCCACTGAGTGTCCACTGCTCAAAGTCAGGCCTTCTCCGGTCACCACCACCCTCCTCCCCTCCCTCTAGCCACTTGTCGTGAGTTTCAGTTTCATATACTACACACATAAGGCTCTTAGTTTTTTCTGACTGATTTCACTTAGCATGATATTTTCAAGGTCCATCCATGTGGTGCAAATGGCGCATTTCATCCTTTCTCATGACTGAGTAGTATTTCACTGGGAGTATGTACCACATCTTCTACTGCAGGACACTTTGGCTGTTTCCATGTCTTGGACACTGTGAATAACGCTGCAGTGAACCTAGTTGCATATAACTTTGTGAATACATGATTTTGATTTTTTTTTTTTTGGTATATACCCAGGAGAAGGAGTGCTGGGTTGTGTGGTAGGTCTACTCTCAATTTTTTTTAGCAATTGCCAGATTGCTTTTCATAGTGGTTGTGCCAGTTTACATTCCCACCAGTGAATGAGGGTCCCCTTTTTCTCCGCAACTTCTCCAACACTTGTTATTGCTTGTCTTTTTGATAATAGTCACTCTACCAGGTGTGAGGTGGTATCTCATTGGAGTTTTGATGTGCATTTCCCTCATTGCCAGAGAGGTTGAACATCTTTTCATATGTCTATTGGCTGTTCATATGTCTTCTTGGGAGAGGTCAGGTCCTGTGCCCACCTTTTGAGTGGGTTGTCTGGTGTTGAGTTTTGTGAGTTCTTTATATATTTTGGAGATTACATAAAAAACTCAGAAGAAACCATTGTCAGAGCTACTGTTTGCACATACCATCTCTCATCTGGTTGGCTGCCTTCTTCTTCTTTTTTTTTCTTTCTATGCATAAGCTTTTTAGTTTGATATAGTCCCATTCATTATTTTTGCCTTTACTTCCCTTGCCTTTGGGGTCAAGTCATAATACTTTTTTTCTTTATTGATTAAGGTATTATATATATATGTCCTTATCCCCTCCCCCATTTAAAATTAGATGTAAAGCTTCCCCTTCTATGGATTTCACATACAGAGACATCCATTTTCAGAACCTACATAAAATATTGGTCCAGTTTATTCCGTGTGCATTAGAAATAAATACAACTCCTAACTATAGGAGTACTACATATCTTCGCTAGAGTTCATACAGTGCACCACTTAGAAAGTTTTGCCCCAAATCTCTTGAGACATTTTCTTCTCCTGGGAACTGCCAAGGGGTTTTTAGAGCCTCATCTAAATCATTCCTTCACTTCTTTGCTTCCCCGTCCAACAATCATGACATGCATACATCATGCCAACTATTCATACCTCATGAGGTGTGTTGTAAGGTTTCCTTTCTCATACTGTGACAATAAGCCCACTATGCAGACAAACAAGGCAGCAGTGAAGGTAGCTTCTCAGAACACAAGGGTTTATAAATTGTGATGGTTTTTAGCAGTGATGTAATCTTGTCAACATTCATATTTCAGTATTTTTATCTTGTTATATGTTATAGAGAATGTATACTCCTATTACTAAACATAAATTCCATCTGACAGCCTGACATTGTATTGTTCCAAATATAAAAGTTTTAAATTTATATGTTATTGATCTATTTGTATTTCTTTACTTTCAGAGAAGTATACATTTATGTTGTTCTCCTATCACTTTTAATTATGTGATGTTGTAATTTCAATAATGTCAGATTATCCCTAGCCCTGCATGTCTATTGCTCAAACTATTACACAAATGAAAGGCAATGCAATTTGTGATTTCCAATTGGTGTTTGGTTTTATATTTCTGTCTGTTTCATATTCCTCGCATTGTGTCCTGAAAATACTTCATTTCCACTGGGGTGAAATAATACCAGATACTAAAGTTTGACTATTTACATGCTATATTACTGTATTACTCATATTGTTATATTAACCTATAGTATGCTTTAAGCATCTGTAGACACTTTCCCATATGCCACCAATGTCTATAAGAAAAAAAATTTTCCCTAAGTTGCAGCTCTGACCAACTCTAAAATCATTTTTTTGTGAGAATTTTCAGCTGAAAATATTCAACAACACACAAATTGTGAGTAATATATTTATTTTTGTAATATTCATTGCAAATTGATTTTTAAATTAATTCAAAATATCATAGTGTGTGGGGATGGTTTCCATTTTGGATGTGGCAGTTAACTGGTTAAAGGAACATAATTATATTAAACTAGTTACTGGGTGCATGAAATTTGTGCACATTAAAAGGAGATTAATTGGAGGAAATAATTTAATATTGTTATTTACCCTTTCTCTATAATAGAAGTGTCAGTAATGAAAGAAAATTAGTAAAATGTATATGAAAACTTTCCTCCTGTCAGAGTCTGGGGCTCACCATGGGACCCACAGTCAAGTCCCTATTCACCCACATGCACCTCAAAATAGTGTGAGACCCAGACCTGGCCAGCCCCCCCACATTGGGCTAGATCCAGACCTGGTCAGTTCCACCCTTGTCAAGCCCTTCTGGGCAGGGGGCGTAGCCATGGCACCAGGATGGAGAACATGGCCTGAGGTCCCCCAGCCCACACCCAGGCGGGGAGCATGCCTTGAGGTCCACCGTCAAGCGCCACTGAATGAGGGGCATGGCCTGAGGTCCTTGTCAAGCTCTGCCAGGCAGAGACGGGGCACAGCCTCAGGTCCCCCATGAAACTCCACCAGCAGGGGCATGCAGCCTCAGGTCCCCCACAAGCCCTGCCGGGTGGGGGCATGACCTGAGTTCCTCTGAC
Source organism: Antrozous pallidus (assembly GCA_027563665.1). Classification (NCBI taxonomy): domain Eukaryota; kingdom Metazoa; phylum Chordata; class Mammalia; order Chiroptera; family Vespertilionidae; genus Antrozous; species Antrozous pallidus. The sequence continues at coordinate 7,414,680 of CM050521.1, forward strand.
CCAGCACTGGGAGTGCAACTTGAGGTCCCCTGTTAAGCCCTGCTGGGTGGGGACATGGTCTGAAGTCCCCTATTAAGCCCCACCTGGTGGGGGGTCCCCTGGCCCAGCACCAGGACGGAAAGTGCACCTTAAGGTCCCCTTTCAAACCCTGCATGTCCAAGGCATGGCCTGAGGTCCCTCTCAAGCCCTGCTGGGTGGAGGGTGTGGCCTGAGGTCCCCTAGCTTGGCACTGGGGCGGGGGGAACAGCCTGAGGTCCCCTAGCTCATCACCAGGATGGGAAGCTCATCTTGAGGTCCCCTGTTAAGCCCTGCTGGGTGGGGGCATGGTCTGAAGTCCCCTGTCAAGCCCCACCAGGTGGGGGGTGCAGCCTGAGGTCCCCTGGCCTGGCACTGGGGCAGAGGGAGCAGCCTGAGGTCCCCTGGCCCAGCACCAGGAGGGGAAGTGCACCTTGAGGTCCCCTGTCAAACCCCACAGGGGTTGGGGAGGGCGTAGCCTCAGGTCCCTGCTGATTGTGCATTGAGGCTCCTTATGGGAACTTGGCCTCAGCTGTGGGTGCAGCCGTCTATGTGACAGAGTGATGTCAATTAGCATATTCCCTCTTTATTAGATAGGATTTTGTTTTTATTTTAAGAGGCAACTTGTTTTTCAGATTGCATAAGAACATTTTAAGTGCAAATGTACAATAATAGAGAATAGATGGTAACCTCTAAGTACATAAACAAAGATATTTAATGTTTATTTTTTATTACTAGAATTGCATTTTTATGAGAAGATATTTAAAAGTAGAATGAATGGCCGAGACTGGTTTGGCTCAGTGGATAGAGCGTCGGACTGCGGACTGAAGGGTCCCGGGTTCGATTCCCGCAAGGGCATATACCTTGGCTGCGGGCACATCCCCAATAGGGGGCGTGCAAGAGGCAGCTGATCGATGTCTCTCTCTCATCGATGTTTCTGACTTTCTATCCCTCTCCCTTCCGCTCTGTAAAAAATCAATGAAATATATTAAAAAAAATAAAATAAAAGTAGAATGAATGAATCATTTTGTTTTTTTATATATTGACGATTTCATGCACGGGTAGGGTCTGGCGGGCCCAGCCCCAATCAGCGGATCAGGGAGGAGCCTGTTGGGAAGAGGAACAATCAGGTTGGTGGGGGCTGATCAGTGGTGGGGCCAGCCATGGGGAGGGGCTGTGGGTGGTAGGCTGGGCTGGCCACACCCCCAAATGGGGTGGGGGCAGCTGATCAGGGGCCAGTAGCCTGGGGGAGGGGCCATAGGTGGTTGACCTGCCAGCCCTGCTCCTGATTGGAGTGGGGTGACCGATAGAGGGCAGGGCTGGTTGTGGGGAGGGGCTGCAGGTGGTTGGCTGGCCAGTCCTACTCTTGATCAGGGTGGTGGGGGCCCATCTGGGGCAAGGCCTGCCAGGGGGAGGGGCTTCAGGAGGTTGGCTGGCCAGCCCCACCCGGATGATCAGGGGTGTTTTTTTGGGGGGAAGAGCTGCAGGGGGGATTGACCAGCCGGCCCCACCCCCCTATTGGGCCCGTTCACTGGCTTACAGTGGGTGTCATAGCGACTGGTTGTTCCAGTCATTATGGTGTTCTGGTTGGTGGCTTTTTTATATATTTAGGTTATTCATGAAACAGTGAAAATATGTTCATTTTTAAAAAGTTATTTAGTTGTACATTTGCTATTTCATTTTAAAATAAGATATTGATTACTATATTGTAGAAGTGATCCTGCTATCATCTCAAAATATTTACTTTCATTGTGCTTTATTAGTGACACAAACCATATTTTAATTATCTTTACAAAGTAGTTTTAAGCTCTTTAATATTTTTCCATTTTTAAATTAAAGATAATTTACATACAGTAAATTTACTTTTTTTATTGTAAAATTTTGAATATTTTCAATAAAATATGGTTGTGCAACCACTACCACAAGTAAGATCTAGAACAGTTCCAGTGTGCTCCATATTTTTCCATGTGCTTTTTAGTCAACCCCTCTTCACTTTCTCCAGTTCCTGGGATCCGCTAATATGTTTTCTGTCCTATGGTTTTGTCTTTTAAAGTGTGTCATTGGAGGGGGGCGGTTACAATAAATATAATGTATTTGGCATATAACATTGTATAGATTTAAGGTGCCACCACGTTACTCTGATACATTTATATATAATATGATTGCCATTATAGCAGTATTTTATCACATTACATAATTTTAATATAATATTGCTATCTATATTTATTATACTGATCTCTATGACTTATTTACTACCCATTGCAAGCTTGTACCATTAAGCAATATCTGCTTTATCTTTCCAGCCCATCCCCTGGTGACCACAATTTTACTCTCTTTTTTATGAGTTTGACTTTAGTTTAGTTTATATATATAAGTGATATCAAAGAATACTTGTCTCTCTCTGTCTAACTTGGCTCACTTAGCAAAATGAGCCCAGTGTTCATCTAAGTTGTCCATCGAGTATCAGGACATCCTCCTTTCTCATGGTTGAATAATATTCCATTGTGTACACATATACCATATTCAAGTCTGTGTTATAAATAGAATCTTACAGTATTTAGCCTTTGGAATTAGGCATCTTTCGTTTAGCATAAGCATTTGAGATTCCTCTATATTGTTTGATGATCATTTTTGCCTTTTTAAGAATGTAGTTGCTTGCCAAAACCGGTTTGGCTCAGTGGATAGAGCATCGGCCTGCAGACTGAAAGGTCCCAGGTTCGATTCCAGTCAAGGGCATGTACCTTGGTTGCAGCCAAATCCCCAGTAGGGGGTATGCAAGAGGCAGCTGATCCATGTTTCTCTCGTTGATGTTTCTGACTTTCTATCCCTCTCCCTTCCTCTCTGTAAAAAATCAATAAAATATATTTAAAAAATATATTTTTTAAAAAAAGAACGTAATTGCTTGTTCCTATCATAACTTCTTAGGAGTAGAAAATTCTCTCATTTTTTCATCCAAATAAATTTGTATATATAGAGCCTTAAGTTTTATTTTGGCTTATAAATTGACTTGGCTTATAAACGAGAGACTTTACTGGATAATCATCTCTAGGAATTATTTTTGGGATCTTTACCATAGTTCTCTACCCTCATTCCTGTTTTCACCATCTCTCTCTTGCTCTTGTACTTGCTTTTCTTTTCTTTTAAAAAAATATATTTTATTGATTTTTTTACAGAGAGGAAGGGAGGGACAGGGACAGAAAGTCAGAAACATGGATGAGAGAGAAACATCGATCAGTTGCCTCCTGTATACCCGCCATTGGGGATGTGCCCACAACCAAGGTACATGCCCCCGACTGGAATCGAACCTGAGACCCTTCAGTCCGCAGGCCGAACCAGGTTCAGCTTGTACTTACTTACTTATCTTGTTCCCACAGGTCTATCTTTTCACTTTTGAGTGATTGAAAGCTGTAAGACTCCCAGTTAGTCAAGTCTCAAAGAAGAAAGCAGTTCATCATCAGGTGTTTATAATAATGTTCATTTATTTATTCACTTACTTGTTTATTCCTTCGTCATTGATCATTCACCAGTTCCCATAAATGGCAAAAGAAGTATCAATAATCCAAGAATCCTAGAATTCAAAGGCACCTTTGAGATCATAAATCGACCAATCTCCCTTCTGAACAGACAGAGGCGAGGCTAGGTTCGTTACCCAGGAGCCTCTGTAAAGCTGCCTATGGCCGCGCTGTGTGGAAAAGGGGATTAGCTGAAAGGCAAATAAAAAGCCAAAAGGGTTGCTTAGAACAAAGTGTTAGTTTGAAGGGGCTAGCTAGGCTGAAATGGAACAAAAACCAGGGAAGCAAGATGGGAGTGAAAATAAACAAAACGCCTGGAGAAATTTCCTATGTTTTTTTGGCTTCTTTACAGGCTAACGGTGAGCATTTTAAGATCTGAATCTGAAGGAGGCAATCCCCATTTGCCTTAGTCCTGGCTAGTGACGTTCATCATTAAAAAAAATTTATTGATAAAAAGTTCTTTCTTAACATTGAATTGGAATCTATTAACGAGCTATTATTCCTAGCTCTGCTTTATGGATCTACACAGTATATTTCACAGAGGTAACTTTTCAAATCTTTCTCAGATTAAAGAAGTCATGTTTCTTCCGTTATATCTTATATACTGTTTGCATTTATTTTACCCTTTACAGTTCTGATCACTCCTCTGGGAATGCTAAACATGGTTTGTGAGCACTAATCTATTTTTAAAACCTGCCATAATAAACACAGATTTGTTCAAAATAAGCCATATGAAAGGGGTGGGCTAAAAGGGGGTCAATAAAGGCAAGAGGGACATATGTAATACTGTCAGCAATAAAGATTTTAAAAAGAAAAGAAATAAGCCACACTAAACCTTGCTTCCTTTTCTGACATGTTACTAGATAAGTGGATCACAGACATGCATCAGCTGTATGATATCTGAACCAAGAAAGTCTCTCATGGCCAACCTGGAGTAAGGCCACTTACTATTTATGTAGCTTTGGGGTCATTTTTTAACATCTGGAACAAGAGGCACCTTTCATGGGTGTCTGGAGTTTCTGGATGTGTCATGAGCAGAGACACTGGGAACTTTTGTTCTGGACCATCTTTTCATGGATGTTTTTATAACATCAAGCCTTTGAAGGCAGAGACGATTTCTCCCTCTAGATTAGAACAAAAGAAAGGTTTGCTTCCAGCTCATTATAAAATCGTGGGGTTCCTAAATTTAGGGTTCCTCATCTGTGAGACAACTCTCTGAGGCTATGGCATTGAGCCACTCTGCAAAGCCTCTGCGGAGCTTGGAGGACGGAACCAGAACAGGCATGAAGCTCATGTGTCTGCTGTAACAGGAGTACTAAAGTCCCTTTAAGTCCCTTGTCTCTGACCCAGAAATCTTAAGTCTTCAACAAGCACCCACAAAACAATCACTGACTAAGAATAATTTACTGGTGTGCAAATAGGATAAAATCTCAGATCCTTCACAGTCTTTGATAACCTGCCATTCATAAGATGGGGAAGTAACAAAGCTATTATAAAAATTAAATTAATGCACATAAATTGCTTAGGAAAGTGCTGAAACTGTTTAGTGAATGTTAGCCATTATTATAATGCTAATGGTGATTAATTTCAAATGTACATAGGTAGGTATACAATCATATCAAAGTATGAAAAGTCAAAGCATCCACGCTCATTATGTTTTTAAAAAAACATTTAAAAGCTCGAATCTTAACCTGTTCTGCTCAAACTTTTTCATAAAACATTGAATAGAGCTATAAAATGCATTACTCAAAATTATAATTTTTTAAAAATATATTTTTTTGATCTCAGGAAGGGAGAGAGAGAACAAAACATCATTGATGATAGAGAATCATTGACTGGCTGCCTCCTGCACGCCCCCTACTGGAGATTCTTGGGATTGAGGCTGAAACCTGGGCATGTGCCCTGACCAGGAGGAACTGAACCCTGAATCCTGGTTCATAGGTTAACACTCAACCACTGAACCACATAGCCGGGTGGATGACATAACTTTTAACATAGATAATAGAATCAGAAACAAACCATGTTTAGTAACCTGTTCTAGGATTTTGCTGAGGAATAGTGTTAAGATCACTGATCTTCATTTTTTAAGAGTCATTTTAGCTTACAAAAAACAGAAGTAAGTCTGTTCGCCTGTTGTTTATATGTCTTCTAAGATTGTCATCTGTGATTCTGTTATGACATTTACAAGCTGCTTTTAAAAAATTACCTTAAACTAGTAATTCATTGGGCCTGTTTACCTGAACTTATTTAAAGTGACTCATTGCCCTTAGCTTTGATTTTCTTATTTTAATTTAACTCTTTCCTTTTTGATGGAGAACTTCTAGGATTAAAGAAGTCTGTCTTCATCTTAATCTCTGATAATAAAGTAGTCCCCTTTTATCTATAGTTTGTCTTCTTGTGGTTGCATTACCCTATGGCCAATTGAGGTTTGAAAATATTAAATGGAAAATGCCAGAAATAAACAATTTATTAGTATATATTTTAAGTTGCATGTTGTTCTAAATGGCATGATGAAATCTCATGCCATCCTGCTCCATCCCATCCAGGGTGTGAATAACCCACTTGTCCAGCATATGCATGCTGTATAAGCTGCTGCCCATAGTATTCATCTGCATTATCAGATCCATTATTGGGTATCATGGTGCTTGTAACCCTTATTTCATTTAATAATGGTTCCAAAGCTATTTAGACATGCCAAAGATAATCCATAAAGATATTTTTTAAGTAAAAAGATACGTAACAAATCAAAAACAACAACAACAAAATAGGGTTCGGTACTATTCATGGTTTTGCGGTTCCTACTGGGTGTCTTGGAATGTATCCCTTATGGAAAAATGGGGGCTACTATTTAATATTGTCACCAAGCAGTAGACTCAGGTATTCTTTAATATTTTCTCCATTCCTAAACATGATCTTGAAGTGTTCTTAGATTTTTTTTTTGGGGGGGGGGAGAGGGCAGGTCAGAGGTTTTTGCTTCAGCCATTTTAAACAATTATTAAAACTTTGAGTCATGTTTCTGTACTTTTCCTGACATGCAGTATCTCTTCGCAAGCTGAATAAATCCTGTGTAACTGTGTTTTTAGATGTTTTGTAACTTTTTTGTTAGTATCTTCAGAGACTTGGGATATTCATAATTTCATTTTCAGTAATTCATAATTTTAACAGAAAAGATATTTATCCCGTTATTTTTTTATTTTAGAGTTTGATGCCAAGAAGCCATCATATATAAATCCACTAATATTTAATTGGAGTTGGCCAATTTTCTCTGTAAATGCTAGATTGTAAATATAGGTTTTGGGGGCCAGAGGTCTCCGTCACAACTATGCTGTCTCTCTATATAACAGCCCAGCGACCTTTATGGCAGAATGACTGCAACGACTGGTCACTATGATGCACAGTGACCACCAAGGGGCAGATGCTTAATGCAGGTACTGCCTCCTGGTGATCAGTGCGCTCCCACGTGGGAGCACCACTCAGCCAGAAGCCAGGTTCCTGGTGCGCAAGGCTTTCCTGCCTCCGACAGGTGCAATCTCCAGTGAACAGACCGCTGTCCTGATACCTGGGTGGTCGGGGTGTAGCTGGAATGACCGTGGATCAACCACCGCTGGTCCCTGGAACTCTCCTTTCGGATCCTATTGCCCTCTGGCCTCCAGATGTGGGCTTGGGAAAACCCAGAGGCGCTCCATGCGCATCCTGCCTGGGCCATCCCCATCTCAAGAACCAGTAGTGGTCAAGTCCAGCCCGATGACTGACACCCACACGGGTCTGCAGGCGAGCCTTCGCACCTTCCTCCCACCACCCGGCCCCATCTCCTGGAAAGGTCCACGTTCCGGCACCAAATACACACTCCTGGATCCTGCGGAGTGCTGGTCAGCTTCGGTGGGCAGAGGGCACCATCTGGTGCTGGCCTGACATGTTCGGTTCAGGTAGCCCCACACTTGGGCCCGGAGTTGGGTGTAAAAATCACCCCTTACACCCTGCAGGTACAATCAATCTACTGTGAATAAATGCAGCGTGGAATGTTCGTATGTGACTGGGGGCCCCCCTGGAATCCCCTCTCAGGCATCAGGGCCACGTCCACCCCTTAGCTATTGCCCTGTTCAAATGTGGAAATGAAATATAACATGCCTTACTGGGTGGGGATCAGCCTCTCCCTCCTTCCTTCCTACCACCCCCAGCTGGACCAGAGACAGTCCTCCAGAGAGAGTCCCGGAAAAGTCAGAAAATCCCAATCTGAGGGCCGGGTCTCGCACACCTGTCTGCAGCCAAGCCCATTGTGCTCTTCCTGGGCTTGGCTGGCATCTGGGCTCCTCCGTTCCCCGTGGCTCCCGGGCGGCTCCTGCAGATGGACTTCGGGCCGTGCGGCACCCAAGGACACCCACAGCTCAGCCAGGCACATACCCCATAAGCCCACAGGTACAATCTCTGGGGAATGGATGAAGCGCGGACACTCTGAGTAACTGGGATGAGCCTGGCTCCTGGAACTCTGCCTCGGGCAACAAGATCAAATCTCATCCATTACCAATTGCCCCCAAGCTGCGGAGGAAGGCAGCAATATAAAAGTGGCCACATGGTGGCGACTGACAATTGGGGTAAAAGTCAGAGAGATGGATCTGAAGGGTGGGGGTGTGGGCGAGAGAGCATTCCACCCTCCAACATCCCCAACTTTGTGTTTTCCACTTGGGAGCGTCTCTTATCTCGCTCTGAGCAGTGGGAAGCATCCAGCATGGCCCAAGGCAGCCACCGGGGACCTCCTGCTGGGAAGACCTGACCCTGGCTGCAGAGGGACATTTGGAAATATTTTTTCAGGAAGCTGTGGGGAGAAGGACAGACTCCCCACAGGACTTCCAGGCAGCTCATGGGGATGTGGAAACTCCCCAGGCACGTGGGTGCAGACTCCCGATTTCCTTTCAATGTGCACCAGGCCACTAGTTATAAAAGCAGCTGCAGACAGTACCTAAAGGAATGGCTGTGTTTCAGTAAGGTTTATGTATGAACTCAAGTTGAATTTCATATAATTTATATGTATCACAAAATAGTTCTCTTTTGATTTTTATTCAGCCATTTAAAACTGTAAAAAAACATTCTTACCTTACAGATCATACAAAATTAGGCAGTTAGCCATTTTTAGCACACGGGGACACACACACACACACACACACACACACACACATGTAAACATAGGCAGACATTTTCATCTCCATTACTAATGCATGCCATATTTTTTTCACTCGCTTTGAATATGAGCTTAAAATGGACATGGAGCACCACCAGGACACCATGCAGGCTGCTGGCCCCAGGAAGAGCTGGACTTCAGAGCACATCTTTGACCACCCGTGGGAAACTGTTACAGCAGCTGCAGTGTAGAAATACTCAAGCCTTATGAGCCCAAGTGCGGTTGGAGTTGATGTGTTGGACAGACATATAGATCACGCACAGCTGCACAGCCATAGACTTCTCGGCACAGAGTGGGGCCTGCCTTCCATTATGAAATTTCTTTTAGAAAAATGTTTTTATTGATTTTATAGAGAGAGGAAGGGAGAAGAATAGAGAGATAGAAACATCTATGAGAGAAAAACATCCATTGGCTGCCTCCTGCAAGCCCCTGCTGTGGATCACGCCTGCAACCCCAGGCACGTGCCTGCCCGGGAGTCAGACTGGGCACCACCTGTTTCGTGAGTTGATACTTAACCACTGAGCAACATCAGCCAGGCACGAAACCTCTTACTGTTGTAGTAGGAACCAAAACACATGTGTAAGAGTAGTCTCTAGTTGATCCTGTAGAGAAAATAATGGAACTTAAATCCGCTAATATTTGATTTACAAATACGGTTTCAGTAGATGAGAGACAAACCACATACCCAGGACCTAGTAAAAGCTGTTTTGACTCACGAGGGTCATGGTATCAGGGCACAGTCTCTGTAGTCATCTCAATGGACTGACGGCAAGTGTGATATCTTCAAATGCTAATAAAGGCCAAGAAACAATGGAACGGGTAATGCTGACACTGAAGAACTGACAGCTCCGGCAAGAGGGCGCATAACGGCACCAATGGCAGCAGCAGCATTTGTAGAGAGGTAAAAGGTGGTACACAACACCCAGGCCTCCAGATCTCTACCAGCAGGCATTATATTTATTTATTATTTAAAAATACAACTATATTTTAGGAAGCATGTTTTTAATAAGCTGAAGAGGAGCTGTGTGACTTACTTAAAACAAAGGTGCAGGGTTGCTAAAGGGGATCACCTGAAATTTTTAAAAATTGACATGAACTTCTAAGAATTGTGTGACAGAATCTTTCATGAACTTCTTCCCATTTCACTGCTATTAAGACCAAAGTAGTAATTCTCCTTATTGCTTTGTAAACCTTCAGAGAAATGATAATATTAGGAAGACAATAATTTATTAGATACTCAACTTTTGTGATTATTTGTATTACAATATAAGTCTGCATGCTAACGTACAATGACCAGCTGAGTTATCAGAGGTCTAGGTAGTGAACTGAGAACAACATTTATTTCCTTTTCTTGGAGGTCAGGCCAAAACTAAAATGTCAGGAAGGTCCCCAAGCAGATAGAGCATTCCTGTATGAGCATCACAACTAGCAGAGGCAAATTTAAGTATGAGACAAAGCATTGGCACAACCCAGAGTTTTTAATACTCTTTAATATGGGAGGATTTGGGTGGACCAGAGGCCTAGGGTACAATTAGAAGATGAGTTAATTATCTGGCTGGAATTGACAACTTGAAAACTTATCACATCAAAGCTATTTAACTAGGTTTACTTCTGTGCTTATGGTGGCCCGTTAGCTAAGTTTTATTGTTTATATGTTCTGGTATTTCTTTACATACATATTAGAGTCTTGGTGTATGAAAATTCATGCACTGGAGGACGATCCCTCAGCTTGGCCTGCCCCCTCTCACAGTCCAGGAGCCCTCAGGGGCAGGAGGCAACCCGGCAATCAGGAGTAGGCGATGCCTCATCACACCTCTGCTGCTGCCACTGCCGGCAGCACAAGCCTTGGCCCGGCCCTGGTTACCCGAGCCTCAGGCAACCCTCGGTGTCTAGGCAGCTGCCATCCGAGGCTTGCCTGCACCTTGGGCAGGCCCTGTGTGGCCGGGGGGCTGTGGGATTTGGCGCCACCATCTTGTGGCTGTGGGTACCACCATCTTTGCGTGGCAATCAATTAGCATGTTCCCTCCTTATTAGCTGTGGATGCTGCCATCTTTGTGATGATGTGAGGGTCAATTAGCATATTCCCTCTTTATTAGATAGTATGTGTATAAATTCCATTTATTTTATTTTTTGTTGAAAATAGTATATTTTAAACAAAAAGGTATTCTTTCTACTGACTTTTTAGAGAAGAATGAGGTGAGTGTGGGGGAGGGGAGAGAGAGGGAGAGAAACATCAGTGTGGGGGAGATGTTGGTTGCCTCCTGCACTGGCCCCTATCGGGGTTGTGGATCAAACCTGCAACTGGGATACTTGTCCTTGACTGGGAATCAAACCCGAGACATGTTGGTGCGTGGACTGATGCTCTAACCATTAAGCTACACTGGCCAAGGCTCTGTATATTTTTTAAGATAACCAAACCATCTTTACAGAGTCTGTATCAGGGAATGTTACTCTTATTCTTTTATATAAATATGGATTATACAATCTCAGCCGGGGGAGATGGGAGAATGGAAGAAAAGACTAAGAAGAATGATGTTCTTGCCTGTACAACCTGTAATAGCTAATGTTTGGAAACATCGCAAGTGCCCATCAGCCGTGGATGAAAAAGCTGTGGTACATTTACAAAATGGAATACCACTCAGCTGTAAAAGAGAAGGAACTTTTACCGTTTGAAACAGCATGGATAGACCTGAAGAGATGTAACTCATATGCTGAATCTAGTGAACAAAGTAAACGGATAAACAGAATAGATCCAGAGATATAGAAGCATGAAACAGACTGGGAATCTCAGAGGGAAGGTGGGGGGGGTGGGCGGATTGGTGGGAAGAGATTAACCAATGAACTTGTATGCATATATTTATAGCCAACGGACTCAGACAATTGTGTGGTGAATGTCTGGGCGGGCAGGTGTGGGGTGGAGGGGTCAATGGAGAAAACAACAAAGAAAACAGCTATAATGCTTTCACCAATAAAGATAAATTTTAAAAAGGAGAAGAATGGGGAATAGTAAAATTCTTTTCCTTGATGTTCTTTCTTTCTTGCTATGGGCAGATCCACAATATTTAGCTAGATGTAGACTACTTGATTCTTTTTATTCTCTAGAATACACATCTCTTTTTTGGAAAGAGGCTTGATTCACTGATAATATTTGTTGCTTTAACGTATGTAAGGGTTATAAATGGAACAACATCAGGCTTTTTTTCCCTTGGAATTAAAATTTTCTTTTTTTACTGTTTAACATCTTGAAGAGGCAATTTGTGGTGTTTGATTCCCAACTAATCTATAATTCCCATTCCCTCTATTCTCCTCCTCTGAACTCATCTTAAATTTTTATCTTAATGTTTTTTTTAAAGCTCAGAAAATATACTTCTATCATATAATACTGAATTTCTTTGTGAAATAACTTAGTTCAGAATTATTCTTCTGAATCTTAAAAGTATCTTTAAAAATCTTTATTGTTGAGTGTATTATAGATGTTTCCCTTATTCCTCCATTGCCCCTGTCTGCCCAATTCACCCTCCACTCCAGGTCTTCACCCCTCTATTGTTTGTGTCCATATATGAATATAAGATCTTTCGTTAACACCCCCACCCCAACCCCGTTCTCCCCCTTTTCTCTGAATTTCATCAGTTTGTTCCATGTTTCCATGCCTCTGATTCTATTTTATTCACCAGTTTATTTTGTTCATTTATAGCTTAAATTGTTGATAGATATGTATTTATTGCCATTCTATTCGTATTTTTCTTCTTCTTCCTCTTAAAGACACCCTTCACCATTTCATGTAATACTGATTTGGTGCTAATGAAGTCCTTTAGCTTTTTCATGTCTGTGAAGCTCCTTATTTGACCTTCAATTCTAAATGATGGTTTTGCTGAGTAGATAATCTTGGTTGTATGTCCTTGCTATTCATCACTTTGAATATTTCTTGCACTCCCTGCTGGCCTGCAGAATTTTTGTTGAGAAATCAGGTGACAATCATATGTCCCTTGTAGGTACCTTACTGCTTTCCTCTTGTTGCTTTTAAGCTTCTCTTTTTGTCTTTAATCTTTGGCGTTTTAATTATTCTGTGTCTTGGTGTGGCCTCTTTCTGTTCCTCTTGTTTGGGACTCTCTATTTCCTGGACTTGTAAGTCTATTTCTTTCACCAAATAGGGGAAGTTTTCTGTTGTTATTTTTTTCAAATAGTTTTTTAATATTTTGCTTTCTTTCTTCTCCTTCTGTCACCCTCATAATGAGAATGTTGGTACGCTTGAAGTTCTCCCAGAGGCTCCTTACCCTATCTTCATATTTTTGGATTCTTTTTCTTTTTGCTCTTCTGATTGAGTGTTTTTTGCTTCCTCATATTCAAAATCATTGATTTTATTCTCAGAATCCTCTACTCTACTGCTGAGTCCCTTTAAACCATCAGTTGACAGCTAGTGGTCTGTGGACCACTGGTGGTCCATGAGGTCCAAAAAGTTGGTGACCACTGGTTTGAGGAAACCTTTGGTGCAGTGAATGCCAACTGGTGGTCCACAGAGCACTGGTGGTTCATGAGGTTCGACTGCTGCTTTAAATTATTCTTTATTTCAGTTAGTATATGATTAATTTTTCACTTGTCTCACTAAGATCATTGCAAATCTCATGAAGTCCCTTGAAGCTCTCATTAAGATCTTTGAGTAACCTTATAACCATGGTTTTGAACTCTGTTTCCAGTAGTTTGCTTGCTTTCATTTCTTTCATTTGTGACATGTTTCTTTGTCTCCACATTTTGGCTACTTGCCTTTGTTTGATTCTGTGTATTAGAAAGAGCTGCTGTGTCTCCTGAAATTGGTAGAGTGGATATGTATAGTAGGACACACTGCTCAGCCTCCCTCATCACCTCAGCTGGAAAGTCTAAATGTGCCCCTGTGTGGGCTGTGCGTCTTGTATTTGAACTTTGATTGCATCACTGGGAGAAATTGAACTCCAGGCCAATTGGTTGTGAGGACCAGCTGCTGTGGAGGAGACCCCCTATGGAGCAGAACTTCAATAGGACTTTGGTGCTCACTGAGTTTGCCCCTTGAATGTGTCACTTATGGAGTATAGTGTTGTAATCCAGTGTGATCTGAAGCTGTCCACTGAGTGCAGTAGCTCTAGGGCCTCCCAGGAGATGCAAAGTCAGCCACTGCCGGGGGCCATCCAGCAGGAGGTACAGAGATATCTGAAGATGGCTGCTACTTGTATTAGCTTGCAAAGTGTACAGGTGAGGCCAAGTTGTCAAGCAAGGCAGGTAGGTGTTATGGATGGGTCATGGAACTTTCATTGATAGGTTTGAAACAAACTGACAGCAGCTGCTGTTTGTTTGAGAGATTTTAGCAAAGTCTGCAGCCTGAGGCAGGACAGACCATTCGTATGGGAAAGCTGCAGGAAACAGCTTGGGTGAGGCTGCAAATTGGATGGGGCAAGGACTCACAGACTCACTAAGGTGGAGCAAGCAGTGTGAGCCAGGCTGATGTAGACTCAGATGTGACTGCCAGTCAGCTCTGTGATGGGAAAGGTCTCAGCATGGGAACAATGATCCCTGTCTGGGAGAAAGCTGCCTCCGACATCCTGCCTTGATGCCAGACAGTCCAGTTCCTTCTCATATGTGTCTGTGTTCCTCAGAGGGATTGAGTCTTATTAAGTTTGTGTGGCTGCCTTATAAGAGGAACACCTAGGTCTCCATTAGCCTCCGTGTCACAATCCCAGCTGGTTTTTACAGACTGTATTTATAGGAACTTCTCTTTTCAGCTCTGGAACTCTGGGCTGGGGGGAATGGTGTGGGGCTGGAACCCCTTACTCCTCATAGGTAGCCACTGCAGACACCATCTCCTTGCACACATAGGTGTTGAACCAGCTCATTCTGGGCCTCCACCCCTACTACCAGTCTCAATGTGCTTTTTCTTTACTTCTCTACTTGTAGGAATTCCATTCAACCAACTTTCAAGCAGTTCTGAATGATGTTTGTTCTGTATTTTAGTTGTAATTTTGATGTTGTGGTGGGAGGTGGCACATACTGGCCATCTTCTTTTCTGGGTCTTAAAAAAATGTTTGCTTCACTGGTGTAGGTAGTTACTATTATGTTGAAATCAAAAAAGGTCTTCATATGGTGTAGTATGAGTTACTTTACCAAAGTTGTGGTCAGAACCACTTTCAGAAGAGAGAGATTTCAAGTAAAGCATGAAAAATATAGCAAATCTCTTTTAGAGGTAAGACAACAATAAATGAAATATTTCGAGTCAGGACTTGGCTGTATGAGAAAATACATACATGCCTGTTGTTTTATTACATTACTTGCAATATTTGTGTGATAAAAAAACAAAAACCCAAAAGTGCAAAAAGTCATGTATGGGGACTGCTTGGATATGCATAAGTATTAAGTTTTTCCACAGAAAATGTAATTTTATGGAAAATGTTAATAAAAGATGAGGAAATACAGCTAGAGGTAAAACAATATTGTTTTATGACATAGATGATGCAAATATAAGAAAGATTTAATTGAAAAACTATTATTATGCATATTTGTAGACTTCATTTCTATAAATAAAGGGCTACACTATTACTTCTCTTTTATAATTACATTTTCCAACAAGAATATTTAGCCATTGTAACCAGTTGTTGAGTATTTTAAATTTCAGTGTGGAATTGTACAAGTTAAGATGAATGTAGCATCTTTTTGCTGAGGCAGTTGAATTCTTCCTTGAAATTATGATACCAAGCTAAATATATTTTTTATTTGAAGAAATTATCTTGTATTGCTAGAAAACAAAAACATTTATTCAAATAAAGAAATCTAGTATGTTTTTTAAGTTTATAAAATATTATAGGCAATACTATTGAGGAAATAGCTAAATTATATTTTAAGTAAATGAAAAATTAATTTGTGATACATTTATTTGTCATAAGAATTATTTGGGGAGAACTATTAAAATGTTGATTTCCAGGTCTGACCTCTCTAGAGCTACTACTAATAAAACTTAGTAATCTAGGTCAAACTAAAATATCACATGATGTTTCTAAAGCATTTTCTTCAGGAAAATAAGGAATTGAAATAGAACCCAAATTTTATTGGTCAGCAGAACTAAGGTTGTGATTTGGAATATAAGATATATAATTACTGTTATAAGAATAAATTTGTAATATCTAAAAATTTAACAAAATTTTCACTTCCAATATGTTTATTAATCTGATGAATACTTTGAGTGTTCTATTAACTAAAAAAGGTCTGCAATCTCACATATAGAAACCATTGCAGAAAGGAAAGAACACAGTCAGCATCCCTTAAAATAAGACTCTGATGGGAAGGAAGAAGCACAGAGAAAAAGTAACTGGAGGTGGTTGTGTTGTGTGGCTGTGTAAAGCAACATATGTGTAAATTATTACTGTGACATTTCAGGTAAAAAAATTTTGTCTTTTTGCATTTGTTTAGCTTAGTTTATCCATTATCATGGTAGTTGGCTTAAATTTTACACATAAAAATAAAGATTTGGGAATTATCTGAAGAATTTCAGTGTTTTTCAATCAAACATGTTTGCAGTTGATTGGATTTGGGAATAATATTTATATGAATTAATTTGCAATGAAAAAATATTTGTTCCAATACTAGTATTTAAGACAGAAAATAAATTCAGTTTATTTCTTTTAAATGACTGTGGTTGGTACAACGTAGTTCAGGGTTGTTTCTTGTTTTGCAAATTCTCCATCTTCTCAGAAAATGTCCTAATCACCTGGTTTCTGAACTGAGTTCCTCCAATCTCCCTCAGGAAATGGGTCATCACACCTTTTTTCTGTGTTGACAGAGTTATATATTGGGGGTACTTAAGCATGGAATTCTAATTTTATAATATAGCTGATAAAAAAGGGAGAAACAGAAATAAAGGAAGAAGAGGTAAATAGCACTACCTCACCTTTTGTTCAGCAGTAAACATGCAATATGGACTGGCTTGGAGTCCAGCTGAAGCAAGGGAAAGTGGTTTGGTCATAGGCCCCTTCTTCAGAATGCAGTTAGCTGGAGTCTATGCAGGGAGCAAGAGCCAAAAGAGTGATCACCCTTAGAGCACTACTTAATCAGCCAAAACAAAGCAGACCTAAAAGAAGGGGAAACAAGAGTGAGTCTTTTTTCTGCTGAATTCAGATATCTATAAAGCATTCTGTAATGACCAAATTTATGGACACTTGAATAACAATATTAGCATACTTTATTTGTAAAACATTTTATAACTAACTGGAGACCTGTTGCAGGAAGATTCCTGCAAGAATAGGGCTTCCTGTGGCCTGAGCAAAGCTCTCTCCCTTCTCTACTGCCTTGCTCCCTCCCATCTCCACTGCCTCACTCCTTTTCCCCCTGCCTGCCTGCTTCCCTCCCTTCTCCCCCACCCCCACTTGCTTGCTTCTCTGCAGCTTTGGTCCCTTCTGCAGTGCTTGGCTTCCTTCTACACCATCTTCTGCACCAGGAAATGCAAATTAACTGCCATCTTGGTTGGGTTAATTTGCATATTCACTCTGATTGGCTGGTGGGCATGGCTCATGGGTGTGGCTTGTGGGTGTAGCAAAGGTGTGGTCAATTTGAATATTACTCTTTTATTAGATTGGATAAGGCTCTATGTTATTGAATTGCTAATTCTGCAATCTAATCATGGCAGATTTTATATTAAATATCCAGTGCAGATGAGGAAATAATATAAATTATTTATCCAAAGTTATGTGAGTAGAAATTAGCAAAACCATGAGTAAGAGAGTCACCTCAGTCTCTTGTGTCTAGTACTCCTTCTTTTATATGTGTCACATTGCTTTTCATGCCTTGAGTGTATCTTCACAATGCCTCTTAGATGTTGACTGCCTGGAGGACAAAGCTATGTCTTCTGTTTTGTAGCTCTTTGTAGCACAGGTGCTCCCAGTGGAGGCCTAGCAGGAATATTTGTTAACTGAGATGTGGATTTGACATTATGGCAAGAGGAGGGCTTGGCATTAAACGAATAGAGACCAACTCCCAGGCTTAGCCATATGCCGACTGTGTGACTTAGTGTAAATTGTTTGCTCTCTGAAACTAATTTTCACATTTGTAAAATATGGATTAGAATTATATATAGTATTTTTGTATGAATTAAAAATAATATTCATTAAAATCCCCACATGGTAGCTGCAGCAGAGAGCCTTTCTTTCAGCAGTAACTGGATCTTACGACTATCCTTTTTCGAGCTCTTCTCCCCACTTTTTTTCCGAATGAGTATTTTGTCTGTCAGCCTTGTTTTGTGTGTTTTTCATCTTAATAAATAGAGTACTTGGATTTAGAAGGGGCAACCCATTTCGCTAAGGGAGCATCCTTATACCAGACTCATGAATTCTGAAGAGCTGGAAGAAAGGGAAATATGCAATTTATCAGGAGCAAATATATTGTGTTCCTCATTTTTTGCTCCCTTTAGTCAGGGAGTTAAGTTATAAGCATCTGATCCAAAAATATGCTTTAGTGGAAAAATGTGACTTCATGGATGTTCTCAGAAATTAAATATTGTTTCTGCCTGAACCATCATCTACTTGCAAACTTGAAACTTAAAAATTAATTTTGAATTTTGTTTTTGGTATTTGCAAGTGAAGTTACATTGTTTATTCATGAAGTTCTCTGAAGCTATTAGCTGTGGCATAACTAGATGTTGCCCCATTTTATTTTAAGATTGTTTCAGTTTTGCAACGTTTTCTTTTTTGTTTATCAAAATCTTGGATCTTATTGCTTGGCTCGAAGTATGATGTTTTTAGATTAATAAAATCATTACAATGAAGCTTTACCTTTGGAGAAATATATTTTATAAACATATAATAAATTTAAAAGAGTTTATGCTGAGTACCATTTTTAAAGTAATATATTTTTGTTGCTTTCAGAGAGGGAGAGGGAGAGGGAGAGGGATAAAAACACCAACGATGAGATGAGAGAGAATCACTGGTACCGGAGACCAGCTACTGAGTCCCACAGGCCTGGTGCCATTTGGACCCTCTGCCAGCGTTTTTCTTGCGTCCCGCTGATGGATGTGGATGGAACCGTGTCCGTGCCGTTTGACTCGGCGTCTTCTGTAATTTTTTTCAGGGTTGGTGGTCCCGTTCTGAGAGTCTCTTTTTGGACCCACAGCTAAGCTCGGAATTTTACTTTTAACTGGGCCGTGGTTTAAGTTCAGAACGCCGGTTTTCCCAGTTCAGAACCGGAGTGACTTCCTGTTTTAATAGTAGGGCTAGTTCATTGTTCGTTCCTGCTGGAATTAAAATTCTCTCCGGTGCCTGATGGCCCAGACCTTTTTCTCTGCGACGTGAGGTCTTCACAGAGCAGAGCCGTCACCCCGCAGTGCACTGCCCCATGCATGTCATCGGTGCCGTGCTACATGTGCATGTTGAGAAATATTGATAATATGGACTGTTACGGGTTTCAGGCACTGAGGGAGAGCATTGTTTATATTTAGTTTCTAAATAATTGACATTATTACAGATTTCTCCTATCCTCTCTCGCCTCCACCGAGTGCAGCCCGAGCCCCGCCCCTTGGCCCTCACCACACTGTGGTTTGTGGAGGGAGAGCATTTTGAGAATACTTTCACACTGTGTCTCCTTCAGTGCAGGGAAATACTATTGGACAATTTAGTCAAAACCCAATTTCATTTCCCGTTTGTCTGCAAGTAATTAATTATTGAGGAGATATGTCCCAGTGGAAGAAGGGTTTGGAAGGGGTACATCTGCTTTAGCTTATTGATATTAGGAGCGTATTTCAGGGATCCCCCAATAAAAAGCACATGCTCAAAAAGTGGTTACTGTGTGTCCTTAGTAACTATTTTTTTTTTTAATATTGTGTTATGGGAGGGGCTTCATTTCAAGTGGGAATAATGGATGAATTTAAACAAATAAACATGTTTTGTAATAGTATTGTTTAAGATTTGGTCTAGCACTAGAAATCCTATTCCTAAAATATAGAAGCTTGGGATTCTATTGTACTTAGTTTAGTAAAATTCTAAAATAAATATACAGTGAAATTAGTGTTAAGTAATTTAATGTGAATTTAGCAACTAGAGAAAGATAAAAAATAAAACTAAACTACTTAGACCAGTCACATCACTTGATAAGAATGCCAATATATTTTACTACTTCTTCAATTTTTTTCAATATGCTCGCCACATTTATTGTTTATTTCACTAAAAAAATTGTATGAACCAAGTTGACTGTCCACAAAGTTTAGCATTATAATGTTTGTTTGGGGGACATAGTCTTTTGGTTTGTGGCTTCAGGCTTAGTCTCTTTAGAATTAATTGACCTGACATTATAAAGTACTAGTGACCTGGTGCATGAAATTCATGCCCATTAAAAGGGAATTAATTAGAGGAAAATTTGCCCTTTCTCTACAATAGATGTGTCAGAGATGAAAGAAAATTATAAAATGTATATGACGCCTTCTTCCTGTCAGAGTCTCGGTGGACCACAGGAACAAGAGTTAAGTCCCTGCCCACCCATTGTGTGCCTTGAAATCACAGGAGACCCAGACCCCGCTGGCCCCAGCCCCATTGGGCTAGATCCAAACCCGGCTGGCCCCACCTCTGTCAAGCCCTGCTGGGTGGAGAGTGTGGCCTCAGGTTGCCTGGCCTGGCACCAGGGCAGGGGGCACAGTCTGAGGTCTCCAGGCCCGGTTTGGGTGGCTCACTTTGAGGTCCCTTGGCCTAGGCCAGGAGGCACAGCCTGAGGTCCCCTATCAAGCTCATCCAGGCGAGGGGGCACAGCCTCAGTTCCTCCAGCCCAGCACTGGGGCAGGGTGCCTGGCCTGAGGTTCCCCCGGCCTGGGCTGGGGCAGGAAACACACCTTGAAGTCCTCATCAAGCCTCACTGTGCTGGGGGTGTGGCCTAAGGGCCCCCGGTCTGGCACCAGGGCGGGGGGCATGCCTTGAGGTCCCCTGGCCTGGCGCTGAGGCAGGGTACATGGCCTGAGGTCCCTCGGCCTGGTGGCAAGACTGGGGTTGCAGCCTGAGGTCCCCTACAGCCTCAGGTCCCCTGCCTGGCCCAGCACCACACAGCCTCAGGTCCCTGCTGATTGCTCATTAAGGCTTATTACGGAAACTTGGCCTCCGCTATGGGCACAGCCATTTTGTGTTACAGGATCCCTGCCTCTGCTGTGGGCGCAGCCATCTTGTTACAGTGTGATGGTCAATTTGCATATTCTCTCTTTATTAGATAGGATTACTTAATCACAGTTTAGACATGAAATTTGATTTCATAGCAGAACCAGTGGCTTCCACAGAGTGGAGTGCAGTTCTGAGTGCACACAGACCTGTCCCTCATTCGCAAGCAGAGCCTGCTCTCCTCAAAGCAGCCATTGGGGTTTTAGTAATTCCTCCTCCTCCTTCTCCTTCTCCTCCTCCTCCTCCTCCCCCCCTCCTCCTCCTCTTCCTCCTTCTCCTCCCCCTCCTCCTCCCCCCTCCTCCTCCTCCTCCCCCCCTCCTCCTCCTCCCCCTCCCCCTCCTCCTCCTCTTCCCCCCCTCCTTTTCCTTCCCCCCTCCTTCTCCTCCCCCTCCCTCCTCCTCCTCCTCCCCCCCTCCTCCTCCTCCCCCCCTCCTCCTCTTCTGTTTTTGTTAATACTTTTATTGGCAAGATACTCTGATTTCTTTAGAGTTTTAAAAACTATTTTTTTTGGTATGCAACATAATATTGTTTTCCAACCATTAGACCTGATTATTCTTAGAAGTTATACCTTACATTTATAATTAAAGTGTTTAGGATTGTATAAAAATACAGATTATTATTTTTTAATGTAAGACTTAGGTTGTATGCTTAAGTTAGTCTTTATACACAGAATTTTATTAGTACAGCTAATTTAGGAACATTAAACAATCATAATATTTTTCACTTTCCCAGTTTTGCATCATAAATTTATTTATGTTACATGTTACAATTTTTTTGGTCAAATTACAATTTATCAGCAGACCAGTGTTACTTAAAAAATAATTTCTATATGCCTAACTACCTATATTAGTTTAAAGATGTTTGATTTAATTGCTACGTTGAATCTTCTTAAAACTAGGTTTCATAGAATGATGAACTATATCTAGCAGTATTTGTCTGCCTTGCTTTTAAGGGGAAAAATGGACTTGCACATTTAACACATGAAGCAATTACAAGAATATAAATTAATAAAACAATAAACATAAGAATACCAAAACTTTAGATATTTTACTTGATTTTTCCTTTTGTAGTCCTCATTGTATTGTAAATTATATTTAGTGGGTTAGATACCAAAGACATGTCAAGTCTTTTGTTGTCCTGCAATTTTGTTTGCTTTAATAAAATCAGGGGGTTAAAAGAGTACATTTTGAAAGTTTATCTTTCTAACAAAATTAGGAGTACCTAAAGAGACTTTAGATTGATTTTGTGAAAGAGTAGAAGAGTCACTTAAATTTTGTATCTTTAAGAAATCAAGAACTATGGTAGTACTGTAGAATTAGAAAATGCTGTATGCTTTAAATGTTACCTTAAATAATAAATGAAAATTCAATGCGTTCATTCATACTGTAGATGTTCTCTTAAAAATTACCTATTTTTACTAAAAATGATTAAAGGGGAAAAATTCTCCAAAATTATATATATATTCTAAAGGTGTGTATAATTTATTTGTTAGAGCAGTTATAGTGTTAATTGCATTTGAATGAAAATTTCATACTTAAGATAGAGACCTCTTTTATTTCCATGAGAGATTTAAGAATTTAGATTTTTAGCATTTACTGTGACATATGGTACATTTTCTGTCCTATTTTGTATACCAGCCCATTACGAAGGGAAAGTGAAGTAAGTAATCTAAAAATAGCTCTGCTGTTGGCCTAATTTAACAACAACAAAAAAAGTCTTCTGCGCATAAGTAAAGTTTAACATTTTGTCTTCCTTGGTGGAAAATCTCCGAAGAATTTGGCCACATATTCACAGAACAATATCTTGTTTGGCATCCTAGCTGTAGCTGGAAGGGCTGTTTTGATGTTTTATAGTTATGTCTGTGTTGGCCCTAGACATAGGACAAACCTTCCTTATCTGATTATAGTTAAGCTACCCCTCAAGTTACATGTGCCTATACCTTTTTCCAAAACACATTCATTTTCATAAAACCTTACAAATTTGAATTGAATTTGAATAAAAATACATCTTTAATCACAAGAAGTATAGTCATGTCTTTAAAAGTTTAATTAAAATTATTTTGCCTATTTAACTCATCTTTATTTATTTATTTTAAAAAAGACAGTTTCTTCTTTTTAAAAAAAATATTTTTATTGATTTCAGAGAGGAAGGGAGAGGGAGAGAGAGATAGAAACAGCAATAATCAGAGAGAATCATTGATCGGCTACCTCCTGCACGCCCCACACTGGGGATCGAGCCCGCAACCCGGGTATGTTCCCTTGGCTAGAATTGAACTTGGAATCCTTCAGTCTGCAAGCATCAGTTCTATCTGGCTAAGACAACTCATCTTTAAATTATGTTGTCATAGGCACCCTAAAAATAGTAACAACTTATAAAGTAAAAATAACTTGAATGAATTTCTTTTATCTTTATCTTTTCTTTGATGAATTTTTCTATTTTGTTTATGTTATTTACTCTCTTCAGATTAATATTTTTTATACTTTTTAGCATCTCTTGTCCTGAGCATTATAGTACTTGGTTTAGAAACCAGTTGATAATGGTTCTTGTTTTGAGCTTTAAGATTTTAGGCATGTTGACACTTGTGTGATAATACATTCAGTATTGAGTAGAGGTACAGAGTGCATCAAAAGCTTGAGAATGGGACATCAACAGTGGAATGATGCATTTGTTCCTGGTGGGAGAACTGATTGGCCCTGATGTTTTTAAAAGGCATTTGCACTTAAATTCAAGTGAATTTTTATTCTTTCCATGAGAGCTTTAGGAATTTAGGAGAGCATTTGCTGTGGCATATGGTGAATTTTAATTATAAAATACTTTTGAATTCTATCTAAGTATTCATTCACTGATATGTTGGACTAGTATGATCTTAGAATTCCCATAAAGAATATTTTAGCTTTTGTAAATATAATAAATGGAGCAGATAGGAAAGAAATTTTGTTAAAGAATAGCACGGTTCCAGTATTAGAAAGATTTGGAAAAGGATAAGTAGCAGCCCTATTCTCTCACCTGCCGTGAATCATACCTTCTAGTATCCCCAGGCTCCTTCAGTGATTCTGGCTTGCGTATGACTTTGGCCAGTGGTACATAAGCAAATGTGATGCAAGTTGAGCGTTGATAAGTGCTTACCCAATGGAGCTTTCTTTCTTGGAATGCTGCTGTTACATGTGAGGAACACTGGTCCATCCTCCTTGAAGATAAAAGACCATATGGAGAGAGCTAGTCTGTTCAAGGACAAGCAGGCCCAAGTGTGCTCTGTCCACACTGACCTACCAGATAAATGCAGCGGCACGAGTGAGTCCATGCCAGATCAGTAGAAGATCCACACTGCTAACTGACAGAATTATCAGAAATGATGAATTGTTTTAAGCCACTAATTTGGGGGTGGGATGTTGGTAATTCATAATCAATAAAGGATACAGGAATGTCTCCAGATACATAATACAGTATAGAAAATCAAAACAGTGGAAGATGTTATCCAAAATCAAAGATATACTGGAGATTCTTTGTTAAGGTTCTAATTTGCCTCTGAAGTTTCTGGTGATTAATGTGGAATATAGTTAGTTATAGAATATACATTTTGAAAAAGAAAGAATAGCAATCATCAGGATAGGGAACACCATTTCTTAGACTAAATCCTAAAAGAGATTTCTCATGTCAGGCCTTTCATGGGAGTAAACTTATATAATAAAAGGCTAATATGCAAATAGACTGAATAGCAGAACAATTGAAACAGCTGGACACCAGGCACTGTGATGTGCACTGATTATGAGGGGGCATGTGCAGAACATGGTGGGCGCTGGCCACAGTGGAATGGTGGAGTAGGTGAGCAGGGGCACCAGACCAAGGCAGGCGCCAGTTGCTGTCATCAGGATGAACCTCTCTGGTGGTTGCTGAAAATTCTCATACCTGCTGCCAGCGCCAGCCCCACATGCACCTGCTGCCAGCGCCAGAGCCACCACTCGCACCCACAGCCAGTGCTGGCCCCACTCACACCCACAGCCAGTGCCGGCCCCACTCACCCCCACAGCCAGTGCCGGAACCACTGCTCACACCTGCTGCTGATGCCTGGCACTGGTCCTGACCACTCAGCGCCATCAGCAAGTGTGAGCAGCAGTTGCTGGTCCCAGTAGCCCCTGAGGGCTTCTCTGCCTCCCCCTGCTCCTGAGGGGTGATCAGGGCAGTAGCCACCACTTACACCTGCTGACAGCACTGGCCTCACTCACACCTGCTGCTGGTGCCAGCCCCAGTCGCTCTGTGCTATCAGTGTGTGCGAGCGGGGCTGGCACCATCAACATGTGGGAGCAGAGGTGGCAGGAGTAGGGCTGCCAGCAGACAAGGGACTGGGGCTTCAGTGGGAGTGGCTGTGGCTAGGCGGGGATGCAGAGGATGGGCCGAGACTGACCCCTCCCCCGCCCAGTGCCTACCAGCCTTGCAGCCCGGCAGCCCACATTTCCTTTCAAGGTGCATAAATTCATGCACTATGCCCCGAGTCTATAATAATGCTAATTAGACCAGACATCTGTCTGGACAAAGCTGGGGCTGTGAGGGAAGCCTGGTCCCAGTGGCCTGCTAAGGGCCAGAGTGAAGCCTGGATCCTAGGTGCCTGCCGGTGGCCAGATGGGAGCCCAGGTCCTGGGGGCCAGAGGGAAGCCAGTGCCGGCAGTTATGGGAAGGAAGGCCTGCTCCTGCACAAATTTCGTGCACTGTGCCTCTAGTAAGTTATATAGGAGGCTATATCCTTGACCACATTCCAGCAACAGATTTTCTGAAGGATCTCTTATTGTCTATTTCCGTAAAACCCAAAGATATATCATCAAAGCACAACTTTGTGAGTGTGATTATCAAAGGGACTAAGATGTGTAGTAGTCTTCTTTATTTCATTATACAGCTACTGATTTGACTTTAGTCATTTCTATAACTTCAGTTAAATCCTTTGAAATAACTCTGAAGTTATATTTTTAATCTCTAATTTCTCCTTTGTGCTTGCTTCCTACAGTGTTCTGTTAATCTCTTCCTTTCTTCTCTGAGTTTCTAGGTTGGAATGCAAAATATTGCTTGCTTTCAAGAAAGTCAAATTGTGTTATTTCTAGCTCAAAAATGCCTTTTTCTTTTAATTGATGTTCAGCTCCCGGAATGAACCTAATAATAATGGTTAGTTGACATGAGAGCCTGTTTGTCTGAAAATATTGTAGTTCATCATTCTGATATTTTGACATGTATTGGAAAACCAGAATTTGAAAACAGTAACCAAGTGGCTGAAATCATGGAAAAACCTGAAATAAAGAAAATAAAATAGAGGTCTCTATTTTAAGCAATAGAAAATTTATGAACTTTGTGTGAAATAGAAAATAACACTGTATACAATTGTGTGTTTTTCCTTTTGAATCATTGAATGCTAAGTGGCCATTTAACTTCCTAAATATTATCACATTATCAGCATTTGTTTGGCTGAATGTAGTAGTCTCCTGAAATATGTATTAATTGTACATATTTTTGGTGTGTGGCTTTTTCTAGTTTCTCTTTTCTTCCCTGCTATATCAGAGCCTAACAGAGTGCAGGCACATGGTAGCTACTTAATATATATTTGTTGAATTTATGAATGAGTTCTTCATGGATACTTTTATGCCTTTTTAGTAGATTCTCTAACATAGCAGCCAGAATGATGCTTATAAAATACTTATTTTCACATTAGCCCTAATATTTCTGTGACCCAATGTCTATTGGTTGCACATTTTGGAGTTATGAATTTAAAAATACACACAGTAGCTCACATAAATCCTGAATCCTTTTGAGAAGTTAACACATAACACTATTGGAGCAAATCCAGATACAATTTGCAGTCAGCCTTTAGGCCCCAAGGGAGGGAATTAGTCTGTGGGTAGCTCTGACTCTTAGGTAACATTCTTTGGAGAGCCATCAAGGACTGGGGGCCAAGGAATTTATTGAGGAATTGGATAAGCAGAAGCAGTTACAAGGAAGAAAACTGCCATCCTTTCTGCCTTATAATATCTTTCTTTACTTTTATTTCTTTTCTGGACTTGCTTTTTGTTATCCATAATAAAGACACCATAAAAAATAATAAATGGAATGCAGAAGTGACAAAGGGAAAATAAGGTTAACAAGATTAGAATATTATTAAAACTAGAAGTTGAATTAAAAGCTGAAAATATTTAAGGCATACAAAGTAATAGCTTACTGATATTTAAAATGGTAGCTCTCAATGATAACAATAGGGAAAATGAATGGGACAAATCAGAAAATAAGGCCAAAAGTGAAAAGTTAAAAAAATAAAAATGTGATACTTAAAAAATAGAAGCTGATAGATAAGGAAATATAATATAAAAATAAAATAATAGTAAGGTATATGACATTACAGTTTATTTTTAAAAATATATTTTATTGATTTTTTACAGAGAGGAAGGGAGAGGGATAGAGAGTCAGAAACATGGATGGGAGAGAAACATTGATCAGCTGACTCCTGCACACCTCCTACTGGGGATGTGCCCGCAACCAACGTACATGTCCTTGACTGGAATCGAACTTGGGACCTTTCAGTCCGCAGGCCGATGCTCTACCCACTGAGACAGACCAGTTAGGGCTGACATTACAATTTTAAATGCATAGAGAAATTAAGACTAAGAATTAATGGAGGAGAAGAGTGATTTGAGGTAATGTGAATTTAGAAATGGATTGTCTTTGCAAGACAATCACCTCTTAAGTTTTGGGCCTTTGGTCTCTCATTCCTCAAACACACACATGCCTTTATATTGTACATATCTGAGTCTCAAATCTCAGCCTAATATTATCCTTTGAGTAATACCTGTGGAACCTGGGACAGTCTTTTTCCCGAAGCTCCTCTTTTTTTTTTTTTAATATAACACGTATTCAGAGTAGATCTCAGCAGCTAGAGCAAGAGCCTGCATTCAAATACTAGGTAGCGCTCCTTCTAAGCCTGACAGGTGAAAATAATTTTATAATTTTTTACTCTGGCTTAACAAATTTAGATTCTACTTTGGCACAAAAGTAGAATCTAATTTTCTTATTTATTATCAAAGAATTACATTAATATATGTTTACAATATACACTGAGTGGCCAGATTATTATGATCTCTGATTGCATAATAATATAGCCACTCAGTGTACATTAGAGGCCAGGTGAATGAATTCATGCATGGATGGGGTCTGATCAGCCTGGCCAGGGGGAGGGGACTTGGGTGGTTGGCTGGCCTGCCTGCTGATTGAACTCCTATTTGGGGGGAAATTTGCATATTAGCCTTTTATTATATAGGATATACCCTGAGTGGCCAGATTATTATGTGTTCAGAGATCATAATAATTTGGCCACTCAGTGTATATTATATGGCTTGCTTTATTTTATTTTTATAGCTACCTTATGGGACCAGTACTTCTATTAATCCCCATTGAAAGAGACCTGAAACATCAATTATTATATACCTTTATTTTATTGATAGAGAATTTGAGACCATGACAAGATTTTAATCAGTGTTTACTAGTCAAAGTGAGATAAAAACCTGGATCTTTTGATTCCCGGTGTAGTTCTATTTCTACCATAGCCACTTACTTTTTCCACTTACTTTTTCTTGGGTTTACAGTGGTTGAATGTTTTGTAATATTTAGGAATAAGAATGGCAAAAAGTGAACTTTTAATAGAAAATGTGCTCTCATTCTAGATTATGAATGAAATTAATAGAGAATTTATGACAGTCAGACTGTCCTTATGCATAATTTCTTATTCAGTGTGAAATTTGTCATCATTAAAGCATGATTTTCAAAATGAGAAAAAATTAATGGTTTTCAAAATGACTAAAGATGGGAAAAGTATGTGAGAAAGCTAAGAATAGACAGATATAGTAAATGACTGGTTATCTATCAGCCTGGATTTTTTTTGACAACTTTCTTTAGGCAGAATCAAGCTTTGAAAGATCTTGACAGGCACAAATGTTAAAGAGATTATTTTACTACACCGTAAGTACAGTTATAGAAGCTTGCACAGGATGCCACCTCAGAGTGGGTGAACGGAGAGAGAAGAGGATTCCCGGAAGAGAGCCCCACATTTTTATAAGCAGGTTGACTCACATATAAAGGTTGGAGGTGAAGGTTGTACTATGCTTTTTAGAGCAGTGATTCTTAA
This sequence comes from Antrozous pallidus, assembly GCA_027563665.1. Classification (NCBI taxonomy): domain Eukaryota; kingdom Metazoa; phylum Chordata; class Mammalia; order Chiroptera; family Vespertilionidae; genus Antrozous; species Antrozous pallidus. The sequence continues at coordinate 7,443,676 of CM050521.1, forward strand.
AGTGGTTGTCACTTTCTGGTGGGTAAGGAGAGTTCATTTCAGAATTAAATGAATCACCAAATGCAAGTCCAAACTTTCATTCTCCTCATTCTCACTAAAGCAGATATGTAGGAAACCCATGGAAACATTCCTGTGTGATGATATCTGGTATCATTTAGTTATTTTCTACTGGAAGGTAAGCATATATAAGATGAGATGGGTAGAGTAGGTACGTGGGTAGATGAAAGAGTCTGGACTATTTTGGCCAACTTGGTAACTCCGCTGGAAAAGAAAAAGATTGAGAGCCTCTGGCTACATACAAAGTTGATCAATGTAGATCAAATATCACATATTAGAAGAACACAGTCAGTTTGCTCAAACATCACATGCTAGGAGAACCCAGGAATAAATGTGGCTAGAGAGAGTTACTGGATTACCTAGGGTTTTGTATATCATGCTCAATAATTTGCATTTTATCCAATGGACAGTAGTAAGTCAAGAAGGCATATGGAACTACAGGATAGTAGGATAAAAGTTATAAAAATAAGAATTTGGCCAGAAGGGAAGCAGCAAAGACATCATTTTTTAAGCTGCTACAATAATCCTGGTGGGGGAAAATGAAGTACCTAAACTAAGTAAGCAGTGATCAGAGTGATAAATCTGAGAGAGATTAAGGAGGTGACAATAGCTATAGTTAATAGTAACTAACATTTATTGTTAACTTCCTGTGAGCTAATCACTCTTTTAAGCACCTTGCATAGTATTAATTTAGTCTTTACAGCAGTCTTATGAGGAAAGTATTGTTTTTATTTCAACTTCACAGTTAAAGAAACTGAGTACAGATATAGTAGGTTACTAGTCCTAGGCCACAGAGGTGGTGAGGGCAGAGCAGAAATTTAGACTCTAGCAGTTTGGTTTAGATCCCAGATTCTGTGCAGTAAATTTGAGGAATTTTGATGATCAGTTGGATGATAGATATGACAGAGAAAGAGGAGTGTAGGATACTATCACATCTCTATACTCTGTACTGTTATGGAGGTGAAGCATATTTGGAGTGTGATAAAGTGGAGAAGTGAAGGGACAAAAAGAGGATAAATTAAATTTTGGTCATTTTGAATTTGAGGAGTTTGCAGGAAATCCAAGTGCAGATACCTAGTGGCAGCAATACATGGATATTGATTATTAAAATCCAATGCAAACTCACAAAAACAGGGTGGTTATATTAGTATGCAGAGGGTGTTGTGAAATAGATAAATCATACTATATTGTATTCAGTTTTGAATATCGTATTTTAACTGATTCTAAATTTTATCTGGAAACAATATCAAAAGAAGATTGGGATAAGGAACTGGGCTGTTTAATGCATAATGTTTTAAATAATAGTTATATAAAACAGGGAACTTATGTATGTAGCCCCAGTCAGAACAGGACCAAATAGATATGGGTGATTCAGAAACAGATATGCTGAGAATAAAAACTTCTCCAAAACAGCAACGGATTGCCTCATGAGGTAGTCCCTATGGAGTGCCGCCCTCCAGAGGTGTTGTAGAGACAACTCCTGTTGTGCATGGATTGTCGAGTCCATCAGCACTTGGAAGCTTTGCAATGAACTATTTTAGGTTGTCTTATAATTTGTTTGTGAATTACTTTTTGCTATTAAGATATATGTGCTGAGATTTTCTTCACAAAACTTGAAATTGAAGTAACTACTTCTTCATCTTAGCATAAAACACATCAGACATTACCACCTAAAATGATATTTGCTAGAAGTTTGTAGGGATTTTCTTTAAATATCAATCCACCTCTTGTGATTGCTTTTATAGCAGAATGCAGTTGTTTAATCACAGAATTTATTTATCATATCAGTGATTCTAAATAAAGATAGTAGGAGTTTTAATTCCACTTAGAACAAAATGTCAAAATAAAGTGTACTTTTTCATTACTGGTCTTAACAGTTTTTATATCTCCTTTTTTTTTCTCCTTTGGGATTTTGTTACCAGTAATGAAATACAACCTTCATGTTATACTGTGTAGGATAGATATTGTAAATTTCTGGTCTTGCTTTTCCATTGATCTGGATTACCATATGGGAATCCTATTCAGCTGATCTTTATTTCCTGAGTCAGAAATTCTGTTTTACCCATCTTTGGGGCTTTCAGCAGCTATTCTCAATGGGCCATCAGGTATTGCACATGAAAGAGAAGGTTCAAAGGCATAGAAAAAAGATTCGGGGCTGAAATGTTTACACTGCATTTTAAATTTTTTTACAAACATTTTTTAAGCTGATGGATCAGCATGAAAGCTTACAGATCTAAGACTTTTTATATGTTATAGAATAGGTTAAGATTTGAATACACATAATTTTTAAGGGGAGATATGGTATTCATCAGACATAAATTTGATGATTCAGGAGTGACTTATTTATATATGATTTTTCCAGTAATCGTGACTAACGACATTGTAATTAATTTTGTAAGTTTAATAATTTTTTCACAGCTTTATTTGCCCATAATCATTCTGCTTTATTTTGCAACTGATAATTAGTATTAAACCTAGGCAAAGTACAGTTTACAATAGAAATAAATTAATAAATTACTAGAATTTTTATAATAAATAGGTATATATTTATGAGCTTCTGCTGCTGTCTCTTTGATCAACTACATATATTCCATAATAAAAATGATGATTAAAAAAGGAAATAAAAGTACCAATATGAAAAAGACAAATATAATTTTATTACATAGTTAATAAAATGTGTTAATTAGAAAAATGTTTTATCATTATGCATTGAAATATAGTGTGTTTGCTAATGTGTTCAAACAGTAACTTGTTTTAACATTATATGGTTCCCTGTAAATAGTTACATAGTACACATTTATGCATTATAAATGTTAAATGGACAACTTTGCTACTTATCTAAACTTGTAAGTACAAGCGAAATATTCACTATGAAATATAAAAGTTGGGTAAGGGTCTTGTGTTTATTAAGTACAAAACTGTTTATAGAACATTTTAAAGAGTATTACAAAGTACGTATTTGATTTTGAACAATAAATACTATTTTTTTAATTACAGATATTTTGACATTATTGTAAGCTATAACAGAATCCATGCTTCTGAGAAGTTTACATATATTAAAAGATTTTTTCATAAGATGAGATTGGTCTTCTGTATGGGATAATGGGATAATTTACAAAATGAGTGTACAGGTTTAGTGGCTAATTTATCAAAGTATTTTTTACTTGGAGATTAAAAATGGTGGCAGAATAAGAGGATGCTATAAAACATGCTCCCAACACCAAATTGGAATTACAACTAAAATACAACAACAATAAAAGTTCTGAATAATCAACTGAAGACTAGCTGGAGAGAACTCTGATACCAAAGGATGGCAAGTGGAGACAGCATAGAGACTGGTGGAAGGGCGGAGTTGTGAAAGGGCTAGCTAGGCTCCTACAGAAAGCAGCTGAAGTTCCAGAGAGATATCTCAGCTGTGTGTGTGTGTGTGGCAGGGGGGTTGTCTTTGAGAACTCCGGGGTCTAATCCCCAAGTTGGGTACCGCATAGAGAGAAACAGCACTGAGAAAGGTGCTCACATAACATCTGGCTGTGAAAAGCAGCAAGGTTGCTGTCTGCTAGGGAGAAATAGGTAGAAATGCAGGCCATTTATAGGGCCAACACACAAAATTTCAAGTGCAGCCACTCTCCTTGGGATCCAACAGAGGGAGGACAGAGTAAGCCAGACCTGTGTAAGCATAAGCCAGATTTGGAGGCCATGGGTTAGAACTCGGTAGGCATACAGCCCAGTTTCCTGTGCTGAGTCATTTCCTCACACTGCAGAGGTGATCTTTTTCAGGCAGAAGTATCCATGTGGTTTTTGCCTGGGGTTAAGACAATTGACCCACCCTATTACAAAACCCCTTGCCCACCTCTGGAGTTTCTGAGGCCAAGTAAGAGACTGAGAATAACAATTAGCATTTAGACAGCAGCATTTGCTTCACAATTGGAAAACCTCTCACCCCAGCTCAAGTGAACAAAGAGATTGCACCTCTGGACCCCCTGCAAGACACTTTCTACATAAGGCCATCCAACAAACACTGGGAAGCATAACAATTCTATCTGATACATAGAAGCAAACAAAAAGAGATAGCTAAGATGGGGAGACAAAGAAACAACCCACATGTGAGAAAAAAAAGAATTCTCCAGAAAAAGAACTAAATGAAATGGAGGCAAGCAACATATCAGACATAGAGTTCAAGCAATGGTTATAAAAATGCTTAAGGAACTTAGTGCAAATTACAATAGCATAAAATGGAAAATAGAGGCCAAGAACCAAACAGAAATGAAAATGATATTTCTGACATCAAAAACACACTAGAACAGTGGTCAGCAAACTCAGTCAAGAGAGCCAATTATCAACAGTACAATAATTGAAATTTCTTTTGAGAGCTGAAAATCAACTTTTGTACATGGGCCACAAAGTTTCAGTCACACTGTACATGGTATTTTGTGGAAGAGCCACACTCAAGGGGCCAAAGAGCTGCACAGTTTGCCGACCACTGCACTAGAATATATTAAAAGAGTGGATGAATCAGAGGGTTGAATCAGTGATTTGGAAGATAAAGTAGAAGTAAATACATAACTAGAGCAGCAAATAGAAAAAATAAGTGAAAAGGAGGAAGATAATTTAAGGGAACTAGGAGAAAACATGAAACTTCCACATTATAGGAATACCAGGAGGGAAAGAAGGAGAGCAAGGAACAGAGAACCTGTTTAAAGAAATAATGACAGAAAACTTCTCAACCTGGTGAAGGAAAATGTCACACAAATTCAGGAGGAATGGAGTTCCAATGAAGATGAACACAAAGAGACTCACAAAGAGAGAAATCATAATTAAAAGGGAAAACATGAAAGACAAAGAAATAATCTTAAAGGCAGAAGTAGAAAGACAGAAAATTATGTACAAACGAGTTCCCATTAGAATGTCAGGTGACTTCTCACTAGAAACACTTCAGACCAGAAGAGAGTGGCATGAAATACTCAAAGTAATGAAGGAAATGGCCTAAATTCAAGACTATTGAATGCAGCAAGTGTATCATTTACAATTGAAGGTCAGATAAAAAGCTTTCCAGACAAAAAATGTTAAAGCAGTACATTAAAGCCAACTCAGCAATGCAAGAAATGTTAAAGGGACTGCTTTAAGAAGAAGAGAGAGTCATAAAGAAAATAAAAATGGCAGTAAATGCTACTAAATACTTATCAATATAAACCTTAAATATAAATGGATTAAAAGCTTGAGTCTAAACACATAAGGTCATTGAACTGATAAGAAAATATGACCCATATATAGGCTATCTATAAGAGACCAATCTTTGAACAAAAGACACACAAAAACTGAGAGTGAAGGGATGGGAAAATATATTCCATGCAAATGGAAGGAAAAACAAAAGCTGGGGTAGCAATAATCATGTGAGACAAAATAGACTTCAAACAAAGGCTCTAACAAGACATAAAGAAGGCCACTTCATCATACAAAACAGAACGATTCAACAAGAAAATATAACCCTTGTAAGCATATGTACACCCAATATGGAAGCACCCAAGTACAAAAAAAAATCTTAATGGATGTTAAGGGAGAGATTGACAGCAATGCAATCATAGCAGAAGACTCTAACATCCCACTGACATCACTAGATAGATCTTCCAGACCTCCCCCCAAAAAATCAATAAGGAATATAGACCTTAAATGACACACTAGATCAGATAGACTTAACAGATATTTACAGAATATTTCACCCCAAAGCAACAGAATATTCATTCTTTTTAAGTGCACAGAGAACATTCTCACAGATATATCACATGTTAGGGCACAAAACAAGTCTATATAAAATCAAGAAGATTGATATAGTGCCAAGCATCTTCTCAGATCACAATGAAATGAAGTTAGAAACCATTACAATAAAAAACTCAAAATACTTAGACACATGGAGGCTAAATAGCATGTTATAAAGCAACATATGGGTCATCAATGAAATCAATAAAGAAGTTAAAAACTTTTTAGAAACAAATGAAAATGAACACACAACCACCCCAAACCTATGGACACAGCAAAAGCAGTCCTGAGAGAGAAGTTCATAGCACTAAAGGCCTACCTCAAGAAACAAGAAAAATTACTAATAAACTATCTAACCCAACAGCTAAATGAATTAGAAATAGAACAGCAAGAAAAGCTCAGAGGAAGAAGAAGGAAATAATAAATGACATAGAGACAAACAAAAACCAAAAACACACACAATAACAACAAAACAGTGCAAAAGATCAGTCAACCCAAGAGCTTGTTCTTTGAAAAGATAAGCAAGATTAATGAATCCCTAGCTGGACTAATCAAGAAACAAGGTGAGTGGACTCAAATAAATAAAATCAGAAATGAAAGAGGCAATATAGCAACGGACACCACAGAAATACAAAAGATTGCAAGCATATACTATGAACAACTATATGCCAACAAAGTGGACAACCTAGGTGAAATGGATAAATTCCTAGAGACATGCAATCTTCTCAAACTCAATCAGGAAGAGTCAGAAAACCTGAGTAAGCCAATAACAGCTGATCAAATTGAAGCAATAATTTAAAAACTTCCAGCAAACAAAAGTCTTGTATCAGATGGATTTACAGGTGAATTTCACCAAACATTGAAAGAAAAACTAACACTTAACCATCCTTAAACTATTCCAAAAAATTCAAGAGGAAGGCACAGTTTCAACCTCTTTTTAAATGAATCCAGCATTATCCTAATTCCAATACCAGATAAAGACATTACAAAGAAAGAGATATAGGTCAATATCCCTTATGAACATAGTAAAAAAAAAAAAAACTTAACAAAATAGCAAATTTGATTCAGCAATGTATTTAAAAGATCATACACCATGATCAAGTGGGATTTATTCCAGGGATCCAAGGCTGGTACAATATTAGAAAATCAATAAATGTGATACATCACACAAATAAATTAAAAGATAAAAATCACATAAACATATCAATAGAAGCAGAAAAAGCATTCCACAAAATTCAGCACATTTTTGATAAAAACTCTCAGTAATGTTGGAATAGAGGGATTATACCTCAACATATTAAAGGCTATGTATGACATACTTATAGGCAATATAATACTCAAAAACTAAATTATTTCCCTTAAGAACAGGCACAAACCATGTCTGCTTTCACCACTCTTATTCAACACTAGTGGCCCGGTGCACGAAATTTGTGCATGCAGGGGGTGGGGGTGGGGGTTGTCTCTCAGTCCGGCTTGCATCCTCTCCAATCTGAGATCCCTGTGGGATCGGGCCTAAACTGGCATCCCCTCGCAATCTGTTCCTAAATGCTCACCTGCCTGTCTGCTTGATCACCCCTAACCACTCTGCTTGCTAACCACTCTGCAACTGGTCCCCTCTGCCGGCCTGCTTGGTCCCAACTGCCCCCCACCATCAGCCTGATTACCCTCAACTGCCCATCCCTCCTGGCCTGATCACCCCCAACTGCCTTCCCCTCCTGGCCTGATCACCCCTAACGACCTCTGCCTTGGCCCCTCCACCATGGCGATCTGGGACCCCCGGCGCCCACAGCAAAGTGTGGCAGTAGCCAGTCTTCCCCCTGGCCTCCCGTGGCCCCGCCCTTCATGCGTGCACCAGTGATCTGGGACCCCCGCGATTGCGTCCCTTGCGATCTCTGACCCCAGGTGCCCATGGCAAAGCACGGCAGTGGCCAGCCTTCTCGCCGTGCCTCCGTGTAGCCTGGGGAACTGGCACTGCGGGTTTGCCGGGACCACTAGCGCAGTGTCCGCTCCCCATGGTGCCTGTTCCCCAGGCCGTGCAGAGATGGTGGGAGAGGCAGGATAGCGCACTGTGTGGCCCCGCCCCCCCGCTCCTGATTGGCTGGTAGCATAGCCAATCAGGAGCCAAGGTACAGTCACATTTGCATGTTACTCTTTTATTAGATAGGACTAGAGGCCTGGTGCATGGATTCGTACACTGCTGAAGTTCCTTATGGGGATTGGGCTAAAATCAGCTCTCTGACATCCCCCAACAGATCCCAGATTGCAAGAGGGTGCAGGCCAGACTGAGGGACCCCACTGGTGCACAACTGGGATGAGGGAGGGACCATGGCAGGGCTCCAGGGCATGTCAGGCCCATCTCACCCAGTCCCAATCGGCCAGACCCCAGCAGCAAGCTAACCTATTGGTTGGAGCATCTGCCCCCTTGTGGTCACTGCGCATAATAGTGACTGGTCAAACAGTTGAATGAATGATTGGACACTTAGCATATAGGATAATACTGAAAGTCCTAGCTATATAATCAGATAAGAGATAAAAAGGCACCCAAAATGCAAAGAAGGTAAAACTGTCATTATTTTCAAATGACATGTATTGTACATAGAAAACCCTAGAGATTCCACCAGGAAAAATTAGACATAATAAATGAATTTAGTAAGGTATCAAGATACAATATCAATACCAGAAATTAGTGTTTTCTTATATATCATTAATGCATTGTCTGAAAGAAAAACTTAAAAGCAATCCAATTTACTATTGCAATAACAACAAAAAGTAAGATACATAGGAATAAACTTAACCAAGGAAATAAAAGACCTGTACATGGAAAAGAAAAAAGGAATAGAAGAAGATACAACTAAATGGAAGTGTATACCATGTTCATGAATTGGAAGAATTAACATTATTAAAATATTTATACTATCTAAAGCAATCTATAGCTTCAACACAATCTCTATTAAATACCAATGGCATACTTCACATATCTAGAACAAATACTCCAAAAATTTATATAGAAACATAAAACATCCCAAATAATAGCAGCAATCTTGAGAAAGAAGAATCAAGTTGGAGCAATCATAATACTGGATATCAACCTATGGTACAAAGCCATTATAACCAAAATAGCCTGGTACTAACACAAGAACAAGCATATAGACGGATGGATCAGAACAGAAACCCCAGAAATTGACCCACATAATTACAGTCAATTAATATTTGACAAAGGAGGCAAGAACTTAAACAATGGAGTAAAGACAGTGTATTCCACAAATGGTGTTGTGAAAACTGAACAGACATGCAAAACGATGAAACTGGATGACCAACTTATACCATACACAAGAATAAATTCGAAATGAGTAAAATATTTAAATGTGAGGCATAAATCCATAGAAATCTTAGAGTAGAATATAGGCAGTAAAATCGATGACATCTCACATAGCAGAATCTTTGCTGCTACATTTCCTGGGGCAAAGGAAGCTAAGGAGAAAATAAACAAATGGGACTACATTCAAATAAAAAAGATTAGGCACAGCAAAAGAACCATAAACAAAATTAAAAGGGAACCCACTGTATGAGAACATATTTGCAAATAGTACATCAATAGAGGGTTAATATGCAAAATATATGAAGTCCTCGTACAACTCAACAAAAGGAAGATAAGTAATCCAATTAAAAAATGGGCAGAATACCTGAGTAGACATTTCTCCAAAAGGACATATAAATAGCCAAGAGACATGAAAAAATGCTTGAAGTCACTAATCATCAGAGAAATACAAATTAAAACCACATTGAGGTATCAACTCACACCTGTGAGAATGGCTATCATGAAAAAATCAACAAGCAATAAGTGCTGGTGAGGATGTGGAGAAAGAGAACACTAGTTCACTGTTGGTGGAAATGCAGATTGGTGCAGCCACTATGGAAAATAGTATGGAGTTTCCTTACAAAATTAAAAAGGGAACTTCTGTTTTCTAGCTATTCCACTTCTGGGAATAAATCCTAAAAACCCTAAAATACCAATCAGAAAAAATATATTCACCCCTATGTTCATAGCAGTGTTATTTAAAATAGCTAAGATTTGGAAACAGCCCAAGTGCCCATCAGTAGATGAGTAGGTAAAAATGCCATTTACGGTATGGAATACTATACAGCTATAAAAAAGAGGGATCTGTTACCTTTTGGGATAGCATGGGTAGACCTGGAAATATATTGTACTAAGTGAAATAAGCCATTCTGATAAAGACAATTATCACATGATCTCACTTATTTTTGGAATTTAATGAATAAAATGAATTGACCAACAAAATAAGACTTAAGCTTGGAGGCCTGAAATAGACTGATATACCTCAATGGATGATAAGAGATAAACCAAAGTACTTATGTACTTACTAGAGGACCAGTGCATGAAAATTGACCATCACACCAAGACACAAGATGGCTGTCCCCATGTGGTCAAAGATGGCTGCCCCCATGTGAGCACAAGATGGCCACCACAAGATGGCCTACAGGGAGTGCAGATGTGGGAAGTTAGGGGTGACCAGGCCCCCTAACCGTTCCCCTGCCAGCCAGTTGGGGGTGACCAGGACAGCAAGGGAAGGCAGTTGTGGGGGGACCCAGGCCTGCAGGGGAGGGCAGTTGGGGAGACCCAGGACTTCAAGGGAGGGTAATTGGGGAGGGACCAGGCCTGCAAGGGAGGGCAGTTGGGGGAGACCAGGTCAGCAGGGGAGTGCAGTTGGTGGGGGACCAGGCCAGCAGGGGATGATAGTTGAGGGGGACCAGACCTGCAGGGTGCACGAATTTCATGCACCAGGCGTCGAGTAATATAATAAGTATCATTTGAAAGAAATAGGCTATTATTTTAATCTTGAAGATTAGATATGATGATTTTGTTAAAGTCATCCTGTAATTAGTTTTAAAATCCAAATCCTTATTTGGGGCTATGCTCAGGATTCCTATGGTATCTTGTAATATCTGTACATTTATTCGTTATTTGGTTGTGCTGGTGTGTTGCCTTTTCTAAGTTCCCAAAGGACTCTGGTTTTATTATGTATTATAACATTACTAGAGGTCTGGTGTATGAAATTCATGCACTGGAGGATGTCCCTCAGCCCAACCTGCACCCTCTCCAATCAGGTACCTCTTGAGGGGATGTCTGACCAGCAGTCGGACATCCCCCTTACAATCCAAGATGGCTGGCTCCTAACTACTTGCATGCCTGGCTGCCTGATTGCCCCCTAACCGTTCCCCTGCCAGCCTAATTGACACCTAACTGCTCCCCTGCTGACCCAATCACCCCCAACTACCCTCCCCTGCAGGCCTGTTTCCCCCAACTCCCTCCCTTGCAGGCCTGGTCATCCCCAACTTATCTCCCCTGCCAAGCATCTTATGACAATGTTGGGGCAGCCATCTTGTGACAACATGGGAGTAGCCATCTTGTAGTGGCCATCTTGTGATGATGTGGGGTGGCCATCTTGTGACATTGTGGGGATGGCCATCTTGTGACACAAGGACCTGTGGGTCAATTTGCATATTACCTCTGTATTATATGGGATACAGTCTATCATTACAGAACTCCTTTTTTAAAAATCTTTATTGTTCAGTTTATTACATTGTTTTCCCCTTTTATCCCCCTATAGCTCCCCTCCACCCTGTACCTATCCCACCCTCCACCCTCACCTCCCCCTCCCCACTGTCCTCTCCCATTGTTGAAAGATTTTTGTCCAGTCTCTTGCTGCACTTCCCACACCCCTTTTCTCCCCAAGAATTGTCAGACCATTCCCTCTCTATGTCCATGTCTCTGTTATATTCACCAGTTTATCCTGTTCAACAGCCTATCAATTCACTTGATCTTTATGTTCATTTGTTGATAGATGTGTATTTGTTGTTCATAATTTATATTTTTACCTTTTTCTTCTTCTCTTCTTAAAGAATATCTTTCAGCATTTCATATAATGTTGGTTTGGTGGTGATGAACTCCTTTAGCTTTTTCTTATCTGCGAAGCACTTCATCTGACCTTCAATTCTGAATGATAGCTTTGCTGGATAGAGTAATCTTGGTTGTAGATTCTTGCTGTTCATCACTTTGAATATTTCTTGCCACTCCTGTCTGGCCTGCATCATTTCTGTTGAGAAATCTGCTGACAATCGCATGGGTGCTCCTTTACAGGTAACCAACTGTTTCTTTCTTGCTGCTTTTATTATTCTCTCTTTGTCTTTTGCTCTTGGCATTTTAATTATGATGTGCCTTGGTGTGGTCCTCTTAGGGTTCCTATATATTGGGGTTTGGTGCACTTCTTGGACTCCTAAGTCAATTTCTTTCACCAGGTGTGGGAAGTTTTCAGTCACTATTTCTTTGAATAGGTTTTCATTGTCTTGGTCTCTCTCTTTTTCTGGCACCCCTATAATTCGGATGTTGGTATGCTTGAGGTTGTCCCAGAGGCCCCTTACACTATCTTCAATTTTTTGGATTCTTTTGGTTTCTTGCTTTTTCAGCTGAGTGGATTTTACCTCTTTTTATTTCAAATCTTTAACTTGGTTCTTGGGGTGCTCCAGAGCACTTTTAGGTCTTTGTATAATATTTTTTGTTTCAGTCAGTGTATGCTTAATTTCTGGTTGGTCCTTTTTCATATCATTGAGAGTCTCCTTTATATCCTTGAGGGTCTCTATCATTTCCTTGTAGGACTCATTCATTTCCTTTGTGGTCTTGCTTATTTCCTTATAGGCCTCGACCTTTTGTTGGAGCCTCTTGAAAAATCCTATAACCATGGTTTTGAATTCCATGTCCAGTCATTTTTTTCCCTCCACTTTTTTTCACATCTGATTTCTTTCCATGTTGCTGCATGGTGGCTGCTTCCCTGAGTTGGTCAATTAGCTTTGTGTGGTAGACTTCGTACTAGGGACAGTGGCTCAGCCTCCCCGGTTACCTGAGGTGGATATGGGCTGCACAGTCTTGCTGAAGTTAAGCTCAGTTAATCGTTGTTAGCACTTGGAGGGTTGACCTCCAGGCTAATTGTCTGTGAAGCTCAGCTGTGCTCAGGTTGGATGGGCTGAGTCTCCGGGCCAAGCAGACAGCGTTAGCTCTGCCCTATGCAGCCCTGGGGACTCTGTGCCGGGGGCAATGGCCGCCAGCACCTCTGAGAGAGAGCTGCTGCTGAGCTCCACCGGCGACCGGGGAATTCAGACTCTCCCAAAAGGAGTCTGCATGCGCAATGTCTCACCCAGGATCGTAAAACAAAGCAATCTGAAGGTTTCCCGAATGAGAGAGCGAGTCGCAGAGCGCTCTCTGCGCGGTCACACAGCCAAGATGTTCGTGCAAGCTGCCTTCTCCACAAGCCAGCAGACCCGGCAGTACCCGAGCTTCAGCATGCCCTCCCACTGTCCAGTTTTCACCCCGTATGATAGTGGGTTCCCTGGACTTCGCCCAGAGCTGGAGAATCAGTCCAGTGGGACGTCTTTGTCTCTCCGAGAAAACTGGCCGGTTTTCAGCTGCCCGCCCTCTCCGCTGGCGCACGCTCCAAACCTCTCTCCGCGTCACAGTGTCTTATTTTCACTTTTATTTGTGGAATTTTCACTCGGCGAGCTTTCTTGTGATTCTGGAAGATGTTTGTTCTTTCGTTAAGTTGTAGTATTAAAATTGCTGAGTATGACAGCAAGATAGGTGTTTTACCTATGCCGCCATCTTGGTTCTCTACAGAACTGCTTTTTAATAGACTTTGAGATCTTCATGGTAAGGATTGTGTTTTTATCTGTCTTTGTCCACAGCCAACTGGTACACTGGAAGGTAGTGAGCTAATAGTATAGTTGTTCTATTAAAGGCAGCTTCAAAATAAGATGCATTTTCCTCCTTCTCCTCCTCTTCCTTTCCTCCTTCTCCTTTTCCTTGTCAGTCATTGCAATCTTTTCCTCTTCTATCATTATCAACTCCATCATCACTGTCATCTTTATCTTGTATGTTGAATATGTGCAAAAAACTTTGGTCATTTCTACAATTTATTATTGCTTTAATCCTAACCACAGCTTCATGAGCCATGCGATTTATGGATGATGAAACAAGGATATGAATATTAAAATAACTTTTCTAGTGATATTACAATTAGTAAGCAGGGAAATCAGAATTTAAACTCGGTTCTAATCCATAATTCTGTGCTCATGGCTACTTCTGACTTCAATCACAGAATCACAGACTCAGCTTTTAGCTAGTTGGTAAACACATGACCCATTATTTAATTATTTAAAACGATCTATCACAAATGTATTGAATGTTAGATATCACTTATATCTAACACTCAATACATTTTGAATACACGAGTAAATGCCCCAGATATTTGCATTTTATTATATAACCCATTGATGCAAATTTCTTTTAATTTAGTATTATGAAAGTAAGAAATACATAATTTTTGCTATTTAGTATCCAGGATGAATAGTGAATTAATGACTATACAGTATTATTCTTTCTTCTTCAATAACTGCATACTTAAGTCGGATGTGAATCAACTCTTTTGGAGTTGGAATATAGCTTATGTATACTGTGTTAATCTAAAATGTGAATCCACAATGGCAACAAAAGAACCTGGAATTTCAGGCCTAGAAGTTTCAAAGAGAGGAAATAATAATTGATGACTGGAAAATTCAAAGAAAATCTTTGAAAATCTTTCAGAAACCTAATACTCAATAAATTTTCTCTGTGTTACCTGATGTTGCTGTAGACTACAAAGCCTTACTGTAGCTTGGATTCCCCATGTTCACTGGACCAGGATTCCTGCCCTTCCTCTCCACTGGCCTGCCCTCTACACACACACACACACACACACACACACACACACACACACACTGCAACCACATTTTTCAAAGTGTACTTTGATTATTTCACCTTCTTTTATCTAATCCTCTCCTTTCTCCTTCCCTCTGACAGCTTTCATTCTGTTCCATGTGTCCATGCCTATTTCTATTTTGTCTGTCAGTATGTTTTGTTCCCACCTATAAGTGAGATTGTATGGTTTACTCTTTATCTGTTTGGCTTATTTTAGTTAGTAAAATAACCTCCAAGTTCATCCATGCTGTTGTAAAAGGTAAGATTTCCTTCCTTCTTTTTTTTACTCATTTTTAAAAATTTTATCTTTATTATTGAAAATATTACAGATGTCCCCTTGTTTTCCCTATTGATCCCTTCTACCCCACTCCCATCTGCTCCCCAGGCCTTCACAGCTCTATTGTCTGCCAATGAGATATGTGTGTGTGTGTGCGTGTGTGTGCGTGCGTGCGTGCGTGCGTGTGTGTGTGTATGCTTTAATGTCTCTGGATCTATTTTGTTTGTCAGTTTATTTTGTTCATTAAATTCCACATATAAATTATATCATGTGATGTTTATCTTTGACTAGCTTCTTTCACTAATACAATACTACCCAGGTCCCTCCATGTTGCCTTCAAGGGTAAGATATTTACAACTGCATAGTATTACATTGTGTAAATGTATCACAGTTTTTTTATTCATTCATCTACTGACGGGAACTTGGACCATTTTCAGATCTTAGCTATTATAAACAACACTGCCATGAACATAGGGATGCATATATTAATTCTGATTGCTGTTTCAGGCTTCTTAGGATGTTCTAGAAGTGGGATCACTGGGTTAAAATGTCCATACTACCCAAAGCAGTCTATAGATTCAATGCAACCCCTAAAAGCATATTTCACAGATCTAGAACAAATACTCCAAAAATCATATGAAACAAAATAAGACCCTGAAAATAAGCAACAGTAATCTTGAGAAAGGAAAACAAAGTTCGAGGGATCACAATACCAGATATCAAGTTCTATTACAAAGTCACTAATCAAAACATTCTGGTACTGGCACAAGAACAGGCATATAGACCAGTGGAATAGAACAGAAAACTCAAAAATTGACTCAAGCCATTATGCTCAATTTGACAATGGATGCAAGAGCATACAATGGAGTAAAGATAGTCTCTTCAATAAATGGCGTTGGAAAAATTGGACAGGTACATGCAAAAAAAAAAATAATGAAACTAAATCACCAACTTATACCACACAAAAGAATAAACTAAAAATGGATAAAAGACTTAAATGTAAGCCATGAAACCATAAAAATCCTAGAAGAAAATGTAGGCTGCAAAATATCACACACTACACATTGCAAACTTTTCCGTGGTCAGCAAACTGTGGCTCACAAGCCACGTGCAGCTCTTTGGCCCCTTGAGTGTGGCTCTTCCCCAAAACACCATGGCCTGGGGCGAGTCTATTTTGAAGAAGTGGCATTAGAAGAAGTTTAAGTTTAAAAAATTTGGCTCTCAAAAGAAATTTCAATCGTTGTACTGTTGATATTTGGCTCTGTTGACTAATGAGTTTGCTGACCACTGGCCTAGGCCAAGATAAACGAGGAAAAATAAACAGATGGGACTACATCCAACTGAAAAGCTTCTGCACAGCAAAAGAAACCAGCATCCAAATGCAGCAGGAAGGAGCACTTTGCAATAACACATCTGATAAGGGGTTAATTTTCAAAATATGTTAAGTACTCATGTAATTCAACAAAAGGAAGACAAATAATCCAGTTTAAAAAATGGACATAAGATCTGAATAGACACTTCTCTAAAGTGGACATATAAATGGCCAAGAGACATGAAAAATGCTCAATGTCACTAATTATCAGAGAGTTCCAAATTAAAATGACAATTGAGGTATCACTTCAAATCTGCCATGTCTATTTTCAGTAAATCAACAAACAAGTGTTGGCAAGGATTTGGAGAAAGAGGAACCCTAGTACACTGCTGATAGGAATTTACAACCACTATGGAAAACTATGGAGTTTTCTTAAAAAACTAAAAATGGAACTGCCATTTGACCCAGTGTTTTTCTTTCTTCCTTTTCTTTTTTCTTTTCTTTTCTCTTCTCTTCTCTTCTCTTCTCTTCTCTTCTCTTCTCTTCTCTTTTCTTTTCTTTTCTTTGCTTTTCTTTAAAGCTAAGTAGTATTCCATTTTGTAAATGTACCTCAGCTTTTTTATCCACTCATCTACTGATGAGCACTTGGGTTGTTTCCAGATCTTGGCTATTGTAAATAGTTTATTGCACTATAGCCAGTATAGGGGTCCATATATTCTTTTCAATTGGTGTTTTAGTATTCTTGGGATATATTCCAATAACTACTCACTGAGTCAAAGGTAATTGCATTTTTATCGTTTTGAGGGAACTCCATACTGTTCTCCGCAGTGGCTGCGCCAGTCTGCATTCCCACCAGCCAGGGACTAGGGTTTCCTTTTATCCACATCCTCACCAGCACTTACTTGTTTGTTGATTTATTGATGATAGCCATTCTGGCAGGTATGAGGTGAAATCTCATTGTGGTTTTATTTGCTTTTTCATGATGATTCATGATGAGCATTTTTTATGTGTCTATTGATCCCCTTTGGAGAAGTGTCTATTCAGGTCCTTTGCCCATTTTTTAAAAACCTAACCACTTTTTAAATTTTGAGCACAATATCCAATAGAGGGATTGTTCTCTTAATAACAGGCTTACTTGGGCACATTCCCATCACACTGTTTTAATTATTTCACAAAATACTCATTTATATGTACTATAAATGATGTTCATTTCAAACAAGAAATTTGGTTCTAGTGAAGAACATTATCTTTATTTAGTGAAATTAAGTAACAGTTTATTTGAATTTCATATGAATCCCTCTAAAAACCCACATGCATAGAAGGTACTGTAGTAGGTCTTTGGGGGAACTTAAAGATAAAGAGGACACAGTATTGCTCTCAAGAAGCTTAAAATATAGTGGGCTAAATATATGTATAAATGGGTAAGTATAATGCAAGATGAAATGAATTAAGTTGTATTAGATAATTAGATTCCTATGCCTCTGTATCTATTTTCCCCCATTTCTTTTCTTTAAAAAATCTTGCCTTTGCAGACTAGAAATAAACATATAATAACAAAAAATGTTTGAATCCCAATTTCAATGTCCAACAGTTCTGAGTCCTAGTTTCAATGTCAAACAGTTCCTTATGTGTACATGTCAGGAATGATATATGGATGGTGGACAGATGGTGGAAATGCAGGTCTGACACTTTCTGGTTTGGTCCTAGGCCGCCTGCAATGACACACAGCTGTTGACTGCTAGCAGGGCAATGTGTGGTCAGCGTCTTCCATCTCTGGACTGTTCCTCCTCATGGTTGAAGCAGACCTGTCAACTCCTCTCTGTTGCAGGAATCCACATGGTCTTGGAGTTGTTTTCTAAAAATATACAAACATATTCTTGACCAAAAGTTAATAAAGGAATATTTTCTATAAAATTGACTTGGGATCCTAGAGGAGGTTTGGGGGGAGGGGGCCTGAAAGAGATCAACTGAAGGACTTGTACACATGCATATAAGCAAAACCAATGGATACAAGACACTGGGGTGGGGGCAGGTGAGGGCATGTACTGGGGGCTAGGGGAGGCTGGGGGAAGGTTAATGGGAGAAAAAAAGACATATGTATTGCTATTTGTAATACTTTAAACAGTAAAAAATTAATTATTAAAAAATGAAATAGACATGTACGTATGACATGGAAATATGATGATATATTATTGACATAGAAAAATGAAATATACTTCTGTGTATAAGGTTATTTTATGAATAAAAATTGGAAAATGGTTTATATCACCCAGGCTGGTGTGTCTCGGTTGGGCATTGTCTTGTGCACCAAAAGGTTGCTGGTTTGAACCCACATGGCAGGGTTGTGAGTTCACTCCCAGGTAGGGGGCTTATAGGAGGCAGTCAATTGATGTTTTGTTCTCAAATCAATGTTTCTCTTGCTCCTTTTCCCTTCCTCTCTCTCTAAAAGCCAATAAAAATATTTAAAATAAAAAATAAAATAAAATAATTAAAAGCTTAAAAAATGATTCCTATGGAATGTTCTACTTTAATTTGATATTCAGGAAAAACATATGGGATAGACGACACCTGACCTGAGTTTTGAATAATGTATCGATGCCTAATAAGTTTATTTATGTGACTATCCAAAGCATAATAGCACGTGTTCTCAGTATGAATTATTTTTAAGTGTGTGGCCTATACAGGTGTAGTATGTGTGTGTGAATGCATAGTCAGTGAGGTTAGCATGTACTCTTAAGTATTTTCATTTTCATAAAATGTGAAAATGTAGAAGGCTTTATAATGTTTCTCTTAATTTTTGTTATTGGAATATTATTTTGACTTAGATGGTGGGCTTAATAAATAACACTCCTGGCAATAATTATTAAATAGTATAGTAATCTGTACAGTCCTTAAAATAATTCACAGATTTTTAGAATAACTTGAAGGGATGTACATATTTTTGCAGTAAAAGCTCCTAAGTCCAACACTTTAGCAGCTATATAATATTTAGGTTTAGCCTGAATTCGCCTTGATGAATAGGAGGCTCTATGGCAGAAGACATGATTGAGCATATATTCCAAACCATATCATTTTGAAATGATTACACTAAAATAATCTGGTTGACCCTTGTAGGTAGATATGTTAGATACTTTCAATTTTCTCTTCCCAAATCTCTTTACTTTTTTGTTGATTCCCCTATGAATTATTGATTGTGGCATAACAAATTACTACAAACTTATTAACAGCTTAGGATAACATATTTATTATTTTAGTTTCTTTGGGTCAAGAATCTGGGCATTGCTTTGCTGGGTAGTCTGCTTCAGGGTCACTTCCAATGTGAAATCACAGTGTCATTCAGGGCTGAGGTCTCATCTGAAGATTCACTGGAAAAGGATCCACTTCCAGTCTCACACAGTTTTCGGCAGGAACCAATGTCTTATGGGTTGTTGGACTGAGGGCCCTAGTTTCTTGCTGGCTGTTGCCTAGAGGCTGGCTTCAGCTTTCTGCCATGTAAGTTAAATAGACTATTTAGTATAATAGTTAAACATACTATTATACTATTTAATAATTATTACTGATAGTTTTGCCATTTAGGTCTTCTATGAAAAGCCTGATGTGAGACTGAAAGAAGGGAACTGAGATTGGAGCTGCCGTCTACTATTGGGATGAGTTTAGCCAAACTAAATGCCTGTTAATACAAAAAACAAAACAGAACACTTGTCAGACGCGTACACCAGATGCTCATAATGAATGGAAAGACAGCAGCTCTCAGCCAAGAAATATAAATTATAGAAAGGAACCAAAAGGAAATGATAAACCTGTAAAATATAACATCTCAAATAAAAATGTAATGGATGGGATTAACAGCAAATTGGAGATGACAGGAAAAAAGTAAGTGAATTTAAATATATAGACCAATACAAATTATCCATTCTGAGGGATAGAGAGAAAAATTACTGGAAAAAGTGAACAGAACCTTGCAAACCTGTGGGACAATATAACAAAGTGGACCATACATGTAGAGTTCCAAAAAAAGAAGAAAGAATGGGGTTGAAAGCACTTGAAAAATAACGGCCAAAATTCTTTAAATTTAGTGAAAGACCTAAATTGACATATTCAGGTTTTATGAACCTTAAGAAGAACAAATACAAAGAAAATCATACTGTGGCTTAACAAAATAAAGCTGCTGAAAACCAGAGACAGACTGAAAATCTTGAAAAACAATTAAAAAACAGAGGGGAACAATTTGAAATAATGAATACTTTTTATCAGAACCAATGGAGGCCCTAGGGCAGTGGAATCATATTTTCAAAATGCTAAACAATAAAAACTTTAACCTAGAGTTTTGTATTCTATGAATATAGATTTCAAAAATTAGGGTGAATTAAAGATATTTCAGATAAAAATAACACACAAAACGAAGCTAAGAGGAAATATTGCCAGCAGCCAGCATCACAAGAAACAGTATACAGCAAGTTGTTCAGGTAAAAGAGAAATAATAGCAGATAAAAACTTATATCATCAGGAAGGAAAGAAACACATTATAAATGGTAAATATGTGAATAAACTATAAAATATGAACACCTCAAGTTTTCAAAGGCAATGTGAAGACAAATTGGCAGTGTGACTATACTGGTGACCATTCTGACATTACCACCTAAGTTGGCATTACAATAAAGTACATAAATATTAGGATACTAGAAGCCCAGTGCACGAATTTTATGTGGGTGGGGTCTGGCCAGCCCACCCTGATAGGTGCCAGGCAGTCAGAGGGAGGGAAAGTAGGAAGTTGGCCAGCCGACCCCGCCTCTGAACAGGGTAGGGCAGGAGCGATTGGGGTCTAGGCAAGCTGGGGGGAGGGGCTAGAGCAGTTGGCAGGTTGGCCCCGCCCCCCAGTTGAACTCCCGGTCAAGGGGACACTTTGCATATTAGGCTTTTATTTTATAAGGCAGTTTACTGCTCCCTCCCTCCACTCCCATCCCCTCCACA
Source organism: Antrozous pallidus (assembly GCA_027563665.1). Lineage (NCBI taxonomy): Eukaryota > Metazoa > Chordata > Mammalia > Chiroptera > Vespertilionidae > Antrozous > Antrozous pallidus. The sequence goes on from CM050521.1 coordinate 7,464,853, forward strand.
ATTTAAATTAATGCAATTTACTCATACTGGCAATAATTGGTGCTTCAAGAATTTGAGATATAATTGTATTGGTCCCTAATATATAGTTTCCAAGCTGACGATCATAATCACTAAAATCTCCTGTAAACAGATGTTCAAAAACTTCTTTTAAAGTTTGGAAAGTAAAATCATACTTTTACAACCAAAGGTTTGTCAAACACAAGTACAGATCTTTACCACAACCCTTTAACCTTGAGTGTGGTAAAGACCTGTAACTTGCGTTTAACAAATCGGTACAGCACAGTTGATGGGACACCATTGCCGTGATCATGTTAGGTGAGACTGTAACTCCCATCTGCTAGCAGATTCTTTCTATTGACCTTCTTCTTTGTCGGCTTTAATAAAGCAAGTTTTTCTTTTTTCCTTTTTCTCCAACTCCTAATCAATATATTTTTCTTCCTTTAGTTTACATAATAATCTCTGGTTGATCATGACCCAATAGAGTCCTGCAATGAATGAAATATCTTCATCAAAAGTAGAGAATTCAACTTCAGATAACCATCTGTACCAAATGTAAACTATTATTTCACAGACCTTTGTAAAGTTTGTTTCTCTTCCCCCCCAAAAAAATGACTCATCTTTTAATTATGAAGATTTTTAGATTTGGCTTTTCTTATATTTTTAATGTAAGTATTCTGTTAAATTTATTTTGAAACTTTATTTTCTATTTAGTTCTGAAAGTTTCTTCTTACCCTCAGATTACTCACTAGTCTGGGGTCAAAACATTTCCAAAAAGGAATTTTATAAAATTTCTTATCATATGGTCTTGAACATGTCTATTTTAGTGTTTTTGACCTAAATTTTAAAAGCCCAGGGATGAAAAGATTATGGTCATACATATATTTGCATAGCATATCATACAATTACACATTTAATACATACTTGATGATGAAGAAAACACAGTTAACAGTTCTCTGGGGAAACACAGAGTTTTTAAACAATCAAATATAGAATAATTTTTTAAAGACTCTCTAATATTCTGAAATGTCTTTCTTCTTCATAGGAACTTTAGCCTTCTGTTCTTTTTATCATCTCAATTTATTTTTAGGACATAAAAATACAGTGTTTGTGCTTGTTTTGTCTGAAATACCTTAGGTTTCTGGCTGACGGAACTGTTTTTCCTTCTGACTTGATTATCTTCCATCTCGTTTGGACTTTCTATTCAGGAAGTTGAATACACAGTATGTTAGAATTATAGAGCATGAAGTTACTTTAGAAACAAATAGCCTCTGCATTCTTAATTGAGCCTTAAAGAAATAAGTGACTTGTCATAATCCACACAGGCATTAGTGAAAAACCCCAGACTAAAATTCAAAGGTTTGAATTGTAAGCCCTATATTTTATTGTTAGTGAATCAAGATAATACTATGATTTTGTGTGCGTTACTTGCAGTATATTGAGACCTAGAAACACAGTTGATATCAACTTGTCTGTGCATCTTTGCCAAAATCACCCACATTGATTATTGGGTATTGAAGCGATATTGCAAATACTCAATGTGTTAGCCACTGGACAACACTGAATGTGAGCCATTTGGCAGACTTTAATTTGACTGCTAAGTAACTTGATGATAAAAACTGTGTATTTAGAAAATTGTAGTAAAACTGCACTTTTACTACTCGTATGTGAGTTTTTGAGTTTCCGGTAAGTATCATTTTATTTGACAATGCGTATCTGCAAGTCGTGTCGTCTCACTTTCACTGTGAGGAGCTGGAGGCCTGTGCCAGCCCAGTTCCCTGTTACTGCAGTACAGGCTGGAATTCTTAATTTAACCTGAACTATATTTTACTTGTTGTTCTGTAATTGCTTTTGATACCCTCACTTTTCTGTTTTAGACTTACCAAGGCAGGAACTATCTTATTTTTCTCTTGTATTTTAGTAATTATCTTCCGGACACATAGTAGGCATTAATAAGTACTTTTAAAATTATTTTTTAGACTTAAAATATCTTGTGGATGTCATGAAAATGTAGTAAAAGAAAAGCTAATTTTTCTTTTCTTTAAAAAAAATAAATTTATCATCTCTTACTTGACTATTTTCTTTTTTTTTAAATATATATATATTTATTGATTTTTTACAGAGAGGAAGGGAGAGGGATAGAAAGCCAGAAACATCAATGAGAGAGAAACATGGATCAGCTGCCTCTTGCACGCCCCCTACTGGGGATGTGCCCGTAGCCAAGGTACATACATGCCCTTGTCCGGAATCGAACCCGGGACCCTTTAGTCCGCAGTCCGACGCTCTATCCACTGAGCCAAACCGGTCTCGGCAACTAATACTTTTCTTAAGGAAAAACAACAACAAAAAATTTGTTCAAACTTTTAGATAATGTCTCTAGAATATACTAGAAAGATTTACTGTTAACAGTTTCACATGAGTGTTTTGCTTTTGCCAAAGTTGTTTGGCGGTGGCGCTCTCCCACCAGCTCGCCCACAGAAAATGAAGTTCTTTGGCATTACCTCAACTGTTAAACCACGCCCTATCTCTCGATAGCCTCTCCATGCATGTGTACCTCAGCCCCCAAATCTTATATTTCAAATTAAGGATAATTTATATTTTAGCTCATATAAAATTCCACACAATTGAGTATGTATTTAATCAGATTTCATGAACATTTTTTTTTCATGCACATGCATTTTATGTTATTTTTTTCTCAATATTTCTGTAGATTCTTCTTTTCTTCAGGAAACATGATTAAGAAAATGAAAGTTTCTGAGTAAACCATTTCTAGAATTTTATCGTCACAAAATAAAATAAAACTCTAGTTAGATGTCAATATTGCATATTACTAATGAAAAAGTAACCTAGAAAATTAAATTTCTGAGATCTTTATTCAAACATACATTGTGTTGAATTTTAGTATGTGAAGTAGCTATTTTTTTGTAAATTACATTCCATAAAAGTAAAAATATAAAAATATTATCATAAATCACACCCTATACAACAAAATAAAAGACATGAAAATAGGTATATGAGAAAATTAGTGATTATTTTTTGGGGAAAATTTTAAGTGCCATTGAATTTTATTTTCATTTATTTTTTAAAAACAAAATGTTGGCATTGTTATGCTAGATCATTATAAGCTTTATTTCTAATACATTTTATCATAGTGCACACTGAGTATAAATAAACTCTGGTATGCTAAGACTAATAGCAATTAAACTGGAAGTGTTTATATTTCATCACTGTGAACTTCGCAGAAATGTTTCCATGACAACCTCCGTGCTAGCTGAAACTACCAGAGGTGATCAGCAGTTTAGTATTTTTTCTCCTGCAAGAATGGAATTTGTGTTGACAGTTTTAGCCTTTGATGGCACTTTTGTTCTGTGTGAAAATGTTTGTTTATCAGATCATATGTTGTTAACCGTCAGGCTGAGGTAGAGTGACTGCTTTTAATAAAGCTGCGTTAGAATTCCCCATCTATGAAGCTCTGGCATTCTAATTATCCCCATCAGTAAAGAAGAGTCCATTTGCTTCAGTAATGTTCAAATCAGATTTTGTTAAGACTGAGCATTATTCAGGCAAAATTGGGAAGGTCTTTATTTTGTTTGACCATTTAGAATGAAAATTACTTTAATTTTACTTCTTCATTAATGCCTTGCCCTAGAAAATGTATCTACATACACATATATATACACACACAAACTTTTCAAAACAATATCTATGTGACTTCTTTAGAAAACACCGTGGGCCAGGCAGTATGTATTAGTGATTTATTACCTCACTCACTTCCCTGAATATTTTAATGACATCGATAGAGATTGCTACTAAAGATGTGCAATAAGGGAAAGAATAATTTTGTATTCTCAAACCAAAATTGAAAGCTAATCATGAAAATGTATACCTTCAGATTTCCTAACTAAGCATCCATATGTATGTTCTTATAAAAAGGACTGGTGTTGTAAAAATTCTCCAGAGCCATGTGAATTGCACAGAAAAGCGTGTATATCATTTACTCACAGATGTTGAACTTGCCATCTCTGTATCTGTATGATCACTTGTCAGCATGTCTAATACCTGTATAATGGGACTATGTGGAAATGCATATTAAGTAGTTTTGTGACTGATGTGTGAAAAATAAGGTAATTATTTTATAAAATGAAGTTTGAAAATACTCTCGGATAGTACGCCCACGTAGATGTTAAGCTTCAGCCTGTGTCTTCTCAGAAAAGAGACATATTCTGATTTTCATCTGCATTGTTAAACTAATATTAAATCATCACTTGCTGTGACCAAAAATTATCCTTGCTTTTCTTAAAGTTACCTATTAAAATTATCAACATTAATAAAGGTGACAAGGTTCAAAGATGTTTTCAAGTTTCTGGCTTACTCACTTGAGTGGATGATGATGTAAAGACCAAGAACAAAGGAAAGATTTGTTCAGTGATTTTATTCTATTTTTAATTTAAATAACCTCATTCCTGATTTTTCTAATTCTTTCCTTTGTTCTTGGTCTTGACATCATCATCCACTCAAGTGAGTAAGCCAGAAACTTGAAAACATCTTTGAACCTTGTTTCATTCACTATTTCTCTCTATGTGCTCTAGGCCCAGAGGATACAGCAGAAAACAACACACATACAATGCCTTCTCTTATGTTGGCTCATGAGGAGAAGCCAATAATAAAATGAATCAGTGAAAGATAAAGAATGTAAGATGATGATAAATGCCATGGAGAAAAATACAATAAAAAAGAGATAGTGCGTGCGTGTGTGTGTGTGTGTGTGTGTGTGTGTGTGTGTGTGTGATGAGAGAGGGAATTGATGGTGGGGTTTTTGAGTTTAAGTAGGATGGTCAAGGAAGACTTCTTTGAAAAGTGACATTTGTGCAATAACCTGACTGAGTTTAAGGAAAGAGCTATGTTTTTATCTGAAAGGACAGCCTGCTAAGTTAGAGTGGAGTAAGACAATAGTGTTGAAGTTTGAGAAATGACAAGATGACGAGCAGGCCAGTGCTGCTGGTGCAGAATAAATAAGGACAAAGAGTAGTAGAAGATAGAATTGGGGATTGAGGGGTAGAGAACAGAGGACCTTGCAGACTACTCAACGTCATTGAATAGAGGAGTAGTACAATGTGATTTATCTCTTGAAATAACTCTGGCTGCTGTGTTGAAAACAGCCTTTTGAGAGAGCAAAAGCAGGGAAGGAGCAAGGATGAAACCCGATAGAAATTTATTCTAAGAATCCACACAAGAGATGGTAGTAGCTTGAACGAGAGTAGCAATAGTAGTGGATGTGATGAGAAGTGATCAAATTCTGGCTATTTTGAAGGTTTAGCAAATAAGATTCTCTGGCAGATTGAGCAAAGAGAAGAGTTATGGTTGATGCCAGATTTTGACCTCATAATTGATGGGATGATTTTTTTTCTGAGTTGGGGAAGACCTTAGCGGGGATGGGTTTTGGTGAAGGACAAACAATCTTGAACATGTTTTAGGGATCTTTTTAGATCTAATGATTATAGACATTAAGTAGGCAATTAGATATAAGAACCTGGACCTTGCAGCAAAGATGTGAGCTGTAGAGAAACATTTTTATGTTAGCTTATAGGTGTTACTTGGAACTGTGAGACTGGATAAAATTACTAAAAGGGCCACCTCTAAGGACTTCTTCTATATAAGCTCTGGAAAGGTGAGTATCTTACATGTCCCCTGAACAGTCCCAGTTTATGCTTGGTCCCTCTTTGGAAAATAAATTAATCATATGATGTATATCTTTCGTCTCTACTCTTCTTTGTATCTATTACACATAGTGAGTAAATACAGTTGCCTCCCACCATATTTCTTGCCTTCTCACTCTTCACTTTTTTTGCACCAATTTCTTACTCTATTTCCAGAATAATCATTCCATAGATAAATATATAATGCTATAACTCTTGCTAGACTTTTTCTATGGCTTTTAATATATATTTTAATATAATATATATTTTTATTGTTTTCAGACAAGGAGAAGAACGAGAAAGATAGAACTTTCTCTATAATGATAAGAGAGAATAATTGATCGGCTCTCTCCTGCAAGCCCAACACTGGGGAAGGAGGCCGCAACCAGGGCATGTGCCCTTGACCGGAATTGAACTTGGGGCCCTTTAGTTCACATGCTGATTCTCTCTATTCACTGAGCCATATCAGCTAGGGCTCTATGGCGTTTAACATTTAAGAAATAAAACATATACTTTAGTATGAAAATCCAATTTTTTTTATCTTCTTGCTTCACCTCCGTCGCTCTGCAGGCCCTCCTTGCCAACTTATGGTGCTCTGTGGTCCCTGTCCCTGCCTGTCAGATGCCTCTACTCTCTGGGGAGGGCCATCAGAATTCCCAACCCCAGGGACTTGGGGCTTCCAGGAAGGGTCCAGGCTCTGTGTAGCCCTCTCTTGATCAGGATGGGAGAGTCCCATTAGGGACAGAATGGCAGGGGGAGGGGCCTTCATCAGGCTGGTTCGCTGGCTACAGTGGACAGTGGCAGTGCTTTACTGGAGGTCAGTGCCCACAGAGTGTGCGAGTGAGAGGTAGAAGTGAGCCACTGCCACCTGTAGAAGGCGGGAGTGAGTCACCACTGCCCGTTGCGGGAGGTGGGAGGAAGCCGCCTCTGCTGCCCGTGGGAGCTGAGGGGGAGGAACCGAGAGGTCAGCAGTTCAGCCTGTTCACCAGTCAGTGCCACTTCACGGCAACCAGTTGTCCAACCTCCCAGGGTCCCTCCCCCAAGCCAGCTGGTCCCCGATAGGCCTTGGTGGATTGCCATCCAAGCCAAGGGACCCCATCCATGCATGAATTCGTGCACCATTCTTCTCGTAATTTATAATAGCTCTGATTTGGAAACAGTGTACAGTACGTTCCATCAGCAGATGAGTGGGAAAAAGCTGTGGTACATCCATAGAATGGAATACTACGCTGCTGTAAAAGAGAAAGAAATCTTACCATTTGTAACAGCAAGGATGGATCTTGAGAGTATTATGCCAAGCAAAATAAGCCAGTCAAAGAAAGATGAGTATCATATGATCTCACTCATATGTGGAATCTAATGAACAAAATAAACTGACAAACAAAACAGATCCAGAGACTAGAAGCATGGAACAGACTGACAAATTTCAGAGGGAATGAGGGCATGGAAAGTTGGGTGTGGAGTGATTACTCGGGGAACTTATATACATATTTGGACATAGAAAACAGAGTGGTGAAGACCTGGGAGGGATGAGGGTGGAGTGGAGGGTGTCAATGGGAAAGAAACAGACAAACAAAGGGAATATCTGTAATACTTTAAACAATAAGGAATAAATATATAAAATTAAATCTTTTGATTTGTAAAAAAATCTGACTGGAAACAAGATGTTATTTTCAGTGCTGTTTGTCTATGCAATGTGTGTTAAGGGATTTTTTTCTTTGTTATTATGAATATAGGTTTTAGTGTATATATTTACCAGCTTTTTTCACACTTTCATTTTTCTAAAAGTAGTCACACAGCAAAAGAAATTGACAACAAAATAAACAGGCAGCCAACCAGATGGGAGATGATATTTGCAAACAGTTGCTCCAGCGAACATTTAATTTCCAAAATATACAAAGAACTCACAAAACTCAAAAACAAACTAACAACTCAATCAAAAAGTGGGCATAGGAACTGGAAATACACCTCTCCCAAGAAGACATAGCACAGCCAATAGATATATGAAAAGATGCTCAACCCAACTAGCAATCAGGTTAATGCAAATTAAAAACTACCTGTTAAAGTGGCTATTATCAACAAGACAATCACTAACAGGTGTTAGAGAGGTTGTGGATAAAGAGGAACTCTCATTCATTGCTGGTGGGAACATAAACTGGTATAATCAATATGGAAAGCAGTCTGGTGATTCCTCAAAAAAGTAAGAATAGAAGTACCATACGACCCAGCAATCCCTCTCCTCAATATATAACTAAAAAACTCAAAATCATGTATTTGCAAAGTTACATGCACCCCTATTTTCATTGCAGCGTTATTCATGGTGGCCAGGACATGGAAACACACGCCCTGCAGTAGAGGCCTGGATAGCACGTGGCACAGCCTGGCCTGGCTGGTGTGGCTCAGCGGCTGAGTTTGACCCATGAGCCAAGAGGCCAGAGGTTCCATTTCAGGTTTTGGCACATGTCTTGGTTGTGGGCTTGATCCCCACAAGGGAGCCTGTAGGAGGCAGCTGATTGATAGTGATGTTTCTATCTTCCATGTTTCTCTCTCTCTTTCCCTTTCTCTCTAAAAGCTAATAAAAACATATTTAAGAAAAAATGATGTAGTACATTTACACAATAGAATGCCACTCAGCCATAAGAAAGGGTGAAATACTGCCATTTGCAACAATATTGATGGACCTCGAGAATATTATGCTAAGTGAAATAGTCAGAAAAAGCTGTTATTTCACTCATATGTAGGATATAAAATTGAAACTCGTGAACATAAGCAGCAGTGTGGTGGCTGCCAGAGGGAAGGGGATGGGTGGTGATGGGGTCAATATAGGGGGACAGTAGATGTGACTTTGGGTGGTGTGCACACAGTGCCATGTACAGATCTTGTAACTTAGAAACCATATCTGACACCCAAATGATCATATTAACCAGTCACCCCAACAAATTTAATAAAAAAGGGCAAAAATAAAATTTTTATTGGAGGAAAATAATAAAAGTATCAAGAAAGAGAAATAAATGTTCATTTACTTAGATGAAAAATACATGAGAAATTTATAGATAAACTAATCTATATAGCTTGTTGGTAAATATAAATTGAGACTACATTTGATATTTAAAAAGTAAAATCAGTAGATTCTGTGACCTAAATGATGTTAAATATTAAATCAGAGAAATCCATGCTGTTTTAAATCTGTCTCTAAATTTAAAAAGTTGATTACTTGAAAAATTTATGTTATTTCACCTTCAAAATGCCAGTAGTGCTCACAGATTTATTGTGCTGTCCCTCATATAATATTCATAATAATGCATAATGCATGCCATTATATGATTTTAAGAAAGTTTATAGGTAGTTATGCCTCTTCACAACATTTTACTTGAACGTCTTTTACACACATTCAATATAAAATTTTTTCACTATAAAACTCCAAACAAGATATACCTATCAATGACATCACGCTATTCAGGAATGTCATAATGAATTGGGATATCAAGGTTTGGCTGGAATGGGGCCTTTGACACTCTCTCATTGCACCTATAGGTTAGGGTTTCTGTGACCATGCACCTTAACTGATGCATTACACATGCAACATTCTGGATACTATCACCGGTCCTCCAGTCTCAATATCCTAGAATATTTCATCCTCTGTGTTTTCTTAATTTCTGAAGAATTTCTGCTAAACAATGCTGTCAGTGCTAACTTACCCCATCGGAGAACTACACTTTGCCATTTAAGCTTTGCTAGATTGAATTGATTGATAGTCTCAAATGTTAAGCTTCATTTTATTTTCCTAATTCAGAATTTTAGAAATTAAGAGAGTTTGAACAGAGAGTAGTATGGTATAACCTAAAATTTGATTATGTTTTTCACACTAAGTGCTAATAAAATATTTTATATAATCAAAGTAAAATATTTTTGTTACATAATAAAATTTAGCTTCTGTTTAATAAAATAAAAAAATTTCATTTCACAACTGTAAACTATTGCTTTTTTTTTTTTAAAGAGTGATAGCCTTTTGAGGATATAGTTTTGATTTTTTGAGAAAATGGGCCTCAGATTGTCTTCCAAGAGTTGTAAGGACAGTTAGGTAAGTGAATCTCAGCTAGCCATTAGGGGGGAAAAAAGAAAATTTAAAAGTAACACTAGAAATAACAACATCAGACCTGTTATAATCAATTATTCACGCAGTCTAATTTGGAGATATCTTTATTACTACAGTAGTGGCTAGAGACTAACATCTTTAGACAGTATTTTCTGCCAGAATAGCCTAAAAAATAATGAGCCAGTATTATTCCTTAGTGAATCAGAGATACTGTGATTTCTTAGAGATTGTATACTGCTACATCCTTAATAATCTGAACAATTAACTAATGTTCTCTAAAAATGTTACGGGCTGTGGACCTCATTTCTAAATTTAAAAATTTTGGATTTAGAATAAAGTAGTTCTTGAAAAACTTCCTGAGTTTTATAAGTTTGTCTTTCATCAAGATTTATCATGGCTTATTTTAAAAATCAGCATAACACAGTTTGTATTATTTGATGAGAGAGAAACATCCATCAGCCTCCTCCTGCACACACCCTAATGGGAATGTACCTGCATCCAAGGTACATGCCCTTAACCGGAATTGAACCTGGGACCTTTCAGTCTGCAGGCCGACGTTCTATCCACTGTGCCAAACCAGTTTCGGGCACAGTTTGTATTGTTTAATACTCTTGTATTGTATATGAATATGTTCCTTTCTTAGGAGGGTAGTACAGGGCCTTATGTATAAATTTTAAGGGTAAAAAAAGAGAGATTAAGATAATTGAAGGCATATTTAACAAATATTAGTTTAATTTATTACTGTAAAAATGAAACTATAAGTAAATGACTAAGTGACATCCAAATTTAGAAAAAAAAAATTTTGGGGGGCTTTTTCATTTAAAATCTCAGAGGATACATTTTGGTCTCTCTGTGACAAATATTATATTAGGAGGAAGTGAACTTTTAGGCCCTAGTGTTTATTTACTTAATTTGGATGACTAGTGAGATGTATTTTCAATAAACTTGTGTTTATAAAATGCACACCCAGACCAGTAATGGACAAATGTGAGGAAGAGTGATATGTCATGTTCACACCCTTTCTCAGTCAGATCACCAAGGTCAGCATCAACAGTGATACATCATGTTCATCACTTGATATGATAAATATGGCAATCTACCTCTGTGGTCTTCCCCTCAAAATATTCATAATCCCAATCTAAACATGAGAAAACATCAAACACATCTCAATTGAGGGACATTTTATGAAATACCATATTAGTACACAAAACAGTCAAGATAATGAAAAACAAGTAAAGTTTGACAAACTTTCACAGTCAAGGGGAGTGAGCCTAAAGAGATATATGGCAGGATGTAACAGGAAAAGGATAACAGGTAAAAATGACCATGTATAATAAGTAAGGAAATATGAACAAAATGTGAATTTTAGCTATTAATGCATTAAAGAGAATGTTAGCATTTCTGAATGTAGGCTAAATTGGGTATGATGGTGGGAAGTTGTGGGTGTGGTCTTGGGATAGTATCCTATCTAATAAAAGGGTAATATGCAAATTAAGTGTCACTCCATTACTAAGATGGAGATGCCCATAGCCACAAGATGGCGCACCCAATCCTCTTAGCCTGCCGTGGAGTCCCCCAGTCCTGGGGGTTGGCCACTGAGAGTGGGCCGCAGAGGGCCTCTGGCCAGGCCAGGGCATGGAATGCTTGCATTGTTGCCCTGGCAACGAGGCAAGTGTTCCACGCCCAGCACCGATGGGCTTCTGGCCAGGCCAGGGTGTGATGGGCCTCTGGGCTGTGGAGAGCCTCTGGGCAGTGGGTTTGGAGGGTCCAGGCCTCACAGGGAGCTACTAGCACATGGATTCATGGGCAGGGCTACTGGTTGAATAATAAAAATAGCTAACACTCTTTAGAGCTTACTATAGGCAAGTAATTCTTTTAAATACTTAAGGTCTTGTTTTTATTTTATTTTTTAAATCCTCACCAGAGGATAGTTTTCCCCCCTTTTTTTGGTGAGGGAGAGAGTAAAAGGGAGCGAGGAAAGGGGGAAAGAGAAAGAGAAACATTGATGTGAGAGACGTGTCTATTGGCTGCCTCCTGCTTTCACCCTGATCAGGGCTGGGGATCAAATGCAACCAAGGCAGGTGCCCTGGACCGGAATCCAACCCGAGGCCCTTTGATCCAAGGGCTGATGAGGACTACGTGTCTTAATTTTATAAAACAACTCTGTGGTCGGTTTGATTATACTCATGCTAGCGCTGAAGAAATAAAAGGTTAAGTAACTTACCCAAGATCAAACGTAATATCTATGCTCTAGATCCTTTTCTCTTAACTATTAAGTCTTATTGAAAATAGTTGTTTTGGTGGAAGCTGGAGGGAACAGTTCTCCTTTGTCACCAGGTTTAGCTTCTGCCCAGCTATGCAGGGTATAAAACAGAAGAATACTTCTTTTATGCATATTAAAAAAATCATTTTATTCCTTTAGATTATGGTGTGTGATTATTGCATGCTCACCTTTCTGATAGTTTTTATCTTTTTATATGTAAACTAGGAGCCCAGTGTGTGATTCAAAATCATGTGGTGCCGCCCACCCTCGAGTCACTGGTCCGACCCTGCCTCCCTCTCTGGCCCTTAAAGCAGTTGTGGCCGCTGCTGATCAGGCCCAAGGTGGCAGTGGGGGCTGAGCCCCTTGCATGAATTTTGTGCATTGGACCTCTAGTTCAATATATTTGTGAAGTGTCCCTGAGGATTTAGCATTCTGAAGAAAAATTAAAATATTATTTTTATTTTTTTGTTGATTTTTTTGAGAGGAAGGGAGAGGGAGAGATAGAAATATCAATGACGAGAGAATCATTGATCATCTGCCTCTCGCACACCCCCTGCTGGAGATCGAGCCCACAGCCCTGTGCCCTGATGGAGAATCAAACCAGGGACCTCTTGGTTCATGGGTCAGTGCTCAGCCACGGAGCCACACTGGCTGGGCTAAAATGTTGTTTTTAAAAGGCTCACTTTCAACTTTGATGGAAAAATCAAATCGTTTCCCGAACGATCCCTAAAGTGCTGGAGAATCATTTTAACATTAAAAATGTGCTTTCTAGTACTACCTTAAAAGGCAGAATTTAACAGAGCAATATTATAAAGCACTACAATTAGAGTATCTTACGTTTTGTTTTCTTTCATGGTTTGCCTTTGCTCCTAAAAAGGGAGCAGTTTAACCTTGTGTATGGGTCAGAACAGATTAGGATGGTCTTGCCCTATGCACAGAACCATATCACACTGCAGAAGACAACTGTGACTGCACCTGGAGAAGAAAAACAAGAAAAACGGTAACTATATTCGATATACAAAAGACTGTCAAAACAAAAAGTAGTTTCTTATAGCTTTTTATAGTTTGCAAAAACCTATCACATATTATCTTTTTGATACCCATAAAAAACCCTATTTTGTATAAGTATAAAGATCAGAGATTAAATAACCTCACCAGGAATAAATGAACAAGGGGCTGATTTGTAGCACCAACCCAAACCTTAGATACCGTGTCCATTGCCATTTCTTTATCATATTCCACCTAAGGAGCAGGATTTACATAAGTATTTTATGTCCATTTTGAGTACACTATCAGGGACATGAGAAGTTTTAGAGCAAGATTTTTGCTCAATTTAAGGAGCCTTTTAACTATTTATGCAACTACATAACTGGCTACCTCAGCTTATGATGATGCTTAGAAATGGTTAGGCAGAGGCTACATGTAGGCCATCTATTGAGTTTGATGTTAGACGAGATACCCTTTAACAACCTTTCCAATTCTGAGATTTCATGACTTTCTGGTGCTAATGATGCTGTTTCAGCTTGTTGCCAAGTAACACTATTGTTTTCTCTGCCTGTCTATATACAGCATTGGCAACAACTTATTTTTCCTTATATACCATGACAAATTTATATCATCCAATCTAATAAAAGAGTAATATGCAAATTTACCGTACCTCCACTACACCCACAAGCCACACCCACAAGCCACACTCACACCCAGGAGCAAATATGCAAATAAATCCCAACCAATATGGCAGTGGCCCCTGAGAGCAGGAGGGAGGCTTGGGTTTCCCCAGCAATGGAGGAAGCCAAGCTTTCTGCCTGCCCTTGCCGGCCTAAGCCTCCACTCAATGCTACAAAGTTTCAATTATAGGAGATACATAAATCCCAACAGAAATGGCTATAGCCACAGAGCCAGAGAGAGCAGAGGCTAGGGTTGCCCCCAGTGATGGAGGAAGCCAAGCTTCTGCAGCCCTGGCCTGCCTAGGCCTCCACTCCAGGGTACAAAATTTCAATTATAGAAGGTAAATAAATTCCAACAGAAATGGCTGTCACCACTGAGCTAGCAGAAGGCTTGGCTCTGCCTACAAAGTTTCAATTGTAGAAGATAAATAAATTCCAGATACCAGGGCCTCCACTTGGGTTGCTGGGGGGCGTGGCCAGCCTGCAAACCACAACAGGCCCCTTGCCCAGGCCACCCCATGCCCCAAGGGAACCACCAGCCTGATCTGGGACACCCTTCAGGGCAAACCAGCTGGCCCCACCCATGCACCAGGCCTCTATCCTATCTAATAAAAGAGTAATACACAGATTGACCATCGTCATTCCAACACACAAGAGGGCTGCCCCCATGTGGTCAAAGATCTTGCCCCATGTGGACACAAGATGTCCACGAGATGGCCATCAGGAGAGGGCAGTTGGGAGGGACCAGGCCTGCAAGGGAGGGCACTTGGGGTTGAGCAAGCCTGCAGGGGAGGGCAATTAGAGGTGACCAGGCCTGCAGAGAAGGGCAGTTGGGGGCAAACAGGGTGGCAGGGAAGCAGACATCAAACAGGCTGGCAGGGTAGTGGTTAGGGCATGATCAGGCTGGCAGGCAGAAGCAGTTAGGGGCAATCAGGATGGCAGGCAGGTTAGCAGTTGGGAGCCAGCAGTCTTGGATTATGAGAGGGATGTCCAACTGCCTGATCAAGCCTAAACAGGCAGTTGGACATCCCTCAATGGGTTTCAGATTGGAGAGGGTGCAGGCTGGGCTGAGAAACGCCACCCCCCATGCACAAATTTCGTGCACCAGGTCTCTAGTCCTCCTATCTAATAAAAGAGTAATATGCAAATTGACCATACCTCCGCTATACCCACTGGCCTCACCCACAAGCCACAACCACCATCCAATTAGGAGCGGATATACAAATAAACCCAATCAAGATGGCTGTGGCCACAGAGAGCAGGAGGGAGGCTTGGGTTTCCCCAGCAATGGAGGAAGCCAAGCTTTCTTCCTGCCCTTGTCAACTCAGGCCTCCACTCAGTGTTACAAAGTTTCAATGATAGAAAATAAATAAAACCCAGCAGAAATGGCTACCACCAAGGAGCAATCAGAAGGCTTGGCTCCGCTTCAGGCTACAGGTTCAATTGTAGAAGATAAATAAATCCCAGATACCAGGGCCTCTGCTTGGGTCATGGGAGGTGTGGCTGGCCTGGAAACCACCAAGGGCCCCTTGCCCATGCCACTCTACATCCCAAGGGAACGCCTACCTTGACTCAGGACACCTTTCAGGGCAAACCAGCTGGCCCCCACCCATTCACCAGGCCTCTATACTATCTAATAAAAGAGTAATATGCAGATTGACCATCATGCTAACACACAAGATGGCTGCTCCCATGTGGTCAAAGATCCTGCTCCCTTGTGGACACAATATGGCCACCACAGACGGTCCTCAGAGGAGGGCAGTTGGGGGCAATCAAGCCTGCAGGGGAGGGCAGTTAGGGGTGACCAGGTTGGCAGAGGAGGGAAGTTGGGGGAAAACAGGCTGTCAGGGGAGCAATTGGGCATCAATCACGCTGGCAGGGGAGTGGTTAGGAGGTGATCAAGCTGGCAGGCAGAAGTGGTTAGAGGCAATCAGCAAGGCAGGCAGGAAAGCAGTTGGGAGCCAACAGTCCTGGATTGTGAGAGTTTATATCTGACTGCCATTGAGGCCTGATCCCAT
Organism: Antrozous pallidus; assembly: GCA_027563665.1. Taxonomy (NCBI): domain Eukaryota; kingdom Metazoa; phylum Chordata; class Mammalia; order Chiroptera; family Vespertilionidae; genus Antrozous; species Antrozous pallidus. The sequence continues at coordinate 7,480,590 of CM050521.1, forward strand.
TGGGACGGGCCTCAATGGGCAGTCAGACATCCCTTGAGGGGTCCCAGATTGGAGATGGTGCAGGCTGGGCTGAGGGCCACCCCCCTCCCTTCCCCGTGCACAAATTTCATGAACCAGTCCTCTAGTAGTGTCAGATAAGCAAGTTGCTTTCTCAAAGTTTCTTGCCTTTAAAATGTTTAAATCTATTTTAAAATTGCTGCCAAATTTTCATTTAAAAGAATTTGAAGAAAATTCCTTTGATGAATTATATGTTCTAATATATAATAACCCTGATTTCTTCACTTTTCTTTTCAAGCTTCATCACACATACTCTCCTTAATCCAGCATTGCCTGTATTGGTTAATAAAGTGGCTCTTTTATTCATTTACTCATTCATTCTATAAAAATTCATCAAAGTTATGAGCAGAGCACTCTTAAACTAAGACAATTCAATCTAAGGTGTAGAATCTTTTTTTTTTAATTAAGTTTACTGGGTGGTATTGGTTATTAACATCACATGTTTCAAGTGTACAATTCTATAATATACCACCTGTATATTACATTGTGTGCTTACCTCCCAAAGCCTAGACTCCTACTGTTTCCATATATTAAACCTCCTTTGCCCTCTTCAACTTCTCATCCTTCTTTCCCTGTGTATCTATGGGTTTGTTTGCTGCTTTCTGTTTATACCTCAAATATGAGTGAAATCATATGGTTCTTGTTCTTCCTGTCTGACATTCCCTTAGCATGATATTCTCAAGATGTATCTAATGTTGTCACAAATGGCAGTCTCATTCTTTCTTATTGCTGAGTAGTATTCCATTATATATATATATATATATATATATATATATATATATATGCCATCTTTCTTAACCAACTATCCATCAAAGGACAATTAAGTTATCTTTGGTTCTTAGCTAATGTATAATGCTACAATGAACATAATAATACATATATCTTTACAAAAATCTTTCAAAACTCTTGGGTAGATATTCACAAGAGGGATTGGTATCTCAATTCATAATTTTTGAGGAAACTATGGTGTTTTTGTTAATGACCATAACAATTCACATAATTACCAGAAGTGTATGAGGATTCCTTATTTCTACATCTTCTTCCGCACTTACGATTTCCTGTCTTATTGGTAATGTCAGTCTAGGCATGAGGGGGTTCGGATCTGTGTTCCTCTAAAGGAATGAGGCTGAGCATCTTCATACATATGTTGGCCATTTCTATGTCTTCTTGGGAAAATTGTGTGTTCCCCATCAGTGCATATTTTTAATTGGATTGCTTGGGGTTCTTTTGTTGTTGTTGAATTATATGAGTTATTAATATATTTTGGATATTAGTCCTCTTTGGAAATTTTATTTGAAAATATCCTCTAGCATTCAGTTGGTTGACTTTTTATTTTGTTGGTTTCTTTTTCAATGCATAAGTTTTTTAGTTTGTTAAAGTTCCATCGCTTATTTTTGCTTTTATTTTTATTGCCTTTCAAGTCAAATTTTTACAATTCTTTCTGAGACCTGTGTCCTTAAGTTTAGTACCTATGTTTTCTTCTACTTATTTTATTGTTTCAGGTTTTATACTTAGGTCTTTGATACATTCTGAGTTAATTTTTGTTTATGGTATAAAAGAGGAGTTTACTTTTATTCTTTTGTATATGGCTTTCCAATTTTTCCAATATCACTTATTGAAGAGGCTTTTTGTTTTCCATTGTATGTCTCTGCTTTGTTGGAAATTAGTTGCCTGTATACATGTGGGTTTGCTTTTGTGCTCTCTAATCAGTTATATTAGTCTGTGTGTGTATTTACTAGTATCTGCCAATACCATACTGTTTGATTATTGTCAATTTGGAATATAATTTGAAGCCAATGAGTGTGATAGCTCCAGATTTAGTCCTTTTTGGCAGGATTGCTTTGACTGGGGTCTTTTGTGTACTATGCAAATTCGATGATTTTTTTTGTCCTATTTATTTGAAAAATGTTATTGGAATTTGAAAGTGATTGCATTAAATCTGTATATTGTTTGAGGTAATATAGCAATTTTTACTATTTATTATTCTTCCCATGAAAATGAAATAGCTCTCCATTTCTGTCTTCTTTAATTTCTTTCAAAAATGATATATGTCCTTTACTTTCTTCATTTATTGCAATTGCTTTTCCATTTAATTTTCTGAAATTTTATTGTTAGTATATAAGAACATAATGGATTTTTTACATTGGTTTTCTATCCTGCAACTTTACTGTATTTTTAAAATTGTTTCTAATAGTTTTTAGTGGAGCCTTTAAGATTTTCTATATGAAGAATCATGTCATCTGCAAAAATACAATTTTACTTCTTTTCAATTTGCATGCCTTTATTTCTTCCATGATTGCTCTGGCTAGGATTTCCAGTAGTATGTTGAATAACAGTGGTGATAATGGGAATCTTTGTCTTGTTCCTGACCTTGGAGGAAATGCTCTCAGTTTTTTTTGTGTTTTTTTTTTTTGCCACTGAGCTGTAAGTTTGTCATATATGTCCTTTATTATGTTGAGGTACTGTCCTTCTATACTTATTGTATTGAGTGTTTTAATTATAAATAGATGTCGTATATTGTCAAATGCTTTTTCTAAACCTATTGATATGATTAGATGATTTTTATCCTTTATTTTGTTAATATGGTGCTTAAATTAATTGGTTGCATATATTACCCTATACTTGCACCTCTGGAAAGAACCCCATTTGATTACAGTGTATTTTATTTTTAATACATTGTTTTATTCGATTTGCTAGTATTTGTTTAGGATTTTTGCATCTGTCTTAGTCAGAGATAATGGCCTGTAATTTTCTCCGTTTTGGTGTTGTTTTTACCAGGTTTCCATACCAGAGTAATGATAGCCTCATAAAATGAGTGAGAGAATATTGCCTTTTTTCAATGTTTTGGAGGAGTTAGGTAAGGATAGGTATTAAATCTTTGAAAGTTTGGTAGAATTCACTGGTGAAGCCATATGGTCCTTGGATTTTACTTTTTAGGAGATTTTTGATGAGTGTTTCAATTTCCTTTCTGTTAATTGATTTATTTAAATTTTCCAGTTCTTCATGAGTCAGTCTAGGAAGTTTATATATTTGTAACAATTGGTCTATTTTTTGTAAGTTACTGAATTTGATGGCATATAGCATTTCATTGTATTCTTGCAAAGTGCTTTGCATTTCTGTGGTTTTCTTTGTAATTTCTTCTGTTTAATTGAATCTTTTTCCCTTGGTGAGACTAGCCAGAGGTTGTCAATTTTATTTGTCTTTGTTGTATTAATTTTTTCTATTGTCCTTCATTTCTTTTAGGTCTGATCTAATTGTTATTATTTCCTTTCATCTATTGACTTTGGTCTTCATTTGCTCTTCTTTCTCTAGTCCTTAACATAAAATGTTAGGTTGTTCATTTCAGATTTTTCTTGTTTCTTGAAGTAGGCCTTTAGGGTTATGAACCTTCCTCTAATGATTACTTTTGCTGTACCCCAAAATTATTGATATGTAATATTCTCATACTCATTTGTCTCTAGATATCTTTTGATCTCTTCTTCTCCTCCTCCTCCTCCTCCTCCTCCTCCTCCTCCTCCTCCTCCTCCTCCTTCTCCTCCTCCTCCTCCTTCTCCTCCTCCTCCTCCTCCTCCTCCTCCTCCTCCTCTTCCTCCTTCTCCTCCTTCTCCTCCTCCTCCTTCTCCTCCTCCTCCTTCTCCTTCTTCTCCTTCTTCTCCTTCTCCTTCTTCTTCCTTCTCCTCCTTCTCCTTCTTCCTTCTCCTCCTTCTCCTTCTTCCTTCTCCTCCTTCTCCTTCTTCCTTCTCCTCCTTCTCCTTCTTCCTTCTCCTCCTTCTCCTTCTTCCTTCTCCTCCTTCTCCTTCTTCCTTCTCCTCCTTCTCTTTCTTCCTTCTCCTCCTTCTCCTCCTTCTCCTCCTCCTCCTCCTCCCTCCTCCTCCTCCTCCCTCCTCCTCCTCCTCCTCCTTCCTCCTCCTCCTCCTTCCTCCTCCTCCTACTCCTTCTTCCTTCTCCTCCTTCTCCTTCTTCCTTCTCCTCCTTCTCCTTCTTCCTTCTCCTCCTCCTCCTCCTTCCTTCTCCTCCTCCTCCTTCTTCCTTCTCCTCCTCCTTCTTCCTTCTCCTCCTCCTCCTCCTTCTCCTCCTTCCTTCTCCTCCTTCTCCTTCTTCCTTCTCCTCCTTCTCCTTCTTCCTTCTCCTCCTCCTTCTCCTTCTCCTCCTCCTCCTCCTTCTCCTTCTCCTTCTCCTCCTCCTCCTCCTCCTCCTCCTTCTCCTCCTCCTCCTCCTCCTCCTCCTCCTCCCCCCCTAGTTGTTGTTTAGTTCCAGGCTACTTAATCCCCACATATTTTTGGATTTTTCCACTTTCTTTTTGCAGTTTATTTCCAACTAAAATGCATTGTGGTCAAGAAATAGGCTCGGTATGATTTACATTTTCTTAAATTTGTTGAGGCCAATTTTGTGCTCCAACATATGGTCTATCCTTGAGAGTGTTCCATGTGCACTAGAGAATATATATTCAAGGTGTTCTGTGATGAAGAGCTCTGCAAACATTGATGATGCCCTTTTGTTCTACTGTGGCATTTAAGGCTAAACTTTCATTATTTTCTGTTTGTATCCCATGTCCTGTGTTGGCATTGGGGTATTTATTTCATCATTTGTGTGAGTGACTCCTTTTGTTGAACCAGATTATAGTTTTTGAATATTGGAAGAATATTTCTTCAATTATTTGTAAGTGTTATTCACAGGAAAATGTTGGTCCATCACTTAGTCATATACTAGTATATTGGCTTAACTGTATGGAATTTACAACATGGCGACTGGCATTCAGTGAGTATCTGAGAGAGATTTTGAAACCTAATTATAGAAATGTCATTCCATTGTTTTGCCATATTCTGATCATTAGAAGATCCAGCCCACACTCCAGGGAAAGAAGCTTTAGGGATAGAGATACCAGAAGGAAGCATCATTGGGGGCTATCCTAAAGGTTGCCACCACAGGTATAAACCCTCACAGGCTGCTTTCCTTGTTTTATTCCTTATCACATTGAAAGACATGGGTGTACATCACATATAACAAAGCAGAAAACCCTGAAAGCCATTTGTAACTTTTCCTCTTTTGTTCCTTGAACATAGTCACTCACAAGGTAGAATGGACACTGATTTATAAACATCTATAAATTATGTCCTATTTACTTCATCTCCATTGCCACTGTCCTAGCTCAGATTTTCATTGTTTCTTGCTTGGATTACTTTTTAGTCATCCTTATTCTTATAGTTTCTTCAGTTCCTCTTTCCATGCAATTAATATTAGTGTTTGACACTAATTATTGCCCAGTTCCACTCTATCCCTGGCTTGTATATGGCTTGTGGGACTGATTTATTTGATTCCTAGTGATGAACATTATCGGGACATGGTGGACATGCACATTTTCAGCTGAATGATTGGGCATTAGAGCAGAGTGGGAGTCAGTACTAAGAACTCCGAACTATCCCAATGACCCTGAATGTTCCTCATGTTTTTCCTGGATTATTGGATTTTTTCTTCCCCTGGGAAAAGTGCTGAATCTATGTTTTTTTTTTTTTTCTCTAGTAATTTTGAGCCTCTTCTCTTTATATTTTTTTCTGAGTTCCAGTCTTTACCTGGCAACTTTTTGATCACTGGTCTTGACTTCTTCCTTTATTTTTGGGTCACCTACATCATCTGACATATAAGAAATAGAGAATTGCCAAATGTATAATAAATAAGCAATTATTCATAAGCTTTTTCATATAAAAACAAATAAAAGTTGTTACATAGTTTATGAAAACAAAATAAAATGTTTCTCTGAAAGGTGCAGTAAGCTCAAATCTTATTTTCTTTGCATAAAAGTGCTTTCCAGCACACATCTGCTATTTGCTGCCGTTAGAATAACAGCGGTGACACTAGCTGTTCAGCTACCACCAAGACTTTTTCTTACATTATTATTAACTCTCATTGTGATTTGAATCTTTTTTAATCTAGCTAACAAATTGCATTTATTAAAATAATAAATTATTTCCACTTGATTTTAATAAAATAAAATTAAATGTCAGCTGGAGCTTCGTAAGCTAACAAGAGAGACCTTTGTCTTACCTGCGAAGAGTTGAAAGTAAATGTAAATAAAATATAGAAGGATCATGGATAATATTTAACTTATATTTAGTACCCTTATCTTGAGTGAAACAATAATTTCCTTTGTATTATTTAAAATAGTAAGGAAGTGGTAAACATATTATGGTGGAACGTGGTGTAAGGAACTCTTGTTTGGGAACTGGTGCAGATTTCATACATATTATTGCTAATTACTGTTGTAATTAGCTAGTTATGAATACCAGAAAGCAAGGAGGGACTAGACATCATAAGCACGGCCCCGGGCAGATTCCTCAGAAAGCTGCAACTTCTCACTCCCCGGCGGACCAGGGGCCAGCCCCGCAGACCCCGGGGGAGGGACCGGGCCGAAGGGAGGTGGTCACCGCGAGGTGAGGTGGGCATGAGGGCGAGCGGCTTGCCCGCCGGGCGGGCCTGGAAACAGAGGCAGTTGGCCAAGGGCGGAAGCCACTGCCCGCACACCCCGTTCGGGAAGACGTAATGCCCAGACACCGAACGCGCTCTGCGCGCCCCTCCCTCCTCTGGCCGTGCTCCCGCGCCGCTGCCCTTGTCTGCGGACTGCGAAGCCCGAGCTGTCCCGCACCGGGCGTGGGTGGAGCGGAGGCCCAGGCGATGGGCCCGCCCCGCCGGGACCCCGCCCCGCCGGGACCCCGCCCGCCCCGCCCGGACTTCTCCCACGGGGGTCGGAGGGAGAGGCAGGGGCCCTTGGAAACTCAGGAGTGTAATTCCACGCCAATAAACGCACCCCTTCTCCCGTGTGTTCCAGAAGCTTCCTCCTCTTGTCACGTTGCAACAAGCCCACTTCCGGCGGGACAGTTCGCCCCGCTGATGACAGTCACCATCAACGTGTTTGAATCAGAAAGACTGAGGGGTTCCTTCAGCACCGTTTAATAGTCAGTCGGATTTTCTAGTAGCTACTAATTAAAAAACTGCCAAAAGATTGAGTAGCGGTATTAAGTCCCTTTCTCTACTGATAAACCTAAAACGGTCCATTTAACCTGTTCAGTGTTCATTTAATTATTAAAAATGGGTAATGCTTAACACCTCTTAGCCTCCTGTGCCTCTCACTTTGAGGGTGTGAAGAGATCGTCCTGTTTTCATACTCCCCAGCAAAACAAGGGGGGGCCCCAGCAGCTGGCCCTTGGTTCGTTCCCATGGGCCATGTAACTGGTATTGGTCTCTGTGAGGAGTCATTACAAATTGGGGAAGCACCATCTTAAGTATCCATTTCCCCTTACAAGGAACAATCACAATAAGCAGTTTCTTGGTATTTTTCTAGAAATAGTCAATGCATATGTAAACATGTATGTCTCTATATGTCATTTTTTACATATGGCAATATAAACATGTACACTTGGTATATTCTGCTTCTGGAAATGTTTCCTGTTAGTACATATAGTGCCACCCTATTGTGTGTGGGTTTTTCTAGGGAGAGGGCTGCATTGTTACTTACTAAATAAATATAATTTTTATTTGTAAATGGTGAAATTTTAAGGTTTATTAATATCTGCTTAAAACAGGCATGTATTCTTTATATGATATCTACTTTAACAAAACAACATTTTATACTTCTTAAAATTGCAATGGTTTATCTCACTAGTGGTCATTTTATGCTTTTGAGGTTTCCTACATATCAATTTTCTGTCCTTGGCTGAACTATTGTGTTTCTAACTGGGCTTTTATTGTACAAACAGAATGTTTTTAATCTGACTGTATTTACATGACAGCCTGGAATTGTGGCATTTTGTTAAATACATAGTTCATATTTAAAATATTGTCTAAATATTTATTCACATGATGGATTACTGTGGCTCAGAAAAGGCAGTTATAACCTATTAAGTAAATAATTTTAGTTTTAAAAAAATTCTAAAGGCTTTGAAGGGGTCATAATGATTTCTCCACTGTTAGAAACAGCCATTGAAAACTTTTGCTTTTTTCTCTAAGTGGTATTTTAATTCTTAAGTGTTTAAGCAACAAGATAAAACAGAGTGAGGAAAAACAAAGGGAAAATAATAAACCAGTTGCCTGTAAGGTATTAGCTTTTCTTTCTCCTTTCCCATGATCAGTTCCCATCTCTCCATCATGAAAAAAACATGTAGCCAAACAAAATTACAGCCAAACAAACAAAAGAATACTACTGCAGAAAACAGTGTAAGGTTTCTGGAGGCCAAAACAAAATTTCAAAATACATAATTCAAACAGCAAAAACACTTAAAAGAGGTAGATGATTTCACTCAAGTTTGAAAGGTTTTCATAATAAATTGTTTTGACTTAAGTTTGATCTTTGTTAAACTTGTGTGTATGAAATAGTTTATTATTTTTAAATGAGTTTGAAAACTGCAGTTATTGCTGCTGCTGCTTTTTTCAAAAACAGAGACAAGGTTTCTCAGTATTATTAGTTAGTTTAAACATATGTTTGTGTATGTGTGGTCATGTTATTTTCTGTTTTTCTGTCAGATGACACCAAATACTTTTATTTATAACTCAAAGATCATTCATTTGAACTTTACAACCTTTTGTATTTATTTAAGATTAATTTGTTATATTTAAAGAAAATAAGGATATATTTTTGTGTGTGTTTTTTAATGCCGTACTCAGTTCATCTACCCATTGTAGATCTGTGATCGTAACATCTTTTGACAAGCAAATTAGACCATAGGAAGAGCATCCAACTTGGAGCATGGGGCTCACGTGCTACTGCTGTTGCTAGAGGATTGGGTGGGTGGAATTCATCCAGTGCTGGTGGGAATGGGGTTCTTGTGATATGTTGAGAAAAGGAATTTTCTAAGACTCCTGAGGGAGAATGAGTGATTTTTATTTGTGTGGAGTAACATCCCTCAGATTGCAAGTCCCATGTCTCTTAAATTAGTCCTGGTTATCGCAGCTGGAGCTTCGATAAAGCTAGAAGCAAGACCAGTGTCCAGAGTTTCCATTTCATGGTGGAGTGGAGTCCAGTGTGGCATCAGGCAAGATTCAGTCCATCAGTCCATTGTGTGGGTGGATGCAGGGAAGCACGCCCCTAGCTAGAGGAGAGCCAGGAGCCCCGCATGCAAGAGAGAGAGGGGAGAGAAAGAGAGACACACACACAAAGAGAGAGACAGAGAACTTCTTTTGTTCGGGAATTAAGTAGCTCAGATTTCATGTCCTTGCAGTGGCCACGTCTATTCTGGTGTGACTGACAGTTAAGCATCTTCATGTGTCCTGACCTTACTTGGAGAAAGTTTGAAGTTGGTGGTGTGGGCATGCTAAATAGCCATCTCAGAAGAAAATTTGAGTTTATTTAAGGAAAGGGGGTTGGAGGATGACGATACCCAAAAGGAAGGGCTACACAGCACTGGGTCAGAGTACTGGGTCGATGATGGCAGTGAAAATGTGCTTAGTCCAGAGAACAAAGTAAGGGCATCAGAGAAGCAACAGGAAAGCCTCAGGTGGGCTGCTTTGGCTTAATGAGAAGTCAGAGAAAAGGGGGCCTTGGAGACAGGTTTGGGGGGCTCTCCCGGGATGAGCTGCCACTGCCCATTGCTGCCCTGGTCGCAAGCCTCAGGGTTAGGAGCTGCGTGTCTGCGGGAAATGGCATGGGCATGGTCCTGGGAAGGAGAGTGCTCCCTGGGTCATTTGACCTGAGCTGTTTTCCTCTCTGCAGGTGGGAATCTCAGAGGAGGTCTGGGGGAGTGTCTCAATAGAATATTCATCAGCTTTCCAGGTGTGCTCTTCAGGACCCTGGTTTCCACCGACTGTTTTGTGCCTTGGAAGGGGTTTATTAGTCAGTATAGCTGGTCCTGAGGCAGCCACCGCATCACTTGTCTGTTTTATTAAAAATATATTTTATTGATATTTTAACAGAGAGGAAGGGAGAGGGACAGAGAGTTAGAAACATTCATGAGAGAGAAACATCGATCAGCTACCTCCTTCACAACCCCACTGGGGATGTGCCTGCAACTGAGGTACATGCTCTTGACCTAAATGGAACCTGGGACCCTTCAGTCTGCAGGCCAACACTCCATCCACTGAGCCAAACCAGTTAGGGCCACTTGTCTGGTTTTGCTGCTTTTTTGGGCCTGTAACCTGGAGCTGAAATACAACCAAGGTCTAGATGTTATCTTTAGGGAGGAAAAGATCAGGGGGTTTACACGGCCTGACCAGTGATATAAAAGATCAGGTGTCCAGACCAATGACTAGTGATATGCTAGGGGGATAGGCTATCCTGGGGGTGCGGTTCTTGTTTTCCCAGTTTTGCCCCTTGCTAGCATCCGGGGCTTTCTGCCTGTACCTGGCCCATTGTCCTTGCTCTGCTCTTGTCTAATACTGGGCATGCATCTAAATTGTAGCTTTCCTTTGCTCTTTTCCAATTATTAATTTAATACCAGATTATTACAATGGTATCACTACCTTCTGCCAATATAACTAAAAAACAAGTCTTTCTGTTCAGTGAGGGGTCATGTTCAGACCAAAGTTCTTTACTTTAGTGTGCAAGGGAAAAAATAGCCTCCTATCATAAAGAAAATTATAATATCAGCAGAAAAATGTGCCATCTAAATTGAAGCTCAAAGCAAAAGATATTAGGAAACTCATGCACACAATTCCATTATATTTAAGATCTAAAACTAAAATTAAAGCAAAAGATATTAGGAAACTCATGCACACAATTCCATTATATTTAAGATCTAAAACTAAAATTTGAGTATAAAGATAGTTTAGGGAAACAATTAGGGTAGCAGAAATCCAGTGATCATTTTGATTACTTTTTTCTGTGAAAACTTTGCTCTATAAAATAACAGTATCATTAAATCTAGTAACTGGCTATTTTACAATATGTCAACATGATGAAAAGAATTGTTCTGAAATGATTGGTTTAACACTGTTTTTTACATTTCAACACATATATTTTAGTTTCTTTATCTAGAACTCATAAATAAAATAGCTCAGTATATACACACATTTGGATTTCAATATATATATATATATATATATATATATATATATATATATATATATATGAAGGTAAGGAAGGTCAGTTGGTCAGTTTTTTTATTCATATTGTCATTTTGAATGCACACTCTACAGATGGTGGAGTTTTGACTGCCCATGAGAGAACTAATACCTTTGAGACAGCTGTTGCAGATAAACCTTTTTTACATACTTTAGGTCAAGAGTAGTCAAACCTGTTACAGCACCTGCTTTTGCATATGCAATGCTGTTATGTTGTCATTTCATTAAACAAGAAGCCGTAACAGTCTCTTGTGGTTGTACAAAAGTCTGGCACATTGCCTACATGAAATGAAATCCACCAAAAAGACAACCGTGATTTCTGTTGTCTAGTTTCTATTTGGGGCTTTGTTTCTGGAAGACTGCCCATAAGTCAGAGGGAGGACACAGAGGCAAGTTTACGTTTGGAGAGGAGAATAGGGAAAGTGTTTGCTGTCATTGGCTGTAGGGGAGTTGTGAAGTCTGACATGCCCATCAGCTACCGAATGCCACACGGGCCCCTGCACCACGCACCTCAGTTCTCATCATCTGGTGAGCCTGCAGCAGGATCTCCGCACTGGAGTCCACACATGTCTGCTTTGGTTTGTAACTGATTGATCCACAGAACAGAGCTTCCTTGTGGGATCTCTCTTTGCTATAGAATGACATAAATGATTAAAATGCTTTCTTTAGGGGGAAATATCATTTGTTTATAGACCTTATTGCTCAGGGAAAGAAATTGTCAAATAGTAATGTAAGCAGAGTTTGTTGGAAACTTTCACTAATCTTTGTGAATCACAGTCTTCTTCAAATTAGGCACATTAAAAATAAAATTGGGAATACAAATTGCTGGGGGGCGAATGGGATGAGAGAGAGTTGAAGGAAATTCCTTTCTTATTTACTGTATTTCTTAAAAAGAGTATTGGCACATAATAAAAATGGCACCTTAGTATTTGCAAAATGACTAAAAATTTACTCTGTCTTGCCATATATAGCTGTGGGGAGAAAAGAGAGATACTAGGATTGATAAAGAAATGTTGCATGCTGTCATTTAAATGTTGCATGAAGTTGCTTCTGGTTTCTTTTTCAAAAATAGTGCAAAATGAATATTACATAGAAAGTAATGTTATAATTTGTTAATTGTGTTAATTATGTTGAATTCTGTTCCTTCTGACATGGATTTACAATAAGCAGGAGTAAAAATATTATTTTCTAGCTCTGGGGGGAAAATTAAAAATTCTTCCCTGCTCTTTTAACCTTGTCAAATGATTCCCCTGCTCCTGACATGGTGCATTATTTTGCAAAGGTTGGCAGTTAACTCTTCAAGGTACCAGACATCATTTTTATTGGGATATTAATTCTCAGATGTGCTAATCTCATCAAGATTTGTGGGCATTTTCTTTCATAGGCCATTCTGATTTGTCGCTCTTTCTTTTCACAGCAGTACTAAATACCAAGCCTTCTCTGATATGGAAGTTCATTAGAGATATGTCTTTGATGGCAGGCCTTTCCTGGCTTCAGTTTCAAATACCTTGATATAAAGCTTAAGAAGCCATTGTGTTGTAAGCCCTCCTTGATGTGCCTTATTTAGATCTGCATAGTAAATCAAGGAAAGTAAATAACAAGGCAGCAGATGGAAGCATGGAGATAAGGCCAGTGAACCATTGTATTTGTATTTTGTTATGATGTTGACAGCAGCTAAAATTCACTAATCTAGTTCAACTGATCTGCATTTCAAAGAAAACTCATTTAGCAGCAACTTGAAGGTTTGTAGGATAAAGTTCTTTTATTGCAGCTTTTATTGCATTCTTTGCTAATTTATCTGGTCAAGATTTATCCTTGCTTACTTAAAGCTGCAAGCCTGTTACAAGGAGTCTTAAATACTATGAAAGCATTAATGTCTAGACTATGAGCTGAAGGTAATTACATATCCAGCCCTGAATAGGTTACATTTAGAAAATACTGTTGTCCAAACTCAATTGTCAGGGCAATATAGATAAGGTAGTTTTTTGTTTCTTTTTTCTCCCTCTCCTGCTTGTTTGCTCTCAGATCCCCCCCCCCCACCTCATAAATAAGTTAATATGTAATCAACTACTCAGAAATTTTGCGTAAAACAAGTAGATCTCCTTTAAATGTGAATCTATTGATGCTGATATTGGGTAAGCCCTTTTAAGAGTGGAAGATTACTAGTTTTGAAAGTCTGATATCCTTATTTGACTATGTAGATATACATATGCATATTATGTAAGTGAATATGTTTAATGGCAAACTAAATGTGTTGAAATAAGCATACATTATAGATAACATGTACAAAGACTATTAGTGTTTTCTCATTTTGATTATATATCTTAATTAGTGGAAATTAGTTATTTTGAAATACAGATACATAAAGCAAATATTATATGTATATATTTATATATTAACTAAATTTTGAGTAAATTCCACTTCTATTGGTTCCAAAAGGACAGGCTACTGAATGAAAGGATAGTGTGGTGGTAGGCAAGCAGGCTCAATAGCGATCTCAGATGGTGATTTTAAAGAAAACTGAATTTATTTAAGGATGGGAATATCCAAAGGGAAAGGCTACACCAAGCAACGGCTAACAGGGGCTAAATAAACAAGGTTTAAGTTTATGTGGGCCACAAAAAAATAAAAGCTTCAATTTTCATAGAAATGTAGTTTATTTCGATAGAGACATGATGAATACAAAGGGCTGAAATAAATGAGTGATCATTAAAATAATAGAACATTTTAATAAAAGTTAATATTTTTTCTTTAACATTAACTTACCAGACACTCAGTAGTCTGCACAAATTAATAAGCGTAAAACAAATAAACCTATTTTTCTTGTTTTCTAAAAGCGAAATATTTCCTGTTTTGCACACCAAACAAGTCAACACAAGACAGATGATGTGGCAATCAGCTGCTAAGATATTTGCTGCTAGTATTAGTGGAGAGAAATGGTGTCCCTGTGCATAAGGGAAATGCATGCAACACGATTATAGTAATTAGTCATTAGTGACTGTTGTAGTTCATTATTAGTAAATAGAGGCCCAGTGCGTGAAATCGATGCAAGGGGCGAGGGGAGGGGGCATGTCCCTCAGCCCAGCCTGCATTATCTCCAATCTGGGACCCCTCAAGGGATATCCTACTGCCCGTTGAGGCCCGGTCCCTGTGGGATCACACCTCAACGGGCAGTCGGACATTTCTGTCACAATCCAGGACTGCTGGCTCCCAAATGCTTGTCTGTATACCTGCCTGATTGCCCCTAACTGCTTCTGCCTGCCAGCCTGATCACCCCCCTAACCCCTCCCTTGCCAACTGATTGACACCTAACTGATTCCCTGCTGGCCTCATTGCTCCTAACTGCCTTCCCCTGCCAGTGGTAGGTACTGATCTCCCCTGCCAGCCTGGTCACCCCTGCTGGTTTGGTCACTCCTGCTGGCCTGGTCACCCCTAACTGCCCTTCCTTGCTGATGGTAGGCAAGCAGGCTAAATAGCCATCTCAGATGGGCAGTCAGACATCCCTGTCACAATCCAGGACTGCTGGCTCCCAAACTGCCCTCCTCTGCAGACTTGGGTCCCCCCCAACTGCCCTCCTTTGCCATCCCAGTCACCCCTAACTACCCTCCCCTGCAGGCCTTGTCCCTCTCAACTGCCCTCCCCTGTAGGCCTAATTGCACCCAACTGCTCTCCTTTTCAGGCCTGGTCCCACCCCCCCAATTCCCCTCTCCTACAGGCCTGGTCTCCTATGGAAATCCTTTTCATATGCCGCGTGTCCAGGGTTCCAATGCCAGGGTTCAGCGTCTGGAGAAAGCCGCACACAAATGAAAAGAGACTAGAAAAGCATTAATTTGGGGGGAATAATGGGGGCCAGGCGGGAGTCCACCTCAAGGGGGAGGATGCCACCGCTCTGGCTTTCCTATCCCCTTTTATTAGGGCCAAGTGATACATCCATGTCCTTTAGGTCAGGAAATTCCAACAATGAAATCAACCAGCAAGAATTAACATAAGACAAAAGGTGTGGAAGCTTTTACAATTACCAATGTGTCACCTAAACAATATGTGAATAGTTCATACTTAACATAAGACTAAAGGAGGCGCAACTAAAGTCTCACCTAAACAATGAGTAAACAGTTCATACTTAACATAAGACTAAAGGAGGGGCAACTAAAGTCTCACCTAAGCAATGGGTAAACAGATCCATTAAGCTTTGACCAGGTTTCCTGTTTGTTCTATTTACATCTCTATTGGTGAGGCAATGTCTGGCTTCCCGCAGTCTCCCCCAACTGCTCTCACTTGTAGGCCTGAGTCCCCCCCCCCCGCCCCAAATGCCCTCCTTTTCCACCCCAGACACCCCTAAGTGCCTTCCCCTGAGGCCTGGTCCCTCCCAACTGCCCTCCCCTATAGGCCTGGATCTCCCCCAACTGCCCTCCCCTGCAGGCCTGGGTCCCCCAGCTTCTCTCTTTTTTTGGCCCAGTCCCCCCTAACTGCCCTCCCCTGCTGGCCTGATTGCCCACAATTGCCCCCTGTAGTTGTGGGAGGCAGTAAATGCAGGCCATCTTGTGGTAGCCATCTTGTGTCCACATAGGGGTGGCCATCTAGTGTATTGGAGTGACATTCAATTTATTATATAGATTATATATAACAGGATATTATAAAAATTAAATTACAAAAGTTTTATTTAAAAAGTTTTTCACATACTGTTATATTGGCTGGGCCACAAAAATATTCATTGTGGGCCACATGCAGCTTGCAGGTCGCAAGTTTGATATACTTGGGTTACACAGAGAAAAAGGGGCTTTGGGTATAGGTTCAGAGGGTTAGCCCAGGACCAGTGGCTGCTGCCTATTACTCCCCTGGTCTTCCCCAGTTAGAAGATCTCGGTCATTCACTGACAACTAGTTGTATGTCAGGCATCATGCTTGACCAAAATTTTCTGCAAATTTTTTCCTAAAATTATTAATCTCTAAATATTCTCTTTTCTAATATAATTACCATTTAGAATGTAATTTTGTATTTTTCTTTCAAATCCCTATAATTCCTTGGGTGGCTCCAGTTTGTTGGGTACATAAGCATTGATCCTATTATTCATAAGACACAAAGAATAACTTTTATGGTCCTTATGAGATATTTACTGTGTCATTTAAAACAAATTACCATATCTCATTTTTGAAAAAAATAAACAAACAAAAAAACACACCCTATAATTTTGTTTTGGGTTCTAAATTTTAATGTTGAGTCAGAACTTCAGAGTATGTATTTAAGACAAATTATTTTATTTTAAATTTTTATTGTTGCCATTTTCTTGCTGCCTTTATAATTCTCTTTTTGTCTTTATCCCTTGGCATTTTAATTATGATGTGTCTTGGTATGGGTCTCTTTGGATTCTTCTTGCTTGGGATTCATGGGATTCCTGAACTTACAAGTTTATTTCTTTCAACAGGTAGGGGAAGTTTTCTGTCATTATCTCTTCTAATAGGCTTCCAATATCTTGCTCTCTCCTCCTTTTGGAAGCCCAATAATGAGAATATTGGTACACTTGAAATTGTCCCAGAGACACCTTATATTATCTTCATATTTTTGGATTCTTTTTTCTATTTGTTCTTCTGTTTGGGTGTTTTTTGCTTCATCATATTCCAAATAGTTGATTTGATTTTCAGAATCCTCTTCTCTACTGTTGAATCCCTGTAAATTATTCTTTTTAAAGATATATATATATATATATATATATATATATTTTATTGACCTCAGAGAAGAAAGGAGAGAGAGAGACAGCAACATCAATCATGAGAGAGAGAGAGTCACTGATCAACTACCTCATGCATACCCCCTACTGAGTTTGGAGCCTGCAACCCAGGCACATGCCCTTGACTGGAATAGGACCTAGGACCCTTCAGTCCACAGGCCAACACGGGCCAAACTGGCTTGGGTTTTATAAATTATTCTTTATTTCAGTTAGTGCATGCTTAATTTCTGACTGTTTCTTTCTTTGAAATTCTCACTAAATCCTTGAAAGTCTCACTGAGTTTCTTGAAGTTCTCATTAAGACCCTTGAACAACCTTATAACCATGGTTTTGCACTCTGTATCTAGTATTTTGCTTGGTTTTATTTAATTGAGTTATTTTTCTGGAGATTTCTTCTGTTCTTTCATTTGTGACATGTTTCCTTGTCTCCGCATTTTGGCTGCTTTCCTGCGTTTGTTTCTATATAGTAGGCAGAGCTGCTATGTCCCCTGGAATTGGTAAAGTGGCCTTGTGTATTAAGTGTTTTGTAGAGCCAGTGGCTTCGTTTCCCCAGTCACCTGAGCTGGGCACTCTAAGAGTGTCCCTGTGTGGGCTGTGTGCACAGTCTTGTTGTAGTTTTGCCTTAATTGCTGTTGGCCTCACTGAGAGAAGTTACCTACAGGCCAGTTGGTTGTGAGGACAAGCTGCAACTTCAGTGGAAGAATTGCTGTGCAGGAGATGCCCCTATGGAGCAGGACTTGCTTCAGTAGAGCTTTGGTGTTCACTGAGTCTGCCCTTGATGTGTCGCTTGTGGATGTTTAGAGTTGTAATTTGGTGTGGTCTGAAGTTGTCTGCTAGTTGGAATGGCTTTGGGATCCCCTGAGAAGGTGCAAAGTCAGCCACTGTCTGGGGTTACCCAGCAGGAGCTACAGAGGGATCTGCAGATGGCTGTACTTGTATTGGGCGTAGAAGTAACCCAGCAAGGCCAATATGTGAGCAAAGCAGGCTTGTACTAGTGCTGGGTTTTTGGTCTCTTATTGATATGAATGGGGCATGCCAACACCAGCAGCTGTTTGTTTGAGAGAGATTTTAGCAAAGTCTGAAACCTGAGCCAGGACAGGCCATTCATATGGAAAAACCAGTGCAAACAACTTGAGTGGGGCTGCAAATTGGATGGGGTGGGATCTCAGGGAATCAGCAATGTGGAGTGAATAGTGGGAGCTTGGCTGATGGAAACCCAGATATGGCTGCGTGTAATAGGAGAGATCCCAGCACAGGAACAATGATTCCTGTGAACATCTCCATCTGTGAGAAAGCCACCCCTGAGTTTCTGCCCCAATTCCAGGAAATATAGTTCCTCCCCATATGTCCTTAAATCCCCCCAAGCCACTACTCATCAGTGGAGCACAGAGGAGCAAATAAGTTCATGGACCTGCCATTTTAGAGGAACTGCCTGGGTCTCCAACAGCCTGCATATCACTGAGCTAAAACACCAGCTCGTTTTTACTTCCTAAAGTTTCCGGAGCTTCTCTTTTCAGCTCTGGATCCTTGGGCTGAGGGACTGGTATGGGGCTTCTCATAGAAGGCCTCCACGGTGGAGATATATGTGGTCTAACACATGGGTGGCGGATCAGCCCATTCTGTACCTCTGCCCCTCCTTCCAATCTCAGTATCCTTTCTTCTTTATTTCTCTAGTTGTAGCAATTCCATTCAGCCAGATTTCAGGTGGTTTTGGTGAATGCTGGTTCTATATTTTAGTTGTAATTTTGATGTAGTTGTGGGAGGCAGTGACTACAGGTGTTTACCTATGCTACCATCTTGGGTCTCAAAACCAAGTGTCTTATTTAATAATATTTTAAAAACATGTATGTTTTATTATTATTGTTATTATTATTATTTAGAGAGATAGGAAGGGAGAGGGAAAGAGAGATTGAAACCTCAATTAGCTGACGCATGAACACCATGTATATAGAAATAAGCCTGCAAACTGGACATGTTCTCTGACCAGGAATTGAACTGGCAACTCCGGGTGCATTGATCAATGCTCAACGACTAAGCCACGCTGGCCAGGCATGACTCTCTTAGTAAAGTTTGTCTAATAGATTTTTTTTTATAGAAGTAAGTGGACTTGGTTGTCCTGTATGAGACATATCTTTGAAAGGCTTACATAGAACTTGGAAATAATGGCAGTGGAAATAACTCCCTGGAATTGATTAATATAAACAATTAAGAAGAGTTTAACATAATTGTCTTTGTTTGATTTATACAATTGCTCTGCTTCTACCTTGCTCACCATTCTTTGTCAGATGGTTTAGAAATATCTTTGTAATAAAGTTAGGTTGTTAAGAAAGACAGATGTATCAGACATTCTCTATTTTCATACGATTTGTAATTAAATGTGAGAAATCAGATCTGTGGAAAAATGCATTATATGGTAGATTAAGTGAACAGTTTTTGATTGGGAATTTAGAGGAAAAGCTATGTGAGTTGATGATTTATGGTTAAGAACATAAGCCAGTGCTTCATGGAGGTGATAGTAATTTAACTTGAGTGTTGAAAGGTATGGTAAAATTTGAACAAGTAGGATTTGAGAGGAGGAAAGCATTCTAGATGGAACCATTTTAGAATTTCAAGGATTATAAAGGTGAACATGGTATATTCAGGTTGATTCTAGAATGCAGAAAAGATTACAGAACAAAGTAAAGGAGAGGCAGATTTGATACTAAGATGAAGGGCATTAGGTTTAATAAGTTTTGGTATATTGGTTAAACATTGAGAAGACCATTCTGTTAAACACTAATTGATGCACTGTCATAAACACACCAGGGAAATATTCGCATGATTTTAAGTAGAATGTATTGAATTTAGGTAACAAGGAAAACTAATAATAAACTACTTAACCCTACAACTTTAAGAAATAGAAAGGGAACAATAAGAAAAAGTAAGTAGAAGGAAGGAAATAAGATTATAGCAGAAATAAATGACTAAAAAAACCAAAACAAACAAAGAAACAAGAACAACAACAAAAATCAATGTAACTAAGAGTTGGTTCTTTGAAAAGATAAACAAAATTGATGAACCATTAGCCAGATTAATCAATAAGCAAAGAGAGAAGATGCAAATAAATAAAATGAAACGAAAGTGGTGAAGTAACCACTGACACCACAGAAATACAAAGGATTGTAAGAAAATACCATGAGTAACTATATGCCAATAAGCTGGACAATGTGGATGAAATGGACACATTTAAAAAATATATATATAGTCTCCCAAAATTGAATTATGAAGAATCAGAAAACCTGAAATAGTCCAGTAACAACTGATGAAATAGAGGCAGTAATAAGGAATCTCTCAGAAAACAAAAGCCTTGGTCTGGATAGCTTCAGAGGAGAGTTTTACTAAACATTCAAAAAAGAACTAACACCTATCCTTCTCAAACCATTCCAAAAAATCTAAGAGGAAAGAATACTTCCAAGTTCTTTTCATGAGACCAGTATTATCCTAATTCCAAAACCAGATAAAGACACTACAAAGAGAAAATTACAGGCTAATATTACTGATTCTTTTTAAAAAAATATATTTTATTGATTTTTTACAGAGAGGAAAGGAGAGGGATAGAAAATCAGAAACATCAATGAGAGAGAAACATCAATCAGCTGCCTCTTGCAGACCTCCTATTGGGGATGTGCCAAGGTACATGCCCTTGACCAGAATTGAACTTGGGATCTTTCAATTTGCAGGCCGACTGAGCCAAACTGGTTTCGGCAATATTCTTCATTCTTAACAAAATATTAGCAAATTGGATCCAGCAATATATTGAAAAGATCATACACTATGACCTTGTGGAATTTATTCCAGGGATACAAGGTTGGTATTTGCAAATCAATAAAAGGGTTACATCACATACAAAAATTGAAAGACAAAAATCACATGATCATATCAATAGATGCAAAGACAATTCAACAGAATTCAACACCCATTTTTGACAAAAAACTCTCAGCAAAGAAGGATAGAGGGAGTATATCACAACATGATAAAGGACATATATGACAAATTGACAGCGAACATCACACTTAATGGGCAAAAACTAAAACCCTTTCTCTTATGAACAGGACCAAGACAGGGATGTCCTCTTTCACCACTCTTATTCAACATAGCACTAGAAGTGCTAACCACAACAATCAGACACAAAGAAGATATAAAAGGCATGCAAATTGGAAAGGAGGAAGTAAAACTGTCATTATTCACAGATGATGTTGTACATAGAAAACCCTAAGACTACTAGAATTAATAAATGAATTTGGCAAGGTAGCAGGATACCAAATCCACATAAAAATATATGGCATTTCTATACACCAATAATGAATTCTCAGAAAAAGAAACTAAACAGTCATTTTCCATTGCAACAAAAAATTAAGATACCTAGGAATAAACTTAGCCAAGAAGGAAAAGATTTGTACTAAAAAACTAAAGGATGTTGAAAAAAGAAATAGAGGAATATATAAACAAGTGGAAAATATATTGTGTTGATGGATTGGTAGAATTAACATCATTAAAATGTCCATACTACCCAAGGAAATCTACAAATTCAATACAATCCTTATTGAAATACCAATAGCATATTTCACACATCTAGAAAAAATACTCAAAAAATGTATATGGAATAAAAAAATATTCTGATTAGCTGTAGCAATCTTGAGAAAGAAGAACAAAGTTGGAGGAATCACAATACCAGATATCAAGTTATACAACAAAGCCACTGTTATCAAAATAGTGTGATACTGGCACAAGAACAGGAATATAGATAAATGGAATAGTACAGAGACCTCAGAAATCAAATCAAGCCATTTACACTAAAATAATTTTTGTCAAAGGAGGCAAAAGCATACAATGGAGTCAGTCAGTCTCTTCAATAAATGGTGTTAGGAGAATTGGATAGATGTATGCAAGCAAATGAAACTAGACCACCAACTTACACTATACATAAGAATAAACTCACAATGGGAAAAACACACACCCATAATTATAAGTTAGGAAACCTAAAAATCCTAGAAGAAACCTTAGGCAGAAAAATCTCAAACATTTCTCATAGCAATATGTTTTTGGATACATCTCACAGGCAAAGGAAACTAAGAAGAAAATAAACAAATAGGACTACTGGAAAAGAAACCATCAACAAAATGAAAAGGGAGCCCACTGAATGGGAGATCATATTTGGCAATGATACATCTGATAAAGGGTTAATATCCAAAATATATAAAGAACTTGTATAACATACAAAAGGAAGACAAACAATCCAATTAAAAACTGGGCGAAGGTCCTAAATAGACACTTCTTCAAAGTAGACATAAAGAAGGCCAAGAAACATAAGAAAAAATACTCAGTCATTGATCATCAGAGAGATGCAAATTAAAATGACAATGAGGTAACACCTCACACTTATCAGAATGATTACTGTTTACAAATTAACAAATGACAAATGCTGGCAAGGATGTGGAGAAAAGGAAACCCTACTACACTGTAGGGGGGAATGTAGACTGGTACAGCTGTTATAGAAAACAGTAGGGAGTTTTCTCAAAACATTAAATATGGAACTGCCATTTGACCCAGTGATCCCAATTCTAGGAATATATCTTAAGAAACCTGGGACACCTATCAGAAAGAATGTATGCACCCCTATGTTCATAGCATCACACTTTACAATAGCAAATATCTAGAAACAGCCCAAGTGCCCATCAGTAGATGAGTGGATAAAAAAAGCTGTGCTACATTTATACTATGAAATACTATGCAGCCATAAAAAAAGAAGAAATGATTACCCTTTGAGACAGCATGGAAGGGCCTGGAGATTATCATGCCGAGTGAAATAAGCCAACCAGAGAAAGATAAGTATCATATGATCTCGCTCATATGTGGAACTAATTAACAAAATAAGCTGATGAATGGAGTGGATCCAGAGACATGGAATCATGGAACAGAGTGTGTAATCTTGGAGGGAAGGCAGAGTGGGATTTCAGAAGTAAGCTCATGGCCCCAATTTAATTGTGAACTTTTAAAAAAAAATGTTTTTTGATATTTAGAAAGAGGAAGGAAGAGGGAGAGAGCTAGAAATATCAATGATGAGAAACATGGATTAGCTGCCTCCTACACATCTTCTGCTGGCCATCTTGCTTGCCATCTGGGCATGTGTACTGGCGAATCAAACCAGTGACCTCTTGGTGCATGGGTCAAGACTCAACCACTGAGCTACACAGGCAAAGCTATTGATTCCTTTTAGTTCAACTCAAAAGATGTCCTTTGCCCTATTTAACTCCAGCAGGAGTTGAAGTCATTTTCTTTCACTAGGTTC
The DNA here is from genome assembly GCA_027563665.1 of Antrozous pallidus. Taxonomy (NCBI): domain Eukaryota; kingdom Metazoa; phylum Chordata; class Mammalia; order Chiroptera; family Vespertilionidae; genus Antrozous; species Antrozous pallidus. The sequence continues at coordinate 7,503,745 of CM050521.1, forward strand.
ACTCTACTAGGTTCTCTCTCTCTCCCTCCTCTCTCTCTCTCTCTCTCTCTCTCTCTCTCTCTCTCTCTCTCATATATATATTCATGCACTGGTTGGGGGGTCCCTCAACATGGCCTGCCCCCTCTCAAGTCTGGGAGCTCTCAGGGGTGGGAGGTGACCTGGTGATCTGGGGAAGGCAATGCCCCATCACACCTTTGCTGCTGCTACTGCCAGCAGTGCAAGCCTTGGCTGGCCCTGGTTACCTGATCCTTGGGGAGCACTGGAGGGCTGAGCAGCCATAATCTGAGGCTTGCCTGGACCTTGAGCTAGCCCTGGGCAGCTGGGCAGCTGCCATCTGAGGTTTGTCTGAGCCTCATACTGGCCCTGAGCAGCTGGGCAGCTGCCATCTGAGTTTTCTCTGTGCCTCGGGCTGGTCCTGGGCAGCTGGGGACCTTAGGAAACTGGGCACTGCCATCTTGTGGCTATGGGTGCTGCCATCTTTGAGGGTGGGGTAGTCAATTAGCATATTTCCTCCTTATTGGCTGTGAACACTACCATCTTTGTGGGGGTCAATTAGCATATTCCCTCCTTATTGGCTGTGGGCACTTCCATCTTTGCAATGGTGTGAGGGTCAATTAGCATATTCCCTCTTTATTAGATAGGGGGATATATATATATATATATATATATCTGTTGTAAATTTTATTTATTTATTTATTTATTTATTTATTTATTTATTTATTTATTTATAAAAACCATTCCATAAATTAATTTGGGGCTTTTGTCAAGTATTCAAAGTAAATAATATGAAAGGTAATGATGGGGAATACTGTAGTAGGGCCTCTTGCTTGTCAGTTGGAAAGTGCAAATGAAATGAAATATACAGAAGCAGCATACACAAATTTTTAAAAAATATATTTTACTGACTTTTTACAGAGAGGAAGGGAGAGGGATAGAGAGAAACATTGATGAGAGAGAAACATCGATCATATGCCTCCTGCACACCCCTCACGGGGGATATGCCACATCCAAAATACATGCCCTTGACCATAATCGAACTTGGGACCCGTTAATCCGCAGACTGACACTCTACCCACTGAGCAAAACTGGCCAGGAAAGCATGCAAAATTTTGTAAAAAAAAATAAAAATGGCTTGTTAGTATATTTTTATGGAGATGTTAAGATGGTTCTAGATCAGAGAACACCTTGCCTAAGTGGGCTGGCTCAGGCTGGCTCACCCCATCCCTTGTATCTGCATCCCCTAGTTCAGGTGTCTTGCTGGTATAATGTGGGCTCTCAGGGTTCCAGGAGCTCCATGCTCACACCTGCTTTCCTCAGATATCACCTGGAATCTTACTGTATGGATGTTCCCCATAACTCGCCCCTCCCTGAAGGGAGTTTTGGGCTTGGTTTATCTTGCAAAGGGTCTGATGAGGTGCTTTATGCCCTGATAGTAATAAGGAGTGCTGTCTAGAAGGCAGCATCTCCTAAGCTTTTCCATGAACAGTAGCCCCATTAGGCATCACACCTTCTGTGTGGTCACATATGTTTGGAAAAACAGTGTCCATCTGGCTAACATTGCTTAGTGGCTGAGCGTTGACTTATGAACCAGAAGGCCGTGGTTCTATTCCCAGTCAGGGCACATGCCTGGGTTGTGGGCCCGAGCCACAGTAGGGGGTGAGCAGGAGGCAGCGGTTCAGTGATTCTCTCTCATCATTGATATTTCTCTCCTTCTCCCTCTCCCTGCCTCTCTGGAATGAATAAAAATATATTAAAAATAAAAGGAATAGAATCTTGTTTACTATAATCTCATCAAAATACTTTTGTCATGTTATAGCATCAGAGGAAATGATTAAAAAGAAAATAATTTGTTGATAAAAAGAAATAATAAATTAATGACACTTTGGATGAATATATAGTTATTATCCAAACTCGGACACTTTTGAGAAGGACAGGGATAGCTAATAAGAATTAAGTATCCCCTAGTTGGTTTGGCTCAGGGGATAGCACACCAGCCTGTGGACTGAAGTGTCCCGGGTTCAGTTCTGGTCAAAGGCACATTCCCATTTTGTGGGTTCGATCAATGCAGGAGTCAGCCGATCAGTGATTCTCTCTCATCATTGATATCTCTTTCTATCCTTCTCTGAAATAAAAAAATACATATTTAAAAATAAATATTACCATTAAAAATAATTAAGTATGAATCACAGATATCTTATGCAATCCAGGATGCTCAGCCTGATTATATTTCACATTTATTGAGAGGTACCTATAGGTCAGACACTGAGACGAGTTCTTTACCAATTTATCTTATCTAATGACTAGGAATTAGGGTTGCCCCAGTTTGTGCCCTCAGACTTGTATCCCTGCATTCCTGCCTTGCACCCTGCTGTGTCCTGGTGCCACCTCTTCACCTGCTCTACCATCTTGTCTGCAGGGTGATAGATAGGATCTGGGCTCCCACCCTCTCCGTGCCTGGGAGCTGGGCGGTGGCCCTGTCCCCCATCACCGCTGTTGGTTGCCATCTATGGGGTAATTTGCAGGGCAGTCGGGTCCCCATTAGCACTCGCCTTGGCCTGACACCGTCCTCTCACCTGCTCCACCGTCCTGCTGCGATCCTACTCTTGTCAGGACCCAGGGAGCCTGCAGTGCCTCCCCTGCTGCCCACTGCCAGCACTGCATCCCTGATGCCTGCCATGTTCTTCACTGCCTCCTGGTGGTCAACACACATCATAGTGAGTGGTCAAACCCCCTGTCAAACTCCTAATTGAGGGGACAATTTGCATAGTAGGCTTTTATTATATAGCATTCACTGACAAAAATGTGACTTTGATTACTTTACTGAAATTAACTGTTTATTAAAAAAAACCTGTTACTCACTATATACAAATTTTTGTCTGAAGGAATGAGGAAATGAAAATGATTAATACATAGTTTCCATTGTTAATGATCTACCAGTATAGATGATAGATTCCGGAGACAAAATTTCAATGCAATTTGGTAAAGTGTCATGATGATAATGTAGTTTGTGAAGACCCCAAGTAGTATTTTAGTACATTATGTAATGTATTTTTTAGGGTTAGGATTATAGTATAAATTGGACTTTGCAAGGTAGTGTTTGCTTTTGGTGAAAAGTTTTATCAATGAAAAATAAGGAAACTAATTGTATATATAAGTTGTTTTTTCTCTGTCTTGGAAAGTATAGTTGACATGATGTGTGTGTATGTGTGTTGTGTGCATGCATGTGTATAAAGAGAAGGGAAAAGGGAAGGAGAGAGGTCAGTTCTTTATCACAAAGGATGCATTTACATATCAATAATGTAGTTTTAGTTGCATTCAACCTATATTCTGTGAAGGTCTAGCATATTTCTCTGACATATCTGGTAGATATGTATGGCATTAATTAGCATAGGTATTGCTATAAATGACATGTCAATTTAGGACAACAAAATGGTGTTTGTTACTGATGTCAATCATTCATCCTTTGACAGTTCAAAAGACTTCCCTAAAGGAATATGCCTTGATCTTCACTGATCCAAAATGCAGTAAAACCATTTCTGTGTTCTACAAACAAAAGATTGAAGTACCTATGCTTGAAAAGCCATAGAAAGATATTCCTATAGAAAGTATATATATTTTTATAAGTGTTAATGTTAAGATTGTTAAATTGGGTCAAGATTGGTTGAATCTTTCAAAAAGAAAATATCACAGTTGCATGTAATCCGAAGATCTAATCTTGAATGAATTTTCTCCCTCAGTAGTTTTAATTTTTGATAGTCATATTTGTGTTTTTGTTTCACCTTCAAATAATTTTGATATATAGAAGGAAATTAATTACAAGTAGAACTTGCAATGTTTAAAACCTGAAGAGGATCACACAAGTGTCAATTTGTGTTCAGATTGATGACAGAAAGCAATACTCTTGTGCCCACATATATTTTGGGGTTTTTTTTGTATTAAGTTATTCTGATAGATATTGATTGACTTTATTTGTTTACTATTTTCCACTGTACTTAAAAATGATAATCATAAGTGTAATAGTTTTAATTTTAAGTATGAAATGACTTTAAAGTGCTAGCTGACGTATTTCCACAAAACATCTATATTTTATTTTCAATTTTTCTCCAGATGGTCCCCTACATTCTAATTTACTATTTAAAGGGAGGCAATTAATGACTTTAAGGTAAGGATAGAGGATATGACACACATTTAAGATATTCATCTTATTTCATTTTAATGAAGCAGAAAATATTAATTATTAGAACCCAACATTTGTAAAATATAATTAATTCTCTTAAAATATGAATTTACATGCCACAAAAGGTCAGACAATTATACATCATATTTCTGTGTACTTGTATGGGTGGGATATTTATGTTAAAAAATTGGCATGAAACCAGATTTCAAATGTACTCATGTCATGCATTCTAATTTGACCAACATGCCTCGTTTGAATAGCAGTTCCCCAGTCTTTGTTCCATCATTGAAATCTTCTAAGTTCCGCGTGCTAACCGATTGCGCCACTGGAGCTCCAGTCATCATTGAAATCTTTCCTCCAGATTTTTGCCCTCCCTTATAGAACCTCTGACATCTATTTCTGGTCTGTCTCAAGCTCTCAAAATCATCTTTTTAAATATTCCATTAACAATTTAAAAATGGATTTTTCTTCATACTTTCCCAATCATCCCATAATTATTTAGCCTTCAGATATTAAAATGAGTGAGTAAAAATATTTGATATCTAATCATCTCTTCCAGTCCATTCAAATTCATGGATTTGTAAAATTATGTTAAAGTCTTTAAAAAATACATTTGAGTAGGCTTTTGTAGTCATTTGGATTTTGATAATTAATTTTCTCATATTATACTGCTTAGCCATAAAAAGGAAAAAGAAGATAGATATGGGTTTCTTTTAGTGGTGTTAATTTAAAGTACTTGATTTATTTATTAGTAATATTCAACAATGGCAGTTCCTATTGTCTCTGTTCACCTTGGATTCAACAGAAAATAATGAGATGCCTCCACCCCCCACACATTAAAAAAAGTTTAATGCATTTTGTAATAATTGATTAAAAGTATAATTTCCCTCTAGATCAAACAACTAATAGAAGTCTGTTCAAGCTTTATCCTGACCTATTCTGGAAGTAGAAGAATACCCTGGAGAAAGGAGCATTGTCTGTACACAGAATAAGACTCCTCAATACCGAGAGAGAAAATTAAACTCTAACGCTCCAAATGTAAGTCATCTGTATTCTATATTTTTCATCCCTCAGTTTTTGTGGCTATTCAGGTATTGGTAGAAATATATATGATGACAATGTTATTTAGTTTTTTTTTTCTGGATGTCAAAATATACAGTATTTTGGTTGGTAACTTTTATATATCCTTTTGTGTTAATATTTAATAACTAATATGATAAGGTGATGATTTACAACAATAATGTTTAATGCAAAATGGGATAATTTTAATTTACTTTCTAGTGCAGAAATGTTAAAAATGTTGAGATTATTCTGATGAAAAGGAGGTGACTTCCTTTGAGTTAGTATCTCCCATTGTGCCATCATAATCCCTTTTTGCTCTAAACATTGGTTCATTTTTTCTCTCATATTTCTTCATATCTGAGAATAGGACTATCCTAACATATCTATTTAAATACACCTTCCAGTAAGAGAGTCATTAAGTCCTTTCCCCATTTTGCATGGTGAAAATGAATTGGACTGAATTCATATTCATAGTCTATTATAAAAATATGTAAATTTTGTCAGCTCAGTGTATTGGAAAGACTGATTTCCTGTCCTATTAGGAAGAACTTAAAAGATGTGTGTTAATTATTATATAGAAACACAGAATTCAGTTGCTGTTTAGAAATTAGGAGGATGGGAGGATTGCAAAATGAAGGCAGAGTAAGTGGAAGCTACACTGACACTCTCCCAGAACCAAACTGGAAATACACCTAAAACAGAGAAAAATCATCCTGAAAAATCACCTAAAGACTAGCTGGACAGAACCCTGATAACCAAGGATAGAAAGTGGAGATGGCATAGAGACTGGTAGGAAGTGCAGCATTTCAAAAGGTCTGTCTGGGATCCCACAAGACAGCAGCTGAACATTCAGAGAGGTATCTCAGCTCTAGAGGGTTCCCACTGAGAACTCGGTGCTCTAAACCCCAAGCTGGGCTCCCTGGCCCAGAGCACCAGAACTGAGAAAGGTGACCACATACTACCTGGCTGTGAAAAGCAACAGGGTTGCTGTCTGCCAGGGAGAGATGGCTGGAAATGTAGGTACCATCTTAAAAGGCCAATACAAAAAATTTCAAGTGTAGCCACTCACTTGTGTTCCAGCAGAGGGAGGACAGAATGGACTGGAACTGTGTAGGAAGAAGCCAGGTTTGGGGGCTCTGGAGCTGGAGCTTGGAGGGCAGCCACCCCAGTCTCCTATGCTGAGTCATTCCCTCATATTGCAGAAGACATCTTTCTCTGGTGAACCTTTACCATCCAGATAGTTTTGCCTGGGGAAAGGCAGTTGACCTATTCTGTTGGAAGACCTCTCCCCTCACACTGTGATTGATAGTATGAGGATAATCTAACCTGAGTGTCAATAGGACTGCTGGTGGAGGTGGATATCCAGAGGCTTTGAGTCTTTGCCTGAATTAATCCGGGGCCTGGGGCTAGGAAAAGCAGACCCTGGTATACATCTTGGTCTTTGCCAAAGACACACAGCCCCAGCAGAGAGGACCATAAGATGTGGATTACTGATAGCCCTAAACAGGGTATCAGGGCCAGTCACAAACAGAATCTGGCATTGTCCTGCACTAGAGATTGGGGATTGTAACACATCTACCCAATATGCATACACAAACCCCAACAGGCAGCCAAAATGGAGAGAAAATCAAACCAAAAAACAAAAAACAAAAACAAAAACAAAAAACAAGCCCAAAATGAAAGAACAAGAGAATTCTCCAGAAGAAGAGCTAAATGAAATGGAGATCATAATTTATCAGACATAGAGTTCAGGGTACTTATGGCAAATACTTTCAACAATGTGAGAAAAGATATAGTAACTATAAAGAATGACATAGCACTAATAAAGAACACAGTGAAGGAAAATACAGCAGATTAGGAAAAGCTGAGGATCAGTAAGATTATAGGGCAGAAAACAATCACTTAATCACAGAATCAAAAAGAAAAAAAACACAATTAAAAAGCAGGAGGGCAGCTTATGGGAGCTGTGAGACAACAGGAAATGTAACATTTTTTTTTATGCGAGTGCCAGAAGGTGAAGAAAGTGAGCAAGGGATAGTGAATGTCTTTGAAGAAATAATAGCAGAAAACTTCTCTAACCTGGTAAAGGAAAAAGTCACACAATTTCAGGAGGCACAGAGAATCCCAAGCAAGAAGAACCCAAATAAGCCTATGCCTAGACACATCATAATTAAAGTTTCAAATATTAAAGAGAAAATCCTAAAGGCAGCAAAAGAAAAGCAAACTGTTACCTACAAAGGAACTCCCATACGGCTATCAGCTGATTTCCCTTTAGAAACTCTTTAGGCCAGAAGTGAATGGCATGAACTATTCAAGAGTAATAAAAAGCAAGAATCTGCCGAGACCAGTTTGGCTCAGTGGATAGAGCGTCGGACTGCGGACTGCAGGGTCCCGGGTTCGATTCCGGCAAGGGCGTGTACCTTGGCTGCGGGCACGTCCCCAGTGGGGGGCGTGCAAGAGGCAGCTGATCGATGTCTCTCATCGATGTTTCTGGCTTTCTATCCCTCTCCCTTCCGCTCTGTAAAAAATCAATAAAATATATTAAAAAAAAAAAGCAAGAATCTAAAACCAAGATTACTATAGAAAGAGTACCAACAAGGCTATCCTTCAAAATAGATGGTGAAATAAAGTACTGTCCAGACAAAAAAAGGATAAAGGAGTTTATCACCACCAAGCCAGCACTGCAGGAAATGCTAAAAAAACAAACAAACAAACAAAAAAACAACTGCTGTAATGAGAAGAATTAGAGAGAGAAACATAGGCATACAGAATTAAAATGGCAATAAGTAAACACCTAATAATCTTAAATATAAATGGATTTAAAGGTCCAATCCAAAGACATAGGATAGCTGAATGAAGACAAAAACATGACTCAATTATATGCTGTCTATAAGAAGCCCACCTCAGAACAAAAGACTCACATAGGATGAGAGTGAAAGTATGGAAAAAAAATTTCCATGCAAATTGAAACAAACAAGCAAACAAAAAAACTGGGATAGCAATACTTATATCTGACAAAATAGATTTCAAAATGAAGGTCATCACAAGAGACAGTAAAGTTCACTACATACTATTAAAGGGGTCAATTCAACAAAAGGATACATGTATCCAACATATTAGATGTCTTCTAGAGGACTTTAAGGGTGAGATTGACAGCAATACTGTCATAGTAAGAAACTTCAACTCTCACTAAATTCCCTGGATAGACCTTCCAGACAAAAAGTTAACAAGGAAATAAAGACTCTAAATGAAACATTGGATCAGATGGATTTAATTGACATTTATAAAACATTTCACCCCAATGCTGCAGAATATACATTCTTCTCAAGTGCACATGGCTCATTCTCAAAGACAGATCATATGTTAGGGTAAAACAAATGTCTCTATAAATCAAGAAGATTGAAATCATATTAAGCATATTAATCACAATGGAATGAAATTAGAAATCAACTATGTAAAAACACTCAAAATAGATGGTGGAAATAAAGTGCTGCCCAGATTTTTTTAAAAAGGCTAATCACATGGAGATAAATAGAATGTTATTAATAAGTGGTTACCAATGAGATCAAGAAAGAAATCAGAAAGTTTCTGGAAACAAATGAAAAAGAAGTTCACAACAACTTCAAAAATCTCTGGAATTTCCCTGAGAGGGAAGTTCATAGCACTGGAGGCCTTCCTCAAAAAGGAAGGAAGGAAGGAAGGAAGGAAGGAAGGAAGGAAGGAAGGAAGGAAGGAAGGAAAAGTTCATATTAAACTATTTAACTATACAACTTAAAGAATTAAAAAGAGTACAACAGAAAAATTCAGAGTAAGTTGAAGAAAGGAAATAATAAAAATATAGCAGAAATAAATTACATAGAACTTAAAAATATTACAAAAACTCAATGAAACCAAGAGCTAGTTCTTTGAAAAGATAAGTGAAATTGATAAACCATTAGCCAGACTCATCAAGATACAAAGAGAGATAACCAAATAAAACCAGAAAGGAAAACAGTAAAGTAACAACTGACACCAAAAAAATACAAAGGATTGTAAGCAAATGCTATGAACAACTATATACCAAGAAACTACACAACTTTGGCAAAATTGAAAAATTGTTAAAAAAATAAAAAAAATCCCAAAACTGAATCAGGAAGAATTAGAAAACCTCAATAGTCCAATGATGACTGATGAAATAGAAACAGTAATAAGAAAACTACCATCAAACAAAATTTCTGGTCTTGAGGGCTTCACAAGGGAGTTTTACCAAATCTTTAAAAACAACTAACACATATCTTCTTAAAACTATTCCAAAAATCCCAGAAGAAGGAACACTTCCAAGCTTTTTTTCATTAGGCCAGCATTATCCTAATTTCAAAACCAGATAAAGACACTATAAAGAAAGAGAATTATAGGCCAATATTCTTGAAGAACATAGATTCTAAAATTCTGAACAAAATATTAGCAAATCATATCCTGCAACATACCAAAAAGACCATCCACCATGACCAAGTGGGATGTATTCCAGGGATACAAGGCTGCTACAATATTCACAAATCAATAAATGGGATACATCATTTATACAAATTGAAAGTCAAAAATCACGTGATCACATCAATAGATGCACAAAATCCAACACCTATTTTTTAAAAATAAAAACTCTGAGCAAGCAGGAATAGACAGATCATATCTCAAAATCATAAAGGCCATATATGGCAAACCTACAGCCAACATGATACTCAATGGGCAAAAACTAAAGCCATTTTCTCTAAGAACAGGAACAAGAGAGGGATGTCCACTTTCACCACTCCTGTTCAACATAGTACTGGAAGTCCTAGCCACAGCAATCAGACACGAAGAAGAAATAAAAGAAATCCAAAATGGAAGAATATATTGTGTTTATGATTTAGTAGAATTAATATAGTTAATATATTATCCACACAATCTATAGATTCTATGCAATCCCTATTCAAATACCAACAGCATATTTTACATATCTAGAACAAATACTTCAAAATTTATGTGGAACCAAAAAAGACACCACATAGTTGTAGCAATCTTAAGAAAGAAAAACAAAGTTGGAGGGATCACAATATCGGATATCAACTATGCAGTTGTAAAAAGGAAGAATCTCTTACCCTTTGTGACAATATGGAGGGACCTGGAGAATATTATGCTAAGCAGAATAAGCCAATTAGAAAAATACAAGTTTCACAGTATCTCACTCATTGGTGGATTTTAATGAACAAAATAAAATAATGAACAAAATAGATCCAGAGACATAGAAGCATGGAACAGATTGTGGAATCTCAGAGGAAAGGCGGGGGTAGGTGTGTGGGTGGGAAGAGATCAACCAAAAAACTTGTATGTATATAATCATAACCCATGGACACTGACAATAGGGGATTGAGGTGGGTTAGAAGAGGACTATGGTGGGGGGGGGGTAGGACACATATAATACTTTCAACAAGAAACATTTAAATAATGAGAAAAAAAAGAAATTAGGAGGAGGAATGATTATTAATGGTAATATTTATTTTAGGAGAATTATTTGGAAAGGTATTTCTTATCTCTTGCATCATCCTTTTGATAAGACACTTGGTAATCTCTTAACCACCCACTATCTAACTTTTGCTTAACAACTAATATCAGTGATAGAATTTAGCTTTTATTTTAATAGGTCCAAATTATTCAGTAGAAAATTGATACTTATTACAGTTTAATGCAATCAAATCATACAATTCTCCTAGTTATTTCCAAATTGAATCATGAATCTATACAGGTTTTGAATGTGATATTAGAATTGACATAGCATCTGCCGTAACATTGTAGTCTGTATTGAGAATCCTTAATTTCTAGATTCATGTTTAAATTCATCGTTTGGAACATTCTGGTAGAACCACACTGTGACCGTTCTTGTCAATCTATAATTGTGAGTTAGGATTCTTGAATTTAGCAGAAGCTGCGTAAGAAAGAAATGGTGTTGGCTTGTGTCTTAGATATTCAGTCAAAAATTCACTATCATTGAACTTTATACACCTTAGATAAAGATTACAAACATTTTCATTCAGTTTACTGACATGAAAAATTGTTTAAAACTTTAATTTTTATTATTTAAAAGTGTGATAAACTTTAAAATGTTATTCAAGTTCAATGGGTTAGTAGTGAACTCTCATTTATTGGTTTGAAGTTGAAGGATTGGAAAATATTGTTATTCACAGAAAATTTTGCTGCCCTTTGCTCTACAGTAATGATAATGGCCAAAGTATAGCAATAATAACATAGTCAAATCTCATAAACATTAAATACCTTGATACAAAACAATAATACTGTGTTCTTTTTATATGGATCCAAAGCTAGACTATAGTGGTATAAGAAGTAATTACAACATAAAGATAACGGTTAAATTGTAGGTGAATGGTAAAAATTGGAGTGGAGGTTCCTGTAGCTCTGGTGTTTTAGCAACATTTTGTTTATTCATTGAGTTGTTGGTGTATGGGTATTTGCTTTATGAAAGGCCATTGCTGAAAAAATAGATGCTTTTCTTCTATGCTGGAACAAGAACAAGGCAAAAATATCTCTTCTGCCTACTTAATATACTGGAAGTCCTAGCTAAAGAAATAAAATAAGGAAAGGAAATAAAAGACATACAGATTTAGAAGGTAGAAATATAACTTTCTGATTGCAGATAGCATGATTGCCTATGTAGAAAGTCTCCAAGAATCAACCAAGGAAACCTCTTGTAACTAGTAAATAGTTGTAGAAAATTGCAGAAACAAAAGGTGTAATATACAGAAGGCTATGCAGGACACAATCAACAAATGAGAAAACGGGTTGAGAACTAGAAAGAGTGAAATGGTATGATATTTAAAAGAATACCAGGACCTCCTCACTGTGGCTTTGGACATTGACATTGCAGCTTACAGGAAACTCTTGGAAGGTGAGGAGACCCGGCTCAGTTTCTCCAAAATGGGAAACATAGCCAGAGACTACTCCCACAGTTCCCAGGTCTTTGGTCTGTCTGCCTATGGTGATTTACAGACCGACATCTGCTTGATTTCTACTCGCTTCTTCCCTTCTTAATATACCAGCCACGTCCAGAAGGAGCAGATGAAGGTGGAGAGACCATGGAGTCTGCAAAAGCAGAGGAATCTAAGGATGAACCCCTCTCTGAAGGAGAAGCTGAAGAGGAGAAGAAAGAGAGGAAGTGGCTGATGAAGAGGAAGGAGAAAAAGAGGAAGAAAGTGACAAGGAAGAATTTGAGGATGCAAAGGAGGATGAAGAAGGGGGTAAAGTTGAAGGAGGAGATGCCCAAGAAGCTGAGGATGAGAAGAAAGATGAAGGTGCTGGAGAGGAGCAAGCAACCAAGAAAAGATTGAGCACCCCTTTCCGTAATTATTGCAGGAGTAATCCTCCTGAAATCAGGTCAACCCCGTCACCAACCAAGCAGTTGAGTTCCCAATACTATATGAATTAAGAAGTCAATATATATAACATTCTGAAGTGACTGAGGTTGGACATTAAATGTTGTGCAATGACTTTTCTCCTTATGCAGAGTATCTGTTTGCTTGCAGAGTGGCTTCCTGGCTAGCTGCCAGTCTGTGCATGGTCCATGCTTATGAGTTCAGGATCTGTGACAATGTGAATAATTCAGATGTTTACAATAAAAACACATGAATACATGAATTCACTGATGTTACTGTTAAACTTCATGGAAAAAATAGTCCTTTGAATCTTTGGTGGTTAAAAATTAAAGACCTCAAATCATGTGCAATAAACAGTTAAGTAAAGTTACACTGAATGTCAAAAAAATACATTAGGGGCCAGGAAACATTCAAAGAACTGGGGAACCATTCTCATATCAGGAAGGGAAGTCACAGGGTGTATATTATTGCTATGAATACAGTATTTCCTACTACTTACAACATATACAATGTAATGTATTAGATGCCTTCCTACCACATGAAGTATGTATTTTCATAGAATAATACTGGTACATATGTTATAGTTATGGCAGTATATCATATCCTATCTATATTAATAAAAGGGTAATGTGCTAATTAGACCACGAGACCTTCCAAAAGTCCTTTTGGACAAAGCCATGGTGGCAGGGCCAAGGCAGAGGCAGACCAGCAGGCAGAGTGGTTAGGGGTGATCAAGCAGTTAGGTAGGTGAACGGTTAGGAGCCAGCAGTCCCAGATTGCGAGGGGGTTGTTTGACTGCCAGTTTAGGCCCGAACCCACAGGGATCTCAGATTGGAAAAGATGCAGGCCAGGCTGAGAGACAACCCCCCCACGTGCACAGATTTTGTGCACTGGGCCACTAGTCTATACTAATAAAAGAGTAATATGCTAATTAGATCACAAGACTTTCTGAAGACCTTCCTGGACGTCCTTCTGGACAAAGCCGGGAGCTTGGCCAGCTTGCAAACTGCCCCCAAACGGCCCTCACCTTGGCTGGACATGCCCCCCACATGGAGCCTCACCCCAACGGGGCGTGGCCAGCCTGCAAATGGCATCAGCTCCTTACCCAGGTCAGCCATGCTCTCAAGCGGGGACCCACACTCCAAAGGATGTGTGGCCCACCTGAAAATGGCCCTCAGCCCCTACCCTGATGGGGTCGTGGCCAGCCTAAAAACTGCCCCAGAGACCTTATGTAGGCTGACCCTGCACCTCAAGGGGACCCCACCCTGGTCTGAGACCCCCTTCAGGGCAGACCAGCCATTCTCCACCTGTGCACCAGGCCTCTATCTATACTAATAAAAGTGTAATATGTTAGACTGGGAGACCTTCCCGGACATCCTTCTGGACAAAGCCATGGTGGTGGGCCCAACATAACCCAGTTTTAAAATATTTAACCAAACAAGGTATAAAGATGTCAAATCTGATATTAAAAGATGCTCAGTATTTGTTTCATTAGAGAATTTCAAATTAAGATGAGATACTACTACAAATTGTTAGAATACCTAATATCTCAAATCCTGACAAAACCAAAGGTTGCCAAGGATATAGAGCAACAAGGACTCTGATTTATTGTTGGTGGAAATGCAAAGCAATCCAGCAAAATTGGAAATACAATTTGACATTTTATTCCAACAATAAACATACATATAATATAATATTTACCATAAAATCAAGCAATTGTACTCTTGGGTAGTTACCCAAATGAGTTGAAAACTTTTGTTCATGCAAAAATTTTAACAAGAAATGTTAATAGAAGATTTATTCATACTTGTCAAAACTTGGAAGCAACCAGGATGCCCTTCAATGGGTAAATGTATGAAACAAACTCTGATGCATTCATACAAAGTACTATTATTGTGGTGGAGGGGAGGAGGGGCTGGATGAAGAAGATGAAGAAATTAGCCAAAGAACATAAATGCATAACCCATAGACACAAAAAACAGTGTGGAGATGGCCAGATAGAAAAGGTGACGGGATCTGCGTAGAGGTGGGCAAAGGCAATGGGAAGGGGGAAAATGGGGGACACAATAGTGTCAACAATAAAATAAAGGTACAAAAAACAAAGTCAGCTGATTAACAACTTAAAAAAGTGCCCTAGTAAGCCACAAAAAGGCATAGAGAAACCCTAACTGAATATCACTGAGTGAATGAAGCCATCTGAAAAGACTCCCTATTATATTATTTCAACTCTATGACATTCTGGAAAAGGCAAAACTATAGGGACAGTGAAAAGATCAGTGGTTGCTAAGGGTTGAAATGCAGAGGAAGAGGTGAATAGATGGACCACAGGCGAATTTTAGGGTGGTGAAAATAGCTGTAGATTATTTATGTGGCATAAAATCTTTATTTTAAGATATGTATTTCAGTTTTGAGTTTAGAAATACGCATTTTTTATAATGTCAACAAAACCTATTCTATAGTAATGGACTATTTGTTTTTATTGAGTTGTTTGTGGCTTCTTTTCTTAAATTTTAATAATAATTTGGCGTGGTTGTCTATCATCTTCAGAAATACCTTTCTATTTAAGTGACACTTTAATTTGATAATTTTAACATTAGTATATTATAAAGGAAGTGAAAAACACAGATCCTTTGTGTTCTTTCTTTGAATAGAAATTTAAAAATATATTTTAAGTTTAAAAATATCAGTATGGACCTTTTCTGGTCTTTAAAATGTCCCTCTTTTTTCTCCATCATTTCCTCTTTTCCTTCTTACTTTCTTTTTCCTTTCTTAGTGCATTCTATTTTTAATTTTCTAATCATATTTAACTGGTTTACATTAATAAGAAATATAAATTTATTATTCATAAGAATGAAATATAATAAAGCCCTTTCCTTTAGTCTCAGTGTTTAGGGAGAATGCATCTGTTGCTATGGCATTTATATTTTACTAGAGGCCCAATGCACGAAATTCACTCACGGGTGCCATTCCTAGGCCTCGCCAGTGATTGAAGTGCAAGTGTGTGGCATGGAAAGGCAGGTCCCATCTGACCTCTGGGCCTTGGGAAGCACCTGAGGCCCTGGGGTCCCATGCACTCCCCTCTGCCTGAGTCATGGAGCCAGAGTCTCCACACGGAGATGTGGTGAGAGTGGCTGGATGCGTCAGGATGCGGCCAGTGTGGGCCTCTGGGCCGCCCAGCGACGCAGCTTGGAAGCCAAGTGGGCAGCACGCTCTCTCCTGGCCAGCCTTGCAGACCGGCTCCTGCGCAAATCCACAGGAAGGTCTACCAGCCCTCACAGTCCCAGTGGTTGCCACCCAACTCACCCAGAAGAGGCAGCAGGGAAGGCTCCTTGCAGGCGGCTGGCACCTGAGTGCAGGGCCTTCCCCAGCGCACGAGTCTTGGCATCCCCGGGGAGGGTAGTGAAGGGGGTGAGAGTAAGCTCAGTGGACACCCTGCATTCTCACTGCACCTTTGTCCTTGTCATCCCCGTCTCCAGGTAGCAGGCGAGAGGTTGCAGCCCCTCACTTGGGTGCCGCAGAAAGTTGATGGCTGCCACCCACCCCCAGCTCCCCATCCCAGCCCAGGGCGTGGCCTGACTTGGGTGATCACGGCCTGCTGGCTGCTGGTTGCTCTCAGCATGGTGATCTGTCAGGGCGGGGTCCCCTACTTGGCTCCTTTCAGTGCTTGGGAATTGGGCAGCAGCCCCATCCCTGCTGCCGCTGCTGGTTGTAGTCTGATGGACAATTGATCTGGCCGGCCCCCTGCCAGGCTTCCTTAATATCTGGGAGTTGGGTGGTGGCCCCGCCCCCAGCCGCTGCTGGTCATTGTCTGTG
Organism: Antrozous pallidus; assembly: GCA_027563665.1. Taxonomy (NCBI): domain Eukaryota; kingdom Metazoa; phylum Chordata; class Mammalia; order Chiroptera; family Vespertilionidae; genus Antrozous; species Antrozous pallidus. The sequence continues at coordinate 7,520,200 of CM050521.1, forward strand.
GGGCAATCAATTGGTGGGGCAATCAGGCCCCCGCTTGCACCCACCTTCGCCTTGCGCCACTGGCTCCACCATCCCACCTTGGTCCTGCTCTTGTCTGATGCCTAGGGGGCCAGCAATGGCTCCACTGAGTCTGCTGCCCTCACCACATCGTCAATGCCTGCCATGTTCCATGCTGCCCCCCATGGTCCATGCACATCATAGTGAGCAGTTGAACTCCTGGTGGAGGGCATAATTTGCATATTAGGCTTTTATTATATAGGATTGATCCTCTGAAAACTTGTTTTTTGTAAAATATCTGTGGTTTTTGTCTTGTACAAAACAGATTATTGAGGAGTTATATTTTGAACATATTCAACTAATAATTATTTTTGTAGAAATTTTTCTTTTGTCAAATTGAAATTTCAGAAAAAAATAATATTTTGTTTTACTAGTAAAAACCTGAATTTTATAGTGCCAGAATGATTTCTTCATAGTGCCAGGATGATTTTATTTTCTAAATTGAAGAGACACAAATCCATACTTAGATTTTATCTAAAACTACTTTCAGCATACCATGGAGGTAAGAGACCATGATTTATTTATTTATTTATTTATTTATTTATTTATTTATTTATTTATTTATTTATTTATTTTTGCAAAAAATGATGGACTGGGTTCAGATATTTGCTATGCTATGTATTTTTCTAAAAATCAATCTTGAGTAAGTTTTGCCTTTGAAAAAATTTTTTTGTATGTTTATATGTTTTAAATGATCAAACATAAGAAATACCTGGCACATGGAAGGCACTTAATTAATAGTAGCTGTCTCTCTTGCCCTTTATTCTCTCTGTATATATGAGTCTGTGTGTATAAATAAGTGTGTGTGCACTTATATATGTATTTATGTGCCCATACATATCTATTTATCTCTTTGTCTCTTTCTCTCTCTATATATATCTATCTGTATATATATCTCTATCACTATATCTTTATGTATATGTATATATGTATGCATTAGATATGGCAATGTACAATATATAGCCATTTATTCTATTTGTTAAGTTCCAAATTAGGGAATTGTTCTAAAAGGCATATAATTCTGGAAATATGAATTTCATTACCACATGGAAATATCTAAAATGTTATTATTTTGGGTCCTAGTATTTCTGTAACTTTATATGAACCTATTTGGCATGTTTATATATTCTTAAAAGAAGATCTAAAGAATATGTATGCTTATTTTTGTTTTGTTTTGTTTTTACAAATTCTACCAGATAATAGAAGTTTTCTCTTTCTTCAATGTGTAATTCAGAGAATGATACTCTATAGTTTGATGAGAGTTTTAAAAAATGTGGAGAGGTCAACTTAAGAAGATGTGTAGCTATGGTAAACAAAATAACATATTTATTAAACATCTGAAAAGAGATGTGTCAGTTTAAATAAGACAAAAATGCAAGGTAAGAGTTGAATCTTTCTGGAAAATGGAGGTTCACGTGATTTAGTTTTCACTACATAGCAAGACACTAGTTTCTTCGGTTAGCTTTGTATAGCTGTCTTCATAACTGATTTGAATATTTGTAGACTAGTAATTCAACAAAATGAGGTGTAATGTTCCATGTTCTCTTATAATGATGCAGGCTTTTTAGCAAAAGCAGATTGTATATCTCGCCTAAATATCTTATCTGAATTTGTGTCTTATGACTGCTAATGACCACCTCAAATTCTTACTAATTAGCTGTTCTCAGACACTAAAGAGAGGGTTGTAACAAAGAAGCGGAATGCTTAAATGCAAGGATACAAACTATTAAGCTGAGTGTTTACCAAGAAAGCCTGACCTCTTGGTTTTAAATGATTAACTTAAAAAATAAAAGCAAATTGTATATTTGCTTGTCTTTTCTCTATACTTCTTCAGGTTTTAAAGACAAGATGGTTAAGAAAAAACTTCTTATTAAACACAAAATAGGTGGTAACTACCAAATATCTTTGAAGGACTATTTATTTAGTTGCCTGTTGAGTACACTTCCAAATTGATGATCCAAAGTGATCCTTGGGACAAGGGGACTGACTGTTCCTGGACTGGGCTATTTTTTAATGGGTATATCAATGATCTAGCTTCGTAGGCTTGGCAGTTCTCTCTCATTACTTACAAGCTCCATTTTGATTATAGCCTGTGGAGCAACACAAAGGAGCAAGGGAGTAGTCTTGGGTCAAGTGTTAAGGAGTCGATTGAAGGTATATATTCTCCATCGGTATGACTTAAGGGTCATTTCTGCTGAACTCTCTTAAGATTTCATTATTGTACAACTTAAAATGCCTAAATTATATTTTTTCAGATAATAGTATACCATTTTTTCCACATATGGAGCATATTTTAAGTTTGTCTGAAAGGTATGATATGTGTTAACAGCTAAAATCTTCACCTAAAATAAACACCCATTGGCCACCTCAATTAACTGAAGCTATAAAAGAGCATTTGTTAATCTGTGGTTATGGACAGATTGGTTAGGAATATTTTCACTGATACTTATTTTAAAGATTCTCTTTATTCTAGAATTCAAAGTGATAGCTCTAAGATATTTATTTTGGAATGTTGTTGTATTTCTTCAGATCCCACTCTCTCTCTTTTTAAGAAATACAATGCCACAAACAAGGTAGAAGCTGATCTTGACTTTTTTTCTCTCTGGAGATATTTACAGTACTGAAAGTGCTGTTTATATTCTTACAGTTTTGTTTTCTGTGATTTTAAAATTTATATAAGTTGCATCCTATGAAAACTTCTGAAAAAATATTTCTTTCAAAAGAATGTTTAAGAGATTTGTTCATGTTGATACATGCAGGCCTTATTCCTTTGTGTTTTTTTAAGAAATGTTTTTTTTTATTGATTTCCAAAAAGATGGCAGAGGGAGAGAGATATATATAAACATCAGTGCTGTGAGAGAATTATTGATCAGCTGCCTTCTGCATGCCCACACTGGGGATCGAACGCATAACCCGGGCATGGGCCCTTGAACAGAACCAAAACCGGGACTCTTCAGTCCACTGGCTGATGCTCTATCCACTTAGCAACACTGGCTAGGACTGTATTTTCTTTTAAGTAAGCATTTATTGAAGTGCTTGATGTACGCTTATGATTTTTGAAGTTGCATTTAGAAAACTGAAAAAATCATGAATATACACCTTAATGAATTTTCACAGAATGAACACATTTGTGCAATGAGTTCCCACCTCAAGAAATGGCTTCCTATTTTTTCCCAATGTTTAGTTATTTTCGTTCCCAACCCCTACCAGTTAAACCATATTCTGACTTCTAACAACATAGAAGAGTTTTGTCTATTTTTGGACTTTATATAAATGGAATCATTTAACATACAATGTGCGTGTGTGGGTGACATCTGTTTCTTAATATTAAGTTTACAAACTTCCTGCATGTTATTTTGTGTAATGAAGTGTTTATTCTGAGTGCTACCTAGTATCTCATTACATGAATACACCACTGTTTGTTTGTTTCCATTTTATTTGGGCATAATGGAAATAAAATAGTTATTTTCCTGGTTTGGACGTTAGGAATAAAAATTCTTGTACATGTCTTTTACATATTGGTGTAACTAGGTGTAGAATTTTTGTGTCATAGGATATCCACTTAATTGTGTCAGCATAGAGTCTTACCTTAGATTATTTGTATCACAGTGTAAACATTAGTAGGTACCTCTAAGCAGTCTTCTAAAGTGGCTGTCCCAATTTACCCTCCCATTTTTAATATCTGAGAGTTCAAGTTGCTCAGCATCTTGCCAATACTAATAGTGTTAGTTTTTTTCATTTTTTCCATTTTGGTGGGTAATAATTATTTTTTAACTGCTGTGTGCTCCATGGTTTGAATAAAACATTATTATTTTTAAATCCCTTCCTCAGTAGATGAACAATTTTGTTGTTTTCCATTGCTTATTATTCCAAACAGTACAACAATGAACACATCTGTATTTATTATTTTTTGTGCACTTTTGAAAGTTACCCTAAGGCTATAACTTGAACTACAGTGTTTAAATTTCATAATATCACATCTTTATTTTTTATAATGCATTCCTAAATTTCTCTCTAATAGTGTTATGCCATTAAGTGATAAGTCATACACATCAGTTTTATTATAAACTAGGGCCCAGTGCATGAATTTGTACACCTTGAAAGGAACTGTGGCTGTGAGGCTGCAGTGGCCACAGGGGCAGGTCTCAGCCCATCCTCCACACCCTCGCCCGGTCCCTCCTGTCTGTCAGCAGCCCTGCTCCCACTGCCTCTACTCCCATGCGCTGATGGTGTCGGCCCCACTTGCATCCACTGACAGTGTGAAGCCGTTGGGGCTGGCACCAGCAGCGGGTGTGAGTGGGGCCGGTGCTTGGTGGGTTCAAGCAGCAGCAGCAGCCCCGATTGCCTCTCAGGAGCAGGGGAGGTAAAAAAGTCCTCAGGGGCGGCTGGGGCCCACAGCTGCTGCTTGCACCCACTGACAGCACCGGGAGATGGCAGCAGCTGCATGTGGCAGCTCTGGTACTGGCAGTGGATGTGAGCTGGACCCGCAGGTGAAGCAGGTGCAAGTGCTGAAAAGGACTGCAGTGCACAGGAACAAAGAATTTTCAGTAATCACCAGAGGCTCTCTTCAATGACAGTGACCAGCCCCCCCGCCTTAGTCTGGTGCCCCCACCCACCTGCTCCACCATCCCATCGTGGCTGATGCCTGCCATGTTCTGCAGACACCACCTGGTGGTCAGCACACATCATAGTGACTGGTTGTTTGGTTGTCCTGCCATTTGGTCTATTTGCATATTAGCCTTTTATTATATAGGACTAGAAGCCTGTGCAGAAAATTCATGCACTCAAGGGTGGGTTCCCCAGCCTGGCCTTTGCCCTCTCACAGTGCAAGAGCCCTGCAATCAATCTCCGCAAAGAGGTAGGCCCCACCCATGCATCCGTCACTCCTCAATGGATTGCCCAAAGTGGTAGGCCAGAGCTGGGGGTCCTGCCCCCAGTGTTGCCGTGTGGAGCTGTCAGGATCTGCCCTCCACAGCTCCATGTGGAGCCACTGGGACCTGCCCCTGGTGTCACTGTGTGAAGCTGCTGGGATCCATCTCTGCACCACATGGAGCTGTGGGACCCACCTCTGTGCTGCACATGCATACCCACCCGTGCATACCTACTGTGCACGCAGCCTCCTGGTGATGAATTGTTATGGGATGAGGGCATCGTGGCATGAGGGCGTGATGACCACGTAAGCTTTTATTAATATAGACTAGAGGCCCAGTGCACAGGATTCATGCACTGTTGGGGGACATGGCCTGCAGGGATTGGCTCGCCATGGGAGTGCCACTAATCCCACTCAGCTGAGCAACTGTGGACCTGCTCATCCTGGTCAGCCGAATAGCACTCCCACTGTGGGAGTGCACTGACCACCTGGGGCAGCTCCTTCCTTCAGCGTCTTCCCCCTAGTGATCAGTGAGCATCATAGCAACTGGTCAACCAGTCGTTCTGGTCATTCCACTGTTCATTTGCTGGGCTTTTATTACCTAGGATTATACACATTATTTTCAGAGTATAAATGTTGCTTTTTTGAAAGGCATGATATGAAGCTTAATATGATAGGATTTAGGAAAAATTTAGTGGGGAAAGATGAAACATCCCGCACTGTTTGATTACTCATCATTATATTGTTGTAAAATGCTCATTCTAGTTCCCATTTCAATTCATCTGAATTCTTCCAAGATCCATTTAAGGTAGTTTATTTCAATCTTTGAAATTTCTTTCTTTGTGAGAGTTTACTTTTCTCTACATAATAGTCATTGCATATATATTGATCTTTATTTTTTCTTTTTAAATTACAGCTGATGTACATTATGTTAGTTTCAGTTATATAACACAGTGATTAGGCAGTTATATAACTTATGAAGTGATCACCTCAATCACAATTCCTGTGACACTGGTTTGGTGGTGATGAACTTCTTTAGCTTTTTGTTGTCTGGGAGGCTTTTTATCTCTCATTCGATTCTAAATGTTAGCTTTGCTGGGGAGAGTAATCTTGGTTGTAGGTCTTGTTTTTCATCACTTTGAATATTTTATGCCCGTCTTCTCTGGCCTGCAAAATGTCTTATGAGAAATTATGTGATAGCTGTATGGGAGCTTCTTTGGAGGTAATTAAATGCTTTTGATTTACTGCTTTTAAGATTCTTTTTGTATTTAACTTTGGCATTTTAATTATGACGAGTCTTGGTGTAAGCCTGTTTGGGTTCACCTTGTTTGGAATTACCTGTGCTTTCAGGACTTATACAATTATTTTCTTCAGGTTAGGGAACTTTTTTGCCATTAGTTTTTTAAAATAAATTTTTAATTTTTTGCTCTCTCTCTCTCTTCTCTTTCTGGCACTCCTATGATGCAAATGTTTATGCTTAATATTGTCCTAGAGATTCTTTGCACTATCCTCAGATTTTTTTTTGTATTCTTTTTTTCTTTTAGCTATTCTTAATGGTTGTTTTCTGCTTTTTTATCTTCCAAATAACTGACTCAATCCTCTGCTTTATCTAGTCTATTGTTTGTTACCTGTAATTTATTCTTTATTTAGATTAGTGTATTCTTCATTTTTTGACTTTGTTTTGTGTGTGTGTGTGTGCTTTTCATGTCCTTTATTATCTGCTCATGTTCTCACTAAGTTCCTAGAACATCCTTATAACTATTGTTTTGAAATTTGGTAGTTTCCTTGCCTTCATTTAATTTATTTCTTTATCTGGAGATTTATTTCATTTGGGACTTATTTGTCTCTTCATTTTCCCCCCCTGCTTCCCTGTGTTTGCTTCTATGTCTTAGGTAGAACTGCTCCACTTTCTGGTCTTGGGAGAGTGCCCATGTGTAGTATGTGTCCTTTTGCTGTGCCTCTTGTGTGGGCTGTGTGCACCCTCCTGTGTTAGTTGAATGTTGATTGCTGCTGGCACCTCACTGGGAGGAAATGACCCCAGAGTTACCTACCATGGGAACTGGCTGCTACTACAGCGAAGGAGCTGCTGTGCAGTGGCTGATTTAACAGCAGAGAATTCAGTTCAGTGGGGCTTTGGTGCCTGTTCAGTCTGCCCCTCCAGGATGTCACTCGTCGAGGTAGTTGGGTTGTAATCCAGTGTGGTACAAAGCTGTCCCCCAAGGTGCACTGGCCTGGTACATCCCAGGAGGTGCAGGCCAAGGTCAGCCACCAGCTGTGCCCTTTCCGGGACCATCTAACATGAGCTGAAGAGAGATCTGCAGATGGCTGCTATTAGTGCCAGGCCTGGGGCCACTTAGCAAGAGTTACAGGGGCATGCTGAGACCAGATGCTGCTTGTTGTGAAATTTTAGAAACGTCTGGAGTATGAGCCAAGAGATGCTGTTTGTATGCTAAAGCCATTGGACATGGATTTGATGGGCCTGCACTCTGAGTGGGGCAGGGTCTCAGAGTCACCAGACATGGATTTGATGGGCCTGCACTTTGAATGGGGCAGGGTCTCAGAGAGTCACCGGACATGGATTTGATGGGCCTGCACTCTGAGTGGGGCAGGGTCTCAGAGAGTCACCGGACATGGATTTGATGGGCCTGCACTCTGAGTGGGGCAGGGTCTCAGAGTCACCAGACATGGATTTGATGGGCCTGCACTTTGAGTGGGGCAGGGTCTCAGAGAGTCACCGGACATGGATTTGATGGGCCTGCACTCTGAGTGGGGCAGGGTCTCAGAGAGTCACCAGACATGGATTTGATGGGCCTGCACTCTGAGTGGGGCAGGGTCTCAGAGTCACCAGACATGGATTTGATGGGCCTGCACTTTGAGTGGGGCAGGGTCTCAGAGAGTCACCGGACATGGATTTGATGGGCCTGCACTTTGAGTGGGGCAGGGTCTCAGAGAGTCACCGGACATGGATTTGATGGGCCTGCACTCTGAGTGGGGCAGGGTCTCAGAGTCACCAGACATGGATTTGATGGGCCTGCACTTTGAATGGGGCAGGGTCTCAGAGAGTCACCGGACATGGATTTGATGGGCCTGCACTTTGAGTGGGGCAGGGTCTCAGAGAGTCACCAGACATGGATTTGACGGGCCTGCACTCTGAGTGGGGCAGGGTCTCAGAGAGTCACCAGACATGGATTTGATGGGCCTGCACTTTGAGTGGGGCAGGGTCTCAGAGAATCACCGGACATGGATTTGATGGGCCTGCACTCTGAGTGGGGCAGGGTCTCAGAGAGTCACCAGGGCAGAGGAAACAGTGCTAGCTAGGTTGATGGGAACTCAGATGTTCCATCTACTTGCTGGCTCTGTGGCGAAAGGGTTTATCAAAGTAACAACAGTCTCTATGAGGACTTCTGTGTGGGAGAAAATTGCTTCTCCAGCCCTGGTCCTGATCCCAGACAATTCAGTGCCTCTCCATATATCCCTGGTGCCTTTCAAGCTACTGTCCTAGCATCAGAGCTGAGTGAGTGAGTCAGAACAAGTCATTGTGTTGACCTTTAAGAGGAATGCGTGAGACTCCATGAGCCCTCCATCTCATCAGCCACAGTCAGCTCTGGTTTATAGGCAGATGCTATGGGAACTTCTCTTCCTACCAGTGGAATCCTGGGCTGGAAGTTCTAGTGTGGGCTGGGACTCTTGACTTATTGGGGGGGCATCCATGGCTAAGCTATACCTCCTGATTTTTCTGTATCTTTTAGTTAGTAACTAAACCTCCAAGCTTGATAGCAAGCTAGTTTCTCTCCAATATCCTGTTGACCCTACCCACTTGGACTCCTTCAATGTCTGCCTCCTTTATTCAATTCTTTATATATTTTATCCCATCTAAGTCACTAGGTAGCAAGATACTTTAAAAAATAAAGACTGGATGATTTTTATTTTCTTTTTAAAATTTTGCATTTGTTTTTCCTTGAACTGAAGGTGGAATCCAGACATTGTTCAAAGTAATCTATAAGCCCCTGAGAGAATTGGACCAAACCTGCACCCCCATCTTCATCTTTAGCTATAGATTATGAGATTATGTTTCTGACTTCTAATTTTACCTCACCTACTCTGGCTTAACTTAATTAATTGATGGATTTAAGTTCTTTTGTGCCATGTAGGTTTTTGTGCATATTGTTTTCCTTTAGAACTTTATAATAGATGAATGGAGTAAAAGGTTGGGATGATCTTAAGATTTTAAATTTGGTAATTATGTCTCCCTTTTTAAAATTTCTTTATTGATTAAGGTATTACATATGTGTCCTCATCCCCCATTACCACTTCCAACCCCCTTCCCCACTCATGTCCTCACTCCCTCTGGTGTCTGTGTCCATTGATTAGGCTTATATACATGCATACAAGTCCTTTGGTTGATCTCTTCCCTTACTTCCAACTCCCCTACCTTCCCTCTAAGGTTTGGCAGTCAATTCTTCTCTATCTCTGGATCTGTTTTTGTTTATCAGTTTATGTTGTTCATTATATTCCATTAATTAATGAGATCATGTGATACTTATCTTTCTTTGACTGGCTTATTTCACTTACCATAATGCTCTCTAGTTCTAGTTTAAAGGCAACTTTTCCTCTTTTATCTTCTTCTTCCTCTTCTTAAAGAATACCCTTCAGCATTTCATATAATACTGGTTTGGTGGTGATGAACTCCTTTAGCTTTTTCTTATCTGTGAAGCTCTCTATCTGTCCTTCAATTCTGTGATAGCTTTGCTGGGTAGAGTAATCTTGGTTATAGGTTCTTGCTATTCATCACTTTGAAAATTTCTTGCCATTCCCGTCTGGCCTGCATAGTTTCTGTTGAGAAGTCAGCTGACAAGCGTATGGGTGCTCCCTTGTAGGTAATTAAGTATTTTTCTCTTGCTGCTTTTAATATTCTCTCTTTGTCTTTTTCTCTTGGCATTTTAATTATGACGTGTCTTGGTGTGGTCCTCTTTGGATCCTTTTTGTTTGGGGTTCTGTGCGCTTCCTGGACTTGTAAGTCTGTTTCTTTCACCAGGTGGGGGAAGTTTTCAATCATTTTCTTTAAATATGTTTTCAGTATCTTGCTCTCTCCCTTCTTCTGGCACCCCCATAATTCTGATGCTGGTACTCTTGAAGTTGTCCCAGAGGCTTCTTACACTATCCTCACATTTTTGGATTCTTTTTTCTTTTTGCTTTTCTAGTTGAGTGTTTTTCGCCTCTTGGTATTTCAAATATTTGACTTGGTTCTTGTATCTAGTCTGCTGTTGGATCTCTGTATAATATATTTTTTTTATTTCAGTCAGTGTATGTTTAATTTCTAAATGGTTCTTTTTCATATCCTTGAGGGTCTCACTGAATTTATCAGCCTTTTCTAGGAACCTTTTGAGAAACCTTATAACCATGGTTTTGAACTCTATATCCAGTCATTTGTTTTCCTCCATTTCTTTCATTTGTGATCTGTTTCTTTGTCTCCACATTTTTGCTGCTTCCTTGAGTTGGTAGGGTAGCTTTGTTTGCTAGGTGTCTTGGCCTCCCCAATTATCTGAGGTGGACACTCATGGTTCACCCCTCAGTGCAGTTGGAACTGGGGTTCAGTGCAATCTGGAGCTCTTGTCAGTCCTCTCTGTGTGCACTTGTGTGTGTGCATGCCTCTGGACTTCTGCCTTTTGTTCCCCTGAGTTTCTGCCTTATAGTCCAGATTTCCCCTGTATGACCCTGGGTACTCAGGGTCTTGCCCAGACCTGGGGTTCAGTGCAGGCAGAACTGGGATTCAGTGCAGTCTGGAGCTTTTGTCTCCTTCCTGCTAGAGCACGCCAGCCAGGCACTCAGCTGCTCTGTCCTCTGCTCTGTCCTGTCCGGCCCCATCCTCTCCACGCATGCATGTCTCCGTATCTCAGGCTTTACAACTCTTCTGATTCTCCCTGTGTTTTCTCTTTCCTTCTAGTTGTAAAATTTCCGGTCAGCCAGCTTTTCTGTGGTTCTGGATGATGTCCATTTTGTCTTTTAGTTGTATTTTTGAAATTGTTGTGCGAGGCAGCAGTTTAATTGTTTATCTATGCTGCCATCTTGGTTTCTTTCCTATCTCTCTCTCTTTTTTAAGACTTTACCCAAATAAATTAATATATACAAAATTAAGCATCAAAGTATAACATACATATAAGCCTTCTTTCAGCCTAATCTTCTACAACTTAAATATTTCAAAATTGCTCTTTGGATTGTGATTGTCCAAAGATATCTTACTTTCCATACCTCTTTGCATTGTCTATTCTCTTTGAAAAGTGCAGCTATGCTTATGTGGTAAATGAACCCCTACTGTCCTTCAAGACCCAGTTAAGCACAGCTCTTCTGGGAGGCTATGAGCTTTCAAGATTGAAGATGGCAACTTCCTTTATTTCACCTGTATATATTTTGCAGAAGATTTTGGGCACTATCCTTATTACTAAAAATTATAGCCCAGCATCACTAATTAGCATTTTTAACCTAATAATATATTCAACAAAATTATGTTGTTATGCTTTGTCAAAACTTGATATAAACAATATAAAGCATACACATAATATACCAACTAGACATTTCTAGAAACTTAGTAATGCTAATTTATATCTGTCCTACCTACTACAGTTTACAGTGTTCAGAGAACTTTCTGCTAATTTTTTTCAGTTATAACAGTGGAAACTATAACTGTAGGGAAATGATATAAGTGTTAATTCAGCACAAGTCATGACAGGGCACCTGAAAAAGCCTTTGGCATATTTTCAGTGAAAGACGGCTCTCTTCAGAGTCTTAAGTTAACCTGTTGAAATGCTTAGCATTTAAACCTTAATTTGAAAACAAATGATTAAAGAGCAGGAGGCAGTAAAGGTTAAACAGGAATGTCAACTGATTATTGTAAAGATTTTAAAAATTGTGCAAATATGCTATATTTATAATACACTTTAACACTATAAAGCTAATTTGAAATAACTATTCAAAAAAGTGTAAGTATTTATTATTTTTTAAACACACAGTCTGAGAACCCTAGGCTCTTTTGTCAGTCCTCCACCCCCACCCCCAATTCTGACAGTCCCTGCAGGCAACCAACAACTGCTGTATCTGTGGAATGTGCTCTTTTGAACTGTACAAAAGCCTTCAGCCTTTGCTGCATTCTGCAAACAAAACTGCCAAGTGCAATTATTTCTCTGATTTAACATAATACAAGGGTTATTTCTCTCTCCTCAACTTCCCTAGTGCCAGAGATGGCCTGACTACACTTATAAATGCGCGCGCGCGCGCGCACACACACACACACACACACACACACACACACAGAATCATTCTTCATAATTAAAATTAAATTTGTTTTAGAAATACAACAGTTCAACTGAACATAATATGAGATTCAATGGGCATCATATTTCCTTTTGTGATTACGTTTTAAGAATTCTGTTTCTATAGACAGATTCAAGGATTGAATGGAATTAGTCCTTTTATGGGACCTTCAGCTTGAAATTATATGACTGGGACCTTCAGCTTGAAATCTTTCCTACAGAAAAAAAGACAAACACAATAGTTGTTTATATTCAATACATTTACTGAAAATCCATTAGAGTTAATAAGAATATGTCCTTCCAAATGTGAATATTTCTTGATATTCAAAAGAAAGTAAAAAGTAAAAGGTAAAATAAATACTAAGAGTTGTACAGATATTTAAACCCATCTACTAGTTAAATGTTAAACTAATCTGAGCATTCTTCTAACCTAGATCCAATATAAACTGTTTTTCTTCACTGGGTATGTCCTTGAGATCATGCATACCTGAGTATTTTCTTCCTTACAGATATATTAAACTTATTACTGAAGAGTTATTTCTATTTTTCATGTACATTAATGTTTCCAACTGTTGATATGTATATATCAGCTCAGATGTGTGTGTGTGTGTGTGTGTGTGTGTGTATATATATATATATATATATTACTCTATTTTAAAATAGTTGAAGTTCTGTCCCTAAATTTCAGCAATGATGGGGAAATACACCATCGTTTATTCTACATGCAAAAGATGATTATTCAGCCCTGGTCAGTGTGGTTCAGTTGCTTGGGCATCATCCTGTTCACCAAAAGGTTGCCAGTTCCATTATTGGTCAGGGCACATGCCTAGGTTTTGGGCTTGGCCCCGGTAGGAGGTGTGCTGAAGGCTGACTATAGATTTTGCTTTCATATCAATGTTTCTCTTTCTCTCTCTCTCTAAAAATCAATAAAGATATTTTAAAAGATGATTATTCAGTGGAACTAGATGTAGCTTATTGTGTGGAACATAATAAGTATTCAATAAATGCTAGCTGTACTTATCACTGTTTATCATTATAATCAACTAATGTTAACAGAGGAATGACTGCCAATAGAATAACCTCTGTTAGAAAAGTTATCTCATTTAAAATTTTGTGTCCCATATGTAAATATCTATTAAATGAATGAATGAAAAAAGTCTTTCTTTTGAAAATAAATGAATATTTAATGCAGAGGAGTTTGACTGATTAAAAAGAGAACACACACGTGCACACCACAAACATTTTGTCCATGATCAGAAATTTGAACCTGCCCTATAAGGGTAGAATCCAGAACCACAAGTTTTTCTTGAAGTCATCCATTCCTCTCTTTATCCACTGCAATGGCCTTTTAACTCATGTTTACTAGCAGGAGTTCTTAAGCCTGGACCCTTCTCTGGCACAGGCTCCTGATAGAAATGAATTTCAATATAATTAATTTTCTTTGTAGTTCTATACATTTAAAAATAATATTCTGATAAGGGATTCATAGCATTCACTGGACTGACAGAAGGTCTCAGGGCACCCCAATCAGCTAAGAATCTATTTTCTACAGAGCACCATCCAAGTGCTCTAAGAATAATATTAATCAAGTCGTGTCACTCCTCACTGTTAAAGCCTCAGCTTGTACTTGGAATAAAATATACCAGCTTCTTAGTTTGGTTTTGAAAGGCATCCTCTATGTTGGCTTCCACCTAGCTTTCCCACCGCACCTATCGCCACCTTCTCCCTCGCTCACTTGGCCGGGCATCGCCGCCTGTCTCTTGGTCCTTGAAACCCTCTCGGACTCGGGGCACTTGCACTTGCTGTTTCCACAGCTTGGCATGCTCCTCTGCAGCCCTGGCCTGCTCCTTCTTGTCCCTTAGGTTTCAGTCTCAATTATCCTGGGTTGCTGGCATTATTCACACCAGAGTATTTTCTTCCTTACAACTATTTTAAACCCTGATCTGAAGAGTTTCTATTTTTCATGTGCTTAATGCTTCCAACTGTTGGTATTTATAAACTAATTATCAGCTGCTGGGAGCTTTTGCTGACCTTCTCTTCTAAAGTAACTCCCCACTCCTCTATTCTTTTGTTCTTTTCCATAGCTCATATCATCTACTTAATTATTTGTAATAAATACATATGGTTGTTTAATTCCTGTTTTCTGTTAATGTGTAAATTCCCTGGGGGCGTGGGATGCGAGTCTGACTCAGATTGTCAATCAGGATAGGGCCTGGCCCTTTGTAGGCCAGTAAATGAATGACGTGGGGGTACGTGAATTGGCTGGTATTTGGAATGTGTAAACTCATTTGTTTACTTCTAAACGCGTTTATTAGACAATGAAAATGAAAGACCAGCTATAACATTTAGATTCAAATAGCTTTCTGAGTAATTCACAAGCTAAAGTTGAATGCTTTAATCTCTTCAGTTATTCAGAAATTGGATGTCATAGTTGAATATATGGTAATGAAACCACCAAGAAAATAAAAATTCAAGAATTATGTTTAACTTCCTTTCATATATTATACCTTTTATCTGCCATACACCAAGCCTATATTTAGTTAACTCTCATAACTTTGTCTTTTGATTGATTCACTTGATTGCCATGTACCAAAATCATGTGTATATCAATTGAAACTGATTTTCTGTCATATATAAAATTAATTAAAAATATTTTACCATTTGTGTAGAAAGTTTTATCTCAAACTTATGATAAACTAGTGGCCTGGTGCGTGAAATTCATGCCTGGGGTGAGTGTCCCTCTGCCCTGCCTACACGTTCTCAAATGTGGGACCCCTTGGAGAATGTCCAACTGCGGGTTTAGCCTAACCCACAGCAGGCCTAAACCGGCAGCAGGACTGCTGGCTCCTACGTGCTCGCCTGCCTACCTGCCTGATTGCCCCTAAGCGCTTCTGCCTGCCAGCCTGATTGCCCACAACTGCCCTCTCCTGCCAGAACCCACCTTCTCCACCGGGACCAATGTCCTCTGTGCCACCAGAGCCGCAGGACCCCCAGGCATCACTGCATGGAGTGGCTACTGGGCCCTGCCTCCGCTGTGCACACAACCATCTGTGTTGGCCATTTTGTGGTGGCCATCTTGTGGCGACATTATAAGAGGGCATGACAACCACCTAGGCTTTTATTAGTATAAATACTTTTTATCCTGTTACAAAGTAAATTGCCGTCTATTATCCTCTAATTTAAAGTATGTTTATTTGAGTTGATTCTTCCATTAAAATGGAAGATTCATTTTAATGATGAATAGAATTGAATAGTAACTCTTTTATTTATGTGTGGAAATCAAATCCAGAAAGGTCTTCTCTCCTTTTATCTATAAGTCATGTCATTTGGGAGAGAATATTCTTTAGTGGAGTTGGAAAAAAGGTTGTATATGTTGCAGGCAGTCCTCAGGTTACATCGGACTCTACATACATGGTTTCATGGTTATGTTGCCATCTACCATTTATTTAAAAAAAAATTTCTGTCATTTCAACGTATGTACGTATGTGCTTTATGTTTTTTTATTATTTATTTACCACAAGTAAAGGTCAGGAAATATCTTTTATTTATTTATTTATTTATTTATTTATTTATGCTGTTTCATTACATTACTGCTGTGTATGTGCTCCATGTGAGTGACGTAGGTGCTTATGTAGGTGGGTTCCAACTCAGGCAAAAATTGCCTTACGTGGCACCGTAGGAATGGATCTCAGACATAACCTGAGGGCTTGCTGTATTTTGTTTCTCAAATGAAGTCAGTGATAATCAGAGTATTTTTCGTATTATCTTAAATAACCAGAATCATATTATCCTAGATGACCTTGTAAGTCTATAAAAATGAATAAAACAATTAAATATACATTATACCTTGATCATGATTTTGAGGATTCTTGCTGGCAAAAAAAGAAATAAAATATAATATAATATGACACCTTTATTGTTTTAATTCATTAGATCTCACTAAGTACCAAGTGGTTCTAATAATGATTAAAAATATTCTTTTTCCTTATTTCACTTGTGGCTCAACATAATCCCATAACTGATTATTTTTAGTCTTGTTCTTTTCTTGGCAATACTAATACTTTGGAGAAAATTTCATGCAGATGAGTGAATGTTTATAAATGGATATTTATGGAGGTAGTTTTAATTTAGGTCTGTTAGGATATAACGGGAAGGAAAAAGACGGTATTCTCATTTGATGCACTTAACTATTTTTTTTAGACTCTTAGAACACAAGAACAATATTCATATGCTATTGCTTAAGTGATAAATGCCAACTCCTACTGCTCTTTCCTCCCCATTATTGAATGCAACTATTATGTCTGATCTCATTTCTTGATATTTGTATGCCTTCTTGATTTTTTCTACTCTCCCCTTTATTTTCTTTCCTCTCCTCTATCTCCCTTTTGTGTTCTTTCTAGTCATTCCTATCCTTCTTCCAAAAATACATAATGAAATGCATTCAATATCAGAAACATAAGGAAATAAACAAATCAATCAATATAAAAAGAAAAATTGTTGTCAAATAGTAAAATGGGTTTCTGCTTGGGGAAGGAGATGTTGTCCAGGTCTATGGAATAAGGGAGGGGAAGCAGATTAGTCTAATTCCTTTTTAAATATCTTTATTCTTATTCCAGAGGTACCTAGTTCTACAATGTTGTGGGCTACTGTAGTATGGATCAGATTTGCCCCACCCTGGTGTCAGCCAAGGATTCAGCTTTTTAAATCCTTGCTTAAGCAACTATAACTCATATCAGTTTTCCAGCTTCCAAAGTTTTGTTGCTATGGTCTTCTATTTTGAATATTCTATATTTGAAGGTTTATTCCCATTTTGAACAGACTTTAGCTATCATTTTTGTATTGTTTATAAGAGGAGCAAGGAATAAAGGTATTGTGTTCCATTTCTGTTTTTAACTGGGAGTTCACGTTTCATTTTCAGCAAATATATATGAGGTTTCTAGTTACACTTGGAAGGAGAGAAGGAAGCACTCTCAAATAATGCAAATTCCTAGAGTGAGACCATGCCTGTGTCACAGTAAAAGTACTTAAACTCATCCATACCTATTAGTTCCTCATCTCCCTCAGTGTGATTTGAGGTGAGGGGGTGGGGAGGGATACAAACTCGAGATACATATGCAGGCAGACACTTAAGCACAAATACTTAGGAGGCATATAGCATTAGTCCACCCATAGACATTTTCTATTGAAGGACTGTGACCATATAACCTGATTTACTAACTTCTTTTTATTAAAAAATAACAAATTTTAAGAGATGGTTTAGGTTTACAGAAAAAATATGAGCAGTAAGTACAGAGTTCCAATATTTCTTAGCCTCTCCCCTCAAAATAATCATTTCCCTGTTATTAACATCTTGCATTAGAGTGCTACATTTACTACTCTTGATGAACCAAAATTGATACATTATTAACTAAATTCTAGAGTTCACATTAGGCTTGATTTTTGTGTTGTACAGTTCTGTCAGTTTCAACACATATGTAATGGCATGAACCTACCATTACAGAATCATAAAATATCACTGCCCTAAAAATCCTGTGTTCTACCTCTTCTCTGTCTCCCTTTTTCCCCTAAAGCTCTTGGCAGCAATTATCTTTTATCTCCTTAGTTTTGCCTTTTACAGAGTGTCATGTTATTCAATCATACCGAAATGCAGCATTTTCAGACTGACTGCTTTGACTTAGCAATATGCATTAAAGGTTCCTCTGTGTCTTTTCATGGTTCAATATGATAGCTCATTTCTTTTTGTTGTTGAATAACATTTCCTTGCATGAATGTATTCCTATAATTATCCAGTTACTTATTGAAGGACATATTGGTGTATTCAAACTTTTTGCAATTATAAATACAGCTGCTATAAACATTCTTCTGCAGGTTTTTGTGTGGATATAAAGTTTTCAACTTATTGCATAAATACTTAAGAGTGTAATTTCTGAGTCATATGGCAAGTCTACATTTAACTTTGTAAAAAAAAAACTAGCAAACTGTTTTCCAAAGTGGCCATGCATAACTTTTTTTATGAATTAGACATAATCTAGGTTTTCTAGAGTAATATATGTGGCAATCAATAGTAAATAGTAATATTTATTGTTTACATAAGGTAAAATTAATTGCAAAGGGTTTATGATTTTAGATTTTTACTGCTATATTGCTTTATATTGTTGTCTTGACCCTAACATTGCTAGAAGATTTTAATTAAAAGATGCTGTATAAATTTAAAGTAATTACATTAGATACTTTACTTTCCATGAAGTAAAGGAATTATTAACTTTAGAAATAAACATACATAGAGAACTATGGACTGTGTTTGAATGATGATGTTTTACTTGCATTATATGTCCTTTACTCATTCAGTAAACACTCATTGAGCATCTCTGGTCCATAATTTTAAAGAGGCTTAATTAATTACGAACATGTTTATGTCTGAAAGAATATACCACAGGAAAATGCAGAACATCTAGTGTACCTACCCTTAACTGTTACTAGAGGCCCAACGCACAAAATTTGTTCAAGCATAGGTCTTCCCCCAGCTGCCAGCACCAGCTTCCTTCTGGCACCTGAGACCTGGGCTCCCCTCACAGCCCCAGCTTCATCTGGAAGGTCATTTGTTCTAATTAGCATATTATGCTTTTATTAGTATACATTATGACAACAAAAATGCCTTCTCAAATTTTTGAATTTTTGAATTTCAGTGGCACAAACATTGCTAAAAAGACTAATTATTTGCCAAAACGAGTTTGGCTCAGTGTAGAGTGTCGGCCTGTGAACTGAAGGAGCCTGGGTTTGATTCCCCTCAAGGGCATATACCTTGGCTGCGGGCACATCTCCAGTAGGGGGTGTGCAGGAGGCAGCTGATTGATGTTTCTCTCTCATCAATGTTTCTGATTTCTATCCCTCTCCCATCCTCTCTGCAAAAAATCAATAAAATATATTTAAAGAAAAAGACTGATTATTTAACGGTGACTCAATTTTAAATTCAGTTTGTCTTTTATTATACCTTATATCCTATCTAATAAAGAGGAAATATGCAAATTGACCATCACATCATCACAAAAGACGGCAGTGCCCATCGCCACAAGATGGCAGCGTCCAGTCCCCTCAGCCCTGCTGGAGTCGCACAGTCCTTCTTTCAGCCTAGCTGGGGAGGTGGGGGTGGCAGGTGCACGGTGTGGCTGGACCCATCCTCAGCCTCCAGTCCCCCAGGGCCAGCCCAAGGTGCAGGTAAACCTCGGATGAAAGCTGCCCCCAGCCGCTCAGGGCCACCTGAGGCTCAGGTAACCAGGGCTGGCCACAGCTTGTGTTTCCAGCAGTGGCAACAGCAAAGGTGTGATGGGGGCGTTGTCTTTCCCTGATCACCCAGCCGCCTCCGGCCCCTAAGGGCTCCTGGACTATGGCTGGGCTGAGGGAACTCCCCTCTGTTGCATGCATTTTCATGCACCAGGCTTCTAGTCTCACTATAAAATAAGTTAGTGGTTTCAGAAATCAGTCATTGATGGATTTATGAAGCTATAACTTTTAGTTAGCGAAGGAAATCAGGAATATTGTGAGAATAGCTTCAATACATAAATTAGAAAATTGAAAGATGTAGTTAGTGTTTACATAAGGTAAGTGGGATGGAAAGGTAAGTTAATTGTACCAGGCTGTACCCCTGTACATGGGAAATACTGTTTTAAATTTCTTGCACATAAAGACTGATTTCTCTTTTTATCAATAATAGCCAAGAAGATGAAAAAAAGGGAAAACTCATTAACATTGTACCTTTTCTATATTATGTTTAAAATTAATCTACAATTTGCATAATTCCTCTGCTTTTATTTTACTTTCTATGTTTTTGTCTTCATTACTGCAAGCATCTTTTCTTTAGTATTTGCTATTCCTTTGTGATCATTGCATGTGTTCTTCTTATTGCTTTCTTGAATCCTGCTGCATCGCTTTTTTTTTTTTGGCCTTTCTTTCTTTAATCTTTTCTCTTCTGTTTAATTTTTAAATCCTTTGCCCTTTATCTTTTTTTTCAGTCATTTTTTAGCTGGTCTCCCTTCCTTTGATATTCTCTTAACTGGTATTTCTTCTTAACATTGTGTTATTTCATTGATTTTTTTGTTTTATCTTTTGAGTTTTAAGTTTTCCTTTGTATATAAGGACAAATATTCTACTTATCTATACCTGTTAAAAAGAAAAGGCACTACTAAATCCCCCATATTAAATGAAAACAAACAACAACAATGTGTAGTCAAACTAATTGTGTGGATACTGAAATATTTATGACATGTTCTCTTCTCTATTATTTTCTATTGTTTTGGATTAACCCAAATAATTGATGCACTGATACAGAACAAATACAGTTTATTTTCTAATTTGCTAACTTTAAGTGTATATGAAATATACTTTTGAGTCAAACATTTGTTGTAGTAGATCACAAGTAATTTTGCCTTTTATAAAATATTTGGGATTAACTCAAATATATTTATAATGTTATTATGAACACAGATGAAGGGCATAATAAAAAATAAGAGACTATGATGAAATTTTTCTTCCACAATCTTAGTTTATATGTTTAAATATTCAGTAGATTTGGTTTAATATATGCTAGATTTTTAATATTGATAGCCATTTAACTTGGAATTTAAGGAAGATCTGAAGCAAATACACCAACAAAACTTTACTAAACTAGGTTGGTTCTGGTTTATTGGTCTGTCCTGGTACTCAAAGAAATAACAGACTGCACTATAGTCACTTTTCAAAGAGGGAGTGGAGGGATAAGTATTATAAGGGAAAACATAAGTGCATGAAATCTTAGATACATCATTTCTGCTTCCAGCAAGCAAGAAATGTGTTGAGGGACGTTCTACAGTTGAAAGAGAGATCAGATGATTGCCTTAGTTCACACAGAGAAAAAGGCAGAATTAAGAATTAAATTTAGATTTACTTTATAATTTTTCTTCACATTTATCTTATATGTTTACTTATACATTCCGCTGATTACAATTCCTATTTATACTCAAACTTCATTTTTAGTTTATTCAATAGACAAAATATAATATTCTCAAACATTTTTATTACTGCTTTGATAGCTTTATATTTATACAAATACTAGAGGCCCAAAGCACAAAATTCGTGCAAGGGGCTCAGCCCTCACAGCTCCAGCATCATCTGGTCTAAACACTCATTCTGCTGTCTGGTCTAATTGCATATTAGCTTTTTATTATATAGGATATATCAAATTGTTATTTGTATGTTATAAGAGACACATATTATTTATTATCTATCCCATTAATATTTTAAACAATAGTTCTGTTTTCATTAATTTTATTGAATAATTACTGAAACTTATTATTCTTAAAGTTAATTGATAGATTTGTTTTTCCCTCTCAGATGATCATTTAAAAATTTTTATGGGCTTTGTTTGATAATGTTGTGGGATTTGTTGGATTCTTTCTGTCTACAATTAGAGTAGTTTGCATTTGTTCTGCCCAGAAAGAAGGAGCTTTTTTATGTGAAATAGCCAAAGGATTTTAGAATTGCATATCAAATATGTTCAAAATAACAAACTATTTCCTAAGAAACAGTACACTTTAGAAATAATAATAGCATTTAATAGTATATTTTATATTTAAAATTTTTGAAATTACATTTTCCTAAATAATATTTATTTTTAAAAATTTTATTTATTGTTTAAAGTATTACAAATAGTAGTATATATGTCCCCCTTTTTCCTATTGAACTTCCCCCTACCTCCCCTATCCTCCAGCATGTGCCCTCACCCCCACACTCCCTGTGTCTTGCGTCCATTGGTTATGCTTATATGCATGCATACGAGTCCTTCGTTTGATATCTAATCTCCCCTTCCCAACCCTTCCAACATTCCTGCTGTAGTTTGATAGTCTGTTTGATGCTTCTCTGCCTCTGTATCTTTTTTTGTTCATCAGCTGATAATATTCTTTATTATTCAGAAATGAGTGAGATCATGAGGTATTTTTCTTTCACTGACTGGCTTATTTCACTTAGCATAATGGTCTCCAGTTTCATCCATGCTGTTGCAAATGGTAAGAATTCCTTCTTTTTTACAGCAGTGTAGTATTCCATTGTGTAGCTGTACCACAGTTTTCTAATCCACTCATCTGTTGATGAGCATTTAGGCTGTTTCCAAATCTTAGCGATTGTAAATTGTGCTGCTATGAACATAGGGGTGTATATATCCTTTCTGATAGGTGTTTCTGGTTTCTTGGGATAGATTCCTAGAAGTGGTGTTACTGGGTCAAATGGCAGTTCCACTTTTAGTTTTTTGAGGAATCACCATACTGTTCTCCACAGTGGCTGCACCAGTCTGCATTCCCACCTACAGTGAAGGAGGGTTCCTTTTCCTTCACATCCTCTTCAGCACTTGTCATTTGTTGATTTGTTGATGATAGCCGTTCTGACAGGTGTGAGGTGGTACCTCATTATTGTTTTGATTTGCATCTCTCAGATGAATAGTGGCTTTCAGCATGTTTTCCTATGTTTCTTGGCTTTCTGAATGTCCTCTTTTGAAAAGTATCTATTTAGGTCCTTTGCCCAATTTTTGATTGGATTGTTTATATTCCTTTGGTTAAGTTGTTTGAGTTCCCTGTAAATGTTGGAGATTAAACCCTTATCAGAGATAACATTGGCAAATATGTTCTCCCATGCAGTGGACTTTCTTGGTTTTTTTTTGAAGGTTTGGGTTTTTTTGTTTTGTTTTGTTTTTGTTTTTGTTTTTTGTTTTTGCTCTGCAGAAATTTTTTATTTTTATGCAGTCCCATTTGTTTATTTTCTCTTTAGTTTCCATTGCCCAAGAAGCTGTATTGGTAAAGATATTGCTACAACAAATATCTCCTAGTTTGTTGCCTATGGCTTCTCCTATGATTTTTATGGTTTCTCCTTTTACCTTTAAGTCCTTTATCCATTTTGAGTTTATTTTTTATATGGTGTAAGTTGGTGGTCTAGCTTCATTTTTTATGCAAGTTTCTGTCCAGTTTTCCCAACACCGTTTATTGAAGAGGCTGTATTGACTCCATTGTATGCTCTTGTCTCTTTTGTCAAATATTAATTGAGCATACTGGCTTATGTCAGTTTCTGGGTTCTACGCTCTGTTCCACTGGTCTATATGTCTGTTCTTGTGCCAGTATCAGGTAGTTGTGAGAACAGTGGCTTTGTAGTATAGCTTGATATCTGGTATTGTGATCCCTCCAATAGATGAATTTTTGGAGAATTTGTTCTAGGTCTTTGAAGTATGCCATTGGTATTTTATATGGGGATTGTGTTAAATTTATACATTACTTTGGGTAGTATGGACATTTTAATGATGTTGATTCTACCAATCCATGAACATGGTATATTATTCCATTTGTTCATGTCTTCTTCTATCTCTGTTTTTAGTGTCTTGAAATTCTATGAGTATAGGTCCTTTGTCTTCTTGGTTAATTTTATTCCTAGATATTTAATTTTTTTGTTGCAATGGTAAATGGGATTTCTTTTTTAATTTCTATTTCTGTGAGTTCATTGTTGGTGTATAGAAAAGCCAGATTTCTGGGCATTAGTCTTGTATCCTGCTACATTGCCAAATTAATTTATTAAGTCTAATAGTTTTTTGATGGAGTATTTGGGGTTTTCAATGGACAATATCATGTCATCTGCAAATAAGGACAGTTTTACTTCTTTTCCAAGTTGGATGCCTTTTATTTCTTCTTCTTGTCTGATCACAATGATTAGTATTTCCAGTACTGTGTCAAACAGGAGTGGTGAGAGTGGGCATCCCTGTCTTATTCCTATTTTTAGGGGAAACGATTTTAGTTTTTGTCCATTGAGTGTGATGTTAGCTGTGGGTTTGTCATATATGGCTTTTATTATGTTGAGGTATGATCCTTCTATTCCCACTTGGCTGAGAATATTTATGAAGAAAGGGTGTTGGATTTTGCCAAATGCTTTTTCTGCATCAATGGATATGATTATATGATTTTTTATCTCTCAATTTGTTTATGTGGTATATCACATTTATTGATTTGTAGATATTGTACTATCATTGCATCCTTGGAATAAATCCCACTTATTCATGGTGTATGATCTTTCTAATGTAATGCTAGATTCAATTTGCTAGAATTTTGTTGAGGATTTTGGCGTCTATGTTCATGAGGGATATTGGCCTATAACTCTCTTTCTTTGTATTGTCTTTATCTGGTTTTGAAATTAGGGTTATGCTGGCTTCATTGAAAGAGCTTGGAAGTGCTCCTTCCTCTTGAATTTTTTGGAGTAGGCTGAGGAAGATAAGTTTTATTTTTTCTTTGAATGTTTTATAAAACTCCCCTGTGAAGCCATCTGGTCCAGGGCTTTTGTTTGTTGGAAGTTTTTTGATTACTGCTTCAATTCCTAGCATAGTTATTGGCCTATTCACATTTTTTTATTCCTCTTGGTTAAGTTTTGGAAGGTCATATTTTTCTAGGAATATGTCCATTTCTTCTAGGTTGAACAGTTTGTTGTAGTAGAGTTGCTCATAGTATTTTTTAAAATGATTCTTCATATTTCTGTGGGGTCTGTTGTTATTTCACCTCTTTCATTTCTGATTTTGTTTATGGGTCCTCTCTCTCTGCTTCCTGGTGAGCCTGGCTAGAGGTTCATCAATCTTATTTATTTATTTATTTATTTATTTATTTATTTAAAATATATTTTATTGATTTTTTACAGAGAGGAAGAGAGAGGGATAGAAAGTCAGAAACATCGATGAGAGAGAAACATCGATCCGCTGCCTCTTGCACACCCCCTACTGGAGATGTGCCCGCAGCCAAGGTACATGCCTTTGACCGGAATCGAACCCGGGACCTTTCAGTCCAAAGGCCGACGCTCTATCCACTGAGCCAAACCGGTTTCGGCTCAATCTTATTTATTTTTTCAAAGAACCAACTCTTGGTTTTATTGATGTTTTTATTTTTATTTTTTGGTCTTTATGTAATTTATTTCTGCTGTGAATTTTATTATTTCCTTCCTTCCCTTCACACTGGGCTTTTCTTGTTGCTCACTTTCTAATTCTTCAAGTTGCAAAGTTAGATGGTTCATTACCAGTTTTGCTTTTTTTCTTTTTTCTTTTTTTTTTTTTTTTTTTTTTTTTTAGGTAGCCCTGTAATGCCATGAAATCCCCTCTCAGGATTGCTCTCATGTATGCAAAGATTTTGGATTATTGTGTTTTCATTGTTTGTTGTCATGATGTTTTTCATTTCTTCTTTGATCTCTTTGGTTGTGACCTACTCGTTGTTTAATAGTATGTTATTCAGTCTCCAAGTGTTTGGATTTTTGTGATTGTTTTTACTGTAGTTGATTTCTAATTTTATGTCATTTTGACCTGAGAAGATGCTTGATATGATTTCAATCCTCCTGAATTTGGAGAGACTTTGCCTGTGTCCCAATATGTTCTATACCTTTGAAAAATGTACAATGTGCACTTGAAAAGGATGTATATTCTGTTGTTTTGGGTGGAATATTCTAAAGATGTTGATTAATTCCATCTGGTCAAGTGAGTTGTTTAGAATTTATGTTTTTTTGCTATTTTTTTGTCTAGTGGATTTATCTAGTGATATTAATGGTGTATTAGAGTCTCCTACTATGATTGTATTGCTGTCAATCTATCCCCTGCTATCTTCCAGAATTTTTTAATGTATTTGGATGCTCCTGTATTGGTTGCATATTTCTCTTGTTGTATTGATCCTTTTAGAATTATGAAGTGATCTCTCTTGTCTCTTGTTATGGTCTTCAATTTAAGGTCTATTTTGTCAGATATAAGTATTGCTAACCCAGATTTTTTTTTTTCATTTCTATTTGCCTGGTAAATATTTTTCTATCCCTTCATTTTTAGTCTGTGTAAGTCCCTTGTTTTGAGATGGGTCTCCAGTAGCCAGCATATATATGGGTCATGTTTTCTTATCCATTCACTCACTGGCTGTCTTTTGATTGGAGCATTTAACCCATTTATGTTTAATGTTATTATTGATAAGTACTTGTTTGTCGCCATTTCTGTACTTTGTGCCTGTGTTCCTCCCTTCCTTTCTATTTCTTATTTTTATAGAATTCCCTTTAACATTTCTTGCATTGCTGGCTTGGTAGTGATAAACTCTCTTAGCTCCTAGTCCTGTAGGGCCAGAGCCTGGTGGGAGCCCTTCACATGGGTGCATGCTTGATTCATGGAACACAAGTCCATTAAAACTGGTGGCCCCTCATCTCCAAGCAAGGTATTGGTGTGCTGTAGGTCTCTGACCTGGGCATGAATGACCTCAAGGCCTCTGCAGATACCCAGCAGCAGCTGAGGGATTTGGTCTTCAGTCAAGAAATTGCCTTGGTGTTTCAGCCTTTCTATTTCCTTACATATTACCTTCCTTGAAGAGGGGTGCTAGCAGCCAGTCATCATGTACAATGCCCTGCTCCCCAGGCAGTGATCCACAAGGCAAACAATGTTGGGGTGGTGGAAGAAGTCACGCATGTCCACGTCTCATTGGACCTCCTCCAAGTATTGCCCCTCTCCAGTTTCTGGATAAAGAGGTAGCACTTAAGGACAATGAAGACAGTTCCTTGAGGATAGACACACAGTCTGTGGCCCATAAAGTCTCAGTCCTCCTCCTCCAGGTCAGTCAGAAGCTTCCAGGGTTTGCCCAGTTGAGTTGGCTCTTCCAGCTAATGTGCCAGGGGCCCAGTGGATCATGCTGCCTTGGCCTAGAGGTTAATTTAGTCTTTTAAAACATTCTTTTTCTTGATGACCTTATTACTTAAAATGTGTTTTCCAAATACTGATCATTTCAAAGAAGTGTCCTTCATAAGTAACAGATAACCTTATTGAAGAAATTTGAAATGAAACATACAAACTTTGAATTTATAATTTTTACTCCTGTATTATTTCTTAATTAATCACACCTTACCTAGTTTATAAAAGAATTCTAGTTCTTTTTTGCTGCATATATACTGTCTAGTGATTTACTTTTATTAAAAGTATTTCTGGACCATATGCCTGATAATATAGTTCTATAGTCACTGTAAAGTTGCAACCATATTAAGTTTCAGTTTAGTAAAAGATGACCTAAGTACTGCATCCAGCAGTCACCTTCTATAGTTAAGCAATAGCTGAAAATTCCATAAGGAGCAACAATACGGAAATAGGGCAATTAACTTGTTATAAATATGAAACTGTACTTGAGAGTACTCCAAAGTAGTCAGCTATTTGGGCCCAAATGCCTTGCCAGTTCTGAGTCAAAGAATTTCAAGGAATTTAGTTACAATCAAACTTTTAAAGAAAGGGAACATCTTCCCTGAGAACTGTTATATCTATCTATCTATCTATCTATCTATCTATCTATCTATCTATCTATCTATCTATCATCTATCTAATCTATCACCATCTCTCTAATTTTTCAAACATCTCCCATCTTGAGCAATCCAGTATCAGCTAAGTCGTTCACAGAAAAAATATCTCTGTTGTCAAACCAAGCTTGGGTTTTTGATCTGACAACACTTTCATGCTGATTCCTCCACACGACAAAAAGCATCCCTCAGGCAACAAAGAAGGAATGCTTCTGTTGCTTGTGAAATCAATGTTTAGCACAATTTTAAAACATAAAGAGGCCATCCAGAGTGCTAATGTTGCTAAGGCTGTGAAACAAACTGCTCATAAGCAATGAAGAGAAAAACTGTTGCTGATTTTGATAAACAGAGAGCAGTTAGCCAGTGACAGCAGTTAGGGGACAGTGATATAGGAGTAAATAAAGATGCTGCATGGCATGCCAACCTGAATGACACTCTTGGACCCAGTGCGGATAGTGAGTTCTTTAAGGTCAGTAGGGGGTGGTTTTAAGTAAAGAAGTGTTTATTTGTAGATCAAATAATACATTAGACATGTACTGTATACAGGAAAGGTTAAAATGGGTAATCATTTGGAGGTCTAAAAGGATTAATTCAATTTACATTATTTCTAATGGGAAAAATGATTTGGTTTTAGAATAAATCAGTTCCTGAACAGCCTTATGTAATGAATTAAGTCTGAGAACTACAATTCCACTGTATTTTTTTCTGTTTCTTTCTTCCCTGTGCTTCCCTCCCCTTCATCTTTCTCCTCCCATTCTCTCCCACTCTCTTTTTATTTAAGAAATATTTAGCTCCTCATTCATGCAAGACAATGGGCTAACATTTGCAGCATATAGCACAGGGTTCTAAGACATGAGTTCAAAAATACCATTACCTGTTTCATATCTATTAAATCAGTCAGATTATTTTTCAAAAGAATCAGTTTATCATATATTCACATACTACATCTGATTTTAACGTTTCTTTATATTTTATTTGCTGCCTTTTATTATCCCATATTTTTTTAAAGTTAAGATTTTATTTTTTATATCAGTTTTAAGTTCATTGCAAAACTGACAAAATATAGAGATTTTTCTACACACTTCTTGCCTCCACACATGCATACTCTACCATCATCATCTCCCACCAGAGTTACAATAAATTATAATACTTGTTAAAATTGATGAGCCTACATTGATAATGTTATAGCCACCCAAAGTTCATAGCTTATAGTAGGGTGCACTTTCGATGCTATACATTCTATGGATTGGAATCCTATATAATAAAAGGCTAATATGCAAATCTGAATGGTGGAGCGACAGGTTGCTATGATGCACACTGACCACCAAGGGGCAGACACTCAAAAAAGGAGCTGCTCCCTGGTGGTCAGTGTGCTCCCACAGGGGGAGCACTGCTCAGCCAGAAGCCAGGCTCATGGCTGGCAAGTGCAGCTGCAGTGGCAGGAGCCTCTCCCACCTCCACGGCAGTGCTAAGGATTCCGACTGCTGGCTTAGATTCGCTTCCTGTGGGAAGCAGACTTAAGCCATCAGTTGGACATCCCCCGAGAGCTCCTGGACTGTGAGAGGGTGCAGGCTGGGCTGAAGGAACTCCCACCCAACCCTCCCAAGTGCATGAATTTCGTGCACTGGGCCTCTAGTAGATGTATAATGATATGTACAGTATCTATTATTATGGTATTATGCAGAGTAATTTAAATGCCTAAACATCCTCTGTGCTCTCCCTCTTCATCCCTTACATAACAACTCCTGGTACCCACTAATTTTTTGGGCTGTCTTCATAGTTTTTCTTTTCCATACTGTCTTATGTTGGAATCGTACAATATGCAACCTTTTCTGATTGGTTTCTTTCACCTAATAACATGCATTTAAATTTCTTCCATGTCTTTTCATGGCTTGTTATTTCATTTCTTTATTCCCACTGAACAATATTCTGCTGTCTGTTTGTGCTATAGTTTGTTTATCAGAACTTTAATCCTGGCCTTGGCATTTACTGGTTTTGAGATTTTAGATAAGTCAATTCAAGCAATTTAAGTCTCTGTATACATTTATTTCTAAAATGCAGGGCCTTACTCCCTTGTAACAGAGTGGAATTTAAGATTGTTAGCAGTATGGTGACATTGGAGATGTGGTTAAGAAGATAGGAACAGACACGAGTATGTTTAAATCAAGCCTGTGTGATGAAGGGTCATGTTACTCTACCTTTAATTTGCATATGTAAGAACACCAAGATGGTGGCATAGGTAAACACCTATTGTTCTGCCCCGCGCAACGATTTAAGAACTACAACATAACAGCAGAACAGACAGCACCCAGAATCGCCAGAAAGCTGGCTGAGTGAAAACTCCACTAATAAGAGTAAAGGTGGGACACTGAGACTCAGAGGAGCGGTGGGAGTGCAGCCTTGAAGACAGAAACAGGTTAGGAGCCGTCTTGGTCGCGTGCATGGGCTGGGGCTGGAGCAGCAACCCCGGCCAGATTTCGCCAACAGGGAGGGCGGAGACGTCCCACTACATGGATTCCCCAGTGCCAGGCGAGGTCCAAGATCTGGGGTACATGGAGACGTCCCACTGCACAGATTCCCCAGTGCCAGGCGAGGTCCGAGGTCTGGGGGACACACCCTGGAAGCGGGGCGCGGCAGAGGCTCCTAGTCTGTGAAAAACCCGGAGTTGGGGAAGAGAAGTTTCCGCGCAAGGGTTGCGCAAACCCGCGACTTGCCCCCTGGAAACTTGTCTCCTGGTTCCGGAAAACAACTATTTTACAACCCTGGGCTAGACTTTTGGTGTGCAGACACATTTGGGGAAAGGCAGAGTTGTCTGGCAAGGGGAAGATACTAGCAGCTTTCTCTTGGAGGTGCCTGCAGCCATCCCCATCCAACAGATACCCGCGTGTGCATGCGCCGCATAGGACGCAGCTGACACTAAGGCTGCCTGCGCAGCTCAGAGACTCCACCCATCCAACTTGAACACAGTCTCCCTTCACAGCCAATTGGCCTGGAGGTCAAACCCTCCTCGGGCTAACAACAACAAGCTGGGTTTAAATTCAAAAATACTGAATACAACCCATAAAGGATTGCAGTAAGAATACCCAACTCAGGTAACTGGGGAGGCTGAGCCACTGTCCCTTTGAGGATATCTACCACATAAAGCAGCCACCATGCAGAGGTATGGAAAGAAATCAGGTGTGAAAGAAATGGAGGAGAAAAGACGACAAGACATAGAGTTCAAAACCACGGTTATAAGGCTTTTCAAGAGGCTCCTAGAAAAGGCCAATCAACTTAATGAGAATTTCGAGGAAATAAACAAGACCAACCAGGAAATGAATGAGAATTACAAGGAAATGAATGAGACCCTCAAGGAAATGAATGAGACCCTCAAGGAAACAAACGAGACCTCTGAGGATATGAACCAGACCCTCACTGATAAAAAAAGGACCAACTAGAAATCAAGCATACACAGACTGAAATAAAAAATATTACACAAAGTCCTAAAAGCAGTCCAGAGGGCCACAAGAACCAAGTCAAAGATTTGAAATACAAAGAAGCAAAATCCACTCAGCTGGAAAAGCAAGAAACAAAAAGAATTCAGATAATTGAAGATAGCATAAGGAGCCTCTGGGACAACCTCAAGCATGCCAACATCTGAATTATTGGGGTCCCAGAAAAAGAGAGAGAGCAAGTTAATGAAAACCTACTTGAAGAAATAGTGACTAAAAACTTCCCCCACCTGGTGAAAGAAACTGAATTAAAAGCCCAAGAAGTACACAGAACCCCAAAATATAGGAATCTAAAGAGGACCACACCAAGACATATCATAATTAAAATGCCAAGAGCAAAAGATAAAGAGAGAATATTAAAAGCAGCAAGAGAAAAACAGTTGGTTACCTACAGGGGAGCACCTATACGATTGTCAGCGGATTTCTCAACAGAAATGATGCAGGCCAGATGCGAGTGGCAAGAAATAGTCAAAATAATGAATAGCAAGAATCTACAACCAAGATTACTCTATCCAGCAAAGCTATCATTCAGAATTGAGGATCAGATAAAGTGCTTCGCAGATAAGAAAAAGCTAAAGGAGTTCATCACCACCAAACCAGTATTATATGAAATTCTGAAAGATATTCTTTAAGAAGAGGAAGAAGAAAAAGGTAAAAATATAAATTATGAACAACAAATACACATCTATCAACAAATGAACATAAAACTCAAGTGAATTGATAGGCTGATGAACAAGATAAACTGGTGACTATAACAGAAACATGGACATGGAGAGGGAATGGACTGACAATTCTTGGGGAGAAAAGGGTTGTGGGAAGTACAGCAAGAGACTGGACAAAAATCTTTCAACAATGGGAGAGGACATTGGGGAGGGGGAGGTAAGGGTGGAGGGTGGGATAGGTACAGGGTGGAGGGGAGATATAGGGGAAATAAAAAAGGGGAAACAATGTAATTAATAAACTGAACAATAAAGAAAAAAGTATATAAAAATTTGCATATGTAATATAGAGTATATAATTATACTCACCTAATTTGATATCTTGAAGATTAAATGAGAAAATGCATATAAAATGCTCAGTCAGTAGTTACTACATGTAAGAAGTCAATAAATTTTACCCAGTTTTTTTTTTTTTACTACTTAATGGATGTTCAACACCTCTTACCAATCCTTTTACTACTTCCTCTTAATTAGCTTCTTACATTTCTTATATTTCTATGGTTACTACTTATTCCTTTCTACTATGTTCATGCCCCGTACTCATTTTCAGTTATTAAGGCTCAACAAGATATTATCACTTAATTTATAGACAAAAATAAAAATATGATGCTTGCAAACTTTCCTATCACCTTTTACTGAATCTTGTGTCAACAACCATTCTTATTATTTTAGTTTCTGAGGATAAATTGCCAAGTGAGTGATCATGGACTATTTCTTAATTTTTTATTTATTCCTTTTTAGCTCTAAACAATGACACCAAATTCAATAATGCAGGCAAAACACTTACTAATTGCATGACTCTCAGTGAATGTTTGTTTCCATCCTTGCCATCTTAGCTTTTCTTCACCTCTGTCTGCCTGTGTTCTATACAATGAGGGTTTTCTTAATATGTTACAGATCAGAGTAGATCCCTTTCCAATATCTTTCAAATAAAGGTAAAATGTCTTTGCTTGGCTTAAAAACCTGATATAGCTTCCCTAAATATCCTTTTCTCCTTCAATTTTATTTTACCTTTTATTCAGCTACCTATTTCCTGCCTACTGCTATTGGACATGCGTTCCCTCTGTCGGGAGTGCCTTTTCGTGGTTTATTTCTTTTTCATTCTTCAAGATATAGCTTAACACCCTAAATATAAGAACCACATTAAGGTAATAGGTAGAGGTAATCATGCCATCATAGCATTTTATATACTGTTACTGACTCTGTGTTGTAAATAGTTCTTTATATAGGTTCATGTTAAAAAAATATTCAGAGTATATAAAGACAATTTAAACTTAAAAAAATTACTTCTTTCCATCCCTCATTCTATTCTCCAGTGTATCTGTTGTCTGCAACTTATCAACTCCATGATTTTAGGGTAAGTTATTTATTGCTTCTAAACCTCATTTCCTCTCCCCCCATTTTTAACATGGGTTAATATCTCATAAAACTGTTGTGAAAATTGAAAAATAAGCACTTTACTCCTCCTGGTCACCTGATTTTTACCAATTTTTTTTCTTTATAACTTGGTTTTTACATCCACTCTGTTATTCTGGAAATTTGTGTACATGAAAGCACAAGCTAAAGAATTTTTCTTTTTGTTCCTTTCCTTGAGTGCTTGTTCCAGGCTTCATGTGACAAGTTAGAAATAGAATTATTCAGTCACATTCTCCACCCTGAAGGAACTTAGTCATATATTATTTATTGCTTGGCACTTTCAAAACAGTGAAAATTACTTTATAACAAAGTGAAAATATGGAGATATCTTTCCAAATTTCAGGAAAAATTGCTAGTGATTTTTAAATATCTGAAATCCTCTCTTTTCTGTATTTTAATGTTCATAACTCACACTGAGGATCCTACTGTACCTTATTTTTGCTCCGTAAGTCTTGCAATAGCCTTGGGCAAAAGGCAATAAAATCTTGATCTGGGATTTAACTCCAGAGAAAAGATCCTTTTGGTAATTTCTTTTGCAAACACAACCAACAGTAAACTCTAAGTTATTTAAGATGTAGAGACTTTGAGGATTATTTAGGGACTTTGCTACATCTGACTTAACTCCCTTATGCTGCTTCCCTTTGGCCATTTCACAATGCATTATAAACTACACGAAACAGGAAAAGGGTAAAATTCAGATTACTTAGTTACTGGCAAGCAGTCTTGGAAAATTGTTTGATAGGCAAGAAGATTCTATGTGATGGGTTGAATGAGATACATTTTTCCACCACCCAAAATAATAAATATTTCATCATATGCTATTCTTGTGTACGTTAAACTGTTTCATAAATTATACCCCTTAAAATACAGAGAGCAACCCTTGTTTGGAAAAATAAAATTACATACAAAAATTATGAATGTATATTCTGATCATAGGAAATAATGCTCTGGGCTAATAGAAACATGGTACTTCATTGAATGGTTACTATTGACTAGTATAGAATAAGATAATGTGTTTTAATTATAATGGTAGTTATTAATTAATCCTATTGCAAATAATGGTTTGTCTTCTTATTTAGCAGTAAAAGATACTTAGAAAGCTTGTTAACTTTGGTTCCTGGGTTCTTCAAGTGATTAATGGTATAATTTATTTAATCATGAATTATATTTTTCCTATTGCTTATTTACTAATACAGCATCCAAATGTTCTAAATAAAAGATTTAATTAAAATACCTGTAATATTAATGGACTATAGTAAAAATGTCATAATTTGTAAACCATCAATGCATTGTTAAGGTTTTTTAAAAATGGCATGTTATTTCAAGTTTATTAATATTTATAGTTTTATTAAATTGGCAGTGAAGCAGGCTAAGAGATTGAAATTAGCATACAGTACCATGATAAGGGAGTGCTCAGAAATCAAACCTTTTGGGAAGGAAAGGAAATAACCAGAACTGGGAGGAGGGATGTAGTTTCAATGACGGCATCATGCATCTCCTGGGACGTCTGAAGCCAGATGGCCTTTCAGGTTGTCCCTCATTCAGGCAATGGCCAGCCTTTATATTCTGCACTGATCATCAGACGAAGGCTGATCCAGGAGGTCTTTCTTCAAGTTAGGCAACAGCTGGGGAAATAAGTCCTTCATCTGGGCAACACATCACATTACTTACTACACTGGGAATAGGTTAGAACCCCAAGTTCTTGATATAGTTACATAAAAAAGCCTCTCCTTGCCCTGGTCTAATCCACCCATCTTTCTAGGAGCACAATTCGAGCCAGTTGCCATTGTTGCCCTCTTCCAACTCATACTCCATGTGACCAACAGAGTAAGCTTTTTAAAATGTAAATCAGTAGGGGGGTGAGGGCGTGTTGGGGTGGGTACAGGCCTCGAGAGGCCAATGGGGAAAAGGGAGACATATGTAATACTTTAAACAATAAAGATTTTTTTAAAGGTAAATCAGAGAGTCACTGCTCTGCCTAAATTATTTCCATGTCTTCCAGTTGCAGGATAAACCCAAAGTAATTAACTGTGGCTTGTAGGCTGTGTCTAATCTAACTCCTGTCTGTTTCTGCAGCGTTATCGTATGCCAGTTTAACCCTCCTCACACATTACGTTTGATACAAACTGGCCTTTTTACCTCAGACATGCCAAGTTGTCTTTTAGTTGAGGACATTTGTACTCCCTTTCCTCAGGGAGGCAGGCAGACCTCCTCATTTTTCAAGTGATTGTTTTCTTATTTTTTAGAACAGTGGTCGGCAAAGTCATTCGTCAACAGAGTGGCAAATCATTGCTTACGAGCCGCTTTAGACCAAGTCCCCATCAAGACCTTCACTGCTGAATACCTTATTTACTATAGACCTCAAATAGCTTTTCTCTGTCAATCCGATCTAGTAAAAGAGAAAGATGCAAATTGACCGTACCTTCGCTATTCTACCAACCAATAGGAACAATATGCAAATTAACCCCCAAGCAAGATGGCGTCCGTACCCTCCCCGCCGCTGAAGCCCAGCCATGCAGTCCCGATTGCAGCCCCAGACCCAGCAGGGGGTCCAGATCCCCCACTGCCACCGCCCCAAAGCCTGGCCCTGGCAAGCCTGGGGATGGGGGGCAGGATTGAACACACAAACCCGCAGGCCTGGCACCCAGCAGCCCCAAGGCCTGAGTCAGAGGCACTTGGGTTGCTGAGGGGCGGAGGTTGGGGCAGCAGAGATACAAACCCGCAAGAAACCTGTGGAAAGAGAGGTAAATTATCATAACTTTATCCCCCTTTCCACAAGATGAGAAAACTGCCCCTGGATTACGTAGTGCTGTGGCCAACACTTTTCTACAAACACAGGGTGATGTTATGATCACTCCCAGGAGGGTCTGGTCAGAATACCGTCTCCAGGGAATAAGCTACTCTGGCAAATCATCTAAGAGAAGAAACAAGCTTTTGTTGGGCTTATTCTGAAGGTCAGAGAACAAGCCACCCCAACATATGATGTGTTGTTATATTGATGATCTTGAGCTATAGATGCTTGAAAAACACCAAATGCATGCAGAGGATTTCACTGAAGTCTCCTGATCGCCCTAAAATCAGACCCCCCTAAAGGAGCTTAAATATTATAGGTCCCCTTGATGGGAGAAGTGTCATTAGGCAAAAAAAGACTGACTCCTGAAATAGGACAGGAGAGTAGAAGTTGACATCACACCCAAACTTTGTTACAAACCATTATCCCCCACCCCATTCATCTTTCCTAAATATCATTTACTCTCCTCTAAGAGGCCTATATCTCCCGCCCCCTTTCCCTAGGAAAAAGGTATTTTAATCTGCATTCTAAGCCACCTTGGGGAGTTACTCATTTTTCCTGGGATCTCCCACATATACACAAGGTATACATGTTAATTAACTTTTGTTTTTCTCTTGGCAATCTGTCTTTCCTTACAAGGGCCTCCACTAAGCACTCAGAAAGATAGAGGAAAGCTATTTTTCCTCTTCCATAATTCTATCTCGGGAAATCAAGTCCCTAGCTGAACAATGAGGTTGGCTCAAGTGCCAAGCAGTTCCAGATGACTAGAGGGAAGCTTCTAGAGAGAAATCAATGATATTGGCATCAAAGTGGGATGGAGGGCACATGCATGGTTGCTGGTGGGAGTTTAAAATGGTTCAACATTTTTGGAAGATGATTTGGCAAATTCAATAGAAGTGTTCAAGGTACATCCAAGAGTCTTCTTCTAGGAACCACATCTGCTGAGATAAAGCACAAGCCTGTAAGCCTTGCTCAGAACCAAGGATGCTACTGCGGGCTCCCCTTCCACAATAGGAAAACCTAGGAACAACCTGCATTTTTAGGACAAGGTGGCATCTATACTAATAAAAGTGTAATATGCTAATTAGACTGAACATCTTCTGGACGACCTTCTGGATGTCCTTCCCGACAAAGCCATGTTGGCAGGGCCAAGGCAGAGGAGGTTAGAGGCAATCGGGCAGGCAGGGGAGAGCAGTTAGGGGGACCAGGCCAGCAGGGGAGAGCAGTTAGGGCAAATAGGCTGTCAGGGGACAGCAGTTAGGGGGATCAGACTGGCAGTCAGGTGAGTGGTTAGGAGCCAGAAGTCCCAGATTGGAGAGAGTGTAGGCCAAGCTGAGGCAACTCCCTTCCCATGCATGAATTTTGTGCACTAGGCCTCTAGTGTCATTATATTTTTCTTCCTGATCCTCATTACAAGCTGTAAATATCTTGTTTATCCCTCTGTTTTCTGTCTTCCTGTGCTGGAATGAGAGTCCTTGAGTAATTTCCCACTCAATACCTCTTTTTGTGATATGCCATTGATACATTTTATTATTTGCTACTGAATGACGGTCCTGTTCTATCCTAAATGGTCCACCTATTTTGACTTATTTTTCTAATTACAGATTTATTTAGGTATAATTCACATACCATTGAATTAACATCCTAAAGTGTACAATTCAGTATTATTTTACTGTTTTCACATGCTATCAAATCATAGAACATTTCATCATCTCAGAAAAAATACCACTGCCCAACTCTTAGAAACCACCTTTCTACTTTTTGTTTCTATGGCTTTTCCTACCTGGTATGTCTCATATACAGAATCACACACCATGTAACTTTTATATCTATTTTTTTTACTTAATATAATGTTTTCAAAGTTCATCCATGTTATAACATGAATCAGTATGTCATTACCTTTAGGGATATCATTCCACTTTATATATGAGCCACATTTGTATATCCATTTAGTAATTCTTGGCCTTTTGGATTATTTCCACTTTTGAGCTATTTAATTCATGCTGCAGTGAGCACTCATGTTTTCATTCAGACATACGTTTTCAATTCTCTGACTTAACACCTTGCATTCATACGGTAACACCATATGTAAATTTCCAGGAACTGACAAACTGTTTTACAAAGTGGACACACCATTTTACAATCCCACTAGAAATGTAGGATGATTTCTCTAGTATTGTCTGTCTTTTTAATTTTAGCCATCTTAGTGGGTATAAAGCAGTATGTCATTATGTTTAAATTTTGTATTTCCCTTTTGACCAATGATGTTGGCATCTCTTACTGTGCTAACTGAGCATTTCTTCTCAGAGAAGAAATATCTTCTCAAAACTTTTGCTCACTTAAAAAATGTGTATTATGTATTTTTATTGTTCAGTTGTAAGAATTCTTTATATGTTTTGGGGACTAGTCTCATAATATATAATTTGCAAATATTTTCTCCATTTCTGTGGGTTATCTTTCTAGTTTCTTTATGATGTCCCTTGAAACACAAAATTTAAAATTTTGACTAAATCCAGTGTATTTCTTTCTTTTTAAAAAAATTTTTTTATTGATCTTTTACAGAGCAGAAGGGAGAGGGATAGAAAGTCAGAAACATCGATGAGAGAGACATCGATTAGCTGCCTCCTGCACGCCCCCTACTGGGGATGTGCCCGCAGCCAAGGTACATGCCCTTGCCGGAATCGAACTCAGGACCCTTCAGTCTGCAGTCCGACGCTCTATCCACTGAGCCAAACCGGTCTCGGCCAGTGTATTTCTTTCTATGTCATATGTTTCTTATGCCAAATCTAATAAATTATTACATAATTGGAGGTCACAAAAGATTACTCCTATGTGTTCTTCTAAGAATTTCATAGTTTTAGCTCCTACATTTATATATATGATTCAATTTGATTTAATTTTTACCCATCTTGTGAGAAAGGGATCTCAGTTCAGAATTATGGTTTTGGATCAAGACAGTTAAATGTAGCCATATCCATCATTGATGTGGTCCTGATATTAGAATTGAAATAATGAAGTCTGCCGGCTAGAACTCCTGCCAGTTAGGGAAAGACTATTCCAGATATGATATCTAAAATGCCGCTTCCACAGATGGTATTTAGTTGAACATTTTCAGTTATCCGTTTGGCTTGTTTTATTTTATGACTTTATGCATAAAAATGGGATCTATCTGGGAAAGAAGATGGAACAAAAACTAATAAGAATAACATAATTTTAGCAAAATTAATTAAAAAGTATCATGCACTGAATATATTAATTTCAAAAGACTAATCTTTGTTTTTCTGGCATAATTGTAGGATGCTTATCTGATATTTCAGTTGCACATATTGGATGGTGTCATGCATTAAAGTTGACCAACTTCCTCTTTTCCTTGTCCTATATACATATGATTATATTGCAAGGTGGTGTAATTCTTACTAAAGTGTACAAGAGAGGGCAATATAGGCAGGGTAATTATCATATGTTATTATAGTATATTTTAGTTTATAACTAAATGATTTCAAGTTAAATCAAGTTACATGAACTAAATTTTTATTATAGTGAGGCTTTTATGCTGTAACTGGAGATGAAAGGAACAATAACATTATTCTTTTCTCTAGATTGCTTATAATCATCACAGTATAGGCCACTTTTTATGCATTAGGGAGCATTGAATATGAAGAAGGTCAATAGAATAATATTTAGGGTTTCAGGATTTTTTTTTCCTGGATGGAGCAGCAATAAAGTAGGATCAAAAGACAGGCAGAATTTTATACATGAATATTAGGTATTGGATGGGGATGGGTACAATGTGTGGAGTGGGAAATGTGAACAAAGCAACATTTTTGAGTCACTTGTGGGAGAAATATCAAGTGATTTGTTGGTTCTGGAGAATAAGATACTTGAATAAGAATGGAAAAAGAGGTAATCATAATGTGGAAGACCTTACATGTGAGTGAATATAAAGTCAGTAGACTTTTCTGGTCACCTAATTTGGTATCATGATTCATGCAGAAAAAATGAATAAGACATACTTCTTGTCCCTTCCAAGAGTTGAGACTGAAATAACATACCATAATACAAGTTTCTCCATGAAAGTGCCCTGATATAAAATGTTCTAGGAGCCAGAATGATGAATATCAGGAAGAGTGGCAATATGTGCCCTGGGTTCTGACAGATGAGTGAAGTGTGAACCACTATAAAGGCCGGCAGAATCACCAGAGGCATGTCGAAGCAGATGCTGAAATATGTATGACGTGTCTGGGCTAAGATTTGTGGCAGGAATTTTCAAATTCCATCTCTGCCATTTATTACTTTTTATTCTCTGGTAAATTTCTTAACTTCTAATTTGTATAATGGGAATAATAATATCAATTTAGGAGTACTGTTGTGGCTGAAAATTAATACATAAACATGTGGCATAAATTACTCCCAGTAACAAATGTGTATAATACAATATTCATAAGGTTACCCTTTATTACATTCTCATCTCCTTTCTCTCTGGTTATCACCATTCTGTTGTTTATGTCTATGATTTTTTTGTTAGTTTGTTTTGTTTTTTTCATTTGTTACTTTCAGTTTTATATCTCACATGAGTGAAATCACATGATTCTTGACTTTTTCTTTCTCACTTATTTCATTTAGCATGATATTATCAAGATCCATCCTTCTTGTCACAAATGGTATTATTTCATATTTTCTTATGGCTGAGTAGTATTCTGTTGAATATATGTACCACATCTTCTTTATCCAAACATTTATCAAAGGACACTTCAGTTGTTTCCATGACTTGGCCACCATGAGTAATGCTGCAATGGACATAGGGCTGCATATATCATTCTGAATAAAGGTTTGTGTAGATATGCAGACGATGGTTTACTGGATTATTTGGTAACTCTGTTCTTAATTTTTTGAGAAACTTCCTTACTTTTTTCCATGGTGGCTGTACTAGTTTTCTTTTCTGCCAGCAGTGAATGAGGGTTTCTTTACAGCATTTATTACTTGTCTTGTTGAGAATAGCCATTCTAACGGATGTGAAGTGTGATCTGATTATAGTTTTGATTTGAATTTCCCTAATAGCTAGTGAAGTTGAGCATATTTTTACATTCCTGTTGCCATTTTGTATGTCTTCTTGGGAGAAGTGTCCAGGTCCCCTGCCCCTTTCTTCCCCTCTTTCTTTCTTTCTTTCTTTCTTTCTTTCTTTCTTTCTTTCTTTCTTCTTTCTTTCTTTCTTTCTTTTTCTTTCTTCAAATGATGAAAACTCTAATTTTACTTGTTTTTACCTCATTCATATTGTTGCTCTGTTCTCAGGTTGCATACACATTATTAGTTGTTATGTCTTTTTAAAGAATTGATCCATTATTATTAAGCAATGTCCCTATTTAACTCTCATAATATTCTTGACTGGAGTCTGCTTTATCTGAAATTAATATAGTTACTCTAGTTTTTTTTTAATCCTGACCTGAGGATATGTTTTTTTTAATTCTTTATTGTTTAAAGTAGAACATATGTCTCCTTTCCCCCCATTGACCTCGCCCTGGTCATTCTACCATCCCAGCAGATGCCCTCAGCCCCTGACTATCTGTGTCCAAGGCTTATGTTTATATGCACGCACACAAGTCCTTTGGTTGATCTCACCTCCCCCTGCTCGCCTTCCCTCTGAGATTAGATGGTCTGTTCAGTACTTCTGTGTCTCTGGATCCACTTTAGTTCATCAGTTTATGATGTTCATTATGATTCCACAAATGAGTGAAATCATGTGATATTTATCTTTCTCTGACCGGCTTATTTCACTTAGCACAATACTCTCAGTTCCATCCATGCTGTTGCAAATGGTAATAGTTCCTTATTTTTTACAGCCAAGTAATATTCCATTGTATAAATGTTTCATAGTTTTCTAATCCACTCATCTGCTGATGGATAGTTAGGATGTTTCTAAATCTTAGCTCTATGGTGAATTGTGCTGCTATTAACATAGGGGTGCATGTATCCTTTTTGATTTGTATTTCTGGTTTCTTGGGATATATTCCTAGAAGTGGAATTACTGGGTCAAATGGCAGTTCATTTTTAAATTTTTGAGGAAACTCCATACTGTTTTCCACTGTGGCTGCACCAGTCTGCATTCCCACTAGCAGTGCAAAAGGGTTCATTTCCCCCACATCCTCTTCAGTGCTAGTTGTTTGTTGATTTGTTGAGGATTACCATTCTGACAGGTGTGAGATGGTACTTCATTGTTGTTTTGATTTGCATCTCTCAGGTGATTAGTGAC
This sequence comes from Antrozous pallidus, assembly GCA_027563665.1. NCBI lineage: Eukaryota > Metazoa > Chordata > Mammalia > Chiroptera > Vespertilionidae > Antrozous > Antrozous pallidus. Next base: position 7,562,443 of record CM050521.1, read on the forward strand.
TTTGAGCATGTTTTTATATGTCTCCCCATTTCTTAATCGGATTGGTTTTTTGTTGTTGTTTAGTTGCATGAGTTACTTATATGTTTTGGATACTAAGCCCTTCTCACAGCTCTTGTTTTCAAGTATCTTCTCCCATTTGGTTGGTTGCCTTTTTGTTTTATTGATGGTTTCTTTTAATGTGTGAACAATTTTTAATTTGATATAGTCCCATTCCATTATTTTTCTTTTACTTCTCATGACCAGATATCTTCACTAGGGAATTCTACTAAACATAAAAAAAAACAACGATATAATTAATATCTATTCTTTTTTTGAAAATATATTTTTATTAATTTTCTTACAGAGAGGAAGGGAGAGGGATCGAGAGCTAGAAACATCTATGATAGAAAAACATTGATCAGCTGCCTCCTGTCCACCTTCTATTGGGGATTGTGCCTGCAACCAAGGTACGTGCCCTTGTCTGGAATCAAACCTGGGACCTTTCAGTCCATAGGCCGACATTCTATGCACTGAGCCAAACCAGTTAGGGCAATACCTATTCTTCTCAAACTCTTCCAAATAATGAAGAATATATAATACTTTCTAACATTTTACGAGGCAGACATAACCCTGACACCCAAACCTGGCAAAAATAACACAAAAAAGAAAACTACAATCCAGTGTCTCTGATTAACACGGATGTAAAAATCCTAAACAAAGCACTAGCAGTGCCCAGCCAGTGCGGCTCAGCTGTTGAGGGTCAGTCTCTGAACCAGGAGGTCACAGTGTGATTCTTGGTCAGGCATGTGCCTTGGTTGTAGGCACAAACCCAGTGTTGGGGGATGTGTGCATGAGGCATCCAGTTGATGATTCTGTCTCATCAGTGATGTTCCTATCTCTCTCTCCCTCTTCCTTCCTCTGAAATTAATAAAAATATATTTTAAAATAAACAAAGTATTAGCAGGTTCAATAAAACAATACATTAAAAATAATTCATTACTATAGAGTAGGTTCATTCTAGGTGTACAAGGATGGTTCAACATATACAGATCAAGCAATGTAATATACAACATAAATGAAAGAAAGAATAAAATCATATGATCATATCAATAGATGCAGAAAATTCATTTAACAAGAAATGACATCCATTTGAGATCAGAACACTCAATAAATGGGTATAGAAGGTAAGAAAGAACCATATATGGCAAAGCCTCAGCTAATACACTCAATAGTGAAAAACTCAAAGCTTTTACTCTAAGATCAGGAACAAGACAAGGATATCCAATCTCACCACTCTTATTTAACACAGTATTAGAAATTTTACCCAGATGAATCAGGCAAGAAGAATAAATAACAGGAATCTAAATCTGGAATGGAGAAAAATTGTCACTTTTTGTTGATGACATGGTTCTTTATATAGAAAATCCTGAAGACTCCATCAAGAAATTATTATAATCAATAAAAATACAGTAAATATGCAGGATACAAAATCAATGTTAAAAAATCTTTTGCATTCCTATATACTAACAATGAAACTTTAAAAAGATAAATGAAAAAAAATTCCTTACAATGCAACAAAAAATAAAATACCTAGCAATAAACTTAACAAAGGATGTCAATGACCTATACACTTAAAACTGCAGTGCATTTTAAAAGAGGTTGAAAAGACACAAAGAAATGGAAAGATACTAAACCATGTGTCCATGGTTTAGGAGAATCAACGTAGTTAAAATAGTCATATTACCCAGAACAATACACAATGTAATCCTCATCAAAATCTCAATGACTTTTTTTTTCAAGAAATAGAACAAAATATCTGATTTCTATGGAATTATAAAATATCCCAATGGCCAAAAAAAATCCTGAGGATAAAGATGAAAGCTGGAGGTATCACACACCTGACTTCTAATTATACTTTAGCAATAATAATCAAAACAGTATGATATTGGCAGAAAAACAGACACAGACCATTGGAACAGAACTGAGAGTCCAGAAATAAACCCATATGTGTATGAGCAAATAATTTTTGACAAAGAAGTTTAAAACATGCAATGAGGAAAAGAAAGCCTCTTCAATAAATGGTGCTGAGAAATTTGGAAAGCTGCAATGCAGAATAAAACTAGACTAATGTTAATTCCCATATGCAAAAGTTAACTTTAAATGGATCAAGGGCCTAAATATAAGACCTAACACAACAAATTACACAGGAAAAAATAGTTAATGAACTTATAGACCTTGATCTTAGAAAGGATATTATGAATTTGACCCCAAATGCAAGGGAAGTAAAAGTAAATGAGTAAGACTGTATCATCATTATTATAAGTAATAGGACTAGTAGTGAAACCAAAATATGTGTTCAGGTCCGAATTCATTATCTTGTGAAATCACATAATGAGTTCAAAAGGGAAAAAACACAAGTTTATTGAGAGGTAGACAGACTCTCTCTAGCAGGAAGGGGACCCATGTGGGTTGCCAGGGAAGCATTCTGACTAGGGATATTTATATACACACACACATACACACACACCCTACTGACTTCTAATTGGTTCTCCCTCAGAAGCTCTCTGTCTAGGGGTAGAAGAAGCTCTCTACTTAGGAATAGAGGAAACTGTCTGAATAGGGTTATTGGTTCTTCCCTCCCAGTTGATTGACCCAGCAACTAGTTGGCAAGCAATATCCTGTTATTCTTGGACTTCCCTGTTTCCCCTCCCTCCTGTGGTCCCATCCCTAACTATCTATCACTCTTTTATCTTTTCAGTAAAAGCAAGATAGTATATTAGTTTTGGGACCCATTTATGATACAGTAAATTTGCAATGCCAGCTGGTTTTTATATATCTTGTTGTGAAAATCCTTTTCACATCCTGCGTGTCCAGGGTTCCCATATCAGGGTTCAGCGTCTGGAGAAAGCCGCACACAAATGAAAAGAGACTAGAAAAGCATTAATTTGGGGGGAATCATGGGGGCCAGGCGGGAGCCACCACTCTGGCTTCCCTATCCCCTTTTATTCGGGCCAAGTGATACATCCCTGTCCTTCAGGTCAGGAAATTCCAACAATGAAATCAACCAGCAAGAATTAACATAAGACAAAAGGTGTGGAAGCTTTTACAATTACCAATGTGTCACCTAAACAGTATGTGAATAGTTCATACATAGCATAAGACTAAAGGAGGGGCAACTAAAGTCTCACCTAAGCAATGGGTAAACAGATCCATTAAGCTTTGACCAGGTTTCCTGTTTGTTCTATTTACATCTCTATTGGTGAGGCAATGCCTGGCTTCCCGCATCTTGTCTTATATTTTGTGACAGTATTTTAAATATCTGTCATTAATCTGTGGTTCTTGAAGTTTAATTTTATGACTGTGATAACTAAGTTTTATGATTTTAATTTTACTGCCTTAACTTTTCTGTCACTTTTTATAAGTTTAATACTAAGCCCTAGAATCAGGATTCAACTCTGAATTATAATTTTCTTCAGGTGGGTACAAATAGTTTGTGGGTTTTTTTAAATTTCAAGATGTAATTTCCAGGAAATTGTAGAAGAAATGGGAACTACCAATACATTTTTTTCTGTAGTTCAAATTGTCTTGCAATTCTTGGCCTAGAAACAAATAAGTAATTCTAATATTTTTCTAAGGAATCTTTAGATTTACTATACTTAGGGCCAGAAGAGCCAATTGAAAAGAGGGCATTAGGATCCGCCTTAGGAGAAATTGACCATTCACATTTTCTTACTGTGCATTTTCCTGTATTATGTTTATTCCTTTCCTTTTCCGTCCATTGGGTAGTGTTCCTTCTGACTCCTCCATATCCCTGACTCCCTAACACTGCTGTGCAGCTATCATAAAGCACCCTTCTTCAGAAGTGGAATTTTATATGCTTTTTGCTACATCACTTCTTCTTTTTCTCTAATTAAAACCTAATTGGTTTGTCATTATCAAGAAACTTTCTTGAACTGAATGCCTTGACATACCTGATAAATTAATGATGTTGTGAGGCGCCTGGTCTTCCACTCCACTAGTATCTGGCAATGACCTTGATAAATAACTAGTTGTTATGTTCATTCTTCATGCTTTTCCCTCAGCCCTGCTCAGGTCCCACTTCCTACCAGGCCATTAGAGCCTTGTTTGTCTCAAAGATATGCTACTGACTTTTGAGCCAATAGAAAGGGTTCCTGGCAGAAGGAGATTGGAATGGGTCACTTCAGGTGAGCCTCCCAAGAGACTTTATCGTCAAGCACAACATGGTGGCTTGGGAATAATCCTGAATGTATTTTTTTAATATTTCATGTCTATTGGTTCATCCATTCAGTTATTCACTGATTCATTTCAATTCATATTTATGTCTATACTTATTATGCATTAACTATGTCCCAGGCATTATGTAACATGCTAGGGATATAAACAGTTTTATTTACCTTCTACCATTTGCTTATCATCTAGTAGAATCACTAGATTATAAGGCTCAATGTAAAGACAGACATGTTTATTGCAATACTAGAGGCCTGATGCACGAATCCATACAAGAGTAGGCCTTCCTTCTCCTGGCTGCCGGCCAGCACCTGGGACCCAGGTTCCCTAGCAGCCCCTGCTTCATCCGGCCTAATTAGCATATTATGCTTTTATTATTATAGGTATGTTGCACATTATAAAGAGTTTGCATGAGTTGATTTGTGAGCATAAAGGCAGTCTTTTAAAGTAGTGCCAAGGATGTGATAGTTTTGGAAAAAGTCACATTTGAGTATTGAAGAATTATATGGAGGAATTATTATAAGATTAAGAGAAAAGGACTTTCAGAAGAGAATGAGGGCATGAATACTGTAATCTTGAAGCTTAGTAGGAGTGTTGAATAAATGTGCAAAAGGATTACTCTTAGCAGTAATATATGAGAATACCAATTTCCTTGTGGCTTCGCCAGCAAATAGCATTGTATTTACTAAATACTTATTACTTGAATAAACAAAAATCAATTGTCATTGGTATTTAAATGTTCCTGTCTTTGCTAGTAAGAATAAACTTCCCCCCCCTTTGTCTTCTAGCAGTACTTTTTTAGTTCATGTATTATTGAATTTTAGCGTTTTCAATTTTTATAATTTATTTAAATACTAAAGATAGAACTGCTGTAAATACATATTTTTTTCAGTCTACTTTTATTACTTTAAAACAGATATTTTACAAATTAAGGATTTTTTAAAATTACTATATTACTTAGTATTTTAACTAAAGTATATGTTTAATATCATGTCTTTTCATAGACATGTATATAATATTTTCCCATCATACTTCTTTAGCCATAATTATGAAGTATAATAAGGCCATGATCTTTTCTTTGAGAAACTGGTTTTTAGGTTTGAGTTCATTTGGTCTTTGTGTGTAAGTCACACCCATTATTCATTATATGATTTCTTATAGGGGTATCATTAAATTTTTGCTTTGAAATCTAAAAACTTGGAAAGCAATCTGAGATTAAAATCCTTCAAGATTTTTATTATTTATCTACTACTATTTACAGTTTATATATTTACCTATTTTAATAATAGTTTTTTTTATTGAATTATCTTTATTGAGGTTTTCCAATGCATTGAATTCAGTTTCCTAAAAAAGAGCATTCTGCTCTTTTATTTTTGAATTCATAGTTTATTATATTACTTAATGCTTATTTTAATCATGAAATATCCACAATAAGAGGACTATATAAGTTCAAACAGAGGACAACAGATGGCATACTCAGATTAATTTAACAAGGATTTATTAAAGGGCTTATATACAAAGAAAGGTATAGGCAAGTTGTAGGGAAACCCTAAGGGATTATGCAGCCTATGCAATCCTCAAGAACAGTTACCCTAAGGTCATACTCCTTATTCTGACTTGTCAGCACTTGACTCTCCCAGGAAGCCTAATATGTATATTGCTGTGCACTTCGGTCGAACAGACAGGAGAATGAGAAGAGTGGAGAGTGGCTCTGGACAAGCAAGTGAGCGATGTCTGGCACTTGACGAAAACAGTTGGTCCCGATTTAACATAGTGCAGCATTGTGTACAAGTCCATGGGTTCATATCCACTGTACTGAGGGTCTCAGTCAGTTGGCTTAATAAAGGGAACGGGAAACACCGTTATCCAGCGAGTGAGATATGAGAGCTTTTAGTCAGTTTTGCCCCTAAATTGCCAGGAACATACTTTCTCCAAATCTGTTCTGGTGTTTTATATCCAGGTTAGGATTTTTGACTAGATTTTTCTAACTCTTCCTAAATCAATGCAGCTTTCTTAGCCTCTAAGGCTCCATTTTCCATATCTGCATTAAATGTCCAGGTAAATAACCGTAAATAAATTAGACTGTTAAAATTTCTTTATTATATTTAAGAAAATTTCAATAAAAATTTTGGAAAGATTTTCCCTGATGGTTTGAGTAGCTGTTATATTTCATGGGGTTGTTTTAATTATGATTATTGATTTTTTATCTCCCTTTTTATTATGTAATAGTTGATACATACAAAATAATTTATTTTTTAATATATTTTATTGATTTTTTATAGAGAGTAAGGGGGAGGGATAGAAAGTTAGAAACATCGATGAGAGCGAAATATCGATCAGCTGCCTCTTGCACACCCCCTACTGGGGATGTCCCCGCAACCAAGGTACATTCCTTTACCAGAATCAAACCCGGGACCTTTCAATCCCCAGGCCAATGCTCTATCCACTGAGCCAAACCGGCCTCGGCTACATACAAAAGAATTTCTATGATGTTTTCATAAGTTCTGAAACATGATACAGCAAACATTGTGAATACTCACCCAATAAAACCATTAGAATATTGCTAGTAAAATGAATTTGTTTTTACAATTAAATATTTCACTAATAGGCATGTTTGTTTTTTCTATTGCAAACAATAATAAAATATTTTTGTAGTTTTTGTATATATTTGTTGCTCATATGCAAGAGTTCCCCCTAGGTCTTTCATTGGAAATGAAATAGCTGAGTCACAGGGTATGCATGTTCAGTATTATGAGACAGTGCCAAAATATTTTCCAAAATAATGCATCAGTTTACATTTCTACCAGCACAGATAAGTGTTCCACTTTCTAGATATGCTCATCAACATTTGTTAGTTGACTCCTTTTTCTTTTTTAATATCAAGCTAATGAGTAAAAAATATCTTGCAATAGCCTTAATATGTATTTCCTGGATTAATAACCAGGTTAATTAGTCTTTCATTTTCATATTGGTCATTGAGTTTTGAATTATTTTGTCTTTTTAAATTTTCTTTTTGGTTGTTGGTCTTTTGCAACAATTCTTTACATATAATGTATACTTTGTTGCATAGACAGATAACTAAATAACAAAATCATTCTCCTAGTTTGTGATTATATGTAGTATATACATTCTACCAACTTATGCTGTTTTTAGTGTTCTTTAAGAAACTTTTCATGAAGTGAAGTTGTTAATTTATTTTAAGGTTAGAAAATATTTTTGGTCATGCAACAGCCAAGTCATTTTCTTTTATTTTCTACTAAAAGTTTAAAGTTTTTACTTTTTCATTTAAATCTTAATTCCATTGGGAATATCTTTTTTTTGTTTGTGAATAGTATGGTGGGGCTCAATTTCTTTTTATTTTATATATCTAACCAATAATTCTAGCACTGTTTCTGCATAGTCCACACTTTTTCACTCCTATACTATTTTCCAGTGATGTATGGCCTTATTTCGGGGCTTTACTCTATTATTTTAGTAAATTAGTCTATCTTTGAACTTCATTATCTTAATTATAATAGAGTTGCTAAGACTTTATTTTTGTTTAGAAGTGTCTTGGCTGTTCCTAGGCTGTTGTTTTTCCTTATGAATTTATAAACACCTTGGCAGTTTATTCAAAAGCCTTTGGCATTTTCATGGGAATAACATTAATTCCAGAAATCAGGATGCCTATTATGAGTCTTTCTTTTAACACTGTAGTAGAAGTTCTTGTTGTCTGACAAATAAAAAAAAATAATAATAACTACCAGAAGATTTGAAAAGGAGGTAATAAAACTATGGTGGTATGTAAATAATATAATTGTAGACATAAGAAATCTATTTTTGTATGAAAATTAAACAACATAAGGCATAAAATCTAAAAACAAATATTCATAAATTTTTGCACTTTTACAAAGAAAATTATAAAACTTTATTAAAAGAGGTTAAGAACTTATAGACAGGAATGAAGTGCCTTCTATAGGAAGCCTTACTATTTCTCAGGGTTCCCCCATACTGATTTATGGAGTCAATGTTTTTAAAGGGAGTATCTCTAATGCTTTTGGAAGACAGTTGATAAGATTAAAACTATCATTTTAAATGATGGAAGTAGATGATGAGCCCTATGAAATGCTTTACTCATAGTTGAGAAGAGTCCCCCTTGCCACATTTCTGTTAAATGAAATTATAGCTTTCCTGCTGCATGTTGTAATTAAACCCTAATTCATCAAAGCAAAAAATATTATTCTTATACCTGCTGGCTTTGGTTTACTAACATTTAGGATTTTGGTCTAGCTTTTCCTTTCTCAAACAGTACTTTTCTAATCGAGGCATTAGAATGGGAGTGTTTTTGTTTGATATTTTGTGGCATATTATATAAAATGAAAAGATGTTACTTTAAAAGTTGGTAGAATTTGCCTCTTGCATATAATGCATGGCTTTTCTTTCTTTCTTTTTTTGAAATGTTATTCACTACTGTTTCATCTTATTTTACCTCTCAATTTCCCATTGAGCAGTTTACATTATTTTTAGTGATTTGTAACTTTCATCTAAATTTTGAATTATTTTGTTGCAATGTCTATATTATCCTGTTTTTATTTCTACTGATTTTAAAATATTTTTTGTTTGCTTTTCTCTGACTTGTGTGCTAAATGTGTCAGACAGTCTGCCAAAAATTTTATGAATTTTATTACATTGGTTTTTTTCATTTTATTTGTGAGAAAGAAATTCTGTGAGAATAAGTAACTGTCTCAAAGTCCCATAGTCGGTGGTGGAACTGAATTGCACTTGTTTTCTTTAGGCATTACACAGGTTCTCGTTAGTAGAACACAATATCCATTTTCTAATCCCTGAGATGAAGAAAGTGAGCCATGACATTTGTCTTAAAGAGTCAATTCGGAGGGAGAGGGGGAAATTACCTTTTTTTACCCTACTTTGTCCAGAAGTTCCTGCTCGCATCATGTTTGTCTCAAACTGTGCTGAATTTCTGTGTTCCTAATGAAAGTGCAAATAAATCAGATCTGTCTTATTCCATAGGTAGACACTGCCCCTCATAATTGCTGATCCTTCCTCTGAAATTAAGAATCTAAAAGAAGGGAAGCTAACTGGTCAAATCTATTCTAAAACATCTATTTATATTCTGAGGTCTTCTGAGGTTATTTGTGCGTTTCAACAAATTGCTGGATATAATTAATGTTTAAAGTAAAAAAATAAAACACTAGCTCATAAAATATTTTGCCTTCCATCTGTGACTTTGCAACATATTTTAAAGTATTCCAGTTTACATTTTCATCCATTATTAAAAATCCTAATACATTCTACTTTGAGCTCCAGAAGAATGACATTATATTCTTATTGCAACTTTTCTCTGTATGCACAAAATAAAACTTCAGGTTATGTGTTTGACTCAGAGAAACATACTGCAGTGACTCTGGATGCCTTTGTGTAATGACTAGATATCCCCCCATATATAGTCATTGGTTATTCTCAGCTACTCCCTTGACTGCAAAATTCCTGTGAAACTTGAAACAGTTCACTTTTTATATGTCCACTAACACTTAGCATTTAACAATGGACAGACTGTTTTATGTGTCCCTAAATATTTACTTGGTCACATCTTTTTCATTTTAATATGCTTCAGTAATTACAGCTTATCCTTAAAATTTCTTTTGTTTAGCAGATTAGAAAACAAGAATTTCCAGTTTTTCAGGATATTTAATTTGGGATCATTCATGTTGGCCTTAAGCTTGAGCTTTGGAAAGTTTGCCATTTTATTTTATCTTTTCCATTTTATATTAGAGGCCCAGTGCATGAATTCGTTCATAGGTGGGATCCAGCCAGCCTCGTCAGAGGGAGGGGACATGGGCAGATGGCTAGCCTGCCTGCTGGTCAAACTCTTGGTCAAAGGGACAATTTGCATATTAGCCTTTTATTATATAAGATATACACTGAGTGGCCAGATTATTATGCATTCAGAGATCATAATAATCTGCCCACTCGGTATATATATAAAAGGCTAATATGCAAAGTGTCCTTGTGGGACTTGGACTGGGAGACCAGGAGTTCTATAGGTCACTATGATGTGTACTGACCACCAGGGGGCAGCATGGAACTACAGAAGGTCCCAGACTGCAGCCAGAAGGCCCTGATTGGCTCTTATCACTGGCCAGTCTTAGGGAATTTTGTGTACCAGGCTTCTAGTTGGTATATATTTCTCTTATAATCTTTTCCAAAATTGATTTCTACTTGAGTCAATCTTGATAGAAATTCTTACGTATTTTAGTTTTAAGTTACAGTTCATACAAGCATCATTAAAATCCATTTAAACTACAACTGCTTGATTATTTTAAAATTATGTACTCCAAAATGTTGAGCCACTAAAATCTTTGCAAGAGAAAAAAGATAATCACTTTTTCTCTTGAGACTTTGGTTTACTAACTCAATATTCTATGTCAAACTTCATAAATCAAACAAATTTTGATATGTGGACTTAGGATAATTTCTCGTTAATTGTAATTATTCATAAAAATAAGAATACTATTTAGCATGTTAAAATAGTTATATATTTTATAGGCAGACTGCAACAATTACATTATTTTGTTATGGTGGCATCATTGTGAGCCTGGAAGAAATTCAGAGTTTGTGACCTGACTTTAGGGTTGAGGTTCAGTCTCTTTCCAGCGGATGTTTTGTATTTCAAATCAGTCAGTCTTTATTTCTTTAGTTAGTGTTTCTGGTGGGAGAAGGGGGGAGGGGAGTGTTGTGCTTCAAGCAAAGTCTCACCAAACACCAACACAGCATTCTGATTTTTCTCTTTTCTAGTCCCTAATGTATTTACTTTCCTGAAGATTTGTGCTTTCTTTTTCTTTAATAAACACTTAAAATATGTTACTTGCAGTTGTAATTCAACACAAAGAGTTGCAAGCCTTTCTTATAACCTATTTTAGATTTCATTTTACTTATATTTCAAAATTTTATTTAAAAAACAGATAATTTATTTATTTAAGTAGTATTCACTTATTGTTTTCCTTTAATAATATATTTTCTTTTTAAAGAAGGATGTGAAGTGGTTGCAAAAATAAGTACAACAAAAATTATGAAGTGAAGAAATAGAGCAAAAGGCAAATATCAGTGTAAAATTTAAAATGAAACAAGGAGCACAGTTAATGCATACAATGTTCTTCCTAGAGATGGACCAGAAACTGAGCTCTTCCTAACCACAGATGTCACAAGAGAAATGTGATAATTTACATGATTCACACAGTGTCTATCATAGCAAACTGGTGGAATCATGGGTATTAAGGTTATGATGAAATGAACACTTTTAATAATACTATTCTCTTAAATGCAATAATATGTTTCACTGGGCTTTTCTTATATGTTTCTTAATTTATTGTAATGGCATATCATAAAAGGTTCATATCAACAAATTTAGTTATTGGAAAGATCAAACTATTCTAGTATAGTAGAATACTATCGGATCATCTGAGCAGGTCAGAGGGTAAGCTTCAGATTATGCAAATGATGTACAGTCTTCAAAATGGGAGTTGTTGGACTCATGGATGGGCCTAAAGGAAACAAGTCAGACAGAGACAGACAAATACCATATGGTTTTACTTATATTGCAGAGTCTAGAAAAACACAACAATAATAACAAATGAATAAACAAAACAAAACAGAAGCAGACCCATCGATATAAAGAACAACCTGATGGTTGCCAGAGAAGAGGGGGTAGAGTACGGGTGGAAAAAAAGGCAAAATCATAAGTAGAAAATAGTCCAATGAACTACTTTCACCTTTTTAAATCTCATACATATAAAAATCTTAAAAGAAAACAAAATAAAAATGCTGTGAGAGGTGTGTGTGAGTGTGTGGAGGGTAAAATAAAGAAGAAAAAAATTAAAATATAAATAATTCTGAGAACTATTTTCAAATTATTTGATTATCTGAAAGACTATTTGAAATATTCACCTCTATTATTATAAAATATGTAGTATTATGCCTTAAAATAGTAGATATCATTAATCTACTATATGTACATTTATTTTTTTATTTAATTTAGTTATTTTTAACATTTTTATTATGTATTGATTTCAGGTGTGTAGTTTAGTGGTTAGACTTGATATTCCAGTACCCCAACTGGCATCATATGTAGTTATGACAATATTATTGACTCTTATTTTCTATGCTCTATCAATTCCCATTGACTATTTTCTATCAATTTGTTCTTTTTAGTTCCATCACCACTTTCACCCAGTCCTCCAAATCCCTCCCCAACCAAACTTGACAACCAACAATTCTCTCTCTGTATCTATGAGTCACTTCATTTTTGTTTGTTCATTTATTTTGTTCTTTAGAATCCACGTATAGGTGAAATCATCATATGGTATTTGTCTTCTGTGACTTATTTCACTGAGCGTAATAAATATCCTTAGGTCCATCCATGTTGTCACAATGTTAAGATTTCATTCTTTTTTATGGCTGAGTAATATTCCATTATATATATGTATTTTACTTTAGCCAATCATCTATTGATGGGCACTTGGGTTGTTCCATGGCTTGGCTATTGTGAATAAGGCTCCAATGAACATAGAAATGGATATATTATTTCAAATTAGTGTTTGGGGTTTCTATGGATAAAGCCCCAAAAGTAGAATCATTGGTTTATAAGGCATATCCATTTATAATTTTTTGAGGACACGCAATATTTTTTTCCATAGTGGCTTCACTAATCTGCATTCCTACCAAAAGTGCACAGGAATACATTTTTCTCCACATCTTAGCCAACACTTCTCATTTGTGGGTCCAGTGATGGTAGGCATTCTGTCAGGTGTGAGGTGATATCTTATTATGCTTTTAATTCCATATCTCTGACAATTAGTGACATTGAATTGAGCATCTTTGCATGTCTATTGGTCTTCTGTGTATCCTCTTTGGAGAAGTGCCTATTCAGATCTTCCCATTTTTTAATTGGATTGATTTGTAGGATTTTTGTGGGGTTTTTTTTCTGAGTAGTATGAGTTCTTTATAAATTTTTAATATTAACCTCTTATCAAAAGTTTCATTGGCAAATATTCTCTTCAATTTATTTATGGTTCCTTTGCTGTACAAAACTTTTTAGTTTGATTTAATCCCATTTGTATTTCTTTTATTTTGTTTCCCTTGCCAAGAAGATATATCAGAAAAAATATGGTTAAGAGACATGTCAGATATTTTACTGACTATGTTTTCTTCTAGGATTTGTGTGGTTTCAAGTCTTACATTTAAGTCTTAATCCATTTTGAGTTTATTCTTATATAAGTTGTAAGGGGGTGATATAGTTTCATTTTGTTGCACATATCTGTCCATTTGTTTTAGCACCATTTACTGAATAGTCTGCCTGTATCTCATTATATGTTCTAGCTTCCTTTAATCAATATTAATTAACCAAATAGACATGGGTTTCTTTCTGGGCTCTCTCATTCTTTCCCATTGATCTATATGGCTATGGGATTTTTTTTTGTTTGTGTGTTGTTTTTTTTTTATGTGTGTGTGTGTGTTTGCTAGTATCATAGTTTTGACTACTATGGCCTTATAGTATAGTTTGATATCAGGTAATGTGATTCCTCCCACTTTGTTCCATTTTCTAAAGATTGCTGTTGCCATTTAGGGTCTATTGTGGGTCCATATAAATTTTTGAAATATTCTTCAGCTCTGTGAAATGGACATTAGTATCTTCACAGGAATTGTGTTAAATCTATAGGTTTCTTTGGGTAGTATATAGATTTTAATTATATTAATTATTCCTGGTCATGAACATGGTATATGCTTCTACTTATTTTGTATCTTATTTTATTTCTTCAGTGTCTTACAACTTTTATAGTATAGCTCTTTTACATCCTTGGATGAATTTACTTTTAGGTATTTTTTCATATATATTACATATGTGTCCTTATGCCCCCATTCTCTTCCACCCCCCACTTATGTCCCACTCCCCTGTTGTCTATGTCCATAGATTAGGCTCATATGCATGCACACAAGTCCCTTGGTTGATCTCTCCCCCTTATTCCCACCTAATCCCACCTTCCCTGAGGTTTGATGTTCTGATCGACATTTCTCATTCTCTGTATCTGTTCTTGTTCATCAATCTATGCCGTTCATTATGTTCCGCAAATGAGTGAGATCATGTGATATTTATCTGTCTCTGCCTGGCTTATTTCACTTAGCGTAATGCTCTCCATCTCCATCCATGTTGTTGCAAATGGTAGGAACTCCTTCTTTTTTACTGCAGTATAGTATTCCATTGTGTAGATGTACCACAGTTTTTCAATCGACTCATCTGCTGATGGACACTTAGGCTATTTCTAAATCTTAGCTACGGTGAATTGTGCTGCTATGAACATAGGGGGCATATATCCTTTATGATTCATGTTTCTAGTTTCTTGGGATATAGTCCTAGAAATGGGATCACTGGGTCAAATGGGAGTTCGATTTTTATTTCTTTCAGGAAGCTCCATACTATTCTCCACAGTGGCTGCACCAGTCTACATTCCCACCAGCAGTGCAAAAGAGTTCCTTTTTCTCCACATCCTCGCCAACACTTGTGATTTGTTGATTTGTTGATTATAGCCATTCTGACATGTGTGAGATGGTACAGCGTTGTTGTTTTCGATTTGCATCTCTCTGATGACTAGTGACTTTGAGCAGATTTTTATATGTCTCTTGGTCTACCTTTTATCTTCTTTTGAAAAGTGTCCATTTAAATCAGTTGCTCATTTTTTGATTGGGTTATCTTCTTTTTGTTAATTTGTATGAGTTCTCTGTAAATGTTGGAGATTAAATCCTTATTGTTGATATCATTTGCAAATATGTTATCTCATGCAGTGGGCTTTATTTATGTTTTATTAATGGTATCCTTTGCTGTGCAAAAGCTTTTTATTTTGATGTAGTTCCATTTGTTTATTTTCCCTTAAGTTTCCATTTCCCTAGGAGCAGTATCAGTGAAGAAGTTCCCTCGACATATATCTGAGGTTTTGTTGCCTGTGGATCCCTCTAGTATTTTTATGGTTTCTAAACATATGTTTAAGTTCTTTTCCATTTTGAGTTTATTTTTGTGTATGGTGTGAGTTGGTGGTCTAGTTTAATTTTTTTGCATGTCTCTGTCCAAGTTTCCTAATACCATTTGTTGAAGAGACTGTTTTGACTCCATTGTATGTTCATGCCTCCTTTGTCAAATATTAATTGGGCATAGTGGTTAGGATCAAATTATGGGTTCTCTGTTCCATTCCACTGATCTATATGTCTGTTCTTATGCCAGTAGCAGGCTGTTTTAAGAACAGTGGCTTTGTAATACAAATTGATATCTGGTATTGAGATCCCACCTACTTTTTTCTTCTTTCTCAGGATTGCTGCAGCTATTCAGGGTCTTTTTTTATTCCAGATGAATTTTTGGAAAGTTTGTTCTAGGTCTTTGAAATATGTCCTTGGTATTTTAATGGGAAGTGCATTGAATTTATAGATTGCTTTGGGTAGTATGGACATTTTGATATTGTTGATTCTACCAATCCATGAACATGGTATGTTCTTCCATCTGTTTATCTCTTCCCCTATCTCTTTTATCAGTGTCATGTAGTTTTCTACTTATAGGTCGTTTACTTCCTTAGTTAAGTTTATTTCTAGATATCTTAATTTTTTTGGTGCAATGGTAAATGGGATTGCTTTTTTAGTCTCTCTTTCAGTAAGTTCACTATTGGTGTATAGAAATGCCATATATTTCTTGGCGTTAATTTTGTATCCTGCTACATTGCCAAATTCATTTATTAAGTCTAATAATTTTTAATGGAGTCTTTAGGGTTTTCTATGTGCAGTATCATGTCATCTGCAAATAAGGACAGTTTTACTTCTTTTCAATTTGGATGCCTTTTATTTCTTTTGTCTGATCACAATGGCTAGTACTTCCAGCAGTATGTTGAACAGAAGTGGAGAAATTGGGAATCCCTATCTTGTTTGTTCCTGTTCTTAGGGGAAATGGTTTTAGATTTTGCCCATTGAATATGATGTTTTCTGTGCTTTGTCATATATGGCTTTTATTATGTTGAGGTATGATCCTTCTATTCCGATCTTGCTGAGAGTTTTTATCAAGAAAGTGTGTTGGATTTTGTTAAATGCTTTTTCTGCATCAATTGATATGACTCTGTGGTTTTTATCTCTCAATTTGGTTGTGTGATATGTGACATATATTGATTTGTGAATATTGTACCATCCTTGCATCCCCAGGATAAATCCTACTTGGTCATGGTGTATGATCTTTCTGATGTACTGCTGGATTCGATTTGCTAGAATTTTGTTGAGGATTTTGGCATCTATGTTCATGAGGTATATTGGCCTGTAATTCTCTTTAATTGTATTCTCTTTATCTGATTTTGATTTTAGGGTGATATTGGTTTCATAGGAGCTTGAAAGTGTTCCTTCTTGAATTTTTCTGTAATATTCTGAGGAGGATATGTTTTAGCTCTTCCTTGAATGTTTGGTAAAACTCCCCTGTGAAGCCCTCTGGCCCTGGGCTTTGGTTTGCTGGAAGCTTTTTGATAACTGCTTCAGTTTCTTCCATAGCTATCAGCCTATTGAGATTTTTGGAATCTTCCTGAGTGAGTTTTGAAAGGTTGTGTTTTTCTAGGAATGTGTCTGTTTGTTCCAGGTTGTATAGTTTGTTAGAATAGAGTTGTTCATAGTATATTTTAACAATCCATTGTATTTCGGTGGGGTCTATTGTTATTTCACCTCTTTCATTTCTGATTTTGTTTATTTGGGTCCTGTCTCTTTTCTTCTTAGTGAGCCTGGCTAGAGCTTCATCAATCTCATTTATCCTTTTGAGGAACCATCTCTAGGTTTTGTTGATCTTTTGTATTGTTTTTTTGGTCTCTATGTCATTCATTTCTGCTCTGATATTTATTATTCTCTTCCTTCTGCTCACTGTGGGCTTTTCTTATTCCCCTATATTTCTTTGAGTTATTCAATTAAATGATTTGTTACCATTTTTTCTTGGTTTTTTTGAGGTAGGCCTGTAAAGCTATAAAAGTCTTTCTTAGGACTGCTTTCATTGTGTCTCATAGCATTTGGATTGTTGTGTTTTATTGTCATTAGTCTCCATGATGTTTTTAATTTCTTCTTTGATCTCTTTAATAATCCAAACATTGTTTAATAGCATGCTATTCAGCTTCCTAGTGTTTGAGTGTTTTGGATTTGTTTTATTATTTTTTATTTCTAATACTAAACGCCCAGGGCAAGAAATTCATGCAAGGGGCTGAGGGAGTGGTACCTCAGCCCAGCCTGCACCCCTCTCCAATCGGGGATCCCTCTCACAGTCCAGGACTGCTGGCTCCCAACTGCTTGCCATTCTGATTGCCCTAAATGCTTTTGCCTGCCAGCCTGATCACCCCCTACTCACTCCCTTGCCAGCCTGATGGATGACTAACTTCTCCCCTGCCAGCCTGTTTGCCCCTAACTTCCCTACCCTGCAGACCTGGTCACCCCTAACTGCCCTCCTCTGCAGGCCTAGTCCCCCCCCAACTGCTCTCCACTGAAGGCTGGGGTCCCCCTCAACCTCCCTTCCCTACAGGCCCTATCACCCTCAACTTCCCTCTTCTGCTGGTCTGGTCACCCTTAACTGCCCTTCCCTTCTGGCTTGATCACTCCCAACTGCCATCCCTTGCAGACCTGGTCCCTCCCAACTGCACTCCCCTGCTGGCCATCTTGTGGTGGCCATCTTGTGTCCACATGGGGGTAGGGTCTTTGACCACATGGGGACAGCCATCTTGTGTATTGGAGTGATGGTCAATCTGCAATTACTCTTATTAGATAGAACAGAGGCCTGGGCATGGGTGGGGGCCAGCTGGTTGGCCCTGAAGAAGGGTGTCCTGAATCAGAGTGGGGGTTCCCTTGGGGCATGGGGCAGCCTGGATGAGGGGCCTGTGGTAGTATGCAGGCTGGCCACACCCCACAATGACCCAAGTGAAGGCCCTTGTATCTGAGATTTATTTATCTTCTACAATTGAAACATTGTAGCTTTGAGCAGAGCCAAGCCTTATGCTCACTCTGTGGCTGCTGCCATTTCTGTTGGGATTCTATAATTGAATCTTTGTAGTCTTAAGTGGATGCCTGAGCAAGCAAGGACAGGTAGAAAGCTTAGCTTCCTCCATTGCCAGGGAAATGCAAGCTTCCCTCCTATTCTCTGTGGCCGCAGCCATCTTGGTGGGTTTATTTGAATATTCACTCCTGACTGGCTGGTGGGCATTGCTGGTGGGTGTGGATTATGGGTGTAGCAGAGGCATAGTCAATTTGCATATCACTCTTTTGTTAGATAAGATTATGCCATTGTGATCTGAGAAAATGCTTGATATTATTTCAATCTTTCTGAATTTTGGGAGACTTTGCTTGTGACCCAATGTGGTCTATTTTTGAAAATGTCCCATGTACACTCGAGAAGAACGTATATTCCATGGCTTTGGGGTGAAATGCTCTAAAGATGTCAATTAGGTCTATCTGATTATTTAGAATTGCTGTTTCTTTGCTGATTTTTTGTCTGGAAGATTTATCCAGTGATGTCAGTGGTGTATTAAAGTCCCCTTCTATGATTGTATTGTTGTCGATCTCTCCCTTGATATCTTCCAGGAGAATTTGTATGTGATTGGGTGCTCTTACATTGGGTGCATATATGTTTACCAGAGTTATATGTTCTTGTTGAATTGATCCCTTTAGTATTTTGTAGTGGCCTTCCTTATCTCTTGTTATGGCTTTTACTTTGAAGTCTATTTTATCAGATGTAAGTATCACATCCCCAGCTTTTTTCTCATTTCCATTTGCTTGAAAAATGTTTTTCCATCCCTTCACTCTCAGTCTTTGTGAATCCTTTGCTTTGAGGT
This sequence comes from Antrozous pallidus, assembly GCA_027563665.1. Lineage (NCBI taxonomy): Eukaryota > Metazoa > Chordata > Mammalia > Chiroptera > Vespertilionidae > Antrozous > Antrozous pallidus. The sequence goes on from CM050521.1 coordinate 7,581,543, forward strand.
GGGTCTCTTGTAGACAGAAAATATGTGGGTCATGTTTTCTTATCCATTCAGCTATCCTATGTCTTTTGATTGGTGCATTTAATCCATTAAATTTAACATTATTATTGACAAGTACATGTTTGTTGTTATATTTTTCTTTAGTGTTTATGTTTCTTCTTGCCTTTCTCTTTCTTCTTTTTACAGCAGTCCCTTTAGCATTTCTTGCATTGCTGGCTTGGTAGTGATAAACTCTCTTAGCCCTTTTTTGTCTGTGAAACTCCTCATTCCACCTTCAATTTTGAATGATAGCCTTGCTGGGTATAGTATTCTTGTATTCAGTCCTTTGCTTTGCATCACTTTATATATTTCATTCAATTTCCTTCTGGCCTGGTGTGTTTCTTTTGTGAAATCAATTGCTATCCTAATAGGAGATCTCTTGTAGGTAACTTTCTGTCTCTCTGGCAGCCTTTAAGATTCTTACTTTGTCATTTGGGTTCTCCAATTTAATTATGATGTGTCTTGGTGTCAGTCTTTTGGAGTTCAACTTGTTTGGGACTCTATGTACTTCTTGAACTTGCATAGTTTTTTTTCCCCTTGCCAATATCTGGGAAGTTTCATATCATTATTTCTTCAAACACATTGTCTATTCCTTGCTTTTCTTCCTCTCATTCTGGTATCTCTGTTATGCAAATGTTTCGTTTTGTGTTGTCTCAAAGCTCCCTGAGGCTCTCCTCTTGCTTTTAGGGTCTTCTTTCCAGTTGCTACTGTGTTTGTGTGTTTTTTCCTATTTTGTCTTCTAATTCGCTGAAGCAGTCTTCAGCCTCTTTTAGTCTACTGTTTAAGCCTTCCATTGTGTTCCTTATTGCAGCTATTTGTTCTTCATCTGCTCTTGGTTTTTCTTCATATTGGTGACGCTCTCATTCAGCTCCTTATATTTCTCATTGAGTTGTGTGTACTTGTCATTGAGTTGTGTGTATTTGTCATCCAGCCATTTCAACATCCTTATAACCATTACTATGAATTCTTTCTCTGCTAAGCTGCTAGCCTCAATTTTATTTAACTCCCTTTCTGGTGATTCCTCTTTTTCTTTCCTTTGGGGATTGCTCTTTTGTCTTCCCATGTTTTCCTATAATGTTTTAATAGATCCAATTGCTTTACTACCCACGATCTTTTGGGGAATGGTGCTACTGGTGTAATCTATCAGTTCTCCTGGGCTTGTTAATCTAGTAGTGTAGCTCCCTACTTGAGTTATTTGGGTTCTCTTGATGTAAGTCTCTGAGCTTGAGAGGCACAACTGCGGTGTCTAGAAGTCAGCAGCCATGGAGGGGAGTGTCCCAATTTTTGCTGTCTTGTACCCTTAATTGAAATCATGCAGAAGTTTGGTTTTCTGGCGGGGACCCACAGTTTGATGGGTGATGTAGCTCAGGGGGCCTGCACTTTGGAAAGGTGTGACTGTGGTGCCCAGAGTTATGTAGTTGTGAGGTGGGCAGAATCGGCTTTTGTTGCTGCACCTGTGGTGGATAGGTGCTTACTCCCAGTGGTGGCTCATAGGAGCAGCCATGGTAAGTATGCCAGCGTGGTACACTGAAGCAGTCTGAAGGGCCCTGTCGGTGTAGCCAATAATTGAGGTGCCTGCAGGCAGGTATCTGGGATGATTGAATTCAAAATTTCTACTGCTGGGGGAGAGTGCAGCCCTTTTTGTTGAAGATCGCACCCAGGGAGAGCTCACAGTGGCTCCCACCAGAACCCTGTGGGTAGATGGACTCAGGGTGCCTTCCTGTTGGAACTTCTCATCTGTGGAGGTGCATTTTCTGGGTGTAGAGCTCTGACACACTCTGAGGGGTCCTGGCACTGAGGTTGAGCCGCTGGGGTGTCTATGCGTAGTTATTCAGGAAGAGGAGTTCAGAATTTCTACTGCAGGGCTGCGTGCCTTTGTCTGTACAAAATCACACTCTAATGGGCTCTAAGTGGCTCCCAGGTGCTGCCTATGGGGTGGTGTGTGATGGTTGCCTGCGGGTGCTGGAAATGCAGGAATGTTTTGTTCAATTTCTGCCGAAGTTTGCACTTATTGCTGCACAGTGGTGCACCTTTGAGATGTAGGTCCCAGGGTCTGCAGGTTTGTGGGTGGGGCAGCAGGATTTTGACTAGAATGGCTGCTGGGTCCCGGGACAATTCCATGGCCTGTCTGGATGTTGTTGCTGATGAGTTCCTAAAAAAAGCTTTTTTCGCCTTCAAGATGCCATGGTCTCCGTGCCTGAATCCTGCAGTACGGGGAGTGCCCATAGCAGTGGTATTCTCTCCTTGTCAAAAAGAGCCTGATCTGTCAGCCCCTGCTGCTCCTACGAGATTTAACTGTTCCTTACTCACTCACACACACACCACACACACACATCCGCACATTCTCTTTTCATACCCTCACTCACTCACTTCCTCTCACTCACCTCTGTCCTGCCAGCAGCCATCTTCTTTGGATCTACTTTTAGGTATTTTATTTTACTTTTGATGCCATTGTAAGTGGGATTGTTATTCTTAGTTTCTGTTTCCGAGAGTTCATTATTGGTATAAAAGTGCAACCACTTTCTGCAGATTAACTTTTATCTTTCTATATTATTGAATTCATTTATCAGTTCTAGTAGTTTTTTGGTGAGTTTTTAGGGTTTTCTATATACAGTATCCTGTCACATACATATGAAAGCTTTACTTCTTTCTTTCACATTTGGATGCCTTTTATTTCTTCCTCTTGTTTGATTGTGTTAGGACTTCCATTTCTATGTTGAATTATAGTGGTGAAAATGGAGATCCATGACTTTCTCCTGATCTTAAGGAAAACATTTTTAGTTTTTGCTTATTGAGTATGATATTGACTGTGTGTTTGTCATGTTATGTTGAAGTATGTTCCCCTTATTCCCGCTTTTCTAAGAGTTTTTAATATGAACTAGATGCCCGGTAAATGAAAATTTATGCACTGGAATGGGGGTCCTTCAGCCTGACCTGTCCCTCTCACAGCACAGGAGCTCTCAGGGGTGGGAGGTGACCTGGCCATCAGAGGAAGTCGATGCCCCATTACACCTCAGGTGCTGCTACTGCTGGCAGCACAAGCCTTGGCCAGCCCCGGTTACCTGAGCCTTGGGCGGCCCTGAGCAGCTGGGCAACAGCCATCTGAGACTTGCCTGTACCTTGGGCTGACCTGGGTGGCTAGGGTGTTGAGGAGACTGGGAAACTCTGGAAGCAAGTGTCCCTCAGCCCAGTCTGCACCCTCTTCAATCTGGGACCCCTTGAGGAATGTCTGACTGTCCATTTAGGCCTGATCCTGTAGAATTGGGCCTAAATAGGCAGTTCCACATTCTTCTCACAATCCAGGACTACTAGTTCCAAACTGCTCATCTGCCTGCCTCCCTGATTGCCCCTGATCGCTTCTGCCTGCCAGCCTGATCACCCCCTAACCACTACCCTACCAGCCCAATTGATGTCTAACTGCTCCCCTGCCAGCCTGTTTGCCCCCAACTTCCCTCCTCTGCCAGCCTGGTCACCCCTAACTGCCCTCCCCTGCAGGCCTGGAACCTCCCACTGTCCTCCCTTGCTGGCCATCTTGTGTCCACATGGGGACAGGATCTTTGACCACATGGAAGCAGCCCTCTTGTGTTTTGGAGTGATGGTCAACCTGCATATTACTCTTTTATTAGATAGGATAGAGGCCTGGTGCATGGTTGGGGGCCAGCTGGTTTGACCTGAAGGGTGTTCCTGGATCAGGGTGGGGATTCCCTTGGGGTGTGGGGTGGCCTGGGCAAGGGGCCTATGGTGGTTTGCAGGCCAGCCACGTCCCCCAGTGACCCAAGCAGAGGCCCTGGAATCTGGGATTAATTTATGTTCTATAATTGAAACTTTGTAGCCTAGAGTGGAGGCTAGGACTGCAGAAGTTTAGTTTCCTTCATCGCCCCAGCAACCCTAAGGCTCTTCTCTTTCCAGCTCCATGGCAGCTGCCATTTCTGTTAGATTTATGTATCTTCTATAATTGAAACTTTGTAGCATTGAGTGGAGGCCGGCAATGACAGGTGGAAAGCTTGGCTTCCTCCATTGCCAGGAAAACCCAACCCTCCCTCCTGCTCTCAGTGGTGGCAGCCATCTTGGTTGGGGTTTATTTGCATAATTTGCTCCTGATTGGCTGGTGGGCATGGCTGTGAGCATGGCTTGATCAGAGGTACAGTCAATTTGCATATTACTCTTTTATTAAATAGGATGTCCTCTTTGTTGTTGTTTTTATGAATCTGTTTAGAGGTTTGTTGATCTTGTTTATCTTTTCAAAGAACCACTTCTTGGTTTCATTGATCTTTTGAATTGTATTTTTATTTTCCACTTTATTTTCTATTTTATTTCCACTTTAATTTTCATTTATTTCCTTCCTTCTACTCACTTTGGGATTTGTTTATTGCTGTTTTTCTAGTTCATTTAATTGTAAGGTTAAATTGATTATTTAAGAATTTTCTTATTATTGAGGAAGGCTGTGTTGCTATGAATTTTCCTCTTAGAACTTCTTTCACTGTGTCCAGTAGGTTTTAGGTTGTTGTGTGTTCATTTTTATTTCTCTCAAGATATCTTTCAATATCTTTCTTGATTTCATTTTTGTCCTATTCACTGTTTAATAACATGTTATTTAGCCTCCATGTTTTTGTATGTTTTTCAGCTTTTTTTCTTATAATTGATTTCTACTTTCATACTGTTGTGGTTGGAGAATATTCTTGAATTCAATCAAATCTTTTTGAATTTGATCTGGAATAAGATGTCTTTCTTTTGCAGCTCCTAAGATTCTCTCTTTGTTTTTAACTTTTTCCAATTTAATTATAATATGTCTTGGTAAGTTCATCTTGTTTGAGATTCTCTATGCTTCCTGGATCTGTGTGTCTGTTTCCTTCACCAGATTAAGGACATTTTTAGCCATTATTGCTTCAAAGTCCTGGTATCTTTTTTTTATATCTGGTTCTTATGATGTGGATAATGTTATACTTCATATTTTCACTGAATTCCTTTACACTATTCTTATTTTTTAATGCTTTTTTTTCCACGCTGCTCTGATTGGGTGTTTTCTGCTACCTTGTCTTTTAAATCACTGATTCAGTCCTCTGCTTCATTTAGCCTCCTGTTGATTCCTTCCATTGTGTTCTTCATTTCTGATATTGTATTTGTCATTTATGACTGATTCTTTTTTATGGTTTCTATACTTTTTTCATGCATTTGTTGTCTTGATAAGTTCCTTGGGCATCCTTATAATTATTGTCTTGAACTCTGTATCTTCTCTGCTTCCATTTCATTTAGTTCTTTTTCTGGGATTTTCTTCTTTTATTTTGGGCATGTATCTCTGTATTCCATTTTTTTTCTGTGTACTAGATGGCTCTGCTATGCCTTGGTATGGTAGCCTTATGTAGCAAGTGTTTTGTGTGGCACAGAGGCTCAGTATCCATAACCTTTGGAGCTAGGTTCTCCAGAAATGTTTCCTGTGTGGGTTATGTAAACCCGCCTGCAATAGTTTAGTCTTGATTGTTGTTGGCTTATCCATGGTGGGGATTTCTCCTATGCTGCCTATGAGGATTGACCCCAAACCCAATGTATGAGTTGCTGTGCTGGAGCTGTCTCCACAAAGCCCTAATAGGTTCTGGTGTCTATTGAGCCCCCTAATGTGTGTGCTGCTTATTGAGCTAATTGATTATGCTCTAATGTAGTGTGTATCCCTGGTTATATTGGTTCTGGTACACTTTGGGAGGGGATCCAGTGCTGGTTGCTGTCAGGTGTTACCTGTGACAGACTCTGGGCTACCTATTTGGAACTACAAGGTGATCTGCAGTCTGTTTCTGTCTCTGTTAGTACTAGGTGTTCATGGGAGGGACCCAGTGACACACTAAGGCTATTTTCTACCAGTGATGATCCTGGGGGCAGGTCAGCAAAAGGTCCACATTTCCTTGAGCACTGCATTCACAGTTTAGCTGTGTGATAGGCTAAATTACTGAAAGAGCCTCTGTGAGTTGCTTGAGGTACTCTCTCAGAGATTCAGCAGGCAGGGGAGAATAGTGCTCACCATATTGACAGAGTCAGACTTGGTGCCAGTGCTGTGTCTGAAGTTACTGAGCAACAGTGTCAGGATACATGAAAGTAAGCTACCACTTCCGTGTGCCTGTGTATCTTGGTGATGGGGTGAGTCTCAGCAATTCATCAAAGAAGCCAGCATTATTCATCAGGCCACATAGAGCATGGTCTGGCCAAGTGACACGAAGGCTCTGCACAACTGTGGTGCTGGTATGAAGAAAAAGACCCAGGACAGGTAACACAATATTGAAAAAAAAGTCAGAGGACTAACACTGCCTGACTTCAAGATTTACTAGTATAGAGCTACAGTAAGTAAGACAGTATGGTATTAGAAAAAAAGGCAGATAAATCAATAGTATGGAAAACAAAGCTCAGAAATTGACTTACAAAAATCCAGTCAACTGATATTAGACCAAGAAGCAAAGATAATTCAGTGGAGACTAGAGAGTCTTTTCAATGACTTGTGTAACAATTGGACATCCAGTAAATACAAAAAGTGAATCTAGACATGGTTCTTACACTCTTTATAAAAATAAAATCAGAATTGATTATAGGTGTAAGTGGAAAATGCAAAACCAGAAAATAGAATAAGAGAAAATCTAGATGACAATATACTTGACAATGATTTTGATTGATTGATTAATTGATTGATTTTAGAGTTGAATGAGAGAGAAAGAGAGAGGGTGGGATTATGAATTTGTTGTCCCACATATTATGCATTCATTTATGTATTCCTGCATGTGCCTGAATGGGGAATGAATCCGCAATATTGACGCATTGGGACTACACTCTGACTAAACTACCCAGCCAGGCCTGACAATGACTTTTTAGCTGCAGTATAAAAGGTGTTATATGTATTAGAAAGAATTGATAAGCTAAAATTAATGTAAATGAAATATTTTTACTCTGTAAACAACACAGTCAAGAGAATTAAAAGAAACCCACAGACTTGCAAAAGATATATCTGATAAAGGACTGTTATAAAAATGTACAAAGAACCCTTAAAACTCAACAGTAAGTAAATGAACACCCCATTAAAAATGGACCAAAGACTTTAAAAGACATTTTCACCAAAGAAGATATGCAATTGAACATCCAGTAAATACAAAAAGTGAATCTAGTGCTGTGTTTGAGGTAACTTGGCAACAGTGTCAGAGTTCATGAAAGTAAGCAAATAAACATATGAAAATATGTTCCATATCATATGTCATCAGGGAAATGAAAATTAAAACAATGAGATATCACTACATGCTTATTAGAACAGCCAAAATTCAGAAAACTGACAACACTAAGTGCTGATGAGTATGTCGAGCAAGGGGAATTCTCAGTCATTGCTGTCGAGAATGTAAAATGGTATGGCCACTTGGAAAGAAAAGTTGGTGGTTTCTTATAACTCTTACCATTTGACCCAGCACTTTCCTTGGTATTTACTCAAAGGAATTGAAAACTTATGTCCACATAAAAACTGCACACAGATGTTTATTGAAGCTGTATTTATAATTGCCAAAACTTGGAAGCAACCAAATATGTTAGTGGATGAATGAATGGATAAATAAATTGTGGTATATTGAATAAATGGAATACTGTTTAGTGTTTTTTTTAAAATGAGTTAAAACCCTCAGTAGACATGAAGGAAACATAAATACATATTGCTGAGTGAAAGAAATCATTTTGAAAAGTCTGCATGCTGCACAATTCCAACTATATGACATTTTGGGAAAGCAAAACTATAAAGACAGTAAAAAAAATCAGTACTTGTCAGAAATATAGGCAAAAGGATGAAGAAGCAGAGCACAGAGGACTTATAGAGCCGTGTAACTACCCTGTATACTGTAATGATGGACACATGTCATTGTAAATTTTTTCAAACCCCTAGAATGCACAACACCATAACACACCCAGGGTAAACTTTGCACTCTCAGTGGTCATGATACGTCAGTATAGTTTCATCATTTATAACAAAAATGTCCCTCTGGTGGGGGGATGTTGAAAATGGTTGAGGTTATTCATGTGTGTGGTAGGGAACGTATGGGAAACTTCTGTACAGGCTCCTCAAGGAGCCCAAATCAATAAAGGTAAAATATTAACTATGCTAATTATTACTATGTTAAAACTATTGAACCCACTTACTAGGGTTCAGTTTACAGTTTTTCAAATTTATGGTGAGGGGAATCTGTATTTTCAAATACAGATTCACTTTCTGTATTTACTGGGTGTCCATTGATCTTTCTCCCAGGTTGTGGTATACTGTACAACCATCTGTCATGACGCTGGGTAGTGGCAGTGAGTCAAACTGCAGTTCCCAGGCAGGCAGGCAGGTGATCATGAGAGAAAAACAACCTGCCCACTACAGGGCACTCTGTTGCCAGCGTTTTTGAATGTTGTATTCTGAGCATAGTTAAAGTAGGCTGGGCTAAGCTATGATGTTTGGTGTGTTAAATGCATTTTTTACTTGGAATATTTTGAATTTACAAGGGTTTATCAGGAAATAACCCCATTGTAAGTCCTGGAGCATCTGTACTTAACTCTCAATTTTGCTGTGAACCGAACACTACTTTAAGAAATAGTCTATCTAAAAATAGTATCTTTTAGAAACTTAGTATTTATGGCCCAAAATGCATTTTTAAAAACTTTCACCTTCTGTAAAAAGTGCTGAACAAAAGTTAATATTTAATGACTATTTCTTAATGATTAGGTGGATTGAGTGATTAATCTACTATCACAAGTGAGACAAACTATTATAGCTGCTCTTTTGTTGTTTAATTTTTAAAAGTGATGAGAAGAATCATGTCCTATATTTTTTATGGTTTTTTCTATTTTATTCTTTTTGTCATTCAAAAGTGTTAATATCTAGTACATAAGTCACCATGTTGTATTGTTACTAATCTGCCAGATATGTCTTTGGGTTAACAAAATAGTATTAAAATGAGTAATTTGGTTGAGACTTTGCTTATAAGGATAGATGGCACGAGTTTCAAGTAGTAAATGTATAGATACAATATTTTATTGCTAGTTATTACTTTGTAAAAATCCCTGCCAATGATTATTGTTTTGTCTCATGTCAAAAACTTTGGTGAACTTATCTTCCTTTTTTTATATGTTTTATGCACATGTAGGTGTTTTCATTTGTTTTGGTAGAAAATATTTATGAATTAGCTGTGGTGGCTGTTGGTTCTGAAGTACTGTTTTAGGGAAAGGGGTGTATAAAAAAACTGGGTTTCTGGTGTGGTGAAAATGTGTGTGAAAGATAGCTGCTTTTAGACTCTGTCTTTACCCATCATTGCCACTTCAGCGAACGGAAAATGCTGGACAGAATTTCAGGAACACGGGGATTGCTTACGCAGCCAAGAAAAGCATAAACAACACAGTTAAAAGATATGTTACCATAGTTACATGAGCCTTTTCATTTCAGAAGTTAAAGGGAAAAAAAAAAAAGGGAAAAAAGAAATCCTGGCCAGCCTTGCTCAGTGGTTAGAACAATGCCCACACACCAAAGGGCTGAGGGCTTGATTTCCAGATAAGGGCAGGTACCTGAGTTGCAAGTTTCCTGCCCAGTTAAGGGCTTCTGTGTTCCATGAGTCAATGTTTCTCTCTCTCTATCCTTTCCTCTCCTCCCTTCCCTTCCCTTCTACTCTGCCTAAGATTAATCGGGGGAAAAAATAAAAATCGTCAGGTGACGATTAACCTAAAACTAAAGGGAAAAATTATCTCTACACGAATCTTCTATCAGGAACAACTCTTCTGTGTAGAATTATAAGGTCTGAACTTATTTAAAATTTTATTCAAAACATATATTCTGTGATGTTCATGTAGAACTTTTTATGTCTATATGTGGCATGTCTGATTTGGAGAGCACAATATACTTTATGTGTGTTTTGCCTAATATAGACAAGAGTTTAAAGCAACTGTTCACCTTCAAAGCAAGATCTAGTATGAAGATAAATGCAGCATTTAATCTTTCCCCATATTCAAACCTCATTCATGAAATATTCATCTATCAAGGTTGGAATTGTGCTATTTATTATCTTAATAAACTCTAAAAGATGTATTGTCTTCCTTGCTTCTGTAGATGCAAAAGAAAGGAACTCAAAGTATTGAAAATAATTTTGTTTTACTTTTTGGGGGAGGGGATAAGAAAATCTCTACTTCTTCCTTATATTTATTCTCTGATTGTTACAAATAATTTTCTTCAATTTCTAAAGCACTCAGCTATATTCTATACTACTATTTCCAAAAAAATGTATACACACTTTAATAGCTGATAACTCACTTAATTTTCACTCTTTATCATGTTTAATTGATTTGAAATAATGGAGGAAACCAAACTAAGCTTTTAACAAAGAAAATTTATCCTAAAATGCCACTAGTCTTTTTTTTTTTTAATAAGGATACAAAAAGAGAAAGTTTGCAGTACAAAACCGGCAATAGTTGACAAATTGAGGATCCACAAATACTGAACAAAATGATTCTTGATGTTTCTGATTTTATTGCTTCATGGTATCAGCAGTTCCTGGACCAGAAAGGTCACCAATTTTAAAACAGGCATTGACCAAAAAAATATCCATTTCTGTAGGGTCTTTTAAATTTTGAAAATGAACCATATGTAAATAAACAATGACTTTATAACCATTCAAAGTATGTATAAATTTTTTTCAGGGACACCCTGTATTTTATTGTTTTCACTTAATGTTTGTTTCTTATAATACCCTGAAATATTTGTGTTTTGCATATGCAGACTTTGATCAAAGAATAATAAATTCATAAAATGTGGATATAAACTATGAAATGTTTTGTTTTTAAGAATTTATATCCTTCAAATATAAAATCAATACATTTTATTATGTACTTTTGTTTGTTTCTTTAAAACATATCTTTATTTCCTGAGGGTTGTTTGTACTATGATATGAGAGGTTGCTGTGGGAATTGTCTTAATCATTATTATAGTTAAATTTAAAAAGAAAATTGCTTATATAAGAACTCTAAGAGCTATACTTAGTTTTGCTATAAGTATTACTAGAAATATTTCTTTAAAAATAGTTTTTCTAAGTTTAAGCAGCTCTTTTCAGGCAATATTGACTTCTTTACTTCAACCTTATTTATTTCCACTTTCTTCAAAGTTGATTTTTTTAAAAAAAATTTGTTGGATATCTGGTCAGGACTTTCTAGCTGGATGTTACATGAATATTTATATTACTGTTAATATCACTTCAGTATTTGTTTTATTGTTAAATTTGCCTGTTTTAAATTTAATATTTAAGATGCTTATTGATTATTATTCTCCTGCAAGTTATTGGTAACATTCATATGCTTTTTTTTAGTCATATAAAGATTTCAGGTATTTATAGATTGAATATTTATAATTTACTCCATATGATTTTATGATTTTGTTAATGAGTACTAGAAATTAGATAAAATGAGACCCATGATTCAGAACTATTTAATTCTCTTTGGTTTTAATGTTTTCTGATATTTTAATGGCATAGATGGTGTTTTTATTGTAGAATAGAGTTGATAACAAATTCAGTTTTTAGATTCCATTACAACAAGCAAACATTTCTTGTGTCCATTTTTACTGATTTAAATCCAAAGATAATGGCATCATCTGCCTTCGAAGAGCTTTCATTCTAGTGTAGGAAAAAAAGGATGTTTATATTTTCATCTCTTTGTTTTGTATATAATTCAATTAAAAAAATTGAGTAGCTACTATAAGAATACCAGGCAGAAAGAACCATGGCTTTAAATGACAAATACTACTAATTTTTCTCCTCAAGGAGCCCAAATCAATAAAGGTAAAATATTAACTATGCTAATTATTACTATGTTAAAACTATTGAACTTAAGATGTGCACAATGCTATGGGATTACAGAAGGCTAAGTAATTGATTCTGTTTGACAGAATAATGGAAAGCTCCACAGATGGCGTGATGTAGGTGATCTGCCTGATGTGAGGAGGATTGTTGCCAGTACAGAGTGTTAATAAAGGCATTTGAGGCGATGTTAACATTGTGAGTGCACATCTAAAAATTTGTGAAAATATGTGGCGAGCTCAAGGATTATGACAAATATGGTGTGATTAAAATCATGGATACCCAGTGAGATAATGGAAAATGAAACTGTGAAAGGAGATTTGAAGCTATGTTAAAATTTTTATTTTAGTCTGTAGACAATGGGTAGCCATTAAAAGACTTAAAGTAGGAAATGGCATAATCAGATGATCTCCATTACTATCAGCCCAACCCAAGCCACCACTATTATTCTCATTACTGCTCTTCCTAATTCTATGTTTCCTCCCAACTAAAATCACTCCCAAACCTGAAATATTCTGAAGTCTCCCATTGTGTTTAATATAATGCACAACTTATTTATCCTAGTTTACAGAGCCCTAGATAATTTGACTCTCCAGAATTATCTTTTAGCCTCGCCCTGAGCCATTAAGCTCCAGCCACAGAGTAGAAAAAGTTTGGATGCAGGAGGACCTGTTTTAAGACTACTGGAGTAGTTTAGATGAATCTAGACCCAGTGGAGATAAAGTGGAATCATGGTAGTAGGAATGATGTGAAAGGGGGTACGTTGAATAATATGGTCTAGCTATAGGTGAAAAACATTTGAAAGATGACTTTTATGATATGAAAGACATTAAAACTTAGATTGCCAGAAAAAAGTTTCATTATTAAAATTAGGGCACATAGTGCAAACATTTAGTTTGGAATGGGTAGTTATATTTGGGATACAAACATTTAGTTTGGGATTCTATAACGTATGCCAAATGCCATGTCTGCTCAGTCCACAATCTCTTCCATAATTTGTCCCTGTTACTCCTATACCCCCACCACAAATGTTTACAGAGATAGAACCTTGAGTCAGTTTGCAATCTGATTCTATCCACTTAGCCATTTTTTATTTAATTAGAGGCCAGCCTCCATAATTTTAGATTGTGACCAAGAGTGTGAATGTCTTTGAGACTGGGACACTTAAAATGTAAATTTGAGAGCTCTTTTATCTACTTACTTTGTAGACTAATGATGTTGCTAGAGTTACTCTCTAGAAAGAAGAATGAAGAAGACATACAAGTACAAACAGACACCAGGAGTATGAAACATACTCGCCTCTCTCACTCTGGAAATGTGATTACATTCCTTTCTCAGAATTTCTATAATTAACTCATTCTTTGTACTTAAGCTAGCTCAGGCTGGTTTCTGTTACTTATAAGTAGAAATTTGTTGCCTAATATAATTGATCTTGGACTTGTCAAATTTGAGGTTTGGGTAGGATTTCTAGATAGGATTATCTAACACCTACATAAAATCTTTGTATGCCTATAGGTTGCTTTTATTCTTTGGCTACTGCATGGAGTGGGAGTGATTTTTTTTTTTCTAATGGAGGGAGGAGATTCTTTAAGCGAACAGGAATTTTTGCATTCCATTTTTGAACTAATTCTTGGTTCTCAGGAAAGCTATAGGACTTAATATGTTTATCTTACTACTTGCTTTTTTTTTTTACTAAATTTTTGTTAGTGTATTATCTTAAGATTTATAAGCATAAAATTATACTGCACAGAAATAGTAATAATATTTCAGTTCCCTTTTCAGATTGTGTTTCTAAGGATTTATAAAAAAAATAATGTTCTGCTCCATTACTCATTTCTTGGAAATTTTTATCTGTGTGTGTGTGACATAATTTCTGAGGAAAAATTAAGCTCTTTTGATGTCTGCACAGCTATAAGAAGACCAAGGAAACTGTTTTGTGAGCCAAACAGAGTCAATGGGCCAGATGCAGTGTGACCTAGGTCAGGATTTAAAGAGTTTGTTGGGTGTATGTTTGTTTTATAAGAGGTGGTGAGAGTAGAAAAATTGACAGATTCAGTACTTAGGTTATATATACTAAATTTGGTCATGTACTATCCTTCCTGTGTCTCTAGAACATGTTCTATATATAGCAGTGGTGTTTTCTGTTTCTAGAAAGTTTGGTACATAGCATTTTTGTTTCCATTATGTTCTAATTCACCTGATTTTTTAAAAATTTAACTTTTTGTTTTAAGTTTGAGGAAAAATTGACTCAGATTTTCCTATTATTAATGTATGCCACAACTATATTATATTTGTCACAATTAATAAAATAATATTGATCTATTATTATTGACTGACTTTTCTTTAGTGTTTGCCTGATGTCCCTTTTTTGGATGCCACATCCAAGAAACATTAAATGTAGTTGTCATGTCTCCTTAGGTTGCTCTTTGCTGGACAGATCTGATTTCCTTTTTCTTTTTTATGTACTTGTTTTCTAATTTTTAAATTACAGTTAACATGCAATATTATATTAGTTTTAAGTGTTCAACATAGTGATAAGCATTTATAACTTACGAAGTGATCACCAGTAAGTCTTGTACTCATCTGACATCATACATAGTTATCACAATATTATATTAACTATACTCCCTATTTACTCCCAAACTTATTTAAGAAAATATTTATAATTTTTAACTGAGTAGAGCATTCTTGGTTTTTATTCTTCTTATGGTATATACATATTTGGTATATGAATGTAAGAAAAGTAATATGTATTAATTTATTGCCTTTTTGAAAATTTTTGAAAAATGTTTAATGTCCTATGACATACTCAATATTATAAAAGAATAATGAATGCTAGTCAGTGGGTACATTTTGTAAAATATAGAACTTTTGATACAGATTTTATGTATGTATAAATTTTAATCATGTTTTTATTTATCAATTTTTTATTTTTAAAATTGAATTTATTGAGGTAACATTGGTTCACAAAACCATACAGGTTTCAAGTGCACAAATCAATAAAACATCTGCTCACTGCATTGCCAGTTCATCACCCCAAGCAAAGTTTTTCCCCATTCCATTCTTCTTTCCTTTTGTCCATCTCCACCTACTCCACACCCTACTTTACCTCTCACTATCACACACATACATATGACCAACAGCTGTCAGTCTGTTCAGTGTATCCATGCCTCCTTTTCTATTTCATCAGCTTATTTTGTTCATTAGATTCCACATAGAAGTGAGATCATATGGTATTTGTCTTTCTCTGACTGGCTTATTTTGTTCATTCTTATACATTTGATGTATAAGTGCTGATACTTAATGCCATATTGAAACATTCAAACACACTTGTGCTTCTGTCAGTTTTACTTTGTATTTCTAATATCGTTTTCTTTATGCATACATTTTATTCATTTTGTAAAGTTCCACGATCATTATTTTTTTATTATAGAATGTGTTTTTTCTACCCTCTTGGTCCAGTTTAAGTTTTCTTGCTTTTTTTTCTACTCTATTGAACATTGATATTGCCATCCCTGCTTTCCCTTTACTCTTCAAAATGAATTCCACTATGCCTTGAAAATAGTTGATGCTCAAATATTTGGAAAGTGATTAAATGAATATATATATATACACATATATATTCTATCTAATAAAAGGGTAATGTGCAAATTAACCATCACTCCCTCACAAAAGATGGTGGCACCCATGGCCACCAGATGGCAGCGCCCAATCTCCTCAGCCTCACCAGAGTCCCCAGTCTTGGGGGGCGGGGGCTGTCACTGAAAGCAGGCAGCAGGAGCAGCCTGGCGGAATGCTTGCTTCATCACCCAGCAATGCCTAGCCAGGGGCCCACCACGCAGCCTCCGTAGCCAAGTGCAGACCAGGAGGGGAGACAGCAGGCTTGCCTCCCATGGAAGCAGCACAGCTCCCACCCACAGAATCAGCGTGGGTCCCTCCTGGCTCCCACGGAAGCGGCGAGTGGTCTACTGCGTGATGGGCTACGTGTGTGTGTGTATTGGAATGAGAAAAATGTAGAAAGTGAATTAAGAAAATACACAACCAGTTTTTCATGGAAGAGCCAGCTGATTCAGCATGTATAAAATATGTGGATGTTTTCTTTAAATTACCTTAATCCTCTCATACTTCCATATAATAACACGAGTTACTTTTACAGTTTAAGAAGTTGTTGATATCTATATAACCAACCAAACTTTTCCAATAGGCAACATTATATGAAAGAAATGCAGGGGTAGTAATGTTTAATCATAGATTTTTTTGACACTTAAAAATAAGACTATTGTCTATTTGTGGTTCACTTACTCAACATTTTAGTTTTCTCAGTTTTTTTTTCAGAATAATGCATTTCACAAATAAAAATGCATACCATTTATAATAGAAGATGCCACATGAGTTTAGTAACTGAATCATTTTTTGTTTTCATCTTTATAAGAAGACTTACGTATTATGCACAAGTTCATAATGTTTATACACTTATAACTTTTATAAGTATATGAGATTCATTCTATTAAAAAGAACATGGAGAAAAGGTCTGATGTCTTAAAGTTTATATTTTTCCCTGTCAAAGTATTTCATTTTCTGAAATACATTGAAACAAAACTGCACTAAAGGGTATTGTTAAAGAAATTGTAAAAATGAATCAAGAACACAAATATGAGCTATTTCCAGATAATATAAGTGTGATTTACCTCTGATATTAAGGTATAAAGATGGTTTAAAGATTTATTGAACATATCTATACAGGTACAGTAACATTGTAGATCTGAAGTAGTAGGTATTGGAAGCCAAAGTCTCTTCTACTCATATAAAATGATACAGAATATATTAAAGTATGAAGATCCTAAATAAGCTAATTGAAGACACAACAAAATATACCTTAAAGTTAAATAATATTTTTGCTTCCAGTCAGGCTAAATTATCACTTTAAATGAGAATTTTCTGCAAAGCATATTTTAATCAACTTATTTTATAAATATTTATTGTACTAGAACTAAATAGTGAACAAAATGAGAACCTCATCTTTATTAAACTTGAAATCTTGGGCTTATTTCATTTAATGATGTATTTATCCATTTAAAAATCATATTTAGACTCTTATTGAGGTATAATCTTTGACAATTAAGAAAAGTCAAGAAAACATAATATATGAGAAGCAATATTTACTACTTTATTTGCCAGATACTTCACAGGACTTTATATATGTTATATATTAGCTACTATAAACTTACAGAATTTAGGTGCTTATAGATTATTGGGTCCATTTTATGTCTAAAGAAACTAATGCTTAAAGACTTTTTCGAAATAAGCCAGTCAGAGAAAGATAAATATCACATGATCTCACTCATTTGTGGAATATAATGAACAGCATAAACTGATGAACAAAACAGATCCAGAGACAGAGAAGCATCGATCAGACCATGAAACCTCAGTGGGAAGGTAGGAGAGGGTGGGGTAAAAGGGAGAGATCAACCAAAGGACTTGTATGCATGCATATAAGCCTAACCAATGGACACAGACAGCAGAGGGTGAAGGCATGAGTGGGGGTTGGGGGGGCAATGGAGGGATAAGGACACATATGTAATACATTAATCAATAAAGAAAAAACTTTAAAAATAAAATAAAATAAAGACTTAAGTCATTTATTTAATTATTTAAGAGATATTTATTGAGTTCTATAAATATATCTTGAATAAATTAAATATATATTTAAAATAAATATGTATTATAGTATTTAGACAATCCTAACCTTATAAAGTGTTACCTCTGATCCCCAATATTTCCAGTATCCATCTGTCACCATAAATAGTTATTGCAGTATTATTGGACATATTCCCTCTGCTGTACTTTACATTCCCATGTGCATTTTGTAACTACCAATTTATACTTCTTAACCCTTTACCTCTTTTAAATAGTCCTTAAACTCTATGGAAGCAACCCAAGTACCCTTCTGTAGATGAGCGGATAAAACAAAACAAAACTGTGGTACATACATACAATGGTATATTACTCATCCATAAGAAAGAGTGAAATCTTGCCATTTTCAGCTGCATGGATAGATCTAGACAGTATTATGCTTAGCAAAATAAGTCTTTTAGAGACAGACAAATACTTTTCATTCTTCAACACCATGGATTATAAAGTAATCTCATAATAAATTGTCAGAATTCTATTAGCTGTACCTTTGCTCAAAAGGGTTGGAGAGAGAGTTTTCATCCTTCTCTTCCATATGTACTATATAATGATTTTGTTCTCAATGTACCAGTTTTATCTATGATTATATTCCAGAGACTTGTATCTATATTTACAACCCAACATTTTTTCTAAAGCTTTCCACCTGAATATGTCATTATATATATGCATGTCTCACAGACCTTGATTATCTCACAGACTTGTAAAATTCAACCTGATAAAAGTATGTAGATCCATTATTTTTCACTCCAAATCTCCTTATCTTCCACTGCCTCTTTTCTATTTTCATAAAATTTCTTATATGGCTCCCTTCCGCCCTCTATTCCTTTTGCGACTGCCTAAGTGAATCATCATTTCTACTTAAGTAGTGCTCTTCTCACTGTTATCCTGCCTCCTGCTTGATGAACCTTTCCTGAGTCCCAGAACAAATGGTGGTCTTGTGTGTGCTGAGCATGATTCTAACATAATACCCGTCATAATTGATGGTTTATTTGTTTTGTATGTTTACAGTCCACTCCTATGCTAGAAGTTCTTTGAGGGTAGGAGGATATCGTGGCTTTGTAATCATTGCATAATGGCAAGCAAGTAAGAGATACAATAATAAATAGAAGGGGGAAAAGAATGATTTAAGGGTTTCTCTTAAAACTTTTGGAAGTTCTTTGGTAAAAAATAAATAAAAACTGGAAAAAGTCAATGAATAGTCATTCAGATTATAGTTTCTTTGTGCCTGGAAAACATTGCCATTTAATTTAAAACACTTGAGCTTTTGCTTACTATTGGTCAAAACTGGGTTTTTTAAATAAAAATTCACTAGGACCTTATTTCTCTTTCCCATCTTGCAAGAGGAGGGGGGACTGAGAAGCTGGATACTAAGGAGAAAAACCTGAAACCAAGAAAGTTGATGCTGGTGGTAAGTATAAGAAGGTTAACCTCAGGGCCAAGACACCTAAGAAGGGGAAATTCCACTGCAGCCAAAACCCTGTTCTAGTCAAAGAAATTGGTAGGCATTCCTGGTCAGCTATGTATTCCCCAAAGGCCATGTAAAAGAGGAAGTATTCAGCATCTAAATCCAGGATTTAAAAGGAAAAGGAGAAAGTTCTTGCTACTGTCACAAAACTAGTAGGTAGCGACAAGCATGGTGGTACCAAATTTCAAAAAATGCCTAGATATTATCCTACTGAAGATTTGCCTTGAAAGTTATTGAGATATACTAATGATGGGTTTGAAATGCTTTCTTTGAGGTATAAAATTCTTGAAAAGTGAACCAATATGCAATTTAACGCAGCCAGCATGGCTCAGTGGTGGAACATCTACCTATGAACCAAGAGGCTGGGGAACATACCCAGGTTGTGGAGTAGATCCCCATTGTGGGGTATGCAATAGGTAGCCCATTGGTGGCTCTTATCGATGATATTTCTCTCTCTCTCTCTCTCTCTCTCTCTCTCTCTCTCTCTCTCTCTCTCTCTCTCTCTGAAATAAAATAACTATATATTTTTTAAAAAAGAAAGTTATTGAGCCATGGCAAGATATCATTCAGTCAGCATATGAGAAAACTTCAGGCTAGCATAATTTCCGGAACCATTCCAATTATCCTCACTGAGACTCACAATGGCAAGAGGGTGGTTTTCCTGAAACAGCTGAGCAGTGTCCTGATACTTGTGACTAGGCTTCTATGAATTAATTGTGTTCCTCTGCATGAAACAGACCAATGATGAATCATTGCCACCTCCACCATACTTTATATTAGTGTGTGAGAATCCCCAAACTTCTCACTGATGGTTACGCCAAGAAGCAGCTATGTGAGCCCAGACACCAGGAGGGTGAGCTCTTTCCCATAGAGAGAGCGAAGTACAAGATTACCGAGTAACACATTGTTGATCATAAAGCCATGAACTCACTGATTCTGCCTAAAGTCATTGCTATTCCTCAGTTCCAGGACTTTTTCCACTCTGTGTTTGCTTTCACAAATGAGCTCTCTCCTCACAAACTGGTGTTCTAAAATTTTCACAAAGAACCTAATTAGTATTCCCAGGAAGTGGAATAGCAAGTGCAGATTCCTTCAGGTAGAATCATTCTTTGTATGTTGGAACAACAAGAATGGCATGGCAAGAACCAGTTAGTAAGAAAAAAAGGAGTGGTAGAAAAAGAAGCGCCAAGCCCTATGAGAACTTCTAGTTGATATAAGCACTTTGCTTTTTAACCCCTTGAAATGAAAACTATGGTAGGAATTCAAGAAGAGGGATTTTGAAACATAATTTCACTTCTATGTTAACAATCACATTGGCTGCTTTGCTGAAAATAGACAATGGAGCAAAATAAAAAGAATAAAGACTATTTCGGAAGCTATTTTAATAATCCAGATTAGAGATGACAGTGGCTTGGATCTAGATGGTAGTGGTAGAGGTAGGGGTTGATGATAATTCAAGAGGCTGAGTTCTAGTTATAATTTCAAGGCAGAAACAATAGAATTTTCTGCAGAATTATGTGTCTTAATACGTATAATTTAATGGATTTGGTGATTATTTCATGGTTGACTAATGTCCATAAGTAAAGCAAGAGCAGAAGGCTATGGATTGATGAACTATGTCAATTATCTAATGACAAAGAATAACAGTATTATAGAATCATCTCTTTGAGGGTGAGCATAGGTAAACAGAAGTTGTATAGGCTGTTATGGGGTTCTAGAATGGCCCAAGTATACCAAACCTGCATGAGAAATGAAGGAAATGATCGCAGGAAAGCAATACAGACACTGACAATATGCACACCCTAAAATTTTTTAAAAGAACAAGCCATTGTCAGTAATTTTACTTATTTACTTGCTGCCATAACACTTTAAACAACAATGAGGTATTATCTCACTCTTGTCAGAATCGCAATCATCAACAAATCAACAAACGACAAGTGTTGGCCAGGATGCAGAGAAAAAGGAGCCTTCTGCAGTGCTGGTGGGAATGCAGACTGGTGCAACCACTGTGGAGAACAGTATGGAGTTTCCTCAAAAAACTAAAAATGGAACTGCCATTTGACCCAGTGATCCCACTTTTAGGAATATATTCCAAGAAACTAGAAGCACGAGTCAGAAAGGATTTATTCACCACTATGTTCATTGCAGCACAATTCACCATAGCTAAGATTTGGAAACAGCCTAAGTACCCATTAGCGGATGAGTGGACTAAAAACTGTGGTATATCTACACAATGGAATACTATGCTACAGTAAAAAAGGAGTTCTTACCATTTGCAACAGCATGGATGGAACTGGAAAGCATTAGCTAAGTGAAATAAGCCAGTCAGAGAAAGATAAATACCACATGATCTCACTCATTTGTGGAATATAATGAACAACATAAACTGATGAACAGGGACAGATCCAGAGGCAGAGAAGCATTGACCAGAATGTTGGTCCTCAGGGGGAAGGTACAGGACAGAGGAGGAAGGAGGAGAGATTAACCAAAGGACTTGGATGCATGAATATAAGCCTAACCAATGGACTTGAACACCAGGGGGGTGAGGGCATGAGTGGGGGAGTGTTGGGGGAGTTAATAGAGAGATAAGGACACATATGTAATACCTTAATCAATAAAGAAATTGTGAAAAAATAAAACTTAAACACTTTTTTTTAAACACCTTATATCAAGGTTTACTACAATATGTATATTTATTTCTCAATTGTTTGACATTGTCTTTTTCTCAGGTTGAATGTGAAGAAGTTTTCTGTCTTAAAAACACTGAGTAATAGATTATCTGAAGAACATCTAGAGAGATTCACTTATATGAACATAAATTGTAATGCTTTACAGTGCTTTTACTGTAGTGGAGTTTGAGGTTTCATACCAGGCAGAGAAAACCTGGGTAAACTATTAATAGTTTAGTATCTCATTTCCTGTGGGAATGTGGATTCCACTTGAAGAGGAGAATATTATAGTCTTACTTAATATAAAATTCATACATTGTAGAAGAGATGTTTAAGGTCCCAGCTGGGTTTTCTTGAATTCATTATCTTATAAGGTAAAATACAGGTGCATCTTTCATGAAAGGAATAAACTTATAATATAGTAATATCTGAGGCTCTTCAATAAACTTACTACATTTTGATGACAATATTAACCAATAAACATAAGTCAAATAATTGGAAGAATACAGATGATATTAGGAATTTAATGATGAATAGCAATATAACTCAAAACACAAAGATGTTTAAGAAGCAAATATTTCAGACAAACTGTGTTGCAAAACAAATATTTATTTCAAGATAGATTAAAGCTGTTTATATTGAAACATGCTATTAAAAATTCTGCTTTGGGCCAATTATGTTAATTGAACTAATATTTTAAATTTTATTTCTGAGGTAAAGAAGAATCTCTTAAAAGTCCTCATAATATGACCATCCATAAATAGTGATTCTTTGACTAGGACTGAAAGATTTAGCCATAACATAATAGTGATCAAAAAAAGATGTTTGAGGATAATAGGTAACTACTAACTTCTTAATGTAGCCTTATTTAGATAATATATGATAAACAACTTTTGTAATATATGGTTTCTCAGCCATAAAACAAGTTGTTAACGAGAGAGTCAAGTTAGATGTGTGTATGTTGAAATATGAGGATTAATAGGGAAGAAATGGGGCAAAGAAGCAAAAACAGCTGAAAACCTGACATGGAGAGAAATAAAGCTTATAATACAGAATTACAAAATAATGGACTTCTTTTTTTTAATACATTTTATTGATTTTTTTACAGAGAGGAAGGGAGAGGGATAGGGAGTTAGAAATATCGATGAGAGATGCCTCCTGCACACCCCCTACTGGGATGAGCCTGCAACCGAGGTACATGCCCTTGACCAGAGCTGAACCTGGGACCCCGTTAGTACACAGGCTGACGCTCTTTCCACTGAGCCAAACAAGTTAGGGCAATGATAGCTTTCTTAATGACAGGTTTTCCTAATGATGATCTTAAGTCAATGAACTCTAAACTGTCATTTATAAGGAGTCTAAACATAATTCATCTTAAAAAATAGCTTTCCATCTTTGGTAGGTGACAAAACATGCCCACAAAAATGTCCCATCCTTGAATGCATGTCGTTTTGCAATGTGGTGTGGCAGCCTCTCTCTTGAAAAGTCTGATCCTTCATTCTCTTGAATTAGGAAAGACCTTTGTGACCGATAGAACGTGACAGACATGAAGTTAGCGCTCAGTATAACCAAGCACACCAAATGAAAAATACAAAGAAATTCTAGAGGGTTTGCCTGCATTCTTGAGTGAAAAATCCCAGTATGTTATTGGAGGCAATTTATTTTGAAGCTGATAAATAGATAATTTATAAAATCATCTAAGAAGTTGCAAAATATTCTTTGATGAGTTTAACAAAATACTGTGCTTAACACACTAGTTCACCAATCTAGTTTTCCCAGCCTAATATTTGATGTTTTTAGAATATTGAAATAAATATTAGCTTCATCTTTAATAGCTTAAGAATAAAAATCACTGCGAAAAGCTGAAGATTTTACACTATTCATTTTTTAAACTTTTAATTAAATACACACACACACACACACACACACACACACACACCACCTTCAGATGTTAGTTTTATTCTTCCTGATTTAAATGAGGTCATATATCCTTTTACAAAAGAACCAGATTTGTACCAGTGAACATGAGTGGTGAACGCTGCACAGGTAAGCGGTGAAAGACGTCCCCAGACAATTAGCTGAACACATAAAGAAAGAAATTAGAGTGGGTGGAAGAAGAGCTGCATATTTTTGACAATAAAACAATAGGAGATGGTTTTCAGTTTGATACAAAAAAATTAAGAAGGTGCATGTCTGTATAAGATTACTGTCTCTTCTTTTTAAATAGTGAAAGATGGGAATCTGTTAGCAGTGCAATTTTCTTTTGTTTGATCTGCAATTTTTGTATGTCATTAGGTAAATCTTGATGCACTTTAAATAAAAAGGACTATTAATGAAGTAATGTTTATAATTGTCTTTGAGCTTATCAAATAGTAGCATTGTGGTGTTTTCTATGGCAACAGTAACTTAGTTTCCCACCTGACAGGAGCTCACAAAGTAAGGTGGGCGAGTTCAAGTTACTATGATTATTGAACTTTTTGCTCTTTGTAACTTGAAGCATTTCACATCGGTACTTACTATTGCATAAATATTTTATTTTCACAAATATACATTTTGTGCATGCAGCCTTCCCCAGTCTTATTACTGGTGTATTTCATGGTATTCTAATTATCTAAGAACAACTAAATTAATTCTACTTTAAACTACCTGGATATTATCACTTCTAAAAGATTCTTCTTCTTCATTCTTCCGCCTTGGAGTCCAGAAGTTCTGGGGTTCAATCATTTTAGTTTTAGTTCTTACCCAAGGATGTTTTTAATGATTGTGAGGCTTATTGTTTGTTTGTTTGTTTTTAGGGAAAGAGGAAGCGGGGGAGAGAGGAAAAAAACACATCTATCTGAAAGAGAAAAATGGGTCTGTTGCCTCCTATATGCGCCCTGACTGGGCATCGAATCCACAACCTAAGTATGTGCCCTAACCTGGAATTGAACCTGTATCCTTTTGGTGCATGAGATGATACACCAACTAATCGAGCTACCCTGCCAGGGCCTGGGGCTCAATCTTATCTCTGCTGCAGTGTGATCTAAAGCAAGTTATTGGTGTATCTTAATCTGTTTTGTCATCTGTAAAATGGAAAGGTAACAGTAAACTGATGAGCAAAAACAGATCCAGAGACAGAAGCATTGATCAGACCATCAAACCTCAGAGGGAAGGTAGGGGAGGGTAGAGGTAGGGGGGAGAAATCAACCAAAGGACTTGTATGCATGCATATAAGTCTAACCAATGGACACAGACAACAGGGGAGTGAGGGCATAAGTGGGGGGAGGGATAGGGGGATAATGAGGGGGAATATGGACACATATGTAATACATTAATCAATAAAGAAAAAAGAAAGAACTGGAAAAAAAGGTAATAGTACCTGTCTCAAAAGATCTTTGTGAAGACTGAATGCAATCATATATGTGAAGTGCTTATTACACTGAGGTATAGTAAAACATAACTACAAGCTACTATATGAGGCATTATTTTTTCATCCTTATAATAAATACAACTAGGTCTCTATATCCAATAGAGCTTATGGTTAGAATGGAAATGTTCATATCCACATTGTCCAACATGGTAACCAATAGCAATATATGGTTATTAAGCATTTGATATCTGGTTAATGCCATTAAATCTCTGCATTTCATAATTGATTTAATTTGTATGTTAATGTAGCCACACATGCCAGTTTTGGACAATGTGGGTATAGTGTAACCTTACTTTCTCCTGAGAAACTACCTTATTGGCATTTCCATAGAAATTGTGAGATTTCTTTCTATTTATTAGTTTTCCTTTAATTTTTATTGAACTTATTAGGGATAAAACTGGTTAATAAAGTTATATAGATTTCAAGTGTACAATTTTATAATACATCATCTGTATATCATATTTTGTTCACCATCCAAAGCCAAGGCTCTTTTTATACCATTTATTCCTCTTTTACTCTATTTTACTTACTATACCCATCACCTTTCCTCTTTTAATCACCATACTATTGTCTGCATCTATGAGTTGTGTTTTGTTTTTGTTTTTGGCTTAATTCCTTCACCTTTTTCCATCCAGCTCCTCAATCCCCCTTTTGTCTGACATCTGCCAATCTGTTTTCTGTATCTATGATTCTGTTTTTATTTTGTTTGTTTATTTTGTTCAGTAGATTCTACAAATAAGTGAAAAAATGTGGCCTTTTTCTTTCTCTGACTGGCTTATTTCACTTAGCATAATACTCTTCAGGTGCATTCATGCTGTTGCAAAGAGTGGGATTTCCCTTTATATGGCTGAATAGTATTCCACTTTTTTAGCCACTCATCTATCTAATGATGGATACTTGGGCTTCTTCCAAACTTTCACTAAATAATGCTTCAGGGAACATAGGGTGCATATATTCTGTTGAATCAGTGTTTTGGGATTCTTGGAATATATTTCCAGAAGTAGAATCATTGGGTCAAAAGGCAGTTCCATTTTTAATTTCCTCAGGAATCTCCACACTGTTTTTCACAGGGACTGCACCAGTCTGCATTCCCACTAACAGTGCAGGAGGGTTTTCTTCTATCCACATCCTCTCCAACACTTGTTGTTTGTTGATTTATTGATGACAGCCATTCTGACAGGTGTGAGTTGATATTTCATTGTGTGTTTTTTTTTTTGCATTATTTACCTGTTTTTTATTTTTATTTTTTCCCTCAACTGTAACTTTATTTATTCTTCAAAGTATTACAAATAGTAGTACATATGTTTCCCTTTTTCCTCCCATTGAACTCCCCCAAGCCTCCCCTACCCCCCAGCACATGCCCTCACCTGCCCCCTCCCACCCCTCCACGCCAGTGTCTTGTATCCATTGGTTATGCTTATATGCATGCATACAAGTCCTTTGGTTGATCTCTTACAGCCCCGCCCCCCACCCTCCCCTGCCTTCCCACTTTAGTTTGACAGTATGTTCAATGCTTCTTTGCCTCTGTATCTTATCTTTTCCCCACATTTCTTTTCTTTAAAAAAATCTTGCATCTGCATACTGGAAATAAATATATAAGAACAAAAAATGTTTGAGTCTCAGTTTCAATGTCCAACAGTTCTGAGTCCCAGTTTCAATGTCAAATAGTTCCTTATGTGTACATGTCAGCAATGATATCTGGATGGTGGACAAGTGATGGCAATGCAGGTTCTACCCTCTCTGGTTTGGTCCTGGGCCGCCTGCAGCGATGCACGGCTGCTGACTGCAGGCATGGCAAGGTGTCATCAGTGTCTTCCATTCCGGACTGTCTTCGTGGTTGGAATAAACCTGTCAGTTCGTCTTTGTTGCAGGAATCCATATGGTCTTGGAGTTGTTTTCTGAAAATATACAAACATATTCTTGACCAAAATTTAATAAAAGAATCTTTTCTGTAAATTAAATTTGGGATTATTTTTATTTTTGCCCAAATGATTTTCCTTTGGCTTATTTTGACATCATGTGTGTTTTTCATGGGTGTCCTGCTGTTAGCATTACAAATGGAAATTAATTTTCTGAAGTAAGAATTTTCTAGATGTAATTTAGTTACAGGATATTTTTCCTTACATGATATTACCCACTATCCCCCACCCCTTTTTGATTAATGGGGGCTTTTGGAAATTTTATATTGCAGTCTTGGTAACTTTAAATTTTAATTTTTGCACAAAAATATGACTACTTTAGGTTCTTTGCATGTTAGACAATTTTACAATGAGATGAGACATTTTAGTTAATATTTTAGGAAAAGCTTTTAGTCCAGTACACTTAAATTTTCTTGAGTATTCACTTATTTCAATTGGCCAATTTAAAATAATCTGAAAACTTGATTACTATTTTACTGTCAATTTTAATACTCAAGCAGAAATCTTAGTTTACCCTGTAAATATTAGTGTAAAGGATTATTTGCATTCTTGAGTAGGCCCTGAGCATTCCTGGTAATAGACTAAATTTAGATATAGGGCCCTAACCGGTTTGGCTCAGTGGATAGAGCATCAGCCTGCGGACCCAAAGGTCCCAGGTTCGATTCCGATCAAGGGCATGTACCTTGGCTGTGGGCACATCCCCAGTAGGGGGCGTGCAAGAGGCAGCTGATAGATGTTTCTCTCTCATCGATGTTTCTAACTCTCTATTCCTCTCCCTTCCTTTCTGTAAAAATCAATAAAGTATATTTTTTAAAAATTTAGATATAGGGCAGGTGTTGCTGGCCAAGTCTTGATTTGTAACCTGGGTCCCCATCTGAGCTGTGTGTGGGAGGCGAAGCAGCCGTGGGGGCAGAAGACCTCCTTCAGAAGGGGTGAGAGTTCAGGCCCCTGCAAGGTTAGGGGGGTGAAGGTCTGTGCCCCACCTCTGTTGATCATTAAGTTCTCTCCTGATGGCCCCTCTGTGACTGTGTCTGTCTTAGGTTGTTCCTTCCCTGAGGAATCTTACCCATCTCTGGCTAACCAGCCATTCTACAGAGCTAAGCAGGGTGATGTGAGGTTCAGTTCTGTCTCCTTGGTAGTCTCTGCCCTCGTGGCCTCCACGCCCAACACCTGTCTGAGGATCCCCTTGCCTGCTGGTGGGGTCTAGTTACTGATCACATATCTCAGGGCACTCCTGTTTGTTCTCCAGGGAGGGCCCAGCTTATACCATTGGGTGAGAGACAGATCCATGGTGTCAACCACCCAGAGGCTTCAACCTCAGCTTGAACTGAAAGCTCAGGCAACAGCTGTGTGCACTTTGATTGTGAGAAGAGGGTCCTTCTTGGCAAAAAAGGGCAAGAGGGGCCAATATAGAATGCTCGAGTGCCTTCCCAGTGCCTTAATTCCTTCTGAAAAGGATTAATTCCTTTCCTGTCCTTTTTTAAATTGCTGCCAAACATTCAAAAAATTAGTTTGTAAGTTTCTTTGGGATAATTATACAATATGCTGTTGTCAAATATCAAAAATTATAATGACATTGTAGAATAATATCATGTACGGATATTATGGTGTCACAAGGGGTTAAGGGGGGCCTATCCTAAGGACTGGTCTCCATAGGAGATGACATGCTCTAGGCTATGTCAATTCAATCTCTAACTAGCTGCCAAATTTTTTATAACTACATATAATCTTTGTCAGGGAGATAAAAACACAAATTACTTACCTTAGTTCAAGAGGACGAATATATTGACTTTTCCCCCTTACTCCCGCCACTCCCCACTTACCCTGAGGTTTGACATTCTGATGGACGTTTCTCAGTCTCTGGATTTGTTTTTGTTCATCAATCTATTACATTCCACAAATGAGTGAGATCATGTGATATTTATCTTTCTCTGCCTGGCTAATTTCCCTTAGCATAATGCTCTCCAGCTCCATCCATGTTGTTGCAAATGGTAGGAGCTCCTGCTTTTTTACAGCAGCATAGCATTCCATTGTGTAGATGAACCACAGTTTTTTAATCCACTCATCTGCTGATGGGCTGTTTCCAAATCTTAGTTATGGCAAATAGTGCTGCTATGAACATAGGGGTGCATATATCCTTTCTAATTCATGTTTCTAGTTTTGTGGGATATATTCCTAGAAGTGGGGTCACTGGGTCAAATAGGAGCTCTATTTTTAGTTTTCTGAGGAAACGCCATACTGTTCTCCACAGTGGCTGCACCAGTCTACAATCCCACCAGCAATACCATCTCACACAGGTTGCAATAGCTTTCATCAGCAAATCAACAAATGACAAGTGCTGGCGAGGATGCGGAGAAAAAGGAACTCTCCTGCACTGCTGGTGGGAATGCAGACTGGTGCAGCCACTGTGGAGAACAGTATGGCATTTCCTCAGAAAACTAAAAATAGAGCTCCTATTTGACCCATCTACTTTGTTCTTTCTCATGCTTGCTGTAGCTATTCTTGGCCATTTTTTATTCCAGATGAATTTTTGGAGAGTTCTTTCTAGGTCTGTGAAATATGCCGTTGGTATTTTAATGGGGAGTGCATTAAATTTGTAGATTGCTTTGGGTAGTATGGACATTTTAATGATGTTGATTCTCCCAATCCATGAACATGGTATGTTCTTCCACCTCTTTACATCTTCCTCTATCTTTTTTCATTGTCCTGTAGTTTTCCGTAAATAAGTCTTTTACCTCCTTAGTTAAGTTTATTCCTAGGTATCTTAATTTTTTGGTGTGATGGTAAATGGGATTCCTTTTTCAGTCTCTCTTTCTGTAAGTTTACTGTTGCTGTATAGGAATGCCATAGATTTCTTGGCATTAATTTTTTTATCCTGCTGTGTTGCTGAACTCATTTATTAAGTCTATTAGTTTTTTTATGGAGTCTTTCGGGTTTTTTATGTACAATATAATGTCATCTGCAAATAAGGATAGCTTTACTTCTTTTTTTCCAATTTGGATGTGTTTTATTTCTTCTTGTCTAATTGCAATGGCTAATACTTTCAGTACTATGTTGAACAGGAGTGGTGAGAGAGGGCATCTCTGTCTTGTTCCTGTTCTTAGGGGAAATGGATGTAGTTTTTGCCCATTGAGTATGATGTTTGCTGTGCCCTGACCTGGAATCAAACCATAGTATCCTGGTTTAGAGGTTGATGATCAACCACTGAGCCACACAGGACAGACACTAAGCTTTCTTTTTGTTTCATTTTGTTTTTATGTAATTGTAAATGGGACTGTTTTTTTAGTTTCTCTTTCTGAAAGTTCATTATTGATGTGTAAAAATGCAAGTGATTTTTGGATATTTTTTGTATGCTTTTTCATTACTGAATTTATTTGTTAGTTCTGATAGGTATTTGGTGGAATTTTTTAGGATTCTCCATATGCAGTATCATGTCACCTGCAGATAGTGACTGTTTCACTTCTTCGGTTCAAGTTTGTAAGTCTTTTATTTCTTCTTATCTGATTGATCTTTCTAGGAAACCCAGTATTATTTTAAATAAAAGTGGTAAAAGCAGACATCCTCCTCTTATTTTTGATATTAATACCAACACTTTTATATTTTGCCCATTGGGTATGATGTTGGCTTTGGGCTTGCCATGTATGACCTTGATTAGTTGCGTATGTACCCTCTGTTCCCACTTTGTTGAGAGTTTTTATCATAAATGTATGGTAGATATTATAAAATGCTTTTTCTGCATCTATTGGTATGATCATGTATTTATTTATTTTAATGTGTGTATCATGTTTATTAATTTATGGATATTGCACCAACATGCATCCCCGAAATAAATTCCACTTGATAGTAATATATGATCTTTGTAATCTATTGCTGAATCTAGTTTGCTAATATTTTTTTTGAGGATTTTAAATAGATATCATGGATATCTATTTAAAAATAGGGTAGTATACAAATTGGTCAGGATGCCATCACAGTAACGACCGGTCAGCAGGCTTCAGAGAGAGAGAGAGCGGGAGAGAGAGAGGGAGAGAGAGAGAATTAATTTGTTTTTCTACTTATTTGTGCATCCATTGATTGATTCTTGCATGTGTCCTGACTGGGGATTGAACTCAACCTTGGCATATTGGAAAAAATTCTATCCAACTGAGCTATTATGCCAGGACCTAAATATCTGTTCTTTTATGATTATTTTACTGAGCATCAAAGTTTTCAGGATTCATCTCTTTTATAGCTTATCTCAGAAAATCTTTCCTTTTTAAAGCTGAATATTCCATTGTATGCCTGACCACATTTTACTTATCCATCTATTTGTTGATGGGCATGAACATGCGTACTTTTCTTTATGGATTGATTGTAATGAAATTATTAAAGCACTGTTCTTATGAACTACCTGGTAAGACATGGAGTTAAGGTTGTTATGTGATTATAGATATTTGCTCAATAAGATATTTTTCTCACATGCAGGGTACTGTTAGGACACATTTATTTGACCAAAATCCAAGCAAATAAGAATTCACATTAAAAATTCAGATTGATTGCTGAGACCAGTTTGGCTCAGTGGATAGAGTGTCGGACTGCGGACTGAAGGGTCCCGGGTTTGATTCCGATCAAGGGCATGTACCTTGGCTGCGGGCACATCCCCAGTAGGGGGCGTGCAAGAGGCAGCTGATTGATGTTTGTCTCATTGATGTTTCTGACTTTCTATCTCTTTCCTTTCCACTCTGTAAAAAATCAATAAAATATATTTTTAAAAAATTCGGATTGACTACAAAAATGCTTACATTTTGAAAACTATTACTTAAAATTGAATGCAAGCATTGTATTAGGCTTTTTTTGTCAAGAAATATATAAAATATTTGTCAGAATATGGTGTTTTAAAAAACAGCATCGCAGGTGAAAACAGCCAAATCCTTTATACTAGGTCTGTGATCCTAGAACTGTCGCCTCTGATGTTCTTGAAACTTGTTTCTTTGGTGTGTACTGTTGGTGTCACCATGCACTTTGATGATTGGTAAAACCCCTACCTCTCATGGTTTAAAAGAAGAAAATCAGTTTCAGATTACCAAGGTATCTACAGAAAATACAACTTCTACGGAAGGAGGTGACTCATTTTTGGTACTGTGATTCTATGTCACTATTACTCCTTTTAAAGAAAGGATTTAAATATCATATGTTGGACTAATCAGGAACTCTGTGTTGTATGTGCATGTGTGTGTGCATGCATGTGGGTGTGTGTTCTAGCATTTGTTTCTTGATACCCACTGCTTATAGATTAAGTAACACTAAATTATAGGAGGCATGAAAAAGGTGAAGAAATATTTTTCTTTTATTGAGTATATATTTTGTTGAGTTTATATTTTAAAGAACTCATGATCAACAATGAAGAAATATCTCTCCTTTATTTACCTACTTATTTGTTTGTTTTTATGAGATAAAATCAGACTAATGATTAAGCATTGTATAAAGACAACACTAGATCATTGAGATCATTGTGTTTGTTTGTATCTTCTTTTGTAGACATATAATTGACATACAACTCTTTACTTGTATTTTAAGTAGCAGTCATAAAAGTTTGATTTCCTTAGGGCTAGCTGAACATTCCACAAAGATATTTTCTTTGTTTTAATTTTGAAGTCATGTCATTTGCACTGGATTTTCTAGATAATTAAACAAATAATGCACATTTTTATATACCAGTTACTGAGAAGTTGCTGATAAAGAATTTGATATAGTTTAGAGCTTAGGGTACACCTAGGCATGTAGCAGGAGACTAATATATAGTTGTAAATAAATGTAAATTGTTTAGACAACAGTCATATTGTTGTTTATCGAAAGCAGGACTCTTCCATGGGATCAAGAGAAAAGCATTTCAAGGATCCATGCATGGGGGATTGTGATGTGGATGCGGCAAAATGACATAGTTGTGATGTAATATCAAAAGAGTTCTCCTGGCTTCCCAATGTCCCATATTCCTCCCTCCTGCCATGGCTATAGTATAACCGTGTCTTCAACAAGGCCAAAGCAAAGGCTAGTGTCCAAAGTCTCTACTTCATATTCCCACGGGTCTCACACAGTCTTCCCAAGGCCTCAGGTGGCCATTAGACCTGCATGGCCACATGCCTCTGAGCAGGAGAGAACATGAAGGAACAGGTGAGTGCTTGGGTGCAGTCCCGAGTAAAAGAGAGGAGCTTCTGTGATCACCTGGAACTATGTGTTCTCAAGCTTGGGAGGAACCAGAAGCTTTTTCAAAATAACCAATCAGTGTCCCAAGATTTCCCGGGCTTCTGCGGGGTCCAGTGATCCCTTTCTCAGGTTCAACCGACAAACCCTTATGGTCAGCCATCCTGCCACTTTGACTTGATTGCATGTGCTTATCTCTTCTTGCTTCTGTCTCCCACACACACAATCCCCTTAGAGGGACAATGCTGTGATTTTGAGGGGTGTGAAGCTGTAGCTTTCTGGTGAAGCAAACAGGCCTCTGCTTCCTAGCTGAATATGCTCAACCCTGTCTGACTTTCCCTTGCTCTCTTTTCTTGCAATAACTAGCTGATGATGATGACAATATTGTTGATATTTTAAGTAGGGAATACAAAGATAAGAACATTGTAATTTGTAATAAAAATACTTTTGAAAAGGAAAGTATCTCACATTTGTAATGAAATTTAAAATGCTTAACAAAAAAAGTAAGAGTTAAGGATCTCCTCCATATTTATCAGTATGTACATTAAATAAGTATTCTTAGTGTTTATTTGATACACAAATTACATGATCCTATTGTGCTTATTTCAAAATTTATTTTATATCATTAAATTATGGTCGTACTAAATAAATTTCTTAATGAAGTAATACAATTTTAACATGTATATTTTAAAGTCTCTTGATCTGTCTATTATTGTTCATCACTATCAACAAGAACATACACTTCAGAATTATGTTTCCCCTCACCAGTAGTAGGGATAAAATTAAGATTGTCCATCAGAGATTACTTCATTTTATAACTAGACCCATATGTTTTCAAAGTAATTATCTTTCATTTGTCCATTCAGTTTCAGAGGAATAGTTAGAGAGTAAGGTCTCTTTTTTGTTTTGTTTTGTGTATGTGTTTTTTGTTTGTTTTGTTTTGTTACAATAGCTTAACCACTTGCATGGCCTGAGGATAAGGACTGCTTCTGTGTTCAAATTTTTAAAAGAAAGAAAAGAAAAAGAAAAAGAAAATATTCTTACCAGTCTGAATGCAAAGAAAGATAATTTGTAAATTGAATCTTCAGGATTGTATTTGAAAGTCAACCAGAAACTCCACTTATTTTTTAAATAATACAATAGAAAATCTTAGTAAATTTTCAAATTGTTACTAGTTTGTCTAGAAAGTAAAACAAATTTAATTGTGTTCTGTTTTATGAAGAGTTTTCATTATACAGTAATAAGCTGCTAGCTCATCTAGAGTCCTTTATATTTCTGTAATTGACTCATGACAAATTAATATCCCCATTCTATGATGTAACATGGACCCATACAGATAATAACTGTAACAATTCTTTAACCATGTATAAAGTATGTGTCCTTAAATACATTCTATGATTTTTATACACAAACCAAATGAGAACTGTTTTTGGTTTAAAAACACATTGTATCCAGATATCACAATACATTTTTATCTATCTAATAATTTTAGGATGTCTTCAAAGTAAAAATAAATAGTGGAGTTGCTAAAATGGATGTCTGAAATAATGGCTACAGCTATGTTAAGAAAACCTTAGGAGTTTAACTAGGTTTTGCCCTTATATGTGGGTTCTTAAACTAGACTCTTAAGTCTATAGAAGTTGGAATCCACTGACAAGTAACTTCATCAACAAAGTTCTTTGTAAAGAGGACAATAGTGGCTTGTAATAATTTATTATGGGTGAGTCACTGATTGAGAAACATTTTCGATAGCTAGCTCAGTATACTTGAAGATAGTTTTTATGTCTATGATGATTCTCCTGTGGGTCTTCGTATTGGCACTCACAAAATGGTCTTCTAAAGCGTTTGATTTGACATGCATTGAGGAGGACTTAATTTAAAGATAATTCAAGAAATAGTCTGAGAATGGGGTTTTGAATTTCCTGCTAAAATTTCAGAAATATATCTAACTCTTGTGAATACCTTTAGAGCACCTTGTCAATTTGGTTTGGTATCATAGAGGCTCTTAAACACAGTGCTTATACATAGTACATTTTCAATAAATGTTGGACTATTGCCCTAAATGGTTTGGCTCAGTGGATAAAGTGTCGGCCTACGGACTGAAAGGTCCCAAGTTCAATTCTGGTCAAGGGCATGTACGTTTGTTGCGGGCACATCTCCAGTAGGGAGTGTGAAAGAGGCAGCTGATCGATGTTTCTTTCTCATCGATGTTTCTAACTTTCTACCCCTCTCCCTTCCTCTCTATAAAAAAAAATCAATAAAAATATATTTTTAAAAATGTTGGACTGTTATTATAATTTTGGTGCTAAAAACTAGTATAAAAAAACCCTTCTTGATTATACTTGAATATATAATATATTCAGATTCTCATCTAAGTAAAAGTATATTCAGATTCTTATCTAAATAAAAATATTCATAAAAAACAGTGCATACCTATTAATTTTGTGCCCTCCTCTGTCAATTTTCAAGTTGTCTTTATTTGACTATATGAAAAGTTGTTGTTGTTGTTGTTGTTGTTGTTGTGTGTGTGGGGGGGTATATTATCACACTCTATTTTTCAATTATAAAACCAATGATACTGTTGTGAATTTTAACTGACATAAATTTTCTCACTTATTGGCCTTGATAAAAATTT
The DNA here is from genome assembly GCA_027563665.1 of Antrozous pallidus. Taxonomy (NCBI): domain Eukaryota; kingdom Metazoa; phylum Chordata; class Mammalia; order Chiroptera; family Vespertilionidae; genus Antrozous; species Antrozous pallidus. The sequence goes on from CM050521.1 coordinate 7,617,372, forward strand.
GCTTTATTTTACACTGTATGTTGCTAAAGTACACAACATTCTTTAAAAACAAACAAACAAAACATAAAAGGAGGAATTAGCACAATAGATGTATTTATCTATGAAATTGAATATTTTTTAATGATTTTAATTCATTGGGGTCTTAAATGGATTTCATCCTAGTGTTAGAAAATCATTCACCCATAATATAGAATCAAATATATTACCACAATCAAGTGATGATTAAGGATTATTGTCAACAATAGACAAACACACTAACAATGTAAGATATGTCCATCTAGTAAAGGATGACTGCTTCTCTTAAGGAAAAAAGAGAGGTTAATGTTTTTATTAAAATGGTCAGCCTGGAATTTGAACAATCTCTAGTGCATCCTCCTATTATGTTAGCTATGAGATTGCATAAGAAAATTCAGTCTATCAAAGCATTTTGTTTCCTAAGTTACATAACTATGTTTTTTTTTTTTGCTATAATAAATGTATAGTATAGATTCTCCAGACAAATGAGCTATGTAGACTTGTGAAATAAGAAAAATTAAAGGAAGGCTCAGTACTGTAAAATAGACATACCTCCTCACCTGATCTCAGCTTGAATCTACTTGTTGTCTATTTTTTGTTGTTGTTGCAATTAAATTGACTTCAGAAGAGAGCTTATTATCTAGCTTAGATTATTCCAATGGAAGTGGTTTTCTAAATCATTGTTCTGAACATTGCTTAATTCAAGTTATGTTCCATTCAAAAGCTTATCTTAAAAAATTAAATCTATGGGTATGTGTATATACACTGAATGGCCAGATTATTATCTCTGAATGCATAATAATCTGGCCACTCAGTGTGTGTGTGTATGTGTGTGTGTGTGTGTGTGTGTGTGTGTGTGTGTGTATATATATATATATATATATATATATATATATCTTTTAGAGGCCCAGTGCATGAATTTGTCTGGCCAGCCTGGCCAGGGGGGAGGGGACAAGGGGGGTTGGCTGGTCAAACTCCTAGTCGAGGAGACAGTTTGCCTATTAGCTTTTTACTGTATAAGATACACATTGAGTGGCCAGATTATTGTGCATTTAGAGATCATAATAATCTGGCCACTCAGTGTATATTAGGTTAGATTATGGAGGTAGCTTGGTGTTGGTGGAACTTCAGCTGAATAGTCAAATTAAGAAAATGGAAGTATTGAATGAAAAAAATGTGGATATGTAAGAAACCAGGGTTAAATTTAAAGTAGCTTTAGTGTTCATTTAGCATTTATGAAACAAATTCTGTATCCTGAATGACAATATGCTAGTGTTACCCCTGAAAAGTTTTTATCAATATGTAGAGGATACTCCTTATTTCTTAAAATACTGTGTTTTTATAGAATCCCACAGACCTGGTATTAGATTATAACTATGCATTTTCTAAAGAAGAGATTTGAGGATTGAATCATTTGACAAGTGGTAGAGAAAACATGGAAAACCCAAGTCATCCAGGGTTATCAGACTCCTTATGTAATTGGGGCTACATATCCCTCAAATGACTGGAAAATCCTATACTGCCATTTACTAAATCTTTTTTACATATCTTAAAAGGCTTTCCTTAAGATTTGGAGTTCTTTACATTGCCTGCCTCACATTTGCTATGATTTGAAAGAGATAGACAAAACATCTCCAGCATCAAGAAAGCAGCTGCAGAGTCACTTTCATCTGTGTCAATTTTACACTTAATTCTCTAAACACTGTTTACATACTTGAGTTTGCTTATTTTGCTGAAAATAAAACTTCCTTTTCACCAAAAATAAGAAAGCAAAATGAGAAAATATAGAACCAAGTATTTTTTTCTGAGGATCATAAATATTGATCTGCTCTTAAACTTGGTAACTATATTAGTAAAACCAATTATTGGTCAGCATTGGGGGGAGATGAAATATTCATTTTTTTATATGAAGGAAGCATAAAGGGGGGATTACCAAAATAGGAAGGAACGAGTAAGGGAATAGAAGAGAAATAAGAAAGAAAGCACGTTTAAGTTTCATGCACTTTTTACTACAATGAAGAATGTGAAAGAAAATCAGACCTACGTGTCTGCATAATCTCAGTTGCTTAAACCTATTTACTAATTCTAGTAGTAGCATTCTTGAAATTTTCTTTGCCATTTTCTTCTAATTTAATCTTATACTTTTAGTCAAAAACAATAATAAAAACTAAAGTGTTGTTATTATTTATTTTTATTTAATTTTTAATTTATCTTTATTGAAAGTATTACAGGTGTTTCTTTTTTCCCTCTACTTTACTCCCACCCTTCCCAGACCTTCACCAAACTATTGTCTGTGTCCATAGGATATGCATACATGCATATAAGTTTTTTAGTTAATCTCTTCTCTCCTCAGCTCCCCACTTCCCTCTGAGATTCATCAGTCTGTTCTATGCTTCCATGTCTCTGGATCTGTTTTGCTTGTCAGTTTATTTTGTTTATTAGATTCCACATATAAGTGAGATCATGTGATATTTATCTTTCTCTGACTGTCTTATTTTGTTTAGTATAAAATATCCCTCCATGCTGTCTCAAAGAGTAAGATATCCTTGAGTAACTTCAAGGGACTAAAAGAGAGCTTCAAGGGACTCAGTGAGACTTTTAAGGATCTTCGTGAGAATGTCAAAGACATGAAAAAGGACCATTCAGAAATTAAGCAAACAGTAACTGAAATAAAGAATAATTTATAGGGATGCAACACTAGTGTAGAGGATTCCGATAATCAAATCAACTATTTGAAATATAAGGCAGCAAAAAACACCCAATCAGAAGATAAAAAAAGAAAAAAGAATCCAAAAATACGAAGATAGTGTAAGGAGCCTTTCGGACAACTTCAAGCATACCAACATTTATGTTATGTGGGTGCCAAAAGGAGGAGGGAGAACACTATATTGAAGAAATGATGACAGAAAAGTTCCCCTATCTAGAGAAAAAAATAGAATTACAAGTCCAGGAAGCACAGAGAATCCTAAACAAGAGGAACCCAAAAAGGACTACACCAAGGAACATCATAATTAAAATGTCAAAATTTAAAGAAAAATAGATAATCTTAAAAGCAGCAGGAGAAAAAAAAGTTAGCTACCTACAAGGGACAGTTCTACCCATAGGACTGTCAACTGACTTTTCAACATTGCAGGCCAGAAGGGAGTGGCAAGAATTATTCAAAGTGATGAATAGTGAGGACCTATAACCAAGATTACCGGAAAAGATGGTCATTTAAAATTGAAGGTCAGATAATCTTTCTTATTCCTCTTCCATTCTCTTTCTCATTCCTCCTTATTTTGGTAATCCCCCCTTTGTGCTTCCTTCATATAAAAAATGAATATTTCATCTTGCTCCATTGCTGACCAATAGTTGGTTTTACTAATATAGTTACCAAGTTTAATAGATTACCAAGTTTAATCTGACTAAGTTCTTCACAGACAAGCAAAAGCTAAAAGAATTCATCACCACTACATCAATACTACATGAAATGTTATTCATGTACTACATGAAGGATATTCTTTAAGAAGAAAACAAGATAAAAAATATGAACATTATAATTGCAATAAATACATACATACCAAACGATTGAATTTATAAGTTAAAATAAACAAACAAAAAAGCTAATGAACAAAATAAACTAGTAAATAAAATAGAATGAAAAACATGAAAACATGGAACACACTGATGAATCTGAGAGGGGAGGGGAGTGGAGGCAGGAAGAGATAAAACAAAGATCTTACATACAAATATGCATTTTCTGTGGACACAATCAATAAGGTGATGAAGGTCTGTGGCAGGTGGGAACTCAGTGGAGAGGGCAATTTTGAGTTTCCTCAAAAAATTAAACATGGAACCACAATTTGACCTAGTTATCCCAATCCTAGAAAAACATCCTAAGAATCCAGGAACACCAATCATAAAGAATATATGCACTCCTATGTTCATAGCAGCATTATTTGCATTAGCCATTATCTGGAACAGTTCAAGTGTCTTTCAGTAGATGAGTGGATAAAGAAAAGCTGGCACCCACATAACCAATGGAATACTATGCAACTGTAAAAAAAAGAAGGAAATCTTACCTTTTGTGTTGTATGGTTGGACCTGGAGTTTACTATGCTAAGAGAAATAAGCCAGCCTGAAAAAGATAAACACCATATGATCTCACATAGGTGCGGATGCTAATGAACAAAATAAACTGATGAACAAAAAGGAACCAGAGGCCTGTGTACAAGGAACAGACTGAAATATTTCACAGGGGAGGTGGTTGGGATAAAAGAAAGTGAAGGGATTAGCTAGAGAACATATATACAGAGTCTCTGGACACAGCAACAGTATGATAAAAGCCAGGGGAGGATGGAGCTGGATGAAGGTGAGCAAAAGAGGGGGCAGGAGTGTGGAGCAATTGTAATGGTGTCAACAATTTTAAAAACTATTTAAAATATTAGTGTAATTTTTACTTTTGAATATCAATCACACATTATGGCCTATGTAACAATCTATTTTATTTCAAACTAGAGACCTGGTGTATGAATTTGTGCATCAGTGGGGTCCCTCAGCCTGGTGTGCGGTATCAGGCTGAACCAGGCTCTTGAACATCCCCTGAGGGGTCCCGGATTTCAAGACGGTGCAGACCAGTGCATGATTGGGGCTGGGGAGGGACTACCGGAGGGCTCCAGGCCATGTCCAGCCCATCTCACTGAGTCCCAATAAGCCAGACCCCAACAGCATGCTCACCTACTGGTTGGAGAATCTTCCCCCTGGTGGCCAGTGCACGTCATAGTGACTGGTCAACAGGTTGACTGTCTGCCACTTGTGGTCATAGCAAGATGTTGAGCAGCCTTAGCATATCATTAGCATATTATGTATTGATTGGTTGAACAGCCCACCAGATGACTGAATACTTAGAATATTAGGCTTTTATTATTTAGAATTTTCAGTACATTCCTTCAAATCTTGAAATTAATTTTGTATGATGCTATTTTGCATTAGAAGTAAATAGATACCTATTTTACAAGTAAGCTTTATAGTGTGTGTGTGTGTGTGTGTGTGTGTGTGTGTGTGTGTGTGTTTTTGGTTTAAAAAAAACAATTAAAATGATAGTATTTATTTTAGAACATATCTCCAGTTTTGTTAACTAGAATATAGAGTAGCCTTGGCTGGTTCTCAGTTGTTAGAGTGTGGCTGGCAGGCCGAAGGGCAAACCTGGGTTGCAGGTTTGATTCCCCTTTCTGGTTGGGGCACGTGCAGAAAACAACCAATCAATGTCTCTCTCACAATGATGTTTCTCTCTCTCTCTCCCTCTCTCCCTCTCTCTCTCTCTGTATGTTTCCCCTGCCCTTCCATTCTCTCTAACAGTCAATGGAAAGAATATCAAAATATCCTGGGTTAGGATTACCAAACACACACACACACATACACACACACACACAATAGTAAAGTAGAATGTAATATTAGCAAAGAGGTCCAAGTAACATATTAGAAAACTTAAAAGTTTTTAGTATTAAGAAGTTTATATATATATATATATATATATATATATATATATATATATATATATATCTAATAAAACTAAACCACGTAGCAGTTGTTCATTTTATGAGATACATTTCTTTAAAAAATACAGGTCAAACTCTTAGTAATATCAATGATGCTTTCCTCCCTACCATGTTAAATCTTAAATAAATGTGTAAGCCAATTTAAAAGGTCAGAAGTTACTGAGAAAGAGAGTTCTTGTAAATGTGAACTGCATAGAGGTGCTTCTTTTATCTGGAAAGTATTTGGCTGTCTTGGCTTATATTGGGCGCTACCCATGTAAACAGAGATACCATGTTTCTCAGACTGTGGTATCATGCCTTATATATTCCACATCACATAAGAGCAGACATATGGCTTTATCTCAGTCTGGATGATGCTGGGCATAGTCAGTAACCAATCAACATATTAGCGTGTGTATAGTATTTGTGAGAAAATTCTAATTAGCTTCTCTACCACTGGTTTTGTGTTTTCCAGTTGATTTTATTTTCCTCTGATGGCTTAAGTTTTTGTTGTTTTGATAGAGTTTTATTTTGTTGTTGTATAATTAACTGATCATTTGGTTCTTAAGTGATCATTTGGTATATAATTAAATGATAATTATGATCACTGTGATCATTAATCTATTTTTTTCTTTCTTGAAATTTGTTACAAAAATAATACATACTTATTTAAATAAAATTTTGTATGTTAAAGTGGTGAAATATTCTTTTTTTGTTTTTATAGTTAGTGCCTTGAAATTACTTTTATATTTAAATTTGACTTTTATTCAAGAAATACATGCACAGAACTAAAAAATCAAGTGAAACAAATGCTTATTAAAATGAAAAATAACCGTTCTCTCTCTTGTGCCTTCCCAACCCAATTCAGCTACACAGATACAAAAACATTTGGTATTTACATCCTTAATTTTAATTTATATGTTTATTTTTATTTCTTCACTTATCAGTTTTCAACCTTAATTTTGAGTAATGAAAATGGGAAAGGCATATAAATAAAAACATGACATAATATCTAAGCTAATATATACTTCAGTAGAGTTCTGCATAGGTTTTCTTTGTGTTTATAAAGAATAGGCAAAATATTAGATCTTCCTAATTGGTTTTAAGTCTGTATTGTATAAGCTTTCATTAGCACTAAACAAGATAGTGTTCATTCATATTTTTGTATCCTTGTCAACATCGGCAGAATTCAGCACTCAAATTTATGCTATGTTGATAACATCAAGTATTATCTCATTGGTTTTTTAATATGAATTTTTCTGACAACTAATGATTTTGAGCATTTTAAAATATACTCGACTAGAGACAAAAATTCTTGCACCTGGAGTGGAGAGGTCCCTCAGCCTGACCTGCACCCTGTCACAGTTTGGGAGTCCTCAGGAGATGTCCGACTGATGGCTTAGGCCCACTTCCAGAGCAGGCCTAAGCCACAGTTTGGCCTCCCTCTGTGGGAGGTGCCTGGGTAGGCCTATCAGGAGACAGTGCTGGTTGGCAAGTGGCTCACCCCATCCCTCTCCATCATCCTTCTGCCACGGTTGGTCACTGCCATTGCCCCCAATCTTTGTCCCCTCCCTCTGCCTCCTGGGACATGCCTTGGCTGGCCAGGTGCTGCCTGCTCACCAAACTAGGCCTCTGCTGACCAGTCATTCCACCATTCGGTTATTTGCATATTACACTTTTATTATATAGGATAGCTCTTCTGGCTTCTCCTTATGAGAAACTGTCTTTTAAGGTTTTTTTGCTCACTTTTCTATTAGCTTCTTTGTAGTATATATTCTAATATTAACTGCTTATTGGTTTTAGGCATTTCCTCAGTTTGTCCATGAAATTTATCTCTGCCTGTTCTTCACTGAAAAATTCTTATTTTTACAAAGCCACATTAATCAATTTTATGCTTTATTATTTATAATTTTAAAATCTTATTTCAGAATCATTCTTTTTACTTTTAAGGCTAAAAAACAGTCACCTACTTTTAAAAAAAATTAGCTTTGAAAATATAACTCTCATGTTGTCCCAAAACTCCCTTAGACTCTCCTCCTACTTTTAATTTTTTTTCATTTACTGCTCTGAATGGTGTTTTTCTTTTGCTATCTAGTCTTTTAATTTGGTCTTCAGCTTCTTCTAGTCTTTTATTGAATCCTTCTAGAGTCTTATTTATTTCAGCTATGTCATTAATCTTTTTTAATGAATTATAATTTATTCTTCCTTTATTTCATTCTTTCCATATTGTTGTAGCTTTCATTAAGTCCCTTATAATTCTCATTAAGTTGCTTGTAGTTCTCACTGAGTTGTTTGAGCACCCTTATTACCATTACTTTGAATTCTTTGCCTGATAAATTGCTTGTCTCTGTTTCATTTAGTTCATTTTGTGGTGATTTTGCATTTTCTTTCATTTGGGGGGTGTTTCTTTGTCTCCTCATTTTCTGTCCCTTTATATTTGTTTTTATTTATATTTTTTATTTTATTTTTTTATCTTTATTGTTCAGTTTATTAATTACGTTGTTTCCCCTTTTTTATCCCCCATATCTCCCCTCCACCCTGTACCTATCCCACCCTCCACCCTCACCTCCCCCTCCCCACTGTCCTCTCCCATTGTTGCAAGATTTTTGTCCAGTCTCTTGCTGTACTTCCCACAACCCTTTTCTCCCCAAGAATTGTCAGTCCATTCCCTCTCTATGTCCATGTTTCTGTTATATTCACCAGTTTATCTTGTTCATCAGCCTATCAATTCACTTGATTTTTATGTTCATTTGTTGATAGATGTGTATTTGTTGTTGCTAGTTTGCACTTTTACCTTTTTCTTCTTCCTCTTCTTAAAGAATATCATTCAGCATTTCATATAATATTGGTTTGGTGGTGATGAACTCCTTTAGCTTTTTCTTATCTGTGAAGCACTTTATCTGATCTTCAATTCTGAATGATAGCTTTGCTGGATAGAGTAATCTTGGTTGTAGATTCTTGCTATTCATTATTTTGAATATTTCTTGCCACTCGCGTCTGGCCTGCATCGTTTCTGTTGAGAAACCCGCTGACAATCGTATGGGTGCTCCCCTGTAGGTAACCAACTGTTATTCTCTTGTTGCTTTTAATATTCTCTCTTTATCTTTTGCTCTTGGCATTTTAATTATGATATGTCTTGGTGTGGTCCTCTTTAGATTTCTATATTTTGGGGTTCTGTGTACTTCTTGGGCTTTTAAGTCAGTTTCTCTCACCAGGTGGGGGAAGTTTTCAGTCACTATTTCTTCAAGTAGGTTTTCATTAACTTGCTCTCTCTCTTTTTCTGGCACCCCAATAATTCGGATGTTGGCATGCTTGAGGTTGTCCCAGAGGCCCCTTACACTATCTTCAAATATCTGAATTCTTTTTGTTTCTTGCTTTTCCAGCCAAGTGGATTTTGCTTCTTTGTATTTCAAATCTTTCACTTAGTTCTTGTGTCCCTCTGGACTGCTTTTAGGACTTTGTGTAATATTTTTTATTTCAGTCTGTGCATGCTTGATTTCTAGTTGGTCCTTTTTCATATCTGTGAGAGTCTCATTCATATCCTCAGAGGTCTTGTTCATTTCCTTGAGGGTCTCATTCATTTCCTTGTAAGTCTCTTTCATTTCCTGGTTGGTCTTGTTTATTTCCTCATTGATCTGGTTTATTTCCTCATAGTTGTCATTAAGTTCATCAGCCTTTTCTAGGAGCCTTTTGAAAAGCCTTATAACCGTGGTTTTGAACTCTATGTCTTGTCGTCTTTTCTCCTCCATTTCTTTCACACCTGATTTCTTTCCATATCTCTGCATGGTGGCTGCTTTATGTGGTAGATGTCCTCTAAGGGTCAGTGGCACAGCCTCCCCAGTTATTTGAGATGGGTACTCTTACTGCAATCTTTTATGCGTTGTACAGTATTTTTGAATTTATACCCAGCTTGTTGTTGTTAGCCCTAGGAGGGTTTGACCTCCAAGCCAATTGGCTGTGAAGGGAGACTGTGTTCAGGTTGGATGGGCGGAGTCTCTGAGCTGCGCAGGCAGTGTCAGTGTCAGCTACCTCCTATGCAGCACTCGTGCGTGCGGGTCTTTGTTGGATGGGGATGGCTGCAGGCACCTTCAAGAGAAAGCCGCTAGTCTCTTCCCCTTGCCAGACAACTCTGCCTCTCCCCAAATGAGTCTGCACACCCAAAGTCTTGCCCAGGGTTGTAAAATAGGTGATTTCCAGGACCAGGAGACAAGTTTCCAGGGAGCAAGTCGCGTTTTTGTGCAACACTTGCACGCAAACTTCTTTTCCCAGCTACCCGGTTTCTCCACAGACTAGGAGACTTCTGCCGCATCCCGCTTCCAGGGTGCGTCCCCCGGACCTCGGATCCCGCCTGGCACTGGGGAATCTGTGCAGTGGGACGTCTCCACGTACCCCGCATCTCATACCTCGCCTGGCACTGGGGAATCCGTGTAGTGGGATGTCTCCGCCCTCCCTTTTGGCGAAATCCAGCCGGGGTTGCTGCTCCAGCCCTACAGCCCATGCGCGCCACCAGGACGGCTCCTAACCTGTTTCATTGGAATGAAATTTGTATAAGAAGCTAGTTTTATTTTTTGTCATATTCCAAGACAATTGTTCTTTTTCCATACAATGAGTGAATGCCAAGCTTTTCTTTTACTTTGTGATATTTCCCTTACTATATATAGCCCATTGATATGTGTATTTATCTCTGATCTCTATATTCCTGCACCCGCACTTGCAACCTAATAGTTGGAATGATTGACTTAGTTACCATTAACTAAAATAATGGTTTTGAGTTATGCTTTGTTGAATACTTAAGGCTTTTTGAAGTATCCCCAAAATATCTGGGGAAATAATAGTAATGAGACTGAGTATTTGGGTTTCAGATTCAACCAGAATGCTTGATTTTTATCTGTTTAAATAGTCTATCCTTCAGAAATATTTTATTGGGAGATAGGAGTTTTAGCCAAAAATGTTTGGAAACCATTTAAACAAAGTTAGTGAAATGTCTAACTGTTAAACAAAGATGGCATATAATGACATATATCTTTTTAATGCCTATGGCAGATATAGCTAATTGAACACAATATTCTTTCCTGCTGCAGATTCAGATTTAGTCTCCATCCTGCTTTCCATATGGTTACCTCCAATCAATCACAATAGGTGTGTGAGTCAAAACCCATTTACATCTATGCACTGCTAACTCCTATAATTTTATTGGACCTCGAGAACATTTATTTTAGCCTAAGAAAGGTATGAGTTGAATAATTCAGTTTAAAGAAGAAAGAGGCAGGGAAAGAGCATAGTTAAATAGGAAATGGATCTGGAAAATATAAATTCTAATAAGTATTAAGGAGATAATGCTTACATTTTGATTATAAGAAGAAAATGCTCACTACCAATTTGTTAATTGTGTAAAGGTCTATAAAACTCATTAAGTGTGGTTTAAAAGGCAATAAAAATCAATCATTTTTTCAGTTGATAAACTTGAGACATAAATAATTTTATTATATACATTTAAAAAATTTAATTAAATTTATTGAGATTACATTGGTTAATAATATCATACACATTTCATGTGTACATTTCTGTTATATATGAGCTGTATGTTGCATTATATGCCCTCCACCCAAAGTCAAATAATCTTCTGTCATCATACATTTAAAATTTTATCACCAAAAATTCAAACTTCCCAAATAAATATAAGAGTAGGAAACAAAATCTGCATCTCTTGGAAATGCATCTTATGTTGTCTTCATGGTCCTTAGTTATACCAAACAATGGATTTAAAGTTCTCCAAATAAAAATGTACAAAAGCATTTCATACATGCTTGAAGATTCACAAAGTAATGAATGCATTAACAATTATCTTTATTTGAGGTTGTCTATGTTTTATGTTCTATGAAGTCATTGAACTAATTATGACACAAATTAAATTTAATTTTCAAAGCAGTGACAATTATTTGTCTCTATTAACAGGGCTATTCTAATGTGATGCTGGGATTGGATTGACATAGGATAGCATATCAAAGTTGACCTAGAAGTCTGGTAGAAGATCTAGACAAATAGGTAAGTGGTTTTTTGACAATAATTCTCTTTTGTTCATTGTGTTGAATTCTGTTTTATTTTTTTCTAATTTGTCTTATACTTTAATTTTTTGGTTAAGTATTTTTACCCAAGTTTCTAGAAAATTTATCAGTGAAAGATGTCAAGTACGGCAATAGGAATATTTACCGCTGTGTCTTTTCTTGGGCTTCCCATTTCACCCCTCGTTGTGCTCTCTCTTACTATTAAATTTAGTCTCATTGTTTTTAAAAATCAACATAAGTTGATGCAGAATTTGGTTTTGAAATAATTAGGCAAGAAAAGCATTTGGAGTATTTTCTGTCACCATTGTATTGGCCTTTTATTCAAATGCTTTTAGTGTTATTTTATTAAGATTTGGTTGATATTGAGGGTTTGAGGGCACCTGGAAATATCCAAAAATAAACTTGAAAAGCAAACTTGAAATATCTTTTGGAGAGGGGTTGCCTTTTTTATGAACTTTTTGAGACCCAGCAGTCACTCTTCAGAAAGGATTTATTTCCCTGGCTGGTGTGGCTCAGTTGATGGAGCATTGTCCCGTGTACTTAGACGTCGCTGGTTTGATTCCTGGTTGTGGGCTTGAACCCCAGTAGGGGATGTGCAGGAGGCAACCAATGGATGGTTCTTTCTCATTGATGTTTCTCTCTCTCCCTCTTCCTTTCTCTCTCTCAAAAAAAATTAATAAAAATGTATTTTTTATAAAAAGGATTTTTAATTTTTAAAAATTAAATTTATTGTTGTGAAAATGGTTAAGATTACATAGGTTTCAAGAATAAAATTCTGTGATACATAATCTGTATATTTCATTGTGTGTCCACTACCCAAAGTCAAATATTTTTCTGTCAATATATATATATATATTTGACCCCCTTTATCCTTTACTACTCCTCCCATATCCAATCCCTCTGGTAACCAACATAATGTTATCTGTGTCTATGAGTTCTTATTTATTTATTATTTTCTTTTAATGTTGCACTTCTTTAAATCTAATGGTAGTTTTTCTTGGTATCTATGTTAAATTAGAGAACTTTAAATCTATTGTTTGGTCCAAAGCAAGGACCACAAAGACAGTGTATGATCGATGCATTTTCAAGAGATGCACATTTTATTTCCCATTATTACTCCATATATAATGTTTCTATAACATTAGTTTTTTAGTGTCATTGTTGAACTATGGTATCAATCAAGCAGTATGTCATAGGTGGCCAGTATGTAATAATAAAATTGTAAAAAGAAAATAAAAATAATTTTGGGTGAGGAATTTATATTATTTATTTTCAGAGATTTTACTTCTGGAAAGAAGAAAACCATGCTCCCCTGGCTTCTTCAGAATTTTTTTTCTTGTACCTCCCACTCCACTCTACCTGAGGCTCTTTGTCAAGGAATTTTTACCATCCTTGTAAGACTGTACTCACAGTCATCACTGTTCTGCCTACGTTGTTCACCCTTTTCTAAAATTTCCATTGCAAGGATTTTTATCAATGAGCTTGAATTATATAGTCAAATATTTCTCAAGTAGTTTATCTATTAATTTGTCTGTGTACTTTTTCCTGTTTTGTACCAACTTTATCATTTTGCTAAATATGCAAACAAATTGATTCCATGTTTATTTAAGTTTTTAGAGCATGTTGACATCTTTTTTACTTCATTTTATTCTTTTATTTAAACTCAATTTTATTCTGGCCTTGCTTATGGTGTAAGTAAGGCTGACATTATTATCTTTTGTTTAGGATGTGGAGAGACTAAAATATAGGAAATTTAAATGATTTTGGAAAAATACAACTTGTTATAATTTTACAATTAATACTAAACAATTAGTTATTATTAGAACTCATGTGTGCTAATACAATCTTTTTCTTCTAGGTTATGTACATAACTTATGCTTACAATAGACAATGGTTTGATGATATTTTCTATCTTTGTGAGGCATTTTAATATTTAAATTTTTATTTTTGGAGTAATAGAACATTTGCTTTAATAATAGTGGGGGAAGGGGTTAGATTTATTAGCTGGAATTACCTGACAATGAACATCATGGAACTTTGAAAGAAAAAATTTAAGAAAATAAATGATTTTTATAAAATAAAGGCACTTCTTCTCAAAAGGAAACATAATTATGTTGGAAGTTAGTCCTCAAAACTGCTTCTGGGTTCCTAGTTAGACTTTTTCTAGTCAGATGCTTATAATAGCAGTTTTTAAATATTTTTTTAATGAAGACCAATCACATATAGGTGTAAATAATGAATACGCATAATGCCAATGGTTCATCTTAATAGAAAAATGCATTTTGAACAAGTGCTTTTTTCTTGGAAATATATAGAATTATAAAGCCTAAAACTGGAGGTATTATGATAAGAAAAGAATAAAATTATGTTTAGAAACAAAGATTTGGGAGTCAGGTAGACAAGGATTTGTATTCCTGCAATCAATTGTCAGTTTTTATTTAATAAACTTTGGTTAATTTCCTAAAAAAAATGTACCCCAGTGTTCAGATAGTAGAATGAGGGACAGATATAACTGTTTGGATTGTTGTAAGAAGTCTTGATACATAGCTATTTTCAACAAATACTAGCTTTCTTCTTCCCTATCTCCTCCTCTGTTTTTTTACCCCCAAATCCCTAGGGAGTACTAGGTGGTATCTTCCTATTTTCCAGCCATTTGTTTTGTATTATCCTCATTTTCTCTCTCAGAGCAGGTACATAACATGCCCTAAGTTATACTTCTAAAATGTGAGCTAAAATGTTTCATAAAACACAACTGAGAATGTGTATATGGGTAAACGAGTAGTTGGGTGAGTGTGTGTATGTGTGTTTTACTTCATAATATTTGCAATTTTTTGTTTCCATTATAAGAGTATTAAATCAAATAAAATATTCATTTTGGTTATTTCAGTGGAGTAGAAAAACTTCACATACTTATAAAAACTTTTATGTTTCATAACTAATTCATTAAAAATTAGGCATCATACATGATAAAATACTTGCTCTAATTTTTAAGTTACTGTAAAGTAAATGAGCTATATAGAAAGCTGGAGAGTCAAGCTTACTTGGGCCTGGGCAGGAGTGGGTTCTGGCCTGGTACTGGTTCTTTTACGGAAGAGCTGTTTGGAATAGTTAAAAACATTCTTACCTTTACAGAATTTAAACTTGCAGGATATATTTTACTAACCTATCATGCTAGTTTCATACTGTTTTTCTTTAATGTCTTTACAGAGTTGTATAGAATGGTGTAAAATGAAAGTATCTAGATATATGTACATTTCCAGGATGTCCCCAAAACATGTAGATATAATTTTACAGCTGATAACTCAACTGATGTTGTTTTCTTTTTTGCCAAACTAAGCTTTGAACAGAGAAATTCATCTTAAAATCCTACCAGATGTTTGAAAATGCAGTTGAAGAACGAACACTGCCTTTCTAATTATTCAAAATGCCCCCACCCCAAATGTATACACAGCTTAACAGCTGATAACTGAATTTTAAGTACTTTTCAAACTACAAATCAGGTTTAACTGATTTGAAATAATGGGCGAAGCCAGACGAGGTTTGAGCAAAGGAAATTTATTCACTAGACTTTTTAATGGAGATACATAAAATACAAAGTTTATGGCATAAAACTGACAACAGTCTATTAATTGAGGGCTTACAAATACCAAACAAATGATTTTGATGTTTGCTATTCCATTGCTTTGCATTATCAGCAGTGCCTGGACCAGAACGGTCATCAGTTTGGAAATAGGCATTGACAAAAAAAACAACAGCAAACAACAACAACTATTTCTGTAGATTCTTTTACATTTTGAAAATGAAATCTATGTTAATAATCACTAACTTTATAACCATTCAAAATGTGTATACATTTTTTGACACACTATATGTGAGGTGCTATGCTTTGAAATGTTGAGTTCATTAGAAAAATAATACATTTGATCTCGATAAAAGGAAGTTGAGAAGTATGTTTCTGCAAATAATAGAGCAACACATTTTTAAAAAAATATATTTTATTGATTTTTTACAGAGCGGAAGGGAGAGGGATAGAAAGTCAGAAACATCGATGAGAGAAAGACATCGATCAGCTGCCTCTTGCACGCCCCCTACTGGGGATGTGCCCGCAGCCAAGGTACATGCCCTTGCAGGAATCGAACCCGGGACCCTTCAGTCCGCAGTCAGATGCTCTATCCACTGAGCCAAACCGGCTCGGCGAGCAACACATTTTTGTTATGAATTCTCATTAAGCCTTCACTCCATATTTCATTAATATTTATGTACTGTGATAGAACCAGGACAAAAATATGGTTTTATATTAAAAAAGAAAAATATGGACCCTTATTTCTATTAAAAAAAGAGTTTACAATTATAATTTAAAATTTTGGTTGAGGGTGACTCAATATTAATATTTTTTTACACAAGTTGGCCAAATGTGGATTTTAACTGGCCAGCTTTTCAGTCCAACTGAACATTAAATACCTTTTTAATAGTTTTATTTGCTGGGACGAGCACCATTATGATAATCTGTAGGTCCATATCAAGTATGAACCAACATCACTCATCAAAGTTTGTGCTCTGGGAAACATTTTCATGGCACCTAACAGTATTGCCCTTCACTTCTTGGAATTAGTCTTTAATTATATCATTTTCCAACATGAATTATTGCTCAAACTTTCTGATTGTGTTGTGGTTAAAATCTCATCCAGCAGCTACATTTAAGCTTTCATACAAATTTGTAAGGAAAGGCTCAATGGGACTACTGTTCTATTAGTAATTGTATGAAAACATAGAAGAAATACTATACAACTTGAAAAATTTCTCCCCTATATGGAATCTAAAGGGTAAATATGAAACCTTATTTTTAACTGTTGGGAATTCAAGTTTTTACTATTGTCTGCTGGAGAACAGAGAACTATTATTGTAGGTGACATGTAAAGTAAAGTTAGGGCTAAAGCTTTTGCTGTCAGCCTTATTAAGAAGCTCTTTATGTGTTGAACCCAGCACCTGGTATTGTACAAGTGATGCATTTGAGAGTTTGGAGAGAGCTCTCTTTCTCTTTACTGTGGCTTTAGGAGACCCTGCTCACAGGGTTTCCCCTGTTGCTCTGCCTTTTCCAACTTACTAGCTGAAACTCACCGCACAGTAGGTCTAATATAGATTGACACCTTTGCCCAAAGATAGAAACTGTGTCTCAGACTTGCTAATGCTCACTGAACCAATTAATTGAAAATAAAATAAATAAAATAAATTTCCATATGAGACCTCTCTGAAATCAAATGGAATTATTTGGCAGGTTTAATCCCATGAGAAAAGGCAAAGCAGTGAAACAGATGTGAAAATTTGTTATATTCAGTATATCAAAATATAAATGTTCTTGCTTTGCCCATACAATTAAATGTTAAACATAATTCTCACTTGCCATATTTTTGGTCTTAAATAATGGGTCCTCTGTAAAAAATTAATATGAATAAAAGCTTTTGAGAATACAATAGTGTGATGATTTTTTTTTTTCTGTCTTCTGACCCTTAAATGCATGGATCAGTAGCCTCGGAGAATGTAATAAACACAAATGAGTGGTTTTGCCAAACTGCATACTAGAATCATAAGGTTGAAAAACAACAGTAATACTGAGCCTAATCAAAGGTACTGGAAATCTTAAGTAATTTTTTTTATTAATTAAGAGTATGTGTTCACATGAGAACAGCCTTTTTAGAAACTGTCCTGTGACATTTATTTTCTTGAATCCAATACTGTAGGATTCATGCACAGGTAGGTCCTTTGTGGCTGCCGGCTGGGGCCTTCCTTTCCAGCCGTCAGTCTAACTTCTGAGGGGTCACTTTGCATATTAGGCTTTTATATTTATAGTCTAGAGGCCCGGTGCATGTAATTTGTTCATGGGAGAGGGGTGTCCCTCAGCCCAACCTGCACCCTCTCCAATCTGGAACACATCAAGGGATGTTTGACTGCCTATTTAAGCCCAATCCAGATGGGATCGGGCCTAAATGGGCAGTCGGACATCATTCTCACAATCCAGGACTGCTGGCTCCCAACTGCTCACCTACCTGCCTGCCAGATTGCCCCTTACCACTTCTTTCTGCCAGCCTGATCACCCCCTAACCACTTCCCTATTGGCCTGATCAATGCCTAACTGCTCCCCTGCCAGTTTGATTGCCCCTAACTGCCCTCTCCTGCTGGCCTAGTCATCACCAACTGCCCTCCCCTGCAGGCCTGGTTGCCCCAACTGCCCTCTCCTGCAGGCATGGTTGCCCCAACTGCCCTCCCCTGCAGGCCTGGTTGCCCCAACTGCCCTCTCCTGCAGGCCTGGTCTTCCATAACTTCTCTCCTTTCCAGGCCTAGCCCCTCAACTGCTCTCCCCTGCAGGCCTGGTCGTGCCCAACTTCCCTCCTCTGCCAAACCAGTAACCCCTAACTGCCCTCCCTTGCAGGCCTTATTGACCACAGCTGCCCTCCCTTGCAGGCCTGGTCCCTCGCAACAGCCCTCCCTTGCTGGCCATCTTGTGATGGCCATCTTGTGTCCACATGAGGGCAGCCATCTTTGACCACATGGGGGTGTCCATCTTTTGTGTTGGAGTGATGGTCAATTTGCATATTACTATTTTATTAGGTAGGATTATAAAATACATATTCTGCATATATTATAATCCAAACTAATTTGTAGAAGGAAAAATAAAAATTAGAGTAACTTTATTGTCTTGAAACCTGTGAAATTATGACAAGAAAATATGATACCATAATAATATACATTGACATATTTAATGTGTGGAACATCTGATGAAGATCTCTTATTTGATTGTCCATGTAGGTCATATTAAATCAGGTTAAAAATAGTAGAAACCGGTTTGGGTCAGTGGTTAGAGCGTTGGCCTGTGGACTGAAAGGTCTCAGGTTCTTTTCCAGTCAAGGGCATGTATCTTGGTTGCGGGCACTTCCCCAGTAGGGGGTGCAGGAGGCAGCTGATCGATATTTTTCTCTCTTCAATGTTTCTGGCTTTCTATCCCTCTCCCTTCCTCTCTGTAAAAAATCAATAGGTTAAAATAAATATTATAGAATAAAAATCAACTAAAGATTTTTAGTAGAAAAGTTCCTGAATTTGCTAACTAAAAGAAAGATATTCTTTCTTTTTAACCCTATAAAGAATAATTTATGTTAATATTTTCTTCTGTAGTTTTTCTTATGGTTTCTCCAAATTCAAGATACTTTTCATTTACACTCTCTTGAATGTGTAGTTTGTTTCTAAAATTTGATAATACATTTCATTTATTTATCAGGTAATGATTAATGCTTACTTTTAGTTATTTAAATACATTTTAAATTTAATCCATTTAAATTTTTTTCTTGTCTCTAGGGACCCAATTGTCTACTACTTCTCACAACTATGAACTATTTATGCCATAATGATTTCAACTAACTTTGTCATCAATTAGATGCAAACATACATTACATTCTTATGTAAACAGTGAGCCATTCAAAAGAAATTTTTGACATACTATTTTTCTCTTTTAAGTAGTGTTATCGATCAGGAACAACTGAGGTTATTAACCACAAATTCAACCCTTTCTCCCCTTTAGGGTTCAGTCAGTCTCAGGATTCAGCATGTCTTTGACAGCATGCAAGGCTGGAAAAGAATAAACATGATTCATGATCTATTGTGAGTGAACTGAAAGACACGTTATCACATTTCAGTTTTATTCATATAATAAGGCCAAAAGTGTAATTAGTTACATAATATTTATTAAATAAGAAATATGTGCCCTATGATGTTCCAGTCAATGATGTCTGAAATATATGATGGTGGTCACATAACATTATAATGCAACTAAAAAATTCTTATTGCTTAGTAAAGTCACAGCCATCATAATATCATAGAATAACACATTACTCATGTGTTTCTGGAAATGTTGGTATAAAAAAACTTGCGTTGCCAGTAGTATAAAGATGTAGCACATTAAATTATGTAGAGGACATAATGATAATGATAAGTTACTATGTTACTGGTTCATGTATTTATTATACTCTTACCATTGTTTTTGAGTGTTGTCTTTTTGCTTATTAAAATATGTGTGCTATAAAATTGTATCCTGTGTTATGCCAGTAGCAGACTCATAGATCTCCTATTTATCAAATTTCTTGATTGCATCATTTTCTCTTGGACTTGATTTAATCTCACATTATGGCCCCTAAGTATACAAAATCCACTGCTAATATTGCCTGTAAGAGACTGCATCAAGTGATTGATCTGGAAACAAAATTAAAAGTTATTAAGGACTACAAAGGTGGAAAAATCAATGATGATTATTGATGAACTTCACTATAGCTAAGATCTTGAAGAATAGGAACAGTGACAGAGCTGCTAAAAGATTGCTTCATTTAAAGCAATGATACTAACTTGAGAAGGGCCACCTCAGACATAAAGTAATTTCTACTGACCTGGATTGAAGACAAAACACACAAGTATATCCCACAAAGCAAGAATTCTTTGTAAACTCTTGGTAAACTGATTGTGGAGGAAAATTACTTAGCAAAATTAAATATGGATGAAACCCCCTATTTTGAAACAGATGTCTAGAAGGACTTTAATCTGTAAGGAGGCCAAGTTAAATCCAGGATTCATGTCTTTTAAGGACAAGACAATAATCTCACTTGAGGATAATGTTACAGATTACAGTTGAAATCCAGTGTTCTATTATAGTGAGAACCCTAGGGTCTTCAAGCATGTCAGTAAGCACACACTGCCAAATACTACTGGAGCCATTAGTAGTCACAAGTGACTGAGCTTTTCTCCCAAGACGTCCCCCTGAATTGATCTGCCAGTGAAATGGAGAAGTACTGTTGGAGAATAACAAGCCTTGCAAGATTTTGCTTAGTGTGATAATGGTCCTGGACATCTCCTTTGTTTATACCAATATCAAAGGGATATTTCTCCCTCCAAATACTCCTTCTTTGATCAAACTAATGGATCACTAAACTATAGCAGCTTTTAAGACCTACTGCCTGAAAAGGAGGACGTTTCCCCAGACTATTGCTCAACTGAGGAAGGCACTGACACAATTCTGAAAAGATGATTGTATAGATGATTACATCAAGAACATTGCTTGGGCTTGGGATGATGTGAAGTGACACCTGAAGAAGACATTAAAAGGTTCCCTTATGACTTCAAAAGATTCACCAACATTGAGGACATGGCAAAAATCAGCAAGGCTGTGATTGAGATGGCAAACAACTTAAACCTGGGATTTGATGAGGGTGGCGTACAGGAGCTCCTGGAGTTGGTTCCTATGGAATTGACAAACACGGAGTTAGTTAGAACTGGAACATGAAAGCGTATCTGAGGAAGAGGCAAGACAAAAGACAAACTGCGTGAGAGTAAGACGAACCTCCAGGAAATTTCACAGTGAAGGGTTTAGCAGATGCTTTTGTAAATCTGAATAAGCTCCTTAAAAATTTTGAAAACATGGACTACAACACTGAAAGGTTTTCATTATCTGATTACAAGCAAATCTATGATTGAAAAAAAGAAACATATATCTTTTCTGATTGGTGTTTCTGGTTTAGCAGCATAATTTACAATAGCTAAGATTTGAAAACAACCTATGTGCCATCAGCAGATGAGTCGATTAAAAAATTTTGGTACATCTACACAATTGAATACCATGCTGCTATAAAAAGAAGGAACTTTTATCATTTGAAACATAGATCGAACTGAAGAGCATTTTGCTAAGTGAAATAAGCCAGTCGGAGAAAGATAAACATCACATGATCTCATTCATATCCTATCTAATAAAAGAGTAATATGCAAATTTGACCATACTTTTGTTACGCTACCACCCAATCAGGAGCGGGGGGCAGGGCCAAGCAGTGCGAGGGGCAGCCTCGTGCTACAAGGCGGGGAGTGGGGCCAAGCAGCCAGAGGCAGGAGGGTGGGGCTGGGCCAGGCAGTGATGGCGGGCCCCCCAATTGATTGCAGCAGTGGTGGTGGCCAACCTACAGCTGGGTCCACAGCTGGGGCAGGTGGAGGTGGGGCTGGGCTGGGCAGTGATGGTGGGCCCCCCAATTGATTGCAGCAGTGGTGGTGGCCAACCTACAGCTGGGTCCACAGCTGGGGAAGGAGGGTGGGGCCGGGCTGGGCAGTGATGGTGGGCCCCCCCATTGATTGCAGCAGTGGTGGTGGCCAACCTACAGCTGGGTCCACAGCTGGGGCAGGTGGAGGTGGGGCCGGGCTGGGCAGTGATGGTGGGCCCTCTCCCCCCCGATCAATTGCAGCAGCGGCGATGACTGGCTGTAGGTGGCCAGGGTGGGTGGAGGGTGGGGCTGGGCTGGGCAGTGATGGTGGGCCCCGCATCTATTGCAGCAGAGAGGTGGCTGGCCTACAGCCTGATGCTGCCTGCTATGTCCAGGCGGTGGTGATAGGGACTGTGCAGTTCCAGCAGGCACCTCCTGATGTTGCCAGTTGGGTCCAGGTGGTGATCAGGACCAGGCAGTTCCAGCAGGAAGCTCCTGAAGCTGTCCAAGGAGTCCAGGTGGCGATTGGGACTGAGCATTTCCAGCAGGCAGCTCCTGATGTTGTCTGTGGGGTCCAGGTGGCAAGCAGGATCGGGCAGGCAGCATGGACAGCATCTGAGGTCACTGGGGGCTCCATAGGCAGGGGTGGCCCGGGTCTCCGGGATCACTGGCCGCCACTGGGCCACCTGAGGACACTGGTGGAGTAGGCCTGGGTTGAACATTTTAATGAAAATGGGATGCCTGTGTCTTGCCCCACCATGCCCTGTCCTTGGAGAGGAGAGAGAGTGGGCAATAAGGAGGCACCTGGGCTCCAAAGTGGCTTGGAACAACCTGCAGGCATGCTAGCAGGAAGAGGTGCTGAATCATGAGGATGCAGAGGGCTGGCTGATGGAGGTGAGCAAAGGTGCAGATGAGGCGGCTCTTGCAGGCTCTGAGGTGGGAAAGTGCATCTATAGCCTGATGGACAAAATCACCTTTCTGAAGAAGGTGCACGATGAGGAGATCACCAAGCTGCAGGCACAGATCCAGTATGCTCAGATCTCCATGGAGATGGAGGTATTCTCCAAGTCCGATCTCTCTGCTATGCTCAAGGACATTCACGCCCAGTACAAGAAGCTGGCTGCCAGGAACATGCAGAATGCCGAAGAATGGTACAGGAGCCACTTCACCATGCTGACCGAGAGCTCTACCAAGAACACCTATGCCTGCGGGCCAGCGACTGCTCAAAGCCAAGACCCTGGAGATGGAAACATGCCGGGGCATGAAGGAAGCACTGGGAAAGCAGCTGTGAGAGCTGGAGGATAAACAGAACTCCAATGATAGTGTTATGGAGGATCAACAAATTAGAAAATGAGCTGAGAACTACAAAGAGTGAAATGGCACGGTATTTAAAAAAATACCAGGACCTCCTCAATATGAGGATGGCTTTGGACATTGACAATGCAGCTTACAGGAAACTCTTGAAAGGTGAGGAGACCCTGATCAGTTTCACCACCGTGGGAGCATAGTCAGAGGCTACTCCCAGAACTCCCAGGTCTTTGGTGATCTGCCTACAGTGGTTTACAGACTAGCTCCTACTTGATGTCTGCTCACTTCTTCCCTTCTTAATACCCCTGCCATGTCCAGGAGGAGCAGATTGAGGTGGAGGAGACCATTGAGGCTGCAAAACTAAGGATGAACCCCCTTTTGAAGGAGAAGCTGAAGAGGAGGAGAAGGAAGAGGCTGCGAAAGAGGAAGGAGAAGAAGAGGAAGAAGGTGCCAAGAAAGAATTTGAGGATGCAAAGGAGGAAGGAGGTGAAGCTGAAGGAGAAGATGCCCAAGAAGCTGAGGAGAAGATGAAGGAGAAGCTGCCCAAAGATATCCAGGTGCTGGGGAGGAGCAAGCAACCAAGAAGAAAGATTGACCCCCCCCTTTCCTTAATTATTTCAGGAATAATCCTCCCAATAATCAACCCCATCACCAATCAAACAGTTGAGTCCTCGATACTATACAAATTAAAGTCAGACATTAAATGTTATGCTATGACTTTTCTCCTTATACAGAGTGTCAGTTTGCTTGCAGAGTGGCTTCCTGGCTTGCTGCCAGCCTGTGCATGGTCCACGCTTATGAGTTCAGGATCTATGGCAATGTGAATAATTCAGATGTTTACAATAAAAACACACAAATACACAAATTCACTAATATTAATGTTAAAATTCATGGAAAAATAGTCCTTTGAATCTTTACTGGTTAGAAATTAAAGATCTCAAATCATGTGCAATAAACAGTAAATAAAGTTACACTGAATGATAAAAAAAATACATTAGGGGCCAGTAAATATTCAAAGACCTGGGAACCATTCCCAGATCAGGGAGGGAAGTCACAGGGTGTATATTATTGCTACAAATACTGTACTTCCTACTACTGACAACATATACAATGTAATGTGTTAGATGCCTTCCTATCTCATGGAGTACATATTCTCATAGGTAATACTGGTAGGTATGTTATAGTTATGGCAGTATGTCATATCCTATCTATATTAATAAAAGGGTAATATGCTAATTAGACCATGAGACATTCCAGATGTCCTTCCGGACAAAGCCATGGTGACGGGGCCGAGGCAAAAGCGGTTATAGGTGATCAGGAGGGGAGGGCAGTTGGGGGTGATCAGGCTGGCAGGGGAGTGCAGTTGGGGGCAAGCAGGCCATCAGGCAGAGTGGTTAGGGGAGGTCAAACAGGTGAGTAGTCAGGAGCCAGTAGTCCCAGTTTGTGAGGGGATTGTCTGACTGCCGGTTTAAGCCCGATCCCACAGGGGTCCCAGATTAGGGAGGATCCAGGCCAGGCTAAGGAACACACCCCTTTGATCCTCCTCCCCCATGCACGAATTTCCTGCACCGGGCCACTAGTGTGGGATATAATGATCAACATAATTTGGTGAATAAAAATAGAGCTAGAGACAAATGACAGGGGAGGTGGGAGGATTATAGAGCAACTAAAGTACTTATGTGCATGCATATTAGCATAATCAATGGACACAGACACTGGGGCAGTGGGAGCTTGCCCTGGGGTGGGAATGGGTAGGGTGGTTGTGGGGGGTCAATCAGGGAAAAAAGGAGACATAAGTAAAACTTTAGATGATAAATAAAAAATATATTAAAAAAATACAAGCAAACCACCATGGAATACAGTGTTAATATATTGTGCAGTAGTATATGCTAATGTTCTAGACCTTCACATTCACTCACCATTCAACTGACTCACTTAGAGCAACTTCCAGTTCTGAAGGCTCCATTTACGGTAAAAGCCCAGCCAAAGTGTGCCATTTTATATATTTAGATATGTTTAAATATATGAATACTTGCCATTGTGTTGCAGTTGCCTATAGTATTCAGTACAGTAGCCTGCTGGAATGTAGCCTCCGAGCTATAGATTACACCATATAGCCCAGGTGTATAACCCATCTAGGTTTGTGTCAGTGCAATCTTTGATGTTTGCACAACGACAGCATATCTGGTGACATATCCTTGTCATTAAGCAACACATGACTGTAATTTTAGTGTTCTATTCCTATTAATAAAAGGTTAATATGCAAATTGACTGAACAGCAGACTGAAGAGTCGCTGTGATGTGCACTGACCTCCAGCGGGCATATGCTTAATGCAGGAGCTGCCCCCGGGTGGTCAGTGTGCTCCCCTAGCGGGTGTGAAGCTCAGCCAGAAGCAGGGATCATGGCTGGTGAGCACATAAGCGGCAACACTAAGGATATTCCATGGCCATCAGTCGGACATCCAGACATCCAGAAGGCTCCCAGACTGCCAAGAGGGTACAGGCTGGGCTGAGGGACCTGCCCCTCACCCTTTAGTGCACGAATTTTGTGCATGGGGCCTCTAGTGCTCTTATATTTATTTTACTTCATTGTTATTTATATTCTACACATTTCTTTTGAATATGTTAAAGCCCATTTCTCTACTTCTCTGAAATATGTTAAATCCCATTTCTCTACCCAGAACTGCATCTGATTTACTCTTGACTCCAACCATTTATCCCATTTGAGATTTTGGTTTTCAGTGTGAATTTGCATTCAGAAAAACCTGTTAAGAAATGTTTCATTGAAATGTGGAGAATATCACACAGAAGCCCTAGTCCCTTTAACAGTATATTCTAGATGTTTGACAACATGACATACTGCAAATAAGAGGAATTTGTAGTAGAGGAAATGCATGTGGTGAGCCTGTTTCTGAAATCACCCCTTTTCTTTTTTTTTATTTGTGTTTATTGTTGAAAGTATTTCAGATATCCCCTTCTCCCTCCCATTGACCCCTTCCATTCTACTCCCACCCATTATTTCTTTATATTCTACCTTTTCTCTAGTCATCTTTGCTCCTGCTTTGCCTTTACACTTACATCTACTTTTTAAAATGTTTTATTGCCTAATTATATTACTAGTTTTGAGATAGTATGTGTTCTTTTGGCCTAAGTGCCTGGTCTCCTGGGCAGCACTGCACCCTTGGTTCCACGTGGTGGTGGTGATGATGGTGGTGATGAAGATGATGATGATGGTATCTGACATTTATTTAGTACCTGGTACTCTTCTAAGTGATTCACCAAAATTAATACATTTAATACTCACAATCTATGAGTTAAATACTTGTGAGTTAGAGATCATTGTTGTCCCCATTTTACTGATTAGCGGGGTCCAGAACAATTTACATAATGTTTGTTCTATAGGGCCACATGTGGTTCCACAATGAATATTTTTGCAGCCCAGCCAATATAATGGTATGTAAGAAATGTTTTAATAAAAGTATTATAACTTAATTTTTATAATATCCTGTTATACATAATTATTAATAACGAACTACAAAATTCACCAATGACTGATTACTATAATCGTGTTGCATTCATTTCCCTTAAGCGCCTTACATGCAGAGGAACCATTTCTCTCCACTAATACCAGCAGCGAATATTTTAGCAGCCAATGGCCACATCATTAGTCTTATACTGACTTGTTCAGTGTGCGCAACAAGAAATATTCCACTTTCAGAGAACAAGAAAAATAGGTTTATTTGCATTACACTTATTAATTTGTGCAGTTGTTCAGTGCCTGGTAAGTTAATATTCAAGAAAAATATTAATTTTTATTAAAATATTCTATTATTTTATGTTAAGGATTACTCATTTATTTTAGCCCTTTGTATTCAGCATGTCTCTATTGAAATAAACCTACATTTCTATGAAATTTGAAGCCTTTTTTTTGCAACCCACATAAACTTAAACCTTGTTTATTTGTCCCTTGTTAGCCTTTCAGTTTGACATGCTTGTTCTATAGCTTATGTGTGGCAGAACTCATAAGGTAGGCTAGGTCCAAAGCCCTCCATAGCCTCTCTTCTCATGTGATTCTATGTGACCCAAAACATTAATATATTTAAGCATAAAGAGACTTATGGTGTATTTTGTCACTCTGTTCATTTAACGTTTGGAAGCTAGCATAGCCGAAATGAATTAACTTCTAAATTATAAAATGCGTTTTAAAATAAATCACTTTTCTTTTTTCAAATGGCAAAACATGGACTAAGATATAAAAATGTTGGTAAGAATATATTAAATCTACATTTTAAGAAAAAAAGACAAGTATAACATGATTTCACTCATGTGGAATCCAAAAGCAAAATAAACTGATGAACAAACAGATCCAGGGAAATAGAAGCATGGGACAGACTGAGGAATCTCAAAAGGTGTGGGAGGAGAGAGATGAACCAAAGAACTTATATGCATTTATGCATAACCCATGGGCACAGACAATAGAGTGGTGAAGGTGGGTGTGGGATAGAAGGCATAAATGGGGGAAAATGGGACATCTTTAATACTTTCAACAATAAAGATAAATTTAAAAAATAATTAAGTAAATTAGTAAGAGGACCCGGGCCTGCCAGACACCTGCTCTGTCCTTCAGCAGCCCACCCACCTCCGCCAACACTTTGGGTGTCACCTGCCTGCCATCCAGGTCTCCTGGACCATGTAGCCAGACAATGGCAACATGGCTAGGAATGTCCACAGAGGAACCATCCTGAAGATTTTCGAGGAGACCAGGTTCATCATCAGCACTTGGCACCCTAGGAGCCAGAACCAGGAGTGCTGCTGGCTGCCCTTCCCCAGGTCCATCCATGGACTTCCTGTCACTCCTTTGCACTGGTGAGGTGGCACTTGTCAGCTCAGAAATCATCTGCACCTCTAAGCACTCTGTAGAAGTACAGGTCAACATGATGTCCGGAAACATCCTCACATGTACTAAAAACTGACCTTGAAGGTCATCCTTGGTATGTGCCCCTGTTGCAGAGAAGTGTGTAAGAGTTATGTACTCTCTCCAGGAGCAGGAGGAGGAGGGCTGCAAGCTATACGAGGCCCAAAAACAGGAGCACTGGAGACTCAGTGGAGCAACCAGGACATCCAACTGGCCCTGAACCCAGAGCTGACTATGGCCTGCTATAGCCAGTCTAGATTGATCCCTTGGTGGGATCTTTGGACTGTAAGCTGCATGGCTTTGTGCATGGAGGTGTCATCATGAAACTCATGGAGGATGTACCAGGAATCATGGCTTCACGTCACCACAAGACCAGTGTGGTCATGGCTTCTGTGGATGACAGTAACTTTCACAAGATTAGGAAAGGTATGTCCTTGCCATCTTTGGGTGCATGAACTTCAGATGCAATAATAAGTCCATGGAAACCTATGTTTTTTTGGACACTGAGCCTGTGGTGGACAACTTAGAGAAGCGCTTTCTGCTAGCCAGTGCCTTCTTCACCAAGTGTCCCTAAGCTAGGAGGGCAAGTTGCTGCCTGGGCCCCAGCTTCTGCCCAGGGCCTAGGACTAGAAGAAGGGCTTTGAGGAAGGCAAAGGAAGGTTCCTGTCCGTGAAGAGATGAAGATGAACCGACTGGTCCAAGCTGAGTCTCAGTTCTAGACCCTCCTCCTCCTGCTGCTGCTGGACCCAGAGTGGCCCAATGTATAATCACTTATGAAGTTACCCTCTTGGCCCAAAATTCAGTTCATGCCGAGAGAGGTGTGTGCATTATCTGTCTACCACTGTTAACATGCGCTCTTCTGAATACCTGTTCACGAACGCTTTATTTATGGCATTCCAGCATAAGTACCACACAGTATTGTCTTGGACACCTAGAGGCATTCCCTGAAACCCTGGGGAATATTCATCATACACTGATATGTAAAGACTGCCATATCACTAATAAAGCTGCTGCTTGGCTGGTAGTGGGGAAGGAGTAGTGCAGGAAGAACTGGTAAGAATGATGTGTGATTAGTTTTTCAGTCAATTGGAAATAATTGCTTCATAATTACTTTAAAAAATTTATAAGCTGACTATGTTTCAGAAACTTTTTTATTTCCACTACAGGTTGAGCAACTTTCATATGTAATTATAATAAAGATGCCTTATAACTCAATTCTGAAATCTTAAAAAAATACATCTTATAGCAGACCACATTATCTACATCATCTAGGACACTTCACAATAAAAAAGAATTCTATTATCATTTACCATAGAAAAAAGGTGTACATTGGGCCAGTCTTGGCCTGTCACTATACTTGAATAGATACTACTGGTTGTTATTCGACATGTCCTCTCTGCTAACAGAACACTGACTTTGTTCAGAGATAACTTATTACTCCACATAGCATATGCTTCATGGGAAACTGACCCTATCCTTAGCTCCCACTGGTGGATACTGACTAGTTTAGGCCAATTATGATAATTCCATTCCTTTGCCAGAACTTGTTTATTTATAGTCTATTAAATTAATAAATATTAAATAATGTTAAATAAATTCATTAAACATATAAATAAATTTGGTATTTGATTAATTATTTATAATTCCTGGAGCCCTTCTTACCACTTGAGCAAGTGAGATAGTAACTTTTTTTCCACTTAATCCTTTTTTATTTAAATTATTTTGTTACTTCGGGCTATAAATATGCTAATATACTCATTTTAATCATTATTTGAGGATTTGGACCCTAACCAGACTTTCACTTTACAGTGATCTCTATTTGCATAATGCAGGATCCACTTAGGGGAGAGGACTGAGGAGCTGGAAGGGGAAAATAGGGATGGGGTGTATCTTTCAAGAGTTCAGAGAGGTTATTAAAAGAATAGAAAAATGATTTCTGGGTTCTTTGTCTTCTGAAAATAATTTACAAAACTTAAAGAATCATATAGCAGCTGGTTACATGCTTAGGTTATGACACAAAGATTCCGATGTTTCTGAGAAGTTTCCTTACTGAAAGGGTTCCTCCACTCTTACCAGCATCTATCCCTACACACACACACAAACATGCATGTACACACACAATTTACCCACACAGATAAAATCCATTTTTGATGGGATTTTGCAGATAATGGAAAAATATATTTTAAAACATTATTATTTTTTTCTTATTGAAGATATCACTTTCTCTGGTTCAACTTCTTGTAGGCAATTAGATATATGGTTTCTTGTTTCCTCACATCACAGAGGAAGAATCAGCCTAAATGCCTAAATAACCATGAGAAGAAAAAATGGTTAAATTACAGCCTATCTAGGCAATGCTAGTTAAGTAAATAATGCAGGTTACAAAACACTGTTTCAATGACATATATATATATATATATATATATATATATATATATATACACACTAATTAGAGAACTGAATCTGGTTAGGAATTTAATATTTTTCTCATTTTAAATTTTTCTTATTTCATGAAAAATACATATGCATTGAATAAAGTTTAAATCATACAGAAAATTTTATATAAGAAAATTAAAATATTATAACTATGTCCTAGAAATATTATATAATATTTTAATTTTCTTATATAAAATTTTCTGTATGATTTAAACTTTATTCAATGCATATGTATTTTTCATGAAATAAGAAAAATTTAAAATGAAAAAAATATTAAATTTCTAACCAGATTCAGTTCTCTAATTAGTATGCAGCTTATTGCTACATACAATTAAACTGGTGTCCCATTGGCCAAACATTCTCAGTAATAAAGATTTGATATATCCTTGTTTTCATTTCTGCTTAGGATTTCATTGTTAATAAAATATAATTTTTGGAAATACTGTAAATTGAGATGCATGTGATTTCTTTCTCTATTATCAGTACTTAATCTTTACTGATTACTATTAATATTTCCCACATTTTCTCCTCTATACATCCAAATATGTGATTTGAAATATTTCTGTAAACAATTTTAAAAGCAAAACACTTAAGAATAGAAAACAAATCTACATTTTAAAAAGAAGACATGCTACATATACAGTGAGTAATGAGCTAGATATTTCATATATTTTATCTTTAAATATTTTCATGTTTCTTATGCCATATTATTTTCTGTATCTCTTAACATTATTGTTTAGATAATTAATATGAGAATGGCAGAACAGTATGTTTGACCTTATTTGTCAGTTAAAAGATTTATAAGATGTTTAATTACCGAATGCTATAATCATTAATCATCTCAAATTTGATATATAATGGAAACTGAATCCTCTCCCTGTAATACACTGTGTTTCACAGATCAGTAGATCTATCAAGGACTTGAAGGAGAGTTTTAAACATTCAATGAAAAGAAGAAAAATATATTTCTCTTTTAAAATGGCTTAGGCAGTCATTTCACCAACTTTACAATTATTTTATTTATTCCTGTGAATAAATATCTTTATATCAATAGTTTTAGAGTATCACAACTCCTTTAAATAAATTAAATTATATTATTGTAACATAGCCTCATCTGCCTCTTTTTTCCATGTTTAAGATCCCTCTCAAATACACTAAATACTATATAGCACAAATACAAGAGAATTCTTAAATAAATACTACTTTTGAGAGCTATTTTGAGTGACTTCATTTAAAATATTTTTCAATATTTGATATCCTCTTTAAAAATTATTATAAAACATTATTTTAAATGATATCCATCTCCTATTTGTTATAAATAAATTGTTATAGTGGGTGGTTTGGAATTAGAAGGGGAATTGTTCTTTCTTTCCCATCCCTTGGTCATTCCTGACTAAATGTCATTGAAGTGCAATTAGTAATAAAAATATTTACAATTCATTGAGTGCTACTGTCTATCAGTTTTTCTAATCACTTTACATGCATTAACTCATTTAATATCTCAACCTTTGTGAGGTAGCTATTGCTATTCCCATTTGACAGATGAGTTACATAACTTTCTCAAGGTCACACAACTAATAAATAGAAGAACCAGACTCAGGAACTTGTAAGTGGCTCTATATCACATGTGCATATTATGCCTGGGGCATACAGGAGAGGAGTAAGAAAACTATTGGAATTTTAAAATGCTATATTGTATGACTGTTTTCTGTATTCTTAATCTGTGTTATTTGGAGAATGAAATTTACATATTGAAGTATGTACCAGAAAGTGTCAGGTCTGGTATTTGATTTTATCGTACTTAGAATGTAACACGTCAGCCTATTATTGTTTCAGGGATGCTGGCAATACATATGGAACTCTTAGATCAGAGGCATCTATTAGTTCCAGCACAGCAAGCAGCATGGAGAATCAATAAGCGTGTTTGCATTAGGTCCCTTGCTCCTAAGTGCTGTGGGCCACATGGGTGCTATATGCACAGGGAGTATATGTTACAGCTGAGGAGCACCTAGCTATGGAAATCCGTCTGCTTGTTGTTCCAGAAATATAATGTCTCATCTCTCAAGGTTCATTGCTGCAAAAACAACCTTGAGCAATCGACAGGAAAAAGTAGAATAGGGTCTTGCATTTTCGGTGCATTTCTAAAAGCTGTAGGAGGGCCAGATGGTCAAGGAAGAGTGTCTTTTCCACCTTTGAACTCTACACTGTGTTTGTTTCTTATTGTTGGTCTAACAGATTGCCACAAACTCTGTGCCTTAAGACAACACATATTTATTATATTACAGTTCTGGGGGTCAGACATATAAAATGAATCTCCTGGATTAAAATCAAGGTGTCAACAGGTTGTGTTTCTTTTCAAGGCTCCAGGGAAGAATCTGTTTTCTAATCTTTTCCAGCTTCTAAAGACCATCCCAGGCCTTTGCTCTTGAGCTTCTTCAAGTTCCAAAACCAGCAATGGACAGTTAAGTGTTTCTCACATCATATTATTGTAACATGGCCTCATCTGCCTCTCTTTTCCATGTTGAAGATCCCTCTGATTAAAGTGGGACCACCAGATAATCCAGGATAACCCCCATATTGTAAGGTCAGTTGATTAGTAACCTTAATTTCATCTGTTACCTTAATTCCCCTCAGTAATATAATGTAACAATTTCATAGATTCCAGGGTTTAAAATTTGGACATCTTTGGGAGGCCATTATTTTGCTTACCACATACATTGTCTTGGCTTTTGGTGAATTTCCATGAGTTGGCTACCTTGTGGGCCATTATGATTAATCTGACTGATAGAGGTTGAGGTCAAACCATTCAATTTGTCTCATGAAATATTTAACTAAGGCAACTATTAATAGGATTTAAACATCCAGATAAGAACAACTGCGCTATTGATCTCAGTTATGCCCCCAGAGTCCTACACTCAGCCAATTTTGAAGAAATACCAAGAAATACTAATAGGTCCTATTTTAGTAAGCTAAGACCAGTCAGTTATCCATTATGACCCACACAAGGGAATTTAGACTGACATGCTAATCTTTAGTGTCATTGCCAATAATTACAGGTGAAATAGATGGGCCAAAATTCAACCCCTCAATGAGAAAATAGTCTATGGCCCATTCTTCCTCAGATAAAAACATGTAACTGAAGGCACTCATTTCTTCTCTTTGAAATTTGTTGCTAAGCTTTATTTGTTTCACCATTTTCCATTAGTTTGATTAAGTAACATGGGAAAAGTCACTGAATTGCTATAACTTTGATAGCTATACACCCTATAACTCAAGGTTGATGGGATTCAGGAGAAACATATGAACTCATTTCTAGAAGATTTAAACAAGATACAAGGATCAAAGAGCATCACTTGTTCCTCCTCTCTCCCTCCTTCAGGGTCTAAGGTATTCCTTCCTCAGTGCCCTCATGGGTCACTAAAGGGGGATGGATAAACAGTCAACTCAGTGTTCATTATATTTATGATCTAGGATTATGTTAATCCAACTATAGTCTAAAGGAAACTGAACTACAATCAAGTTTGAATTCTCTAGGGCCCTTCATAATTGGGTTGCCACCTAGAAGGTGTAGTATACTACCCGACTAACTGGAGCTTGTTGTTAGGGTAAAGAATAGTGTATCATATTCAGGAATGGTCAGAATAGAATCCCAAGTGTTCAAAATAGGCCTATATCACCCTCACCTCTTTCATTCTGATTATTATCCAGAAGATGGTCAAAAGGGATAAACCATTTCTGTGGACAGATGCACTTGATGACAAAACCTTCCTCTTTATATGTGGGGACCAAGAGGAGATGAAGGAAATGAGATCAGAAATCTTTCTGAATTGCTTTTTGAGGAGGTTCTTCCAGTCCCTGACAATGGAGATGCCCATGGACATCAACTGTTTGACAAATAATTTGGTTTCAGTCTATTCTGGGTGACCTTTGTGATAAAAGTGCACTATTGTTAGACTGTAGATAGTCCAGAAGCTGATGTATAACAGTTATGTTTCAAGGGCCAAAATGATGTGGCCGATTAAACTGCTAACAGTGCCAGTGTAATCTGAAAATGTGTTAACAGCAGTAAAGTAGCAACAGTAGTCCTGGGAGGGGAAAAAAGGTCCAGTATACTCAGTTTTCCGAGAGCAAGTGTTATTAATGCTATTGGGAGACAGTTTTCTATGGCTCTCTCTGGTTCCTATGTATCTTTTGTAAGCAAAGGAAATATCTGCTCTCTTGTTTCAGAATATCTCTTCAAGAGTGTTTGTATAGTGAATAGTCTTAGAAGACAGGGATATAGCCTTTTTCTGGAGTGGAGAGCAAGTTTTTAACTATTATAATATAGACAATGTATGCCTGTACAATAAAGATGGGACAAACATTTCCTTTGATAAAATATCCAAATTCTGCTCTAGACAATTTGGTTCATTGGATAGAGTATCAGCCCTCAGATCCAACTGCCCCGGGTTTGATTCCAGTCAAGGGCATGTACTTCAGTTGTAGGCTTAATCCCCAGCCCCAGGTTGGGGTGTATGCTAGAGGCAGCCAGCCAAAGTGTCTCTCACATCGATGTATTCCTCTCTCTTTCTCCCTTCCTTCCACTCTCTCTAAAATTCAATGGCAAAATATCCTCCAATGAGAATTAATAAAAACAAACAGAAAATATCCAGGTTCCCTAAGCTTAACCATTGTGTATACAGTTGTCACTAGCCCTCCTTTCATTACTTTATGGGAATTATAGTTCAGGAAACCTGCTAGCTTGTTAGTTTTCATGATAGACCCTTCACAGTTTTTGACAAACAATATGTAAAGTACATCCTCTTGTTCCCTGTGCCAATACACTGATTTATGGCTAATGTTGAAAGTCTGGCATACAGCAGCAGCTTCTGCATCAGGAACATGGAGTTGTTTAAGGTGTGTCCAGTTTATGATGGTGGATGCGCTGCCATGTTTGCTATGATGAAGAATTCAGGAAGTAGTCAGTAGTGATTGGCTGGTGCAGGCTTGATCAGCATCTTGATTCCAACTGATCTCGTCAGAGAACAGGTTCTTCCTGTGGGCATCTACAGGAATGACTCAGATTATGATGACCAGGCATAATTCCCCCCTGTAGTTTGAAGTCCTAGGTAGGTGTCTTTAATTTGCCAATCTGTGATCTCCCAGGTGGTAGACCACATAGCTGGGCCATTGTCAACTGTCCAAAAGTTAGTAAAAATGTAGCCTGGTTCCCAAGGGGCGTTTTGGTTGAGGCTCTAAGGATTGCCTTGAGTTGTGCCCAAGAAGCCACAGTAACCTAAGGAACATCATCATGTTTCTACTTAACCAAAGCATCACTGAAGCAGATAGAGGCATTTAAGGGAATTGAGAAATGCACTTAGCAGCTTTAGGATAGTGGAGTTGGAGAGAAAGTTTTCCCCATAGGGATAGCTGCCACTTGTTCATGCAAAACTGAGAATACTGCTAGGACTAAGCTAGCTGATTCCTGAATGTTCCATTTCCATTTGACTAGAGAAGCCTGCATTCTGGGTGCCTAATGAGCTTTCTCCTCTTCTTTTCCTAATTCTTGCAGTTGTCCCAATATGTTATCTGTAAGTAACAGTCATCAGAGTTTTAGCTAACTGTGTCCTGGCTTGCTCATAGATGTTTTTCAGTGTAAGCAATAGATTGAAACCAAGGGCATAGGGATACTTTATTGTAATGAGGAGTGAGAAAGTAGAGATGATGAATGATACAATGACAGTCTGAAATTGTAGAATAATATTTAATGTATACAGTACATTGCTTACAATAAATGCTTAGTAAATGCTCGATAATCAATTAAATAAATGAAAGAAATGAATGAATTTTAAAAATAAACAATACAGGAAGATTTGGCTCTATGTGGGCTCCACTAAAACATAAATTTCTATCACTTCTCACTAGCTCATCTGTCATCCTATTCCAAGCCACCATTATCTCTTGCATTTATTTTTTACATTTGCCTTCTCCTTAGTCTGCCAAACTTGATCCCTTACGGTGTTTTCAGCACCGTAGTTAGATAGATACTTTAAAAACCTAAATCAGATCATCTCACCTCACTATTCAAAACTCTCTCCCTGCACCACCTTAAAATTTAAAAACCTTAAAATTTAAAAACCTACAAAACCATATACAATCTGATACCATATCTTATACTCTCCCTCTTCTTTACTCTGTTTGTGCCACATTAGCCTTCTTACTGTTTTTCAAACAACTTCCTCCTCAGCATGCTCCCACCTCAGGGCCTTCGCAATGGCTGTTCCTTTTGCCTAGGCTGCTTTTCCTCCAAAATCTGCATGGCTAACTTCATCACCTCTTTCATGTCTGTTAAAATGTCACTTTCTCAGTGAAATCTGCCCTATCTTATTTAAACTGGAATTTTAGATATCGTTGGTTGGCTTTCGAGGCCTCCCCACCTGGGCACTAGGCTGGGGTTGGAGGCTGCAGGGTGCAGCAGCCTCCTGCTCACTCCTCCTGCTGTAGCTGCATGGGACCTGAGAGCTGTGCCCCAGGGCCCCCAAAACTGGACACCCCAAGCCTGCTGTTCGAGAAGGGGTCTCCAGGCAGGAGGAACCAAGATGGTGGCATAGGTAAACGCCTATATTGCTGCCCCACACAACAATTTCAAAACCACAACTAAAAGACAAAATGGACATCAGCCAGAACTACCAGAAAGCTGGCTGAGTGGAAATTCTACAAGTAGAAGGAAAGATAAAAGGACACTGAGACTCTGAGGAGGTACAGAGGGCAGAGTTGCAGCGACCTGGGCAAGCATGCCAGCTGGTTTTCTCGAATGGGGAGGGAGACAAAGCCCCCACTGCACTGATCCCCAGTTTTGAGTGAGTCTCAGGGAACCCAGACTCATACTGGGTGAAACTGGACTGTCAGGAGGAAGGACATGATATTCGGGAGCTGCAGAGGTGAGTGAGCTCACAGAGAGGGCGCATGGCTGGCTCTCTTGTTCAGGAGGAAAACAAAACCTCTGTACTGCATTGTATTCCAGTTCCAGGTGAGACTTTGCATGTCCAGGCTTGTTTGGGGAGAAACTGGACTGTTTGGCAGTGGGCAGAGCTCTGGGGCAGCTTTGTCTCAGAGGTGTGTGCAGCCATTGTCGAGGAGATGGAGACCCAGGTGTCACTTAGGGCAGGGCTTACGGGAAACCAAGGCTGACCCCTCAGCCCTGAGACTCTGCCCCATCCAAGCTGAGCACAGAGGCTCTCCCAGTGTAGACACAGCTGATTCTCACAGCCAATTGGCCTGGAGGTCACATCCTCCCAGTGACACCAACAACAGTCTAGGCTTAACTACAACAAGACAGTGCTGCCCATAAAAGGGTGCACCAAGAGTATCCACCTCAGGTAACTGGGGAGGCTGAGCCACTGTTCCCTAGAGGACATCTACCACACCTGGACCAACTCAGGGAAGCAA
Organism: Antrozous pallidus; assembly: GCA_027563665.1. Classification (NCBI taxonomy): domain Eukaryota; kingdom Metazoa; phylum Chordata; class Mammalia; order Chiroptera; family Vespertilionidae; genus Antrozous; species Antrozous pallidus. The sequence continues at coordinate 7,655,056 of CM050521.1, forward strand.
CCAAAATGCAGAGACAAGGAAACAGATCACAACTGAAAAAAAAATGGAGAAAAAAGAAAAGACTGGATATAGAGTTCAAAACCACAGTTATAAGGTTTTTCAAGAATTTCCTAGAAAAGGTTGATAAATTAGTGAGACCCTGAAGGATATGAAAAAGGATCAACTAGAAATTAAGCATACACTGATTGAAATAAAAAATATATACAGAAACCTAAAAGCAGACTAGAGGACCACAAGAATCAAGTCAACGATTTGAAATACAAAGAAGCAAAAACCACTCAGCCAGAAAATCAAAAAGCAAAAAGAATTAAAAAAATTGAAGATAGTGTAAGGAGCCTCTTGGACAACCTCACGCGTACCAATATCCGAATTATGGGGGTGCCAGAAAAAGAGAGAGAGCAAGATACTGAAAACCTGTTTGAAAAAATAGTGACTGAAAACTTCACCCACCTGGTGAAAGAATAGACTTAAAAGTACAGGAAGCAAAAAGAACCCCAAACAAAAGTAATCCAGAGAGGACCACACCAAGACACATCATAATTAAAATTCCAAGAGCAAAAGACAAAGAGAGAATATTAAAAGCAGCAAGATAAAAACAGTTACCTACAAGGGAGTACCCATATGATGTCAGCTGATTTCTCAACAAAAACGATGCAGGCCAGATGGAAATGGCAAGAAATATTCAAAGTGATGAATAACAAGAATCTACAACCAAGATTACTCTACCCAGCAAAGTTATCATTCAGAATTGAAGGTCAGATAAAGTGCTTCACAGGTAAAAAAAAAAAAAAGCTAAAGGAATTCATCACCACCAACTAGTATTATATGAAATGCTGAAAGGTATTCTTTAAGAATAGGAAGAAGAAAAAGGTAAAGATAAAAATTATGAACAAACAAATACATGTCTATCAACAAGTGAATCTAAAAATCAAGTGAACAGAATAAAAATCTGATGAACAGAATAAGCAGAATCAGGGGCATAGAAAGGGAATGGACTGACAATTCTTGGGGGGAAAGAGGTGTGGGAGGTGCAGGAAGAGACTGGACAAAAATCATGCACCTATGGATGAGGACAGTCGGGGGGCGGGGAGGTAAGGGCAGAGTGTAGATTGGGTACTGGGTGGAGGGGAGCTGCGGGGAGGAAAGAGGAACATTGTAATAATCTGAACAATAAAGATTTATTAAATTAAAAAAAATAAATTGCAGTTCTACAGGCACATTGATTCGTCATCCTCATCCTTCTCTAATTTCTTACTATAACATTCATTACAATTTAATATACTATAAAATTTCTATTTTTTTTTACTTTTAATTATTTTATTCACTGGGGTGTAAGCTGTTTGAAGGGTGTCGAGGAGGCTTTACTTCTTTTTTTTTTTCTCTCTCTCTCTCTCCCTGTTGAAATGCTTCAGAGTGTAGATCCATTTGAAACTTATCCATGACTCACTTTCTAAATCAATGGAATTTCTTCTCCACACCATATCTGCTACATAGCACAATGGTTGCCTGTTTACTACCAAAACATACACTTATTTAATAGGAAATCAATAAAGAAAAATCTGGGCATTCATTATTTCCGCTTCTGGCAGCTAGTTTATTTACATTTATCCTGAATTAATTTTGCATTTGAATAGAAACACCCGGAGAGAGAAACATGGATTGGCTGCCTCCTGCACGCCCCCTACTTGGGATAAAGCCCCAAGCCTGACATGTGCCCTATGTGACCTCTTGGTTGATAGGTCGGTGCTCACTTACTGAACCACAGTAGCCAGGCTAACACTGTAATCTTTAACATTCAGGTAGATATCCCTGAAAAATCTACTTCTGTCACTGTTGATTTCAAATTTGGAGTCACATAGGAATTCTAGATAAAAGCATCTTATTTTGTTCTGTTTAATAGAAGAGCAAGTTGGGGTCTCAAGAATATTGTTAAATACCTTGGGCTGTTTGAATCCAAGACTTTCATTTTATCATGAGCTCTTGGTTTCTTAATACTTACTTCCTTGAATCATTATTTTTAGCACTTTTTTCCTCTAAGTTATGTCACCTTTGATTTGTTGGCTGTATACTGCTTGCACTGGTGTACTCATTATTTCCTGAGTATATTATGCCATTCCATAAATTCACTTACTTACTTTATTTATTTATTTATTTATTTATTTATTTATTAATCCTCCCCTGAGGATATTTTCCCATTGATTTTTAGAGAGAGTGTAAGTGATGTGGAGAGACAGAGAGAGAGAAACACTGATGTGAGAGAGACACATTGACTGGTTACCTCCTGCAAACTCCCTGACCAGGGCCTGTGATTGAGCCTGCACCTGCAGCACATGTCCTTGACCAGAATTGAACCCGGGACCCTGTAGTCCACAGGCCAGTGCTCTGTCCACTGAGCCAAATTGGCCCAGAAGAGTTTGTGTCTTTCTCAACATTCTCTTCATCACTTCAACTTTCAAAACACTGCTCAAACATCATCACTTTGACATCTTCCCTCTGCTCTTCTGGCATTTTGTATATGTTGGCATTACTGTGGAACTGGTCATTACTTAGGTCATTTTAATCTGTCTCCTCTCTCTCTCTCTCTCTCTCTCTCTCTCTCTCTCTCTCTCTCTCTCTCTCTCTCTCTCTCTCTCTCTTTCCCCTGCTCTAATTTGACCATCATATTGTGACTTCTTTGTTTATTTTTTATATTTTTGACACCATATTCAATATGAAATCACAGGGGCCTAAAAGACTTAGAGATCTAAAATGTTTTAGTTATTCAGTCACACCATGTTGAGTAGCAGGAAGAACTTATATATCCTCCTAATATTTAAGGTGTAAGCTGTGCTTCTCTCGTGAGTACTCATGAGTTGCACAGATCTGTCTTAGTAGCTGCTATAGCACCTTCCAACCCTTATTCTCAGATTACCTTAAAGGATCTTGTAAGACTCACACATGATACAGGTTACCTCTCTGCACAGGGGTCACAGCCTTTCCAGTCCCATTTTGAGGAAAGAAACCTTTCTGGCTCCCAGCAAACTAGGGCCTAGGAGAACCAGACAGCCTGGGGAAGAAAGAAGGGAAGGCCAGCCCAGCCTTCACCAGCGATCTAAAGCTTTCTACCTCCTAGAGGTCACTGTGCTGTTAGGGCAACATATTTTTTTTTAATGAAATGCAGGTTTTAAAATTCTAAGGTGAACAATTTGCTTTTAATTATTCCACCACTGTTTGAACTTCCCCAGACAAGGAAAGATTATTTGTTCTACAAGTGTGTGTGACAAAAAGGATATGCTGATGGCCTTCCTGCTCCCACCAAAAAAAAAAAAAAAAAAAAAAAAAAAAGATTAAAGGAGGCTAGTTGTCAAGGAGCCTTTTTATTAATGTAACCATGAATATCTAGTACCTTTTCAATGAAATTTTCTCCTTAGAAATAATTTTCATCCTACTTTACCATTTTTACTGCAACAAATCAATCCTTGGAGCAGTATCTCATAATTTCCCGGCTTTGTTCTCCATGTCCTTTTTCAGCATACATGTATGTACAGGAACAATGAATGAATAACAGAGAAATGTACAAAAGATAAATTTGACTCACAAGATTTTTTTAAGCTGCAGATTCGTGATAACATAAATAAAGCAAATTCAAATTTATTGAGTATTCATCCCAGGTACTTTTTTGTTTACATTATTTCATTTGAAATTTATCAAGAATGTTTAAAATATTTTATCCACAAATTGCATATGAGAAAACTAACACTCAGATAGGTTAGGAACTTTGACCACAGTAAAGAGAGAAAAGCCAGGCTTAGTCTGTAAACTTTTCTGTTGCCTAAATTTATATACAAGATTTTATTTTTAGTTAAAAATAAATGCTATGAGAATTTCAAAAAATTATTCTATACAGAATCTCACTTTTAAACATTTTGTTTCTGCTATATATTGACATACAACATTAAAGCAGATAGGATCTCTTTAAACCTTAATAATAATCCTATAAGATGTAGTAGATGTACAGACAAAAAATCTGAGACAAAGAGGGGTTAAGTAAAATGTAAAAAATTTACAGATTTTAAATAGTGGAGTCTGTATTTAAAAGCAGATCTTCCTAAGACTACAATCCATTTTCTACAAAATGTGGTTACTTTGTCTTCTATAAACCTAGCATTCACATTTGTCATTGTCAGATGGTTAAATGTAGAGTTTATTGTAAATTAGATGTTTGTTATGTTTCATGTACTGATTTGATTATGTGCTCAGACAAAATTATTTTGTTGTATGACATACATGAGTGTTTGTGTGTGAGGGTGATTTAGATCATGTGTGGCATCTTTTCATATTTGATTTTTTATTTAAGCAAAATTAACTTTTATTGGCATAAATATCTTAGTGTATGGATTAAAGGAATGAGTTTCTTTGCAGATTTATATCTAACTCAATATCTTTAGTTTGTCACATATTTTATGTTCAATTAATATTAACATCTGCATATATTAGCTCTCACTGAGTATTTTTTTCTGTATGTCAAGACCTGTCCATGTATGTGATTTTTGCTATGTTTTCACTGTCAATGAGTGGGAACATAGCAGAGCCTCTCTTCATCCACTTATAACCCACTATCTCTTTTAATTTTGCAACAAATGTTTTCAAAGTGGAATAGTTTTTATTACTGGAGGTTAAACTATAATTTGAGTTTATCTACTTCAGACTAAAAATATTACAGCCGTACATTGCCCTTGTGATACTATTAAACATTGTGAAATCTTCTTTTCCATTGGTTTTGTACAGATAAATTTATTCATTTTACAAGTACAGAAGAAATGAATTTTGTATCTATTATTTAGGTATAAAAGAGGGAGCATGCATAAGGGATTTATATATGACACTTATATTCAGTGAAAAGATGGGTTGCCAAAAGGTCTTCTCCTAACTAAGAAAACGTAATCATTCCACATGTTAAGCAAGAGGTACAATTATTTTTCCCCTACCAAAGATGTGACATTGAAAAAGGAGACCCCTTCCAATTATCCAATTTATTTAGTTACTCATTTTTTGAAGAAATAATTATTTTTCTATCAGTAGGCCATTCCAAAATAATTGAATTTCAGTAATCTTATGTCCATTTTATTTAACAATATGAAATGCCATCAAATAACTAATATTTTTTCTTCAAGGAATAAGTACAATATAAAAAATCTGATACTGTTATTCTTTTCTGAATTTATCTTTTTTTTTTAGGATTTTAATCAAGTGGTTCTGCAGTTATTACAACTAGAAAACAGTCTAACAATTCTGTCACTTTTCTTAAGTCAAACTGCAAGTTGTTATGTTAGTTCTGGAGAACTTCAAGGTGCAGAATTGTACACTTTTTATTTTGAAAATCGTGTCAATCCTTATGTCTATCAATATTTTGAAGCAAAGTTTTTTTGAGTATTAATATATGTTTGATTTTTAAAGCAAGAGATTGTGATTTTGGCCTCATTGCAATCTTTTCACATGAAATATGTTGTTGAAATTTCTCATAGGACCTTCTCTTTTTAAAATTCAGCATCATAAACCCTTCTAATTCTTTCACTACAACTCTTTGCTTTCACTTTTGCTTGCATTGTATGTAACTAACTGCTTTTCTCTTGCTGGTTTTAAGATTCTCTTTTTGTCTTTAACCCTTGGCATGTTAATTATGATGTATCTTGGTGGGCCTCTTTGAGTTCCTCTTGTTTGGGACTCCTTGTGCTCCCTGGGCTTATAAGTATTTCTTTCACCAGGTAGGGGAAGTCTTCTATCATTATTTCTTCAAATAGGTTTTCAATATCTTGCTTCTCCCCTCTCCTTCTGCCACCCCCATAATGCAAATGTTGGTACTCTTCAAGTTGCCGCAGAGGCTCCTTGCACTATCTTCATATTTTTGGATTCTTTTTTCTTTTTGCTCTTCTGATTGGGTATTTTTGCTTACTCATATTTCATATTATTTGATTCTCAGAATCCTCTATTCTATCGTTGAATCCCTGTAAACTGTCTTTATTTTTGTTAGTGTATGCTTAATTTCTGAATGGTCCTTTTTTGTGTTTTTACATTCTCTCTAATATCCTTGAAAGTCTCATGAAAATCCTGTATTAACTTTATAACCAAGATTTTGAATTCTGTAGCCAGTAGTTTGCTTGCTTCCATTTCTTTCATCTGTGACATATTTCTTTCTCTCCACATTTTGACTGCTTCCCTGATCTTGTTTCTATGTATTAGGGAGAGCTGCTATGTCTCCTGGAATTGGTAGAGTGGCCGTGTGTAGTAGATGTCCTTTAGTGCTTCAACTTCCCTAGTCACCTGAGCTGGGATCTCTAGGTGTGCCCCTGTGTGGGCTGCAAGCACAGACTTATAGTTGAGCCTTGATTGCTATTGGAATTACTGGGAGTAGTTGATCTCCAGGCCAATTGACTGTGAGGACCAGATGCAAGTACAGTTGGAGAACTCCTGTTTAGGAAACACCCCTATGGAGCAGAACTTACTTCAGTTGGGTTTTGGTACTCACTGAGTCTGCCTCTTCACTGTGTCACTTGTGGTTGTGTAGAGTTGTAATATCCTATGTCAGAAGGAACCTGTCTACTAGGTTCACTGGCTCTAGGGATTCTTGTGAGGTTCAAAGCCAGCCATTGCCTGGGGTCACCCAGCAGGAACTACAGCAGAATCTACAGATGGCTGCTACTTGCTATTTGTATTGGGCTTGGAGGTGTCCAGGTGAGGCCTAGCTATGAAGCCAAGTAGGCTGGTGTTAGTTCTGGGTCTTGATAGGTATAGGGCACACTGTCACCAGCTGCAGCTTGTCTGAAGCCTGATCTTGAACGGGACATTCATATGGAAAAGCTACTGCAAATAGCTTGGGTGAGGCTGCAAATTCAATGGGGTGGGGTCTCAGGGAATCCCTAGGAGGGAATACACCTTGTGGTCCAGGTTGTTGGAGACTCAGATATGGCTGCTAGTCAGCTCTGGAACAGTGGTGGTCCCAGCACAGGAACAATGATCCCTGCAAGCACTCCTGTCTTAGATAAATCTGCCTCCAAGTTATTGCCCTGATGCTAGATAACTCAGTTCCTTCCTGTATGTGTCTGGCTCCTCCGAAGCCTCCCGGTGCTGGGAGTCAGAGGAGGTTCATGTGTTGACCTTTAAATGGAGCACCTGGGTCTCTAGCAGTCTCCATGTCACTCAGTCACAGTCCCTGCTTATTTTCATAACCCGTACTTTGGGAAACTTCTCTTCCTAGCTCTGGCACCCTGGCTTAGGAATCTGTGTGGGACTAGGAACTCTTATTCCTCACAGGCAGCCTTTGCAGAGACAGTCTTCCTCCCTGTTATAAAATGTCACGTGTGGGTGTCAGACCAGCCCATTCATCTCCCAGCCTTTCTTATTATATAGATACCAGGCTCAGTTCTCTTTGAAATAAACTATGATCATAGTTTGTTTACATTTGTTCTCTGAACATTTCAAGCCTTCTTACCTTTAATTTTTCAAGGACATTTGTATTTGCATTTCATCAGGCCTTCCTCTTTCAAATGTTTTGCTAGACTGTGCCATGCTGATATTCATAATTCTTTTACTCCTTATCTTTCAATGCACTTTTCCATTCCTTCCTTTGTTTCTAGTTGTATGTGAGATCTGTCTGTATTCAATATAAGAACCTAGTCCCTATAATTGGAACACAGGAAACAATTCTTCTTGGCCACCACTGTTTGTGAATGAGGATTAGTAAGTACATTTCATTAATGAAGTTATATTATATTCTATTCATTTTACCCTTAAACTAGTATTATAACAACATATTTGTTTATGAGAATTTTATATGCTTTAAGTATTTTTAAATGTCTGTTCTTTGCTAGTTGTCTTTGCACTTACAGCTCACAGGCAGTTTTAACCTATTTTATCATAGGTTATATTAGTGGCCCAGTGCATGAAATTCATGCATGCAAGAGGGTGTCCCTCAGCCCTGCCTGGACCCTCTCCATTCTGGGACCCCTCAAAGGATGTCCTATTGCTGGTTTATAGGAATCGAGCCTGAACCAGCAGTCAGACATCCCTCTCACAATCTGGGACTGCTGGCTCCAGCCAACTCACCTGCCTGCCTGATTGCCCACTCACCCACTGTGCCTGCTGGCCTTCTCACCCAAAACTGCCTCCCCACTGCCGGCCTGCTCACCCCCAAATCCCCCACCTCCCACCAGCCTGATCACCCCAACTGCTCCCTCTCCTGGCCTGCTAGCCCCCACCTTCCCTGCCTCCTGCTGGCCTGCTCACTCCAAACTGCTTCCCCCTGCTGTCCTGCTCACTCCCAACTGGCCTCCTTGCTGGTATGCTTACCCCAACAGCCCCTGCCATCCCATCCTGGCCTGATTACCCGCCAGTGACCCAAGGTCCCAGCCCCTCCTTTTTTTCTTTTCCTTTCTTTCTCTTTCTTCCTTCCTTTCTTTCTTCCTTCCTTCCTCTCTTTCTTTCTTTCTTCCTCTCTCTCTCTCTTTCCTTCCTTCCTTCCTTCCTTCCTTCCTTCCTTCCTTCCTTCCTTCCTTCCTTCCTTCCTTCCTTCCTTCCTTCCTTCCTTCCTTCCTTCCTTCTTTCTTTCTTTTTTCAGTACCTCCTTGAGCAGAGGCCAGGGCTGCTAGAAGCAAGTATATAGGATTTATTTATCTTCTATAATTGAAACTTTGTAGCCTTGAGTAGAGGCCAGGGCCTGCCAGGGCGGGTTGGTAGCTTGGCTTTCACCATTGTTGGGGGCAACCCAAGCCTTCTGCTTGCTCCAGCTCCATGGCCCACTGTCATCTTAGTTGGATTAATTTGTATACTCGCTTCCTGATTGGCTAGTGGACGTGGCTTGGCATAGTGGAATGATGGTTAATTTTCATGTTTATTTTTTATTAGTGTAGATAATTCATAGCAACAAGAGATTTATGTTAACATTATGTACAGATAAATTTAATTAATACTTCAAAAATTTAAGATAGATGCTTATAAACATAATCTATAAAGGTTCTCATTGTAAGATTGCTACTCATATTTAAGAAGTATTAGAATATTGAGAAGAAATGTTTGATATCTTTGAATGCCCTTGCTTTTGGTACCATTGACATAAACTCTTCAGAATTTAAGTTTGTAAAATGATTAGTATATAAAATTTAATAGAGGCTCCAACTTTTATATCATTGTAGACTCCAGAAGCTTTTTTTTTCAAATTAGATTTATTATTATTTTTTTTGTAGGCAGCAATGAAACTTTATCTTTTTTGGGGGGGCAATCATATATTTTTTAATTTTATATTTTTTATTGTTTAAAGTATTACAAATAGTAGTATATATGTTTCCTTTTTTCCCCCCATTGACCTCCCCCTGGCTTCCCCTACCTCCCAGCACATGCCCTCACTTGTCCCCCCCTTACCCCGTATCCATTGGTTATGCCCATATGCATGCACACAAGTTCTTAGGTTGATCTCTTACAGTCCCCGCCCCCCTCTTTCCCCTGCCTTCCCCCTGTAGCCCAACACTCCACTCAATGTTTCTTTGCCTCTGTATCCATTCTCACCCCCCCATTTCTTTTCTTTAAAAAATCTTCCATCTGCATACTACAGATAAACATTTTGCTCTCAAAAAAGTACAAAATGTCTGCAAAATGATATTTTTGTCCTTCATCACACAGCAAATTTCAAATAATAGTAGGCAATATAGAATTAAAAATCAATAATTGAGAATAGGTAATAAAATATTTGAAAATTTTAAAAACAATTTTCTCAAAATACATATCTCTAAACATTATATTTCTCTTAATTTTAAAGAGTTAAGTTGAACTTAATTTAAACTCAGAGGGAGGTGGATCAGGAATGAAAATAACTGAATACTTACATGCTAAATATGCATATATGCAAAGCTCATGGGCATAGGCAATAGTGCAGTAAAGGCCTGAAGGCAGGGAGTCAAGTTGAGGGAGGCAGGTATCTGTAATATTTTCAACATTAAGTTTAAATTTTAAAAATAAGAAACATAACTTTAAAAATAAACTCCATTTAAAAAGTTATAAAATTTTTGTTTATTCCATCATATCAAAGATTTTCATCAATTGAAAACCATGATAATAAACATGAATATGATCAAGTGAAGGGAAATATATGGAGGAAATAAATAAAACTATAATGGGAGAAATTCTAAAATTGTTGGGGAGTAAGTAGATGCTACACTGACACACTCCCAGGACGAAATTAAACTAAAATACAGAAAAAAAACATCCTGAATAATCAATTGAAAACTAGTTGGAGAGAATCCTGATGAATCAAGGATAGAAAGTGGAACTACATAGAGACTGCGAGGAACTGCTAAGGCACAAAAGGCTTGGCTAGGCTCTCACCAACAGCAGCTGAAGGTCTGAAGGAATATCTCAGCTGTGGGAGGCTCCCAGTAAGAACTCTGGGGTCTAAACTCTGAGATGGGCTCACCAGCATAGAGCACCAGGACTGAGAAAGGTACTGAGATAACATCAGGCTGAAAAACCAGCAGGTCTGCTTGGGAGGGATCCCTGGAAATGCAGGCACCCACTTACAGGGATAATGCACAAAGTGTTGAGTGCAGACACTCACCTTGGACTTCAGCAGAGTGAGGGCAGAGTGGACTGGAGCTGTGTGAGCAGAAGCCAGATTTAGGGGAGCTGGTGGTGGATTTCAAAAAGGAGCCACTATAATTTCTGTGCTGAATCATTCCCTCACACTGTGAAGAACAGCATTCTTTGGTGTGTTTTTTTTTGCCTGGGGGGAAGGGAGTTATCCCACCCTACTAGAAAACATCTTGAGTTTCTGAGTCCCATTAAGTGACAGAGACTAACAATCAGCATGTCAGCAGAAGCAATTGGCCCACCCTGTTGGAAAACCTCTTACCCCACCCAGTGGTCAGTAGCCTAAGGCTAATTCAAACTGAATACAGTCAGACTACAAAATCACATGATCATATCAATTTATGCAGAAAAAGCATTTGACAAAATCCAACACCCTATTTTGATAAAAATACTCAGCAAAGTGGGAATGAAGGCCTCAGACCTCATTATAATAAAAGCCTTATATCACAAACCTATAGCCAAGATGATAATAAATGGGCAAAAACTAAAACTATTTCCCCTAAGAGCAGGAACAAGGCAGAGATGTACACTTTTACCATTCTTATTGAACATAATAATAGAATTCCTGGCTATAGCAATAAGACAATAAAAAGAGAAAAGAGTCATCCACTTTGGAAAGGTGGAAGTAAAATTGTCATTACTTGCTGGTGACATGATATTGTATATAGAAAACCCAAAAACTACTACATTAAAAAAAGGAATTCATCGAGGTAGGAGGATTCATAATTAACACTCAAAAATCAATTGCATTTTAATATACCAATAATGAATTCTCTGAAAGAGAAACTAAACAAACAATCCTATTTATCTCAGCAACAACAACAAAAAAATGAATATACCTGAAAATAAACTTAACCAAGGAGGTAAAAGACTTGTACTGGGAAAACTACATGATGTTGACAAAAGAGATACAGGAAAATATAAACAAGTGGAAGAATGTACCCTGTTCATAGTTTGGTAGGATCAGCATCATTAAAATGTCCATACTACCCAAAGCAACCTATAGACTCAGTGCTATCCCTATTAAGTTACCAATGGCATATTTTACAGACCTAGAACAAACACTACGAAAATTTATATGGATCTAAAAAAGACCCCAAAATAGCTGCAGTAATTTTGAGAAAGAAGAACAAAGTTTGGAGGAATCACCATATCAGCTATCAAAATATACTACAAAGCTACGGTAATCAAAACAACCTGCTACTGGCACAAGAACAGGCATATAGATCAATGGAACAAAACAGAGAACCCAGAAATCACTATAAGCAATTATGCTCAATAAATGGGGCTTGGAAAATGGGACAGATACATATAAAAAAAAAAGAAAAAAAGAAAAGAAAGAAAGAGACCGGACCACCAACTTACATCATACACAATAAACTCAAAATGAATAATAGACTTAAACGTAAGATGCGAAACCATAAAAATCATGGAAGAAAACATAGGCAGCAAAATCTCAGACCTCTCTTCATAGCAATATGTTTGTGGATACATCTCGCTAGACTAAATGTTACCATGTAGTTGAAAACTGTGAGGATTAGGCAATTGGGGCATATTGTGTGCAAAGAGGTAAAGGGTGGTATATGACAGTGGTCGGCAAACTCATTTATCAACAGAGAGGCAAACCGCAGCTTGCAAGCCGCATGTGGATCGCGAGCTGCAGTTTGTCAACCACTGTCCTAGCGCAATGGAAATTAGGGAGAACAATGGGACTACATCAAATCAAAAGCCTCTGCACAGCTAAAGAAGCCTTCAACAAAATGAAAACCAACTCCAGTGTATGGGTGCACATATTTGACAATGGGAAATCTGATAAAGATTTAATATCCAAAATATATACAAACTCATACAACTTAACAAAAGGAGATACACAATCCAGTTAAGAAATGGGCAAAGGACCTTAATAGACAATTATCCAAAGTGGACCCAGAGATAACCAAGATACATAAAAAAAAAAAAAAAAAGCTGAAAGTCACTGATCATCAGAGAGATGCAAATTAAAATGACAATGTGGTATCACCTCACGCCTGTCAGAATCAACAAATGACAAGTGCTGGATGTGGAGATAAAGGAACCCTAGTGAACTGCTGGTGGGAATGCAGACTGGTGCAGCCATTGTGGAGAACAGTATGGACATACCTAAAAAAATAAAAAATGGAACTGCCATTTGACCCAATGATCCCACATCTAGAAACATATCCTAGGAACCCTGAAACACTGATCAGAAAGAATGTATGCACCCCTATGTTCATAGCAGCACAATTTATAACAGCAAAGATCTGGTAAGAGTCCGGGTGCCCTCAGTAGATGAGCGGATGAAAAGCTGTGGGAGAGTTATAATCATGGGAAATTATGCAGTCATAAAGCAGAAGGGTCTCTTACTCTTTGAGGCAGCAGGAAGGGACCAGGAGAATATTATGCTAAAGTGAAATAAGCCAGTCAGGAACAAGTATCACATGTTCTCACTCATGTGGAATCTAATGAACAAAATGAACTGTTTAACCAAATTGATTCAGAGGCATAGAAGCTTGAAACACACTGTTGAACTTCAGAGTGCAGGAGGCTGTAGATGGGTAAGATCAATCAAAGAACTTGAATGCGTATATGTATAACCCATGGACACAGACATTAGTGTGATGGAGGCCTGGGTCAGGGAGAGCCTCGTGCCATAAGGGGTCAGTGGGAGAAAAAGGGGGCATAACTAATACTTTCAACAATAACGATTTTTTAAATTGAAATAAGATCAGTTTATAGAGATAATTTGTATATAGGCCTGCTAAATTGCTAGGATTTGTCCTTAAATTTACCTTTGATCTATTTAGCAGTTAAATTAATGGAGACCGTGTACTTATACTATAAGATAAATGCTGTTTTAAAAATCAATTAAAAAATTTTCTAGAAAGAATCACAATGTTTCTTAGACTTGAAGGATTTTTTGCCCTAGTCTCCATGAAGGCACACTGTGTAATATTGTGGATGAGTAACAGAACTATTGCTTATGGTATCTCTCAGTGTATCCAAATATATAATTCCAATGTGAAGTTCAATAAAAGCAATTTTAAAATGTGGTCAAGCATTACATTTGTAATTGTGGTATTTAGAATGAGTACATTCATGACCTTGTAAGATTGAGATGTAAATTTAGATTATCTGACCTCAATAATGGGTGTGCTGTATATCATTTAGGCAAGCTTTCATAAATATTATTTCTTTATCTAAAATTTTGATAAGGATTAGATAGCAAAGAGTACATACCTTATAGTCTTTGGCAAAAACATGAGATTCAGAAATTTTACATGGTTTAGACAGATTATCTAGAGAATATATATATATATACATATATATACACACACACACACACACACATACACACACACACACACACACACACACACACATATATATACATATATATATATATATATATATACATATATATATATATATATATATATATATATTTCTTGTAAAATAAGGTGCACAAATCAAACCCTTGCCATCATTCTTTCTAAACCCATTCCCAGATGGTCCCTGACTTCAGCTGGTTCTGGGAATGGGTTTAGAAAGAATGATGAAAGTGTGACTTTTTTTTTTTTAAAAAAAACATTTGAGAACTTTCTCTAAAGGAAAAGATTAGGACTTTAAGGGTTTGGAATTTATTTATATGATATGATCCTTGGCTTCTCACATGAGGGGTGGTACTTGTTTGCTGGAGTGGGCAATATATTAACATTGCAAGGCGTTTGTGAATTCAACCATTTGTTCTCCATTGTCTTTAGGTAAATAATAAAGGCAAAGTAAAGACTGGCATACTGTGCTGTCTTCTATACAATGTTCAACTAGAAAAAGATAGACCAGATATTTTCTCTGAGCCTGGCCATGATAATCATTTTATTCACAAAAAATATTCAAACCAATTGTTTCTAATATATCCATAGCCAGTTAGCTCTCTGCTGAATAGATTAGCACACATGCCTTTAATGGACCAAAAAAGTTAGCAGTTTTCATTAACGTGTAGAGAGTCCTTCGGGAGCCTATATTTCTGTTCTTCCTCAGGGGCTTCACATAAGCATAGATTCCCTTTCACTGAACCTCACAGCCTTTCAATTGGATCTCAGAAATGCATTATTTTATGAACCCTTCTGACATCACAGACTGCATTGTCTTCTTCTATATGATCTCATTACATCCTGGACTTTCCATTCACCTCAGTGATCACATATGTGTGTGATTATTAATTTTTGTCTGCATACTTCATGAAGGTGTAGCCTGTGTCCATTCCTCTCATTCTATCATTTAGGTACTTATCAGTAGCTTGCACTCAGTTATTCAGCTATTTGTTGAATGAATAAACGACTATATGGAAGAATGAGTGAACAAATGGTATATTACTGAAATTCTCATACAGTCTGTAAAATTGTCGTTTAATTTGTTAAACGTAGTCATCAGCTAATAATTTTAACTCAGAGTTATTACACATAAAAATCAGTGTTAAGTATTTCCTGATATAATGTATTTTTATACTACATTTTATAAAGAATTTTTCACATTTGTCAAAGGTTAGTCTATTGTATTTTCATTATATTCTGTTTTTACTTTTGGACATGAAGTGACAATATAATTTCTTATACTTGAGGGTGAAAATTTAAGTTACTTGAGCTAATTAGAACAAAACTATAAACTCAGAAGTAAGCAACATACAAAACAAAAACTACAAAAAGAGAATTTACTTCATGACTTACATTCCGTTATCTTTATAGTGAAATAGATGTTCTTTATCTATCATTGTCCCTTGTATATCTGACTTTACAGACCACAGTCCATCATATTTCACATAGAAAGTGATAGTCTCATATCAAGGGAAGTAATATTTTAAAATCCTTTGAAGTAATGCATGGATTAACAGGATGTACTCTCTTTATTCATTAATGGTATGTGGGCCTCATGGAATTGCTCTTTTAGGACATTGTACTGATCATGAAATAGTAGGAAGAGATCAAGTTATCTATGTGTATGTGTACCTTGGAAGAGCAAGGAACTATATACACATCAGCAAACTATTTTGAAGTCATGAGCTTCCATTTGATTTAGGCACTCTACAAGCAGGAACATATTTTTGGCTGACTGTGTAATGAATGAATGGCGTTTGCCTTTAGTTATTTTGAAAAACAAAAATAACATGTAACACTTCATCATCCATTATGAAGAATAAATGAAAGCACTTAGCTAAGTAATGAAAGTCAGTTACCCCTGAGAAAGCAGGGGCCTACCTTTTTCACTTTATACCTATAGTGATATGTGCTCTATCTTTTATTATTGCTTTTTATCTTTTAACTAGAGGCCTGGTACATGAAATTCGTGCAACGGGTGGAAGGTGTCCCTCAGCCCAGCCTCCACTCTCTCCAATCTGGGACCCCTCAGGGATATCTGACTGCCCATTTAGACCCAAGGGTTTGGACCTAAATGGGCAGTCGGACATCCCTCTCATAATCCAAGACTGCTGACTCCCAACTGCTCACCTGCCTGCCTTCCTGATTGCTCTAACCACTTCTGCCTGCCAGTCTGATCACCCCCTAACCAGCCTCATTGATGCCTAATGCTCCCCTGCCAACCTGTTTGCCCCTAACTGCTCTCCCCTGCAGGCCTGGTCACCCCTAACTGCCCTCCCCTGCAGGCCCAGTCACTCCCAACTGCCCTCCCCTGCTGGCCATCTTGTGGTGGCCATCTTGTGTCCACATGGGGGCAGGATCTTTGACC
Source organism: Antrozous pallidus (assembly GCA_027563665.1). Lineage (NCBI taxonomy): Eukaryota > Metazoa > Chordata > Mammalia > Chiroptera > Vespertilionidae > Antrozous > Antrozous pallidus. Next base: position 7,671,427 of record CM050521.1, read on the forward strand.
ACATGGGGGCAGCGGTCTTGTGTGTTGGAGTGGTAGTCAATCTGTGTATTACTCTTTTATTAGATAGGATAGAGGCCTGGTGCATGGGTGGGGGGCCAGCTGGTTTGCCCTGAAGAGTGTCCTGAATCAGGGTGGGAATTCCCTTGAGATGAAATGTTCCGTAAATCTCAATAAAATCTATCTGATCCAGTGTGTCACTGAGTGTTACTATTTTGTTGTTGATTCTTTTTTGTCTGCAATATCCATCCAATGAAGTCAGTGGGCTTTTGAAGTCCCCTACTTGTGATTTTTCTCTTAAAGTGGTGAAGAGTGTGTTTGTGTGTGTGTGTGTGTGTGTGTGTGTGTGTGTACTTATTTATTTATTTAGGTACTCCTATTATGTACTTATCTTCTCTTTAGTATTATGTAGTTATCTTCTTTGTCTCTTTTATTTTTTTGAAGTATATTCTGTCACATATAAGTATTGTTATTCCTGCTTTTATTTTCATTTCCATTTGCATGGAAATTATTTTTCCATCCCTTCACTTTCATCCTATTGGAGTCCTTTGCTCTGAGGTGGGTCTCTTGTAGACAGCATGTATTTTGTCATGTTTATATATCCATTCAGCTAACCTATGTCTTTTCATTGGTGCATCTAAGCCATTTACACTTAAGATTATTATTGATAGGTACTTATTCATTACCATTTTTATTATTTATGCCTATGTTTCTATCACTCTGTATTTGTTCTTCTCGTTATAGCTGTCCCTTTAGCATTTCTTTCAGTATTGGTTTTGTGGTGACAATCTCCTTACTTTTTTTTGTCTGGGAAGCTCTTTATCTCACCATCTATTGTGAATGATAGTCTTGCTGGATATAGTAATCTTGTTTTTAGATCCTTGCTTTTCATTACCTTTAATACTTCCTGCCATTCTCTTTTGGCCTGTAGAGTTTCTGATGAAAAAGCATCTGATAGCATTTATAGATAACAAATTGTTTTTCTCTTGCTGACTTTGAGATTCTCTCTTTGTCTTTAATCTTTGGCATTTTAATTATTATGTATCTCTTTGTGAACATTTTCAGGTTCTTTTTGCTTGGGACTCCTTGAACTTGTGTTACTTTTTCCTTTACCAGTTTAGGAAAGTTTTCTGCCATTATTTCTTTAAACAATTTTTCTATACCTTGCTCAATTTCTTCTCCTTCTGGTACTCATATGCTGCAGCTATTGTTACATTTCATGCTGTCCCACAGCTCCCTTCTACTGATACTGTCTTCCTGTTTATTTTTTCTGTTTTTTGTTTTTGTTTTTGTTTTTGGTTCTCTGATTGAGTGATTTTTTTTCTATCTTGTCTTCTAATTTTCTGAGTTGATCCTCAGCTTCCTCTACTCTGCTATTTATTCCTTCCACTACATTTCTTATTTTCATTATGTCTTTCTTCATTTCCAACTGTTTTTCATAGTTTCTGTGTCTTTTTTTCATACTGTTGAACATCCTTATAAGTATTACTCTGAACTTTATATGTTAAATTGCTTATCTCTATTTCATTTAGCTCTTCTTCTGGAGAGTTCTCATTATTTTATTTGGGTCTTTTTTCTTTGTCTCCAAATTTTGATTGCCTATTTTGGTTTGATTCTATGTATTAGGCAAATGTGTTATGACTCACAGTCTTAGTAGATTGGTTTTATGTACTAGGTGACCTGTAGCACCCAGTTCTGGAGTCTCCCTGATCACCAGACCTGGGTACTTTAATACTCTAATAGTGCTCTTTGTGTGCATTTTGTAGGCCCTGTATTTTTTTCTAGTTAAGTCTTGAATGCTATTTCCTATTCATGAATGGGTTGAACTTCCTCAGGCTGGTTGACAGTGAGGCTCAACTCCAAACACAGTGTTTGGCCTGCTGTGCAAGTGATTATTACATGAAGCAGAATTCTCTTCAAGGTTTGGAGACTACCAATATCTTCCTGTGGATATTCTGCTTCTAAAACTTGATCATTTTTTGATGTGTATTGCTGGCTATTTGGGTGTTTTCATTTTGAGTCTTCTGGGAAGGTCTTTGGTGCAGTCCAATGTCAGACTTTGTTTGTGACTGGCTCAGAGTACAATGTTTGGAGCACTCAGCAGTTCACTACTTGTGCTCCCTCTGCTGGGGCTGGTTGAGTGTGGGCCCAAGAGCAGGTCAGGCAAGACTCAAAGCACTTAGAGATCCACTTCTACCTGCAGGCTATTAATCTCAATCATTTAATGAACCTCAGGCTATAGTCCTCAGTAGGGTATAAACTACAGTGGGTGGGGCAAGATATTTTCCAATAAGTGTGACCATTGCTTCCTCCCAGGCTAAAGTTGTGTTGGCATGAAAGCTGTACCTGAGAAAGCTGGCTTCTGCAGTATGGGGGAATAAATCAGCACAGGGATCCTGGTGCCTTTTTTCTCAGCTCTTTTACTAGAGCCACCAACCCTAGACTCTAGTGTGCAGCTCTAGTCTGCTCTTCCCTCCCTCATCCAGAGCATAAAGTGAGTGGAAATCTACTATGTTGGTCATTTAAGAGAGTGCCTGTACTTCTAACCACCTCTTCCTACCAAACAGAAACTTCAGTGCTTTTCAAAGCCAGATGTTGTGTAGGCACCTTTCCAATTTCTGTTACTCAGGGCTTGGGAGCCCATGTTAGAATTTAGGATTCAGGAGAAACCTCCACAGCTGGGATATCCTTGCAAAACTTTAGCTGCTGCCTGTGGGAGCTCATTCAACTCTCTTGTGCCTCTGCACTTCATACCAGTCTCCACATGGCCTCTTCTTTACATCCTTAGTGACAAGGGACCTGTATAGTTAGTCTTCAGTTGGTTATTTAAAAGAATTTTCATATATTTTAGTTATAATTTCAGTTTGGTTAAGGGAGAATATCAGTGTAGCTTCCACTTAATCTGTCACCATCTTGGAATGCCCCTGTTGATTTCTTCTAGTGTTTTCTTCATTTCAGATATTGTATTCTTCATTTCTGACTGATAATTTGTATGGTTCCTATATCCTTTTTTATGATGTCTTACTCCTTGTTGAAGTTCTTCCTAAGTTTTGTGAGCATCCTTATAAACATTGTTTTGAATTCTATATCTGGTAAATTGTTTCCCAGCATGTCATTTAGTTCTTTTTCTGGAGATTTCTCCTGTTCTTTTGTTCTAGGCGTGTGTGTGTGTGTGTGTGTGTGTGTGTGTGTGTGTGTGTTTGTCCCCATTTTGGCTACCTCTATGTTTTGTTTTGTTTTTGTTGTTGTTGTTGTCTTCAAGTCTTGGTAGGGTGACCATATAGAGTAGGTGTCCTGTAGGATCTAATCACACAGTCTCCTTAATCACCTGAGCTAGGTTCTCCAGAAATGTCTCTATGTGGTTCATTTGAGTCCTCCTATTGTAATTGAGCCTAGATGCTCATGACCATCCAGGTGTGGGGCCAACCCTCAGGCTTGCTTAATCTGAGGGTCACCCTCAATGACAATCTACTAATTGCTGTACCATTAGTAGATCTGTCTCAAGGGGTTCTGATGTCTGCTGAAATCTCCGTTTGGAAGTACCATTTATGAATCTAATTGGATCTGCTCTGATATTGTCTGAAGCTTGCCACTGGATGTGTTGGCTTTGGGGCCACTTGGGAAGATTTCTGTTGCAGATAAACACCAAATGCTGCTGCCTATGGCTGTCCTTGGGCTACCATTTTGGAGCTATAAAGCAATCCATAGTTTATGGCTGCCTCTGCTGGGCCTGGGAAGAACCAAACTGTGCACCAAGGCCAGCTTCACCAGCACCAAGCCCAGCAGCAGGTCAGCAAAAGGCTGAAAGCATCCCAAGATTCACCTACACCTGCCTCCCCCTGCCTCTGCCTGCTGGCTGCCTGTTATGCATAGTCACTGAAAGAGATTTTGGCAGTACTTGAGTTATAGGAGTTAGGTTCTCAGTGAGTCACAAGGTAGAGGTGAGTGATGTGCATCCGATTGTTACAGTTCAAACTCGATGCCAGTGTTGGGCCTGAATCCATTCAGCAAAAGTTCCCAAGTTCTCCATGGCTACTTGTCACCCTCCAGGTGACAGCAGGACTTTGTGGTGGGGTTGAGGACTCAGGAAGTTACCAGGGGAAGGTGAGCAGAGTTATCAGATCCAAACAGATTAAGATTTGGTATGAAGGGAGAGTTCTGCACTGGTCCGATGTGCAAGGGAAAAATGATACAGATCCTAGGGCCATACAACCATCTATCCCAGATTCTGCCCAGACATCGCCTAGGAGAGCCAGAGCTAGGTATGTCTTGGCTGCAAGGAATCTGGAGGTTGGGATTGGTGGATCTCTTATGAGGGGAAGGCCCTTGTCAGGCTCACTGGAACATGGTGAAAATGATCCCTGCCCCAAAGTAACACAACTCAGTCACCAACACCTTGTGCCCAGGCAGCTGACTCCTTCACAGAACGTGAACTACATAGGGAAGGGAGACAAGGAATCCACATGGTGGAGCTATTGCATTCTCCCAGCCTGATGTGGTATGGAGGAGAGTGTTCCACTCAAGAAAGATGTCCGCTGTGGTGCAGAGGAGAGACTCAGTCCAGGAAACTTTGTGGCTCATTTTCAACCCTCTCTCTGGAGCCACAAGCTCCACTCTCTCCTCACACAACTCTAGTGTGCTCTGCCTTCCCTCCCCTGGAGCTAAAGGTGAGTGATTGCAAATATGATTTTCTGTGTGGGCCTTTTAGGGTGCACTTGGATTTCTAGGACACTCAGGTCTCTCCCTGGTGGTCAGAATCCCCACTGATTTTCACAGCCAGGTGTTATGTGGGCATCTTTTTCTGGTTCTCATGTTTTGTGCTGGGGAGCTCAGCACTGAGTTGAGACCCCACACCCCTGAGGGGGAAACTTTGCAGCTGAGGCATGCCTCTGAATTCTCAGTCACAGCTGGTGTGAGCAGGACCAGCCTTTATCCCATCTCCGCCCTTCCTACTAGTCTCAGTGGGGCTTCTGTAAAACTTGGTTGTAAGGCTTCTGTTCAGTTAGTCTTCAGTTGGTTATTCAGGTTGCTTATTCTGTATTTTATTTGTAAATCCAGTTTGATTCTGGGAGGAGATGAGTGTGACATCTACTCTGCTGCCATCTTAGATCTTCTGAGATTTTTATTTTTAAAGGACAAGCCATAAAGTCTCAGAATATAGGACTGGCACTATTTAAATTTTTAATTTAGCTTTGATTGTGCTTTATAATAGGCATACTGTGTGAATCAAATTTTAAAATAAAGGACCACTATAGTCTGCTAGGAGACTGAAGGAGCTTATAAATTAATGGGCTCCTTAAAATCAATGTCTTGTGATTGTGACTGTTAATGGCTCACTGGAGAGAAATGGGTCTCAAGGTTAATTATGTCATCACTAAATGCAGATTGAAATAATTGGCAATGCAGAGGTTTATCAAGTAAAGATTATTTTGGTGGAAATTTTGGATAGATGAAAATCCAGTAATTCTGTGTGTGTGTGTGTTTAAAATAATGTGACAGTTATATGAGTGGATACACATTGAAAAAAGGAATAGCAATATGTTTTTAAAGTTTCAAACTTACATTTTGATTTTATAAATATATTTTATATATGTTATATTTGCTTTTTGAAAGGTAATATTTTAAACACACATAATGTTTTGTTTTCTAATCCTAACCTCCTTTTATACTTATCTTTGATAGATGATGTCTGAATACCAGGAATCTAACAAAAATTTACAAATTGTTCCTAAAAGTTGTTGTTGAATGAGACTTGTATTGGCATCATTTCTTCCTAAGAAGGCCTTAGGTGCCACTAAAGTTCATGATGAAGTTTCTATATTATATCTTTATTAGAGGCCCAGTGCATGAAATTTGTGCATGAGGCAGCAGGGAGGAAGGGGGAGTTTCTCAGCCTGGCCTGCACCCTCTCGCAGTATGGGAGCCCTCGGGGAATGTCTGACTGATGGCTTAGGCCCACTTCCCGTGAGGCTCCTGCCATTACCACTGCACTCGCCAGCTGGGAGCCTGGCTTCTCGCTCCTGCATTGAGCATCTGAGCGTCAGTGCATATCATATTGAGCATTGAATGACTTTAGCATATCATTAGTATTTTACACTTCGGTTGAACAGACAATAAGACACGTAGCATATTAGGCTTTTATTATATAAGATTAAATTTTCACCAATTATTATTTAAATAATTGGAATAAAAATATCAATGAGCCCTGCCCAGTATGTTCAGTGGTTAGAACACCAGCCTGTGCACCAAAAGATCGCAGGTTAAATTTCTGGTCATGTATCTCAGTTGCAGGTGATCCCCCACCTGGTCAGGTACATGTGGGAAGCAACTAATCTGTGTGTCTCTCTCATATCAATGTTTCTCTCTCTCCCCTTCACCCCCTTCCACTCTCTCTAAAAAAAAACATAATCAAGAAAATATCCTTGGGTGAGGATTAACAATAACAACAAAATCACCAAAATACAATCTAGGAAACATAGGAAAAATAAATCTCTTAAGAATAGAAAACAATTTGTAAACCATAAAAAAATATGTTTGAACCTATGATAATGTCCTGTTGTAATGTGTTTTTCAATTTTATTACTGAACATAAATTTCAGGCTAAAGTGACAAGAAAAAATAATCATTAAAATAGGAAATGACATCATGGTAATCAAATATAAAAAGGATTTTTGGATATATATATAACTGGAGAAAACCTGAAGAGAGTGTCAGTAATAATAGCTAAGATTATGCATGAAGATGAAGCATAAGGATGAAGCACAAAGATGAAGCTTGATATTTAAAAGTTCATATTCTTGCCTACTGTGTCAAGAAATGTGTGAATTGATCATTGGATTGGATGTGGAAGAAAATTTTCTCTTTCTACTCATGATAGGAAGGCTTTGTTAATTTTCTCCTATGAACATATTACTTTCTTATGAAATGTCAAATATTCTTAACTAGAATAAGCATATCGTCTTTTACGACATTTTCAATAGTTGCATATTATATGTGCAGCAAATGACAACTCTGTATTAACTAACAGAAGGGTGTGCCCACCTACTAAATTGCCAACAGACTTTGATTTGTGCCAGTGAATTTCACCAAATTGTTTATTGACTATACCTGTGTGTACAGATATGTAAGTGTACGTGCAGGTGGGTGAGGGGTATTAGGCAACTGCAAATGATAGAGCTAAAAGTTACTGGTATCAATGAATTGAATATGCACACATGCAACTTGTATTACTATTTAAATAATTTAGTAGAAAAGATTTATTTTTCTCTACTAGCAGCATAAAATGTATTCCCTTAACTTAAGGATAATGTCTTTTCTTCTTTCACAATGAAATGGGTTTATAGTTATATAACAAAATGTTTTGATTTGAAGAGTTGGTATTTTTCAGATGTTTTCAAAGCTACAACTATATAAAATAGAATTAATGTCTTTATAATTTTTCATCTGTCATTATATCTTGACACATTGAAAGGAGCTTGGAGATTATTGCTTCACAAATAAGCATTTTTTCACATATTTTGTTTGTCTTTTTCAAGTAGTTTCTTTCCTTTATTTTTTCTAACTTCAAATTCTATTACTCTAGAAGAAAGAAAAGTCAAGCCTAAAATATGTTAAAACATAAGGGTGTGTTGGGTGAAGAAGTTTTTTGTGCCATTTATAACTGTTGATGTGATGCTGGTTTCTAGAGTTCTGTGGTTTTGAAACATTAGTCAGGACTGAGTTTTTTAATTTTTTATTTATTTACTTATTTATTTATTAATACATTTTTATTGATTTTTTTACAGAGCAGAAGGGAGAGGGATAGAAAGTCAGAAACATCGATGAGAGAGAAACATTGATCAGCTGCCTCTTGCACGACCCCTACTGGGGATGTGCCTGCAGCCAAGGTATGCCCTTGACCGGAATCGAACCCGGGACCCTTCAGTCCACAGTCCGATGCTCTATCCACTGAGCCAAACCGGTCTTGGCAGGACTGAGTTTTTTTTGTTTGTTTTTTTTTCTTAATTGGTGACACTGGCTCTTATACTTCTGAACACATAGAAGTACCAATGGTAAATCTTATCCTGAAAGGAAAAATGTCTTACATGATTGAAAACCATCAAATGTCTTTACTTCTTTGAAAGAACTATTAAAAGTTCAGGTTTGAAGAACTGAAGAATTTATTGAACATATGTTATTTCATGAAGAAAAAAAAAATAATGTTAAGAAACTCCAGGTTTCTTTCTACCACAAGACAGAATCTGCAAACTACATTTTATAAAAAAAAGAAAATGTCTCTTTTCAGAAGAATCCTAATATTTCCAAATACAAAACCTGCCTTGCCTCATGTTATTTAGGGAAAGAGTAATTCTATCTAATAAAAGAGTAACATGCAAATATGACCATACCTTGGCTCCTGATTGGCTATGCTACCAGCCAATCAGGACCAGGGGCGGGGCCAAGTGGCGAGAGCACTGGAGATGAAATGGTGATGGTGGCGAGTGCCCAGGCCCTGAGTGCTGTGAAGGGAAGCGGCAGCAGCAGCAGTGGTAGTGGCAGTGGCAGGGAGCCCCGGGGCGCTGTGAGGGGAAGTGGTGGCAAGCGCCCAGCTGTGAGTGCCCAGGTGGTCACAGGTAGCCAGGGCTGAGCTGAGCAGGGCTATGGCTGGGTGCCCAAGGCCTAAAGCCTCACCAGAGTGTAGGGATCGCAGCCACAAACCCGGCCCCAAGCCTGATCATGGCAGCGCTGGGGGTCGCAGCCACACACCTGGCCCCAAACCCTGCTGGGTGGCCGTGATCACAGGCACAAAACCGGCCCCAAGCCCAGCAATGGCAGTGCTGGGGGGCCATGATTGCAGCCACAAACCTGGCTTCAAGCCCAGCCAAGGCGGTGCTTGGGGCTGCAGGGGTGGTGATGGCAGCCACAAACCAGCCCCAAGCCCAGCCAAGGTTGTGCTGGGGGCCGCAATCACAGGCACAAACCCAGCCCCAGGCCTGGCAATGGCAGCGCTGGGGGCTGCAGGGGTCCCGATCACAGCCACAAACCCGGCCCCAAGCCCGGCCTTGGTGGAGCTGGGGTCTGGGGGGGGGGGGGGGGTCCTGATCACAGCCACAAACCCGGCCCCAAGCCCGGCCATGGTGGAGCTGGGGTCTGGGGGGGGGGGGTCCTGATCACAGCCACAAACCCAGCCCCAAGCCCGGCCATGGTGGAGCTGGGGTCTGCGGGGGGTCCTGATCACAGCCACAAACCCGGCCCCAAGCCCGGCCATGGCAGCACTGGGGGCCGCAGGGGTTGCGATTTTTATACATGAGGATGTTTATTCAGCTGTGTATAGACTCTTGCTCTTTTTCTACTTTCTGGCTATTATGAATAAAGTCCCTATGAACATGTATCCTTACTAATGAAAGCCTCAGTGGTGGTCATGCTGTGATGCCCTCACACCCTCACAAGATGGCTGTGCACACAGCAGGCACATGCAGGTGGCAGGGCTTGGCTTGATGCTGTGTGCATAACATGGAGCCTGCCTGGTAGTCCCGCCTCCTCTTGGCTCTGTGGAGCTGGGAGGAGGTGGGTCCCCAGGCTCTAAGAGCGAGGCCTGCCTGGGGGTCCCCCAGCTCTACAAGCAAGGCCTGCCTGGGGGTCCAGCATGGCCTGCCTGGGAGTCCCCTGGCTCTACATGGCAAGGCCTGTGTAGGGGTCCCTCAGCTCCACATGGCAAGGCCTGCCTGGGTGGGTCCCTCGGCTCCGCATGGAGAGGCTTGCTTGGGGGTCCTAGATGTCCTGCCTCCCAGATCCATGGGAGGATCCTCGGCTCCGGCCTACCTCTTTGGGGAAATTCATCAAGGAGTCCCAGAGGGATGGGCAGGGCTCCTGCATTGTGACAGGGTACAGGCCAGGCTGGGGGACCTGTCCCCCCACCGCGTGCACAAATTTTGTGCACTGGGCCTCTAGTAGTGATAATAATAACAGGTTTTTGGATAATCCCCAAGCTCCCCCTTCTCCTAGGAGGGATTATTCATTTGGAGAGTTGTTTACCAATTGATAACTTCCATTTTAGTTTAGTTCATAGGACAGGAAATTTTAGAACCAAAGAGTTTGTGTGCATGTGTTATATGCCATTCAGTTAGCTTCAATTCTTGGGAATCCATGAATGAGTGATTTTGCCCTTCCTCATCAGCCTTGTTCAGTTCCTGTTGATCCATGTCTATGGCTTCTTTTATGGAGTCGATCTACCTCACATTTGGTCTTTTTCTTTTCCTGTTGCCTTCAATTTTTTCGAGTGTTAGGTTCTTTTCTAAAGAACCCTACCTCTCATGTGACCAAAGTAAGACAGCTTCAGTTTTGTCATTTTTGCCTCTAGTGATGTTTCAGGTTTAATTTGTTCTAGGACCACTTGTTCCTCTTTCTAGCTGTCCAGGGTACACAACCGGAGAGCTCCCTTCCAATGACATATTTCACATAAATCATTCTCTTTTCCCATCAGCCTTCCTCACTGCCCAAATTGTACACCCGTTTATAGTAATGAGAATGATCCCAGCCTTTATCTCCACTGACTCACCTTTACTCTTGGTGATCTTGCTAATTCTTCCAATGCTGTCCTCCTGAGTCTCAGCCTTCTCTTCATTTCTTGGCTGCAGTCTCCATGTGAATTGGTTACTGAGCCAAGGTAAGAAAAATCTTTAATGATTTCAATGTCTTCATTGTCTGTTGAAGTTGTGTTTTTGTTGTTGTTGCTTGTTTGTTTTTGGTAGTCAAGCGTTTTGTCTGTTTGATGGTCCAGTGTAGTCCTTCTCTGGCACTTTCTTCTTCTACTTTCATCAGAAGCCCTTTCCAATCATTGTTACTTTCTGCCCATAAGATGGTGCCATCTGCATATCTTAAGGTATTGCTATTTCTTCTACAAGTTTTTACTTCTTCCTCTGAGTCTAGCCCAGTTTTTTTATGGATTCTGTTTACGTATTAGACAAATAGGGAGAAAAAATGCACCCTTGTCTCACCCTTTTGCCTGTAGGAAACCATGCGCTATCTCCATTTTCTGTCCTAATGATAGCTTCCTTTCCAAAATATGTTACGCATTAGGACAGTCAAGTGCTGAGGCACACCCAGTTCTTTCAGAGCAACACATAGTTTTTCATGATCTGTGCAGTCGAAGGCTTTACTGTAGCCTATAAGACATAGACTAACTTTCTTCAGAAATGCTTTGGCACACCACAGTATCCAACCAATGTTTGCAATTAGATCTCAAGTGACTCGTCCTTTTCTGAAACCCGCTTGAGCATCTGCATTTCTTGCGTCATATGAGGCAGACGCTCTTGTGGCATCACCGTCACCATCGCTTTACTTGTGTGGGGAAGCAGAGCAATGGTCGACCGTCACTGCACCCCTCGTCATCTCCTTTCCTGGAAATTGGATGTCTATTGAATACCTCCCGTCTGTTGGCCATGTTTCTTTTCCCTGTTGGCTGACACCCTCTGGTTAGCATTTTCACAGGTTCAGTCTCTGTGGACTGAAATAATTCTGTTGGCATCCCATCTCCTCCTGGTGATTTATTCCTTCCGAATACTTTGAGGGCAGCTTTCGCTTTATTTTTTTGAATTGCAGGTATTCCTCAGGTATCTGTCATCACTTTGCCTCTTCTGTGTGGGTTTTATGTATCCTGTTTCCACCTTCCCTGTGTTTGCTCCTGGGCATGATGATGTGTTTCCTTCCTGGTCGTTCAGCATTCCTAGTCTAGGTTTAAATTTCCCTTTTATTTTTTGTCTCTTCTAGTAGGGATTCTTCTTTTTTTCTTTTTGTTGTTCTCTTGTATCTCCTTGCATTGAGTTACATTTTCACATCTACCTTTACTTTTTTCCTACTGCTAAAATTGTTCTCACTAAATTTTTTCAGTGTCTATATTTAAATTCTCCTCAGGCTTTTGTGATTAGAGGCTATCCATACCATCCCCAAAATAAGCAGTTAAGCCCTCACTCCCCCATTGGTTAGGCTTATGTGCATGCAAACATATATGTGTCCATTGGTTAGGCTTATATGAATGCATACAAGTCCTTTGATTGAGTAGGGCAGGTGGAGGCAATAGGGGAAATTGCCTCCCATTACATAAGGACACATATGTAATATCTTAGTCAATAAAGAAAAATAATACAAAACAAGCAGCTATACTTATGCTTATGTGAATAAGTTTTCTCCCTTTATTAAAACTATTCTGTATGAAAGTTGTGCTACAATATATCATAAAGAACATGAAATGGATTTGATTCAGGAATAATTAAGAACTTCTTTTTTGAAGTTATTGCCATTTTTAAAGTTTGCACTTAAATTAGTTTTCTCACATTAGGGTCAATGTCTTAAGCTGAAATGCCCTGAATTATATTTGTACTACATACAAATGTGCTATAGAAATGAACTTACATATGAAAACCAATATATAAAAATTAATGCTTATGTTCTACTCCTCTGTATATAAACATTGTATATATCAGTGTTTGAATGATACACCCCTTTCCTTAACATGTAGCTCTATATTTGTATGAAATACAAGTCTAGGAAGTAAGGACATAGCTACTAAATTTTACTTCTCCTTTCTCACACAAAAAAACTCTTTCTAAGTACAATGGGAGTAACAGAGTGAATTATAAGTGTAAATTTGCATATGAACAATGGTTTTCAAATTTCAATAAGTGATGTTACTCCTGCTGAATCTAACCTGATTGTTTGGTGGTTAGTTCTTCTTAAGTTAGTGGAAAAACTATATCCCTGACTTAAAAAAATAAAAGACTATGGAGAAACTGGGTTCAATTTTTAGACATTAGCTTTCTTTTTTTTGGGGGGGTGGAGTGATATTTACATTTCATCTGAGTATTCTCCCTCCCTAACTACTGAGTTTTGTTAATTAAAATAATGAATTCACTCCATTTATGAAGTAAACCTTTTATTTTTAAATATTAAAATAGCTTACAAAAGCAGGTTTTATGAGCTAGAATAAACAGTTAATATATTTTTAATAAAGGGTATCTTTATTGCATATATGTATGTACAGAAATATAAGTACTGACTTTATACTTGTTTTTCTTTAAAGAGATAAGAGGTGTTCCTAATTTTTGACACAAAGGCATGAACACTGGATGTGCTTGCAAAATACTAGGTGATGAATTATATTGCCATTCTCTGCTTTTCTATGAACTCTTGTATTTGTATAATAGCTATATGCTCAGACTTTGAGAGTATAAGAAGTGAAATACCCTGAAAAGTATCACATGATGGCACTGTTTCCATTTCCAAATCCAACATATGAAATAAAGCCATAAAAATAATCTGGTATTAAGAATGGGGTGTAGTGGCAATGTATTTTGTATAATTTATGTAAAATAAAAATCTAACTGCTAAGGTTATTAATACAGACATTAAAGTGGAATTATAGATTTTTCACAAAGTATTTTGTAAAAGTTTTTATATTTATTGTCTTTAATTTATATCATAAACAATTTATCTAGAATGCTAGAAATTTCAATATGCAGAAAACAGTTTCCTTAAATACATCAGTTGTTTTATGAATTATTTTAATAAATAGCATAATGTATCTTGCATTTTAATTTTGTTTTGGAAAGAATATGCTGCAAAAACACATGGGATGACCATTCACACAAAAATATATCTGATAAATGCTGAGAAAATATAGAAATAAGGCTGATAATGAAGAAAATACTTGGATTAAAGGGTGAAGATACCCAGCATAATTTTACAATGAACAAAATTCAAAGGTGGCCAACCTTAATATTTAAAAGGTTAATTAATATTAAATGGTGTATGATTTTAGATAGCACAATTTATTATGGTAAGCATTCTTTCATAAACAATGGACATGACTGGAATTATATAGAGTGATTATCATCTCAAGTATGAAAGCACAATAATTCCCCATTCACAATAGAAGAGAAAAAAGAGTGATCCAAACATGATATATATTGAAGTATAACTTATATGATAGTGTGTACATAAAGATTAACCAAGCATCTGTATTTTACCAAGTTTTCTCTTTAATAATGAAAGAACAATAATGAGTATTGATGCTTCCTCCCAGTAGCATGAGTAGTTGTGTACAAAATTTAATTATGTAAAGAGATGAAATGATGCCCCTCTAGAGATGACGAAGAACCTAGCATCCAGAAATTATTAAGTACTGCAGGTGAGTGCTTTAAGAATATTTTTAACTGATGTCAGCTTTGTTTTGATATGACAGAAAAAAATAAACCTTGCAAAAATTTCTTTTTAGTTTATCTCTAAACTTGATTCAAGAAAAAATATATATAGGAAGTTTTACTATTGCCATTTAAAAAATATCTAAAATTGTCATGCATGTAAACTTCAAATATTTATCTTAATAAAATGCCAAAAATCTTATATTTTATAAGTATAATTCTTAAACATTTAATCATAAAAGAAACAAGTACCTCCTACCAAAAAAAAAATTGTGTGTAGAAGATCACTAACGGCTCTGATATATTACTTCAAATCGTGTTTCACTCCTAGCTTTAAACAAATAGTTCCATTATTACTATGTAGATAACAAATATCTTATCTCAGTAATTCATCATGAAACAAGAGTTTCTCTTACCTATAGTTTCAAGGATACATTGGGATCATATCACCTCTTTTGCAAAAGTGATAGTTTGCATAATATTTTTCAACATAGGATAAAAACTTACATTGTAATGTTGAGGAAACTTGAAAATTGCTTTCTAATACACTGGTAAAAAGTCTTCATAGCTATACACTGCAAAAGAGATAGCAGCCACGGCAAGAAGCTGTTCATTTGTTTCATATGAGAAGTGGGGGAAAAGAAAAACCCATTATACTGAAATTGGAGATTTCCATGTTCCCTGTATTTCACCATGCAAATTACTTGCAATTTCCAAATGCCAGTGTTACTTTTCAGGAAAAAAAATCACACAAAAGGAATTCAGTGATTATTCATCCAACTTAATTAATTCAATTAAATAAGTCTAATGCTTTCAGGTGTTCTTTTAATAATTGAATCAACATGCAGATACATAATAAGCATAAAAGCATTTCTATGGCTGTGGTTAATTTAGATCCAAAAGAATCTGCTGTTCCTCTACATTTGATATAGATTATTCTATAATATTTCAGTAATGGGTTGCACAAAGCCTGGCTTTTAATTCTCTGCTTTCTCGAATGTCTTTATATATAATGGTTTAAAACAGAAGGTGTTCAAGAGATGGTGACCTTTTTTCCATTACCATGGTTCCTGTCATTAATGCATTATAATTTTCTTTAGAAGTCTGGAAAATGTCTATGTGTGCAGTATGTAGCAGATATGAATCAAAGTGTGCTAGTGAAAGTTTAGAATAATCTGTTATTTGTTTAAAAAGAAGATTCATAAGACACATTTTATTGTTCTCAATATATATATATATATATATTTTTTTTTTTACTATAAGCAATTTTAAACTGTTTCTACTTATTATTCACATCAGACATAAAAAATGGGTTTTAATATTATAACAATAGTCATTTTTACTAAATTACAAAATATGTATTAAAACCACATTTAAATAAAACAGGAAAGTGGTTCTTAATTTTGATTTTTGCATAATGTTAACCTCATATACAGCATTCAATTATAAAAGGATATTAATCATATATAAAGAAAGAGATTGGGTTAAATGATCTACTTGGAGTTCTCAGCAGTGCTTGATGTCATAATTATTGTAAATATTAATTGCTGTGCTAAAAATGTAAGCAAGCCGATTTTGTATTAGATGAAAAATGAAAATAGACTGTGTACTGGTAAATAGATAATCATACAAAAGTAATTGGGGTTTTAAAACCCCAATCTATTCTGCCAGCATGAGCTCGTTTGCATGTTAATCACAAGAGTGATTTCCTACTTCACAAGGAAGTCCACACTCTTTCATAACCACTTTTAATTGCATTTAAAATGATTCAGGTTTGTAACATTAGAAATGGAGGCGTATCTGTGTCAAATTAATAAAAATGTCCCTGAAAATCTTTATAGACTATAAATACTCAAATATTTTAAGGACTTTTTTTTTAATTGGAACGTGTAGAGGACTATTACATATTTTGAGTGCTATTAATAATAGCATGGCTTTGGTATAATGTGCCAATTTTATTTTATTTTTAATTTAATTTATTGGGGTGACATTGGTTAATAAAATTATATAGTTTTCAGGTGTATAGTTCTATAATACATCATCAGTATGTCATATTGTGTGTTCACTACCCCAAGTCAAATCTCTATCACTATCCCTCTAAACTCTTTTCTACCTCCCTCCCCCCACTTTCCCTCTGGTAATCACTGCTGTCTGTGCCTGTAAATTATTGTTTTTTCATTTTCCCTTAATCTCTTCACCTTTTTCATCCAACCCGGGCAAGGCACACCCCCACCCGCTCTGATAGCTATTCTCTGAGTCTGCTCTCTGTTTATAAATCTGTTTCTACTTTGTTAGTTTATTTTGTTTATTAGATTCCACATATGAGTGAGATCATATGTTCTCTGTCTGCTTATTTCACTTACCATACTGCTCTCTTGGCCCATCCATCCTGTCACAAAGGGTAAATTTCCTTATTTTATTTTATTTTTATGACCAAGTAATATTCCATTGTGTACTAGTAAATGTACCAGAGTTGTGTGATTTTTATCCATTGATCTACTGATGGACACTTGGGCTGTTTCCAAATCTTGGCTATTGTAAATAATATTACAATGAACATAGTAATGCATATATTCTTTAAATTAGCGTTTTGGATTTCTTTATTTTTTTATGTAATGCCTTGTGCAAGGGAAACAAAAGAAAAATAAACATATGGGACTACATTAAACTAAAAACTTTTTACACAACAAAGGAAAACATTGATGAAATGAAAAGACAACCCACTGAATGGGAGGACATATTTGCCATTATATCTGATAAGGCGTTAATATCCAAAATTGATAGGAACTTACAAAACTCAACACCAAGACGCAAATATTCCAATTAAAATTTGGCAAAGAGGATGAGGAAACGGCTACTCCAAGAGGTCATGATACTTGTCAAGGCTGCTCAGGGTAGCCGGGGCAGGGTCAGAAACATACTCCTGTCTCTTGATTTCCAGCCTCTTGTCTGTATGTCCGTTTGTGAGGACTCTCCCAGTGGTAAAAGTCTCTGCTTGAAGTTATATGAAATAATCCTATGTAAATGAAGCTTAACATGCAAACAGACTGAACAGAGGAAGAGCCAGTCACTGTGGTGCACACTGACCACCAGGAGGTAGACACTCAATGCAGGAGCAGGCCCCAGGACAGCCAAGGCAGGTACCAGTGGGGACCCCTCAATCACCCTGCCAGTTGCCCTGCAGAGGGAGGCGAATAGTTGCGGCGGGGGGTCGGGGCCAGTGAGTGGGAGACCCCAGGCCAGCCAATGCAGGTGCCAGTGGGGGCCCCCCAACTGCCCCAATGGTTGCCCTACAGGTCGTCCTTGATTGCCAGCTATGCCTAGGGACCCTACCCGTACACAAATTTCATAAACTGGGCCTCCAGTAATAAAGATAATAGCAGCTTACTCTTGTTGCTGAAAAAAAAATTTTTTGACAAAGGACCTGAATAAATATTTCTCCAAACTGGGCATACAGATATACAGATGCTCAATAGCTTTATGAAAAGATGTTCAATAACATTAATCATCAGAGAAATTCAGATTAAACTCAAAATGAGATATCACCTCACACCTGTCAGAATGGATATTGTCAATAAGCCAGTAAGCAACAAGTGTTGGCAAGAATGTAGAGAAAGGGGAACCCTTGTTCACTGCTGGTGGCAATTGGTGCAGCCACTGTGGATAGTTATAAAGAGTTACCTCAAAAAAATTAAAAATGAAACTGCCTATGACCTAGCAATTCTAATATTAAAACATTACTTGAAGTATAGTGTTTTATCATATTTTTAATTATGTGGAATTTAATATGCCAATACACTGAAACTTAATTTAAAATTTTTATACTAAAATGAATTACAGTAAAATAATGTAACACTAAAATTTTGTAGATTACTTTTTAATACTTTCTTATGGCAAATGACTTTATAGTTCAATTTTCCTTAGATGCACACATTCTCAATTTTAATTTTTTATTAGCAAATAGATTTTTCATAACAAAATAAATACTGAAAGTTATTACCTATATTTAGCTGTGAATATTATTTTTGTATTAACTAAAATGTATTTTATTACTAACATATAATAGAACTATTATTTTAAAACTATTATAGAATAAGACAATGTGTTAGGTCTGTTAAATATTTTTTTAACATTTAAAAATCATCAGTGTCTTTTGTTTTGAGAATCGCTGTAAATGATATTTTAGTGTTTAAATCAAAAAATTTATTTAACTATTATACACTAAGTAAATGTCTGAGTGAAAACAAAATAATTTATTTGCAGAACATAAAAAAAGACTGTATTTTTGGTAAATACATCAAGATTATAACCTTATCGGTAACAAAGATACAGAAACTAATTTCTTGTCAGGATTTTTACATACACACAACACACCAAATATACACACTCTTGCATACATACATCTATATACATATTTGGTGAAAAGTTTGATGACTTTTTTAAAAAAGCATTCACAATTTTAAAGAGAGTAAGTATATTTGTTTTCATCCCAGGTTTTCTTTCTAATATAAATGACCGAGATGATGTTTTCATAACATAGCTTTAGATGCTCTGGAGATTAAAACTACCAAAACAGATCTGTTAAATTTTTCATGGAGAGGGTCCACTAGGGACAATAAGCCAATATTTCTTGTCCATTATTCCAGATGTTTTATGTATTCTGCATCTTTCTAAACTAAATTTTCGCTTTCCAGAAAGAAAATATACTAGAGAGACTGAGATGAAAGGAAAGAGTTGTTGAAATGTAGCTTAGTTCTGTTATTGGAATGTTGTGATATTTCAGTTGTTTGAAGGTTAGAAACTAGGGGCATGCTTTTGACTTAACAAAATAGAACGCCAGACAGTATATGACAGTGTGATGGAAAAACTTTATCTTAAAGAATCTTTCAATGTTTAGTATCTAAGAATGCTTTAAATATTATTGTGATAATCATAATTATAATAATGGATTTATATTTTTTTGCTTTTTTGGCTTTTAAAATGATAGGGAAAATGTTTAAGGAAGATAATTATTGTTGAAAATTACTTTGTTTCTTTCTTGTATTTAGTTTTGCCTCTAAGTTTGATTTGTTCTCACAATCTTCCATCATGATTCCAATGCAGAACATTTCTGAAGCTTTATTTTCCTTCAGGATTAACAGGGTGAGGTTAGCAAATTGTTGCCCTTCTGAAATGACAAATGACCTGGACAAAATTTCAATAGCTTCAGCAACCTTGAGAAAGAACAAAGTTGGAAGGATCACAATACCAAATATCAAGTTATACTACAAAGCCACTGTAATCAAACAGCCTGGTACTGGCACAAGAACAGGCCTATAGATCAATGGAACAGAACAGAGAACTCAGAAATCAACCCAAGTCTTTATGCTCAATTAATATTTGACAAAATGTTATCTTTAGTTTCACAGACCTGGAGGTTTTGTTCTTTAAGGGCTTCTTAAGGGTGTGGACATCTAGTGTGTGCAAGCTGGAAGGATCTGGTGAAAGGAAGCAAGTGGGTCATGGTACTATTAGACTTGAGAAAGTCTACTTTAGTTAAGAAAAAGTCATATGAAAACAATGAACATCTTGTGTTGTTACAATTCCTCATGATTTAAACAATAAAATATATCTTTATTTGTTTTTAAATTATTTACCTGGAAAGTATAAGTAATTACTTAATATTGAACATTCACATCTAACATCTTTTGAACTACACAATATTTTTAATGGATGTATCCTTACATTTTTCTTAAAATCAATTAAAGTCAAGATCCTTACAATAGCCATATGATTAGCAGCAACTAGTATATTAATAAGCAAAGATAATTTTGAACATTAAAGCATGATATAATATATGGTAAATTCAATTTTTATAACTTAGATATCTTCTTTAATTTACTTTGGCTTCCAAAAGGGTGAATATTATCAAAGAATAGTGTCTAATATGTAGCAATAATATATACTATATGTATATGAACAAACTTATCTATTATAGAATAAATGTATATAGATATCAAAAGGTAAATACCATACAGATAAAAACAAACAAAATATGTAACAGTGAGTCCATGATGATAACTATAATCATCACCAATATTTAAAAATAACTTATTGCTAAAAAATATGTTAGTAGGTTGATGATTACTATATCCATCCATCATATATCTACTCATCAGTTAAATTCCATTTCTTTGCTTCAGAGGAGAGTTCCTCTGTATTTTATTTTCCAGATCTCATTTTTTCCTTCCTAACTTGAAAAATTAAAAAGAAATGTTCACTCCCTCATTACTTTACTAGGTCATTTTTTCAGAAATCTTTTCTCATTCTTTACCTTTATAGTTTACACTCTGAATGGATCAGCTGCCAGGCCAGACTGCATTTTATATTCTGCTCATAAACTTATACACCAGCAGTAGTTTTGATGGCTCAAAGGAATCACTGCCAAACCTGATGAGATTCTTAGGACTAATTCAGAAGCTGATTATCAGGAATTTAAGGTTCTATTCATGTCCTGGGACCTAACCTCCTTTATGCTTCATTTTGTACCTTGATAAAAAGGATAACTAAGTTCTTTGAGGCTATACCATTTCCTACCAAAGGCTTTACATAAGTGCACAGTGTCACTGCTCATTGACTCATAGTATTATAAGATGTTATCACTACTACTTCTGTAACTTAGAGTCAACTTGAACTTAGAAATGCCAACAAAAAACCTTCCATTTTGACTATTTTTTCTCTGAAATCCAAATCAATAAACTTTCAATAGTTTTAAATGGAAGTTAGTATCAAAGCAAAACAGAGTCATCCAAATCTCCAAACTATCTGTAATATTATAATACTACACATGATAAATTTAAAAATAATTCTTAAGTACCTCAACATAAAATTTTGTTTAATATAGTTTTAATTCCAAGCATAGCCTATTATATTTTAGTTTCTTGTAATATTTTAGCACATTTATAAATACATTTACTTATAAAAAATAGAAAAAAAACTTTAGATAAATACCTACAAGTTCGATAAATATTTAAGAGTTAATTATAAGGTCAAATGACCATTTTTATGGTTTTGAGTATCTATTGTCTATTTGTCTCAAAAATTTTCCCATGAAGATAGCTTGATTGATATGTAAATCCTAAACATGTAATTATTTCACCTCAAAGTTACTTTCTGCCAACTGTGGTTTTTCTTGTTAAAAGTTTGTCCCCTTGAATGCCATAAACTCCATTCACAGATTCCAACATGGTAGCCAGCAGGACTGGAGTGAGGAAAAAAGTGTGAATGAGTGAAGGAATGAGAAGGAGTGTGTGTGTGTGTGTGTGTGTGTGTGTGACAGTCCAATTACACAGGAGTCACAGGGGTTGGAAGTTTGGCCTCTCCTGACCAAAGATCCTATGCTACCACCACAGCATTCCCTGTGCATGGCTCTGCCTCAGAAAACACACCATCTTGAAAGGTTTACAAGGTCCTCCTTGAGAGGAGGCCTCACCAGCACCCAAACAAGTCATGGCCTGGGCCTGAACCACAGGCATCTCACTCTATACCCTGTGTGCATCTGCCCCCAAAATACAACCCAGACCACATGCATGCCCACCACAGACACTGCCTGGACCAGCAGTACCCCAAGTGCCTGAACCTTACCCCTGCAGGACCAACGCCATGAGGGAAAGGAGTACATCTGGGAACAGGGACAATCGAGACATGAGGCTCAAGGCAGACTCAGACTCTGGGCTAAGGAGTCCCTGCCCTCTGCATTGCTAGAGGCTTCAACCTCTCAGAACTTAATCAGGTTGTCCAGCACCAAAAGGGACTGTGACTCACATTGATCTGCACCAGAGAAACTCACAGGAGGTGCAGGACAGATACTCCAAGGGATCAGATTCAGTAACAATAGAGAAAAATCCAGCGAGCTTTACAAATAACGGACCTAAAGGTTTTTGAGTGTCACCTGAATTACAGCTATCATGATGATGTTGGGGTTGAACCTCATTGGCAGCATGTCAGAGAGAAGATCCCTCCCACAAATGGGATCTCAACAATCAAATTCCAACTACAACAGGAGAGCTCAAATAACACACAGAAGGGGAATTCCTAGATCATCCAGATCAGGTGAACAAAGATACTGCACCACTGGACCCCTCAAAATACTTTCTACATAAGGCCATCCCACAAAGACTGGGAGGCATAACAGTTTTATCTAATACATACAGGCAAATATAAAGAGCCAGCTAAAATGGGGAGACAAAGAAACAACCCATGAAAAAAGAGAAGGAATCTCCAGAAAAAGAACTAAACAAAATGGAGACAAGTGACCTATCATATATAGAGTTTAAAGTAATGGTTATAAAATTGCTTAAGGAGCTTAGTGCAAATTACAAGGAACTCAGTAGGAATTATAGCAGCATGAAAAAGGAAATAGAAAGCATAAACCAGAACCAGACAAAATATGAGGAATAACTTGTCTGACATGACAAACACACTGGAAGGAATTTTAAAAAGATTGGTTGAAGCAGAGGATTGAATTAGCAATTTGGGATACAAGATATAAATAAATACTTAATTAGAGCAGCAAACAAAAAATAAAAATAAAAAGCAGGAAGATAGCTTGAAGGAGCTCTGGACAATATGAAATGTAAAAACATCTCCAATATAGGAATACCAGAAGGGGAAGAGAGTGATCAAGGAACAGAGAACCTGTTTAAAGAAATAATGACTGAAAAATTCCCCAACCTGGTGCAGGAAAATGAAACGCAAGTTCAGGAGGCACAGAGAGTCCCAATAAAGACACTCACCTAGACACATAATTAAAATGGCAAACATTAAGGGCAGAAAAGCTTCATAAAGGTAGCATGAGAGAGACAGAAAATTACCTACAAAGAAGTTCCCATCAGAATGCCAATGGACTTTTCAATAGAAACACTTCAGATAAGAAGAGAGTGGCATGATGTATTCAATATAATAAAAAGCAAGGGCCTAAATCCAAGACTATTGTATCTAGCAAGGCTATCACTTAAAATTGAAGGTGAAATAAAAAGCTTTTCAGACAAAAAGGAGTTATATTACCACCAAATAAGCAATGCAAGTAATGTTAAAGGGACAGCTTTAATAATAAGAAAAGGAGAGATAGAGAGAGGATCATAGGCGTAAAGAAAATAAAAATGGCAATAAATATCCATTAATAATAACTTTAAGTGTAAATGGATTAAATACTCCAGTCAAAAGACATAGATGGTCGAAACCGGTTTGGCTCAGTGGATAGAGCATCAGCCTGCAGACTAGAAGGTCCCAGGTTCGATTCCGGTCAAGGGCATATAGCTTGGCTGCAGGCACAATCCCGGGAGGGAGTGTGCAGGAGGCAGCTGATCGATGTTTCTCTCTCATCGATATTTCTGACTTTCTATCCCTCTCCCTTCCTCTATAAAAATCAATAAAATATATTTAAAAAAAACACAAAATAACAAATCAACAAAAGACATAGATGGATAAGAAAATATGATATATACACACAGACTAAGTGTGAAGTGACAGAAAAAATATTCCACACAAATGGAAATTGAAAACAAAAGCAGGGGAGCAATACTCATATCAGACAAAATAGACGTAAAAACCAAGGCCACACAAGACAGGACACTACATAATACTAAATAAATTATTCAACAAGAAATATAATCTTTATAAACACATATGCACCCAACATAGAGCCCCTAACTACATAAAAGAAAACCTATTGTTGGACTTTATTTTTTAAATATATATTTTATTGATTTTTTACAGAGCGGAAGGGAGAGGAATAGAAAGTCAAAAACATCGATGAGAGAGAGACATCGATCAGCTGCCTCTTGCACGCCCCCCACTGGGGATGCGCCTGCAGCCAAGGTACATGCCCTTGCCGGAATTGAACCCGGGACCCTTCAGTCCGCAGTCCGACGCTCTATCCACTGAGCCAAACCGGTCTCGGCCCAATTGATGACTTTAAATGAGAGATTGCAGCAATATAGTCATAGTTGGAGACTTTATTACCGCACTGACATCACTAGATAGCAGATGGAATACCAGAAGGGGAAGTGGGTGAGCAAAAAAATTGATAACTTTTTTCCAGATACAAAATCATCAAGGAAAGAGAGGACTTAAATCACACACTAGATCAGATGCATCTAACTGATATTTAGGAACATGTTATCCCACATCAACAAAATATACCTTCTTCTCAAGTGCACATGAAACATTCTTAAAGCTGAGCCACATATTAGGACACAAAACAAGTCTATACAAGTTCAAGAAGATTGATATAAGACCAAGCATCTTCTCAGATCACAATAGCAAGAAAGTTAGAAATCAACTACAATAAAAATCAACAGCTCAAAACACTCAAACACATGGACGCTAAATAGCATGGCATTAAACAATGAAAGGGTTATCAATGAGATAAAACAAGAAATTAAAAACTTCCTGGAAACAAATGAAAATGAACACACATCTACCGAAAACTTATGGGACACAATGAAAGCAGTCCTGATAGGGAAGTTCATAGCACTATAAGCCTATTGGAAGAAACAAGAAAAATCACTAATAAACTATCTAACCCTACAACTAAATGAATTAGAAAGAAAATAACAAGAAAAGCCCAGGGGAAGTAGAAGGAAAGAAATAATAAATATCAGGATGGTAATAAATGGCATAGATGCTAAAAATAAAAAAGTATAAAAGATCAATAAATCCAAGAACTTGGTCTTTGAAAATATAAACAAGTTTGGTGAACCCCTGCCCAGACTCATCAAACAACAAATAGGACTCAAATAAACTCAGAAATGAAATAGGCTATGTAACAACAGACATCACAGAAATACAAAGGATTATAAGCAAATACTATGAACAAGTATATGCCAACAAACTGGATAACCTGGGCCAAATGGACAAATTCCTAAAAACATACCATCTTTCAAAACTCAATCAGGAATAATCAGAGAATCTGAGAGGACCAATAAAAACTGAAGAGATTAAAGGAGTAATTTAAAAACTTCCAGCAAATAAAAGTCCTGGACCACATGGATTTACAGGAGAATTTTACCAAACATTCAAAAAAGATATAATGCCTATCCTCCTCAAACTATTCAAAAAAATTCAAGAGGAAGGAGCACTTCCAAGCTCATTTTATGAAGCCAGCATTACCTTAATTTCAAAACCAGGTAAAGACACTATAAAGAAAGAAAAATGAAGGTCAATGTCTCTGATGAACACTGGATAGAGCATTGACCCACAGCCTATGCCCTGAATGGTCATGGGTTTGACTCCTGTCCAGGGCATATGCCCTTGTGGGCTTTATCCCCAGTAGGGGGTGTGCAGGGTGTGTGCAAGGGCAGCCAATCAATTATTCTCATCATTGATGTTTCTATCTCTCTCTCCCTCTCTGAAATTAATAAAAAATAAAAATAGAGCCGAGACCGGTTTGGCTCAGTGGATAGAGCGTTGGACTGCGGACTGAAGGGTCCCGGGTTCGATTCCGGTCAAGGGCATGTACCCTGGCTGCGGGCACATCCCCAGCGAGGGGCGTGCAAGAGGCAGCTGATCGATGTCTCTCTCTCATCGATGTTTCTGACTTTCTATCCCTCTCTCTTCCTCTCTGTGAAAAATCAATAAAATATAATAAAAAAAAATAGAACTCCTGTTTGACACAGCAATGACCCCACTTCTGGTAATGTGTCCTAAAAAAACTCCAAAACACCAGTCAGAAAGAATATATGCACCCCTATGTTCATAGCAGCATTATTTACAATAGTTAAGATTTGGAAAGAGTCCAAGTGTCAATCATTAGATAAATGGATAAAAAAAAGCTGTAGGACATTTACACAATGGAATATTATGCATCTGTAAAAAAGATAGATCTCTTATTACTTGGGACAACATGGATGTACCTGGAGACTATTATGCTAAGTGATATAGCCAATCTGAGAAAGATAAATATCACATGACCTCAATTATTTGTGGAATCTAATGAACAAAATGAATTGACTAACAAAATTAGACCTGAAGCATGAATTATGGAGGCATGGAGCAGACTGATATACCATTGGGATGTGGGGTTGGGTAGCTGAGAAGAGGTAAATCAAAGAACTTGTATACTTTTATGAATAGCTCATGGATACTGGCAATAGTGTGGTGAAGACCTAGGTGGGTGGGTAGGGGCTATGAGAAGTGGGATAAAGGCAGGGGTAAATAGGTCCTATATATATTAATATATCAATAATAAGCAATGAATAAAATAATTGGTCAATAATAAGCAATAAATAAAACTTATTTAAAAAACAAACAAACAAAAAAGCTTGTCCACCCAATAACCCCCTGTCTCTACCTATATTCTCAATTGATCTCTATCCTGGCATTGAAGATAAACCAGGGAAATAAAAAATAAAAAAACTTTTCTATGGATATGAATAATAGTTATATGGTAACTAGGTGGGAGGTCCCTCAGCCCAACCTGCCCCCTCTCACATACTGGGAGCCCTCAGGGGGTGTCCTACTGACGGCTCACCCCGGCCTGCCCAAGGCCGGAAGTCTCTGGCTGAGGCTTTCATCCGTGGGCAGGGGACCTCAGCCAGGGGACCCCACCCAATGGTCGCCCTGTGATTCCAGCGGATCACTGGCTGGCTCCACCCCAACCGGCCCATGCCGCCCGTTCCCTCCCTCTGCCCAGATGGCCCACTCTGCCCGTTTCCTCCCTTCACCCAGCCGGCCCATGCCGCCCATTCCCTCCCTCTGCCCAGATGGCCCACTCTGCCCGTTCCCTCCCTTCACCCAGCCGGCCCATGCCGCCCATTCCCTCCCTCTGCCCAGCTGGCCCACTCTGCCCGTTCCCTCTCTTCACCCAGCCGGCCCATGCCGCCCATTCCCTCCCTCTGCCCAGCTGGCCAGTGCTGCCTGTTCCCTCACCCCACCCAGCCACCCAGCGCTGACCATTCCCTCCCTCTGTGCGGCTGGGCTGGCCCGCCTGAGGCAGGATGCTGGGCTCGCAGCCTTGGCTGGCCATTCTCTCAGTGGCCGCAGCCATCTTGGTTGGGGTTTACTTGCACCTGATTGGCTTGTGGGCATGGCTTGTGGGTATGGCTTGATCAGAGGTATGGTCAATTTGCATATGACTCTTTTATTAGATAGGATGAGCTATGCAATCACAATATTTTATTAATTTTAACTTCTCACATCTAACCAATTACATAGTCTACTACATTCATATTTCTTATACTCTTTATTATTTATTTTTTAAATTTATTTTTTATTTTTTATTGATTTTTTACGAGAGAGGAAGGGAGAGGGATAGAAAGTCAGAAACATTGATGAGAGAGAAACATTGATCAGCTGCCTCTTGAACACCCGCTACTGGGGATGTGCCCACAACCAAGGTACATGCCCTTGACCGGAATCGAACCTGGGAGCTTTCAGTCCATAAGCCGACACTCTATCCACTGAGCCAAACCGGTTTGGGCTAATTTAAGTTCTTTATTGTTTAATGTATTACATAAGTCTTCTTTTTTTCCCATTGGCCTCTCCCTGGCCACCCCTAACCCCCACTTCTGTCTGTGTCCATTGGTTATGCTTATATGTATTCCTATAAGTCCTTCAGTTTATCTTTTACACTCTTTAGATAAGAACGTTTAGAAATATTAAAAAAATGCTTAAAATATTAACAATAACATCTTTATGATATAGATAATCCTGAAAATAAATGATCAAACACTGACTTTACTGTACTTTTTTCTTTTATCATCACTATACAATAATTTTGGCAATAGCTCTTTTTAAAACATTATTATTAGAACTGAATATAGTCCAAATGTACTCTACTTCCGTAGTTGTTTTGGCTTACCAAACACTTCCCTCAAATTATAACACTTTTTATTGTCAGCAATTTTTGAGAAATCATTCTGTCTCCACCATTTTTCTTGCAACAGCCCCATCTATACTAATAAAAGGGTAATATGCTAATTAGACCAGGATACCTTCCAGTAGACCTTCTGGATGTCCTTCTAGACAAAGCCCTGGTGGTGGGGCGAGGTAGAGACGGTTAGGGGCGATCAGGCCAGAAGGAGAAAGTAGTTGAGGGTGATCAGGTCTGCAGTGGGGGGCAGTTGGGTGCAAGCAGGCTGGCAGTGGGGGACAGTTAGGAGTGACCAGGCCATTGGGGGTGGGCAGTTAGGGGTGAGCAGACTGCCAGTGGGGGGCAGTTGGGAGCAATCAGGCAGTTGGGGGCGAGCAGGCCAGTAGGCAGAGTGGTTAAGGGAAATCAGGCAGGTAAGTGAGCTGTTAGAAGCCAGTGGTTCTGGATTGTGAGAGGGATGTCTGACTGCCAGTTTAGGCCCAATCCCGCAGTCCTAAACTGGCAGTCGGACATCCCCTAAGGGAACCCAGATTAGAGAGGGTGCAGGCTGGGCTGAGGGACACCCCTCCCCCTGCATGAGTTTTGTGCACTGGACCACTAGTATTATTAATAAAATGTTTTCTCAATAAGCAAAGAAACTTGCTTAGCTAACCTAGTATTTAGGAGCACAATTGTCAATAAATTCAGTCATTTTTAACATTAAATTTATTGAGATTACATTGGTTAATAGCATTACTATAAGTAAGTTTCAAGTATACAGTTCTTTATACATCATCTGTATATCAATTGTGTGCTCACCACCTAACGTCTGGTCTCCCTCCATATGACTGCTTTTGTCCTATTTATCCTCCCCCTCCATTTTCCCCTGTGGTAAGCTTCATAGTGCTGTCTTGCTTTTTTTGGCTTGTTCATTTGTGGCTTTTTGTTTTATATCCCACATGAATTAAATATATGGTTCTTTTCCATCTCTTGTATTTTGCTTAGCATGATACTTATTCCAACTTTGGTGCATTTTTATTTCTGTCTATATTACTTTTAATTTATATTGGAAGAAAAGGTAATAAAAAGGGTGGGAAACAAAATGAGCAGGGGTCAAAAGGGAGAAAAATAAAATAAGACAGAATTAATTTCACAATGTTAAATGATCTACTCTTTGAGATTTCTAATAAATGTTAAATGGAAGAGTAAACCACTAAGGACTTACATTATGCCACGTTCTAAAACTATCTATGAGATAATTCATGCTTGAAAATATTGTTTTTGACTAAATGGTACTTGTAATTCGTGCACATGCCTCTTTCACCCGAGTGTCTCTGTGCTGGCTCTTCTTTTGAATGCGCTTCCTCAAGATATCGGAATGGCTAACTTCTTTAACTCTTTCAATTATTGGTTTCTTATCTTAAAGAGACTGCTAGCCATTTTATTTAGAAATGCAATTAACTTCTTCCCAGATTTTCCCTAACTTAGTCTGCTCTACCCATTGTATCTGTCACCAAATATTCTACATGATATTCTTATTTAATTTGCTTGTTTATCACTCCTGGTTGGAATGTAAGTCTTGTGAGGGCAGGGATTTTTGCATATTTATTTTTATTGTCCTTCTATAATATAAGCCAATAATGGCAAGAATTTTTGTCTGTTTGATTCACAGATATAATCTAAGTACCTAGAGCTTACTTGGTATATGATTCTCAATCAGTATTTGTTTATGATACTGAACATGTGGAAGGCAGGGTATAGTATCAGTATAATAGAACGATACGACATGGCAAATCCCCACGATGTTTGCAGTCTGTAGCAGCATGCTACCCCTATGATTTTTGCCTTCAGTTCTATGAGATTCATGAGAACATCTAAGTCCGAGGGAGTGGAGTAGTAGGGAAATCTTGTCCCCACTTAGAATGCTGCATAGCAGTAGTCTATCCACAATGTCATTTTACAAAGATACTAGCATCGGCACAGCACCCAAAGCAAGAAGAAAGTTCTTTATTTCCCACTGGATGCCGACATATGAGTTGGAAAGTATAGTATGATACAATTTTATTCTTCACTTGGCAGTTTCTATGTTATATTAGTGTACTGTGTACTATTTTAGTTAAACAGTGTTCCAAATGTAAGCTGGGGTTTAGTGCCAGGTGGCATGCCTGAGACACATAAAGATTTTATGGGTAACAGATGTAGAGAAATATAGAGCTTTCTCAGATTTACTGTAGCCATATTATTTTAAGAAATACACAAAACATTTATTTTGTTTTATTTAAGATAATTAAATTCTTATCTAATATAGCCCTTCCAATTCTGAGTTTTTATTAACTAAATGCAATTTGTTTACATTAGGTTTAAAATAAAGGTAAAATAAGTATTTGTTTGATCTCTTTTATATTGCCTTGTGTAAACAAGAATAACAAAATGACTTGAAATATACAGATTATACATAATCTAGTGACTACACTAATTCAAGCTCATATGTACAAACATATTCCATTTTTATTGTGCATCATTTACACCACTGTTTCTCTTTTTATTCTATAAATATGTATTCCTCTTGTAAAGGGAATGCATTTTAAAAGATTTGTTCAAACAGATAAATGGATTGGAAATAGAAACATTTAAAGTTGCTTTACTTTAGGAAAAAGACGGTTGTGGAAAAAATACATAACAATGGGTTTTTTTTTATTTGTTGTTTCAAAAAAGAAATACTAAAATTAGTATTTTGACACCAATATCCACTTGAGAGAATATTTTGCAATACTGTTGTTGCATTGTATAGTTTTCTTAAAATAATTAAATAAAAATAAACAATTGTGAAGTTGATGTGTCCCAAATAAGACATTATTTTAAAATTGTGTAGAGTGATGACAGCCAATTTTGTTAAGTAGGGCAGATTCCATATGTGGTATCAAGCAATTCATTTCTTGATGTTGATAGTTGTATATTATGGTGAATAATCTTGTAATGCATCACTGTGTCTGAAGATATTTTCTGTTATTCTATATCCAACTGGTGATTATTTAGTCTGCAAATGCTTAAACTAAAACTTTCTGGGTACTGGTTACAGCTGTTTTCAAAGCAGATGCTCAGTCTGCAAAAGGCATTCCTGACTACTTTTTCTTTCATTCTTTTCTGGCAGTAAGAGCTTGATTTGTGTTAATGTTCCGAGTCCCTTTAGTGTTCCCAGTATAGCTGTTGAAGTCTCTACTTCATATGATCTCATTGTACTGCCTGCATTTCATTAATGACTGGTTCTGTCTAAGGCTTGGGGAGTGAAATATTTTTAATATGACTCTACCCAAAATGAGTACAGTGCACCAGCTAGAAAAACCACAGACCATCGGATTTTGTGGCTTTTGAGGGTGTGAAAGGTTAAGCTGCTTAAAGTTAGGCTGATATCTATATTATACCATATGGTAGTGACTACTTTAGATTTGAGACAAATGTTGAAAATATTATATTCTCGTTAGTAGCATTGTTTTAAATAAAGATGAATAATGTACTTATGGTGACTTTAACCTAGAATTACAGTTTACCTTTTTAAATCTTTGCCAACATAATTATCGCTTTTATAGTTATTGCCACAATTACCAATTTTATCAAGTAAATATATATGATCATCCATAGGTTGATAATAAATTGTTTAATGATTTTTAAAAAATATTTTATTGATTTTTTTACAGAGAGGAAGGGAGAGGGATAGAGAGTTAAAAACATTGATGAGAGAGAAACATCCATCAGTTGCTTACTGAACACCCCCTACTGGGGATATGCCTGCAACCAAGGTACATGCCCTTGACCTGAATGAATCAAACCTGGGACACTTCAGTCTGTAGACCGATGCTCTATTTACTGAGCAAAACCAGTTAGGGCTGCTTAATGACTTTTAACTTAAGTTTATATGGAGTTTTTATAAAGAAATTTTAAACAACTATAATAATGTAGAAAATCATAGAAATTGCATGATTATATTAAATTTTCTATTACTTTTAAAATAATTTGACTTTGAGTAATATTCCCTTTTTATTGAATTTATTGGGATAACATTGTTTAACAAAATTATACATATTTAAGGTCCACAATTCAAGTGTATAGCATCTGTACACTGTATTGTGCTCATCACCCCAGGTAAAGTATCTGTCCATTACCATTTATCTATTCCTTTTATACCATCCTCCACCTTCCCTGACCTATCCTCCCAGAAATCACCACACCACTGTCCATGTCTATGAGTGTTTTATTTACTTACTAGAGGCCCAGTGCATGAAATTTGTGCATGGGGGTATGTGTCCCTCAGCCCAGCCTGCACCCTCTCCATTCTGGGACCCCTCGAGGGATGTCTGACTGCCCGTTTAGACCCGATCCTACCTGGATATCCTTCTCACCATCCAGGACTGCTGGCTCCCAACTGTATGCCTGCCTGGCTTCCTGATTGCCCCTAATCACTTCTGCCTGCCAGCCTGATCACCCCCTAACCACTCCCCTAACAGCCTGATTGATATCTAACTGCTTCCCTACAGGCCTGGTCACCCCTAACTTTCCTGCCCTGCAGGTTTGATTGCCCCCAACTGCCCTCCCTTGCAGGCCTGGACCCTCCCAATTGCCCTTCCCTGCTGGCCATCTTGTGGCAGCCATCTTGTGTCCACAGGGGGTCAGTCATCTTTGACCACATGGGGGCAGCCATCTTGTATGTTGGAGTGATGGTAAATTTTCATATTATTCTTTTATTAGATAGGAGGATTAGATAGGGCAGAGGCCTGGTGCATGAGTAGGGGCTGGCTTGTTTGCCCTGAAGGGTGTCCTAGATCAGGGTTGGGGTTCCCTTGAGGCATGAGGCAGCCTGGGTGAGGCCTTGTGGTGATTTGCAGGCTGGCCATGCTCCGCCCCCCTCCCCCCCCAGCATCCCTAGTGGAGGCTCTGGTATTTGGGATATATTTATCTTCTATAATTGACACTTCGTAGCCTTGAGCGGAGCTATTCCTCCTGCTTGCTCCTTGGCCACAGCCATTTTTGTTGGGATTTATTTATCTTCTATAATTGAAACTTTGTAGCCTTAAGCAGAGGCCAAGGCAGGCCAGGGCAGGCGGAAAGCTTGCTCCTGCTTTCTCCGTGGCTGCAACCATCTTGGTTGGGTTAATTCGCAAACTTGCTCCTGATGACTGGTAGGCGTGGTTTGTGGGTGTAGTGGATATATGATCAGTTTGGATAATACTCTTTTATTAGATAGGATTTATTTTTCTAAATCCTTTCACCCTCTCATCCAGCCTCAACACCTGACAGTTGCTAGCCTGCTCTCTATCAATGAGTTTGGTTTGTTAATTTATTTTGTTCGTTTGTTCATATGAGTGAAATCATATGATACTTGTCTTTCTCTAACTGACTTATTTCAACACCTGTAGAGCAGGTGTTGCAAAGGTAAGATTTTCTTCCTTTTTATAGCTATTGTGTAAAGGCACCACAGCTTTTTTATCCACTCATTTACTGATATACACTTGGCTACTTCCAAATCTTGGTTATTGTAAATAACTGTATGTAATATGGCAGTGCATATGTTTTTTGAATTAGTGTTTCAGATTCCTTCAGGTATATTTATAGAAATGAAATCATTGGGTCATATTTCTTTCAAATATTAATTGACTATAATTGGCAATTCCATTTTTAAGTTTTTGAGGTAGCTCTGTACTGCTTTCCATAGTAGCTGTACCAATCTGTATTCCCACCAACAGTGCATGAGGCTTCCCTTTTCTCCAGACCCTCACCAACATTTGTTTTTTGCTTTATTGGTGATAGTCATTTTGACAGGTGTAAGGTGATAACTCATTGTCTTTTTAATGAGTTATCATTATTATCAACTTATTGATACCTTTTATTTCTTCCTGTTGTCTGCATTTTTCTGATGATTAGTGATATTGAGCATCTTTTCTTATGTTTATTGCTCATCTGTATGTCCTCTTTGGAGAAGTGTCTATTCAGGTCCACTGCCCATTTTGTAATTGGATAGTTTAGATTTTTTGGTGTTGGATTTTGTAAGTACTTTATAAATGTTGGATACTAACTCTTATCAGATGTATCATTGGCGACTATGTTCTCCCATCCAGTGAGTTGACATTTCATTTTGTTGATGGCTTCCTTTGCTGTGGGAAAACTTTTAGTTTGATATAGTCCCATTTTTTTCTTTTGTTTCACTTACCCAAAAAGATACATCAGATTAAATATTGCTATGTAAACATCTGAAATTATATTGCCTATAATTTTTCTAGGATTTTTATTGTTTTGACTCTAAAATTAAAGTCTTTAATTCATATTTAGTTTATTCTTATGTATTGTGTAAGAGGTAGTCTAGATCCATTTGTTGTGTATATCTATCCAATATTTTCAGCACCATTTATCAAATAGACTGTGTTTACCCCATTCTATGTTTTTGACTATTTTTTCAAATATTAATTGACTATAAAGACATGGGTTTATCTCTGGGCTCTCTATTCTGTTCCATTGATCTATATGTTTGTTTTTATGCCAGTACTAGACTGTTTTTATTACAATGGCCTTGTAGTGTAGTTTGATATAAGGTAACAAGATCCCTTCCACTTTGTCCTTCTTTCTCAAGATCACGGTTGCTACCTGGTGTCTTTTTTGGTTTCATATAAAATTTTGAAATATTTTTTCTAGGTCTATGAATTGCCACATTAGTTTCTTGATAGGAATTACATTGAATCTATAGATTGCTTTGGGTCAACTGTATAATGATATTAATTCTTCCTATCCATGAATATAGTATATGCTCCCACTTATTTATATCTTCTTCAATTTCTTCTTCAGTGTCTTATAATATTCTGAGCACACATCTTTTACATTATTGGTTACATTTATTTCTAGGAATTTTATTCTTTTGATGCATTTAAAAATTATGTTGTTTTCTTTGTTAAGAGTTCATTATTGGTGCAGCAATGCAACTGATTTCTGGGTGTTTATATTGTATCATGCTACTTTACTGAAGTCATTGATCTCTTCTAGTAGCCTTTTTAAATGGAATTTTAAGGTTCACAGCCTTCAGTATCATGTCAGCTGAAAATAATGAGTTCTACTTCTTCCTTTCTAATTTGGATGCCTTTTATTTCTTCCTGTTGTCTGATTGTTGTGGCTGAAAATTCCAGTACTAAGTTGAATAAGAGATGTGAAAGTCAATATTCCTGTCTTTTTTCCAATTTTAAGGGAAACTCTTATACTTTTTGCCCATTTATTATGATGTTGGCTATGAGCTTGTCATATATGGACTTTGTTATATTGAGGTATATGTCTTATTTTTCCACTTTGCTAAGAGTTTTTATCATTAATGGGTGCTGGGTTGTATCCAAAGCTCTTTCTGCATTTCATTGTAAGTCCTTGCTTTTTATCAATTTTAATATTTCATATCAATTCCTCTGACTTTAAATGTTTCTATTGATAAATCAGTTAATTATGTATGGGAGCTCCCTTGTAGCTCACTAACTGTCTTTCTCTTATAGGTTTTAAGATTCTCTGTGTTTAACCTTTGCCATTTTAATTATGATGTGTCGTGGCATGGGCTTCTTTGGGTTCATCTTCTTTGGGAATCTGGGCTTCCTGGACTTGTGTGTCTTTTTTTCTTCATGAGGATAGGGAATTTTCTCCAACATAGGAAGTCCCTCACCAGGTTAGGGAATGTAGTAGTAGTTTGGTGAATAATGGTCAATATCTCTTCCAATAGATTGTTAATCATTTGCTCTCTCTCTTCTCCTTCCTGTACCCCTATGATGCAGGTATTGTTATGCTTCGAATTTGAACCAGTGGTGGGCAAACTCATTAGTCAAGAGAACCAAAAATCAACAGTACAATGATTGAAATTTCTTTTGAGATCCATATTTTTAAACTTAAACTATATAGATGTGTACATTCTTATTAACTTAATTGGGGTCCTCCTAAGCTGGTCTTTGCTAAAATCTCAAGGGGCCAAGGAGCTGCATGTGGCTCATGAGCCACAGTTTGCTGACCACTGTCTTAAACTATCCTCATTTTCAAATTACTTTTCCTTTTTGCTACTCTGATTGGGTGCTTTTTTCTATCTTTTCTTCCAAATGGCTGATTTGGTCCTCTGCTTCATCTAACCTACTGTTTATTCCTTTCAGTGTATTCTTTATTTCAGATATTGTATTACTCATTTCTGACTGGCCCTTTTTTATGGTTTCTATGTCCTTTTCATGCTATTGAACTGTATATCTGATAAATTTCTTACCTCTGTTTCATTTAACATTTTTTTTCTAGAGATTTCTCCCATTCTTTCATTTGCGCTCTTTTTTTTTTTTTTTTTGGTCGTCCCATTTTAGCTGCTTCTTTGTGATTGTTTCTATGTGTAGTCTGCTATGACTCCCAGTTTTCATGGATGGCTTTATGAAGTAGGTGTCCTGTGTGGCCTAGTGGTACAGTTTCCTTGATCACCTGAGCATGATGCTCTCAGAATGTCCCTTGTGCATGTTATATGGCCCCTCCTGTTGTAATTCAGTCTCAATTGTTAATTGGCCCATTTGTGTGTGAGATCAGATCTCAGGTTGGCTGACTCCACCCCCACCCCAGCATGCAACTGCTGTGCAGGTGCTTATTACACCAAGCAGAATTGACCTCATCAGGGTTTGGTACCTGTGGCGATCTCCTTTGGGATACGCTGCTTGTGAAGCTTATTGGGTCCTGCTATAATGGATGCTGATTACTGGGTGTGTTGATCTGGGCCTTCTGGGAGTGACTCTGGTTCAGTACAAAGTAAGATGCTGCATATGACTGTTCTGGGAAACCTGTTTGGAACTATGGGTGATTCAAAGTTTGTGGCTCCCTCTGCTCAGCCTGGATGCATACGAAAAAGTCCAAGCTGTTCATCAAGGCTGGCTTGTACCAGCACTGAACCTCGGGCAAGTCCATAAATGTCCCAAGACACACCAATATTTGCCTCTGTCTGCTGGCTCCCTTTTATCTCAGTCACTGAAATACCATCTTGCTGTACTTCTCAGCAGGGCATAAGACCCATAGGATGGAGCAAGAGGGAGTCCAGAGTTCGGGTCTGTTGCTTTTTCCCAGGCTGATGCCACATGCAAGGCAGTGCTCTATGCAAGAAAGATGGTATTTACGTTATGGGACAATGATTCAGTGCAAGGATTCTGGTGCCTGTCCCTTCAGCTCCCTCCCCAGAGTCACAAACATCAGTAGTTCCTCATGTGGCTGGAGTCTAGACTGCTCTGCTTTCCCTCTTCCAGAGCCCCCGGTGAGTGATTCTGAATGTAATATTGTGTTTTGGCCCTTTAAGAGTGTACCATTCTCTCTAGCAGAATCCTGGCTCACCCTGGTGGACAGAAACTCCACCACTTTTATCATCCAGATGTTATATGGGTGCCACTTCCTAGCTTAGCTGCTCTAGGCTGGGAAGCCTAACTTGGAGTTAAACCCTATGCTTGTCAGTGGGAACCACCCTACAACTGAGATACCCCTCTAGAAGTGCAGCAACCATGGGTAGGAGTAGGGCCAGCCCTCTTCCTCCCTGTCTCAAGGTGGCTTTATTTTTGTAAATCCATAATTATAAAACTACTCTTCAGCTAACAATCAGTTGGTTATTCAAGATGGTGGCTTTTTAAGGATTTGTCTTTGTTTTTGAAATTATTATAGATATCTCCTTTTCCCCCACCATTGACCATTTCACCTCACACCTAAATCCCCCACAGGTGGGTTAGGTTAATCTCTCCTTGCCCATCCCACCCCTGCCTTCCCTCCAAGATTCATCAATCTGTTCTATGCTTCTGTGTCTCTGGTTCTATTTTATTCATCAATTTATTTTGTTCATTAGGTCCTACATATAAGTGAGATCATGTGATACTTGTCTTTCTCTGACTGGTTTATTAGACTTAGCATAATATTCTCCAGGTCCCTCCATGCTGTCTCAAACCATAAGATATCTTTCTTTTTTATTTTTAAAAATATATTTTATTGATTTCAGAGAGGAAGGAAGGAGAGAGATCTCAATGATGAGGGAGAATCATTGGTTGGCTGCCTCCTGCATGCCCCACACTGGGGATCAAGCCAGCAACCCAGGCATGTTCCCTGACCTGAAATTAAACTGTGACCTGCTGGTTTATAGATCGATGCTCAACCATTGAGCCATGCTGCCTGGGTGAGCTCCTTCTTTTTTACAGCTGCATTGTATTCCATGGTGTAAATGTACCGAGCTTTTTTAGGCATGCCCCTGCTGAGGGGTACTTGGGTTGTGTCCAGATTTTTCCTAATATAAATTGTGCTACAATGAACATAGGGGTGCATATATTCTTTCTGATTGGTGTTTCTAGTTTCTTAGGAAATATTTCTAGAAGTGGCATCATTGGGTCACATGGGAGCTCCATTTTTAGTTTTTTTTGAGGAAACTCCATACTGTTCTCCGCAGTGGCTGCACCAGTCTGCATTCCCACCAGCAGTGCACAGGGCTTCTCTTTTCTCAACATCCTCACCAGCACTTGTCGTTTGTTGATTTGTTGATGATAGCCATTCTGACAGGTGTGAGGTGATACCACATTGTTGTTTTAATTTACATTTCTATAATGATCAGTAACTTTGAGCATATTGTATGTAGAAAAAATTAAAGACTCCACTGAAAACTACTAGATTTAATAAGGAAGTAGAAGAAAAGGTAAAGGTAAAAATAAAAGTTATTTTTATCTATCTATCAACATATCTATCAACAAGTGAATCTAAAAATCAAGTGAATTAAAAATCTGATAAACAGAATAAACTGATGAATATAGTAGAATCAGGGGCATAGAAAGGAAGTAGACTGACAATCTCAGGGGGAAAGGGGTGAGAGGGTATAGGAAAAAACTGGACACAAATCGTATACCTATGGATGAGGACAATGGGAGTAAGGGCAGAAGGTTGGGTGGGAACTGGGTAGAGGGGAGCTATTCCGGGGGCAGGGAGGTAGAAGAACAATTGTAATAATCTGAACAATAAAGATTTATTAAATTAAAAAATAAATGAATTCAGCAATGTAGCAGGATACAAAATTAACACCCAGAAATTGGTAGCATTTTTTAATAAAAAAAGTTAAACATTTAACTTTTATATTTATTTATTTATTTATTTGTTTGTTTGTTTGTTTGTTTGTTTATTTATTTTATGTGTCTTTATTCCCCTGTTTGCCCCCACCCACTCTTATGCCCCACCCCACTATTGTCTGTGTCCATTGATTAGGCTCATATGCATGCACAAAAGTCCCTTGGTTGATCTCTCCCCCTTCCTCCTACCGACTCCTACCTTCCCTGAGGTTTGACATTCTGATTGACATTTCTCAGTTTCTGGATCTGTTCTTGTTCATCAGTCTAGGCCGTTCATTATATTCCATAAATGAGTGAGATCATTTGATATTTATCTTTCTCTGCCTGGCTTATTTCACTTAGCATTATGCTCTCCATCTCCATCCAGGTTGTTGCAAATGGTAGGAACTAATTTTTTGCCACAGTGTAGTATTCCATTGTGTAGATGTACCACAGTTTTTCATTCCACTCATCTGCTGATGGGCACTTAGACTGTTTCCAAATCTCAGCTATGGTGAATTGTGCTGCTATGAACATAGGGGTGCATATATACTTTATGACTCATGTTTCTAGTTTCTTGGGGTATATTCCTAGAAGTGGGATCACTGGGTCAAATGGGAGTTCCATTTTTATTTTTTGAGGAAACTCCATACTGTTCTCCACAGTAGCTGTACCAGTCTACATTCCCACCAGCAGTGCAAAAGACTTCCTTTCTCTACGCATCCTTGCCAGAACTTTTCATTTGTTGATTTGTTGATGATAGCCATTCTGTCATTTGTGAGGTGGTACCGCATTGATATTTTGATTTGCATCTCTCAGATAATTAGTAACTTGGAGCATGTTTTCATATGTTTCTTGGCCTTCCACTGTATTCTTTTGAAAAGTGTCTATTTAGGTCAGTTGCCCATTTTTTTAGTGGGATGTTTATCTTCTTTTTGTTAAGTTGTTTGAGTTCTCTGTAAATGTTAGTGATTAAACCCTTATCATTGATATTGGAAAATATGTTCTCCCATGCAGTGGGCTTTCTTTCTTTTTTTATTGATGGTTTCCTTTGCTGTGCAAGAGCTTTTTATTTTGATGTAGTCCCATTTGTTTATTTTCTCTGTAGTTTCCATTGCCCTAGAAGCAGTATCAGTGAAGTAATTCCTTCAGCATATATCTGAGATTTTGCTGCCTGTGGATTCCTCTAGTATTTTTATGGTTTCCCGCCTTATGTTTAAGTCCTGTATCCATTTTGAGTTTATTTTTTTTGTATGGTGTAATTTGGTGGGATAGTTTAATTTTTTTTTTTGTATGTCTCGGTCCAATTTTCCCAACACCATTTGTTGAAGAGACTATTTTGGCTCAATTGTATGTTATACCTCCTTTGTCAAACATTAATTGGGCATAGTGGTTTGGATCGAATTCTGGGTTCTCTATTCTATTCCATTGATCTATATGTCTGTTCTTATTCCGGTACCAGGCTGTTGTTAGAACAGTGGTTTTGTAATACAGCTTGATATCTGGTATTGAGATCCCACCTACTTTGTTCAGTCTCAGGATTGCTGCAGCTATTCAGGGTCTTTTTTTTTATTCCAGATGAATTTTTGGAAAGTTCGTTCTAGGTCTGTGAAATATGCCATTGACATTTTAATGGGAAATGCATTGAATTTATAGATTGCTTTGGGTAGTATAGACATTTTGATGATGTTGATTCTACCAATCCATGAACATGTTATGTTCTTTCATCTGTTTATGTCTTCCTCTATCTCTTTTTCAGTGTCATGGAGTTTTCCATGTATAGGTTTTTACCTCCTTAGTTAAGTTTATTCCTAGGTATCTTAACTTTTTTGGTGCGATGGTAAATGGGATTGCTTTTTTAGTCTCTCTTTCTGTAAGTTCACTATTGGTGTATAGAAATGCCATATATTTCTTGGCATTAATTTTGTATCCTGTTACATTGCCAAATTCATTTATTAAGTCTAATAATTTTTTGATGGAGTCTTTAGAGTTTTCTATGAGGATTTTGGGGTGAAATCCTCATCGGTGAATAAGGACAGTTTTACTTCTTTCCAATTTGGATGCCTTTTATTTCTTCATCTTGTCTGATCGTAATTGCTAGTACTTTGAGCACTATGTTGAACAGGAATGGTGAGAGTGGGCATCCCTGTCTTGTTCCTGTTCTTAGGGGAAATCGTTGTAGTTTTTACCTAATGAGTAGGATGTTTGCTGTGGGTTTATCATATATGGCTTTTATTATGTTGAGGTACGATCCTTCTATTCCCACATTGCTGAGAGTTTTTATCAAGAAAGGGTGTTGGATTTTGTCAAATGCTTTTTCTGCATCAATTGACATGACTCTGTGATTTTTATCTCTCAATTTGTTTATGTGATGTATTACATTTATTGGTTTGTAGATATTGTACCATCCTTGCATCCCCAGGGTAAATCCTAC
Organism: Antrozous pallidus; assembly: GCA_027563665.1. Classification (NCBI taxonomy): domain Eukaryota; kingdom Metazoa; phylum Chordata; class Mammalia; order Chiroptera; family Vespertilionidae; genus Antrozous; species Antrozous pallidus. The sequence continues at coordinate 7,712,959 of CM050521.1, forward strand.
TTGGTCATGCTGTATGATCTTTCTGATGTACTGCTGGATTCGATTTGCTAGAATTTTGTTGAGGATTTTGGCATCTATGTTCATGAGGAATATTGGCCCGTAATTCTCTTTCATTGTGCTATCTTTATCTGGTTTTGGTATTTGGAATAATGCTGGCTTCATATAAGGAGTTTGAAATTATTCCCTCCTCTTTAATCTTCTGGAATAGTCTGAGGAGGTGAGGTTTTAGCTCTTCCTGGAATGTTTGGTAAAACTCCCCTATGCAACCATCTGGCCCAGGGTTTTGTTTGCTGGAAGCTTTTTGATGACTGCTTCGGTTTCTTCCATAGCTATCAGCCTATTGAGATTTTTAGAATCTTTCTGAGTGAGTTTTGGAAGGTGGTATTTTTTTGGGAATGTGTCCATTTCCTCCAGGTTGTGTAGTTTGTTAGAATAGAGTTGTTCATAGTATTTTTTAACAATCTTTTGTATTTCTGAGAGGTCTGTTGTTATTTCACCTATTTCATTTCTGATTTTGTTTATTTGGGTCCTCTCTCTTTGCTTCTTGGTGAGCCTGGTGATAGGTTCATCAATCTTGTTTATCCTTTCAAAGAACCAGCTCTTGCTTTTGTTGATTTTTTTGGGGGGGGGTTTGGTCTCTATGTCATTCATTTCTCTTCTGATCTTTATTATTTCCTTCCTTCTGCTCACTCTCGGCTTTTCTTGTTGCTCTCTTTCTAATTATCTGAGTTGTTGAGTTAGATGATTTATTACCATTTTTTTTTCTCTCTCTCTCTCTCTTTTTTAAGGTAGGCCTGGAGAGCTATAAACTTCCCTATTGAGGACTGCTTTCATTGTGTCCCATAGCATTTGCATTGTTGTGTTTTTATTGTCATTAGTCTCCATGATATTTTGAATTTCTTCTTTGATCTCTTCGTTTAATAGCATGCTATTCAGCTTCTAAGTGTTTGAATGTTTTGGATTGCTTTTATTGTAATTTATTTCTAATATTATGCCATTGTGGTCTGAGAAAATGGTTGATATGATTTCAGTCTTTTTGAATTTGAGGAGACTTTGTTTGTGACCCAATATGTGTTCTATTTTTGAAAATGTCCCATGTGCACTTGAGAAGAACATATATTCAGTGGCTTTGGGGTGCAATACTCTGAACATGTCAATCAGGTCCATCTGTTCCAGTGAGTCATTTAGAATTGTTGTTTCTTTGCTGATTTTTTTGTCGAGAGGATTTATCCAGTGATGTCATTGGCATATTAAATTCCCCTACTATGATTGTATTATTGTCGATCTCTCCCTTAGTATCTTCCAGGAGTATTTTTAATGTATTTGGGTGATCCTACATTGGGTGCATATGTATTTACCTGAGTTATATGTTCTTGTTGAATTGCTCCCTTAGGATTATGTAGTGGCCTTACTTATTTCTTGTTATGGTCTTTACTTTGAGGTCTATTTTATCAGATATAAGTATTGCAATCCCAGCTTTTTTCTTATTTCCATTTGTCTAAAAACTATTTTTTCCATGCCCTTTACTGTCAGTCTGTGTGAATCCTTTGCTCTTATAGACAGCAAATATATGGGTCATGTTTTCTTATCCATTTAGCTACCCTATGTCTTTTGACTGGTACATTTAATCCATTTCCATTTAATGTTATTATTGACAAGTACATCTTTATTGTCATATTTTCCCTTAATTTTCGTGTTTCTTTTTGCTTTTCTCTTTCTTCTTTTTACAGCAATCCCTTTAGCATTTCTTGCATTGCTGTCTTGGTAGTGATAAATTCTCTTAGCCCTTTTTTTGTCGGTGAAGCTCCTGATTCCACCTTCAATTTTGGAAGATAGCCTTGCTGGGTATAGTGTTCTTGTATTCAGCCCCTTGCTTTTCATCACTTTATGTATTTCATTCCATTCCCTTTTGGTTTGGTGTGTTTCTGTTGAGAAATATGTTGCTATTCTAATACGAGATCCCTTGTAAATAACTTTCTGTCTCTCTGGCAGCCTTTAAGATTCTTACTTCGTCATTTGGGTTCTCTATTTTAATTATGATGTGTCTTGGTGTCAGTCTTTTGGGGTTCAACTTATTTGGGACTCTATGTACTTCTTGTACTTGGGTAGTTTTTTTCTTGCCAATATCAGGAAGTTTTCTGTCATTATTTCTTCAAACAGGTTTTCTGTTTCTGGTTTCTCTTCCTCTCCTTCTGGTATCCCTATTATGCAAATGTTGTTTCATTTTGTGTTGTCCTAAAGCTCCCTTAGTCTCTCCTCTTGCTTTTAAGATCTTCTTTCCAGTTTCTGCTGTGTTTGTGTGTTTTTTCCTACCTTGTCTTGTAATTCGCTGATATGGTCCTCAGCCTCTTCTAGTCCACTGTGTAAACCTTCCATTGTGTTCCTTATCTCCTCTTGGTTTCTTTTCATTTTGGTGACATTCTCATTCAGCTCCTTATAGTTCTCATTGACATGCAAAAAAAATGTAACTAGATCACTAACTTACACTGTACTCAAGAATAGACTCAAAATGGACAAAAGACTTAAATGTAAGACATAAAACCATAAAAATCTTAGAAGAAATCATACACAGCAAAATCTCAGACATCTCTCAGAGCAATGTATTTGCTGGTATATTTCCTAGGGCAGTGGTCGGCAAACTGCGGCTCACAAGCCACATGCTGCTCGCCAGCCAAGGTTTGCCGTTCTGTTGAATAATGAATGAGTTTGCAGACCACTGTCCTAAGGCAAGGGAAACAAAGAAAAAATAAACAAATGGGACTATGTCAAAATAAGAAGCTTCTGTACAGCAAAAGAAACCTTCAACAAAATGAAAGGGAGCTCACTATATCAGAGAACATAATTGCCAATGATACACCTGATAAGAGGTTAATTTCCAAAATATATAAAGAACTCATACAACTCTACAACAGGAAGACAAGCAAGTCCGATTAAAAAATGGACAAAGGACCTGAAGAGACGCTTTTCCAAAGTGGGCATTTAGAAGACCAAGAAACATAAAAATGCTCAAAAGTCAGGATGATCCTTTTATAATTTAGTTATAATTCCCTTTGATCCTGAGAGGAGATAAGTGTAGCTTTCTCTTGCCATCATGGATCCAAGTAAGTTTAAATCAATAAATTCACGGGCATGCCCCCATCTGTGTTGGTTGGAGCATCACCTTGTACACCAAAAAGGTGGTAGGTTCAATTCCTGGTCACGGTACATACCAAGGTTGCAGGTTGAATTCCTGGTTTGGGGTGATCAATGTTTCTCTCTCTCTCTCTCTCTCTCTCTCTCTCTCTCTCTCTCTCTCTCCCTCCCTCCCTCCCTCCCTCCCTCCCTCCCTCCCTCCTTCCCTCCCTCCCTTCCTCTACCTATAAAAATCAATATGCTTATGCTGGGGATTAAAAATAAATAAATAAACAAATAACTTCTCAGCTAGAAAACAAACTTAATCTTAAAATAAAAGAGAAGACAATTATATATGCCCTATGTTTTAATATACCATGATTTTGTTTTGGTAACAACCATTTAAGCTTTGTAAGAATATTTTATATATGTTGATTATAGACTAACATTAATATCTTACTGACCTATAAATAATTAATATATAATTTAAATTATAGTTTACATTTGTTTTCTAATTGTGTCTACTAGACTTCCCTTGACATTTCGAATACATGTTTGTGTGTATGTATATATGCATATACAAATATATATATACACACACAGATAGATATTCCTCTACATCTACATATTTATTTATAAATTAATGTTTTAAAATATATTTTATTTATTTATTTATTTTAAATATATTTTATTGATTTTTCACAGAGAGGAAGGGAGAGGGATAGAAAGTCAGAAACATCGATAGGAGAGAAACATCGATCAGCTGCCTCTTGCACACCTCTAACTGGGGATGTGCCCACAGCCAAGGTACATGCCCTTGACCAGAATCGAACCTGGGACCTTTCAGTACGCAGGCCTACGCTCCATCCACAGAGCCAAACTGGTTCGGCTTTAGAATATATTTTAATTTAATATATAAATATGTCATATTTTAACTTCAATATATACCCACATGTATTTGTGTCATTTATGATAGGAAATGTATAAGATACATTCATACTCATTTTTTGTGATTTTTACTTTTCTGATAGATTTGCTGTGCCGATTTATTTCTAATAGGTCAACAGTTAATACTGTCACTCCCACCAACTTTACAGCACAGCAATTACTCCACCCTTGAAGCTTGGCATTCACACACATAAGATTGTATCAAAATAAAGTCTATGAAAATTTCTCCAAATATGAGGGGTTTATTCTTAGAAAATATATGACAAATTTATATATGAATATTTTGTACATTGAATGAGACATAAAGTTACTAAAATAAATGCTGTCAATTACTGTACTGTTGATTTAAACAACAACATATGGGGAAGTAAGTTAGCAGGAGAGGTATGTGAGTGATGCTGGCACTGATTAAATGGCATAGGATAAGTGGTTTGTCAGAGATTTTAAATATTTGTTAGAATGCAATTAGGGCTTTTTAAAAATTGATACTCAATTCCTGTGTGATAAATATAAAATAAATAGTAGATGTGTGTGCATTATTTTAAAATCTTTCCAATGGAAAATATTAATTTTGAGACAAAAATTGATCAAAAGGTGTAATTTAATAGACACTCTGGGATGGGGAACCCTTTTTGTGGGAAGGGCCATTTGGATATTTATGACATTATTCTCAGGCCATGAAAAATTATCAACTTAAAAATTAGCCTGCTATACTTGGTCAAACATGTAATTCACCCCTAATGCCTTTGCACGGCCAGACCAAATGACTTCACTGCCTTATGTGGCCAGTAGTTCCGAACCGTAAAGACAGCCTTGGAGGTGTTCCTAAGTGGATGAGCATTAACCTGTGAAACAGGAGGCCACAGTCCGATTCCAGGTAGGGAGTTCCAGGTAAGGAAGATCCTGGTACATGTCCAAGTTTTGGACTGGATCCCCATTAGGGGCCATGTAGGAGGCAGCCAATCAGATTCTGTCATCATTGACATTTCTATTTCTCTCTCCCTCTCTCTTCCTCTCTGGAATCAATAAAAATATATATTAAACCATAAAAACATTTGTGAGTGGGAAAGTTATTCAGTTAAAAAACCTTAACATTTCTACATAATCTGACTATAAAAAGAACGCCTTTCGGCATGGCTGGCATGGCTAAGGGATTAGAAAATGGGTCCGGTCACCAAAGGTTCTCAGGTTGGTTCCCAGTCAAGGACACGTGCCTGGGGCTGGTTCATCCCTGGTTCCTAGTTGGGGCTCATGTGGGAGGTAACCAATCAATACATTTCTCACCAATCAGTGTTTCTCTCTCTCTTCTTTCCTCCCTCCTTCCACTCTCTCTAAACATCAATGGGGAAAAAAATATCCTTGGGTGAGGATTTTTTTTAAAAGCCACTCTTTTATTTTATTCTTTTTAAAAATTGTTTTTGTTTGATAATACCAGATTTTTAACATAATTATTCTATTAAATGGTTATGTTCTTTATGTCAGTTAAGACAGGAGTTTTATGGCCAGCACTGTTATAAATGTCTAATTACGTTTAGCAACATTGATAAATGAAAACCTTTAACAAGTTAGAATTGAAAAATTAGATCCCAGTGGCAGAAATGTAACTTTTAAAAATATGATTGATATCTAAACTCACCATTCATTGCCTTTTTCTGTTCTTTTTTTCTTTGCTCTTTTCCATGCACCTTCATTAATTGACTTATCTTTCTATCCCATGTTTTTCCTATTTCTTTTAGGGTCTTCACTTTTCCTCTACATTGTTGATATTTTTCCCCAGATTCCTAAGGCATGTTTCCTCATGCATTAAAAGATGATATTCTTATACATATACATTTCTGGGTGGTTTTTTTCCCACCCTTTCTTTCCTTTTTTTACTTACACTGTTCATGCTCTTGGTTCTCTATCTCTTTTGTTCTGCTCCACTACCAATAAGTCAAACTTATTTGGAAATTCCAGACATATCTATTTAGTAGTTTGGTATCAGCTGTTTCAGGTTTCTCTTTAAAGCCTGGTCTTATGGAAAGGATACGGCCAGATTCCAAAAGACTCAGCGTTTAGTTTAATTCTGTCCCCCTCCTTCTTATCTATAAAATTAGGGGATAAAAACAGACCAGACTGAATTCCTTATAGCTCTATGACTCTGTGAAGTGTGCTCAGGTGTGAGGAGCTGTGAAGGCTGCAAGTTTCGCCTTTCCAAGAGAGAGAGTGGTGCTGTTGCAAGGGCCACGTCCTGTTACAGCACCGCCCGGCAGCGTCCTGGGCCGCAGGCCAGACAGCAGTCCAGCCCCAGCTTACCGGAACCAACATCCTGCCTCAGTTTTTCCGGAGCCAAATGAGCATGTGATAGGGCCAGAATTTTGTGGCTATATATGGACACAACTATGTGTTATAGGCAGAATTTTTAAACTCTAATTATAAATAATGTTTTCAGATTCACTGATAACATCATATAGGGTGGGTCTAGAGTTTTAGAGAGACATATATCCTCCTCTCTAAATAATGCATTTTACCGTAAAATATTATTATTCAGGTGGTTTCAGACACTGTTCTTGCCCCAACAATGCTTGTGGCTTTACTATGTTTTATATATTTCTTGAAAGCACCTTAGAGTAACTATAGAGCTCAGATGCAACTCAGGGATATTTGGTTCAAATGGTAAATGACTTTTAATAACCAAGGCATTTCACTGAAAGCTCTTTAATTGTATGAAAGTTTATTTTTTGATAGTAGGAATGTACAGCTTAAGTAATAAAATTCAAAAGATAAAGCATTAACAATATTATGAAATGAGAACTATTATTTCATTTTAATGATAAGGAAGAAGGGGCTTAAAGTGACTGAATAAGGATGTAGTGAATCATAAAGCAGGCAACCAGCCCACTTTCTTTTTTTTATCATTTTAAAATATATTTTATTTATTTTAGAGAGAGGAAGGGAGAAGGATAGAGATAGAAACATTGATGAGAGAGAAACATCCATCAACTGCCTCTTGCACGCCCCCAGCAGGAAGCCTTGGGCATGTGCCCTAACAGGGAATCAAACCATGACCTCTTGCTTCATCATCTACATGCTGCCACTGAGCACACCAGCCGGGCCACTTTCTTAATTTCTATCCTATCTTTCCAATAGATAAAACAAATAATTTCACAGCTGTTATTTATTCTGTCCTCCTCTTTGCTAGTATATATTTTGAGTGTATGATATTTATAATGTAAAATAATTTCTAAGATTCTTTTATTTGAAGGACAACAAAATTTTACTTAAGAGGTATTTTGATTTTTTTATTTACTTTACCAAAAAACAAGTCTTTTTTCTATTTTTTTTTTTTGCCTTAAGTCCTCATCATGTATTAGTTAGCATGTTTTGTAGTCACTTAAATATAAAAATAGAAGAAATAATTTATGGTGATGCATACTGGTGTGAATTAGGTTTATTAATTAAGTCAATTAGTGTCTAAAATCCTAGGTTAATCCAATTTGTTACACTTACAACATTTCTGAATCATAAAATAATTGCATAATTATGAATTACACATTGATTAAAGTGCTTGCAAAGGATCACCATAGCTGGATTGTGAGGTATCACTTGAGCAGATACTATGGAACAAAATCTCAATCTCCTACATAGAGAAATGACTTTGAAATACTGCTAAGTATCTATGTAGTACTATATATCAAGAAACAAATAATTCCTGCCCATAAATTAGCCATATATAAATATATATTGAATATATTGAATATATTTAATAGGTTAAAATTTATATAATACATAAAGGCACCTTTGTTGCAAATGCAATTTATTGATTGATTGATTGATTGATTTCAGAGAGGAAGGGAGAGGGATAGAGAGATTGAAACATCAGTGAGAGAGAATCATTGATCGGCTGCCCCTTTCATATTCCCTACTGGGTATCGAAGTCACAACCTAGGCATGTTCCCTGACTAGGAATCAAACCATGACCTTCTGGTTCATAGGTCAATGCCCAACCACTGAGCCATGCTGGCCAGGCACAAATGCTATTTTTAATACTTTCATTGAACATTCTCTTTGCATGACTCTGTCTATGCATCATTTAATAACACAGGTTACTACTAACGCCATTCAAAATGAAGCTAGACATGATCATTTGATTAAGCCTCATAAGAGTTTTAGGTACTATTTCAAGACTCCTTAAATGTATAGTTTCCTCTAATTCCAGAGCCACAAGCAATTAAAAAGGATATATATATATATATATATATATATATGTATATATATGACACTATTTAACATTTTTTTTTATTGAGGGATAACTGACAAAAATTCATATATTTAAAGTGTGCAAATTGATGTTTTGACATACATATGTTATCATTGCAATCAAGATAGTGAACATATCTGGTTATTTTCCAGCCTCTTCATGTTTCCTCCCTCCCACCCATTCTTGCCTCTACTCCTGCAAACAACCACTGTTTTGCTTTATGTCACTACAAATTAATTTGAATTTTTAAAATTTTAAATAAATGGGAACACATGTAATATACTCTTTTTTCTCTTCCTTTTTCACTCATATAATTTGATATTTATTTATGCTGTGTTTATCAACAGCACATTCCTTTTCATTGCTCAATGATACTCCATTGTGTGCATTGCACAATTAATTATTTTATTTGTTTATGGACATTCGGGTTTCACCAGGGTTTGGCTATTAAGCATCAAGATTCAACTGAGTATTCATGCACAGTTTTTTATGTGGACCTAAATGTTCATTTCTTCTGGGTAAATACGTTCAAATGGAATGTCAGGTCAGATTGTACGTATATGTTTAAGTTTCTGAGAAACTTCTAAACTGGCTTCCAAGGTGGTTAAACAATTACACATTTCCAGCAGCATTGGATGACAACTCCAGTTGCTCCTACTCTTACTATAACTTCATATGGTCAGTCTTTAATTTAATCCATTTAAATAGATATGTGATGATATCTCACTCTCTTAAATTCGCATTTTCTGAGTGATTAATTATATTGAGCATGTTTTCGTATTTTATTTATCTTCTGTCTTTCTTCTTTATGTTTCTGCTCAATAGCCCATCTTTGAGAGACTTTATGGAAAACAGTAAGACTTTTTATATGTTAAGAGATATATTTCTTATCTAAAGAGCTGGGATAGTTTATCCTGCTACAACTTATGTAATTCTGTTGAAAATTTTAATAAAATTATTCCCATGTTTCTTTATTTAGTACTTAATTTAAAGCCAGGATCATGTCTATTGCAATGATGGTAGATCAATAAAATAAACTTGATCATTTGTAAGTATAAAAGCAAATTATTAGAATAAAAAGCAATGTAAACCATTGCTATTTTCAAGAAATCCATAAAATGCTAATGTACCTTTGTTGTTGGTACATTAAATCAATTAAAAACAGTAGCTTTATTATCTATTGACTGTGAACAGCTACTAATATCTTCTACACAACAAGAAAGTTATTTTTATAATAAGTGGTAGTCTTTGAAGAGAGCTTTAAAGGTACATTGAAATATTGGTGCTTGATAATCCAGATAAAACTACAATCCAAATTCAATTGCTTTTATTTCATTGTCTTAAGTATTATCAAATATATTTTGCTTTAAATACATTATGTTAATTTAATTTTTTTCAAATATATTTCTTCATCTTTATAATAAAAAGTACCATAAAGTAATAATTAGTCTCCTCAAATATCACAATATAAAATGTAAAATATTTATTCATTAAGACAAAATCATATTTTATATTATCTCTAATATGTAATAAATGTTAATGTCACCAATAGAAGATTTATGTATGAATGTTTTAAATACCTTTTCTTCACTCTTATGGAGGTGCATACAAAAATGTCATAATCAGATGTATCAAAGAACAATATGGCAAAAAAGCACTCTATGCTTTTCTTAAAAGTTGACCAAGGTATCTCACTGTAGCTTTATATTACTCTAATGTCTTTCTGTGCCTCCAGAGTGTCCTCCCTTAAACACGTGTTTGTGTTCAAAGTTCCTCTTCTCATTTGGATGCAGTCATACTGGATTAGGGCCTGCACTTATGACCTTATTCTAACTAATTACTTCTGTAAAGATCTCCAACTAGTGTCACATTCTGAAGTGCTTCTGCGTAAGAAATTTTAGGGTATGCAATTCAAACCATAACAATTTCCCTTAATAGTTCTAAATTTATATTTGTGGAAGTTGTGATAGCCGTGTCCAGTAGAGCTTGGGTTTGGGACGTGGAGAAGGACCCTGCGCAAATGAAGAGACCAGACAAGAAATCCGAATTCAGAAATCACAGGGGCCAGGCGGAGAGGCCTTCTCAAGAGGAAAGGCTTCCCTGGCGCACAAGCCCTGCCAGCTTTTTATTCAGTTGTAGACACGTACTGCCCTTAGGCAGGCAGGCAGGCAGACTATCTTAAAGGTCAGTAAATATTATTAAAGATAATAATATTAGGTCAGGGATTGCTTGAGCCACCATTGTCTTGACAGAACAATCGGTGCATACTTTTAGTCCTTGCCAAAGCTCAAGGTCCATCAGCCTTCTGGGTCCCTTGTTTGTACTTTCCTGTAGACAGTGGGTAGCTCCCGTATCTCCCTCTTTTCATTTTCTGAACAAATCTTGAAAAGTGAATGCTGCCTGAAGGGTTTGAGTCCTTTTAAGACTCTCCATTCCACATCTGCAGACTAGAAATAAACATATACGAACAAGAATGAGACAGGCAATAGTGATTACGCTAAGAGGCAAATATAAGGAGATCCAGTGGAAGGATTAAATTCTTTCATGTCCTTTTTAAATTGTTGCCAGGTATCTAAGGAATTAGTTTGTAAGTTTTTACAGTGCTCTTAGTGGATTTGCACACTGGACGTTACTGTATTGTCAGGAAAGTGTATTCCGGAATCCTTCAACCCACTAAATATAGGGAAAGAAGATGTTTTATTGCTATGTCTGCCATTATGTTAGGCTTTGGAAAAGTAACTAATCTATATTACATGAACCAGGATTTTCTTCAGAAACTCCACATCAGCTTCTCACTTGCTGTCTCTAAGATAGTCCTTTAGTTACCATCCCCTCAAAACATACACACACACACACACACACACACACACACACACACACACACACACACAATCACTCACACACATCTCATCCTGTCCTTGTTTGACAGAAATCAGTGTTTTCATTGCTAAAGACAAGTTCTACTTTTCAAGATTGCTATCTGAAAATTTATTTCTTTACTAATTATAGATGATCTTCTCTTCTGGTGCTCCTATCCTTGACAAACCTTTGATCAGATATCCCCTCTTCTATTTCCAAAAGCCTTTTTGTTTTACCAGAAACCTTATCCATCACAGAGTTTGGGGGCAGGTATCTCATCATCGTAGGTCCCAAAACCAGCTCACTTATTTTTTCCCCATTTAAAATTTAATTTTAATTTATTTTTTAATTTAAAAATATTTTTAATTACAGTTTACATTAAATATTATTTTGTATTAGTTTTAGGTAAACAGCATATTGGTGACAATCATATACTTTGCACATTTCTAGTATTCAACTAGCACTATACATAATTATTAAAATACAAGAGGCCTGGTGCAGGAAATTCATGCACAGGGGACAGGGAATGTCCCTTAGCCCAGCTTGCACCCTCTCCAATCTGGGACCCCTCGAGGGATGTCCGATTGCCCGTTTAGGCCCGAATCTGTTAGGATCAGAATCGGGCCTAAACGGGCAGTAAGACATCCTTCTCACAATCCAGGACTACTGGCTCCAAACTGCTCACCTGCCTGCCCCTAACTGCTTCTGCCTGCCAGCCTGATCACCCACTAAGCAGTACCCTGCCAGCCTAATTGATGTATAACTGCCCCTCTGCCAGCCTGTTTGCCCCCAACTTCCCTCCTCTACTGGCCTGGTCAACCCTAACTGCTGCCCTCCCCTGGAGGCTTGATCGCCCCCAACTGCCTTCCCTTGTAGGCCTGGTCCCTCCCAACTGCCCTCCCCTGCTGGCCTGATTGCCCACAACTGCCCTCCCTTGCAGGGCCTGGAACCTCCCAACAGCCCTCCCCTGCTGGCCGTCTTGTGGTGGCCATAATGTGTCCATATGGGGGCAGGATCTTTGACCACATAGGGCCAGCCCTCTTATGTGTTGGAGTGATGGTCAATCTGGAAATTACTCTTTTATTAGATAGGATAGAGGCCTGGTACATGGGTGGGGGCCAGCTCGTTTGCCCTGAAGAGTGTTCCAGATCAGGGTGGGAGTTCTCTTGGGGTGCGGGGCGGCCTGGGTGAGGGGTCTGTGGAGCTTTGCAGGCCAGCCACACCCTCCAATGATCCAAGAAGAGGCCCTGGTATCTGGGATTAATCTATGTCTACAATTGGAACTTTGTAGCCTGGAGCGGAGTCAAGCCTTCTGCTCGCTCCAGGGCTGCAGCCATTTCTGTTTGAAACTTTCTATCCTAGAGTGGAGGCCTAGGCCAGCAAAGGCAGGCTGAAAGCTTGGCTTCCTCCATTCCCAGGGAAACCCAAGCCTCTGTTCTCTCCAGCTCAGTGGCTACCACCATTTCTGTATCTTTTATAATTGAAACATTGTAACATTGAGTGGAGGTCTGGCAGGTGCAAAGCTTGTCTTTGTCTTTGCCGGGGAAACCCAAGCTTTCCTCCTGCTCTCAGTGGCGGCAGCCATCTTGGTTGGGTTTATTTGCATAATCTGCTCCTGATTGGCTGGTGGGCATGGCTAGTGGGTGTGACTGGTGGGCGTGGCAAAGGTACGGTCAAATTTGCATATTACTCTTTTATTAGATAGGATTATTGACTATATTCTCTATGCTACGCTTTACATTCCCTTGACTAGTTTGTAACTACTAAACTGTTTTACACCAATACTCAGTGAAAGATGATATTCACATGCTTCCAAACATACTTGTGAACATACTATCATTAATGTCAATCCCCATTTCCATTATGAAAGCTTATTTCTTTCTTTCTTTCTTTCTTTATTTATTTAGTATATATCTTTTTATTGATTTTTTTACAGAGAGGATAGGAGAGGGAAAGTCGGAAACATCGATGAGAGAGAAACATCGATCAGCTGCCTCTTGCATGCCCCCTACTGGGGATGTGCCCACAGTCAAGGTACATGCCTTTGACCGGAATCGAACCCAGGACCTTTCAGTCCGCAGTCCAACGCTCTATCCACTGAGCCAAATTGGTTTCGGCTGAAAGCTTATTTAAATTTATATGATAATGGTGTCATTATGGAATGAAACAACATTAAATCCATTTTAGTTTCTCTTAAATATCATCTGAAAGCTTTGGCACTTTGTTTAGGAACACAAGTGATCAAACACTTTCTGAAACTTTCTTTTAAAGAGATAAGACCTGTTATAAAACTCAATCCTCTTTTAAGGCTCAGGTAATTTTGACACCTACTACCCCTCTGTCATTGTAATGGCCTCTACATTCTCAGTTCTAAAATTCAGTATTCCACTTTCTAACCATTACTGTAGCTACTGAATTTTTTTATTTCTTTACTTTCACTACGTAGTCACTGGCTGAGAACTTCTCCCAGGCCTTCTGCTTTTCTTTCTTTCTTTTTTAAAACAAATTATTGGGGTAACATTGGTTAATAAGATTATGTAGGTTTCAAGAGTATATTTCTATGATAAATGATCAGTATATTGCATTTGTCCCCACTAACCAAACTCAAATCATCTTACATCACAATGTATTTGACCAACTTTACAATCTCCACCACCATATTCCCGGTGATAACCACCATATTATTGGTTGTGTCTATGATTTTTTTCTTTATTGTTAACATTGTTACAGATGTTCCCATTTTACTACCTTTGTTCATCTCCACTTGGCCCCTGCTACCCCTTTCCTCTGGCCAGCACCACATTGTTATCTGTGTCTATGGGTTATGCATATATATTCTTCGGATAATTCCTTTACCTTCTTTCATTCAGTTTCACCCTTTCGCTCTACTCTGACAGTTGTCAGTCTGCCCCATGAATACAGTATTTGGCTTCTATTTTAATGGTCAGTTTATTTCATTCATTAGATTCCAAATATAAGTGAGATCATATGGTATTTGACTTTCTCTGACTGGCTTATTTGACTTAACATAATAATGCCCAGGTACATCCATGCTGTTGCAAAAGTTAAGAATTTCTTTTTGCCCCTATGGCCATGTAGTATTACATTGTATAAATGTTCCACAGATTTTTTTTTATCCACTCATCTAATGATGGGCATTAGGGCTGTTTCCAAATCTTAGTTATCTATCTATCTATCTATCTATCTATCTATCTATCTATCATCTATCTATCATCTAGCTATCTATCATCTAGCTATCATCTATCTATCTATAGTAAAAGCCTAAGCAACCATTCGACCAGTAACTGTAATGCACACTGACCATCAGGGGCAGATGCTCAATGCACAGACATGGAAACATGGAACAGACAGATGAATCTTAGAGGGAAGAGGGGAGGGGGAAGGGCATGAGAGATTAACCAAATATATTATATTCATACTAGAGGCCCAATGCACTGATTCGTGCACTGGTGGGGTCCCTTGGCCTACCCTGTAGGGATTGGGTCAAAACTGGCAGTTGAACAATCCCTGAGGGGTCCTGGATTGTGAGAGGGTGCAGGCCAGGCCAAAGGACCCCACTGATGCATGAATCCATGAACCAGGCCTCTAGTTATAAATAACACTGCTATGAACATAGTATTACATAAATTCTTTTGAATTGATGTTTTGGGATTCATAAACTATATTCCAAGAAGTGAAAAACTTGGTCAAAGGCAGTTCCACTTTTTTTTTTGAGGAAAACTCATACTTTTTTTTCATAGTGGCTGCACCAGTCTGCAATCCCATCGACAGTGCACAAAGTTCCCTTTTCTCTACATCCTCACAAGTACTTGTTTGTTGATTTACTGATGGTAGCCATTCTGGTAGGTATGAGGGGGTATTTCATTGTGGCTTTTATTTGCATCTCTCTGATAATTAGTGACATTGAATTTTTTTTATATGTCTATGAGCCATCTCTATGTACTCTTTAAAGAAGTGGCTATTCTGGTCCTTTACCTATAGTTTAATTGGATTGTTTGTCTTCCTGATGTTGAGTATGTAAGATCATTACATATTTTTGAAATTAATACCTTATCAAACATATCTTTGGCAAATATTCTTTCTAAAACAGTGGAATCCCTTTTTATTTTATTAATAATTTATTTTGCTGTGCAGAAGAAGCTTTTTTGTTTGATGCAGTTCCATTTACTTATTTTTTCCTTCATTTCCCTTGCCCTAGGAGACATATCTGCAAAAATATTGATACAAAATATATAAGGTTTTACTACCTATGTTTTCTTCTTGGATTTTTATAGTTTCATATCTTCAGATCTTTTATCCATTTTGAGTTTATTTTGGTGTATGGTGTAAGTTGGTGGTCTAGCTTCATTTGTTTTGTATGTACCTGTCCAATTTTCCCAACACTCTTTGTTGAAGAGACTGTCTTTACTCCATTGTATGTTCCTCACTCTTTTGTCATGCATTAATTGACCATATCGGTCTAGGTTGATATATGAGCTCTTTGTTCTGTTCCATTGATCTACATGTCTGTTATTATGTCAGTACCAAGCTGTTTTGATTACAGTGGCCTTATAGAATAATTTGATATCAGGTATTGTGATACCTTCAACTTTGTTCTTTATCAAGATGGCTGAAAATACTTGGAGTCTTTTTTTTGTTTCATACAAATTTTTGGAATATTTGCTCTACATCTGTGAAATATGGCATTTGTACTTTAATAGGTATTGCATTGAACATAAAGATTGCTATGGGGGCATATGAACATTTTAATGATGTCAATTCTTCCTATCCGTGAACATGGTATATTCTTGGACATATTTGTATCTTCCTAATTTTCTTTAATGTCCTATAGTTTTCTAAGGACAGTTCCTTTACTTCTTTGGTTAAGTTTATTAATAGGTACCTTATATTTTTGTTGTTGCAATATAAGTGAGGTTGCTTTATTAGTTTTTTATTTCTGTTAGTTTACTATTGATGTATAAAAACACCAACAATTTCAGAATGTTCATTTTGAATCCAACTACTTTGACAAATTATTTTACTATATCTAGTAATGTTTTGGTGGAGTTCTTAGGGTTTTCTATGTATAATATCAGGTAATCTGATATCGACAATTTCATTGTCAATGACAGTTTTAATTCCTCTTTTCCCCATTTGAATGCCTTTTATTTCTTTTTCTTGCCTGATCACTGAGGTTAGGACATCCAGTACGTTGAATAAGACTGGTGAAAGTCTACATTCTTGTCTTGTTCCTCTCTTAAGAGAAATGGTTTTAGTTTTTTCTAATTGAGTGTAATGTTGACTGTAGGTTTTTCATATATGGCCTTCAATATTTTGAGGTATTATCTTTTTATTCCCACTTTGTTGAGGGGTTTTTATCATAAATGTGTGCTGGATTTTATCAAATTTTTTTTCTGCATGTATTGATATGAGAATGTGATTTTTCTCTTTCATTTTGCTTATGTGATGTACCACATTTATTGATTTGTGAATATTATACCAAACTTGAATCCCAAGACAAATTCCAATTTATTATCTTTCTATGTATTGTTGGAGCCAGTTTGGTGATATTTTGTTGACAGTTTTGGCATCTATGTTCATCAAGGATATTGGCCAATAATTTTTTCTTTGTAGTGTCTTTATCTGGTATGGAATAGGATATTCCAATAATAAACTAACAGAAAGAAAAACTAATAAAGCAACCTCATTATAGTATAGGATAATACTGGCCTCATAAAAAGAGTTTGAAAATCTTCCTTTCTCTTGAATTTTTTGGAATAGTTTTAGAAAAATGTTTGTTTTTCTTCGAATGTTTTGTAAAATTCACTTGTGAAGCCATTTGGTCCAGGACTTATTTGCTGCAAGTTCTTTAATAACTGCAGTTGTTTAATAACTGCTTCAGTTTCATTGGTTGTACTCAATTTATTCACATTATCTGAATCTTCCTGATTCAGTTTTGAAAGATTGAGTACTTCTAGGAATTTATCAATTTTTCTCCCGGTTGTCCAATTTATTGGCATTTAGTTATTGAAAGTATTTTTTATAACCCTTTGTATTTCTGTAGTGTCTGTTATTACTTTAGCTCTTTCATTTCTGATTTTTTTTCCATTCGGATCCTCTCTCTTTGTTTCTTGATGAATCTGGCTAAAGGTTCATTAACCTTTTCATCTTTTCAAAGAACCAACTTTTGGTTTCAATGATACATTGTATTTTTTTAGAGTTTATTCTGTTTATTTAGTCTCTGACATTTATTATTTTATCCCTTTTATTTATGTTGGGCTTTGTTTGCTGTTCCTTTTCTAGTTTTTTAGGAGAAGAGTTATATAGGTCATTTGAGATTTTTCTTACTTCTTGAGTTAGGCCTGTAATGTTATGAACTCCCCTCTCAGAGCTGCTTTCTCTGTGTCCCATAGATTTTAGCTTATTGTGTATTCCCTTTCATTTGTTTCGAGGTAAAGTTTGATTTCTGCCTTTACCTTATTTTTAACCAATTCATTGTTTAGTAACATGCTATTTAGCCTCCTTGTGTTTGAATATTTTTGAATTTTTTATTGTAGTTGATTTCTAGTTTTATGTAATTGTGATCTGAGATGATACTTGGTATAATTTCAATATTCTTGAATTTATTAAGACTTATTTTGTATCCTAACATGTGGTCTATCTTTTATAATGTCCCATGTGCACTTGAGAAGAATGTATATGCAGCAGCTTTGGGATGAAATATTCTGTAAATATAAATTAAATATAAATATAAAATAAATCCTGTTGATCTAATGTGTCATTTAAGATAGCTGTTTTCCTGTTGATATTTTGTTTGGTAGATTTTCCTTTTATTACAGTGGGGTGTTAAAATCCCCTACTGTGACTGCATTGACGTCAATCTCTCCCTTAAAATTTCAACAATATTTTCTTTATATATTTAGAGTTTTATGTATCTTTATATATTGAATGCATATGTGTTTACAAGGGTTATAACCCCTTTTTGTGTCAATTCTTTTAGTTTTGTGTAGTGGTCTTCTTTGTCACTTTTTATGGACTTTGTTTTCAAGTCTGTTTTGTCAGATATAAGTATTACTAAGCCAGCTTTTTTGTTTGATTTGCATGGAATATTTTTGCCATCCCTTAACTTTCAGCCCGTGTGAATCTTGTATTCTGAGGTGGGTCTCTAGTAGACAGCATATATATATATATGTGTGTGTGTGTGTGTGTGTGTGTGTGTGTGTGTGTGTGTATATATATATATATATATATATATATATATATATATATATATATATCATGCTTCCTTATCCATTCAGCTTCTCTATACCTTTTCATTGCAACATTTAATCCATCTACATTTAAAGTCATTATTGATAGGTATTTATTTATTGCCATTTTTTCTTTGTGCCTATGTTCCTCTCTTTATATCTATTTCTTCTTCAAATAGTACATTTAACATTTTTTACAATACTTGTTTGGTAATAATGAATTCCTTTAGCCTTTTTTTTGTCTGGGAACCTTTTTCATGCACCTGCATTTTTAATGATAGTCTAGCTGGATGGAGTATTCTCAAGTGCAGGTCATTGTTTTTCATCAGTTTGAATACTTCATGACAACCTCTTATGGTGAGAAGTCAATTGACAGCCTTATGGGAACTAACTCTTTGAGTTTTCACTAAGATCATGCATTCTTTCCCTAAGGTCCTTGAGCATCATCATAACTACTCATTTAAACTCTGCATCTGGTATTTTGGTTGTATCCATTTCATTCGTTTTATTTAATTCTTTTTCTGAGAATTTATCTTGTTCTTTCGTTTGCAGTATTTTTCTTTGTTTTTCTGCTATGTCTCTGTGTAATAGGTAAATTTGCTATGACTGTCAAACTTGTTATGATGGCTTTATGATGAAGCTGTCCTGTTGGGCTCAGTGGCACAATCTACCAGATCACCTGAGCTCCATCCAGGAAAGTTTCTTGTGGGCTATGTGTATCCCCTGTTTTCTTGAGTCTTAAATGTTTTGGGCTCTTTTGTAGCTGGAGTTAACTCTTCAGGCTGTGTGACTATAAGGGTAAACCTTGATCACTGTGTTTGAGATGCTGTATGAGGCCTGCCTTCCAGGACAATAGGCTTGTTTCAGCGGGAATCCCCCTTTGGGTGTGTTGCTTGTGTGACAAAGTGGGATCGAGCTCTGGCGTGATCTGAAGCCCAGCACTGGTTGTGTTAGTTCTGGATCCACTTGGACTGGGTTCAGGAACTGGTCACTGTCAGACATTACGTGGAATGGCTTGAACTACATATCTGTAGCTACCACACTGTTCACTGGACTTGATGTGCATGGGAGGAGTTGTCTTCGAGCTTAGAAAGGAGAGGAGGTCTGTAAAAGGACAAGGCTCCTTGATGTCTACCTCACCATGTCAACTACTCCACTCCCCCCTGAGCTTTCTCCAAAGCCTTCCAAAGAGAAACTGTAGGACGAGACAAGGCTAGCCAAGATCCACAGCCCCTTTCTCAGGCTGAGAGCTCTATAGGGTAGGACAGCTGGAGTCAGGAGGGTAGGGCTAGTGGGTTCCCTGCTTGGGGAGCACATAATGATCAGGCACTCAATGAGGGGAAAGTAGCCTCTGCTTCAAAGCTAAACCCTCAGTCTCTGCCAGAGTCTCCCACTTTAGTTCCCCTTGGGGCTCACTGCAAGTTCAGGTTGGGTAAAGCCAGCCATCCTTACTGTAGGAGTAAGCTCAGCAACACTGGTCTCAGGGGGATAGATTAAAAGAGTCTCCCATTGGGGATGAGACTGGCACTGCCTGCAGAGGGGGGCTGAGCGCTTCATCCTGGTCCCAGTCAATAGCCTGTGAGAGTCTCGCACTGTGAATGTTCCTGTTCTGAGCTGCTGTCCCTTTTAGCCGTGGGACTGAACCCAGCACGGGCATCCAGGACATGGCAGAGGTAATCTAAAGTCTCTTGTTGGGGGTGGTTTTCCCATCTTATAAGAAGAGGGGGCTGGCAATGCTTCCCCTTCCCAACATAGCCCAGGTTGAACACATAGGGGAACTTGATTTTGCCTCCCCACCATGTAGCCACATAGCACAGCGTTTGGTCATCTGGCTCCTGAGCAGAAGCCTTCCTGGGAGAGCAAGTTCAAAAATCCCAGCCCTGTCCAGCTTGCTGGTCTCAGCTCAGCATGTCTTCCCTGTGCTGCTGAACCCAGCCGGACATGGCCAAAAGTCCGAACTCTGCGCCCTCAAATTCAGCAGGCCAGGTGACTCAACTTGGCAGGCCAATTGGCTCAACCGGTGGAGGGAAGGGGTGCTGGCTATATGTTTAAAGTGAGGGAGACTGGTCTTTCTTTCCAAGTCATAGTTTCACTCTCTGAGTCTCTGCCAAAAGCTTCCACAGAAAATAGAGGACCCCTTAAAGTCACCACTGGGTGTAGCCGACGCCTGGGCAGGATCCCAATAATGCAGTATGGCCTCACCAGCAGCAGAGTCTGGACTGTGAAGCCCCAGGCTGGTGCTGTGGCAATAGAAGTGCTCTTCCCTGAGAGGGTATAGTCTGATTCTCTTGGGGGGGATTGAATCCCCACTGATTTTCACCACCAGATGCTACACAGGCCAACCCCTCTTTCCATCTCTGTTGCTGTGGATTGAGGATCTCTGCGAGCCGTTGAGACCCCACACTCCTAGGGGGAGGGAGCCTTGCATGTTTGATAGCCCTTTGGCTTATCAGCCACTGCTGTCACAGCTCTGCCTTGCTTACCACTCTCTATGCGGTTTCTTCTGTAATCCTTGGTAATAATATTTCTGTTCAGGTAGCCTTCAGCTGGTTGTTCAGATCGATGGCTCTGTAATTTAGGTGTAAATCTTGTTTTGTGTTGGAAGCTGGTGTGCAACATCCACCTACTCTATAGCCACCTAGGTAAGAATTTAGCCTGCACCTATGAGTTTTGTTTTGTTTGTTTTTTCTTGTTTGCTCATTTGTTGCTTTCAGTTTTATATCCACCTATGAATGAGATCATATGGTTCTTAACTCTTTCTCTCTGACTTATTTGGCTTAGCATGATATCACCACCAATGCCTTTCTTCTTTTCAAAATAACTTTATCTCCTGTTCCTACTTGCCATTCTGCTATACCAGCTTGGCAAAATGCCAGTGGTGGTGAAGAGGCATCTATCAAGCCGATGCTTTCTTTCTCCCCTTTACTCAGACTGTAAAAAGGAACAAATGGGCTTAAATTTCTTCCACTTTAAAAACCAAGTCCTCTCTGGACCCTGTAGATGGCATTCCACTTCTTTTATTTCTTCCAAATCCAAGTTTCTAGATGGCATGCTTCTTCTTCCCCTATCCCCCAGCCCATATCATAGAATTTGTTAAATAAGTTAATAATCTCTGAAGACATGTTCATCTTTTTGTGTTGTTATGTTTGTTTGTTTGTGTTTTTTTTTTTTTTTTTGGAGGAGGGCATTGAAAGTTCTTAAATCACATACATGGAAAAGTCATTTGCTTTTCTAGTAGTTCTTTTAAAATATTGGATATCTTGATAAAGTACAATGTGATAAAAATATGATAATCACAGCTTTGATATATATATATATATTTAATAAAAAATAAAATTATTTTCATATGTATAAATAAGTGACCATTGCTATTGCTTTTCCTATAACTGTCTGCAATCAGGAAATTTGCTCTTTGGGGAAATAAGTCATTCATTTATAATCATTTTATAATACATGACATTATCTAGAACTGATATTTTAACTTTTGTTTTCTGTGTTTTAGAGTACTACACTGGTGAAAAAATACTCTTTTATCACCAGAAACAGCTCCCTTCCCTTCTAGGATTTAGGGAAATAAATATAATGTCCATTCTCTCAAGACCATGCGAGCTCCTGGAGAACTGAGTTCCTAGCCTGACCTGTGTGGGTCACTCTGTGAAGTCAGCAAGTACAGGTTAGTTTGCCCCCCATAGGTGGTTCAGGTATGGACTAAGCTCAAACTTGACTCTCCCTTTGGTTTACCTGTCCCATGGAAAGGCTTTTGGGCTTGGGTCCTGCTCTGCAGAGCTACCAGAGTATTCAGTAACCATGTGTGCAGGTACCTTTGCCCTGGAGGAAGAGGGAAAAAATCGTTTTTTAAAATAATACACTTCTGTCAGCAATCAAGTACAATCATATCTGTAAAGCTTTTTCCTTTTTTAGGTCTCAGATGAGATTGTTTTAGAATGTAATGCAGACAGCATTTTGCATCTGTATTTCAGTAGACTGAAACATGCCACAGAGCTTATTCTTATTTGTGACAAGTCATTTAGATTGTTGTTGTTTTTTTAAATCACTAACCTTTGATTTGGTATTTGGGAGACTAATTAGACTGTGTATCCATATGGAACAAATATGCTAGTACCGTATTGAATGGGATGGCCAGGGCTAGTTGTGGAAAGGGTGATTAGTATTGCTCAAAACTATAGGAAAGGTGTGTCCACTGCCCTTACAAACTGTCCTTTTAAGCTTGATTCTCCTACTATCCTGAATCCCCTGCTTCTCTTATTTGGCTATTAACTTTTCAGCATGGATAGTCATTTTGGTAACATTTGGGTAATTCATATAGCAGACTATGAAAGTGAGATTCAACTCTGTTTTCCATAGTGGCTGCAACATTTACATTCCCACCAGCAGTGCACAAGGGTTCCTTTTCTCCATATCCTTGCCACTGCTTGTCATTTTTGTCTTTTTTTTTAATAGCCATTCTAACAGGTGTGTGGTACTCTCCTATTATGGCGTTTCTGATTTGCATTTCTTTGATTATTAATGATGTTAAACATGTTTTCATGCAGCTGCTATCCTCTGTATGTTTTCTTTTAGTGTGTGTGTGTCTGCATTTTTTAACTTTATTTTTATTGTTGACATTATTACAGATGTCCTCATTTTCCACCCTCTGTTTTACCCTCCTCCACCTAGCCCCCACCCCCTCTTCCCTCTGACCATCACCACCACACTGTTATGCATATATTTTTTTTTGGCTAATCTCTTTACCTTCTTTAATACAGTCCTCCCTATCTCTCTCCCCTCTGACAGTTGTCAATCTGTATATCTTCTTTGGAAAAATGCCTATTTAGTTCTTAGGCTCATTTTTTAATTGAATGTTTTGAGATTTGTTTTGTTTGCTGCTGAAATGCATGAATTCTTTGTAGAGTATATTTGGATATTAACCCCTAATCAGATATATGATTTATAATATTTTCTTTCATTCAATATGTTTCCTTTTATTCTGTTGACGGTTTCCTTTGTTATGCAGAAAACTTTTTAGTTTGATGTGGTGCCAATTGTTTATTTTTGTTTTTCTTTCTTTTGCTTTTGATGTCAGATTAAAATAACCATGACCCAGACCTATGTTGGGGAGACTGCCATCTATGGTTGTTTTTTTCCCTAGAAGTTTTATGCTTTCAGGTATCACATTGAAATCTTCAAACTGGCTTGAATTAATTTGTGAGTATGGTGTCCTGTTCAGTCTTCTTCATGCAGCAGTTCAGTTTTCTCAACTTTATTGAGGAAGCTGTTCTTTTCCCACTATGTATGCTGGGTATCTTTGTCACAAAGTAATTGGCCACCTATTGTGGGTTTATTTCTGGGCTCTCTATTTGTTCCTTTTTTATGCCTCAGATGAGAGTGTTTCGGAATGAACTATGTATGTGTCTGTTTTTATGCCAGGGCCATATGCTTTAGCCTAGAGGATCAGTGTACAAAATTTGTGCATGGGGGAGGGCGCACCCTCTCCAATCTGGAACCCCTTGGGGAATTTCTGACTGCCAGGAATCGAGCCTAAACTGGCAGTCAAGAAATACCTCTCACAATCCAGGACTGCTGGCTGCCTACCTGCCTGCCTACCTGCCTGATTGCCCCTAACAGCTTCTGCCTGCCAGCCTGATCAACCCCTAACTGCTCCCCTGCTGGCCCCATTGCCCGAAACTGCCCCCCCCCTGCATGCCTGGTTACCCCCAACTGCCCTCCCCTGCAGGCCTGGTTGCCCCAACTGCCCTTCCCTGTTGGCCATTTGTGACAGCCATGTCGTGACAACATGATAGTGGATATCTTGTGGTGGCCATCTTATGGCGGCCATCTTGTGATGATGTTGCATGAGGGTGTGGCACTACCTAGGCTTGTATTATATAGAATTACAACTTAGTTTGAAATTATAGAGCACAATGCTTCTAGCTTTGTTCTTCATTTTCAGGATTGCTTTGTTATTCAGGGTCTTTTGTGGTTCCACATAAATTTAGAGTTTCTCATTTGATTTCTGTGAAAAATACCATTATAATTTTGATAGGGATTGCACTGAATAAGTATATTGCTTTGGGTAGTATGACATTTTAACAATATTAGTTTCTTCCAATCCATGAGTATAAAAATATATTTTCATTTATTTGTGTCAACTTAATTTCTTTCATTAATGTATTATAATTTTTAATATACAGGTCTTTTACCTCTTTGGTTAAATTTATTACTAGGTATTTTATTTTTGATGCAGTTATAAATGGGATTGTTTTAAAACTTGGATCTCTTATAGTTCATTATTAATGTAAAGAAATGCATGGATTTTTGAGTATAGACTTTGCATGCTGAAACTTTACTTTTTTTTTATTAGTTCTAACAGTATTGGATGAAGTCATTAGGTCTTCTATATATAACATCAACTCATCTGCAAATAGTGACAGTTTTATTTATTCATTTGCAACTTGGATGTCTTTTATTTATTTTTCTTCCCTAATTGTTCTGGCTAGGATTAATGTTTTTGAATGAGAAAAATACAGGAGACCTGATTATCAAATTTGAAGACCATAGAAAAATAGGAGGTATGGTTAATATTACCTTTATTCAAATATGTCTTAATGGGATAGTAGACCAAATCAAAGTGACATTTAATAGGGATTTATCCATTCTTTCTTCTATAAGGTATTTAGTTGTTCAGTTATTAACCTTTTATATGTAAAAAAAATTGGCTTGTTGTTAAAGAAGCAAGGATAAATAAGTCGTGTCTCTGTTTCAGAAGTGCAGAAAAGAAGACATTTTAACAAATAATTGCAATTAAATATAAGCCCTGCTATGCTATAAACATGTACATGCAGTTATGGAAGTTAAGAGTTGTGAATAAATAATGGATTGAGTGGGAACTCTTAGGTATGGGTTTTTGGATGATTTACAAAATAACAGACATGCTAAGTTTACATTATTAGGAGGAAAATGTGTCAGTGGCATATTATGATGTTTAAACAAGTTAAATATGCATTGTTGTTTCTGGTTCTGTGCTCACCTTTCAGAAGGATGTGATTAGATATGAAAGAAGACAAAAACAGGATGTAGATCCAACAGTTGATGGCAAGTTAATTCCCTTCAGTATTAATAAGTAAAAAGCATAACAATTGAGTAAATCATGGCTATCCAATTTTCCCCATAAAGTGTTTTCACAGTTTTAGTCTTACATGATATTTGTTAACTTGGTGTTTATCATTGACACTATTACAGATGCCCTCTTTCCCCACTTTTGCTCCCCACACACAACCCCTGTATATACTTCTCTCTGGCTATCACTATACTGTTGTGTGTGTCCATGGGTTATGCATTTATGTTCTTGGCCTAATCCCTTCGCACTCTTTCCACCAGTACTTCTTAACACCTCCCCTCTGACAGCTGTCAGTCTGTTCCATGTATTCATGCCTCTGTTTTTATTTTGTTAATTAATTTATTTTGTTTATTAGATTCTACATGTGAGATCATATAGTATTTATTTTCCTCAGACTGGCTTACTTCACTTAGCATACTAGTAATCTCCAGACCCATTTATGCTATTGCAAAAGGTAAAATTTCCTTCATTTTTATAGCCATGTAATATTCTATTATGTAAATGTACCTCAGTTTTTTTATCCACTCATCTGCTGGTGGGAACTTGGGCTGATTCCAGATTTTTGCTATTGTAAATAATACTGCTATGAACATAGGGGTGCATATATATTTCTGAACTGATGTTTCAGGATTCTTAGGATATATTTCCAAAATTGGGATCATTGAGGCAAAACTTAATTTTCTGAGGAAAATCAATACTGTTTTCCATAGTGACCTCACCATTTTGCATTTCCACCAATGGTGCACTAAGTTTCCCTTTTCTCTACATCCTAACCAGCACTCGTTGTTTGTTGATTTATTAATGGTAGGCACTTTGACAGGCGTGAAGTGCTATCTCATTGTGGTTTTAATTTGCATCCCTATGATGGCTAGTAAGGTTATGCATTTTTTATATGTCTATTGGCCATTTGTATCTCCTTTTTGGAAGTGACTGTTCAGGTTCTTTGCTGATTTTTTTTATTGGTTTTTTTTCTACTTTCCATTGAGTTGTATAAATTCTTTACATGTTTTAGAAATTGACCCCTTATCAGATGTATCATTGGCAAATATGTTCTCCCATGCAGTGAGCCCCTTTTTATCTTTTTGATGGTTTCCTTTGTTCAAAAGCTTTTTAGTTTGATGTAGTCCCATTTATTTATTTTACCTTTTGTCCCTCTTGCTCTAAGAGACATATTGGCAAAAATATTGTCATGAAAGATGTGTGAAATTTTACTACCTGTGTTCCCTTCTAGGATTTTTAAGGTTTTGCAACTTACATTTAAGTCTTATATTCATTTTTAGTTTATTCTTGGGTATGGTATAAGTTGGTGGTCTATTTTCATTTATTTTGCAAGTACCTGTCAAATTTTCCAACACCATTTATTGATAAGACTGCCTTTACTCCATTGTATGCTCTTGACTACTTTATCAAATATTGATTGATTATGTAGGCATGGGGTGATATCTGGGCTCTCTCTTTTGTTCCATTGATCTATGCTTGTTCTTATGCCAGTAGCAGGTGGTTTTGATTACAGTGGCGTTGTAGTATAGTTTGATATGAGGTTTTGTGATACTTTCCACTTCATTCTTCTTTCTCAAGATTTCTGAGGATATTCAGGGGATTTTTAGTTCCATGCATATTTTGAAATATTTGTTCTAGATCTGTGAAATATAGTATTAGTGTTTTAATAGGAATTGTGTTGAATCTAAATATTGTTTTGGGTAGTATGGATTTTAATGATGTTAATTCTTCCTATCCATAAATACAGTATTTGCTTCCAGTTATTTGTATCTTCCTCAGTTTCTATCTTCAATGTCCTGTAGTTTCCCAAGTACAGGTCTTTTACCTCCTTGGTTAAATTTATTACTAGGTACCTTATTTTTTGTTTGTTTGTTGCAATAATAAATGGGATTGTTTTCTCAGTTTTTCCTTCTGATAGATCATTATTGGGATATAAAAATGACATCAATTTCTGAATACTAATTTTGTATCCTCAACATTGTCAAATCCATTTATTAGATCTAGTAGTTTTTGGTGTAGTATTTAGGGTTTCTATGTACAATATTAGGTCTTCTATGAATAATGGCAGTTTTACTTCCTCCTTTGCAATTTGAATGCCTTTATTCGTTTTTCTTGTCTGATTTCTGTGGCTAGAACTTCCAGTATTATACTGAATAAGAGTGTTGAAAGCAGAAATTTCTGTATTGTGTCTGATGTTAAGGGAAATAATTAGTTTTGCCCATTGAATGTGATGTTGACTGTAGTTTGTCATATATGGCCTTTGGTACATTGAAGTATGTCCCCTCTGTCTCTGGGAGGCATGTGGTGAATTTTATTAAATGCTTTTTCTGCAGCTATTTGTATAATCATGTGGCTTTTGCCCTTGATTTTGTTATGTGGTACATCACATTTATTAGTTTACAGATATTATACCAACCTTGCATCTCCAGAATAAATCCCACTTGTTCATGTTGTATGATCCTTTCAACATATTGCTGGATCTGGTTTGCTAATATTTTGTTAAGGATTTTGGCATCTATATTCATCCAGGATATTGGCCTATATGTGGAATCCTTTACACGTCCTGCGTGTCCAGGGTTCCCATGTCAGGGTTCAGCGTCTGGAGAAGGCCGCACACAAATGAAAAGAGACTAGAAAAGCATTAATTTTGGGGAATCATGGGGGCCAGGCGGGAGCCCATCTTCAGTGGAGGGACTGCCACCACTCTGGCTTCCCTATCCCCTTTTATTCGGGCCAAGTGATACATCCATGTCCTTTAGGTTAGGAAATTCCAACAATGAAATCAACCAGCAAGAATTAACATAAGACAAAAGGTGTGGAAGCTTTTTCAATTACCAGTGTGTCACCTAAACAATATGTGAATAGTTCATACTTAACATAAGACTAAAGGAGGGGCAACTAAAGTCTCACCTAAACAATGAGTAAACAGTTCATACTTAACATAAGACTAAAGGAGGGGCAACAAAAGTCTCACCTAAACAAGGGGTAAACAGATCCATTAAGCTTTGACCAGGTTTCCTGTTTACTCTATTTACATCTCTATTGGTGAGGCAATGTCTGGCTTCCGCACCTATAGTTTAATTTCTTTGTATTGTCTTTTCTGGTTTTAGAATCAGGATAATGCTGCCCTGGTAAAATGAGCTTGAGAGTTTCCCCTGCTTTTGAATTTTTGGGAATAGTTTGAGAGGGTATGTGCTACTTCTTTGAATGTTTGGTAAAATTCACCTGTGAAGCCATCCAGTCCAGGACTTTTATTTGTTGAGAGTTTTTTTTAATTGCTGCTTCAGTTTCACTTGTAGTAATCTGTCATTTCAAATTCTCTTAGTCTTCCTTAGTCAGTTTTGGGAGATTGTATATTTCTAGGAATGTATCCATTTATTCCAAATTGTCCAATTTGTCTTCATATATTTGTTTGTAATTTTTACTTGATATTTTTAAAAGTGTTATGATACATTAGAAATATTATAATAATATCATAAGACATACCTCTAATTAGAAGTTGCTTTCTTTTACATCCCTTTCTTAATCCTGATACATGTGTACTTTTATGTATATGTTTCAAAAGTAAAATTTACACCAGCAATAAGATAAATTAATCAAATTATGATTGCTAAGTATTAGATTCATTATGCTGTTCTATAAGGGATACTTGCTTATGTATCATTATTAATTTGCTCTTAAAGTATTTTGTTAGAAGTTTTTAACTCAAGTCTTTTCTTTTAAGAGGAATTTTGATTTAAAGTTGACTTTAAACCAACAGAATTATGCACAGTTGCATTAGCCACAGTACTTAAAATATTTTTGAAGCTTGTTTTCTCCTTCAATTTCATAGTAGTTTCATTGTAATGATGGTTGTGCTGAATTTCATGAAATTTATTTCTCATAACAAATTTGAGAAAATTGTATTTAAGAAAACAAAAATTACATTTCTCTTATGGATATATTGATAATTTTAGTTAATGTTTCTGTCCTGGCAAGGTATGCCTTTTTTAAATCACTGACCAGTGACTGCTATTGGAAACCATATTGTTGATGCAGTAGATACTTCCCAGTGGAGGCCAGCAAGTATCTCTTTGTTCTGTGGCATACCTTCCACCTTAGCCAGCTGGCCGGCAAATGTGCACAGCTGGTGACAAGAACTCGGGGAGACTGTATAGATGGATTGGTGTAAATTTATCACCATAGCTAGGAAAATAACCCCAAGCAATTGCCTCTATAATGTACAACACATGGCTGTTTATATTCAATTGAACTGTAGGTATATAGTTCGTCATTACTCTCACAGAAAATCTCACTTTTCTGTAAATACTTTCCTGCTTTAGAACTTATTGGATTAAAATGTCATAACTATATTTTACAAATATTTTACTTTTTTCAAATAATCTAATTCTCTTACAAGTATAATTTCATTGCTTCTTAGGACATTTTGGATTGGCAAGTTTTATTTAGTTTTTAAAGCCATGGGCAAAAATCGCATGAGCACTGATTATTTTGATGAAAATAAATCAGTCTGTGAAAAATGTTAAATGAAGCACATAATCTTGGCTAGTGCCATTCAGACATCCTTCCTCTGCATTTATTAGCATGATTTGGGTAAAATAGTAAACTCAGTATTGTCTTGTTATTTGGAAGTCTGTGTGCCCTCACCACCACAAATTAAATTAAGCCATTCACTACTTCCAAAAAGAACGCTTAATGTTGAGTAGCTTTCAAACTTAGTTTATTTTGCATATACTTGGCATATGCTAATTACACCCAACCAATCATGCTGTATCATGTAATTAATAAGAACATCGCCAGGATTCACCTTTAAATTTTTTTTTATCCACAGGCTGTCATACAAAACAGAATTATGTGTATTTAAAGTTGCAACTTTAAAAAACCTAATCTAACTTTTTAAAGCACTATATATATTATTTGGTCACCTTAGACATTTCATAAGAGAAAACTTTAGCATAATTGTGTGAATTCTATTTTTTAAAGAATGGAGTTAATTTTATAGAGCAAAAATTTATTATTTTAGCTTAATCCACATATATCAAAACCTTAGTATTATAACAAATAGATTATGGAATGTACACTGTATATTCCTGTTAGATTCAAAATGGCTCTTTTAAACCTATTCAGAGTTCTTATTCTAATACAAAGTGTAAAATATAAATGTTAAAACTGAGTACCTCTCCTGATAATCAGGAAGTCCGAGAGCCATGGCATATATAATTATCTGGGTTTACAGAAAGTAAAGCTCCGTGGTTTTCATTGTGTAATTTTTTACATTGAAATGATTTCATTGTTTAAAGAAGATTAATCTTTTTAGATCTCTAAAAGACCATTTTCATATAGCTAGGGTCTGACTATAGCCCTTTACAGAGATTTTGTTTTTTCAATCTAATTTTTACAATAAGCTATAACATAGTACAATTGATAGCAACCATCATGTAGATTATTTTTTAATGTACTTTCAAAGTTTCCTATAGAAAGTACTTAGTACTTCCCATACCTGATTTAAAAAAATACCACAGATTCTATATTTATATTCTGTGGTTATTTGATGTACCACATAAAAATGAGAGAGAGAGAGAGAGAGAGAGAGAGAGAGAGAGAGAGAGAGAGAGAGATTCTTCAGAATTATTTTATTATTGTTTTGTTGTTGTTTGTGGTGGTGGGGTGATGTGGAAAATGAGGAGTGTTTCCCACAATCCTATTTTTATGAGTTTTAGGGATTTCCCAATCATCAATATGAATTTTCTCAGAGTGCAAATACATAGACAATACAATATTTTTTAAAAATCTAATTACTTTCAGCTGTTTAAATAAGGGAAATCCATACTGAAAAATGTGTGAGCTGCCATAGAAGTAGCTGAACTCCTGCTCAAGTAAGAGTTTCCAGGCATCTATTTTCATCCCTTGAGATGTTTATGTCCTTTTAGAATCTGTATGGATTTGGTCTATAGCCACATATTTGTGACTAAATGACTGTGATAGGAGATACTAAACAATAATAAGGCTTGGTAAATGGTGTTTGAGATTTATTTCAAAAGGTTTTTGTCTACTCTCATTAGAATACCTATGGATACAAATATGTTGTTTCGCAGTTGTGTGCTATAAACAGAGTAAATGATAGCTAATTATGAATGTACTAAAAAGGTACATTTTCCATTGTTTTTATTTTACAATACATCATTAGTTTCCCTAAACCTGAAAATATAAATTTCTTTTATTTTTCTGTTTTAATTTTCTTTTAACTAAAAATCATGCATTCAGATAGATATAGATATAAATATAGATATAGTTAGATTTAAAGAGAAGATGAATTTCACTGGTTTTAAACAAATCAAAACAAAGAGAATAACTCCCTAATAATCTTGCAACACATCTGAATTAGCCAGTTATTTGGGAAGGTGAATGGAATGTGTAAGATAAAATTCCTCAGCATCAATAGTTCCACATTTCAGCTGACAAGAGTTTTAAGCTGTCACATACTTACTTTGTTTTCCTGGCAACAATTATTTCATCATTAAATGAAGATAATGGTAATTTTGTTTTGTCTTAGATGCCATTTATAAGATATGCTATACATATTATTACCTCTTATTCTTATTAGATTATTTTTAGTAAAATTAGATTTTAGTTGATTCCGGGGAATTATACTAAAGCATTATTAGCATTTTGTTAAGATTGGTTATTAAGAAATTCAAATGACCAGGCCTGTTATTAAAATAGGGCAACAAATTCCCTTTGACTATTTTGATTTTTCTCTCTCTTTCAATATGTGGAGAATACACTTGTGCACAGGCTAAATTACAATATATGTGTATGCTTGTGTGTGTGTCTTCCATATCATATAGAAACAAACAGTTTTAGGTGATAGGATTACAAGTGTAATTCAGAAGTTTTAAATTCATATGCTTTTGAAAGCCAAGAAAATCACACAAATAAATAAAATATGCTATTGCCAATAAATTAGGAAGTGATGAAAACAGACATATTATAGGCCCATTCTAAAAGGTATTGAACTTTAATTGTTTTTAAATATCCTATGCTAGTGGCCCATTGAACAAAATGTGTGCACATTAAAAGGGGACTGATTCGAGGAAATATTTTAATATTGCTATTTGCCCTTTCTCTCTAATATAAGTTCAGAAATTAAAGAAAATTAGTAAAATGTATATGAAAATCTTCCTCCTGTCAGAGTCTGGGGTACACTGTGGGACCCAGAGTTAAGTCCCTGCCCACCAGCAGCACCTCCAAATTGCCCAAGACCAAGCCGACCCCACCCCATTGGGTAGGATTCAGACCCGGCAGGCCCCACCCTTGTGGAGCCCCGCTGGGTGGGGGGCACAGCCTCAGGTACCCTGCCCTGGCCCAGTGCCATGCAGCCTCAGGTCCCTGCTGATTGCTTAAGGCTCATTATAGGAACTCGGCCTCTGCTGTGTGTGAAGCCATCTTGTGTTATGGAAACCCCACCTCTGCTGTGGGTACCACCATCTTTGTGATGCATAACGGTTAGTTCGCGTATTCCCTCTTTATTAGCTAACATGTTGTCATTATCAAGGCAAACCCTTCAGAGGACTCAATTTGCTCTTCAGCACACCTGTCCTAGCTTTAAAAAGGGGACATATGTAATAATTTAAGCAATAAAGATTTATAAAACAATAAATAAATAGATTAAATAAATAAACACATAATATACTCAGCCAGATTGTGGTGGCCCCTCCAATCTGATGCCTTTGCTTCCAGGAACATATCAGCATGGGTCAGTATAAATATTAGCAAGTTACTGAATATTCCAAGCTTATTAAAAGAGCTATTAACTAGAAAACATATAGAATCTTAAAGTTAGTGCTTTAGAACACATACAATTACATCCCCGCATCATCATAGGTCTTGACGCTGTTGAAATCTTCCTGCCTACTATTCTCTGATCTTCATGATGCACTAACAATACTTTGCAATTTCATTACTCTACATCCACCGTTTCCCTTCAAAAACTGTGGAACACCTGAAAACAAGTATATCTCTAAGAAGGATGACTAAATACAATTGTTATTTATATACATACACACATTATGTATATAAAATTTTATACAGATCTAGTGAAAATTAAATTTCTGTGGTTTGGCAGTGTACATTGCAAAATATCTTTTGTGGGTTTTTTTCTAATTAAGCATCACACTAAAATTAGTGAAATAGACACATTGTTTCAGCCTAAGGACAAATACTATTCCAGTTTTTATAACTGTTAATAAAACAGCTGTCTGATTTTGAAATTTAAAAGTCATGCTAATTATTTTCTTTAATTTTTAATTATTATTTTAATTGCAATGATACACTCACTAGTCTGCTTCAGACTTATGAAACCTAATTTATTTAAAGTATAAATTTTTCTTTCTTCTATTTTGCTAGATCTTTCTATCTTCCCCACCCCAGTCCCCAATCTCCCCAGCTCTAACTGACAGCTGTCAGCCTGTTCTCTAGCCATGTCTCTCTTTTGTTTGTTAGTTCATTCTGTTCATTAGATTCCACATATGAATGAAATCATGATTTTGTCTCTCTGACTGACTTATTTTACTTAGCATAATACTCTCCAGATCCACCCATGCTGTGTAAACAGCTAAGATTCCCTTCCTTTTCACAGCTGAATAGCATTCCATTGTGCAACACGGATTTTACCCTCTCGTCTCCTGACGAACACTTGGGCTGCATCCTAATTCTGCCTGTTGTAAATAATGCTCCAGTGAACAGGGGGTACACATATTCTTTTGAATTACTGTTTTGGGATCTTAAGATAAATTCTCAGAAATGGGATCTCTGGGTCACAGGCAGTTCCATTTTTAAATTTCTGAGGAAAATCCATACTGTTTTCCATAGTGGCTGCCCCGGTCTGTATCCCCACTGGATCCCCAGTGTGTAGGGATCCCTTTCCTCCCCTTCCTTGCCCATTTTGTTTGTGGATTTGATCCTGGCCATTCTGGCAGGTATAAAGGGATATCGCAAGGTGGTTTTAATCTGCATTTCTCTAATGATTGGTAGCACTGAGCATCTTTTCATAATGTCTCTTGGTAATCTGTATGTCCTGCTTGAAGAAGTATCTATCAGATTCTTTGCTCGTTTTTTAATTGAATATTTTGATTTTTGGTGTTAAATTGTATAAGTTCTTTATAAATTTTAGATATTAACCCTTCATCAGATGTACTGGTGAATATATTATCCCATCCAGTCTGTTTTCTTTTCATTGTGTTGATAGTTTCCTTTGAGAGAAAATATTTTTTAGTTTGATGTAGTCTCTTTTTTCTTTAATTCCCTTGCCTGAGGTGATATATAAGGGAAAAATATTGCTATGAGAAATGTCTGAGATTTTACTGCCTATGTTTTCTCCTAGAATTTATATGGTTTCAAGTTTAACATTCAAATCTTTAATCCATTTTAAATTTATTCTTGTGTATGGCATGTGAAGGTGGTCTAATTTCATTTTTTGGCCTTGTATATGTCTACTTATTGAATAGACTATCTTTACCCATTATATGTTTTACTGCCTTTGTCAAATATTAAATTACTAGGGGCCCGGTGCATGAAATTCGTGCACGGGAGCCGGATGAGGTTATCCCTCAGCCCAGCCTGCACCCTCTCCAATCTGGGACCCCTCAAAGGATGTCTGATGGCCCCTTTAGGCCCCCATCCCTCTCACAATCAAGGACTTATGGCTCCCAATTGCTTGCCTGCCTGCTTTCCTGATTGTCCTTGACCACTTCTGCCTGCCAGCCTGATTACCCCCAACCATTCCAATGCCAGCCTGATTGATGTTTTACTGCTCCCCTGCCAGCCTGTTTGCCCCCAACTTCTCTCCTCTGCTGGTCCAGTCACCCCTAACTGTCCTCCCCTGCAGGCCTGGTCCCTTCCAGCTGCCCTCCCCTGCTGGCTATCTTGTGGTGACCACCTTGTGTTCACATGGGGGCAGGATCTTTGACCACATGGGGGCAGCCATCTTGTGTGTTGGAGTGATGGTCAATCTGCATATTACTTTTTTATTAGACAAGAGAGAGGCCTGGTGCATGGGTGGGGGCCAGCTGGTTTGCCCTGAAGGGTGTCCTGGATCAGGGTTGGGCTTCTCTTAGGGCATGAGGCAGCCTGGGTGAGGGGCCTGTGGTGGTTTGCAGGCTGGCCCATGCTCCCCAGTGATCCAAGAGGAGGCTCTGGTATCTGGGATTTATTTATGTTCTACAATTGAAACTTTGTAGCCTGGAGTGGAGGCCTAGGCCTGCCAGAGCTTCAGAGATTGGCTTGCTCCATCACTGTAGCAACCCTAGCCTCTGCTCTCTCTAGCTGCCACCATTTCTATTGGGATTATGTATCTTCTATAATTGAAATTTTGTAGCATTGAGTGGAGGCCTTCGCCAGCATGGGGAGGCAGAAAGCTTGGCTTCCTCCATCGTTGGGGAAACCCAAGCCTCCCTCCTGTTCTCAGTGGCCACAGCCATCTTGGTTGGGGTTTATTTGCATATTTGCTTCTGATTGGCTTTTGGGCATGGCTTGTGGGGGTGGCTTGTGGGTGTAGTGGAGGTGCAGTCAATTTGCATATTGAATTTTTATTAGATAGATTTATAAAAGTATGGGTTTATTTTTGGGCTCTCTATTCTGTTTCATTTATCTGTATGTCTGTTTTTAGGCACTACCATGTTGTTTTGAATATAAAGGCTATGTAGTATAATTTAATATAAGGTAGCCTGATTTCTCCAACTTGTTTCTTTCTAAAGAATGTTGTTGCTATTTGAGGTCTTTTTTGGTTCCATGTAAAATTTTGGAATATTCCCTGTCCGCTGTGGCTCAGTGGTTGATCGTCAACCTGTCAATCAGGAAGTCACGGTTCGATTCCAGGTCAGGGCACATGCCCAGGTTGTGGGCTGAATCCCCAGTATGGGGGTGTGCAGGAGGCAGCCAATCAATGACTCTCTCTCATCATTGATGTTTTTATCTCTCAAACTTCCTCTCTTCCTCTCTGAAATAAATAAAATTATTTTTGGAATATTCAGTTTTAGGTCTGTGGAACACCACATCAGTTTCTTGATAGGAATTGCGTTGAATCTATGGATTGCTTTGGGTAGCATGGACATTTTAATGATGCTAATTCTTCCTCTCCGTGAACACAGTATATGTGGAGAGTGGCGGCAGTGTCTGGACAGGTTCAAGCCTCGGTCTACTGAGAGGGCGCGATCCTCTCAGGGCCACGTGCAAATTCCAGCCTGGAGTGCTGAGCCCGCCCAGCACAATGATAGCCAACAGCTACCGTTGTAAGCTTGAACCTGTGGTCCGAACATGTGGTCCCACGTGTCAGACTAATGTGGGCTTGGCAGGGTTCGGGTGCATGTAATTGAGTAAGATCGAAACCCATGAGAATGTTGTAACCATGCTTTTACTTTGCCTCATGGGAACTGGCTATAAAATAAAAGCGACAGCTCGCAGGCTGTGGCACTGCCTCTCCATCAGACAGGACAGTGTCCCACCCAGATCCAGCATTTCCTCTTGTCTGTCATTTTTTGATCCTTCACTGCCCCCTCTCACGCTCACCAAACCTGGCTGAGCTGGCTCGGCACAAGTATATGCTTCCACTTATTTGTATTTTTTTCAATATCTTATAATTTTTTTGAATACAGCTCATTTACATTTTTGCTTAAATTTATTCCTAGGTATTTTATTTGTTTGAAGAAACTATGAATGGGATTGTTTTCTTAGTTTCCTTCTCTGATAACTCATTATCTACATCTTATCTAATAAAAGAGTAATACGAAAACTTTAACCATACCTTCACCACACCCACAGCCATGCCCACAAGCCACTCCCACCAGCCAATCAGGAGCAGATTATGCAAATAAACCCCAACCAAGATGGCTGCCACCACTGAGAGCAGGAGGAAGGCTTGGGTTTCCCTGGCAACAGAGGAAGCCAAGCTTTCAGTCGGCCGTTGCTGGCCAAGGCCTCTACTCTAGGCTACAAAGTTTCAAACAGAAATGGCTGCTGCCCTGGAGCAAGCAGGCTTGGCTCTGCTCCAGGCTACAAAGTTTCAATTGTAGGCATAGATTTATCCCAGATAGCAGGGTCTCCCGCTTGGGTCGCTGGGGGGCAAGGCTGGCCTGCAAATCTCCACAGGCCCCTCACCCAGGCTGCCCCTCACCCCAAGGGAACCCCTACCCTGATCCAGAACACTCTTCAAGGCAAACCAGTTGGCCCCCACCCATGCACCAGGCCTCTATCCTATCTAATAAAAGAGTAATTTTCAGATTGACCATCACTCCCAACACACAATAGGGCTTCCCTCTTGTGGTCAAGGAGGCATGTAAGGGCAATCAGGGAGGCAGGCAGGTGAGCAGTTTGGAACCAGCAGTCCTGGATTGTGAGAAGGATGTCTGATTGCCAGGATTGGGCCTATACAGGCAGTCAGCCATCCCTCGAGGGGTCCCAGATTGGAGAGGGTGCAGGCTGGGCTAAGGAACATCCTCTGCCCCCCCATGCACGAATTCTGTGCACCAGGCCTCTAGTATATACATAAGGCTAATATGCTAAGTATCCAACCGTCTGACCAGTTGCTATGACATTCACTGACCACCAAGGGGCAGACGCTCAATGCATGAGCTGCTGAGCTGCAGTGACTTGGCAGTGGTGGTTCTTGGGTGATGCACTCCAAAACCAGAGAGGAGGGAACCTGATTCCTCATGGAGCCACGCAATTCCACCTTCAGTCATGGGTTATACTGTTGCTGGGCATTGTCGGCCCTGAACCTAGTTTACTGCACACTTGCATTTCTGCTCCACACCCTATACGACAGCAACTTTGCAGAGGGTTGTCTTGCACTCTAGGACCCCTCTGGGA
Source organism: Antrozous pallidus (assembly GCA_027563665.1). Classification (NCBI taxonomy): domain Eukaryota; kingdom Metazoa; phylum Chordata; class Mammalia; order Chiroptera; family Vespertilionidae; genus Antrozous; species Antrozous pallidus. The sequence continues at coordinate 7,751,348 of CM050521.1, forward strand.
TTGTTGAAGAACCAGTTTCAGCCTGATCCCCGAAGGCCAGGCCAAGGGACCCCACCTGCCGGAGGGACCCCACTCACTCTGCAGATACCCTGCGAGCCATGGCACCACCCAGGTGCTGCTAGCCAGGGAGGGACCATGGGAGTTGGCTCCAGAGTGTGTCTGGCCTGTCTTGCCCAGTCCTTCCCTGCTGGCCACCTTCTAGTTAATCTCCTTTCAATGTGACAAACCCATGCACCTGGTCACTAGTTGGTATATAAAAATGACATAGATTTCTGAATAACAATTTTGTATCTAGCTATTTTACTAAATTTATTTTATTAGATCTAGTTGTTTTCTCATGGAGTCTTTAGTTTTTTTAATTTTATTTTTTGAAACGAAGTTGTATTTAAAATGTAAAAGAAATAGTTCTTGAATATGCTGATGAATAAAGCAAAAGAGTACAGTGTCCTCTTTCTACTCGTCAGCCAACCTACCCAAGTACAGGGCAACATACAGTACATAGTACTGGTAGAATTTCACTGTAGTTTAGTGCTAGATTATTTGTGCCTAGATCATGTAGAGACTTGAGGCCCAGTGCAGGAAATTCATGCATGGGTGGGGTCCCTAGATCTGGCCAACAATCAGGGCCAATCAGGTTCCCTGCCTCCCCATCTCCCCAACTCCTCCTTCTCTTGCTGCCCACATGCTGCCATTCATCCCTGGTCCCCCATCCCAGCCAGGGGCCGGTCCCAATGGGGTGATCAGGACCTGCCAGCCTGGGGGACGGACAGGAAGGTTGACCAGCAGGCCCCATCAGTGATTGGGCCCTGTGGGCTGGCAGCAGCTCTTGCATTGAGCATCTGCTCCCTGGTGGTCAGTGTGCATTATAGCGGCCAGTCATTCCAGTTGTTCCATTGTAATGGTTGCTTAGGCTTTTATATAGATTCTCAGTGTGAGATCTCAGCTCTAGGTTTACACCTTTACTGAGCTCTAGCCAAATAAATCCCTGGGGCCCACAGTTCTTTCATAGCTACTTTTAAAATGTTTTTCACCTTCTTTCTCAGTCAGAGTTACTGATTTGAGATTCTTTCCACACTTGACACACTGGAAACAGTTTTTGTGCCGGAGATTTCCTGCCCCAGTTATGTTCATAGCAGCATACATGGAATCCCCACATCTGGAACTCTTCTCAGAACCACTGTATTTTTGAGTCAGTTCAGATGTGCTTGGATTTGTTGTAGGCCTGGGAGTTTAAACACTCTCTGGCTGGAAGCCAAGCCTCTGGCCTTGGTCCGTGTGGTATGTGCCAGCACTGGATATAACCATAGTCTTTTGGCTCATACTTCTTTGCATAGTGGGATATGCTGTAGAACTTCATCATGAATTGACACTGCTGTGCTATCTAATTTTTTCTGCAAACCATGCACAGAAAGCAGCAGTGCTGGAAGCTTCTCCCATCACACTTAACCTTTTCCGTGTCAGACAGGGTTCTTCCAAGACCCCACACTTGTTTCCAATGTCCCAGACAGGCATTGAATCAGAGGCAGGACCACGCACCAGAGGCAGGGCTAGTGAAGTGGATTTTGGGGAAACAGGTGGGAACTCTGGAATTATCTGGGAATAATGACAGTTTTACTTCCTTCTTCCCAATTTCGATGTCTTTTATTTCTTCTTCTTGTCTAATTGCTATGGCTAGGACTTCCAATCTTATGTTGAATAAGAACAGTGAAAGTGGACATCCCTGTCTTTTGCTTGATCTGAAGGGAAATGCTTTTAGTTTTTGCCCATTGAGTATAATGTTGGCTGTGAGTTTGTCATATATGGCCTTCATTACATTGAGATATGTTCCCTTTATTTCCACTTTACTGAGAGATCCCTACCATAAATGGATGCTGGATTTTATCAAATACCTTTTCTGCATTTATTGATATGAGCATGTGTTTTTTATCTTTCATTTTGTTTATGTGATGTATCATGTTTATTGATTTGTGAATATTGTTTCAACCTTGCATCCCCAGAATAAATCCCACTTGATCATGGCATATGATATTTTAATGCATTTCTAGATCTGGTTTGCTAATATTTTATTACGGGTTTTAGTATCTATGATCATCAGGTATATTAGCCTATAATTTAGTTTCTTTGTAGTTATCTTTATCTGGTTTGAGAATTAGAATAATGCTGGCCCAGTAAAATGAGCTTGGAAGTATTCTCTTAAATTTTTTAGCTATAGCTTACAAATAGGTGCCATTTCTTCTTTGAATGTATGGTAAAATTCACCTGTGAATCCATCCAGTCCAACACTTTAGTTTGCTGAGAGGTTTTGATTACTGCTTCATTTTTACTAGCTGCAATCTGTCTATCAGACTATCTGATTCTTTCTGATTCAGCTTTCAAATATTTATGTTTCTTGGAATTTATCCATTTTTTCCAAATTATTCAAATTGTTGGCAAATGGTTGTTCATAATATAGTCTTAGATTCCTTTGTGTTTCTTTGATGTCAGTTTTATTTCTCCTTTTTCATATCTGATTTTATTGATTTAGGTCCTCTCTTTTTTTTTGATACATTGTTTAAAGATTTATCAATTTCGTTTATTTTTTTAAAAAGTAACAAAAAACAGCTATTCATTTCATTGATCTTTGTATTGTTTTTTAGACTGTATTTTGTTTATTTCTGCTCTATCTTTATTATTTCCTTCACTCTACCCACTTTGGGCTTTCTTTATTTTATTTTTGAAATTCCTTCAAGTGTAAAGTTAGATTTTTTAGTTGAGATTTTTCTTTTTTTTCTCAGATAGTCTTATAATGCTATTAATTTCCCTCTTATAAAGCTATGAAGAATTGCTTTCACCATGTCCCATAGGTTTTGGGTTGTTGTGATTTCATTTTCATGTGTTTCAAGGTATGTTTGGATTCTTCTCTGATATCCCTGGTAACCCATTCATTGTTTAACAACTTGTTATTTAGCCTCCATGGCTTTGTTGTACTTTCCAATGTTCCTCTTATAATTGATGTCTAGTTTCATACCATTATGGTCAGAAGAAATTCTTTTTTTAATTTATTTTTAAAAATTCTCTTTTTGTTGAAAGTATTATAGCTGTTCCTATTTTTTCCCTTTGACCCCCTTCCTTCCCTTTCTCATCCACTCCCCAGGGCTTCCACCCACTATTGTTTGTATCCATGGGTTATGAATATAGGCATACAAGTTTTTTGGTTGATCTCTTCTCTACCCCAACCCTTCCCTCTAAGGATCCTCCATCTGTTGCATGCCTCCATGTATCTGCATCTAGTTTGTCCACTTATTTTGTGCATTAGATTCCACATATAAGTGAGACCATATGATACTTGTCCTTCTCTGACTTACTTATTTCATTTAGCATAATACCCTCCAGATCCCTCCGTGCTGACTCAAAGGGTAAGGGAAACTTCTTCTTCCCTTTTTTTAATTTTATTATTATCATTTTTTACAGCTGCAAGTATCCCGTTGTGTAAATGTACCATAGTTTTTGTGTTATTGTTTTTTATCCACTCATCTTCTGATGGGTACTTGGGCTGTTTCCAGATTTTAACTACTGTAAATAGTCCTGCTATGGACAATCCCTTCTGACCTGAAATGTTTCTGTTGAGAAATCAGCTGACGATTTTTTGTGAGCTCCCCTGTAGGAAATTAACTACCATTCTCTTGCAGCTTTTAAGATTCTCTATTTGTCTTTAAACTTTCCTATACTAATTATGATGTGATTTGGCATGGGCCTCTTTGAGTCTCTCTTGTTCAAGACTCTCTGTACTTCCTAGACATGTGTGTCTTTTTCCTTTACCAGGCTAGTGAATTTTTTGGTTATTAATTCTTCAAATAGTTTCTTGATACATTGCTGTCTCTCTTTTCCTTCTATCTCTCTTGATACCTCTAAGATGTAGATGTTGTTACACTTCATGTTGTAACAAAGTTCCCTTAAATTATCCTCATTTTTTTTAGTTCTTTTTTTATTTTTGCTGGTCTACTGGGAGTCTTTTCTACCTTTTCTTCCAAATTTCTGATTTGATCCTCTGCTTCATCTAATCTACTGTTATTTCTTCAGTGTTTTCTTCATTTCATATATTGTATTCTTCATTTCTGACTGATCCTTTCTTTTGGTTTATATATCCTTTTTCATACTTTTGTGCATCCATAGAACCATTTCTTTGAATTCTACATCTGATAAATTACTTGACTCCATTTCATTTAGCTTTTTTCCTAGAGATGTCTGCTGTTCTTTCATTTGGGACCTTTTCTATAATTGTCTTCTCATTTTGGATGCATCTTTGTATTTGTTTCTATGTCTGACATAGATCTGCTATGACTGTCACTCTTTGTGGCCTTGAGTAGTAGGTGTCCTATAGGGACCAGTGGTGCAGTTTTCTTGATTACTTGAGCTGCATGCTCCATTCAAGTTCCTTGTGTGGGTTATGTGGGTCCTTCTGTTGTGAGTTTTGAATACAGTTGGGTCATTGGTTTGTGGGATATGCCTAAGGCTGACTCTGAGGCTCAACCCTGACCATGAGATGTGAGCTGCTATGGAGGTGCTGACCACACGGAGCAAAATTTGCCTCATTGGGGTTTAGTATCTGCCAAGATTTATCTTTGAAGATGCCAGGTGTGCAGCTTATTGGATCCTGCTCCGATGTTATCTGTTGCTGGCCACTGGGTGTGTTGGTTCGGACTGCCTGGGAGTCACTCTGGTGCAGGCCACATATAACATCGCCTGTGACTGGCCCTTAGCAACCTGTTTAGAGCAGTCCCTTCTTTCAGTTCTTGGTTATAAGACTTCTCTTCAGCTAATCTTCACGTGGTTAACCATGATGATTGGTCCATAATTTAGCTATCATTCCAGTTTGGTCCTGGTAGGAGTGAGTGCAGCTTCCATCTACTTCACTGTTACCTTTGCTCTCCTCGTGGATATATTTTTAAAAGCACAGTATAAATTTCTAATTGAACTAAATTGTATACATTTGAGAGTGCTTCATGGCATATAGACTTTGATAACAAAATGGTAATCCTACTGTAAAATATAATATACATGACTTTATTTTTGAAACTAAGCAAATTCCTCCATACTTAAAATCCATTATTTCAATCAGAGTGCCATTTTGCGAATATAGACAATTTTAGATAGTTTATAATCAATGTGGAGAATAGCATCACAATTTTAATAGCTAACATGTAGGCTCAGTTTGGAAGTCCTTTTTTATGATAGCGAGAGCCTCAGCCATTGCTCTTATCTTGAAGAAGAACAGAAAAGTGAGTATAAAATTCCCTCTTTCATTTTAAGAAAACTTTAGTCTCTAAGGTCATTCATAAGGAGTACTGAGAAGATTTGTCAGCAGGTCTAACTTGGTGGCTAGTGGACAGGAACATACATAGATGGCATCAACAGTTGTCTGAGTAGCACTGTGCCCAAGTAAATTACGTGCCAATAAACAGAACTTTGATGTTGTGGCTTACTAGACTGCTCTAACAAATGTTTCAGTTATCTACTGCTGTGTAACAAACCCTCCAGAAACTTAGTAGCTTAAAATAACAACAATCATTTATTTTGCTTAGACAGTACAGTTTTGGCAGGGCTCATCTGGAAAGCTGGTCTCTACTCTGGGTAGCTTTAGAAGGGGCTGCTAGATTGAACATGTAGGAGCAAGCCACTTACAATAGTTCACTCCAAGGCTGGCAAGTTGGTTCTGGCTGCTAGCTTGGAATTCAGCCAGGGCTGTCAGCTGAGTGCTTTAGTTCCTTTTAATGTGGGTTGCTTGGGCTTCCTCACAGCTTGACAACAAGTGGAAACTACAAAGCTATAATCTAGCCTCAGAAGTGCAAGAACATTATTTCTGTCATATTCTATTTGTCTTGCAAGTCAATAAGGCCAATCTATTTTTAAGAAGAGGATAACTCGATTTTCTCTCACAAAGTGAGGGTTTGCCAAAAAGTTACCATCTTTAACTGACCAGAGAAAAGGATGGGTGTGTAGGGAATTGTGGCATTGGTGCTCCTTGCCCAGGGGGACGGGTTATTCATATGCCAACAATATTGCACATTGCACCTGAAGCAGATTTCCTCATTATAAATGACACATCTACCACCAACCTCTAACATATAGGTAGCATGTACCATGGCCTACCAATATACTAAATGCTTTATAAACATTTTTAAATAGCGTTCTTATAACAGTTTTTTAGGTAGATGGTAATATTGTCTGAGGCACAGAGAGGTTAGTTTATGTGTACAAGATTCATAGCTACTTGGTGGTAAATCTGAGGTTCAAATGCAGACTGTCTCATGCCACAGTTCATACTCAAGCAGTACACAGTATAATCACATATGAGGTCACTCCTCCTTTGACAAGCAGGCAATCAAAATACTACTTAATCCGCTACACTGAAGAGGCTCCTATGAAATGACTTAATTGAATACAACAGTCTAATAATGAGTTTTTTTAATCGCCTTTGAAAGCACTAGAGACCTGGAAGTGTCATAAACATGAAGTTCTGTGTTGAGAGAGAGTGCAACTAACATGTAGAAACCCAATTCTGCAAAAGATGTCCCAGAAAGCAAGATGAGTTGGAGTACTGGGTGGGGGTCTGATGTTGGTCAGCAGCGAAGTCATTGAGAAGTGATAGGGTTAAAGTCAGAAGAGCATTAACAAGAGTCAGGTCTGAAAGCTGAGACAGAAAAATAAACCATTTACTCCCTAACCTCTCCAACACTTCCTGTTAGTCTAACAGGTGTGAGGCGGTAGCTCATTGTAGTTTTGATTTGCATTACCCTAATAGTGAAGTCTCTCATTCCATGCTGACGACAATGTAAACTAGTACAGCCACAATGGAAAATAGTATGGTGATTCCTCAAAAAGTTAAGAATAGAGTTACAACATGACCCAGCAATCCTTCTTCTGGGTATCTACATGAAAAACTCAAAAACATTTATTTGCAAAGATATATGCACCTCTACGTGCATTGCAGCATTATTCACAGTGGCCAAGAGATGGAGACAACCATGTTTGTTGACAGAGGATTGGATAAAAAAAAGATGTGATACATATATACAATGGAATACTACTCAGCCATAAGACGAGATGAAATATTGCCTTTTGTAACAACATGGATGGGCCTTGAGAACATTATGCTATCTTAAATAAGTAAGAAAAAGTTAAGAACCATATGATTTCAGTCATATCCTATCTAATAAAAGAGTAATATGCAAATTGACCATAATTTCCCTACACCCATAAGCTACACCCACGAGCCAATCAGGAGCTGGGGTGGAGCCAGCCAGGGAGCATGCGGCCCAGGCATGGGGGGCGGGGCTGAGGCCTCCAGGGTTGTGGGGAGTGGAGCCAAAGCATCCAGGGCCAGTGTGGGGGGCAGAGCCGAGGCATCCAGGGTCATGGGGGGCGGGGCTGAGGCATCCAGGACCACGTGCTGGCCAGGGGGAAGGCCTGGGCAGGTGGGAGGGTGAGGCCGAGGCCCATGCTAGCAAGCTCGAGCTGGCTGGGGCAAAGGACTGGGCTGGGGGGGGCGGGGCTGGGGCAGAGCCAGCCATCGACCCCATTGCAGGGTAATGGCTGGGTGCCCAAGGCCTAAAGACTTGGCCAGAGGCCTAAAGCCTCTGGCCAAGTCTTTAGGCCTTGGGCAAGCTGGGGGTGAGTGGTCAATAGGACATCCCCTGAGAGCTCTCAGTATGTATGAGGGGGCAAGTTGGGTTGAGGGATTACCCACCCCCCAGTGCACGAATTTTATGCACCGGGCCCCTAGTATGGTATATAAAACTGAAACTGATAGACACAAACAATAATAGTATGGTGGTTACCAGAGGGAGGAGGGTGGAGACCAGTAAAGGAAAAAGGAGGGCAAATATTTGGTGACTGAAAATGATGTGACTTTGGGTGGTGGGCACACAGTGCAATATACAGATCAAGTATTATAGAAATGTACACTTGAAACCTACCTGATCTTATTAACCAACTAGAGGCTCAGTGCACAGATTTGTGTACATTGAAGTAAATTAATTAGAAGGTGGCCAGTGGGGCGGGGCAGGACTGGGTGGGACAGGCTGGACACAGGCTGGAGCCAACCTCCCACCATCCCTTCCTGGCCAGCTGGCTGCATCTGGGGCAGTGCAGTGTGTGAAGTGAGTGGGGTCCCTCAGCCTGGCCTGTGGGGATCAGGCAGAAACTGGCAGTCTGACATTTCTCCGAAAGGTCCTGGAGTGCAAGAGGGCCCTCTGCAAAGTTGCTGTCGCTTGGCAGCTCCTGCATTGAGCATCTGCCCCCTGGTGGTCATTGTGCATCAGAGTTACTGACCAATTGGCCAGATGCTTAGGCTTTTATATATATAGATGTAACCCCAATAAATTTAATAAAAGGAAAGAAAAACAAACCAAAGAATGATTAGTGATGTGAGAATTTCTGTTCTCTTGACTTTGTAAACTTTAACTATTCTTTTCCATATGCCTGATTCTTGTAAAGCAGACTGCTAACCTGATGCTTATCTGGTCTGTGGATCTGTTGTTGTTAGGTCCCTCCGTACTTCAGTTTGCCTAGAGACTGAATATTTCTGTAGCACTGGAAGCTAAAACTGTTTCTACCATCTTCTTGCTTTCACCTCTCTGCTCAGAGTAAGCTGGGCTGGTTTGGGCACTGCTAAAAAAAGGACAAGGAGGCACTAATAAATGGCCTAATGCTTCATGCTGTGTCTCTATCCATAATGATTGCCGTAATAGCCAAAAATTACCAATAAATTATTTTATTAGTAACTTCTTTTATCCAAAACTCATCAGAATAGAGTTTTTACCTTATGATTCTAATATATAGAAATTTTATATCCTTTTGTTTAAACTCCATCAACTGATTTCCAAGGCATTGTACAAAGCATTCAATTTTATTGTATTTATTGCATATTTATTTTATAACACTGTTAGTTGCTTGTATTCTATATGTATATACTATTTATTGTTTTTACATTTGTCCAAAATCATATTCAAGAAGTTACATTTCTCTGCTCATTTCTATTAAAAAGGCAAGAGCGTGTTCAAATGGCAAATCTTTTGCCTTGAGAGTATTTATTACAAATAAAAATACATGCTGTGAATAAAAAAATTGTTTAATACTCATATTAAACCCAACTACACTAATGTTATTAATGATATTGAGTTGTACTTGTTCAAAATTCAAAATATTGGAAAAGAATGGAATTGTCTTTTGTGTTGTTGCTGCTTTATGCTTTAGAGATTTGATTAAGTCTTGTCAGTCTCCTATGGTTTTTCTACTTTTAACTTTTCTTTATTACCTTATACTGACCCTTCAGATGTAATCTCATTAGGTGTACTTGTATGGTTCGTTAAGGGGTCCTTAGACAGATAGAGATCACAGGGGTATGCAACGTCCAATCCTTTCCTGAAGTGAAGGAGCTGTGCCCCAATGGCTTTCGGGGCATTCACTTGTCATGCTGTTGGCTTTTGGCCAACGGAGATGAACAAATTAGCGGAGTGTACCTGTGTTGGCCTTGTTCCTGGTCTCATTTATGTAATTGATGTCTGGTGGCTTCATTATGGATCATTAGCATATCAACGTGGTGTCTGAGGCTGGCAAAGTGCTGCTTGTTGGCAGGCCTTAGCAATTTACCATAATGTATAAAGCAAGAAGTCCTGGACCTTCCAACTGGACTCAGCAAATCAAGATAGTAGCACAGGAGGTCCAAATTCAGTAACTTAGAGTTTCTTTGTGTTTGAAATAGTTAATAACAAGTTTGGATTTTTTTAGACTATTTTTCTATAATACAAAAGATATGTTTTGCAAATAATACTCTGTGTGGTTCTTTTAAATATTTTTAGTTCCTTTACATTTACTCATTTCATTTTCATAGCTTTATGTCTAATTAATGTACATATTTGTTGGTACCTATGAGCAATGGTAATTGGTCTTAAATGTAACAGATTTTTAAGACAAAGAAATTACATATTTGGAGATGGTTTTGATTTTAGTTAAATGATTTACTCTGAATTAACTGTCTCACATTGCTTGATAAGAATTGTAGGTTATCTTTATAGTCAATCTAAAATATAAGCTTAAAATTTTCTATTCTAGAGTTGTTCTTATAAAGTGTTATTAGGTTATCAGTTGTTTAAGATGCAAAACAACAGTGTTTTAAAGACACATATTCCTTATTCACTTAGTACTTCTAATTTAAAGTAGTTAATATAAAGAAAATATTGTAAACATTTACTATCATAAATAATAATAAAAAGAAATAAGATTTTTTAAAAAAAAGAAATAAGGATTACTTTAAGAAGTAAAATAAGTATGTTCAGATAAACTGTATTTGCTATAAAGGACATATGTTTTTAGAAGTGGAAAATTAAACCCCAACACAACCTGTGGACAAATGCCAGCCATGACAGAGCGGCTTGTGACAACAAACAAACAACTCCGAAGGGAATGCTCTTTCAATCATTACCCTGCTTCCTTGAGAAAACATAAAGCTGGCAACCCAGTGTTGTTTCCAGCTTTCTTTTCTTCTTCTTTCTGTTTTGTTTGTTCATTTGTTTGTTTTAGAAAATTATAGGTTATTGAATTCACAATGCTGGTATGTGCTTGTCAAAGTCTATACTCTTTGTCTTGGTATTCAATTTAGTTTTAGGCAACAATTAAGTCAGTGTTATAATTTTCTTTTCATTTGACATTTCACAGTCTTCAACAGAATAATCTAGAAAAAATAGTCATTCATAGTCTACAGTACTTTTGTATGCCAGGTCAATTTTGATGACAAAAACACTGTTAATATTTTCAGAACAAACAATTTATAAATTTAAGGCAATAGATTATTTACCCAGACTTAATATGTTACCCAAAGTCCTGAAAACAGTCTCCTGGAGTTTGTTGTAGTATTATTTAAATTGTTGACATTTTTAGATTCCATAAAGACTTCATTATGTTTTCTCAAGTATTTATAACTAGAGGCCTAATGCATGGAATTCATGCAAGGGGCTCAGCCTTCGCAGTCGTGGTGGCTTGCCTCTGCCCTCGCAGCCCCAGCTTTGTCCAGAAGGTCCTCCAGAATGTTATTCGCCTTTCTGGTCTAATTAGCATATTTTACTTTTATTATTATAGATTATTATAGATAATGTGTGATTTAAATCAATGACCATTTTCAAAGTATTCATTGTTTGTGTTGTTCATTGAGTGAATTAAGAAAATGCATTAATACTTCTTTTGTATTCACAATGGGCAAAATGGTCAACTTAAAGTCTGTGAAGGACCCAAAGCATATGATAAGGTTTATGTTTTGAAAATGCTTGTGATTTAATATGAAGGGGAAAGGCATCCAGTGCTTCTGTTCAGTGAAAATAAAGGATTCCAGTGGTCTCTCTTGGGACTCGTTTACTACTTTGTGTACTTTATCTCTCCTACTACACTGCAACTTCTTGGTTGTTGTTTATTTCTTGTGGGGTGTGTGTGTGTGTGTGTGTGTGTGTGTGTGTGTGTGTGTGTGTGCGTGTGTGTGTTTAACTTTCCAAATGCTGTATACTTCACTTAAACCTGGAGACAAGGAGAAGGTATGTGACTGCTGGGACCTAAGACTAGAAGTGCACATTGACAACCGTGGCATTAAAGGCCAGGAAGCTGAGGGCCAGCAACCCTGTCACTACTGCTTGAACCAGAAGTGGCATCCAGATGCCCAAGGAACAAAGGTGGATGAAGGTCTCCATGACAAAGGCCTTACAGACGCTGAGGAACATCAGCAGGAAGAGAGCTGGCTGGAAAGTGTGGTGCCGGTCAGAGTGTGATATCGTCCACACTTGTGCAGATACAAGGATGCAATGGACCAGACTGATGTTGGAATCAATGCTCATCTGGATGAATTTCCAGTCAAATTCAATGCCCTGAGCAGGGATTCAATGGGACATTATGAGCTCCAAGGTGGTGCTTTATCCTTATTTGTAATTTGTAATTTTGTAATTTCCTCCAGCACCTGAAGACATTTGTCAGGCTGTGATGAATAGCTCTGGCATGAACAATATATAAAACAATAATAAGAAGAAATTATATAGCTGAACTGCCAAATTCATGGAACTGGCAAGTGATAAAGAAGTTCAGTGGGACTGGGTTGCTCAGGAGGGTTTCCACAGAAGAGGAAGTAGCTGAGTGAAAATACGAAAAAGGAAATGTGAAAAAGGAAGACATTTCAGGAGAGAGGAAGAGCATGCAAAGCAGTTGCAAGGTGGAAATGCAGAAAAGCTAAATTCTGTACTATAGTGCAGTGATTTTCAGCCTGGGTACTACAAAAATTAAAGATGCGATACCGGACTATTTAAATAGGGGCATTACCTATTTCCTTAGATTGTCAAATTAAAAAATGTCAACTACAAACACAATAGCCGTCCATTGTCAATAAATCTGAATTAAATTTATTTTTTATCAGATCAGAAAAAAATAATTTTTGGTGTGCTGCGTAATTTCAGTGCTTAGTTTATGTGTGCCATGAGATGAAAAAAATTGAAAATTGCTGCTTTAATTGGTACCTTTTTTTTCTTGGAATGGTTTGATTTTTGTAGAAAAATATTGATAAAGATTGAGAGAAATTATAGTATAGATCTCAGCCATCAGTTAAATGGAAAGTTTATGTCACTTTATATATTATCATTAATAAACATCAAAACAATCTTTATTTTATGATAAAGGATATTTTGGTAGTTATTTGAAACAAAAGATATGCTTTCCTATAAGTAAAAAGTGTCTCTTACTCCTTGTCCCTTCTTCCCTTCCATAACATGTAATTCTGTGGTTTAGAGTCTAGGCTCTGGAGCTAGCTTGCCTGCTTCAAATCTTCTTTCTATGAGAACTTGAGTGTTACTTTAGTAGCTAGAATATAGGCTCCACTCATGCCCCAGAGATATAACCTGACCATGCTCGGTCACTGTATAGAAGTTTCTTTTCATAACAGTCCAGCCAGTGTAGAGGTTGTTATAGTTCTGTTGCTTCCTGAAAAAAAAAAAAATCGCCTCAGACTTTGGGGCTTAAAAATAAGCTGTTGACTCAAGGGTCAGGAATTTGGGCAGGGCCAGTGAGGAGGTTCGTCTTGCTTTACATCATGTCAGCTTGGCTGACTCCAGTGGGTCTCCAACATCCAAAATGTCGTAAGTCATATGCCTAGTGCCTTTGTGCTGGCTGAGCTGCAGCCACTTGATTCTCTTACATGTGACCTCTCTCTCTTTTATGGTTTTTTATTATTTGGTAGTCTGGTATGAACTTGTTGGCATGGGTATTGATTCCAAGAGGATGAAAACAGAAACTGTAAGGCTGCTTAAGGTAATTTCTGCTGCATTCTTTTAGTTAAAACAAATCCTAGCATCAGCCAGGATATAAAGGGAGGGGGAATTCTTATTGATGATAAAGATGGCAAACTTTTGTTGCAAAAGGACTTGGAGAGAGGTAGGAATTACTTCGGCCATCTTTGGTAATAATCTGTCAAAATGCATCTGCCCTAGGAGGCCTCAGGACCCATATTATTTTTTTCGTGCCTTCTCTAAAATGTGACTCCCCTCTGTGTGATCCAAGATGATTCATTCCAGCCAAAGCAAATGAAAAAAAAATGAAAGGGCTAGCCAGGATACAGGTTCTAGTCACAAAGCCTACCTAGTTAAAAGCCTGAAAATAAATAAAGTCTTTGTTTTTGATCACCATAAAACTACCTGGAAATTGAAGATTTTATTTCCATGAGAAAAAATTACATAACAGATATTGGAAGACTATAATCTCTGTGACAGTTATTTAACTTCTGTAACTCTTTGATTCTTTATGAAATGCTAGATACTTATTAAGCTCCTAATAAGCATGAAGCTCATAATAACATTGTAATTATTATTATTATTATTATTACTAGAGGCCCAATGCATGAAGATTCATGCAAGAGTGGGCCTTCTTTCCCCTGGCTGCTGGCTTCTACTGGAGCCACCTTCCCACTTTCCCATGCTGTCCAGAGGCCTGGAGAAGCGGGGGCAGTGCGGAACACCTGCGTTGTCACCATGGCAATGACCCAAGCATCCCACCTCATCCCCAGCTTCTCGGCGCCTGCATATGCAAGTTAACCCACCATCTTTGTTGGGATAATTTGCATACACAATCCTGATTGACTGGTGGGCATCATGAAGGTATGGTCAATTTGCATCTTACTCTTTTATTAGTGTAGGTTATTATTACTATTATTGAAGGAACTAGATTTAAAGTATTTTAATGTGACTTGGTTAATATTTAAAAGAGTGATAAATGGTGACATGACTTTGGGATTTCTAGCTATTAATAAGATATGGAATTCAAAGTGAATTGGAGAAACAAATACAGTATTAGAAAAATTGAGTCTGAGATATCTTCTTTTCCCCAAAAATATTTTTTATCGATTTCAGAGAGGAAGGGAAAGAGAAAGAGAGAGATAAATATCAATGATGAGAAAGAATCATTACTTGGCTGCCTTCTGCATGCCCCACACTGAGGATCGATCTCACAACCTGAGCATGTGCCCTGACTCAACCCCTGAGCCAGGCCAGCCGGGCAAGTTTGAAATATCTTTAAAACATCTAATAAAAATACGTGTTCCAGGGTCTGCTGAAAATATTTATCTTGACAAGATTAAAGGCCAGATTAGAAATAAAGAATTGCCAGATATTGGCATCTCCTACCCAGAAGAAGAATATGTTCATCCTGGGGAGTAAATAGGAAACGGGACCAGGAGAAAGGTGATTGCTTTCTCCAATTATCCTTCAAAAGTGCATTCTAGCCATAGCAAATTAGGGGCATATGACAGTAATGATAATGAGGTGAACTAGTTGGCATTAGTTCTATTGGAAACATGCAGTCATATTTACTACCAGATATACTAAGGGCATGTCTCCACAATACAATTGGGATGAGGATGTATTCTAGATCTCCAGACAGCACGAGAAAGTCATGGATCCTTTGGCTTTTGTTGTAATCTGCTAGAAGTTTTCTTCACATCTAGTTTTGCACCCTGTTTGAAAATTTTCCTCACTGTAGAATTACTGATTAGTTTAAAAACAAAATGGTTCTGGTTAAAATCACGTTCTGGCTTAAAATCTCATTGCTCTGTGGACAAAGAAAGCCCCTGCTTACCTCATTGTCATCCACTGCCTTTCACACATAAACAGGATGTACTTCTCTAATCACCGATTGTGACATTTTCCTTTTGCCCTTCTCTTTGCTTAACATGCTCACATCCCTCTCTCCCTTTACATGGGTATCACAAAAAAATCATTTTTACATGTTAATTTCAAATCTTCCTTACTCAAGATCATCTTCCCTGACCTCCCAAAGTCAGGCAGATCCTCTCGGTAGATGCTCCCATAGCATCTTTGTAGCCTTCATCATAATTATGAATAAAGTTGTGATTGTGCAAATAATTGGTAATTCTTTCCTTCACTACAAGTAAAATTTAAACTCCCCCACAGTAGAGAAAAAGTCCATGTTAATTGATAATGGAGCTTGAATCTCTTCAACTTCTGCCGTGAGCAGGGAACAGATTGTGGGGTAACACAAAAATAGAAGACACATAGAGTGCCATATCCCAGCTTTGCTAACGCTAACTCTTGAGTATAGAATTCAGCCTGACCTGTGGTCCAAATCAGACTTCCCACTCATTCTCTCAGGATTGAACGTGCTTGTCCCCAGTTAGAAGAACTGGGGGATAACAATAGCTCTGTTCCATCTCTCATATCCAGAAGAGTGCCTCATTTAGAATAGCACTTACTGCTACAAGGAATTGCTTGTTGCTTTTTGATTTTTTTTATCTTTTAAATGGTGTCTTTTTACTTTAGATAAGGGTTTCTAACATCCCTGATTAAGTATAAAATAATTGCTACTTAAGATTTCTCCTTTATGCTACTTTCCCTGAACATAGGGCATATACAGTCACTTCAGGTTTCTTGGAGGACTTAGCTACAAACAGCAAATGGGGAAACCACAGGATGTAAAATGACTCTCTACACCCCTTCTGCTTTCTCATTTTTAAAGCTTCTTAAGCTTTTTCTAAAACCTTATATTGAAGAGCAAAAGCACAAAAATATACTAATATTGGGCGTTTTTGTTAGTTTCCATAGAAGACATTCTAGAACTAAGGAAAACTAGCTGTCAGCTCCTTCGGTTATATAGGTTCCAAAAACTGCTTCAGGAACAAGGGTTTCACCTGGACCATAACAGTTTTGTGAAGGGAGCCAGGGACCATGGCCATGGGATGGAAAGTATGAAAATAACTGTTCACAATTTTCCTTCTTTTCTTTCACTTTTGCTGGTTTTACCTTTGAGGGTGCCATGATGAACCAGATTTATGGTTAATAAGTAGCAAAATACTGAATAAGAATACTAATCCTAGGCAGGAGTCAGTTGACAGAAGCAAGAGGAAAAAGGAGAGGAGAAAAATTTCCAGAACTTTTTGGGAATTTGAAGCTGCAGGCTATTTCTGAGAATTGTATATCAAGGACTCTTATTATTCAATAATTCTTAAAGGTCTTTAATTTTTTATACAAAATATATGTACTTACTGTTAAAGTATTTGAAAAATACAGAAAAGTATAAAAATGAAAATAAAAATCACACATAATCATATTCCCCATGTCTTCTTCTAAATATGGTTTTGATTTTACATTTAACATGATTCAAGTAGATTGTGGACCAGTTAACCATATGAATAAAATTATTCTGAGGAGAAATTTTCCTAGATGTCTGTAACACATTATAGAAGTGTTTATTTTCACAGGTAGTTAATTTTATGCAAATTTAACCCCAAAAGTTATTTTGTGCAAAAATTATGTGATCTTCAAACATTTTATTGCAGCATTGGACATTTGGTTTGTAAGTATTCCCTTCTCTTGAGGAAATTATATTCCATTTCCACTCTGACATACCATGCAGTAAAATGCTGATACAGTTTCATTGTAAGTAGGGACTATATAGTACAAGTCAATACTAAGTTGTTAAGAATTTCATTCTTCTCCCAATAGTGTACATATTATTGCTGTAGGAAAATGGTTGGAAATCAGACTTAACACTTTGTTCAGTTTTTCAAATAAGAATGAAGAGATTCAGGGCAATAAGTGGAGTTTGACTACTAGTTAAACAATAAGATTTGCAAACAATATACACACAAAACACTTTTACTGGATTAATAGAAGAAGCTCATAAACTTTCTAGATTTAATAAAATATTCAGGTGACAGACCAGATAAACTAATTAATTTAAAATTAATTTGTTGCCATCCTGCTGTTAAAAAACTAGATGGACAGACAGATAGACAGAGATAGCAAGATGGAGAGAAACACACAGGAACAGAAAAATAGAGCACCATAAGAAAAATACAACATTTTGAAATTCAGTTGGGTATCATCAATAAATCAACAAAGAACAAGTGTTGGTGAGAATGTGGAGAAAAACAAACCCTCATGCACAAAAAACAAACCCTCATGCACTGTTGGTGGGAATGCAGATTAGTGAAGTTACTGTGAAAAGCAGCATGGAGTTACCTCACAAAATATATAATGGAACTGCCTTATGACCCAGTAATTCTGGTTCTGGGAATTTATACAAAGACTAGAGGCCTGGTGCACAAAATTTGTGTATGCGGAGGGGAGGGGAGGAGGTATGTGTCCCTCAGCCCAGCCTGCACCCTCTCCAATCTGGTACCCCTCAGGATTGGTCTTAAATGGACAGTAGGACATCCCTCTCACAATCCAGGACTGCTAGCTCCCAACCACTAGCCTGCCTGCCTGCCTGATTGCCCTAACCGCACTTCTTCCTGCCAGCCTGACCATCCCCTAACCAATCCCCTGCCAGCCTGATTGACACCTAACTGCTCCCCTGCTGTCCTGATTGTCCCCAACTGCCCTCCCTCCAGGCCTGGTCTACTCCAACTGCCCTTCCCTATAGGCCTGGTCCCCCCAACTTTTCTCGCCTTCTGGCCTGGTCACTCCCAACAGCCTTCCCTTGCAGGCCTGGTCACCCCAACTGTCCTATTCTGCAGGCCCAGTCACCCCCAACAGCCCTCCCCAGCAGGCCTGGTCCTTCCCAACTGCCCTCCCCTGCTGGCCATCTGGTGGTGGCCATCTTGTGTGTTGGAGTGATGGTCAATTTGCACATTACCCTTTTATTAGATAGGATACCCAAAAAATAAATTTGAAAAGAATATATGCACCCCTATGTTCTTTGCAATTTTATTTGCAACAGTCAAGATTTGGAAGAAGCCCAAGCATCCATCAGTAGATGAGTGGATAAAAAAGCTGTGATACATTTACATAATGGAATATTACTCAGCTGTAAAAAAATAAATAAATAAAAGAAGAAGAAGGAAATCTTATTATGTGCAACAGTATGGATGTAAGCCAGTTAGACGAGTACCATAGGATTTCACTCATATGAATCTAATGCACCAAATAAATTAACAAAATAGATTCATAGAGAACAGACTGACAGATGTCAGAAAGGAAGGAGGTTTCAGGACTGGGTGAAAAGGTGAAGGGATTAAGTCAAGAAATTTCATAAATACAGAATACCGTATGGTGATTATGAGAGGGAAAAGGGGGTGAGGGAGGTTGGAGAAGATAACAGAGGGGATAAATAGTAATAGAAGCAGACTTGACTTGGGATGGTAAATACACAATATAACATACAGATGATGTATTAGATAATTGTACATTTGAAACCTATATTATTTTATTAACCATTGTCACCTCAATAAATTAAAGAAAAAAATACCTGTCACAATGGGATTGCTTCTTCCCAACATTTTATTTTAACTGTATTTTTTTAAAATTCACCTTAAGGTTTCAATCATGGAGTTCCCAATATTAAATGCTCATATTTTAATATACTACTTGGCTGGAAAAGGTACAAGATTAATGTCCTTGATATACAAAGTCAGTTGAAACAAGTTGACAAAAGGTTTAAGTTTGACCATCAGTTATTCAAATCTCTTAGGTCATATTTATTTCACTTTAACTTCCTTGAAGAGCTTTCTTTTGCCTATTAAGGCAGGTGTCCTCCTAATACTCTCACCAGATTTGACAGGTGACCTCCAGGACCCAGGGCTGGATTATAAACTGAGTCTCGCCCTTAGGTCAGTTGTGAGCACACATTTCAATACTGCTATATTTCTGTTGAAATAGTTTTATCTGACTGTCTGTGCCATCTGATAACATTATTTAATTGACAAGGAAACTATTTATCTTATTATTCTCTTCTTAAGGGTTTTGTATTTTTAAATCATAGGCCTTCTTAGGAAGTAGTTTTGAAATGTGAAGCTTTGGGGCAGGGCTGGGGGGGGGGAGTGGGTGGAGGGATTAAAACTGAATGAGCCTGTTGTTTCCTTGTGACTTCTTTGAAGTTTCCCCAATTATGTTGGTCTTGCTATTTGTTTTTTTAAGTTGGAATTGCTGCTACCAGCAGGAGTTCTGATAGTGGACTTCACAAATTTGATAAAAGCATAGTTAAGAGAAAAGGAGCTCAAAGTGACTAGGCACTAGCTTCTTATTTTTCTCCGTTCCAAACTTCTTAACAAGCTAATATTTAGATTTAGAGAATTTATAGCCAAGAAAAAAGCAGTAAGAAAGCACATATTGGAAATGATCTAAAGTATTAGATTCATCAAAGAAAAATAAATGAAAATTGTCAGTGATTATGTTAAGTTTATTTGCTTATAATATTTAAGGTCTAATTTTGCCACATGGCTTACAAGAATACATCAGTGAAATAAACAAAAGTGTGAAATAAAAAGTGAGAACCTTGAATCTTATAAATGAGAGTAGGAAGTGAAGATTGGTAAGAAATAATTATAGAGTTCTCCAATAACTATTAAACTTGGGATGCAAATTTGTCTTAATCTAAATTTACCCTCTTTGTCTATGACCAGTTTACTCTGAGTGATATAATAAGATAAACACTTTCCACCACATCAAAATTTTAATGAATATGGTAGTGCTTCCCTAAACCTGTTTATCTTAGTACATCCTGATAGTATCCTTCCACAGTTGGAACAAGCTAAAACTAATTTTATAACAGAACCAAACCAACAGCATTTGTGCTGTTTTCTAAGGACTCCTAAGAAACAACCTTAGAATATTTGGGGAAATTAATGGATTGCTTTTACTGAAGTTGCCAGATGAGACTTGAGCCCCAAACATGTGAAAGTTACCAGGACCTAAAGAACAGTTATACTGAGTTATTGACAATATAGATCCCATGCCTCCAAGATCAGATAAGAGGCAAACTTTAAGGTTGACAGCCTATTGTAGAAATTAAAGTGCTAGCTAAGAATCTTTTTATTTTTCTTCTCTAAAAAAGAGTACCTATAAGCAAAGATAGGATTTTTCACAGAAACTACTTTAATAAGAAAGGGCATGTGAACAAATTACTGATCAATCCCTAATTGTGTTAAAAAAAAAAACCATATGGCAAGACAAAGATGATTATAGCTTAAAGAAAGTTCAAAGCAGACCACAGAATATCAAATGAGATTTAATCCATGAATAACTTATTCATATCTGGTAAGGAAAATGCATAAGAAATTCAGGAAAGAGTTAGTGACAATAAAGTTTTTTCGTGGCATGAATCTTATAAAACATAATTATACAATATATACAAAAAAGAATTTAAAAGTAGAGGGAAGCATGTAGTATAGTTAACTTGCATAGTGTAGTTAATATTAAGTGAAAGAGAGAGAAAATAATGGGCATTATCATATGAAGATGAAATGTAACAAAATTTATGAAGCTTAGCAGTCCTTGATTGTCACTCCCAAAGACTACCAGCTGGGCCAGTTACACGTTCTACAGAGAAGTGGTGCTCAGGAACAGTGCCCGAATTTGCTTATGAGAAATTACACAACATTTAAATTGATAGTATTAACTAAGATGAACTTGTATGGATATATGTGCATAACCCATGGACACAGACAATAGGGTGAAGGTCTGGAGTGGTGGAGGGAGGCAGGGGCGGGCTGGGAGAGGTCAATGAGCGAAAAGGGGCATATGTAATACTTTCAACATTAAAGATTTAAAAATAAATAAATAAATAAGATCATCATAAACTTAGGCTTTATGATCTATATATATATATATCTACATAAACCCTAATTGTAAATCGACCAAAGGGTGTAATGACCTGTGGAACGACTGGCAGAATGACTGGTCACTAAGACATGCAGTGATCACCAGAGGGCAGATGCTCAACACAGGAGCTTCCCCTAGCCCACAGGCCCCGAACAGTGGTGACCGTGGCGGTGAGGAGTGGGGCCAGTGAGCAGGCAGTGCCAGGGCAGCCAAGGCAGGTGCAAGCAGGGCCCACTCCCCCCACCCAATTGCCTCACAGGTCACCCCAGAGAGGGAGGCTATTGGCTGCAGCCATAGGGAGCAGGGCTGGCAAGTGGGTGGCTCCAGACCAACCAAGGTGGTGTGAGCTGGGACCCCTGATTGTTCCATCAGTCCTCCCACAGATCAGCCCCAATCACCAGCAAGGCCTAGGGACCCTACCCATGCACAAATTTCATGCACTGGGCCTCTAGTAAATATGTAAAAGGCTAAGTGACCACTGACTGACTGACTGGCCGGTAGGTATGACATGCACTGACCACCAGGGGGCAGACACTCAATACAGGAGCTGCTGAGCGACAGCACTTTGCAGAGTGCCCTCTCACACTCCGAGACCCCTTGGGGGATGTCAGAGAGCCTGTTTCAGGCTGATCCCCTCAGGGCAGACCGATGGACCCCACCTGCCAGAGGGACCCTGCTCACTCCGTAGATGTCCTTCGAGCTCCAGTGCTGCCCTAGGTGTCACCAGCCAGGTAGGAACCCGGGAGTTTGTCTCCAGGGCCTGTCAGGCCCATCTTGCCCAGTCCTGCCTTGCCAGCCACCTTCTACTAGTAATTAATTTCCTTTCAACGTGCACAAATCCATGCACCATGTCTCTAGTTTATATAAATTACAGATTGGTGGTTTGCAAGCCAAATCCTCATACATTTTGTTTGGCCCCATAATTTTTAAATTTGTTTTCAACATTGAAGCATCTGGCTTCTCTAGAAATACATGAAGCTCTGGCAACACTAAGCCAGCATTCCATGTGGTAACACATTCCTTTAGACTGGACACGCACCTGCCATTTTGCTAAGTTTTCTACTTTGCTTCTTCACCGGGTTAAACATTTACTTAGTCTGTGTGAGCATTTGAATTAAGACTCCTGGTTTAGATATTTTTCTAAGTATTTTATTCAAGAGATCATGCCCATACAAATAAATACAAGGGAAAGAATCAAATGGAACGTTGAGTATTATGATTGCATGTTTTTTGAGTGATGTTTTGGTCGGTATCTGTCTTTCACAATTTAGGTAAGCTCCACCAGGGCAGGTAGCACATCCTGTTGTTCACCAGGGGGCAGAGCCTGACACATGCCTGAGTTCCTCCAAGGTATTGATTACTTTTTCTATGACTGATAGTAATAGAACTGTCCAAAAATACTAACAACATATTCCTGTTTAAAATTTACTTTGTTTTAGGAGTTAAGACATTGACCATAAAAAGTAGGCCTTTTTGTCCATACCAAGGTGTTTTAAGAATTATCAACTGACCTTTCATAAGCCAAGAAAATACTTAGTCCTGCTAGCTTTGGAATGTAAGGGATCAATATAAAATCATCCATAATAATTCTAACTTGAGTTCAACTCTGTACTATAAAAAGTACACTAGGTCTTTAGAGTAAAGGCATGCCAACAGAGCTCATATAAGTGCTGATTTAAAAGTAAAATAAGTATTGTAATTGCATTAGTTATGAATATATTATTTATAACTTATTTAGATCAAGGGAAAATGTTGTCAAGATCTTTAATATAGTACCTGACATAGAATGAGAATTTCATAATTTTTTTATTTGGCTGAATCTCACAATGTTCAAAAAGGAATAGAGGAATGAGATTCTGCCCGGTGGAAACTGAAGTAGATATTTTTTTGTTAGATATAATACAGAAGGGATTTGGGCCAACAAAGGTAAAAACAAATAGTGTTGAGACCATTTAGGAATCCAAAGTCCAGTAAACCAAAATGATAGACTAGAGGAGTGCCAGACGGAATAGTCCATAGTCACCATTAACATGAACTTAGTGGGAACCAAAACCTAGGAACCAGGGTGATGCAAATACAACTGAGAGTAAATGAGGAAGGCTTATAGTATTGTCGAGGACAAGTTTTCATTCCCAACTTGCTTTGAAGAAGTGAATAGATTATGGAACATGGATGGGACAACTAATTTATTCCAAAAGCTCCAAGAGCAAATCTTTTGGAATAAACCACGAATGACTCTGAGAAGGAGAAGCCATGAGCACTTGTCAGCTCCTGGGAAGATAACTAAAACAATCTGAAGTGCCTCTTGAGAGTGAAGATTTTCTGGTAGAATGCAACCAAGTTCCTTGCTTTGACTCTATTTTTCTGGACTTCTTTCCACCTATGGCTCTACACAGTGAACCCCAGACAATTTCCAGCTCTCTTCTTCAGGTAGTCTCAAACCTGACATCCTTAATTGACCAACCCAGCAGAGAAGATAGAATTTGTATATCCTAGCAGAAGTCACTTTGGACCAGGTTGGCAAAGTGCCTACCTTTGAATTCACTGTTGCCTGCTGAATGCTATGTACTGATTAGCTAAGGCTTACATCTAGGACAATGTCTAAACTAATTCCTGTAGCCTGGAAGATGAGGTGAGTCAATTGGCTTAAGAGGATCAATGCCTACCTGGGGAGCTTCTTGTGGAGTCAGTCCAATCCAGGCCAAGTGATAGGGAAACTCAAGAAGGAAGCATCTATACTAATAAAAGGGTAATATGATAATTAGACCAGTCGACCAGGCATCTTCCAGTCGTCTGGACAAAGCCATGGTGGAAGGGCGCCAGAGGTGGTTAGGGGTGATCAGGCTGGCAGGGAGGGTGGTTAGGGATGATCAGGCAGGCAGGCAGGTGAGTGGTTATAGGAGCCAGTAGTCCCAGATTTTGAGAGGGATGTCCTCAGGGATCAGGCCTAAATCAGCAGTAGGATATCCCCTGAGGGGTCTCATATTGGAGAGGGTGCAGGCAGACTGAGGGCTCCTCCCCCCATGCATGAAATTTGTGCATCGGGCCTCTAATAAATATATAATAGATAAATATAATATATTCTGCTGCGGAAACCAATAAATGTCCACTATATAAAGAGCTTAGCATAGTCATTGTAGTTGTAGTAGTTGGAACATAGCAAAATATGCACAGAATATCAAGGTGATATTCAGTGCAACAGTTCTGGAGAAGTTGTAGCTGATAAAATGTTGCATGCACCCTAAGCCAAAAACAGCTAGAATATATTTTAGCTATGTGTGTGTAAGAAACTTTGTACCTAACAATAATAGCTCTTCCTCTTCTCGTACCCCCTTTTATTCCCTTCCTTCATTTGTCCCCCCTTCTTTTCATTTTTTTCCTCTAGTATTATTTATTTTTCCTAAAAGTTGTATACAATTAACTGCTCAAGACGGTGCTCGATACTAGCTAGGTCTCTTTGTAGATTCTTTAAATTACCTCAGAATTTGTAAATGTGAGAATTCACATTCCAGTAAAACTGGAAAACTAAAATTTGACATACCAACACATTTACTGAATGTTGGTGCAACTTTACAAAATTTCATATGGCCTTTAAATATAAAATTTGACCTTTATAAACTAGTTTACACATAAGCATAGTTACTCTTTGCTTATCTGTCCTAGGCTATTAATGTTTATTGTTTTTAGAGAAAGGAAGGGGAAGAGAGAGGGAAACAGTGTGA
The DNA here is from genome assembly GCA_027563665.1 of Antrozous pallidus. Lineage (NCBI taxonomy): Eukaryota > Metazoa > Chordata > Mammalia > Chiroptera > Vespertilionidae > Antrozous > Antrozous pallidus. Next base: position 7,776,183 of record CM050521.1, read on the forward strand.
GAGAAAAACATCAATGGGTTGCCTTCTGCATGACTGGGGATCTAACTCACAACCTGGTTACGTGCCCTATAGGGGGAATCAAACCTATCGCCTTTTGGTGTATGGAATGATGCTCCTACTAACTAAGCCAAGCTGGCCAGGGCTGTACTAACCTATTTAGTACTGCATCAACAGAGGCACCACCCCATAGCTTTTCGTTTTGTAAACAGATCATTCTTCCTCTTAAGACAAGGTGAAAAAACTTCAAGTTCCCTCCCAGAAAAAGTGTTAACTTTGAATTACCAAAGACCAATGTTTCAGCATAGTAACATCAAAAATAGGTTAGGGAAACTCTTTATTTTTAAATACATTTTTTATTGATTTTAGAGAGGAAGGAAGAAGAATAGAAAGAGATCGAAACATCAGTGATGAGACAGAATCATTGATCAGCTGCCTCCTGCACGCCCCCTACTGGGGATCAAGTCTGCAACCCAGGCATGTGCTCTTTGACTGGAATCGAACCTGGGACCCTTCAGTCCACAGGCCGTTGCTCTATCCACTGAGCCAAACGGGCTAGGGCAGTTATGGGAAACTCTTAAGATTTTCACCTCAGTAGGTAAGTTATAGTGTTGACCAAAAGAACACAGAGGTCTCTCATTAACCTTTGCTTTAATGGGGCTCAAAATTCATTGGCAATTTTTTGGTCAAGTTGTTTTCATTAAAAAGTACTGATTTTAAAAATGACTAACTTAAAAACTGCCACACCAAAACAAACAAATGGCCCATAAACATTCTTCTTTCCTTCTGAAGGTTTTAGGATGAATTATAATCATTAACCAGACTTTTAAATTAAACTTCAATAGCCAATTGAAACAAACAGTTCTGAGACGGTTCTTCCACCACTGATTAAGACTGGGGTGGCAGGTTTGGGTAATATTCTTTTAGCCTTCTGAGCTTCTGGGCAGACTTGGTGGCTTTGCCAGCTCCAGCTGCCTTCTTGTCCACCGCTTTAATGACACCCACATCAACTGTCTGTCTCATGTCAAGAACAGCAAAACAGCCCAGAGGAGGGTGGTCAGAGAAGCTTTCAACACACATTGGCTTGCCAGGAACCATATCTATGATAGTAGCATCAAAAGATTTTTAAAACGTTGGGCAATTTTCCAGCTTATTCCCACAATAATGATCATCTTCTTGTTCAGCTCAGCAAACTTGCAAGTAATGTGAGCTGTGTGACTATCCAACACAGGTAGATATCTGGCACTGATTTGGCCTGGACAGTTCGGAATAATCACCTGAGCTGTGAAGCCAGCTGCTCCCACTGGGGGTCATTTTTGCCATGACAAACATCTTTGACAGATACATTCATGACATTGAAGCTCACATTGTCCCTAGGAAGAGATTCACTCAAAGATTCATGGTGCATTTTAATAGACTTTACTTCATTTGTAGACTTGAAGCGAAGATGACCACCATGCTGGGTTTGAGAACACCAGTCTCCACTCGGCCCACAGGGACAGTACCAATACCACCAATTTTGTAGACATCATGGAAGGGCAGGTGCGGGGGGTGGGGTGGGGGCTTGTCAATTGGATGAGTTGGTAGCAGGATGCAATCCAGAGCTTTAAGCAGTGTGACTCCAAAGGCCTTATCCTCTTTATGGGGAACTTGTGTCAAAAATAAGGAACATGATACAGGGTTGTAGAAACCAACTTAAGGAGGTTTCCACTAGTTATACTGGAGAATCAAAGTAAATAATGATCATGAAATAAATAATTTAAAAATATTTAATAAAGAGGGAAATATGAATATACATACATTCACACATATAAATTAAACGTCTGATGAGAAATGGGATGTTAATATAACTTCAAAATAACTCCCAACAAAGTGGGAAAAAAACTTTACAGCAGAGAAGCTGGGCTAATACCACTTTAGTCAAGTGATCAGAGTGAACACTAAAATTAAAGATCGATGTTTCTTTCTCATCGATGTTTCTGACTTCCTATCCCTCTCCCTTCCTCTCTGTAAAAAAAATCAATAAAATATATTTAAAAATAAAATAAAAGTAAAGAAATACAATGAAATCCTCTACCAACTAATAGAATATAATGAGGAAAACATAGTATTATTTTTGTATTATGTCTGAGAAAAGATACATGACCTGACACTAACCAGGGGGAAGCCATAATTAAGGGACATCTACAAGATAACTGGCCCTATAGTCTTCAAATGTGCCGCAGTCATGAAAATCAAAGAGAGGTCGGAACTGTTCAAGATTAAAGAGACCTGATAACTAATTCACTGTGTGATTCTGAGCTGTATGGACCCTTTTTCTTCAGAGGACATTATCTGGACAAATAACTAAATTTGAAAGGAGGCCAAGTACTAGATGGTGCTAATAACATATCACTGTCAATATCCTGATTTTGATGGTCCTGTCCTTATGGAGGAAATATTTCTTGTTTGTAAGAAACACAAAAATATTTGGAATTGTTAAGGCATAAGGTTGGTAACTTACTTTCCAACAATTCAGGAAAAAAGAAAATTGTACCTGACCCCCAGGTTCCCCAGTGAGAACAGAAATTGATACTAAGTAAAATAGCCATTCATTCAATACATTTTGTTGGATCTTTTTAATCTCTTACAAATGGCCAGACACCCCGAATCGAATATGCTAACCATTGTTTGAATAGGTCAACCCAGAAGATACAATAATAATGTGCCTTTTCTAATGAATATGATTAAAACAATGCCAAGGAGACATACTAAAACTGACTGTGATAAGTGGAAAAGAGAAGTGAGATATTCCGGAAGATGAAAAAGGAGCAAAAGCTCAATAAAGTTCAGTTTTCCTCTCTCTCTCTCTCCCCCTCTCTCTCCTGTTTTTTTCTTGAGAAATTGGGCAGAGAAGTGATTGCGTTAACCGAGACAGAAGAATGGGGAAAGAGGAGTCATAATAGATAATTCCTAAATATAGATTTTTTTATTTAAAAATTAACCTGTAATAAAGAAAGCATTCCAAACTGAGCAGGGAGATAGATTTTCAATGAAAGTCTTGAGTTAATTGGCTATTTGCATTAAAAATTACATTAGTCAAGAAATGTTAAATTTTTGATATTTTTAATTAGATCTAAAATTGTAGTCACCTAATACTGAACCAAAATTATGCAAATATCAATTTAATCTTGAGGCAAGTAAATGCTTTAAACTGGAAAGAAATAAAAGGAACCACAAAGAGGAAAAGGGCCAGTTATATAAAAATGAGATAAACTGGGATGATTTTGCAAAAAATAAAACAATAAAATACACCAAAATAGAAAAATGATAGACATTGTTAATACTTTTTAAAAGAAAATATACAAATGACCAATGAAAATTAAGAAAAAATTAAAGTTCACTAGTATTTTTAAGCAAATCACACACAAGTTATACCATTGCTTTATTAACACCTTTTAAAAAATACATTAACATAGATAATATTGAGGAGACAGAAGGAAGCCAGGTAGATAGGGGTGGGGCCATGGGAAGGGAAAGTAAAACCCAATAACCCAAGTAGGCAGTTACTAAGGCACCCGAACTGGACGGAGAGGCAAGAACCATAGAATGTATGAGTATTGCTAAGACAGGCAGCCTGCAGATAACCGTCCATTCACAAGGCAGTAAAGCATATAGACCAATCCAAAGGAGGTTGCTAAGGCAGAATTCTTTGAAAAGACCAATAAGGAACTAGGAAGATTATCCATCTCCTAAACTAAAAGGCAGGAGCTTCCTTTCACCATCTTTCTCCTGGCATGCAATGGGTTCCTGAGGTTCCTGCGGCAGGGGAGCACAACCCCATCGCCCACGGGCTTGTGGCCATGTCGGTCTCCACACATGGACGGAGAGTTAATGAGCTTGGATGCTGAACTACTTACTCCCGACTGTGGCATGGAGAAGAAGCTCTGGGCACGGGCTGCCCCGGCAACCCAAGCTGGAAAGAAAGAAGAGGACCCACAAAGGACTGGCTTCTCTCCAATACACTCTGGTTTCACTAATGGTTTTTGTCCCCGACTTCATTCCTGGGTTTCGTGAGACAATGAACTCAGACTTAACACTCTACCTTTGGGCTTCAGTGTGAGATGAATGAACACTGGCAGTTAAGGACCATGTTTGGTGCAGGAGAGGACAAAGAGAGAAAGGCCGCAAACAAGGGCTTCGGGCTCTATTAGAGGAGAAGGACCTGCCGGCTGTCCCGCCAGTGGAGAGCCGCAGCTCGCACAGAGGCCAACACGCCTTTGGAGGGGAGAGACGGGGAGGGATGGCGGGTTGATTGGTGGTTTCATGTAAGGCACATGATTAGGCACTTAGGCACTTAGGAACAAGTGCTTAGGGTATTTGCAGGTGCTGATTGGTGGTTCAATGTTCAGTCCACATGAGGTGCCCGGTTCGGTGCTCAGGAATGTCCAGGCCGCAGGTGCAGGCTACCCCATGCTCAGACCATCGGTGAGGAGAAGGGAGGATCTACCAAAGGTGTGATGCAAAGACCATAAAATTTGAACCAATTTGTAAAGCTCCTCTTTCAAATAATTTTTAAAATTTATATCAAGAGTTTATTTCTCTAGAATTTTTGAGGACTGAGAAGCTCCTCATGAATAAATTTTACACATAAAGTTATTTACTTTAAATGTTGAAACTCATTTTTTCCCCTAAATAAAAGTCTATTCAATTTCTTTTCTAATTTCAAAAGTAATACACAGCTATCATAGTAGATCCCAATAATGGAGAATCATATTTAAGGAAATAATACAAATTATTAATACTATTATTACCCCGAAAAAGCCAATCATGAACATTTTGATAAGTATGCTTCCAGAAAGTTCGCATTGAAACTTTTGCTTTTTAAAAGCAACGGTTTCTTCCATTGCTGTTGCAGAGATCAGAGCCCTAAAACTACATTTTCCGTCCCCAATTCCCGCCCACATCTCTTTTCCCATCCCCCCTCCCCTTACCACAGTGGCACACCCCTGTTTAATTTCCTACCAGGCACCTTTTACATATTAACTCCATTTAATACCTGAAACAATGCTTCTGGTCAGTAGCACCATTCATATGTTAATGAAGAAATATGAGTCTCCAGATTGTATTTGTTTTGCAGTTCAGTGACTTATTTTTAAGGTGGAGCTAAAGGTCAAGGAAGGTCTGTCAGATTCCAAAGCCCTTGCCCTTCTCTCTATTCTGGGCTGATCACAGCATTAGAAACTTCACTTCAGCATTGGAAATGAACTCCCAGTGAGTTGGATGTTACTTATAGCGTATCTTTCAAAATACCGGGTGTAGCTTAGGTTGTTACTCTAAAATAAAAAAGATATAGAGAACATGAAGAGATTAAAAAGAAACAGATGTCACCTCCATCATATTTCTAGAGGGAAGAACAAATAGGTTTGATTTGTTTAACTTTAGAAAAGAAATTGAAACATTGAATATATTTAAAATTATGGACCTACTACATGTCTTCTATCATTATAAAGTAAAAGGAAGATGAACTAATATTAAAACAGAAATATTTGAATACAAGGAATATATTTTCATTGTCAGGACACTTTCAAGAGAGGATCTAGGGTCTCCTCCGATGCTTCCATTTCTATTTTGTTCATCAGTTAATCTTATTCATAAGATTCCCTTATAAGTGAGATCATAAAGTATTTGTCTTGCTCTGACTGGCTCTCCAGGTATTTGTCTTGCTCTGACTGGCTCTCCATGCTGTCAGAAAAGATCAAATGTAATTTTTTACAATTACATAGTATTCCATTGTGTAAATATGCTGGCTTTTTTTATCTGTTCATCTGCTGAAGGGCACTTGGGCTGTTTCCAGATCGTAAATAATGCTGCTATAAACATATGCGTGGATATGTTCTTTTGAATTAGTGACTTAGAATTCTTAGGATATATTCCTAGAAGTGGAATCACAGGGTCAAAATATTTGGAGGAAACTTCATGCCAGCTCGCATTACCATCAGTGGGACACTAGGGTTTCTCCACACCCTTTTCTCCACATCCTTGCCAGCACTTGTTTGTTAATTTATTGATGGTAGCCATTCTGGCAGGTTTGAAGTGATATCTCATTATGGTTTTAATGTGCAGCTATCCAATGGCTAGTGACCATGAATATTTTTTCATGTGACTATTGTCTAGCTGTATGTCTTTGGAGAAGTGGCCCATTTTTTAATAGGATTGTTTTCCTACCTGGTATTGAGTTGTATAAATTCTGTATATATTTTGAAAATTAACCTCTTATCAAATATATAATGGATAAAAATATTTTCCCATACATTGGGTTCCCTTTTCATTTTGTTAATGGTTTCTTTTGCTATACAAAAAGTTTTTAGATTATTGTAATCCCATTTGTTTATTTTTTCTTTTATTTCTCTTTCCCTTTGAGACATATTAACAATAATATTGCTATAAGATGTCTGAAATTTTACTGCCTATGTTTGCTTCTAGGCTAGGATTTTTATGGCTTCACAATTTACATTTAAGTCTTTTATCCAATTTGAGTTTATTTTGTGCATGGTTTAAGTTTGTGGTCTATTTTAATTTTTTGTATGTTTCTATCCATTTTTTCAAACAAGAGGCTGCCTTTACTTCATTGTATTTTCATGCCTAGTTTTTCAAGTGTTAAATAACCATATAGACTTGATTGACTTCTGGACTCTGGGGTTTTTTGTTGTTAATAGTCACCTCAAGATAATGAAGTAGAGATACACAGAGTGAAACATTGACATGGTTTTTTAGTGTTTAGCATCATTTAATGAGCAGTTATCATTAAACTTAAAAGGTCCATTTTTGTGACTGGAATTGAACTCAGGACCCTTCAGTTCACAGACTGAGGCTCTATCCACTGAGAAAACTGGCTATAACTCTGCTCTCTGTTTTGTTTTGTTTTTTAATATATTTTTATTTATTTTTTTACAGAGAGGAAGGGAGAGGAATAGAAAGTCAGAAACATCGATGACAAAGAAACACCCATCAGCTGCCTCCTGCACACCCCCTACTGGGGATGTGCCTGCAGCCACAGTACATGCCCTTGACCGGAATCGAACCGGGTCCTTTCAGTCCGCAAGCCAACACTCTATCCACTGAGCCAAACCGGTTTTGGCACTGCTCTGTTTTGATCCAGTAATCTATTTGCCTGTTTTTGTGCCAGTACCAAGCTATTTTTATTACAATGGTCTTATAGTATAGTTTGATATCAAGTATTGTTATACCTACAGCTTTGTTTTTCTTTCTCAAGATTGCTCAGGTTATTTGGGGTCTTTTTCAGTTCTATATAAATTTTTGAAATCTTTGTTCTAAATTTTAAAAATAGGCTATTAGTATTTTAAAAGGAATTGTATTGAATCTATAGATTGATTTGGGAAGTATCGACAATTTATTTGTTAATTTTTCCAATCTATGCACTAGTATACTGTTTATGCTTCCAATTATTTTTATTTCCTCAAGTCCTTTCACCTCCCTGGTTAATTTTATTCCAAAGTAACTTATTTCTTATTTTCACAATAGTAAAGAGAGTTATCTTATTAATGTTTTTCTTCCTGATAGTTCATATTCAGAAGTCAGTGGCATTTCTATATACTACTGATTTCTGAATATTAACTTTGTATCCTGCTACTTTGTCGAATTTATTTTTTACATCTAGTCATTTTTTAATGGAGTATTTAGGGTTTTCTATGTATAATATCATGTTATCTTTGAATACTTAGTTTTATTTACTCTTTTTCATTTTGGATGCCTTTTATTTCTTCTTCTTGTCTGATTGCTATGACTAGGACTGTCAATACTTTGGAAAATAAGAATGGTGAAAGTCTTTTTCCTGATCTTAAGTGAAACACTTAGTTTTTCCCTATGGAGTGACTGTAAATTTGGCTGTGGGTTTGTCATAAATGTTCTTTAATACGATGAGTTATTTTCCCTCTATTCCTACTTTGCTGAGAAATTTTTAACATAAAGGTGTGCTGGACTTCAACAAATGTTTGTTTTTTGCTTTTGTTTTTATTTTGTTTGTTTTCTGTTTGTTTTGTTTTGTTTTGTTTGCACCTATTGATATGATCTTATAGTTTTTATCCTTTGTTTTGTTTCTGTGGTTTATAATGTTTATTTATTTTTGGCTACTGTACCAACCTTGCATTACTAGAATAAATCATACTTGATCATGGAGTATGATCTTTTCAGTATATTGTTGGCTCTAGTTTGCTCATATTTTTTTTGAGCATTTTAGCATCTATGTTCATCAGATATATTGGCCTATAATTTTCTTTGTAGTGTTTTTATTTGGTTTTGAAAGTAGGATAATGCTGTTATCATAAATGGGGTATTTCCCTCATCTTGAATTATTTTGGAGTATTTGAGAAGGATAGATGTTATTTCTTCTTTTATTATTTGGTAAAATTCCCCTTTGAATCCATCCAGTACGTGACTTTTGTTTGTTGGAAGTTTTTTAATTACTGCTTCAATTTTACTATTTAAACTGAGTCTTTCTTATTCAGTTTTGGAATAGTGTACATTTCTGGGAATTTATTTATTTTTTCCAAATTTCCCAAATTTTGACACATAGTTGTCCATAATCTCTTCTTATAATCTTTTGTATTTCTTTGGTGTCAGTTATTACTTCTCTTTCATTTCTGACTATATTTATTTGGGTCTTCTCTCATTTTTTTTTCTTGATGAATCTGGCTAAAGATTCGTCAATCTTGTTTACCTTTTCAAAGAAGCAGCTTTTGATTTCATTGATGTTTTGTATTGTATTTCTTTTATTTCTACTCTGATCTTTATTATTATTTTTCCTTCTATTCACTTTGGCCTTTGTTTGTTGTTCTTTTTCAAGTTCTTTTAAGTATAAAGTTTAATTGAGATTTTTCTTGTTTTTTGAGGCAGTCCTGTAATGCATGTATTTGAACTGCTTTTGCTGTGCCACATAGATATTGGGTTGTTGTACTTTCCTTTTCGTTCCTTCCAGAACTTTTGATATTTTGTTTGATCACATTGTTAACCTATTCATTGATTAGCAATATATTATTTAGCCTGCATAATTTTCTGTGTTTTCAGTTTTTCCTGTGATTGATTTTTACTTTCATGACATTATTTATGATCAGAGACCATGTTTAATATGGTTTCACTCTTCCTAAATTTACTGAGACTTGTTTTGAGTCCTAACATGTGGTCTGTCCTGGAAAACAGTCCATGTGCGCTAGAAAAGGATGAATTTTGTTGCTTGGTGGTGAAAACCAAAATTAAATCATCTGATCTTATGTGTCATTTAAGACCACCATTTCCTTGTTGATTTTTCGTCTAGAAAATCTATCCATTGATGTCAAGGGGGTGTTAAAATGTGCTACTGTGACTGTAATTACTGTGAATCTCTCCTTTTGCCAGGTATGTCCATCAAGATTTGCTATGTTTAGGTGCTCCTATGTTGGATGCATAAAAGTTTACAAGGGTTATATCCTGTGTTTGATTTCTCTCTTTATTATCATGTAGTGCCTTTCTTTGTCTCTTACTATAGCACTTGTTTTAAAGTCTGTTTTGTCAGATATAAATATTGCTTTCCTAGCTTTTTTTCCCTTATTTCTATCTCATGAGTTATCTTTTTTTATCCCTTACTTTCAGTCTGTGTGTGCCTTTTATTCTGAGGTTGGTCTCCTGTTGGCAGCATATTTTGGGGTCTTGTTTTTATCCATTCAGATATTTATGCCTTTTGATTATAGCATTTAAACCATTTACATGTAAAGTGATTGTTTACAGGTATTTACAGGGTGTTCCCCCAAAATGTATACACATTGTTGAATAATTATAAAGGCAATGTTTACTAAAATACATTTCATTTTCAAAATGTAATAGAAACTACAAACATTGTATATATATATTTTGGGGGGATACTCTATATATATATTGCCATTTTATTATCGCTTTTACTATGTTCTTCTTTGTTGTTGATTTCTTCCATTTTATTTTTCTTCTAATTCAATGATGGGCAAACTTTTGAGCTTGGTGTGACAAAATTCACCAAAAAAAAACAAGCATAACTCGGGTGGTGTGTCATTCAAGAAAAAAAAAAACATAATTTCGCAATATTTATAGTTTAAATAACAAAAATGTATAATTGTAATATATAACTGTATTTAATAAACCAAAAACTAATTATTTAACTTACCTGCTTAGTGACTTCTTTGTTCATCTGTCAGTTGGTTTCTTTTGTTGGTCTTGATATTATTTAATTTGTGTGGGGTGCCCTGAACTAAGGTAAGTGAGGGGGAGAGGGAATTCTTTAACTAACCTGCTTATTGGTGACTATTTTGTTGCTGAATTTCATTGGCTAAACCTTCAATTGAAGGTTGGTATTTTTACACTTCAAGCCCAAGCAAGCACTACTAACTTCATCTGTCAATCTGTTTCTTTTCTTGGTTTTGATATTATTTAACACTGAGAATAAGGTCTCACAAAAGTACGTAGAGGGAAAAAAATGTGAGTAAAGCCATTGCTAGATTTTTCAGGGTGGTAAAAGTGTGTGGTAATTGGTTCCAGGCACTCCAAATTTTCTGTTCGTAGTGGCACTCCTCTTAATTCTCCAACCGCACCTTTCCAGATTCTCAAGCTTTGACCTCAAGTCAACAAACACCTGAGCCCAGATGCCGTCTTGAAATTCTGCAAGTTGCATCTCCAAATCCTAAATATGTATCCATTGGGAACCATTTAATTCCAAACTACTGTAGACTACTACATCAGGATACTTAATTATTTTTATGGTCTGTTCTAGGCTTCTAAATTGATTAAATCTATCACTGAACTGGTCAAGTAATGAGTCTAAAACATGCTAGTACTTTATATGCAAGGGTTCCACTTCATTTTGTATAGCTGCACTGGCCTTCTCAAAATACTTTAAAATATTTATAAGTTTTAGTTTCTACATCTCGCTTGAAAATTTTAAGTTTACTTTCAAAAGCTTTTATGTATCCAAACATAACCTCAATACTTTTGCCAAAACCATGTAACTTTAAGTTCAGTTCATTAATATGAACAGAGAGATCTGTAAATATATCAGGGTGTTGACCCACTTATCATCACTGAGCTGAGAAAAGTTTCCCAGATCCTTATCCTCAAGAAATACCTTAATTTATTCAAAGCACTCCACAAAGCACTCAAGAACTTTGCCTCGGCTCAGCCATCTTACATTATTGTACATCAGCAGTCCACTGTAGGTGGAATCAACCTCCAGTAAGAGTGCAGAAAATTCTCGCTTGTGGAGAGGGCAAGCAGCTATTAAATTAACTATTTTTGTAACAACTGACATTAAGTTGTTTAAGTTGGTGAATCCTGCCTTGGCACATAAAACCTCCTGATGGGTATTACAATGAAAAGGCACAATCAGATGTCCAATAGCTTCCGTAAACAATTTGACAAATCTGACTTTTTCCCCACCATGTTTGGTGCTCCATCTATCGTCACTGACACAACTTTAGAGATATCAATGCTTAGGTAATGGCATGTTCGTATAACAACCTTACATATTTCGCTTCCTGATGTACTTGTTGACACAGATGCTAACTTTATCTGATTGTGAGACCATCAGAATATCGACCAATAATGGCCAACTGAGCATATGATGTGACATCAGTAGTTTCATCAAGAGAGATCAAAAAATATTTACAATTACTTATGTCTCTCTTTAATTGATGCTGTACTTTTGTGTTCAGTCTCATTATTCAGTCTTTTATGATATTTCTACTGAGTGGTAACTCAGATATTCTCTTAATAATTGTATCTTTATTCTGCATATTGTGAAATTGAATTGGTGCACATCTTAGGAGAGTTTCTTTAAAAAATTCTCCCTCACTGAGTGCTTTTCCATGCTGAGCTATGGAAAGAGCAATGCTCAAACTTTCAGATGTTAAATTTGTAGAGCCTTTTATAAATTTAAGGATGGAATTAGATTGGCTCTTATAAAGGTATAGCTGTCTGGAAATGTATTCCTTCCTTTCTTCCTCACTTTTTTTGAAGAGCAGGGAATGATTAGTTTCAAAATGTCTATTAATATTCCACATTCTGCTTATTACCGTTTCAGTATATAGAATGAAAAATGATCTGCCATTTTTTTCTATAATGCCATACATCTCATTCGATACTTCTTGAAAGGGTTGGCTACTGCTACTACCACTTACTTTACTTAACCTTGTTTTTTTTATTTTTTGGGCTCTCCATCAGTTGGGCAGTGACAGAAGATAGAATTATAGATAGTCTGTTAGCACTGCAAGCAATTAGGGTTTAACTAGCATAACTGACCACAAGATGGCACATACAACTGTCATTTAGGAAAGGGCAGGGTTAATAAGCAGAAATAGGGGTTAATAAGGATGCACAACAGTAATAGTGGTGAAATGGAGTCTGCACTATGCTGCAAAATGGCATTCCTTATATAAATTAAGATGGCTGCCACCATTTCTAATGGCAGGAAACGGCACCCATAGCACAGTCCCTCACCTCTCCCAACCTCCCCCTCACTTATCTCAGTAATGATGGTCAATTAGAAATCCACGACACCCCAGAACAGTAGATTGGATGATGGTTGCGATGGTTATGTGGTTGCTGGTAATGGTGATAACAGGACCCCCAGAGATATGTCCCCCATGGCATTCCGCTCTTCCCTGCTCCGCCGGCCGGAAGTGAGGTCAAAGACCCCCTAATGGCCTAACCGGAAGTCCCAGAACTAGATGCTCTGTGCCGGAGTTCTGTTGTTTTAGCCTATAGACCCCCTACACAGAGTGTCTACACTACAGCAAATGTTTCATCCTCCCCTACTGCACCTGGCCATGCAGTAGCCGAGGATGAAATGTCCTTCTTGGCATGCTGCCCCATACTTCTCTGTATGCGACCGCATTCGGCCGCGTGTCATTGAAAATGGCTACGCCTGTCAGTGCTGATACCCGTGTCATAGGTTCGCCATCATGATTCTAATTCTTAAATCAGTCCCTTCAACTTTGTTTGTAATAGTGGTTTTATTTTAACAAACTCCTTTAGCTTGTTCTTGTCTGGGAATCTCTTTATTTCTCCTGCAATTTTAAATGATAGACTTGCTGGGTAAAGTAATCTGGGTTGAGAGTCCTTGCTTGTAACCAGTTTTAATATTTCATGCCAATTTCTTCTTTTCTGAAATATTTTTGTTGAGAAATTAGCTGACACTCTAATGGGGGCTTCCATATCAGTGAACAACTGCTTTTCCATGTCTATTGTGATGGATCTTGGTATGGGTCTCTTTGAGTTCATGATGTTTGGGACTCTCTGCACTTTCTTGACTTGCGTGTCTTTTTCATTCACCAGGTTAAGGTCGTTTTTAGTCATTATTTCTTCTAATGAATTCTTGATCCATTGCTCTCTCTTTTCTCCTTCTGGTACTCCTGTGATGCATGTGTTGTTATAGTTCATGTTGCCCCAAAGTTCCCTTAAACAATCCTCATTCTTTTTTATTTGTTTTTCTTTTTGCTGCTCTGATTGGGTGTTTTTGCTGCCTTGTCAAATCTCTTATTCTATCCCCTGCTTCATCCAACCTGTTTATTCCTTTCCATGTATTCTCGATGTCAGACATCATTTCCTCCATTTCCGTGGTATCTTATGTTTTTATCATGCTGTTGTAGTTCTCACTAAGTTCCTTGTGCAACCTTATAGACATTACTTTAAAGTCTATATCTAATTAGTTGCTTGCATTTAAGGTAGCTCTTTTTCTAGATATTTCTTTTGTTCTTTCATTTTTTAGTCTCCCCATTTTGGCTGCCTCTTCTTGTTTGTATTATGTATTACATGGATCTGCTATGACTCCCAGGTTTTGTGGGGTGACCTTATGTAGTAGGTATCCTTTGTAATCCATTGGTGTGTTCGCCTCGACCACTTGAGCTGGGAGCTCTAAGAATGTTCATTGTGTGGATTATGTGGGCCTTCCTGTTGTAATAGAGTCTTGATTGCTGTTGGCTTGTTCATGCATTGCATCAACTCTCAGGCTGTCTGTGAGGCTCAACCATGACTATAGTATATGCAGGTGCTAACCAAATAAATAGATAAATAAACAAATAAATAAATAAAATTAAAAAGGAAAAAATAAAAGAAAAAAGAAAAAAAGGAAGGAAAAAGGAAAAATTTAAAAAGAAAAAAGCATAATTTAGCTCAGGAGAACTTTGAGCCTGATGCTATCTTTGTGCATGGTCCTTGTGAGATTTCTTGTATCCGGCTCCGATGTTGTCTGAGTACGGCGACTTGGTTTGTTGGTTCTGGGCCTCTTGGGAGGGACTCTTGTACAGGCCAACATCAGAGGCTTAGCCTAGCTTTTCCAACCTGTTTGGATGTACATTCTACGCTGCCTCCTCTGTGCTTGGCTGCACATAGAAAGGACCAAGCAGCACTTGAAGGCCAGCTATTACTAGCCCTGAGCCCAGGGAGAGTCAAGAAATGTCCCTAGGCACACTGCCTCCCCCTGCTGGTTTCCTGTTAGGCTCAGTCACTGAAAGAGCTTGTGTGGGAAACAAGATGGTGGTCCTAATGGATCTCCCTTGACGGGGAGGTATTGTTTAGACTTCAGGGAAAGGGGTGGGTGTGACCCCCCCACTACAGAACCACATGACTGAGTCTGTCCCAGATTTTGCCCTGACCTTGGCAGGATGGAGCCCCTAGTAGTCAGGCACAAGGGGCTTCTAGAGCCCAGAGGTTGTGCCTGCTGGTAGCCAAGAGGGTGTTTCTATGGGATGTCCCACGGAGAGGAAGCACTAGTCAGATCGCGGGAAAGTGGTGGGAATGACCCCAGCCCCTGAGTCTGCCCTAACTTCTCCACCCCAACTTATGTGTTAACTTCTCACAGGTCTTAAGATCTGTAAGGTGGTCTGGCCAGGGTTGCTCAGTGGTTGACTGTTGACCTATCAACCAGGAGGTCAAAGTTTGATTCCTGGTCAGGGCACATGCCCCGGTTGTAGTCTCCATCCCCAGTGTGCAGTACGCAGGAGACAGCTAATCAGTGATTCTCTTCCATCATTGATGTTTCCATCTTTTTCTCCCTCTCCCTTCCTCTCTGAAATTAATAATAATATATTTAGAAATAATATATATATATCCACTGGGTGGAGTGAGAGGGATTCCTGAGTGTGGGGTAATTGCTTTTCCACAGACTGATGCTGCTGGAAGGAGACTGTTCTGCCCAGGAAAAATGAGCACTGTGGTATCTGAAATGACCCAGTACAGAGATCCTGGCAGCTTTCCCCCTCAGCTCCCGCCAGAGTCACAAATCCCGGACTCCAGAATGCAGGCAACTCCAGAATGACAGCCTTTTCTTTTCAGGAGCCTAGGGTGAGTGGCTGTGAATGAAATTTTATATCTTGGCACTTTAAGAGGGTTCTTGTGTCTAAAGCAGACTCCACCTCCACGTCATGGATAGAAACCCCACTGCTTTTCACAGCTGAATGCTATGTGGGCATCTCTTCCCTGCTCTTATACTCTGAGCTGCTGAGCCTTTCCTGCGGGTTAGGCCTACAACTAAGATATCCTTATGGTACCTTAGCCATCACTGTGGGGGCACGACTAGTCCCTTTTGTGCCTCCATCCTTCCTACCAGTCTTAACATGGCTTCTTCTGAAAATCCTTAGTTATTAGACCTACTCTTCAGCTAGTCCCCTGGTGGTTGTTCAGGGTGATTATTCTCAAATTTAGTTGTATTTCCAGAGGAGGTGAGTGCAAGATCCACCTATGCCACTACAATTATGAAAATCCTCTATTTTAAACATTTTACAAAATTACACACTGAAATCAATATTAGACGTCATCAGTGAACTAATTAATTAAACAAATATTTGTTGAGGACCGACTGTATGCTCAGCAGTATGTGGGCTGGTATATAAAAGCTCACTCCGACTATATCATTTATTAAAGTGTCTTCTAGTCCATTGCTAATACAAAAGTCCTGCAGCACATCTTATGTAAGTAATTTTGTTTGTTCACTTCTACTGACTCTTCTCCTAACCAACTATATCTATCTGACTTGCTTAGCTTGTACAATGGCATAATCTCTTATCTAACGTCCTTGGGAGATATATTTTTAAGATTAGAATTCTTTGTGTTAAAAAAAGGTGAAGAGATAAATATTCTGCATATTATATAACAGCCCTGCAGAGTCAGGGCAGAATCTTATATTGAAACACAATAATATATCTTTGGTGAAATATATGCATACAAACACTAATATACATATATGGGATTTAATAAGGAAAAGGGGGTACCAGTGTTCTTTAAAGTTCTCATAGTCTTTTATAAGTTAACGTGAGGCCCAGTCCATGAAATTCGTGCATGGGGAAGTGTATCCCTCAGTCCAGCCTGCGTCCTCTCCAGTCTGGGACATCTCTCTCACAATCCAGGATGGCTGGCTCCCAACTGTTTGCCTTCCTGCCTTCCTGATTACCCCTAAATGCTTCTACCTGACAGCCAGATCACCCCCTAACCACTCCCCTGCCAAACTGGTTGATGCCTAACTGCTCCCCAGCCAGCCTGATTGCCCCTAATTGCCCCTAATTGCTCTCCCCTGCAGGCCTGGTCACCCCTAACTGTCCTCCCCTGCAGGCTTGGACCCTCTCAACTGTCCTTCCCTGCAGGCCCGGTCGCCCCCAACTTCCCTCCTCTGCAGCCTGGTCACCCCTAACTGCCCTCCCCTGCAGGCTTGATTGCTCCCAACTGCCCTCCCTTGCATGCCTGGTCCCTCCCAGCTGCCCTCCCCTGCTGGCCTGTACACTCACAACTGCCCTCCCCACGCTGGTCATCTTGTTGCAGCCATCTTGTGTCCACATGGGGTCAGCCATCTTGTGTGTTTTAGTGATGGTCAATTTGCATTATATTATTTTATTAGATAGGATAGAGGCCTGGTGCGCAGGTGGAGGCCAGCTGGTTTCCCCTGAAGGATGTCCTGGATCAGGGTGGAGGTTTCCTTGGGGCATGGGGCAGCCTAGGTGAGGGGCCTGTGGTGGTTTGCAGGCTGGCCACACCTCCTGGTGACCCAAGTGGAGGCCCTCATATCTGGAATTTATTTATCTTCTATAATTGAAACTTTGAAGCCTTGAGCAAAGGCCAGGGCGGGCAGAAAGCTTGGTTTCTTCCATTGCCAGGGAAACCCAAGCCTTCTGCTCGTTCTGTGGCCACAGCCATCTTGGCTGGGTTATTTGTATACTTGCTCCTGATTGGCTGGTGGGCGTGGCTAGTGGATGTAGTGGAGGTAAGGTCAATTTGCATATCACTCTTTCATTAGATAGGATAGTCTTTATATATCTTCAAAGACTCAAATATTTTTTACCATAGAACCTATTTATTTCAGACTATCCTGAAAAACTTGTGTTCTATGGAATAATTTGAGAAATCCTATTACCCTTCCCCTTATTTGTCTTTCAAATTTTTAAATTAATAATTGATTAAATTATGTCTTAGTTGAAGTCCAGATATAAATCCCTAGAAAATACTGCTGAATATGTCAAAGTAACAAGGAAATTAACAGCTTTTAAGAAAAGAGCTTGGAAGAGAAGGGAAGGGAAAGAAAAGGAAGGGCAGGGAAGGGAAAGGAGGAAAAGAGAAGAGTAGGGAAGGGAAGGAAAGGAGAGGGGAGGGAGGGGAGGGGAGGAAAGGGAAGGGGAGGAGAGGGGAGGGGAGGAGAGGGGAGGGAAGGGAAGGAGAAAGAAGGGGAGGGGAGGGAAAGGAAGGGGAGGGGAGGGGAGGGGAGGGAAAGGAAGGGGAGGGGAGAGCAGGAAAGGGGATGGAAGGGAAGGAGAGGGAAGGGGAGGGGAGGGAAAGGAAGGGGAGGGGAGGAGAGGGGAGGAAAGGGGAGGGGAGAGCAGGGGAGGGAAGGGAAGGGGAGGGGAGGGAAAGGAAGGGGAGGGGAGGAGAGGAGAGAGGAGAGGAGAAGAGAAACTGATAGGAGGTAGCCCTCTCTAGAAACTCTCATTTTGCAGCTTAGTCCATCTAACTATTATAACAGAAATGCCATCAACTATGTTGCTTATAAGTAACAGAAATGTATTTGTCACCATTCTGGAGGCTGGGCGGTTACAGATGAGGCATCTTGTGGGGTATCACTTCCTCAGTGAGGTCCCTCTCAGTTTAACCTCGTGGCTGAAAGGCTGGGGGATCGCTTGGGAATCTCTGTGGTGAGAGTACTAATTCCATCATGAGGGTTCCACCTTCATGGCCTAATCGATTCCAAAAGATCCCAACTCCAAACACTATCCTATTGTGGGGTTAGGATTTCAACATATTCATTTTTTTTTGAGGGGAGAGCACAAATAGTTGACGTTTGCAGGGGAATTCCCTTGGGACCAAAATACTTTTTTACTAGCTAATATTACTTATTAGTCAGCAACTTGTTCTTTTTTCTCCCCAGTGTGTTCTGTATTAAGAGGGATCATCTTTTCTCCTCCTTCCTGGAGGGCATTGTATGTTCGCTAGGACTGTGTGTAACTTATGGATGGTGTTACCGTTTACAAAAAGAGTAAACAGCACAAGGAAGGGTAACATTTAGTTGAATAGAGGAAAGGGGTTAATTAATGAAGAGAAGAGTGCTGATACCAAGTGATTATTACATTTATGTTAAGACTTAGTTCACCTAAAGAAATGCCACAAATGTAAGTAAGAATTTGGAAATAACTTTCAAGCAAGGAGAAATATATGCTTTTAGAGAATTCTAAATCAAAAGTTGTATTCTTTTTAAAAAGTATGTGAGGTAAATGTTGTGCAGTAAATTCTAATTGGCTACATAATGCCTGACTAACTATTATCATATATTGGTTTTAGAAACAGCATGTTCTTAGAAATGAGGCAAATCAATTGCTTCAGTAAAGAAAAGGCATACACACATTTAAAAAGTAAAAATTACCTTTTTAAAATTAAAGTTTTATCTGTTATATAATAGGTAAACTACTGTGAAGTGTAGTTGCCTGCTTAACTTTATATATGCTTTGATTTTGGCAGTTTAGCTAATTCAAATAAAATTTGTGAAGTTAAGCACTTTCAAGAAAAGGAATAGGAGAACCTAATTTAACCTAGAGTGTCGCTTTTATTCTTCTGTTATTCATTTGAAGTGCCCTATCAGCTTGAGCTGACCAACTTCAGTCACTTTTACCCTTTTATTATTTTTTCTCTAATGTAAACTGAAATTCCCTGCTGTTCATGGTTTTCAGTGTTTAGCATCATTTAATGAGTAGGTATCATTAAACTTAAAAGGTCCGTTTCTGTGCATCTCTGATTAGTTAGTGAAGGAACCAAGAATTTATCCTAATATATTTGATTGTGCCTATTTTACATATAATGCTTTTTGGTGAAGTAGAAAATAGTAATTTTGGCTAAAGTAGGATGGATTTTATCTAGTGGATATGTGGCCTTGTATTAAGTTTTAGACTATAAGTTGTTTATGAGTATTGCTATATGTATTTTCTCATATAGATTTAGGTGTATGGATTTTTAAATAATTTATTATAATTTAATTCATTTGCATGAAATAAGTTTTAAAAATAGATGCTTTAATAGCAAGGTGAATATAAACTTTAATATAAAAGCAATAGTTTAGGAAATACATAACATCAGAAATGAAGCCTTTAATACTAAACTTGTTAAATCAAATAATTTCATACTACACTTAATTGCAGTTTCTTTCAAATTGTAATAAGGAATAAATGATTAACTAGTAAAGAAATAGTAGCATTCATTAATTACTTCCTGACATTGCTGATATTTTATTATTAGTTCTAATTTTGCTTTTAGGAAGAGAATAATATCTGTGAGATAAATAGCATGGAGCCAAAATAATGAGGCTAAAATACAAGGAAATGTCAGATAATGTATAATAAGTTACAGATGGCATGTATGACATTAACACTGTAACACGTAAAAGATGTAACAGTGCGGCCTACTGGTGAGAAGTAGTAGTGTTTAAAGGGCAAGGGAAATAGGTGCAGTTACCCAGAGTGTAAGTGACACACATGGTTACATAGGTTTGCTATCACTGATACCTGTGACCTGCAACACTCCTTTCATTAGCCATTAAGGAAGTTTACTAGAGCAACATTTCTGGAATGAGACATCTGTTTTTTTTTTATATCTGAAGCATGTGCTTAAATAGGATGCTTGCTCTCTCTTTGTAAAAAGATGGTGCCTATACAATTTGTCTTATGAGGAGCCCTTTTTTGACAACCTTGACTTTTAAAAATTTTTACAGCCAGCATTTTCAAAACATGTTTAGTTAAAAAATAAGACCTTGCTTATGAATGACAATTGGCAGTTTTAGTAATTAGGTAACGGGATGTTTAGATAATCCAATGAGACTTTTTTATTCAGCGAAAGAAGTATGATATTTATATGCAGCAATCAACGTATGATAAGTCTAATTAACAAAAATGAAAACTAGACTGCTTTAAAGCGCTGGTGTCAAAGTTTTAGTGAAGGAAAAACCAAGTGTTTCTACAGGTAGGGTTTATTTTTCCCTGTTCCACTTCAGATAAACAGAGTTTTTTTTTTTTTTTTTTTTTTTTGTGTGTGTGTGTGTGTGTGTGTGTGTGCGTGCGCGCGCTAGAAATGAGCATTTTTGTTAGATTTACTCTGGCATGTATATTACTTTTTTGGCCAATAAACTAAATTTTTTATATTCTTGAAAAGTAATTAAAGTTACTTTTAACATTAACTCAACTGAAAGTGAAACTTTAATCTTATAACCATGATTAGTTTAATATTTATTGTGCATTGGTTATGGGGGCATGCCATGATAAACTTAATTAAATATGATGATCTCATTATTCTGATTTGAATCCTTCTTGCACACATTTTAGCTATATTTTCAGATACCTATCATATGAGACTTATTAAAACAACATGCACTATAAAAATAGTTGTTAAAATCAGAAAACTACTCTTTCATTTTGTATAATTTTCTCACATAATGCTGGTTCCCTCCTAAAAATAATTAACTAAAAACTAAATTAACAAAACAGAGAAAAGAAAGTGTTTTAAATATCCCAAATGTACCTTTGCTTTCTAGAGTGATAAAAAATGTAGCCTGTCTTGTTTCTTTCAAGGAATAAATATACTCCCTATGTGTTGATTCTCTCTCTTCTTGTCTTGCTTTTTTATAGCCCCCTTTTTTCCTCCTCCCTTCCATTTCTATATGTCTGTAAATATATCTATTCAGTATCTTTTCCTATGTTACCCAGGTTAACATTGTCATTAAATTCTAGTCAAGTAAAATTGGAAGGATTTAAATATTATTTTTTGAGAATTTTATTTCTGCTTATTTTATTAATTTGTAGAGAGAACAAGAAAGGGGGAAGGGAGGGAGGAAGGAGAGAAATTAGACAAAGAATAAAGAAAGAATAAAAGAGAAAAGGTAGAGCTAATAGCAAGTGAAATGGAAATGCATCAGATTACATTGTATGAAAATTTCATGTATCAGAGGAAAATATAAAGTGTGAAAACTAAATGTGTGAGACACTGATATTTGCATTCTTCAAATAATTTTCACAACCTGCAAAATAAATTAATAAATAGTAAATAAAATATTTACGGAAGGTTTAGTGATATTTTAAAGATAAATAGTTTGAACTACAATTTAACTTGCAAATATCCGGCCACCAAGAAGATGGTTTAATAAAATAGATAACAGCAGTGCGATTTATATATTGAAATGTAGCAAATGTTTCTTTTGTGTGAAAGTTTTTCTTAGCTTCATAGTATATGCAACAGTGTCAAAACCTGGTGCTAACAGTAGTCTGCACTGTGGCCTTTATCATCAGAGGTTTTTCACCTAAAACCGCTAGAAATAATTTTCAGAAAAGGGACAAGAAAAATGCTATACATAATGAGAAGGGTTAGTGCAAATATTATATCCTTCTTTTTTAAACAAAATGAATACCATATGTTAATACTCTTCCCTCAGCAGCCAACAAGAAGAAAAATAATTATATTTATGGGCAAACTATTTTTCTAAAGAATAAATTCTTTTCTACCTTATTTCTGTGAATATTTAATAGTATATTTTTGACCTGTGTATCTATTTATGGTATTTTACAAATGTATTTTGCATGTTTAGCTCTGACACATTTTAAAAGTTTTGCTTAAAAGGATATATAAAATGTTTTAATTCTCAAATATTATTAAACAATTTTATCATTATGTTTTATTCCTTATAAAAATGTAAAGCTGAATTTTTTGGTTGTTTTACTTGTAAAATTGAGCAATCATATTGGCCATTAAAATGCTTTATTTACATATTTATTTTTTATGATACATTTGGCATCAAATTGTTTTTACTTTTTGTCATAAAAAGGCATCAAAAATGTAAATACATCCAAACATAGCTTGACTAGCAGGTTGTGCTATCACAATTTATAGTAAAATTTTAACCCTTATTTTCTGTCCTGGATTGTTTGTAAGTAAAAAACTATATAAGAATAATTTGCTGCAATAATTTCTGAAAATCTTAAAGTCCAAAACACCAATATTTCAGCTCATAGCTTTCACATGAATAGGTAACTATGCTTATTTTGTCTCCGACTCTATGATAAGTAATATAATGAATGTGTCTTATCTTTTCAATTCACTGATAATCTCATATTTAAGAAAAGGCACTTGTAATTACAAGAAGAAAGTGGTCTACTTTAGTTCCTGCATTTTTTCTTCAAAGTCTTCATGGTAATCTTTGGGTTTCTTTTGCTGTAAGTCAAGAGTCCTATCACTTCTCATTAATGAAACAATCCTTTAAATGTAAGAGTGAGCTCTTTATTTGTTGGCTTAATTACAATTGATTTAGCATTTTTTATATATTTTACTGGAAAATTTTGACCATTAGTCAATAATTTTTAGGCTTTTTTTAAAAAATATGGCCTTGCCCTACCCGGTTTGACTCAGTGGATAGAGCGTCTAAAGACCTGTGGACTAAAGGGTCTGGGGTTCAATTACCAGTCGACCCTTTAGTCCACAGGTCTTTAGACGCTCTATCCACTGAGTCAAACCAGGTAGGGCAAGGCCATATTAAAAAAAAAATCTCTAAACAATGGATGTGCCTCTCTCACATCTATATTTCTCTTTCTCTGCCCCCCTTCCTTCCACTCTCTCTAATAATCAATGGAAAAATATCCTCTGGTGAGGATTAGAGAGAGAGAGAGAGAGAGAGAGAGAGAGAGAAAAGAAAATAAATATTGCCTTAAAGGATCTAATAGTAATTAAATGATTAAAATTTATTTAATAAATTAAAAAATTTCATTAGAGATATAAATATTCTATTCTGGCTTACTTTTTTTCTCCTGAGATAATCACACAAATTGGATACCTCCTCTTTGCATACTCAGTGATATTATTTCTTTCTTAAACCAGATCCAGGGATGGAGTATATAAAATGCTAAACTTAGTTATAGATAGGTAGAAGTTTTATTGCTGTATGATCTTTCTACATTGTCCAAAAGACAAAAGAAAATTATTTCGTCTTTAAAGTACTTACAAAAATGCAAGTTACTTCCAGTGAAAAATAAGCTTGATACATTTTAATAAATATTTTATTGATTAACCTTTTTTATAAGAATAGTTTGAATAACTAATACCTCTTTTTTTCACATTCTAATGGTTAGCTGGCTGTGTCACCTTACTTAATCTTTTTCTGCTTGTTTTCTTCTTTGTCCAATAAAGTACTCCCATCAGAGTTAAGGTTTCTTTCCAGTTGATTTTCCTCTTCTTTAGTTTCTACCTCTTTCTAATGTTATGATTTTATACACAAGTCAAAGTTTACTTTCCTAAAATGCTTAAGACCTTATTACTCTCCAACTTTGATAACAATTTTGATACTCTTATTGCCTAAGAAATACAATTCAGACTCCTCCTTCTGACATTCAAGTTCCTCCAATTTCAAATCTAATTTACCTTCCTGTATTCAACTGCTCACTGACTCATTGAGTAAGCTCCTGTCAATCGGAACCATATGCCAATCTCGAGGTGCAGCTCGTCGTTATAGTCTGAGTTTCGCATCTCTTTGTCTGGAGCACTCTCAAATACATCCTGCTTATTCGTTTGAAGACCATTCCCAGTCCTAGGATCTCCTCTACATGGGCTCCCATGGCCTCCCAGGCGGATCTCCCAGAGTTCAGAGCTCACACCACACCACATTTGTACTCTGCTTATGTACTTAATCCTATTCTAATCATATTCTGTGTAGGCTAGACAAGATCCATATCTATATTACTTAACTGGAATTTTTCAGGGCAGGGCCTCAATTGTATTTTACTATGAATTCCTCCCCTGTCCCCTGTGAAACAGTTGATTAGGGAGACATTGTGGCATAATAGAAAGAGCAGGAATTTGAGTAAAAAAAGGCTTGCATTTGAAGACTGGATTCAATAGCGTTTGACCCTGAGCAACTTAACCTATATGAATCCCAGGTTTCTCATTTTGTAATAAGGGTGATATTATTACCTACTTTTGAGGCTGGGTGCAAGGGTTAGCAATAATGCATGTAAAACATTGATAATATGCCTAGATGTACTAGATGCTGAGTAAACATTTGCACTTTTGTTTTATGTAATGAAACACATTTCATCGTTAGCCACATAAACAATGGGAATGCATGTGAGGGTGATCACTGTAGATATGCTGGCAGAATTCACTTTTGAATAACAGATAGCATGTGTTGTCTCGAGGAAAAGAATTACCACTGCCTTTGTAATGATGTCCTCATTACATTATGGCCACAGATGAGTGGTTCCCTTGTTCGCATATGTCAACTATTTCCTCTCTGAAATCCCCCTCTCAGCAGTGCTACCGTGTAGTAGGTGGACAATAGATGAATGGAACAGCAGTCAGCAAAGAAGACTGAGGCCACCTTCATCTATTACATATTTGGTTCATTTATTCATTTACAAAGCAACAAGTATTTGAAAGCTTCAACCATGTGCAGATCATGCTGGTAGCGTACAATATTGAACTAGAAACAGATCCCACTCTCAGTGAATTTACAGTTTGGGACAAGAAGAATCAATATTTGCATAAATGGTTATGAAATAAAAGGGGCATGGATAAAAGTATTAAGGTTCTGGTTTAGTTGCAACTTGGAGCAAAACTCAAGTGGTGGCCAGAGAAGAAAATTGTGCCTTACAATTTTGCATCCCCAAAGGTAGACCATATTCTCCATATGGCTTGGGGTTTGAATTGCTCAAGTAATGTAAGAATGTATTTAGACTGATGGAAAGGAAATTGGGATTATCCTCAAGCCTGTGTATTTATTAAAATGCTGATTAAAATACATACATATAAATGAAATCATTTTTCCACCCTAATTCCTCACAATGAAAAATTACACCTGTAACTCAAATTGGCCACACATTTAAAAGAGCATAGATTTATGTAAATATATATATTTACATAAATATATATATATTTATGTAAGCTTAAATAGAAGATAAGCATTACACTCAAAGTCTGGATATCCATTTTTGAATAAAAGAATTTCAGGATTCTGCTGTAGAACAATGCAGGCAGTTCTCTCAGTTTTATGTTTATTAAAATATGTACTTCAGCTTTTATCTGGATGCATTTTGGTAAATGCCACCAATTCAGTTTAGATTTTATTGTTATAGTGCTACAGTTTTGATAGCACTGGGCATTTCTTCCTGTTAGTTTGTTCTGCTGCTTCCAAGAATGGTATTTAATCAGTGTCCTAGCTCATTTGATGTGTCTTACTTATAGATCCCTTTGCACCAGAGAGAACGACCAAGTCTTCTAAAAGCTGACAGTTGTTCAGGGGATTCACAACTGATCATATCCAATTTGGGGGAAATTTTGACCTTTCATACATTCTTTTACATAATTATTTCTGGGGGGAAAGCAAAGTAAATTTTGAT